>CP124713.1:8325000-9575000 GCA_031232105.1 Capsicum rhomboideum | reverse complement strand
CGATGTTGACGCCATAATGAGTTTGGTTGCTTAGATTGATCAAAAGTAATGTCACACCTTCCTGAACAAAGACAACACCAGGAAATTTGAAAGGTTTAAGTTTTGAGCACTAGCAGAGAAATGCAAATCATCGCATGTTAATATGAAGGCTTTACCTAATATACATTATTGAGAATTAACCAAATTACTGCAGTATGGATAAGATAAAATTGGAATATTAATGACCAGAAACTGGCTTCACCAAAATGCCTCAAAATGGTTCAGTAGAAGGGTGTTCTATTCTCCATTTCTATTGACTCGTTTACCTTAAGAAACATATACGAAGCATCAGGTTCTAACATTATCCAAGAGTGGTAAGCTCACTTACCAAACTAAGCACAAGGGAGAACCAGCATCATAGGAAAGAAAAAATAGTTGAGATGGAATTGCATCAACTCCAATTATAACAATCAAAGCATTTAAACAAAATGCCTTGCTCTTGTTACTCCTTCCGAAGTGTTAAACATATGTTCTTTACAAGATACAATTTGAAATGGAGTAAATGATAATAATCAAGAAAAACACCTTGCTTCACCATCAATCAATCAACTACACCTCAATCCTATTGGCAGCTACATGAATCTCCTATACCTATTCTGATCCGTTCTATTCAAACTAATTAGTTTGGCTCTATATGAATCTGATATATCTATTTCACTCGATTCAGACCATTTCATTCCAATGCTAATAATTTTCCACTGCTCAGCCTTTCTTGGTGTTGGAACTTAGCATAAACTCTCTCACACTCAGACAGAGATGTGATGGAACACCTTGCCTATTTAACACTAACATGGATACCATGTTCAATATCTAGAGGTTTCAGCATATTATTACTATTTTTATGCTAATAACCAACCTACCGCAGCCCTCCTTAATTCAGGCTTGGGCTGACTATGCAAGGCTCATAGAGTTGGGTTCACATTGCATCTTTGTGCCCTAACTAAAAGTAGGTGTGAAGTTTTAGCCTCTATAAACAATTAAGATTGACCAGAAGGATGGACTCAATGCAACACAAGAAGTACTAATATTACTATTGATGATGAACAAGGTTTATAGAACAGTTATTACGCGTGTAAGTTTAAGACTTCCTTTCAGAAACTGTAAAATTACTTTCTGTGAAGGTTATTGTATCTCTAACCAAATGATGCACCTGAAATTCTATAAGTAAATGATTCAGTAATCCACAGGGCTCTTACTCTATGTCTTGTACAGTGGGCATAAGAGCGCAGATATGATGAAGCATTGCTGCTAACATCAAGAACTCCTTTTCCCATCAGCCGATGCCAAAGAAGTGCACTGTGTTCGTTGAAAGCGGAGGATAAAGATTTTGGATCAGATTATCAGGAACTTAATAACTAGAATTAATTGTAATAGCTGAGGGAATCAGCCTTGGATTAGTAAGCCAATCACCTTACCTATAATAATCAGGATTTGGGACAAATGTGCTTGTGTCAAGGAGCCCATAGTTTCCACCAATAAAAGTCTGTCTGCAATATACTTTAGTGTGGTACTTGGCTGCCATCCCAAGCTGATCCAAGTACCTAGATACCATGTCAAGATAGAGCTTGAATATTAACAATTAACTGATTACATCACAACAACAACAACAACAAAAATAAATCAAGTCAGGCAAGAAATTTACCAAAAACTGTTCACAAAGGTGTTAGACACGTTATGACCTCCATTATTGAAGGCCCCACCAGATTCTCCGACCCAAGCTGAAGTCCAAGGACCATTCATTTCAATGGTTTGGGTAAGATTACTGAATGTGTCAGCAACTTTATTTAAGCGCAGAGGATTTAAAATTTTGCTTACGAGATTGAGGTCAGATCCTGAAACAGAAATTTTCTGGTTTTACTCAATGGAGTAACACGAGTAAATTGGCTTACAAATCTAGAGAACACAAGTAGCAATGCAATTTTATACATGAATAGAGCACCTCGATAACACTTACAAGAAAAACATAGATAAAGTAGAACATCTAACTATCAGAGCAGATGTTCATAATTCGAATTTAACAGAAGTAAATACTAACATTTATGTTAATGAAATGTGCTGCAATGGTAATGTCGATAGACAAATTTGAATTTATCTAATTTGGTTCCACCAACTAGTTCTCTATTACTAGATGGTTTCCGACCTCCTAATGATGTCAATAGCTAGTGCAACATTACAAGTGGAAAATAATTTTTGTAGAAGACGTGAAAAAAAGTTTTATAAACTGAAACAAATCGACGCAGGAAAACATAGTCAATGCTTTGATTTGATGTGATCATCCTTGCACTAGATTTCCTAAATTAATAGAGGCTCATACACTGCCAAGCTACGCATAAAACTTTATGCTAGCTTACCTGGACCAAGATTATATATATGATGAGTCAAGGCATCGACAGTGCCTGGCCCTGAAAGCTCAAGGAACGTCTCGAACCACTCCTTATCGTAGAATCCTCCTGGTGCTAAGAGAAGTGGTCGGGGTTGGAAATTCTTATACAATTGGTCTATGAGATCGTTAAGATGGATAACATCTTTTCCATATTGTTCAGCATCAACCTTTGCACCAATCCCCTTACCACTCAACTCATTTCCTGCAAACCAAGGGGAACCATTGTTTAAGGAAATCCAACCTCTATCAAACAAGAGTGATTCACCAAAAAAAGAGAGAAGGAAATTGTCAGCAATTATACCAAATTCCCATGAATGTATTTGGTAGCCCTTGGAAATAGTGTAACTTATGAAATCACGGGCATTGCTGGAATCCCAATTCCCTTTCCAGACACGCTTACTGGTATGCTGCCTCCCTTGCAATGCATTCAGGCCAAAGGTCACAAGTGCTCTGCAGCATAAGCAGTGAAACTGGTATGAACTTTGTTTAAGTGAGTGATCAGCTCATATAAAAGCTGAGCTATGGATAGGTAGGGGACACTTTTATTTATCTCATTATGCCTTAACACACTCCTCACATGCAAGCCCAATGCTCTTTGTTTCTTTGCCAAGCACATGGATTATATAGTTTATGTTAATAAGTGGTGGTAAGACTTGAAATGAGCACATTTTATTGGGCTCTATTGCCATGTAGAAGTGACTACCATTAGAGAAAGTACACTTTTATTTATGTCATAGTATATGTCTTAATAAATTTCAAAGAATTTGAAGTAAGTTATGACATACTCCGAGAAGAAAATTCGAACAAGAAAGCAGCACAAAAGTTAATAACTCACCCCGTCTTATTGAAAAAGCTATTTAGCTCATCCCATCTATCCATATGTAAGCATCCCTTTGAAAATCCAAACAACTCATCCCCCTGCTTGGTAAATGGATGGCAAGTAGACTCCAAATTACCAACGTCATATAGTATTCGGTTTTGCAAAGAACCTCCAAGCCGTAATCTCAAATGTTTGAAAGCTACACCACAAAATTAGCAATCAGAACAGAAGAAGAAATCAATAAGTATTCTGAAGAAGCATTAAGTCTAATTTGCTTACTGTTGCAAATAGATGGTGCATTTGATGTTAAGGTGAAGTTATAGAGTTTACCAATCATAGTTTGTTAATTAGAGTAAGAACAACAACATACCCAGTGTAATCTCACAGGTGAATCTGAGGAGGGTAGAGTGTTTGCAGACCTTACCCCTACCTCGTGGAGGTAGAGAGGTTGTTTTCAAAAGACCCTCGGCTCAAGTAACAGATTCAAGAGTAAGAACAACAAGATCTCAAATATTTAGGTCAAGTTATAACATGATGGGAACATGCAAACCTTGAATAGAATTTGCCAGAAAGGGGTGAGACAAATCCTGAAAAAATCAAAAGAAAATAATTGAATGTTAACTGCTCATTCCATCATCACAAACTGCACAAGGAATGTGCTGTGACTATTAGCAAAGCAATATATGCCCACAATAACAATTAGAAGTAGAGCTTTACCAGATTTATCAGAGATGCCGAGCCCCAAGGGCAATCGTTGTAGTTACACTTTTCTTTAGGCCACCAGTCAAGGGTAGCGCAAACATAATTATCATCTGTCTCAGCAATTTTTACAGTTCCATCAATCACAAATGTTGCATCTTCAACTATTTGTGCCAGAAATGCAGGACACAGTGCCAGAAAGATTAACAAGAAGGGTGGGAAGCCCATTGGCTGTTAACCTACTCAGCTTCACCGCTCTTTGAACACGGTCATAAGCTGTAACGGACGACGATGCAATAAATATTAAGGTTCTAAGAGAAGATAAACAAAAATTAAAAGAACTTCTAATGAATGACAATGAGGAAAAATATGTCATTTCATCAGAAAGCTAGCAATTCTCTTATTAAGCAGCTTAACAAAATAAACTTCTTGTCATTCCGTATTTAATGCTCTTTCAGTAGCTTGAGGTAGCTAGAATTAATTTACATATTATGCCTTTCTGAGAGCAATGCATTCAATCTATGTCCATTGATTGGATAAAATGAACCCAACATGATGTCAAAAATCAAAAGCAGATTAACAAAACAAGAACAGGAAATGAGGATGCAAACCAAATTGCTTTTCTTTGTCAGATATTACAGAAGCTCAAAAAGAAGACTGGCCAAGTGTTATGACCTAAATAATTAGGTGTCATGGAGATGCTAGCAGCACAAACCTCGAAAGACTACGATTAATAAGAAGACAAAAGAGATATATACCAAAAGAGACACAATAATTTAACGTGATTTAGTTTTAACCTACATCCACATGCGAAGACGAGCAATCCACGGTATAAAAGAGAGTACAAAATATCGAGAGAAATAACCTTACAAAATTCACTTAGAATAAAAAGAGATTCACACAAGTGATAGGATAATACTTGTGTCTCACAAATTCTCCCCTAAATTAGACTCTCAAAGCCTTAGGACTACATTGTGGATACTAAAAGTGAGAAGGAATGAGCCTCAATTTATAAAGTCCAAAACCTTTTAGGATTAGCCAAATATGGAAACTTGTGTTTTTCTTTTAGAAAAAGGAAAACAAATTATGGTAAAAAAAAATCCGGGCAAATACTCATCATCAAGTGCAGATAATTACACTTTGTAAGTACAAAAGGACACTAATCATGAAATATGGATAGCAAAACTCAAAATTAAAAAGATAATGAAAATTAACCAATCAGAATCAGTTACCTAGAACTAGATCCAACAATCACAAGAACTCCCTTATACTAACACTCAACAATTGAATACAAAAACAATAAAAAGCTAAGATCTTTCATAAGTTTCCACATACCCAAAAAAATTGAGCAGAACCCAAATAAGAAATAACCTCAAAACACTACAAGAATTTGACAATACAAGTTCCAAAAAAAGCATACTGATAATGTGCAGCCTCTGTGCCAAAAAGGTGCAAGCTTTATCTGACAGTACCTTGTGGTGGGGGAAAAGAACAAGAAAAGTGTGTGAAATGAAAAGGGTAAGTTTCAGATTTTTCTCAAAGTGTATGTACTTAAGTTTGGAGCTTTTTGTAGGGGTCTTAAATAGCAACAATTAG
Source organism: Capsicum rhomboideum (assembly GCA_031232105.1). Lineage (NCBI taxonomy): Eukaryota > Viridiplantae > Streptophyta > Magnoliopsida > Solanales > Solanaceae > Capsicum > Capsicum rhomboideum. The sequence goes on along the minus strand of CP124713.1, from coordinate 9,569,463 downwards.
CATTTATTCATTCAAGAATCAAGGTTGTTGGTTAACAAATTAGTTGCCATTCTTGAAGTTCCAGACAGTTGATGTGAGAAAAAGGAAATATAGACAAAATTGTAATGAATGAGGTGTCAAATGCATGAGCAGAGTCATAAGTTCTTTGTTGGATTTCCAGTTGTGAGCTGTCTTAACCTTAAACTTTGTCCTTAGTATTGGCTTGCTGCCTAAAAAGAACAAATAAGTTTTGAAATTAAAGTTGGTAACAGATTTGATCAATCTAAGTTAAATTTTTTTTTAATTAGTGATTAGAAAGTCAGTGTCATTAATACTAATAATAAAATTGTCATTTCTACTTAATAATTAAAATTTGTATCATCTTTTTTTAATTTTTAAACCTTTTGTCACTCTTATTTAAAAAGCCCTAAAAAGTGGTACTTCATTGTTTTTTCTAGAGATGGAATATAATATGATGTTTTTCTTTTTGGAGTAAGATTTGGTTAAACTCAGTCAACATCAGTCAAATGCCAAAGTAAGCTAATCAATTTTTTTCTTCCTTTGTTTCATTCCAATGAATGAATAGAAGTTAGAATATTACATGTGAAATCTAATTTTGAGTGTTTGAAAAATAAATGTCTTAGTAATCATTTTTAAAAAAATTAAAATTAAAATTTGGGGGTTGGTAAAGAAGAAATGTGGAGGAGATTACAAGAAAATCAAACTCCTCCTCCGTTTCGTTTTAGTTGGCTCTCTTACTAAAAATATTTGTTTCAATTTAGTTATCTCATTTATGAAATCAAGAGAATTTTATTATATTCTTTCAATTCTACTTCTATCATTGAATGACTACATAAAGTGTATATACTCAAATTTATATTTTCAAAGCATAATTAATAAGGCTAATTTGGTAAAATAAGTTCATAATAAATATTTTCTTAAGGGGAGTGTCAATGCAGCCTACTATTTTAAAACGGAGGGAGTAACTAATAAGGGAAAGGTGATGGATATATACAATTCGGCCAAGTAGTTTTATCAATATGACCAAAATATATACTTTATATGTATAGCATGTGTACATGTAGTATAAAATATAGAGAAAATACATCAAATCACTCCTAAACTTCCGCACAATTTACTTTAGACCTCTAACTTTACGGGTAATTCATTATCCCCTAAACTCGTTTCAATTGAATTTAATGCCCCCTTAAAGCTGACGTGTCAAAGCAAGTGATACTATTCTCCGACAAGTGCGTGATGAATGAAACTAGTTTAAGGGGGTAAGAAATTACTTGTAAAGTTAGAGTGCTAAAGTAAGTTTAGGGGGGATTTTATGTCTTTTCTATAAAATATACACAAACTATACACTTTGTACTATTTTATAAACCAGTTGATCGAAGTGTTTAAGGTCATAATTATCCTTAATAATATCTTTGAACTGGCTATACCCTGTTTGGGTTGCCATTCATTGGTTTGGGCCTTGAAATATTGTACGAGCAATTAGGACTAATTGCAGTTGGATCTTCCTACTTGAAGCCCAAAGTTTTTATCCATTTAGACACTTGGGCCTGATTGCACACCACCATAGGCCCACATCAACCCCAAAAAAACTTCAAACAGATACCTTTCCTGCAGCATGCAACAGAAACATGATACATACCTTTCCTCCAAAACCATCTTACACTAAAAAAAAAAAAATCAAGAAGAAAGAAAAAGATTGTCAATTTGGTTAAAGCTTGTCTTTTCATCTTTGCTTTCTAAGCCCACTTTCTCTATCACTTTTTGGCTGGGATTGTAGAGGATCCACCGCTACGAATTTGATGGAATCCAGTATTATACATGTACAAAAAGTAATACTTAATAACTATAGTTAGATATACATTTCGTAACACAGAACGTCTAAATTCTTGATTTGCCAAGGGTGTTGGGAAATGAATGAATAGGAAAGTAAAATAAAAAAAAGTCCATTGCTTTTGCAAAAGTTATTCCAAACATAGTTGCAAAGATTTATGTATAATACTTGGAAACAGCAAATGAAACATCACAACAGTCCCCCTTATCAAAAGAAAACTCAACTTACTTTCTGTTTAACTTTTTTCTCAAGTTTAAGAAAGCTTTAATGACAATAATCTCTGAATTCATCAAAAGGTGATTACCATATGGAGTACATAAATAAGCTTCAGCAACTTTGCCTTTTCCAAAAATAGAAATAAATACTAGTCCTGTCTGGTTCTTGATTTTCAAGATTTTTCAATCAACAGTTTCTTATTTGTATCTGGTATATATTTTACATTCCAGGCTGACCTTGACTTTGCCTTTTAGCCAAAAATGCACATATACAAGGTTTAGTAGTAGCTAAATTTCCGTAAGCAGGCACCGGAACAGGAACCTGCAGTAATAATACTAATTGTTTAGCCAGATGAAACGAAACATTTATGACTTTGGTGATGGAGAATTTGCAGCAGCAATTGCAGCTTCCGCGTTTGCTATATGTTCCCTTGAAGAAAATGGTGGCTCTCAATATCAGATAAAAACAAGAGGATCTGTTATTAGGCCAGCAGAAGCAGGTAAATGTCTACACTGTATGCATAGTTACCATTTTTACTAGCTTATCGATCAGTGCTTATAATTGAGATTTATCAGTACTTACCTAGTGACTTGTTTGTGTAAATATTTCTACATGGTAAGTGCATGGAACTTAAAAGTCATTTTTCCTTTGCAAGATATAGGATATCATGAGGATATATTGTTTAACTTGTTTGATTTGAAGCTCCAATAAGAAGGCCATCCATGATGAATCGTAAAACTTCAGCAGAAATAGCTACCATAACTCCTGCTGCTAATGATAAAATGCAAAAGGGGATTTCAAGAGGAAGCAGAAATGCTGAAAACAAGGCTGATGCTTGGGAGAAGGCTCAGATAGCCAAAATAAGAAAGCGGTACACTTCTATTGCATTTTAAAAAAAAATGTTACTAAGGTTGATGAATCAATTCACCTATAACACACTTTTTAAAATCTTTTGTTGCAAGATATATTATGATTAGAGGTATCTTAATAAGGACTTCCTCTAAAATTTCAGACATGATGAACTACTTTCTTCACTTCTTGCTTGGGAGAACGAAAAGAAGATGATGGCGAAACAACAAATGGAAAGGAGAAAGGTTAGTACTCTCCAAGTTTTCGAGATGGTGTAGTGCAAAAATGCTTAGTGCTTGAAATGATTGTTATCGGGAAATTGCAGAATCAATTGGAGCTTGCTATGAAAAGGAACTTGCAGCATTACAAGAACAAACTAGTGAGGATTGATCATATTGCCAAAGGAGCAAGAACACAAGCAGAAAAGAAAAGAAGATACGAAGAATCAACAGTGAAAGAGAAATCAAATAAGATTAGATCAACAGGGACTGGACCTGTTACATGTTTCTGCTTCTAACTGTAAAAACGTGTACAAGACCTAAAAATGAACTCTATTTACACAAGAATTGTACTAACTCATCTATTTTATATTGAAATCCATCTTAAGAATTGTACTCACTCATCAATTTTATATTGAAATCTATCTTAAGATTGTTGCCCCTTTGTGCAATGATTGGTAAATAGCAATCGAAATGCATTAATTCTGTTCTGCTGCATTTTATTACCAGACAAAACATAAAAGATCTCATGTCAATTAAGTGTGTTAAGTGATAGTCGATTCTATTGTTCTGTGTTTTAACACTGGTATAAATCTATCACCGTTTTGACATGTTTACGCATTACTGGTTCCTCGAAGAACCAATATTTCCAGAGTCTAAATCCTTTCATATACAATCAATAGAGGCATTCTTGACATATTTTGCCACCTCTGAAACAACATGCTGTCTCCTGCTTCTGTTGACATTCATAAACTTCGATTGACAAACTACACTCACTGTTGCTCATAAGTAAAATTTTGTCATTTTCATTTGATAATCTATGTTTGCTAATGAGCATGCAGAATTCAAAGGTGGCCCTTTTTTGCCTGATGATGGACCAATACAGTAACATGTGACCAACCGGCTGACTCAAAAAAAAATAAATGACAACAGTAGCATTAGAACCACGAATTTTGCTTCTCAGAAGCCAGCAGGGCTAGCTAGAGACAGAGACTTCTATCTCGATAATTAGGTGGACCTAGTGCATGAAGTCGGTAAATTACCTATACCCGGTTCTTACACCAAACCAAGCAAACTAACCTAGCAGTTAAAAATTAAAGTGAGAATATATAGCACTTAACCATAGTATGTAAAAAAATTTATGTGTATACGAAACACAGACATCATGGCTTGGTGCAATTAGAGAGGCTGGTTCCAAGATTTGAACCTTGGTCACTAGTAGAAACGTAAAGCATTTCTCTATAGCTCCAAGACACGCCTTCTTGCATCTCAATCATGAACAGAAATAATCCCTTTACAAAGAGTTTGAATGGTAAAACTGACTGTGAACTGTCTCTATTTAGCTATTGATGGACATTCATAATAAAACCATTTTCAACATCTAAACGTGGACGTGCAATTTCCAGATATTGTACATCAATATCTGAAACATCAATTAATATGGATCACATGGATACAAGAAATATTACAAAATTATTTTTCATACAGGTCTAGGTAAATCCTTTTCTGTTGAATTGATTATGGGTGCCCACCTGACATCCCTTCATGAGACCATATCTAATTTAGTACTTACAATTGAGTGCAATATATGCTGAAATGTTTGTTGTTGTCGCAAAGAACATTCAAATATGTCTATCCAGAATCAGCGGTGAGTTGATATGTCTCCAGAACCAATTGGCAAGAGTTTTAAGTTTGACGCAATGATTGCTTGGTCAGGTTAAACTACACTGAGAGTGTAAAAAATGTCACGCTGTCAGTGTATATAACTGAAATCCAATCGGCAAACTTGTAGGTACTTGGCTAAAAAGAAGGTATCCAATAGGAGTATCTAGCATTCCTTAGTCAATCACAAGGTGTTGTGAAATTACTTGACATGTTTGATTCACAACAAAGCATACTAACTTAGAGAAAACATGTTGTCCCATCCTGGTGGTGCCTGAGCTATCAAATGTTTGACACAGGACTTGTGCATCTTTGTCTCTTCATCAGATGATAACAATTGCTCAAGTTATCAGTAAGAAATTACTAACCTCATTAACTAATAAACCCTAGCATAAATTTACATCGATTTTAAGATCACTAGGTATTCCAAATTTTAATCTAAGGGTGCTCAATTAGAACTTGATACTAATGTTTATAAGAAATCAGGGATGAGAGTGACAAGAGATAACTACAAAGTACCAGCCCCACCTCCACTTATGAGGTGGACATAACTTCTAAGTGATAGAATTTTTAAACAAAGGCGGTCGATTTATTTGAATAGTTGTTGAATCACTAGTCAGAGCAACCTAAGTCAGATAGAGAGGCGGCAAATTTAATCGCGTTATTGGATTCTTTTAAATCCATTAAAATGGAAAATATCTTTGTTGGAAGGTAAATTTTTTTGAAAAAATCAGTTCCTGATCTTGCAGCTGATCTTTAGATGGATAAATTTTGCTCTTTCATTCCCCAGAGTTCTATCAAGGAAAAAGAGTAAAACAGATACACTAAGATGCCAAAACTTATCCATTTGAAATCCAGGGTCTTATTGCTACTACATGGTGTGCATACATTAAATAGTCAGCTGAATATGACAATTCTGTAGGGGACCAGAAGATACTGAAATACATTTTTAGTATAAAAGAGGGAAAGCCAACTCAATATTAGGACTGGCAGTAACTGAGAGTTAAGAGGGTAGACTTTGTCAAAGGCATCAACATGAGTCATCATACTTGGAATTTTAATCACCAAACACAAGAAAAAGTAATAGAAGAACAAGAGGAGAACAGATACCTCCGTGGCCATGGGCATAACCAGCAGAATCAGAATCCAGTTGACCCCATGTATGCTCTTATTATACTAGCTACTAGTAACATTTTTCTTCTACTTATGTGAGATCTTTGTTCAAATGATCAAAAATTTTCAGGTCCAACAAGTGTGAAGTTGCAGAGTTAACATGGGAAAATGGGCAAGTAGCCATGCATAGACTTGGCAGCAACCTGCCCAATGATCAAACAAAACACACTTGGGGAAAGACGGGTGACACACTAGAGTCAATTGTGCATCAAGCCTCTTTCCAAAAGCAAAATCATAGTAATAAATTAATGGGAAGTGGCCATAATCAGGCAAAAAGGAACAGGGACAAAAATGCATATTGTGGTGGATCTGCGGTGAAGCAACAAACAAGAGGAGTAGTAAAGAGGATGAGATCACCAGATTCTGACCCCCAATTATATGGTGGTGGGAGATCAGTAATAGAACTTAGCGCTCGTGCAAGTGCTAGGGACAATGATATCACCATGGTAACATGGCCATGTAACGAGGATTCTGCCTGCCATGGTGGCTCGGTAATTAAACTTCTTACATAGTTCCTAAATAAACCCAAGGTTCTTTATAACGACATCAAAAAACAAAAAACAAAATTGGATGCTATAAGTACACTTATAACAATCGGATTAATGTCTCGTTGTTAAAAAGTGATCGCCAAAAGCCAAATTTCTAATGGTAATCGCTAGCTAGCACGATGATCATATGCAAATTATATCAGTAGCCACCTAGTTAATGTCCCCACTACGTTCCTGTACTATATAATAGTACTAGTACTTTGGAATTATATTTTGCAGTGATATGTCTACTTTTAGAAGATACATATATGTTATCAAACTCTCATGCATATTGGATTACTTGTGACAGGAAAACAACGAGGAAGAACGTGAAACAAAAAGCTCCAACCTATCAAAACGCAGCCGAAGAGCTGCTGTTCATAACCAGTCAGAGCGGGTATATACGTTCGAGTTAATGCACCTTAGGACAAGTTAGTGTATATATATAACTTATAAGATATATCCTTTCACTATATGAACGTGTTGTTTTGTTTTTGGGTCCAGAGGCGCCGAGATAGAATCAACGGAAAGATGAAAGCTCTACAGAAGTTGGTGCCAAATGCAAGTAAGGTGGGTTATTGTTAGCTACCACATGTGCAAGTAATAATATTTGATCTATATACACAGTATAGTTTTCTAGTGAAGGATGATCAACTGATCATCCTTTGCCGTAGCCCTATATTTCATTAGTCCATATATTAAGATAATGTAATTTTTCATGACATAATTATGGATTTGATTATATTTACAGACAGATAAAGCATCAATGCTGGAGGAAGTGATAAAGTACTTAAAGCAGCTTCAAGCACAAGTTCAGTTGATAAGTAATGCTAGAAATATGGAACAGCAAATGATGATGATGTCTCTAGGAATGCAACCACATATTCAAATGCCTTTACTAGCAAGAATGGACATGGATGGTGGTGTTGGTCTAGGCATGGGAGCTGCCACAGGAATGCTTAACAATATGACTGCTAATTTAGCTCGAGCTCCTTATCAGTCTCTTATAGGCGGCGCTCCCCTCATGTATCCAACCTCATCAATTCACACTCTTTGTCCTCCCTTCGTGTCACCAGCCTTCAACATCGCGTCATCCATTCCTACTCCACCACAAGCTAATGGCGACGCCATCAGCCCCACAATCTCAAAATCTGCAGCTGCCCCCAATATTGCATCCAGTTCATTCCCTTTTCACAACCCCTATAATGCATTTCTACCTCAAGTAAGTACTCAATCCAACTCATTTTATGTGTTCGTGTTTGGCTTGACATAAAAGAAAACTTTTGAAATTTGTGATTTAAAACGAGTCAGAGAAAACTTTTGTGAATATAATACATCTCATTAAAGTTATAATAGAAAGTGTAAAGTTAAATTGTTTCTAAATAAGAAAGTACTATATTTTTCCTGGTACAAACTAAAAATGAAAGTATGTTACATAAATTGAAAGCACATGGTATATACTATATGCTAATATATTCATCCTACTTAATTAGGTCTTGTAGCAACTAGCAAGTGTTTTATTTTTTTATTTTTTTTTTGGCTAGCAAGCTAATTACGTCGAACCAATATATTCCATATTTGATAATTGTGAGCTTCTTTATTTGGCTGTTAATTTCCTCTGTACAGTCAATGAAGATGGAGTTCAATAATGAGATGGCAGCCCAGTATCTGCAGCAGGCCAATCAATCGATTCAGACAAGAACAAGCACGTTCAACCAAGAAAACGTCAATATCCAAGGCCAAAAAGACTAATGATCAGAATATATACATACTTCTTACTACTTTATATTCCTCCATTTGATTCATGTTCACGTAAACTTTTTAAGTATTTTATATAGTACCGTATAAATTGCTGTATCGTCAGTTTAATTTGATGTGCAATACTCTAGCGTAAAAGAATCTCATGTACGTCCTAGTTGTACCAGTCTATATATGGAATCAAAGCATGCATGTGTTAGTATTTGGAACTAAAGAGACGGAAAAGATAAGGTTCAACAGTTGCTTTTTTCATTCATATTTTCTACATATTACAAAAGACATACACAAATATAGCTACATAAGCTTTCAAAAGTCAATAGAGGGTCATACCTATCCAACCACTCTTACAATACATATTCCACAAAATAAGAACTACTATTCCTTTAAAACTAAACATAAGATTTTAAAGAAATTAACAAACAAAAGACTATCTAGAAAAATTCCATATTCTAACACTCCTCCTTGAGATTTTTCTTGGATACTCCCAGCTTAGCCCTTAGAACTTCAAATCTCCCCTTAGGAAGAGCCTTGGTCAAAATGTCTGCAATTTGCTGATCTGAACTGCAATGAACAAGTGTAACCTCGCCATCCTTCTCTGCTTGCCTGATAGCGTGAAACTTCACATTTATATGCTTACTACGACCATGTTGCACTGGATTTTTGGCCATAGAAATTGCTGACTTGTTGTCAACCTTAATGACAGTAGCTTCAATGTCATTTTGCTCCAGATCACGTAGAATATTTCTTAACCATAGAGCCTGATTAGTTGCACCAGCAGCAGCTATGTATTCTGCTTCTGCAGAAGATTGAGCTACCACCCCTTGCTTCTTTGATTCCATGAGAACATGCCTGAACCAAGTGTAAAAGCATATCCAGAAGTGCTTTTCATATCATCAACACTTCCTGCCCAATCACTATCTGAATAACCCATCAATTGCCCTTGCTCTTCCCTTTTAAACCAAATACCATAATCAGTAGTTCCCTTGATATACCTCAACGTTCATTTAGCTATACCAAGATGAACTTGACTTGGAGAATGCATAAACCTAGACAAAAGACTTGTCGTGAACATGAGATCAGGTCTTGTTGTTGTCAAATACAACAAACTACCAATTAGACTTCTATAAACAGTTGGATCAGCCCTATCACCTCCTTCAAACTTCGAGATCTTTTCATTGTGAACCAATGGGGTCGATACAGGCTTGCACCTCTCCATCTTGAACTTTTTAAGAATATCCAATGCATATTTTCTCTGAGAAATAAAGATTCCACCAGTAGCTTGATGAATCTCCATTCCCAAAAAGTAATTCATTTCACCCAAATCTGACATCTCAAACTTGGTCTCCATCTCTTGCTTGAACTGATTCACCATAGCTTCATTGCTTCCGGTAACCAAAAGATCATTAACATAGAGTGACACCACAAGCACATCTCCACCTTTAGCCTTCTTCACATATAAAGTGGCTTCATTTTCACTTCTCTTAAAGCCATAATGAATGAGATGATCATCAATCTTACTGTACCAGGCTCGCGGAGCCTGTTTTAATCCGTACAATGCCTTATGTAATTTATAAACTTTATCTTCTATTCCTGTAACTTAAAAGCCTTCCGGTTGGTCGACATAAATCTCCTTCTGCAGTAGTCCATTTAAGAATGCCGACTTCACATCCAGATGATACAACTTCCAATTTGATTGAGCTGCCAAAGCAAATAGAAGTCGTATCGTATCATGTCTTGCAACAGGTGCAAATATGTCTCCATAATCCATACCTGCAATGCAACTTGCGCATAACCTTTTACAACAAGCCTTTCTTTATATTTATAAACTGAACCATCTGGATTAAGTTTGGTTCTATAAACCCATTTCATTCCTATTACATTTCTGTCTTTGGGTTTATCAACTAACTTCCAAGTATCATTCTTCTCTATCATACCAATCTCCTCTTTCATAGCTTCAATCCAAACTTCATGTCTTGATGCTTCCAAATAGGTATTGGGTTCCGAGATTACAACATTGCATCTTTCATATATCTTAGAAAGGGACCTTGTCTTCAAATTGGCGAATCAAGTGAGGATTCACCATCTGATTCTTCAGTTTCTTTCAGATTTTCAGAGTCAAATGATTGTGTTTCAGGCAGCGGATGCAAGTTTTGATAATCTGCATTTTCTTTCTCAACTTGCTCCTTATCCCAGTTCCAATAAACATGCTCATCCACTACTACATCTCTTTTGATGGAAATGCCTTTTGTTTGCAAGTTGAAAACTCTATAGCCCTTGGTTTCCGATGAATAACCAATAAAGATCCCCAATTCACCTTTCGGTTTAAGTTTGCTTCTTTTGACTGAAGGAACATGAGAATATCATATCGAACCAAAGATTTTTAAGTGCTTGGCAGATGGTCTTGTTCCACTCCATGCCTCAATAGGAGTTTTACCATCCACATCTTTAGTTGGCAGCCTATTTAACAAATAAACTGAAGTAGAAACATCTACTGCCCAAAAACTTTGCGGTAGTTTCTTTTCAAGCAACAAACATCTAGCCATTTCAACTACAGTTCTGTTCTTCCTCTCCGAGACTCCATTTTGTTCAGGTGAATAACTTACTATCAGCTTGTGATCAATCCCCACATCTTCACAATACTTAGCAAACTCATTTGAAGTGTATTCACCACCATTGTCCGACCTCAAAGCCTTTAGCTTGCAACCACTTTGTCTTTCAGCAAAAGCTCTAAATTTCTTGAAAACTGAAAATACTTGAGACTTGTTACTCAAAAAATACACCCAAGTCATCCTTGTTAAGTCATCAATAAAGAGCACAAAATATTTATTTTGGCCCAAGGATGATGTCGTCATAGGTCCACACACATCAGTGTGAACAAGTTCAAGTTTTTCAGTTGCCCTCCAGGTAGCACTTTTAGGAAATGCTTTCCTATGAACCTTACCCATCTGACATGACCCACAAACTTCTTTAGACAGTGAGATCTCAGGTAAATCCTTAGTCAAGCCCTTTTCATACATAGAATTTAAAGTAGCATAGTTAAAATGCCCATATCTTTTGTGCCATAACCATGAATCGTCCATACTTGCAAAATTGGCACTATCAACCTTTTCGTCTACTGGAAATATCCTATCCACCATTTCTACTTTATCAATCAAAGTATCATCAGAATAAAAAACCAAAAAATGCTTTCCCTTAAAAAATAAGGAATAACCTTTAGACATTATTTGACCAACACTCAACAAGTTACATGCTAAAGAAGGAACATACAACACATCATGTATAAACTTTGTACCTTGTTTAGTTTGAAAGGCAACTGAACCCTTTCCATGTGCTTCTATTGTTGCACCATTTCCCATCCTTACTTTAGCTCTAAGTGACTTGTCAAGTGTATGAAACATGAGCTCATTATAAGATATATGACTCATACACTCACTGTCTAGGAACCATTTGGATTGGTTGGTTGTGTTTTCTTCATGAGTATCCATAAACAAGCTTTCTTCCTTTTTCGACTCTTCAGTAAAATTTGCCTGTTGAACATGCTGTTGTTGTTGATTCTGCTTGGCCCTGCAATTCTTCTCAATATGACCCATTTTTCTACAAAATCTACATTGAATCGATAGCTTTCCTTTGAACCAACAGTCCGTTTCTTGATGATTGGTTCTTTTACAGTGTCTGCAAGGTGGAAACTTACCTTTCTTTGGAAACTCCATCCATGACTTTCCCTTTGCTAATTTATCTCCCTCCATCTTTACATTGTCCTTCACAGGCTGCTTGCCTTTATGCTTTGATTGGAATACCATTTCTGCTACTTCTTCATCTCTTATACTTGATCTTTGTTCTTGGGCTTGCAACTTGCTAATCAGTTCTGCTACTGATAAAGTCTTCAGATCACAAGATTCCTCTATTGCTGAAATCTTGGACTCGAACCTTGTCGGTAAGCTTATCATCATCTTCTCCACTTTCTTTGAATCTGGAAAAGTTTCACCAAATAATCTTATCTTGTTTACAATTTCCAGAAGTTTGGCAGTGTACTCTTTCACAATATCTCCTTCTTTCATCCTTAACATCTCAAATTCTCTTTTGAGAGTTAAGAGTTTGACGGTCTTCACTCGGTCACTTCCATCGAACTCCTCTTTTAACTTCTCCCACGCTTCTTTATGTGTTTCACAAGCCATTATTCTTGTGAAAATCACATCTGAAAGTGTTGAATGAAGACATGTGAGAGCCTTTGGTTTCTTGGACTTTGCATCTTCTTAATTCTTCATTTGTGTAATAGTTGGGTTTGGTCCAAGTGGAGCGGGATCATTTTCACTTTCAATTGATTTCCATAGACTAAGAGCTTTGAGATAAGCCTTCATCTTTATCACCCATATGTGATAATTTTCTCTAGTAAACATAGGAGGGCCTGCACCCAAGAAGCTGTTGGATGCCATGTTACTACTGCTTATCTTTAGCCTTCACAGATCCCTCAAGAAGAAGAGCTCTTGATACCACTGTTAGTATTTGGAACTAAAGAGAAGGAAAAGATAAGGTTCAACAGTTGCTTTTTTCATTCATACTTTCTACATATTACAAAAGACATACACACATATAGCTACATAAGCTTTCAAAAGTCAATAGAGGGTCATACCTATCCAACCACTCTTACAAGATACATTCCACAAAATAAGGACTACCATTCCTTTAAAACTAAACATAATATTTTAAAGAAACTAATAAACAAAAGACTATCTAGAAAAATCTCATATTCTAACAGCATGTTATGATTGATTCACATATTTGATTTTTCATCACCACTCGTGAAGTGGTCATAGGGTGAAAATAACAAAATGAAGGACCTATGGATGATCTCGAAATGATTTCGTGTGGGTCCTACTTGAAGCAGCATATAACCTTCGTACGCCCTCCGTTTCAGTTTACTTGGCCGCATACTAAAAATAGTTGTTTCAATTTACATGTTTAATTTATATATAAAATCAAGAGAATTTTATTTCCAATGTATTATTGATAAAGTTAGATGAGTAAAATATGCACTTCTAATTAAAATTTTCGTAAGGAGTGTGCTAGGTCAACATTGCCAAGTAATCTGAAACGAAGGGGAGTATTATAAATGGAGGGGGAAGGGGGGTTCTAGAAACGATAGAGTTGAATATTGCAACAAATTTCTTGCACCTACATGTATTAAATTACAAGAAGCTTAGAGAATTTAAGGCCTTTTGATGAGGTTGGACCATATTGTATCTTAATTTGTCATAGGCTGGGCCTAATTGAAATTGACGTTGTAGTTATTTGTGTATCATTAATAAGGAAGGGCAATGTTTTCCTTACCATATATGCTTTACAATATTCTATATGTCCAATAGCAAATAGATGACAAATCTCTTTCAAGACTTTCCATTTTTCAAGATGTATGATCATATCATTAGTACACGTACGCCTGTTTGGTTCCTTTCGTAGATAGCACTACAAAAAAATGTCATTTACTGAGTGACAGAAACTGATGGACATTGTCGGTAGCATTTTTTCGATAAAATAACCAATAACATCACTTGACAAATTAATCTATGTTGTCCGGAATTCTTAAAAATGATGTTGCATTCGTATCAAATTCTTCAAAAATATACTATTTTTAAAGGACCAAACATATACCCGTCGATATTTTTTAAGTCTAAGCAACATAGGAATTAATGCTACAATAGAATCACAAAAGTAATAATAAGAGGGGGGCGAAATGGTCTGATAGACCCTTGTACTAGTTTTCCTTTGTAACATGGACCTTCCTACTCACCCTTTACCAGCTGAACCCTTAAACTCATCGAAATACAATATTTTAAACTCTTTTCTCATCCAATTAACGTGTGTGTTATACAATTGACTACACATGGGATTCCACGTCATTTTTTAATAACACATAAGAAATTAACTATTAAAAAATAAATACATATAAAGAAAAATAACATAAAATGAAATTTAAAAACAGGGGAAAAACCCCCATCCCCACCTCCATTTCAGTTTTCTCGCCTTCCCCTCCTCTCTCTCCCCCCCCCCCCCTCCTTCACCCCGCCCTCCGCTCCCCATTTTCTCTTCTTCTTTTTGCACCCTACCGTTCAACCCAACAACACCCTTCTACTCCCTACCCAACAACACCCTCTTTCATTCTCTCAATACTTTCTTAATTAAATAAAATAAATTCATTAGCCATCATAATTTTCTGACAAAAAGGATAGTGATTATAATTTTAAACAAAAATTCAAAAGAAAATTGATCAAATAATTGCTAAGGACAGCCTCATAACCAAAGCAATTGATAAATAAAATTTTTATCCCTTCGTTCCTTTTCAAAAATATTTATTTTTCTATATCTGAGAAGATATTGGGATTGGGGGATTGATTTGGCAGAGGTCGAGATGGGGGGGGGGGGGCTGAAGAACATCAAGGAGACGAGGGAGAAATAGGGGCTGAAGAAGGACGCGGGGGGGGGGGGGGGGGGGGGGAGACGGACATATTGGTTTCACTCGCTTTTAAATGCGTGCAAACACGCGTTTTTCCAACTCAACAATATTAATGCCACATAAGTTCGGTCAATGGTCAAAAGGATTTAAAAAATTCTGTTTTATTAAGTTTAAGAGTTCAAATGACAAAGAAATGAGTAAAAGGGTCTAAGTTATAAACGGAGACAAGTACAGACGTCTCCCATTTCGCCTAAGAGGGGAGATTTATTCATCACGATTGTATTGAGGTTACACCAAACAATTTTTTCTATTATTTTGCAAGTTTTCTTAGTGAAACTTTTGGGCCCATTTTGCTCTTAGCCCGTTGAACATTTGCTATGTGATACTATCTCCAAATGGCAATGAATTGCTAATTCATGGCAGATCAAAAACTTTCCAACTTCCTGATAAATTAATTAAGCCAACTTATTTTTATGCTTCACAAAGGATACATACACATACTATATAGTCTATAATTATCTATTTATCGAATGCATAACTAACTGAATAAGAAGATTGTTAGCTTCTTCTTTTTTCCTTTATTGTACCAAGTGTAAAACTTGGTAATTAGGAAAAAAAAGGAGGACAAAACAGACATTTTACTGTCTTGTTTCTTTGTCAAATAAAAATGATCGAAACGGAGACAAAAGAAATCTCCACGTCACATAAGCTACTAGAAATGAATCATGATGAGCAACATCGTCCAGTGATAACAAGAACTATTGCCCATATTTATATTTGCGGCATAGCCAAAATTTGTATTAAGGGGTCATCAAAATATCATTTACATCTTTCAAAGAGATATATATATACACGTAAAACTAATTTTTGAGCAATATGTCTATATATATAAGGTAATTTTTCCACAAGGGAGCTGGGGGCATGGGCGGAGCTACCGCCGTAGAAGGGTGGTCAGATGAACACCCTTCGTCGGAAATTTTTTTCAAGTATATAGGTTAAATATAGATATTTTTGAATACCTATTATTGAACACCCTTAACAAGCTAAAGATGCTTAGTCTAACGGTCAAAGGGTGTGCAAGTCCACCTTATGGGTGCAGGTTCGAACCTGGGGCTGACATTTTATTTTAGGATAAACAACATAAATCCCGACAATTTGGAGCTTAATTACAGAAAATTTCAACATTTTGCATAATTACTGCAAATTCCGATTTTGGGTCTGTCGAGATACATAATTAGCTCCCGATACATTTTTTTCAATTTTGGATCTGTCGAGATACATAATATATCCAACAGAGATACATTTTTTCCTTTGTCAAGATACATAATTAGCTTCCGATACATTTTTTTCAATTTTGAGTCTGTCGAGATACATAATTAGTTCCCGATACATCCAAGAAGATACATAATTAGTTGGAATTTTTGTAATTCTTTTGTAAGGGTGGGAATTTGTGTAAATATGATAAGTTAAGGTGTATGTTTATGTTATTTTTCCTTTATTTAATCACTCACTTCTTTTCTAAAAGTATGAACACCCTTCACCAAAATCTTGGCTCCGCCACTGCTGGGGGTCAATTAATTCTTTTTGTACAAGGATAGTTCCACCACCATCATCATCTAACTATTAGATTGATCATATTTGATCCGTAACTAACTTGTTATCACATGTTAAACAAGCTAAAGATGCCAAGGGGGATTATTTTGTTGCTCTTCAGCACTAGGCTCCAAGAGAGGTAGATAGTACAATAGTATAACATGTATCATAAATATTTGGCCGGCTTAACTAACGATTATTACTTTTCTTTTTTAATTGGGGGTAGGGGAAACGGGAGGGGAGTCACAATGTGGTAAATCAAACCCTCACTAAAAAGGTGGGAGTTCAGGAAGCCAACCAACTGAGCTACTAAGATTCCCCTAACGATTAGTACGTGATATATGACTTACTACTAGTTTGCTACATGCCTCTATATGCTCTCATTGATCTCCATAGAGCCAAGCTTATTTGCTTAGCCGGCACCAATAACAAAGTCCACAAAATGCTCCACTGCTATTTGTTGGCATTAAACGACTATTTAATTATGTTTTGGCTTTGGTAGTTTTTAGTTCATTAGTAATATAACCTCAATTGCAATTAGTGGTGGTAATCGATGATGACATGAGCTATATATATATTGAGGGAGCACATTTAAAAGGTGAAGAGCTAAATTAATTTGAATTATTGAAAGTTTTGAAAGATGTAGGTTGTCTACATCACACCTCTTGAGATGCGGCTCTTTCCCGGACTCTATTAATACGGGATGCTTTGTGCATCGGATTGTGCTTTTTTAAAAGTTGTGAAAGATGTAAGGACCAAGTGTTAGTAGTGTAAATGGTGTCGAAAACTTTGAGATTCTTTAAAATGTTGTTCATATACAAAAGAGGATACCAATTTAAAATTTAGAATATGTGTGCCGTTTGTAGTTTTTTTCACACGCATACCTGATTTGAGCAAAAGCAATTGATTGGGTTGAATCCACGGTAAATTAAAGGCAAATTCGCCTACATTGAAACATTTTAAAATAAACTTTCCTATTTGTAGTTTTACTACAGCTAATCTTAAGATGGATGGAAATTCTAAGTGATTTAAAATCATAAAGGGTCACCAAAGAATAGGCCTCCTCAGACTAGGAAACTCCACCTCACCTTCATTGGTTTAAACAGCTTACAATAGCTTGCAATATAGTGAAAAAAAATTGTTGTGGAGCCAATAAAATAATGAAAATTAGAGTAGCACTAATATTACTTCTAGAGTCTCATGTATCTTCATTTGCTGCATTGTAAAAATCGCCAAGTATGCATTGTAAACAGCAGAACATTTTAAAATCCTCAAATTCCAACTGATGCAGTAACATTGTAAAATACAATTGAATATATAGTACTACTATCTGGTAGTTTACTATTTGAAAAGATTATCAGAATATAATTAAGAGGCATTATGTTACTCAATCTGTTTCAATTTGTTTGTCTGGTTTTGACTTGACACGAGTTTAAGAAGAAAACTTTTGCATTTTGTGGTGTTACACTAAAAAAAGAAAGTAAGACAAACAAATTGAAACGGAGGGAGTAATATATGTGTCATCAAACAAAGCAACAAATAGGATATGACAAAGAGGAAATGGTCTCTTAGAATATCATAATTTCCGTGACATTGATATGCTTTCCTTTTATTTCACAAGGCAAAGTACTTTGCATGCCAAGGCTAGCTTATGGCTTCTTGGTGTTGCACCCTCATTCTTTACTTCCTGCTTCCTTTGTCTCCTAAGATCATAACAAACTTGGCTTCTGCTGTACCAACTCAGTTAACTAACATCTACCCTTTTCCATGCTCCGATCACATCAAGACGTGCAACGCGTCCCTCTATCAGCACAACGGTCTTCCAGAACAGAATATCACCAATTTTTACTCTGTCAATGCATCAGTAATCAAGCCGATTAGCTACGATGACAGACAAGACTACCTAGTAAATATACCTTGCACTTGCAAAGATGTTAATGGAACTGTTGGATATTTCTACGACACGAGTTACAAGCTGCATCCAAATGATACATTTGCAAATGTTTCTAATGACATTTATAGTGGACAGGTTTGGAAAGTTGGAGGAGAAGAAAAAAGTTACCGGGCTGGGGATGTTGTAACTATGCATCTATTGTGTGGATGTGTGGAAGATGAAGAGAAAATTGTGGTGACATATACTGTTCAAGAGCATGATACTTTGTCAAGTATTGGAGATTCACTTTCTTCTCAAGTCAGTGACATACAGAACTTGAATCCTCACTTGACAACTCCACAGTTTGTAGATGTTGGATGGCTGATTTATGTGCCCATGTACAAAAATGGAGTTCCAGCTCTACCAAGTAGTACCGGTTAGTTATATCTGTCATAGAAATTTGCCTCTTTTTTATGTCATCAGCTATGTATTACTATGTTGACTAAACAATTAGATCATCGTACAGAGCATGAAAGCAGATAGCTTGACTTTCCATTGCCTTGTTTTCCCCATCATTAAGCAGGAAAGAAGCAGAAAGCACACAAATGGACGATATTAGTTGGAATTTTATCAGCTGTGACAGTACTCTCAATGTGCACTGTGATGATGTTTATTCTCAGGAGAAATAGATTGCAGAGACGTGCCAAGGAGAATGCTGCAGCTATTTCCAAAAGCTTTAGTACTAAAAAAACCATGTCTTTGCAGAAGCAGTACATGTATAAAGATAACACTGAAGGTTTACTGTTTGACAATTTGTTGTGATGATAAGCTTATGCTAAACAGGAAAAGATTGCATTACAGAAAATTAACACGATCAATTTATTCAACTCCACAGACATGCCAGTTTTTGAATCAGAAAGGCCAGTAATATACAGTCTTGAGGAAATAGCAGAAGCTACCATCGATTTTGATGAGTCTAGGATTATCGGGGCAGGTGGATATGGGAGCGTGTATTATGGGACAATAGGGAAGCAGGTATCTAGCACTTCTTTTTGTTTTTATCTCTTCATTTTTGCTCAAGCCAACTTAGATTCTTCTATGCCTCGCAATTAAAAGACAATTACCAAACTGATTCTAGGAAGTTGCAATAAAAAAGATGAGGTCCAACAAGTCCAAGGAGTTTATGGCGGAGCTCAAAGTCTTATGCAAGATACATCACATAAACGTGGTAAGTGATCAAATTTAACCACTAAAAACTTTCTTTTTACTATGATGATGCTCCAGTGCTTACAAGGAGTTTGTCATGTAGGTGGAGCTGTTGGGTTATGCCAGTGGGGATGATCACCTCTACTTGGTCTACGAGTATATACCAAATGGTTCTCTCAATGAACATCTTCATCAACCAATGCTAAAAGGTATTCATTAACATGTAAATTCAACCTTTGAGCTCATTTTGATACAAAATTTAGTGTTACATGATATCGGGATTCAAGCCAAATAACTCCATTTGTTAAAAGATATGTTCACCAGACCTTATCTCCTTTTCTAATCCCTCTGAACTCACTCGCAATTTTGTTCCTCTTCCCTGCTAAAAATCAAGTAATGAAGTAAAACTGAAGTTCACAAACTGTAGAATCCTGTAGAGCAGGCCGAGAAGCTTCCACCAATATGGTGAAAATACAAAAAGAACTAATGTAACATTCAGAAAGTACAAAAGAAAAAATATGCAGAATCATTAGTAGCTCACATCAACTTGTTCTGAACCAGGTCATAAGCCACTAAGTTGGACTACAAGAACACAGATTGCTGTAGATACTGCGCGGGGTATTGAGTATATCCATGACCATACAAAATCTCGGTATGTTCACCGTGATATAAAAACGAGCAACATTCTACTGGATGAAGCCATGAGAGCTAAGGTGCTTTCTTGACTCCTCCTTCAAGTACATCACAGTATTTTCCCCTTATGGCAGCAACAAGCTTTCTTCTTATCGTTCATATTGATGAGACATGCATGAAACTACCTTGACTATCACCACAATAGATTCTGCTGAAAACTGCGACAAATTATTATCTTAATACTGCTGTCTAAAAGTTGTATTTTATTAATATCATAGATGGACTAGAACTTCAGTGAAGAATTTGTAGTTTCCCTTGTATGTACATCAAAGAAAGTGCTTTCTTATAGGTTGCAGATTTTGGTCTGGCAAAACTAGTCGGTCGAACCAATGAAGATGAATTCTTGGCGACCCGCCTAGTTGGAACACCAGGATATCTTCCCCCTGAGTAAGCATCTGAATTTACACATTCTTGTTAGAATACCTTTTTGTTTGTACAATGGAATGCCATATTGTCTAGTAGTATCAGATTCATAAGCATTTAAGAATTTGTAAGATTTGCTTCTGATGTCTCATATGTTACAGATCTGTGAAAGAGCTGCAGATAACTACCAAAACAGATGTTTTTGCATTTGGAGTCGTTCTTGCAGAACTAATAACTGGAAAACGCGCACTCATTCGTGAAAATGGGGATCCTAACAAGATGAAATCACTCATATCAATCGTAAGTCAACAATTTAGCAGAGATATATTGAAGAATGAAACATAACCACATGAATGACTACCGGAGAAAATTGACTCTATTTTAGAGTATGATTTGAAAAACGAAAAGCTTATGGGAAAAGAAGAACCTAAACCAACGTTTAAGTAGATGTATGCATTTATTAGAACATGGATGTCAGGAGATCACTTTCTTGCTTGTTACAGCTAAAATTATATACATTATATGTAGTCTTCCATTAACAAAAAAGGGTGTCCACTGAATGGTCAGATACATGAAATTTTCCAAGACGAGGATCCAGAGTCGACATTGGAATCCTTTATAGATGAAAATCTCAAGGGATGCTATCCCATGGAAGATATGTACAAGGTTGGCAATCTAAATAAATCTTCTACTTTTTGATAGCCAGTAAACTATGCATGTCGAGCTGATATTTTCTCATACTACAGATGGCAGAAATTGCAGATTGGTGCCTAAGTGAAAATGCAATTAACAGACCAGAAATGCGGGAGGTGGTTTTTGCATTATCTCAAATCAGGACCTCGTCCACAGAGTGGGAGGCATCATTAGGAGGTGATAGCGTGGTTTTTAGTGGAATCTTTCACGGAAGATGAAATGTGTTTCGAGAAGCAAAACTCTTAATTTTTAAAATAGAGTGAAAAGTTTACTACTGCCAACAGTCAGTGATCTGCTAATTGATGGATTTTCTTTCCTTTTCCTGTCTTGTAAAGCTAAAGAATGTTTTGATAAACATGAATATAAATTCAACATTTTGATTTCTACTTGACTTCAGAGTAATCCTCCGAGATTTCTATTGTTCATTGACCAAATATGTACAGGCATAAAGAATTAGGACAACCATATGTCATCCTCAACAGAGAATTTTAAAGTCTGGACTATTCTGTTATGCAGAATAAAATCCAGTACTTGGTAAGACTTAATACGCTAACAAGAGCCTCAGCTACTGAAAGCTTGCATGGGTGAGTTACTCATCGAACAATGTGTTAAGCTCAACCAAATTTGCCCAATTAGACTGTTCTAAGCACTCATTAACTCGATTAGAAATCAAATTTGAGTGATCAATCCCTATAACTACCTAAATTGATGGTCACAAGGTCAGTAACAAAGTATTATCATACAGATTACTGCTTGGAATCCTGCTCCTGGCATGCAGATTCCTTCTGTCAGAGAGAAAAGTAAGTTATGATCTTCCAATTACTGGAAAGGATTTTGCATCCTGAAGGGAGATAATAGTTTCAAAAGCGCCCACCAGAGCCTTGACCTTGCTTCTCCTAGTCTCGGCAAGCTTGCTTACAGTTACTTCAATCACGTTGTTGAACAAACTTGGAGTTTCTTTTGTATGTTCTATAGCATGGGATCGAAGGTTTACTGTCATAACTTCGTCTTTAGCAGCATATGAATGGCCATCAGTAGTGGATCTTCTCAAGCCGTTTCCTCTAGGATTACCATTACCATTTTCATTTTCGCGTGCATCTTTTATGGTGACTTGCTTAAATTTTTGTCTCCTTGGACTTTCTTTCTCAGATTGGATATCAGTTGTCTTTCCTTTTTTGAACTTGAGTAGTTTAGGACTGCAATCTTCATTTTCTAAGCCAACTTGTCCAGCCCTCTGAGGTTTTATGTCTTGCTTCTGACTTGTAGTTCCATTTTGTCTGGGGCTAGAGCATGTTCCATCACTTTTAGCAGACTCATTTGCTGAATTTGATGGCGGTGACATCAATGAAGATGAGGAAACGGACGTCTGGGTGGTGTCAATGTTTCTTGAGCTACCGCCACTTGAAGATGGTGGAAATGATGGGGAACAAAGGGATGATGAAGCCGTCTTTCCTCGGTTTGGACCATCTCTATCCAAAGAGGATTCTTTGGAATTACTATTTTCCTTGGAAATCTCTGTAGTGTTGCTTTTAGTCTTTGATTCTCTATGATGCGAAGTCTTCTTTGTCACACTTTCATGACTGATTTGCCCAGTCTTGCTTGGTGTAAGACTAGTCCTAATGTTAAGTTGAGATGTCTTTCTTGAGGAGTTGTAACTGGATGCTGTGCTTGAAATTTTTTTCACAGCAGATTTTGCAGACGATGAAATAGTTGAGGTAACAACATTCTTTTTCTTGCTTAGCTCGGAGGATCTACCGCCTTTCTCCATTTTACAGCTGTGGTTTCGTCTACTGCTTGATCCATTCAATAGAGTCTCTTGAAATTTCGAAGACCTCCCTGGTATAAAGTTGTCACTGTATCTTCTTTGATGCCTTCTTGATGCATTTTCTTCCAAAGGCTTAAGCTTGGAATCACTTTGATGATTTACAAAAGGCGCTGCTCTTTTGGTGGACGCTTGGATTTCCTTTGTCTGTTTCTTGATCTCTGAAGGTAGATTAGTTGAGCCTGGTACTTTCTTCCTTTCCGGTATTTTCCCTAATGTTGCTCTTGTTGGCCGGGGAATCCTTGCCTTTGTTGGAGAATCATGTTCAAAACCATGTTTGCACATATCATGACACGAACTTCTTGGAACATCAAGATAACGTGACAAGACCTTGTATTCGCCCATTTCAAAACCTAGGCTTCCGGTTGAATTTCTTCTCACACAACTTACTATAGGCTCGATTTTCTCCAGGTTTTCAGGTATGCCACCAGCAATCTCAGCCATTGTAAGAGAAGGAAATGCAATCACAAACCAACACCCCTGCAGATATGTTCAGTAAGCAACATAACATTTTTTTGCATGAATGTTTTCTGTTACACTCCAAAACAAGAGTACTCACCGGGACCAGAAAGCAAGAAGTACCAGAGTGTTTTTTGAACCGTCAACTTCACACGTTTGGCGTCCTAAATAGATAGAAACAAGGACATGTTAACTGGTGAATTTCAGGAGGGGATGCTTTTTCATCCATGGCTTGTGTGACTAAACTCTAAACATTCTGTCATAAAATGCAGATAACAAAAAGGGAAATTATATACATTTAGTTCCCAATATATTCATAACCTACAGTTGCTAATATGAACTGAAGGAGATACACATCATATATAAAGCTAAAAAAGACATGCTATGGATCACAGATTCCACAACAGTTTGAGGAAAAGACAGGATAAAGAACAACAGGGAAAATGTTCTTTTCAGCAGCTTCCAGCTCTGCTTCCATCTGTCCGTTCCACCAAATTGAACTCGAACTCCTATCATCTAAGGATTAGTACAAATTCTTATCGCCCAATCGACAATTAACTGAAAAATCCTAATGCTCAAAGTTGGCTATATATCACTAACATCATAGAGGCTGAGAACATAAACATCTCCATTTCTTGACATCAAAAATACAATCTTGCTTGTTCGGGTGAGAGTTTGCCATATATTTGATATTCCCTATTATCAGCAGCATTAAGAATTTAATCAACATCTCCATTTTCAATATGCTAGATGAACAATCTAAAGTTTGCTGTAATGAGTTTAAAATAAACTATTGGAGTAGCTTTTCTTGTGTGAACTTCAGAATAGTTGACAATGAAACTTGTGATGAAAACAAGGCTACTAAAATAAGGCGTCCATAAGTTCTACCCCTTGCAAGAAACCTAAGAAATTATGATACCCTTTGACTATTAGACAATCTATAGGGATCAAAAAAAGGACAGCCCAATGCACTAAGCTCCCACTATGCAGGGGTTCAGGGAAGGGCCGGACCACAAGAAATCTACAAATAATGCCAACAAGCTTCCTTTTTCAATGAGAAACAAAAAAATCATCACATTCTAAGGATAAAATAAGGTGTTTCATATGATTTCCTTCATATAAATGATAAAAAAAAAAGCTTATATTCCAAGAATTTAGATCTCCTAATTGTGGTACCCTTCTTCAACAGACCCTTAAAATCAGATTATGTAAAATTTGAAAGGATGAATTTGGCTATAAACAAATCATACCATTGAGGCTTTCAGCAAAGTAACAAAAGGTTACTACCAATAATAGAAACAAGAAGTTTTGATCATCAAGAAGAAAACTCAATTCTAAAAACAAGAATCAAGAAGCTTTTAACTACCAAATAAAGAAAAAACATGGTTGGGAAAAAACGAAAAAAATATAGTTTTGTTGAAAGGAGGAGTTGGAATTATACCTTTTCCTTACATGTAAGGAAGAGGGACCCCAAACAATTGGTTGAAATTTGTTTTTGTGAAAAAAAGGGAATGGGAAAACAGCTTGATCTTATTGGTAGAATTTGATAAATTTATGTGAGAACAAGCGTAATTGTAGCAAAGGTGTTTTTTTTTAAAAGAAATTTATCCATTATTATGGCCTTGCACGTCTCTGGGTGCATAGATATACACCATAAGTCTTTCATCCTTTGAACCTCGCCGTTCACTTTTAAGGAAATCTTCACAAACAAATTACAATAACACAGAAAGTGAAAATAGAAAAAGTCCTAATTCGTGTGCAAGATAATATTATTAGTAATTGTAAATTTTAATCGTTTGACTTTTACATATCTTCAATATTAGATTTGTTCCAAAACATGTGAAACGGAACCAAAGGATATAAATCTTTTTGTGTGTGCGTGTGTGCGCTCGCCGTGTGTATAGTAATGAAAAATGCTTACCTGGTACATTTACACCAAATCAAAACAAATGTAACATAAAGAGTCACAAATTAAAGCGAGCTTACATATTATTGACATGATAGGTATGGAGAAAATGTTTTCCAGTTTTCCAGGTTTGGTTCGTCGAAAATTTTTAAAAATATATTTTCTAGAAAAACAAGAAAGGAAAAATACACACACAGAAAAAGCAGTCCATTCCAAACTAATGTATGAGTAAATTCAAGAAGTTAAGATAAATTGCCAACCATGATAAAATTGTGGTTGATTCTGTCATTAGTAACTTGTATGTGAACATTTCCATGGGACTAAAATGAAGTATTTTGTGTGAATTCTCATCTAAATATATGTACATAACATCTCCAAGACAAAGAAAAAGGAAAAAAAGAAGATAATCTCATCAAGTCCCCTGTACTCTAAATCTATAGTAATAAATATATGAGTCCAGAAATACTCCATTAAATTAATCATCAGCTGAAAAGAGAGGAGACACATAAGACTTAGCTCTCCGGGTAGTTTGCTGCCTTCTTGTCACCCCCCAACCTTTCAAAAATCTACCTGTGATCCCATGTTTGTTAACCAAAGTATGCTGCAGTCGGAGTGAGCACATTGTTCTCTCTCCATCATTGAGCCGTCTCCTGCCTCTGGAACTCGTCCTACTCGGTTTTTTCTTCCATGGACCAGATTTTGGAGCAATCTTTGTTTCATTTACCTGATGCAAAAGAGATTCAACTGCAGGTACCACATTTGTTTGAAGGTCCTTCTGATCCTTTGTCTTCCTTGCTTGACCCCTCCTTGGTTGATAAGACAATGTAATACCTTCTTCCTTCTCTTTTGCAACCTTGAAGTGACTAAGACTATTATTTATGTTCCCCTTTCTCAGATTAAACTTCTTCCGACTGCTGTCAGAAAGAAGTACATTTCGCTCAAAATGGACTTCCATGGTTTGTTCAACTTTATTCTCCGGACTATTAGCCAAAGAAGTAGCAACTTCAGCAAGCCGGCCTAGACAGTTGCTAGAAGCTTCAGATGGTTTACCAATGGCAGTCTTTGAGTACCCATGGACAACAGATGAGGAAATAAAAATAAGTATATCAGCTGCAACCCTGTCAAGTTCCTCAATTGGTTCATTATGACGTCTTGGCAAATGGATTGATGTCCTGATATTAATGTCCTGAGAATCTCCTCTCGGTGGAGAGCACTCCTTATTTTCTGGGCTAACAGGACCTTCCAGATCTCGTTCAGCAGTACACTTTGTTGCTTCACTTGGACCAGATGATAAAAGGTCTTCTTTGATGCAGGAGTTTAAGTCGATGAAAATATTAGCTGTTGAAAGCTTGCTATCAATTCTAGCACCTACAAGGTGATTATCCCTGGTGCATTTTCTACATTCAGGTGTAGAATTAGGAACCATGTTACTGTATAGAACCTCAGAATTTTTATGAATCTGTACATTTCTGCATTCAGGGAAATTAACATGGGAAATGTCGGAGGAGGGTGCAGACTGGTAGTCAGACAAATAGGTAGGAGGTGTCAAATTCAAGTCCATGCCTTTCCCAGAACTTTTGTAGTCTGAAAACTTATTGTCTTTTACAGCAGCAATGTCTTCAAGTGTACTATTATCACTTGCATCAAGCTGCATAGAGCAAGAAGTCAAACTTGCAGAAGTTGGAGTGGCTGCACCACCTTCGTTCAGATTGAACTTCTTTACCTTGAGAGTAGAGTTCCTGACAGAGGACTTAGTACCCTGGCTGAATGATGCATCAGTATTAAAGCATGGAAGTGCTTGTACTGCAACAGGGATCTGCTTAAATTCTCTCCAAGAAGAAAGCAGCAAGGATTTGTCAGTTCTGGTTTCAGCATGAATCTTGTCTGCACTTCCTAAGGGCAACGATGCTGGTTGATTACACGGAAGAAGTGCTCTCCCAACAGAAGAAACTTCATCAAACGAATTCAAGTTGCTTTCATCTCTCCCTGTTAGTGCATATAATAAAAATTGTGATGAGGGGTAAAACTTCATGATATAAACAGCTTTTAGGATACAAAGGCTGTATTCCTATGGAGAAGCCAGTCATTAGGAAAAACTGATAACTGATGCAACATAAGAAATAAAACAGGTATTGTGAATGACAATAAAGGAAAAGAGCATATTGACATATTCAGAATTATGATAAGAATCTTTTCTCAAGGGAAATTCTGGATACCTTCTTTATTCAGAGTTGAGCATTCTGCACGTGCCAAACTGGATATATCCAGATCCCTGTCCCTGATTTCCTCATGGATGTTATTCGATTCAAATGCAGAATTTGGACGCTCTGACTCAAAAGGCTGTAAAGGTTCATTCAGGTCAAACAAAAGAAAGGCACCCCTACACCTTGAGGGAGCACTGGAAGAGTCTCCAGAGGCAACTAAGTTGACTTTCGAAGAACATCGAGGTCGAAACTCTGAGATCAAAATATTTGTCTTTTTAGCAGGATTTTCTTCTTCAAATGGCTCCCTGTATTCAGTATTAATGGTATTAATGGCTTTTTCTGCTGGAAGTTCAAAATCCAATATTCTCTTCCTTGATGTGTAGTTCTTCCATGATGATGCTTTGCATTCATTTAAAATGTTTTGACCTGAAAAACAGTCAGCACCTTGTTGCACAGTCCTATCAGCACCAGAACTCAAAGGCTCTTGAAACATTTCTATACTTGGTGCATATGGCTCATTACTTGTGCAGTTCACTGAGCTCCAAAAGGTTTCAAAAATTTCAGACCTTAACGGAGACATAAAAGTATTTGGCTCTAAAGCTTGCACCTGCATATGATCCTCCGCTAGTTTTCTCTTTTTAATCTCATCCATTAATTCCCTTTGTCTTCCATATAAGCGATGCAGTTCATTGACCTGAAAGCAAACACATTTCAAAATTCTGCTACATCATGATGCATTTAAGTGAATCCCAAGTGATGAAGCACTTGCTCCAGATCAAAACTGATCAAATACTAGAACTGCAAACTTACGTGCAGTAGAGCATACATTATATTCTTAAAAAAAAAAAACACAATGAAATGAAGTGGAGAAAGAAAAAGAGAACAGAACGCACAAGAGAGAATATATAGGTAGAAAAAGTGCCAAATTTAGTACAGTAACATTTATGAAAGGTTTATTGTAATCCACAAGAAAGAGCAAGTTAAAAGTCAATAAATCAGGATTGTTAATTCCAGAAACATGAAATGATATAAAAGTGCAATTCATTACATGCAAAACAAATTGAAGATTTGGTTGAATATAACACAAGATGGCACTAATCTGTTTCAAAGACTAACCAAAGGAAAGTTCATTTATATACCTGATATCTAAATGTTGCTTCATGTTTGAGTATTGTCTGTCTCAATATTTCCTTCTGATAAACTAAATCCTGGCTCTTGTCTACCATAAACGGAGAAAATGCAAGATTGAAGCCTCTACTACTTTTCCAGGCGATATCATTGCTCGCTATTGACCGTGAATTACCTGTAAGACTCACAACATGATCTCTTGGGTAGTAATATCCTGGAAGATAGTTAGTGCACTGCATTTTCACCTCCTCCCTGGGACAGAACACAACAAAGAGTTAGAAAGTTCTGTTCTTTGTACCCTCCCTATTACCCTACACAAATATATAATGTAAACATGAATATAAAACAGGATGTCGCACATATTAAAGTAAATCTCCACTAGGCAATTCCCTTACTTTTTCAAGGAACAGGAAGACTAAAAGAAGATACTCTAACTGATGTGATATTAACTGTTTTCGGTCAAAAGCACACGGTTTTCCCCAAAAGGCCTCACACGAGGAACAAGAAGACTATTCTACCTAGTTCAGAGTAGTTCACATCACAACATAGGAGCTAATGAGAGAGGTTTACGAAATGAACAAAATTTTGAAAATGCTAACGAATTAATTTGGTTTATTATTGTCTGTTGACAATACAAAGTCACACATCCACTCATCCAACATTCAACAACCAATTAGAGGAAGAAGAACTTGGTTGGGGCAACACCAGGAGAACCAATCTGACTTTTGAGTTTTCAAATACTCAGAAACAAACATACATACATCAGCTTATAACTACAGATAAAAAAATGGAAAATGAGAGCACTTCAAAACAAAAAAAAATTGAGCAAAATCACTATAGGTAAAAAGATCACAATGCCCAGATCCAACAGAAAGAATCAACAGTGACACACAAATGGCACAGATAAAAAAACACCCAAAAATAGAAAGAGTAGAAAGATGGAACAACACCAACATCCCAACATAGCAAATATACACAAACGAAGATGCAACAGCTTACAACAACAACAACATAATACCAAGTGAAATCCCACGAGTGGGGTCTGGGAGCGTAGAGTGTATGCAGGCCTTACCACTACCTCGTGGAGGTAGAGAGAGGCTGTTTCCGAAATACTGAACTCAAGTGCAACAAATCCAGAGATGCAACAACTTGAGTAGAAAAAAAAAACAGCAAGAGAAATCCACTAAGATTATCATCAATGGTCAGAATTTAATTTCAAGAAATTACCAAAGACCCAAGTCTTGAAAATGTAACAGCTTGGGAAAAAAACAAACCCCAGCAAGATATATATCTCATTCAAGAATAGCTCTAGCTCCAGCTCCTTGCTAGCACCAAAGGAATCCAAGAAAACCCATCACTCAAAAACTCAACAAGAGCAGAAGAAACTCAGAAAAACTGAAACTTTACAGGGAAAAAAAATCCCAGCAAGATAAATCCACTAAGATTATCATCAATGGACAGAATTTCAAGAAATTACCAAAGACCCAAGTCTTGAAAATGCAACAACTTGTAGAAAAAACAAACCCCAACAAAATATATCTCTCATTCAAGATTACCTCTAGCTCAAGCTCCTTGCTAGCAAGAAAAGAATCCAAGAAAACCCATCACCCAAAAACTCAAAAAGAGCAGAGGAAACTAAGAAAAAGTGAAACTTTACAGCAAAAAACATCCACTAAGATTATCATCAACGGGCAGAATTTCAAGAAATTACCAAAGACCCAAGTCTTGAAAATGCAACAGCTTGTAGAAAAAACAAACCCCAGCAAGATATATATCTCATTCAAGACTAGCTCCTTGCTAGCAAGAAAGGAATCCAAGAAAACCCATCAGCCAAAAACTCAAAAAGAGTAGAAAGAAACTCAGAGAAACTGAAACTTTACAGAAAAGGATGTCGAAAAAAGATGCTTGTTAGAAAGTACAAAGACGAAAATGCGGAAAGAATGGAGCTTTTTGGATCTGCTGGGGCCACTCTGTGTGTACTACAAAAGAAGATGGAGAAAGAGAGAGAGAGAAAGAGAGAAAGAGAAGAATAATTAGTAGAGTAGTAACTGACATGGAATTTGTCAAGATATTGGATCTATCTATCTTCCCTATTTTTTGTATATCTATTCTTGGATTTTTCTTGATGATGGAAGTGTGTTAAAAAAAGGATTATCTTTATAGATTCTCTCTCCTATCCTTGTCCTGTTCACATACACCAATGGGTAATATTCTAACTTCTTTTAATTCTTTTCCCTTTAAATACTTTATCAACAATTAAGGATTCGTTTGGCCACAAAAATCAAAAATATATTCACTTTATTTGTTATTTTTGAAGTTGACAGTAGAGTTGGAGTTTATTTGCTCATAGTATTTTAAAAATGGGGATATTTTTAAAGTTAAAAAATATAAAAGGTAAAAATAAATTTTTAAAAATTTAGAATTTTATATGAAAGTAAGAAAATTAGATTTTTTTAAAAAAAAAAAAATTAAAAAGTATAAAAAGTGAATCCAAAAATAGTGAAAACACCTCTTAATGTGTTTTTCAAAAATCTAAATATTATGAAAATGACCTGCAAGGGACAAATTTCGTCCATGTACAAAACCCCAGGCACAAGTGTCTGCCAAACTTATACCACCAATAAACCGAGAGAATGTTCAAGTACCAAACATTTCACATTACAATAAGGCAGGTCAAACTCATACAAATCAAGATAAATTCATTAAATTGACCACACCAAACATCATGCACTAACAAGCCATACTGAGAAGTAGTTAAGATGCACATATAGTACAAATTAGATTAAACTACAATACCACCACCTACCTTAATCCAAGCTTGCACAACTCAACTAATCTTAAGCCTTGTCTTTCCGTGCAATTTCCGCTTGATCTCTATCTAGAAATACATACAAACACATAATTAATGAAATGACCTACCCCGTTGGGGATTATAGCTCATACCCAACCCCTAAGGTCAAGTTCATGATCATTTCCTCCCCGTTCTAGGGCTCTTTCTATCATAATCCACCCTAAACTATCCATGTCATGGATAAATCAGGGAATAGACTTGCAAGGGTAATTTAACGATCATTAACCAAACCCCATTGATTTTATACTTAAATTACTCCCTTGCACCAGAAAATCAACTAAAACCAGCCCTTAACCCTCCCCGAACTACGTAAACTAGCAATTCTAAGGCTAGATTATCAATTTACTAGTTACCTGGGATGAATTCCTTACCTTAACGACGAAATATGTTGAAAAACTGATGGTTTTCGCCCCAAATCGCCACTACTGAAGCCCCAAACATTTCTTGAAAAACTAAACCGTTTGGGGGGATTTTGAAATAAAACAATGATTTATATTGATATAGCCGCCCTTGACCGCGTTGACTGATTGTCATAACGGGAATTATCCAACTTTTGAGCATGTCGCTATAGCGGCGTCGACTGGACAGAAAGTTTATTTTTTTCCAGAAATTCCTTTTTTCATAACACACCTTAAATCCGAGACATCCTAAACAATACCCTTTTATGCTAAGATCAATTCTGGGAGTTCTACTTATCCAAATTCAATTCCGTAAAATCCTACAGGCTTATTACCGTCTTAGCTAACTAGAAATCAAGTCGAACCCCATCACACTTACCTAATTCATTCCCGAATTTTCCTAGACCACACCTCGCTCGAATTTCATCCGAAACTAGCCTAGCCTGAAATTTATAATTTTAAATCCGGAAAGAATTTTAGCCTGAAATTTTAAACGAGAGACTTATACGTAACGGCGGAAAGGGTCGTTACATTTCTAGTAAGAAAAGTTTCTCTTTGTATGAGCATACGAATTGAAATTAATTAGACCTATAAGTTTTAAATGCTAGATGGTTATACAAAAAAACAAAATATACATATTAGAATGTATTCAATAGCTTTCTACTTGTTTTATAGGTGTGCGAATCGAAGTCCCACATTAATAGCTAAAGGGATTGTGAAGCTACATATATATAAGGTGTAGGATCTCTTAATGGTGTGAGACTTTTTGGAGAAAATCGTGCAGGTTTGGCCCAAAGAGGACAATTTCACACTATATAAGAGTGTATTTAGGCTGGTTGAGCCCAACAACTGGTATCAGAGCCTAGGTTCAGCGGGATAGGTGTGGTGATGTGGCAGAGTGATGGGGTGCAGGGCTCGGTTTACTTACCCTTACGAACTTGTAGATGCACACACAAGAAGAAGCTAGTTGTGGGTTTCGGTTGCCATAAATACTCAGACAATGTAGGTGGGCACACAGTGAATCTCAAAAATTGACCCGTGGATCGCGGTGTTGGGCCACGTGAAACTTAGTTAAGGGGGAGATTGTTGGGTGTGGGTGGCACACAATGAATCTCGAAAATTGACCTGTAGATCATAGCGATGGGCCACGTGGAACTTAGTTCAAGGGGGAGATTGTTGGGTGTGCGATCAAAGTTCCACCTTGGTAGCTGAAAGGATTGTGAAGCTACATATAAGGTGTATAATCTCTCAATAATGTGAGGCTTTTTGGAGAAAATCGTGCAGACTTGGCCAAAAAAAAATAATATCACACCATATAAGAGTATTTGGGATGGTTGAGCCCAATAGATGGATTACTTTTCCAACCATTGAATTGGTATGTGAATCTCTATTGAGCTGAATAGATGGATTACTTTTCCAACCATTGAATTGGTATGTGAATCTCTATTGAGCTGAATTTGTAACTAAAAGGAGAAAGCTGTTTTTTTTTTTTTCTCGTTTATGTTGATTCAATCAACTTGATTGTACAAAAAGACAGCGTTTTAATATGTATATATTTTTTATTTTATATTTGGTATTAGATATTTGTATTGTGATCTGATTAAATCCAAATTTAAGCATTCCAGGATCGATTTCTGGTGGCAACGTTCTCTACAAGATATTTTTAATTTTTTTTTTTTCATATACTCAAATTTGAGAATTCTAATTAAAGATAAGGAATCTCAATCATCCGACTACAACCTATATGGATCTTTTGAATCAAAAGTATGATGATTATTTATGTTATTATCTGAGTTGTCATAATGATTGCTTGATTTTCTTGTTAAATTAGTAGTTTCCCCTTAAGCATCATTAATTTGTTAATTCAAGATTCGAATAGGAGTCATCGAGAAGAAAGTAGTAGTGGAGAATTTGTAGTTAGTTTATCTCAAACTTTTAAACCATTGACGTTTTACACTTGCAGTATTATATGTTCAGACAAGCTATGCACATTTAATTGTATGCAACCACATAAATAAACTTATAAATTCCCCAATATTGGGTAGATAATTTGAATTAATTATGTTATTGAACATTATCATTACAAACAAGGAAATATAAATTAATTAGGGGAATGTTTGGTGGTGGTGTCAACTGTAAAGTACCACAGATGATGCATTAGGATTGACATGATATGGTAGTAGTTTTCAACAAAGAAATATTGATAAAACATCAGATCAACTAAGTTTAGGTTAATGATTAGCACACAATCTAACTTAATCCAACATAGAATAAAAATTGTAATAAAACAAATTACTTTTTTTTCTTAATTTTTTTCCGTTTCCTCAGATAATAAGGTTAAGTCGGGTGTAACGCTATATACGTTAGATTTATTTTATATAAGAAATTTGCCAAAATTCAAGAGGAATCGCTAGCACAGGGTGAAAGTCATAATCTGAAATTTATGTCGATTTAAGATAATAGTCTTGGAGGTGGATGATTTTTTAATCGAAAAGGATCAAAACTATTCCTGAATTATTTAAGATGGAGAAAAAATATCCTCAGTTTGTTTTAGCCTAAAAAATATCCCCTCAGATTAATTTTTGGCTCACAAATATCCATCACTCTAATGAAATGCAACCAGATAGCCCACATAAATAAAAAAAGGGGCAAACAACATAAATCCCGACAGTTTAGAGCTTAATTACAAAAAATTCCGATATTTTACATAATTACTGAAAATCCCGATTTTGAATCTGTTGAGATACATAATTGGCTCCCGATACATCCAACGAAGATACATAGTTAGCTCCCGATATATTTTTTCCGATTTTGGATCTGTCGAGATACATAATATATCCAACGAAGATACATTTTTTTCTTTGTAAAGATAAATAATTAGCTCCCGATATATTTTTTTTGATTTTGGGTCTGTCGAGATACATAATTAGTTGTGATTTTTGTAATTATTTTGTAAGGATGAGAATTTGTATAAATATAATAAGTTAAGATGTATAATTATGTTATTTTTCCTAAAAAAAAATGTCATCGAACCTGCCCACATAAGTTGCAGTGTGGAAAATGCCAAAAAACACAAAGGTCAAAGCCTCTTCATCGAACTCTCCTTTTTCTCTCTGTAAAAAAAAAAAAAAAAAAAAAACTCCATTGAATTTTCAAAATTTCTTGGAAAAAAATTCAGTTGCTCCGATCACCGGAATATGTCGGTGAATTTATTGATAAATTTAACTTTTTAGGGGATTGGATTTTTTATAGTGAGGTTTTCCTTGTATGAAGTTTTAATGTACTCCCTCCGTATCGTTTTAGTTGACCCTCTTATTAAAAGTATTTATTTCAATTTAATTGTCCAATTTATAAAATCAAGAGAATCTTATCATATTTTTTCAATACTATTCTTATCATTAAATGACTACATAAAGTGTATATACTCAAATTTATATTTTTAAAGCATAAATAATAAGACTAATTTGATAAAATAAACTCTTAATAAATATTTTCTTAATGGGAGTGTCAAGTCAACAAGGGTCAACTATTTTGAAACGGAGGGAGTAGTTCAAGTTTGAATATTTAGCAAAGGTATCAAGATGGATTGACGTTTGGAAAATTACAGTGTCTTCTTTATGGAGCTAGCAAAGTCAACCCTATAAGTTTTCGTGATAGTTAAACTGATATTTTGATATTGTAAAAGAATTTAACTTTCTTATGTCACCAGCATATTCTGGATTTCAGAATAGTAAGAATATGGATTGTATGGACATATTCCTAGCGTAAATTTAAGCTGCCATGTGATTTTCAAGCTGGCAGCTTCTGTGGACAGGTCAGAGGACGTTTTTTTTATCTACGTGGGCTATCTGGTGGTATTTCGTTAGAGTGAGGAGTATTTGTGAGCCAAAAAAATAAACGGAGGGGTATTTTTGAGCCCAAAAAACAAACAAAGGATATTTTTGCTCTATTTCAAATAGTTCAGGGGTAGTTTTGACCCTTTTCCGTTTTTGAATTTATAAGTTTGTTTGCCTCATGGACAAGAACTTGAAGTTTTAATATCAATGAACTAGTTGCTTGCTTCAATAGCCAATGTATTCCCTTTTAGAGAGAGGAGCATTTTTCTTAATCAGCTTGCTAAAAATATTAAAATCTCAACAACAAAAAATGGGCCTGAAAGCATCCAGCCCAACCCATTTCTCTCCTCTTTTGAATGTAAGCCCACTGAAATATTCTAGCCCAGCCCAACCAATGTTTCTCCTCATTGTGGTTCGTAAACACTTTCTGTATCTCAAAATTACAGCCAATAACTTTGAAAATGGATGGTCTTGAACTTTTGACATCCCGCTTACTTCATGGGCGTTTAGCTTGTTAAATAGTAAATTAGATACACCAGGGGGTGAGTCAGATAATGTAATACTAATTTGATGGATGATTATTTTATTTTATTATTTCAAAATTATTAAATTATTTTTATAACAAACGAATAATTCAACTTTATTTAAATACACACAAAGTCCATCAAATAATTTTTATTTACGTATCATATAAAATGCTTCATTTATTTTCTCCTATTGACTTTCTTTGATAATTAGATAAAATCAACTGACTTTTAATTACAAAATATAATTAAATGATTTTTTATACTAAAATAGATGAATTTTACTTTACTGAAAATACTTTATTACCTTTAAAATAATAAAATAGAAATTAAATAATTATTCATGAAATTAACTCTCAAATAATTGACATTTGACAATTGAAAAGTTAGGATAACAAATTTCTTTCTCTCATCTTTTTGGTGTTTGGCAAAGTGGATGTCTCTTTCTTTTTCTTTTTTTTTGACGAAAGGGAAAGAGATGGGACCCAATGCTTCAGGCTTCATACACTAAAAGTTGTTACGCACCTAATTAGTACCAATACTTTCTCTTTTTTTTTGGTAATATGCTTATTAAGACAAATCAATCAACATCTAGGACTAAAACGAAAAGTAAATTTCGAGTTAACTCTTTTTTCCAAACCTTTTCTTTTTTTAAAAAAAAATATTTTTTATTACATTGGAATAGGGCAAATGGGCAAAGAACTTATAAGGTGGGAATTAAATCCTCCTCCTCCTCATACCCAGTGTATTCCCACCAGGTGGGGTCTGGCGGGAATTAAATCCTCACCGAGGTAAAAATTCAGATAGCCAACAAGCTACTAATATCCTTGTTTCCCAAATCTGTTCAATTACATGGCTAAAAGAATAACTTCAGGGGTAATTTGTTTGCTGACAAAATTATGGTGAGATTACATGGAGAAATTAAAATATTGGGTCAATAATCCCTAATTTTAGTAGCTTGTTGGCTATCTGAAAAAGTACCTTTTTAAAATTTTTGAAAAACAGCTATCCCCAAGAGTACTTATTTCTTTAAAAAGCTTGATGAAATATTTGCTTTTTTTAAAAAAAAAAAAAATTAATTTAACAAAAACTTGGTCACACAAACCGACAAAAGTGACGGGTAGTTTTTTAAAACATCCTTCTGTCCATGCAAATTTCTGGACTATTAAAACATATTTCCTCTGTTTCAAAAAGAATGACCTACTTTTTTTTTTTAGTCCGTTTAAAAAAGAATGATCTTTTTCCTTTTTTGAAAACACTTTAATTTCAACTTTTCACATGGCATATTTAATACCACAAGATTCAAGGATATTTTGATACATTTGCCATAACTTTAATTTAGGACCACAAGAGTTAAATTTTTTTTTATTTTCTTAAACTCCGTACTAAGTCAAACTACGTCATTCTTTTTAAAACGGAGGGAGTACTACTTATACGTAATTCATTTATATGAAATTGTAAAATGATAATCAAACACCGTACTTGATCTGCCAAGTTTTATACAAAGCAACTAAAAAAGCAACCAAACATTAGCATTAGCTATGCTAGAGAAAGAAAGAACAAAAGAGGACACATCTCACAATAAGAAGATAACATGCATGACTAGCTTTGTAAGGTGCCTACAATAATATTTGGCTAAAAAAAGAAACTTCTATTTTTATTTATGATAATTAATTAGGTTTAGTAACAGGGTATTTTTTAGCATTCTTGACAATCTTAGTAAGTGCTGCTTGACCTAAATCAAGTCCACAAACATCAGCTAGCTGAACCAGATAGAGCAAAACATCAGAAAGTTCCTCCTCCAAATGTTCCTTATCATCTGATGTCCAGTTAGGTAACCCCCTTGCAACTTCCCCCTTCCACTGAAATATCTCTGATAGCTCTCCCACTTCTCCAACCTATTCAATAAAAAAAAAAAAAATGACTATAAGGTTCTTATTATGTAAGATGGTTGCGCAAACAAAATTTCACATTGATAATGAAAAACAAAAAACTTAGTCATAGATGTCGACGTGTGAGGTCTTTTGGGACAGATCGTTGATTCAAAACAGATAATATAGGATCATTATCATGTTAAGAGTATCTTTAGATCCCAACAAGTACATATATGTACTCTATATATGTTCGATCTAGGATGAATTTTGTAGATTCAAATGATATTGCTTTCTGCTCGAACTATATACGTACATAGAAGTTGATCTAGCCATATTATAGTTATTGCTTTTTGCTTGAACTATGTAAGTACACAGAACTAGATGCAACCATATTATATTTATATTAGGTTCAAATATAGAATATAGTATTATTATCTACTCGGAACATAGATATATATGTGAAAATCCACTAAACATACCAACATACTAAAACATACTATAGGTTCAGTATTAAAAACATTAAAGACTAAACCTATTGATTTTAAATTCTAGATTCGTCTATGTATAGATACGTACATATTAGTAAAGTAACTTTAAAAAATTGTGAATTCATAATAAGATCACCTTCGTTTTGAACTGAGTGACATTAAAAAATAATGGAGGGGTGCTTTTAGAGATGGTCTTACCAAAGCTAGGAGAAGGTTCCTAGGACTGTGATACTGATCCCAACCTCTAACTTTAGAAAATTCAGCAAGCCTTTCTCTAAGCTCTTGAAGAGAGACATCCTTCATGACTTTTCTACTATACTCATGGGAATTATTATTCTCCATCTCCTCTCTTAATTAGTTATTATAAGTAGCACTAGTTGATGTTTCACTCTGTCTCATTACCTCACTATTTATAGACTAACATCTATTGGCTATGCATGCCTCTCTTTTTTTTTCTTCTTTTTTTTTTTTTTAATTTCTGCAAATTGGTGGTGGGGTTTTAGGAGATGGGGAATCGAAGCTGAGTTTGTTGCCATCATATGTTAAAACTACTGTTTAGTTAGTGGAGGGACCTTCTTTCAATACAGTATTCACGTGAGGTATGACAAATATGTTTCTGTGTTTCTTCTATGACTTGATATCACTCCCTCTCTCTCCCTCTTTCGCAGAACAAGATTCAAAATTTAAATTTTATGAGTTAGGAATGATCTCAATTAAATTGTAGTAGTAAATTTTTTAAGAAATAATAATAAAAAATATATCTGAACTATTACTTTTTCTCGAGTTTTACATCTTAACTATAAGTTATTTCCTTTTCCTACATGAACTGTCACTATATATCTATGTATGGCGATAGTTCATGGGAAAAAGGAAGAAATGATAGTTGACCTAGGCAGCATCAGATGTATTTGGTGATAGACAGGGGCGGATCCAGGGTATCGGGTGGGGGTTCTCGGGAACCCAGTAACTTTCACCCGAACCCTGTATTTATATTTAGAATCTGGTAAATATTTAAGGAACTCTTAGTTGGAACCCATAAGCACTCCAACTGGGAACCCACAAGCTTAAAATCCTAGATTCGCCTCTGGTGATAGATCATAAAGAAAAAAAAAACAATTGTTAGTTGTGTTGTGAAACGCACTAAAAATGATAGTTAAGGTGTATTTTTTTATTATTAATTCTTTTTATTTGAACTAAAGTTTTTGAATTCTAGTGAATAGTTGCCTTAATTTTGCTAGGAATATAGGTTTTCCACTTGTCTATTATGGAACAATTCTTTTTTCCACGTTACATCACTATCAAATCTCACCTACACTTGCTTTTTCTTCGTATTAGACAATTTGCATTTTATCTCCTTCAACTTGTTGGAAGGTATCGTAAATTTAATTCGTTAACTTTCTTGTTTTTTGTGTTGTTTTGATGTTATATGAGTAGCAGCAAATTTGCTTGTACTTTTTAACTTTGGATGATCGTGGAGTCTAGTAGACAAACACATAACAAACTCATAGCTAGAACCCCATATGCCATACTCGAATCGTAAAATTCGGATCATGCGGCTCTTATCTGGACAATATGCTGGCGCTTTTACTCAAATTAATAGTAGTATATTTTGCCAAACTTGTAAAATCGATTTATTTTGGAAAGTGTGTTTTTCCGTACTTCTAAAAAAAGTACTTTTGTGGTAAGTACTATTTTTTTTAGTTTATGAAACAACTTTTGCTACTCCGAAGAATGCTTATTTCTCCAAAAACTTGGTCAAACACCATTTTTTTTAGAATAAGCAGTTTTGTTCTTTCAAAAGTTTCGTCAAACAGCGTATAAATACACATGGGCCTCAAGTTATACCCTGATTGGAGACATGTGTTCAATTTTGGGAAGAATTTAACTTATATATATCTACAATGCAAAAAAAAGTTTATACTATCAAATAACTGTTTGTAGTAGGATATCTGCCTTTTCTTACAAGTTACTAAATTTATCAAGTTACAGATCGTAGTCGTAGTGGGGGTTATCTGCGAGTTTCTTTTAGGTGACTTGATAGTGTAAATATATATATTTTTATTTTTGAGAGTTATAACTAGATTGATATTAATGATCTTGCAGAAAACAAGGGTTATGTTGTGCCAGCATGATTATCTTTCTTTAGTATAAGATTTTGTCTTTTAAACTAGATTAAGAATGATCTTCCAATAACCATGCTTATGTTGAGCCAGCATGTTTATCTCTCTGTAACATTTTGCCTCTATTATTGGTCACAGGATCTTTTATAGGATGAGATAAAATCTCAAGTTTGTCATAAAAGCCTATAGAAAGCTAATTGTATTTTGTTTTTTCCTACCGCACACATATGCCATGGATGTTACTATTTTTCAACAAAGCCATTATACTTTGAAAGAATATGGAGCAGCTTTCAGATAATCTTGTTAAATAAATGCCTAAAACATACTAAAAAATTGAAGCAAATAGCTAATGAAGGTGACCCCTAGAATTGAGCACATGGTTAAATTAGCCCAAAGACACTCTTAACATGTCCAGATACTGGTCGCCTTGAGCCAACCTTGCACCGTTTTCCCTAAAAGGTCTCACATCAGTAAGACTTATTCTTAAGCAGATCAAAAAGAATTTTAACTCTTCTATTAGCAATACTTATATATCAGAGAGTGATTCGAAGTTCCAGCCTTGCTGAAATACGCAAGTTTGAAGTCAGCAGTATGCTCTGAAATTTTGTTAGACCTTAAAAAGAAAACCTAAAGTTTATTGCACCAGTATGATGCTTGGGCGCTTATCCACATTATTCTCACGGATGATGAAGCCAGACTGATATGAAAATCTGAATTACATTAACAGGCATCATGAATAACGTGGCATTGACAATTGGTGGTATGTTGATGTAGTGGAAGTACACTAAGATTTTCCATTAGACGTGGTCCAGAAGTTTATTTTGGAGACGACTTATGTTTGCAGTTGCTATTGCACAGTACCTGGATGAGGACTCTTGCTTGAAAGACCTTGAGTTGCACCAGAAAAATTATGTACCTGATAAGGGGAACAATCTTGCCACATATTGTAGTGCTTCAATGTCATACCAAAAATCTCAAAAGCTAATTCATTTCTACATCCTTGACAACATTTCGTGATTGAAACAAACAAAATTGACTACATTTTCCTAGACTAACGAATGTGAAACAAAATTGTTTTACAAGAAGAATCTGACAGGTATATTACACATCTGTAAAGTAACTATTGACACTTTTATCTCTTGAGTTCCAAGAAAGTCCATCATAATAATGGAGAAGTACACCGACTTGATCCGAAGCTACGGCTGGATCCCCGTTGGCTGCTAGGAATACTAATCAACATATCTAATACCTGCTTCATGTTAGGCCGATCATGAGGGGTCTCAGCGGTGCACCTTATCCCAATCCTAAGCAACTCACACATCTCCTCTGCTCCCTCTGCCAGGCCAGATACCAATAGAGCAACTGGTATAATGGCTCTAGTGAACCCTTTCCTTCCATCTCCCATGACCCTTGTCGCCCATTCAATTAGACATTCTTCGCCCCCGTCAATAGCATGCCTCCCAGTTGCTAGCTCCATTGCTAGCACCCCATAGCTGTACACATCTCCTTTTGTAGTGGCGTGCATTGTCTGCCCATATTCTGGTGCAACATAACCAATAGTCCCTGCCACCATCGTGCTAACATGAGTATGTTCAGAAATCATGATCCTAGAAAGGCCAAAATCGGTGACTTTTGCTCTTCCATCCTTGTCAAGTAGCACGTTGCTAGCTTTGACATCTCTGTGGACAATGCAAGGGTAGCAATCATGGTGCAAGTAGACTAAAGCACGTGCCACATCGATTGCTGCTTGAATTCTCCTCTTCCATGTAAACCTTGTTCTTTCTGTAATGACATCCTCTAAAGTACCACCTTCCATGTATTCATAGACTAGAAGTTTCTCTGATCCATCAAGGCACCACCCATAAAGAGTTACAAGGTTGGGATGAGGCCAACCGGAGCCATTTCCACTGAGCGCCTCCATTTCAGCTCTGAACTCTTTTTCTCCTTCAATTCCCTCCCTCTGTAGCTTCTTCACTGCTACTTCCCTTCCATCAGGCAAGACTCCACGATAAACTATCCCGAATCCTCCCTTCCCAATAATTCTATCAGTCGAGAAGTTCCACGTGGCCTTCAGTATGTCAGAATGCGTGAAGCTTGTTCTGTCCAAACGAATAACCTTAACATCATCAGAACCCCGTGATGAGGATGCACACAACCGTGATGAGGATGCACTAGTACTTGATGGCGAATCATGTCTGGCCTCTGTATCCTCCAGCAAGATTACTGAGGAACCCGTTGGCGCTTTTATAAGGAGGCAGACAAGGAGTGACGTGACTCCACAGACTATGAAAGCTAGTGCCAGAACAACAATTACCAAAAGTGCACCCATCTTTGGGGGCTTTTTGTGATTTTCATTCGTGTTTCGTTCTGTGTTGTTCGTAGAGTTGTGCATGAAGGATGGAAGACGCAACAACGGATCACCAAGAAATGATGACTTCTCAAATGTAAGCAGTTGCCCGATTTCTGGTACAACTCCATAGATGTATGGGTTGTAAGAGATATTGAACTTGCTCAATTCATGCAAGTTACTAAAACTAGCTGGGAATGGACCAGAAAAATTGTTAAATGACAGGTCAAGGTTTTGCAAGCACTTAATATGGCCAATCTGCGTTGGGATTTCACCAGAAAAATTATTCTGTGAAACATTAAGGACTATTAGATGCATTTGTCCAATCTCTGAAGGGAGTTTGCCAGAAAATTCATTTGCACCCAAATGCAGCATACTGATGTTCTTCATCTTGCCAATCTCAGGAGGGATTTCACCAGACAATTTGTTATCACTAAGTTGAATATAGCCTGCTACCTGATTCATTCGGACATTACTACCAGGTACACAGACTTGCATTAAACCATCTCCTGTAAACAACCGATCCCCCAGGATTCTACAATTCTTTCCGTTAAATAGAGGATATATAAAGCTAAATGGAGGGTAGTCAGCTGGTATCCACCTCCTCATGGCAAAACAATCCCCTGAGGCAGCAGTGAGCTTCTCCTTTTCCCTATTCAACAAAAAAGTAGGCATTGGATCTGCACCAATACTCGCTAATTGAGAAGGAATTGGACCAGTAAGTTGATTATTCGCGAGATTTAACCATAACAAGCTGCTGCAGTTCCCCAACTCTGATGGGATTTCACTGCTCAATGAATTGTTTGCAAGCATCAACCACAATAGTGACCTTAGCTTCCCGAAACTTGGTGGTATTGAACCATTGAACATATTAGAGGAAAGATCAACAGCCTGAAGTGCAGAAAGATCTCCATATTCTGAAGGTATATTGCCACTAAACTGGTTGTGGGCAAGAATCAAGAACACCAAACCTTTCATCTGAGAAATTTCAACTGGTAATGGACCAGAGAAGTGGTTATCACTCAAGTCCAACCGCGAAAGGTTCACCAAGTTTGGAATTCCTGATGACACTATACCTCCAATATAAGAGTTTCCGTGCAGCACGAGAAATCTTATCTGTGTCAATTGCCCGAAAATTTCTTGTATTTCTCCTCCAAAATTGTTTCTACTTAGGTCCAGAAAGAGCAAATTACTTAGGCCTGATAGAGTGTTTGGAATATCACTAGAGAAGTTGTTACTTCCCAAGCAAAGTTCTTTAAGACTTTGTACTGATCCAATCTCTCTAGGGATCAACCCTGAAAAACTATTTCCCCACAAATTCAACTCTACTAATCGTTTACAATTCGAGATAGACGTAGGCAATTCATCAAAGAATAAATTTTCTGATAAGTCCAAAACTTGCAAGGAGCAGTTTTGGGTGAAAATCCAGGAAGGCAGAGAACCACTGAAGTTATTATGAGATGCTGAAAACACATCCAGCATATCAAGCCCGAATGACATGTTCCCAGTCAAATAATTGTAGCTAAGATCAAGATTCTTCAGATTCTTGCAGTGAACAAATACTCTTCCACTCTCACCAGTGAAATTGTTGTTAGAAATATTTGCAACAGCTAAAGTGTCACAAATCTCAGGGATC
Organism: Capsicum rhomboideum; assembly: GCA_031232105.1. Classification (NCBI taxonomy): domain Eukaryota; kingdom Viridiplantae; phylum Streptophyta; class Magnoliopsida; order Solanales; family Solanaceae; genus Capsicum; species Capsicum rhomboideum. Next base: position 9,524,764 of record CP124713.1, on the reverse strand, counting down.
GTTAGCCCACGAATCCTATTCATTGTCAAATCAAGAACTTCCAGCTTATTCAGGCCAGTCATGTTGAACTCACCAGCAATGATATTGTGAGACAAGTTCAAGAACTTGAGATTTCGACACCGGCCTAAGTCTGGTGGAATGAACTCTGAAAATGTGTTCTTGGAAAGGTCAAGAGAGCCCAATTCGGTCATTGCTGAGAAGTTATTAAACAGTTTCCCAGCCAGTTTGTTGTCCGAGAGATCGATTCCAGTGACACGATTGTTAGAAGTATTGCATGAAATTCCAGGCCATCTGCAGGGTGACAAATCAGTAGGATTCCAGTGGTTATATTTAAAGCCTCTGTCAACAGGATTTTGATCCTTAAGAAATGACTTCAAGTTCAGCAGCAACTGCTTGTCTGTCTCAATTGACTCTCCAGAAACAAGCCTACCTATGATTTTGCAAAGTGAAAAAAAATATAAATTAATCATGCTGCAATTAATACAAGTCAATTTTCCAAGATTAAAATAAAAACATTTAATGCTTAGTGTTAGAATAACAGTAACACAAACAAGCAAGCCTGGTCCTATGATTTTTCCAAGTGAAGAAAAACATTAGTCTTGCTGCAATAAATGCAAATCTGCTCTCAGAAACTCAAAAAAAAAAAAAAAAAAAACATTTAAAAGTTGTTTAATTTTTTTTGTTTTGTTTTTTTACATGTAAGGATTCATATCTCTTTTACATAGATCAAGAAGAAAGTTAGTTATGTACAACAGATTTGATCAAATAATTAAAGCTATCAAATATGACATTGGGATAGAGTAATTGCTTAGGTGAAAAAGGATCGATTTTCTAGCAAGGTACAAAATGTATCGTCAAATATTTAATATGATTCCAGAAGATGTAGTTTCATTCAAATAGATACTTTTTCAAGAAACTAGTCCTTGTAGCTTGTTTAGGAACAATAAAAAGAAACGATTAAAATGGTGGAGAAGTATACAAACCTGAAATGAGAATGACGAAATTGAGTAACACAATGGGAAGAAAAATATGAGATTCCACCTCAGACATGATAAGTGTCACTAACAATAATCTTGTTTAATTTCCTCCAGTACTTCTCCTAGATAATTTATTTCTTCTTTGTATTTACTGGGGTCAAATGAGTTCTTGTTGCTGTCTTGTTAGGGATATTAATGCAAAAAGAAGAAGGGGGTTGGTGCTTTAATTTAGGAACAATATCAAATGTGAGGAATAAACATAGGAGAATGTGGTTGATGAGTTTCAGAGAACATGCAGGTGAGGTGGACCAAGACAAATTGGAACACATGCATGAACACAGTACAATTTTTTTTAATAATTAGCTATGGTTTGTAAGTAGTTTAATTTTGACTAAATTGACTCTTGTGTGTTATTTGAAGATCCACAAGGTTGTTAATTTGTTTAGTTTCAATATAATGTCCTGTAGTAATTGGAATAAAGTTCTTTGATGGGGAGAGGTAGTATGTGGGGCAATTGGCAAATCAAGCCGCCCAACTTGACCATATTTTACATTGTATATATGTTGGTCAGAGATGGTTTTTTCTTTTGGCTGTTATAGTTGTTTATAGTAATTTACTAGTTCAAGAACTCAATATCCTCTTATTGCATTTCATTATTGTTTTTTCTATTGTGTGTTGTGTAGTGTTTTCTATTTCGATTAGTTTGTATTGTGATTGTCCCATATTTTTATCTCCTTTTTTCAGATTGTTTGGCAGGTATCAGTTATGCTGAGGGTCTATCGAAAACAATCTCTCTACTGTTTGGCAGGTATTAGTTATGTTGAGGGCTATTGAAAACAGTCTCTCTACCTTCTATGAGGTAGAGGTAAAGTCTGTGTACATTCTACCCACCTCAGACTCCACTTTTGTGATTACACTGGGATGTTGTTATTGTTGTAGAACTCAATATTGACCAATTTTGACTGTATTTGCTCCTAAACTTCGCCTTCTCTTATTACTCGGTAAATACTTATCCATGCTCGTGTTTATATCAAGCAATATAAATTTAAATTATCTAATTTAATAAGGTGAAACTGTATATCAATTAACCGTAGTTAAGTTTAAAGATCTATGTACAAACACATGCCACACATTTATTACCTTGATATAAACACTGAGTGAGTTTTTACCCTCCTTTCTCCCTTTTATCCGGACAATTTAATTGTTTATATGTTACTCTATCTATATAATAAAACTCAGCACAATTTAGTTGTCTAATTATATGGGTATGGTGTGTATTCTAGTTGTCTTTTAAAATTAATGAGTCTCTAACTCTTCAAGTATGATTTCTTTTTTTAATATTAAAAGTTTGTTGAGTAGAATTTTAATTTGACAAATAAAGGTCATCAAGTATGGTGAAAGAATAACAGGTCATAAGTAGGCGTCAAACCTGACATCCTTAAACATAAATTAGAAAAAAGAATTAAAAAAATAATTTGGATGGACTAACACTAAGTTCCTTTTATAAGAGTTTCAGGGTTATTATATGATAGAAATTCAACTTGACACAACATTAATATCCCTGTCCTATACACTGTATGTCATGTGTGTATAATGATAATAATATTTGGTATATCTCAATTAACTCATCATGTAGCTTTTATTTTCCACCAGTAAAGGTTTTAATTAGATAATTCCGTCAATCAAAACTTACACAGATTGAAAAGGGTTGCCTAACATTAATTTTCGTTTAATTTCCATTGAGATATAAATCTTGGTCTTTCAAGATTTTCCAATTCCATTGATCATTAGAGTACATAATTAATTTGAGTACATAAGTTTAGATGACCCAGGGCTTTGCTATGCATGGTAAACAACAATAAGAATATAATAACACGCCTCTTTTAGGAAGAAGACATCAAAATCATTCTAAATTATATTCTAAAAGTCGAAGACACACCTAAACTATTGAAGTGACCTATTACACACATATTTTTGTTGAAATTGAATTTAATACTACCTCAAAGCTGACATGGAAATGCAATTAAATAAAAACAAAAAAGAGGCACGTTTGACTGAAAAATTAAGCCAAAAAATACTTTTTACCTCCGCGTTCATCCCCTCGCAGCCCCCCTCCCCCCCCAAACCACACACACTCTCCTTCATCATCCTCTTCTTCTCCTTCTCACTACCCTCTCCTCCTTCATTTTCTTAATTACAACCACTACCTGGTTGAAAAATTATTTCTTCATGGTAATTTTCATAGAAAACACAGAAAATAAGATTGAGGGGTGGAATCCACAGCACAAATTTGACAAAGTTGTCTAATAAAATATGGGGTTCGTCGATCGGAAAATTTTTCGGTGAAATTTTTAAAATTGATTAATCCTTATTGCTTCCACCATCAAATCCGTTAAGTTGAGCACCAATTATTCAATTTTCTTTCTTTCTTTTTATTGATTGTGAACGCATAAAATAAGAAAATCTCCATCTCTTCTTTTTGTCCATAAAAGTTTCTGGATTTTATACAAAAGTCAATCGTTTAATGTATTTTTGGTGTCGGGTGGTGAAATTGATAGTTAGGTATGTTATTTTTGGTGACAGCGATGGTGTGTATTTGATGATGGATGACGCAATTAGGTAGTGATGGTGTTGTAAATTTTGGTAGTGGTAGGCTTGATAGTGGATAGCAAAGAAGATTAAATTTGATGAAGTTGTTGCTTGATTGTGTTGGTTTTTTCAATCAATAATGAAGGAAGAAGAATGGTGGTTCTTCTTGGAACGAAAATGGAGTCCTTCAGGTGAAAAAATGGAGGAGAAGAAAGAGGCAAAAATGGATAAGAAAAAAAATTAAAAAAAAATAAAAATTACACGTGTAGGTTTGGACTGATCTGGCGGGCGCGTGTAGATAACGCGGGATTGTGTGACAGATTTTGTACTTATGAGGGGGCTATTAAATTTACGTCCAACAAGAATAAGTCTGTAATAAGTCATTTCAATAGTTTAGGTGTGTTTGAAACTTTTCAGGTATAGTTTAGAATAATTTTAATGTTTTTTCCCCCTCTTATTATATTATTCCAAATATAGTCAAAGAAGTTGATATTATTGATGGATTAGTTGAAGATTTTCAAATTTTCTCTTTAATGATTAGTCCAAAAGAAAAATATAAAATTTTGAAAATTAATTTTCTCTTCAAATGATTAGTCTTAAAAAAAATACTCCATCCATCCATTTTAATTTATTTATCTCACTTTCCTACAGAGATTTTTGATATATGCATACTTTAATTTAAGATCACAAGATTCAATTCCCCCCCCCCCCCCTCCCCCCTCCAAATACAACTCTTTATGTTTTTCTTCTTAGCTTTCCACGTGAGACAATAAGTTCATATTATATTGCTATCCCTTCTTAAATCTAACTAATAATCCTACTCTTTATGTTTTTCTTTTTACCTTTCGTGAGACAGTAACTTCATTATATAGCTATGCCTTCTTAAATGTAACTAATCCTAAGTTGTGTCAATATTTAACTAATTACTCTACTACACACTCTGTGTATTCACTAAGGGGCCGGGGTTCGAAAAATAAAAATATAATGTTTAGAAAATTCTAATCTTATATTTAGAAAATTTAAAATCTATATATATGCTTAACAAATTTTAAAAATACTTTATATATACGATGTAATTTTTTATTGAGAGGATTCGGGTCGTTATTCTCTAGATCCGCCCGGCTAGCGCAGAAAGAGACATCTCCTTTCCACGTCATGGAATTCAAGGACCTTGTCACGTGTGAAAATTTAAAATCTATATATATGCTTAACAAATTTTAAAAATACTTTATATATACGATGTAATTTTTTATTGAGAGGATTCGGGTCGTTATTCTCTAGATCCGCCCGGCTAGCGCAGAAAGAGACATCTCCTTTCCACGTCATGGAATTCAAGGACCTTGTCACGTGTGAAAATTTAAAATCTATATATATGCTTAACAAATTTTAAAAATACTTTATATATACTATATATATGCACTATTTTGTTTGTATGTAAATTACTCGAGGTTTTAGTTAATCTCTCTTTATTTCATTTTTTTGTTCGTCAATTTTAGACTAAATCGACGTTGAATAATTATTTGTACTATTCGACTTGCTTCGAAGGATCTAATTTGCTTAATATAAAAATTCTTGCAACCACGTACGTGCACATCAAGTAAAATTATAATCTGTAATTGCATAGTAATTAATACTAGTTAGTTATTGATATATACTGCTTCCTCTAACGTAACTTTCAATTTATGTAATTTATTTTTTTATATTTGCAAGTTTTAAATTTCACCACTAATTCAATTCTATTCTTATGATATTTTTCCAAGACCGTGAGATTCAAAAACATTCTTGATACGTCACACACTTTTATATATTTTAAAATCACAAAATGAAGTCTTTTAAGTTTAGGCACATGCATAATCAATCTGGATTGCAGTGCAGTGGTGGGAATGCTTTACTCGAGTTACAGTGCGCGATCAGAATTAATCGGGGCTCTAATACGAATAGTCGGGTAACCAACACCCGGTGGGAATTAAAAAAAAAGTTGACCTAAAATAAAAGGATGGAGGTATACTACGTATAAATTATTAGCAAAAGCAACACTGAATTAGGGGTGGGCATTCGGTTCTTCGGTTCGGTTTTATCAAATTTTAATTCGGTTCTTCGGTTTTCGGTTTTGGAAAAGTGTGCACTGAACACCGAACCAAACTAATTCGGTTCGGTTCGGTTTTTTCAACTTCGGTTCGGTTTAATTCGGTGTTTTTAAATCGGTTTTTCGGTGCAAAATAAAAAATAAAATGTGAACCGAATCAAAATATAAGACACTAAAAAATCTAAAACATTGTAAATAGACTATCAAGTGAGGACAACTTCAAATATATATCATTGTAGTGCTCTATTTTTCATATCACAATACGGTGGTAGTATTTGTGTGAAAATTTTTCAGGAATTACAATTAGAAATTAGGAGTATTTGTGTGAAAATTTTTAGGAATTACAATTAGAAATATAATATTTTAGGAATTAAAATTAAAAATTAGGAAAATATAAAAGTAATAAGGGTGGAAGGTAAATATTGATGGAGTAATTGAGTATGGGTTTTGATGCTTGGTCTTGAAAAGTTTTGGGCAAACATGAGCTAAATAAAAATTAAAAAAAAAAATTAAAAATTTAATAAAAGTTCGGTTCTTCGGTGCACCGAAGAACCGTTATCCCTAAACCGAATACCGAACCAAAGAACCGAACTACCAAAAAAAACACCGAAACCGAACCGAAGAACCAAAATCGAAGAACCGAACTAATTCGGTTCGGTACGATTTTTCGGTTCTCCAATTTTATGCCCACCCCTACACTGAATTGAGGACAAGGTAAAAAAAGAAAAAGAAAATTGAGGTCCTTTAAAGGCGCTGCTACTCACTCATCAAAGGTTTTTTTTTTCCTTTTCTTTTATTTATTTATTAATTCATTACAATCCATCTCCCGTGATGGAAACATATAAGCCAATATATCAATTATTTATAGTTCCAACATAATCTACTCGCCTATTTTTTTTTATTTATTTTTTAATGACTAATAGTTTATGCTCTCTACCTCCTACGATAGGCGTAAGGACGTAAGGTCTGTATATACACTACCCTTGATCTTTATATTTTATTTGTGAAATTGCATTGAATATGTTATTGTTGTACTAATAGAGTAATAGTTAAAGCTCCAAATTCTCAATTAAATATTCTGTACATGTTACTATTAGTCTTGGTTATGATTTTTCGGAACAGTATATATTCTTTGTTCAATGGGTCCGGAATGTATGCTTTTGAACATTCCTTCAGCGCTAGTCCAGCCTCCAAATTAATTAATTATATACAGATGGTTCTGTTGGAATAGTAGTTCCTAGCATTACTTCATAGGCGTTCTGTTCTTTTTCTTGCGGTATGTTACCTCTTGTTTGTATTTATTTTTATGTTTCTTGCTTGTTATACTGCTATCTATACTGCATTCTATTCTGAGTCGGGGGTCTGACGAAAACAGCTTTGCTACTTCATATGATGTAATGGTATGGACTGCGTATACTTTACCCTCCAGACCCCACTTAGTGGGAATACACTGGATATGTTATTGTTGTTGTATATACAGATGGTTCTGTAGCTTCCTTCTAAAGGGCGTGTTAAATAGTATTTGCAGTGTTCAACAAGACTACAATTAGCATACATGTCATGTCATCATGACTTTTGACCGTTAATTCAAGTATTCAACCCTTCCAAAAATAAATAAATACTCCCTTTGTTTTAAAAAAGAATTGAACTATTTTGATTTGATACGAAATTTAAAAAAATAATTTTTTATTTTAAATCTTGTGGTTATAAATTAAAGTTGTTTCAAATGTACTAAAATATTCTTTAATCTTGTGGTCTTAAACATTCCATATGGAAAGTTGAAATTAAAGTATTATCAAAAAATGAAAGGGTCATTTTTTTTTAAATAGACTAAAAAGAAAAGTATGTCATTCGTTTTAAAATGGAGGGAGTACTACTTAAGTAGCTCTAGTACGACGTAATGCTTATAAAATGAAGGAAGATGTTGGAATCCATTCTCCTTTCATGAGAGGACTTCAAACTATTTTTGCTTGTTTTATATACTGTATTGTTTATGATGTGCATGTGTACTCTTTTAAGTTAATTCTTGAAATGTATATCCTAATTATTTACTCACACTGTCAATATTCTACATGCTCAGTGTAATCTGTTCATTTATACTCCCCCGTTTCAAAAGGAATGATATGTTTTGATTTGCTGTGAAGTTTAAAAAAATAAAGAAGACTTTTGAATCTTGTAGTCTTAAATTAAAGTAATATCAAATGTATCAAAATATCATTTAAACATGCCATGTGAAAATTTGAAATTAAAGTGTTGCCAAAAAAAGAAAGAATCATTCTTTTTGAAACGGAGGAAGTAATAATTTACTGTGCTGTCAAGCTTGCTGGTTCTTTTCTCCTTATAAATTAAAGTAGATGGGTCTGTTACAATAGCTTAAAACTAATGATGTCTGTGATCACAATGTCGTAAATAATGACTAATGCCTGAGCGAGGAATTTTAGTTTATGGGTTCTAACTTTTAACTCACAATTATTTTTGTTTACTAGGTTCTTGATATAATATTATATATATCAAATAATTTTTCTCGATACAAATATAGAGTTTGAATTGAAACTAGCTAATAAATTCTGCAGAACCCATAGCTAAAGGATTGGTTCCGCCCTTGTCAGCCCCTCATATATAATTTGGACATGAGTGATGCCACTATATATATATATTGTCCCTTAATCATGTTAATACGTTATCAATATCGATTAATCTTAAAGTTTAATTATTCAATTTTGGTTAACATTTGGACGTGTCTTGTTGGATCAGCATCAGTACACAACCAAGCTGGGCTCAGTCCAACTTACGAGGGCCTCTTTGACTAACAATGCTGGGCTCATTCCAACTTCGAGAAGGTTTTGCCCATAGTCATTGGCCCATAAAGAGATACCTAAAGCTAATGGGCAAAATGGAAGTAGTTTTGCTACTCCCCAACTTCTTCCCATCTTAGCCGAGTATTTATCAAAAATAATTTGTATATCCTTTAAGGTAGGTAGGAGCGGCTCAAGCACGTTTGTAGCCTAAGATCAAAATCAAATGGAGGCCTTAAGTTTTTAAGATTTTTTTTTAAAATTATATAATTGCTTTCTTCTAATAATTCTCTTTTAATTAGTGATATAATCAATGCATTTAATCTTTCTTGAGACATAGTATTACTCCAAGTATATCAAACTTCTTCTAATAATTCTCTTATTTTATTTAAAAAGGTTTATTTTTCTACAAATAATATCTATTATTAATAAAAAAAATGAGGTCCTTCAAATTTGGGGACCTAAGACGGTTGTCTTTTTTCTGAAAGAGTAGAGCTGTTCCGGAAAGTAGGGATAAAATCTGCGTTCTAATTTCAAATTCTTGAAGTGCAGAATGAAAAAATATTACAGTACTATATGTATGTATGTTGCAACATGAATGCAGCATCAGACAAAATCTGCAATTGAATGTCAAGTTGTCAACCATATATATACTATAATTTTATTTAGAAGTTCCTTCCTAGCTTGATTCCAAACACGCACGTCAATTTTTTATTCGATTTCTAACACCTCTCTTTTTCTTTGTTCAGACAACTATTATTTAATCTTAGAAACATAAAAATTATTCATTGTTTTCTGAAATGATTTTTTAATTTTATTTAATCTTAAAATATTGTTGACGAACAGAAATTTAAAAGTACTGCCACGCACTTCTAAACGTGTTATCACGTGTTAGGGTGTGCCAATTTTTCAACTTTATAAATTGCAAAAGTATCCTCCAAGTTTCACATGATACTCTTTGTCCAAAAAGCATATAGAGGAATAAATCTCATGCTGACACTTTTTATTGGGTTGATTCTCTGGTAGTATCAATAATAGTTAAATTATTTTAAAAAGTGATCATTTCTCTCGATTTCAATTTTATCAATAGTGACTTTTTGAGATAATAAGTTGAATGTCTATTTGATAAATCAATTTTTTTTCTATCTCTCACTTAATTTTAAAAAATGTGGTCCCAAATATTTGAAACATTAGAAAAGTAAAACCACGTTAGCTTTCCAATTCCTTTCTTATTGCTCCAAGACATTATATAGTCATATTAATCACCAAATAAGAAACATATAAGATTAATCCATACTTGTCATAATAAATATTACTCGCTCCGTTTTAAAAAGAATGATCTACTTTTCTTATTAATCCGTTTAAAAAAGAATGATCTTTTTCTTTTTTTGATAATACTTTAACTTTAACTTTCCACGTAACATGTTTAATACCACAAGATTCAAAAGCATTTTGGTACATTTGCCATAACTTTAATTTAGGACCACAAGATTCAAAAGTCTTCTTTATTTTCTTAAACTCCGTGCCAAGTCAAACTAAGTCATTCTTTTTGAAACGGAGGAAGTACTATTAATTTATTTTTTTTTAAACGAATATGTTAAACAAATCTTAGGACCCGTTTGGCCATAAAAAAATTCACTTTTTTTCTGAAATTTATTTCACTTTAGTGAAAAAAGTAAAATTTTGTGGTGTTTAACCATAAAATTTATTTCACTAAAGTGAATTTTTTTTCCGGAAAAGTGAAAACAAGTTTTACTTATTTTCACTCCTATTTCTCTCACAAAAGTCAAAAAGAACTCTAATTTTTTTTTTATGACCAAACATAACTCCAACTTCACCTCCAATTCCAACTTCCACTCCAACTAACTCCAAAAAAAATTAATTTTCATGGCCAAACGCCTACTTAAACCATGTACAGAAAGGACCTGAAGGAGTACATATTATTTTCTGGTTAAATTTTTTAAATTAAACAAGACAAACAGGACAAAAAAGAAAAAAAGGAAATAGACCCCTAATAGGACAAAATACAAGGTTCAAATTGTGTCTTTTGTGATTTGTAAAGTTGTCGGGTCTTTTTTTGTCTGTAAAAAAGACAAAAAGTAAGATCTCCTTTCTGACATTCTCCTTGGGATGTGGACATACGCCACGTGTACATAATATAACGTCAAATCTAACGAACAACGACCTTAACAGGTTCGGGTCAACTTCCGGATCCGGTTCTCCTCTCTCGGAGTTTCATCAATGGCAATGATGATTATGCATCTCATCATTTTCATTCCATTTTCTTAATTAATCCCTAAATTACTGTCACTTTCCCTTACTCTAATTCTTGATTTCTTAATTATAATAGTAATAATTTTTTCTTCCTTCATTAATCCAATTTTAATTACAACTGAGCTGCTTTCATTTTTTTAACAAAATACCAGCTCCGATTCTGCATTGATTCATTCACCTTGTTTTTTCCATTTTGGGATTTTTTTTAAAAATAAGCAAAATGTCGTATTTTGTGAGGATTCATTGAGACATTTTATCGATCCATTGGTGTGCATTGGAAGTTATAGGGGGTGGGGAACCCAAAGGGTTTTTTTGGATGCGATTGATAGAGAAACGGCGCCATTAGATGGCGCTGTTCAGACGATTCTTCTATAGGAAGCCGCCGGATCGGCTTCTTGAGATCTCTGAACGGGTCTATGGTATGTTTTTCCTCTCCATATTCTGCTGTGTTTGGCGTTTCTCTGTATTTTTTCAGCCTCTAAAAATGCGTTAGATCACCTACATTTTTGTTTTTCAGTTTTGTAGTAATAGGAAAAAGTTTTCTCTAATGGTTTTTGGGTGAAGATTTTCAATGTTGCGCAAAATTTCAAGAAAGAAAAGCTTAAATGATCATATCATAGTTAGCTACATTTGGAACTACAACTTACACGTTTCGGAATGTTTGTCGTTCAGTTTTAACTATGAGAATATCACAAATTGCTTTGAAGTGAATGAGCTGAAAAATAAATAGTGCTGGGAAAATTCAGCTTCCTGTTGAAACAACTACATATCCGTGTAATCCACAAGTGGGGTCTAGGGAGGGTAGTGTGTACCAAAACCTTACCGCTATCTCGTGAGGTAGAGAGCTTCTTGTTGAAAGAATACTGAAAATCTGATGCTCCATCATTTTGGTAGTTTGCCTCACTATTGTGCCCTGTTGTAGTTACTCTTCCTTTTGTTGTTTTTTTAGAATGCTTTGTGGCCATGATTTCTTCGCTTCCATTATTTCTTTTTTCAATCTGCTTTGATATGCTTTTCCTTGAGACGAGGGTCTATTGGAAACAACATCTCTACCTCCCAAGTTAAGGGTAAGGTCTGTGTAAACTCTACCCTCCCCAAACCCGACTTGTGGGATTATATTGGGTATGTTGTTGTTCTTGCCTAGCTATTGTGCTCTGTGGCTTGGAAGGTGAACTTCATTTTACAATTTTAAGTGATATCCTAAAGCTTACTATCTTCATTATCTTAAAGGTGGATGTAATTTAGACCAATAATTTATTTGGTTGGTTTTATAACTTTTGATGTTTCTCTGCTTTTCTTTTTATTCACACTTTGCAGTGTTCGATTGCTGCTTCTCAACGGACGCATTGGACGAATATGAGTACAAGACATACCTGGGAGGTATTGTAGCTCAGCTGCAGGACCACTATCCAGATGCTTCTTTCATGGTTTTTAATTTCAAAGAAGGAGATCACAGGAGTCAAATGTCAGATATATTAACGCAGTATGATATGACTGTCATGGATTATCCTCGAAAATATGAAGGGTGTCCTGTATTGCCACTGGAAATGATCAAGCACTACTTGCGATCCAGTGAGAGCTGGCTTTCACTCGAGGGCCAACAAAATGTACTGTTGATGCACTGTGAGAGGGGAGGGTGGCCTGTACTTGCTTTCATGCTTGCTGGCCTTCTTTTGTACAGAGAACAATACACTGGTGAGCAGAAAACTCTTGACATGGTATACAGGCAAGCTCCTAGGGAACTTCTTTATGTTTTATCGCCTTTGAATCCACAGCCATCTCAGCTTAGATATCTTCACTATATCACCACAAGAAATATTGGCTTAGATTGGCTGCCATCAGATATACCTTTTGCTTTAGATTGTATTATACTCAGGGTCCTTCCTCAATTTGATGGTGGGAGGGGCTGCCGGTTGGTGGTTCGTGCCTATGGTTTGGACCCTGCTTCACCGACATCCAATAGGAGTTCTAAACTCCTCTTTTCAACTTCAAAGACAAAACAACATGGTCGCCTCTACCGACAGGTAATGCTACGCTTCAAATGTTTGAGACTTACCGGTAATTAGCTGAAATCTGAAGTATTCTGCTGACTTCCTCTCCAGGAAGAGTGTGCACTGGTGAAAATAGATATCCACTGTCGTGTTCAAGGAGATGTTGTTCTTGAGTGCATGCATTTGGAAGATGATCTAGTTAGGGAAGTAATGATATTCAGAGTTATGTTTCACACGGCATTTATTCGCTCAAATGTTTTGATGTTAACTCGTGATGAAGTTGATGTCCCATGGGATGCAAAAGACCAATTTTCTAGGGAGTTCAAAGCAGAGGTTTGGTATTTATTCCTCTGAACTTAGCTCTTCTTTCATTATCCTTTAACAGGGAACTATAGGAGTTGAAGAATGCTCATTACTGTACCAGGTACTCTTTTCGGATGCTGATGCTCTTCCATCTATTATCACCACTGAAGCACCAGTTGAAGATGATAATGAGACTGAAGGTGCTTCACCAGACGAGTTCTTTGAGGTGGAAGAGATATTCTGCAATGCTGTTGATGGACAGGATGGAAGAACGGAATCTGATGCCCATTCAGTTCAGGACGGTGTGCATGATGATGAAAGCATTGAAGTATGGAAAGAGGAGGTGGAACATCATGCCTTTCAAGACTGTGCATTTGTTGAAGGGAATCGCAAACTTGAAGGAAATATGGATTCTACTCAACAAGCATCAAGAACAAATGGTTTAGGGGTTAAGGACGACTTGATAAACTCCAAGTCTGTTCTTTCTGATGTTTCTAGTCACAAGGATTCAGAAGAAGAAACACCGGGGGTAAGTATCATGTTAGAAGAAGGGGAGGATAAGCAAGATGTAGAAGGCACCTTTAGACAAGAGAAGCAGGGTTCACAGACGACTGCTGATATCAATAACAAAAAGAATGCAAAGGCACCTTCATCTCCAAAGAAACAGCTAGCATCCAACTCCAAACTTGCCGCTGATGGGATTGAACCTAAAAATAAATCTAAACAGAAAGAATCTCTGAACACTATGTCGCGACTAGCAAAGCCAAATGCAGTGTCTCGGTGGATCCCTTCTAATAAAGGTTCTTACACTAATTCAATGCATGTGGCATATCCAGCTTCAAGGTATAAGAGTGCTCCACCTGCACTTGCTGTTACCAGAGATTCTCAATCGGGGTTTAAATCAAAATCGCCCTCTCCACGAGCTTCTTCAGAAGTTAAAATTCCAGCTGGAGCAGGTCGTATTCCAAAGAAACGCTCTTCATGTCCTGCATCATTAGATATGTCAACTGTCAAGGAGGCACCTGTTGCAATGACCTCTTCATCAGAATCAGTTGAAAGCCCGACACTTGACCTTCAGGCACCCCCTCCAAGTCCCTCACCTTCTTCACTGTCTTCGTTTCAATATCCAAGCTCTTTATCACTTGAATTGCCTCCTATTCAGGAAGCAAGTACTAACATGCCAGTTTCCGTAACGTCACCTGAGTCTTCGCAGGAAGGACATATTAAAACTGCTTCTTTGACCCACCACTCCTTCCCTTCCCCACCTCCACCCCCACCCCAACCTCCACCTTCTCAAATCCTATCACTTAGTCATAATATCAAATCCTCATCACCACCTTCACCTCCACCTCCACCTCCTCCTTCCCTTTCCCCTCCACCTTCACCATCAAATGGCTTGAGAAAGACTCATATGGGTAGCTCTCATAGTCATAATGTTAAATCCTTTTCACCACCACCCCCGCCTCCACCTCCGCCTTCCCCTCCATCATCAAATGGGTCGAGAATGACTCATATAGGTAGCTCTCCTCCTCCCCCGCCACCTTTACCACCCACATTATCTACTGTACTGAGAGTTGGTAGGGTATTGTCACCAACCCCGTCACCCTCTTCTTCGCCAAATGCGGCTTGTGCAACATCCTCCTTTGTAGCATTAAACCCATTGCCACCTCCACCTCCACCTCCACCTCCATCTCCATATGCACCCACTGCACAAAAGCTAGAAAGGTTTGGGGTGTCCACTCTACCACCACCACCTCCTCCCGCTCCCCCTATGCCTGCAATTTGCAATGCCCCTCCACCACCTCCACCACCTCCACTATTTCCAATTGTGCCTGGAGTTTCTTCTTTGCTATCTGTGAGTACTCCACCACCACCACCTCTTCCTTCTTCACTTGAGCTACGTTCTTTACTTGGTGCTTCAACTTCACCTCCCCCACCACCTCCTGTGCAAGTTTCTCCTCCTTCACCATCTTCACCACCTTTACATAGTGATTCACTTCCTCCAACCTCAACTCCTTCACATAATGCACCTCCTCCACCTTCGCCTCTACCTAGTCCACCTCTATGTCCATCTCCACCTCCACCTCCACCCCTACCTGTTTCAAGAAATTCTCCGACGTCATTTCTGGCACCACCTCCCCCACCTCCACCTCCACCAAGAAATGATCCGACCCTAACTCAACCTCTATCTACATCTCTACTTCCATCTCCACCTCCACCTCCACCCCCACTTGTTTCAAGAAATTCTGCGACGTTAGTTCTGCCTCCACCTCCTCCGAGAAATGCTCCAGCACCAACTCCCCCTCCCCCACCCCTTTCGTATAGTACTCCACCTGCGCCAGATCCACCTTCAATTCTTTGTCCTCATCCTCTTTCTACCCTATCTTCTTTATCTGGAGCACCACCACCACCTCCGCCACCTCTTTTGCATGTTGCACGTTTACCATCTCCTCCACTGTCGGCAGCTCCACCACCTCCTCCTCCTCCACTACCAGGAGCTCCACCTCCACCTCCAGCTCCTCCTCTCCCTTGTGGCGGCCCACCAGCTCCTCCACCTCCCCCCTACGGTGGTCCACCAGCTCCTCCACCTCCTCCTTGTGGTGGCCCTCCAGTTCCTCCACCTCCCCCTGGTAGAGGGCCTCCACCACCTCCGCCTCCCCCCGGTGGCGGTCCTCCACCACCTCCTCTTCCTCCTGGCGGAGCACCACCTCCTCCACCCCCTCCTGGAGGTGGCGCACTTGGTCCACCTCCTCCACCACCTCCAGGAGGTCGAGCACCAGGTCCACCTCCTCCACCACCTCCTGGGGGTAGAGCACCAGGTCCACCTCCCCCCCCACCTCCTGGAGGTAGAGCACCGGGTCCACCTCCCCCACCTGGAGGTCCAAGACCTCCAGGCGGTGGACCTCCCCCGCCACCACTATTTGGCTCTAAAGGACCTGGGGCAGCCGGCCGAGGACTTCCTGCTATGAGAGCTCCAGCACTTTCACGGTCAAGATCTAATTTAAAGCCATTGCACTGGAGCAAGGTTACCAGGGCACTACAGGGAAGCCTATGGGAGGAATTGCAGAGACATGGAGAGACTCAAGTGTATGTTCCCTGCTTTTTTAGTTTGACAGTGCTTATATTCAACTCGACTGAAATACTGATTATTTTTGCTCCAAATCAAGTCCACCGGAGTTTGATGTGTCAGAAATTGAGGTTCTTTTCTCAGCCACTCCCAAGTCAAGTAGTGCGGGTAAATCTGGAGGAAAGAAGAAGTCTGCTGAATCTAAACCGGACAAGGTTCATCTGGTAATTAATATTACTCAACGCTTTTTTTTAGGAACTGTCTGCAAAGAATCTAACAAATAAAGACTGCTATTTAGTTTGATGCTTTATTCTTGCGGTATCTCCCGGTTCTTTCATGTTTATTTCTTTTCTTTTTCTTTGCCAGATCCTTCTTAGATGATTAACTGTAGTTGCTTTCTATGAGAATTTGACATTGGTTACTTTGAGGAACTCTTTTTCTTTGTTTTCTTTAACTGTCTTACATGAATTCTCCTTTTCCTAATTTCTCTCCTTTGTATTTCTTCCGTAGATTGACCTAAGAAGGGCAAACAATACGGAGATTATGCTCACAAAGGTGAAAATGCCACTTCCAGACATGATGGTTAGTTTAGTGCTTCTCTTAAATATTATCTGTTTTCTTTTTTGAAGGCTATCCTGTATTTTTAGAGAAAAATAACTCCATCTCATGATTGCTCATGCCCCCACACACAAGGGGGGTGGGGTGTTAAGTCATGCAATATAACTGAATAAGATAGTGGGATTCTATATCTGTGTTTAGGATAGTGAGAGTCTATATCTTCAAATGTTCTGAATTTCTCTTCTTTCAGCTCAACTACAAGTCACAGACTGCACTGTCCGTATCAAATTTTAAACTGCTCATGGCTAATAGTATAAGGAAATACGGATCCCTTGTCAGTGTCCTAGCTCAATTATTTTCTTTCTTCCAATATCCTACTAGTTTAAACATTTCTTTCAGATCACATCATAAAAATTCTAGAGGCTAAATAAATGTGTTGTAGTCTAGGGAATATAGAATGGTAGTGACAAAGGAATGCTACCTGCATGGTTCACATAATTTAGACTACTTTGGCGTTATACAGAAAGAAAAACTGATATATGTTAAATTGTTTGGGGGCCCCAGTCAAGCTACCCATCCTTATCAAGTCATAGTATAAGAGATCCTTCATTTAATTTTCCTCCTTTCCCTTAAGCATGAAAGAATACAACAATAACTGGAAAGTAGGGGGAACAATTGATGTAGATCGGTCTTAGCTCTTAATCCGACTTATTTTTGTTCATTGGAACGAGAAAAGAAGAATTTCTCAGGCTGTCGGAATCCTGAGACTCAAAAAACTGAGGTTGATATGTTAATGTGGCAACTACTTTGTTGTTAATTGAACTTCCCCATTGTGGTTCAAATGGTTTAGGACCCCACGCAAGATGCTGAGACCTCGTAGGACTTTCCTTTCTTTTATTAGTTCTGCTTCATCTTTCTACTTTTTCTTTGTCTATTTTGGTCCTTTGATATACAATGTGGCAAATTGCAGGCTACAGTCTGTCCTTCTTTGTCAAGGCGTGCCAGAAATGCGTAAAACCTGAAATCAGGGCAGATGGAGAACAGATAATAGAATTAAAAACTTTCTCCGTTGCACATACTGGGCTCTACTCGGTAGATCTAAGTGATTCCCTTTTTTGAATAGTCTTGCTTGTCCCTAGGTGATTTCGTGTAGAAGTGTGAGGTTTAGAGAACCCCTAATTTGCATGACAAGACAAACTTTTAGCGAATAAAAGGCATTATTTTGTTTTGGAATGTAACGGGCTGAATAAAGAAAAATGCATATAAAGCATGCATATAGCATATCCAACTGGTCTTAGATTGAGGCCAAGCTAATTGATTAATATTCTTGCTTGTCCTCGCGATGTTCTCTAGTCTTCTCTGTTTGCGCAATGACAATGGTTCTGTTATGGTCATAGGCAGCTGCATTGGCAATGGATGAGTCTATTTTAGATGCAGATCAGGTGGAGAATCTGATAAAATTTTGTCCTTCGAAAGATGAGATGGATCTTCTTAAGGTAAAGTTTACTGGTCTGGAGATCTTATCCCTCCTGACTTTGATTTCTCGTTCTTCTCTGCTCCTCTACTCCTTTCAGTCTCCTCTCTCTCTCAGTTAATATCTTTGCAAAGTATTATATATTTTTACTTCTAAATCTTTTAAATGACTGTTTACTAATACAACTGCTCAGGGTTACACTGGTGACAAGGAACTTTTGGGAAAGTGTGAACAGGTTAGCACATCAATTTTATAGTTACTATATAATCACTGCATGATGACGATCTTTGTTTTATGTCATATTTTATAAATGCCTATCGTTTTCAAGTGTTCATCTTTCTTGACTGTGATATGTTGTCATAGGTGCTCTATGAAGTTGGGATTGGTTTTCAGGAAACATCCCGCTAGATTTTGGAACTGAATTTGGTGTTAAAGCAATCATTTGTAAACTAATATTTGATGATTGGATCTTAGATTGTGCAATGTAACTTCATGATGACTTACTAGGTTGGCCATGATAGCTAGCTTTAAGTAACTGGACAAGTCTGCAAAGTCTGAAATCTTCTTTTACCATCTAATAGCATCAGTAACCTTAACTGACTTCTGTTTCAAAGAGAAAGAGGGTCAGCTGGTGGGGAGGAAACGTTGAACAGGGCCAATATGCTTCATTTTAAATGTTTAACTGCAGAATAGTTCTTTAGTCAATTTAACTGCAGAATAGTTCTTTAGTCAATTTAACTGCAGAATAGTTCTTTAGTCAACCTAAGTTTGCTTAAATAGATGTTGGTCTATTGGTGGCATGAGATTGGGATGCTTATTTTCTTGTTATTTGATAGAGAAGCATCTTCTGAAATTATGTTGCTTTCTTCTAAGACTGTCTTTAGTTGTGCAATGTCAAGATGAGGGATGACATAGTTCTCCATAAGCAAGCTCTATTTATTCATAATTCTAGGAGAAACGTTGGCGAACAAGGCTTCAATTTTGAACTTTCCTGTGTCCACTAATGGGATTGAATATGGTTACATATTTTACCCATTTGGTCTGGTAACAGAAGTTCCAATTTTGCCAAGATTACTTTCTCATTAATGAACTAAAACAAAATAAACTTGGTTGGGAGGTAAACAAAGGAGTTTTCTCCATTTTGATGGTGAAATCTACATTGTCAGTGTCAACCTGTCTGATGAAAGAATCATTTACCAGATTCAGTTTGAAACAGAAGTCTCTACCTCCCAAGGTAGGGGTAAGGTCTGTGTACACTCTATCCTCCCTAAACCCCACTTGTGGGATTACACTGAGTATGTTGTTGTTGTAGTTTGAAACAGAAGTACATGGATGAAAGAAGAGCTCCTTATTAATTCCAACATTCTGATAGAAAAATTCACGGGCCCTATCCTGTCAAAGTCTAGTACGCATCCATGCATCCTAACGACTATTATTTGGTCCTAGTTCTGATAGAAAAATCAAAGGGCCCTATCCTGTCAAAGTCTAGTATGCATCCGTGCATCCTAACTACTATTATCTGGTCCTAGCTGTTTCCTCTCAAAGTCTACTGCTGGTCTCTAGCCTACTGCCCCATGTAAAAGATTTTACCAACTTATGTAAAAGCTTCCGGATATGTGATAGTAGTAGGTTGACTATGAGACTCATAGTGAGAGGGAGGAAGAAGAGTGTGTCCGTGTTGATCGAAGCGCGAAGAAGAAAAAAGGAGTTGGAAAGCAGAGAGTGAATGAGCATGTTGCATCAATTTGTATTTCGATAATAGTGGAAAGAACCAAGGGAAAAGAACAGGTTAGAAAGAGAGAGAAAAAGGGTTCGTTGATTTAGAAATATACGAACATCTTTGGCAACTTGTATAATAGAAAGGAGGCCTAAACACATTTGATAAAGTAGAAGAAAGAAGGATGGAATTGCTTTGACATAGTGTAGAACCTTCACCTCTCAGGTATACTGACACCCATCGACCATTGTGCCACCTTAGTATAATTGGAAGTTGTTCTTTTCCTTTGGGTGGTGAGGATATCTTAACCAGCACAGAAACCACCGTTATGAAATTAACAATATTAACTAATAATGTTTGTGAAATCTAAAATGACGAGATATCATTGACCAAATTTTAATTGCTCAAGCAGTATATTTAGTTCTGACCAAATGATGAACATCTCTTGAGTTCTAAACAAATCATTAACAACACTAGTGGCCTTTCCCTGATTGAAAAAAAGATTAATTATTTTGAAATTGAGTTGAGAGATCATGGCAGGTGACAGATATTCATGATTATGGCGACTTTAACAATGTTAACACCTTCTTATGATTGAATAATTAGATTGGTCAAAGTCCAGTTTATGATGTACTCCCTTATTCCATTATCACGTTTGGGAAATTCTTGTAAGAATTTTTTCTTTTCCCTGCCTTTGGACGTTTTGCAATTTCAAGATGTGAGGAATAGCTGATACTTGCTTTCATTTTACAGTACCTTCTAGCTTAGATCCCATGCTTCTCCGGTGTTCCTGATTTTACCTTTGACTGTCAGTTCTTTTTGGAGTTGATGAAGGTGCCACGAGTAGAGTCGAAATTAAGAGTGTTTCTTTTCAAGATTCAGTTCAAGTCTCAGGTTTGTGTGCATCTATTTATCTTCTGTACTAAAGTAATTTCTGTGTCATCTGAATTTTGGTTCATTTCAGGTGACAGACTTCAAGAAAAGCTTAAACACTGTGAACTCTGCATGCGAAGAGGTAATTTGCTAGGTTCTGCATCTCTTCTTTGTTCTTTCTTTTTATCTTATTTTTAACAAAACTCAATGTGCATGTAGCAGGTCCGAAGTTCCTTAAAATTGAAAGAGATATTGAAGAAAATTTTATTTCTAGGGAATACGTTAAATCAGGGAACTGCCAGAGGTAAGAATTCTTGTCTTTAGAATGCCTCCGTGAGCATTACAAGTATTTTACTTTTTCAGCCGCTGATGCCCATCATATAGGTTTTCAAAACCTTCAGCTCTATTAAATATAAGGTAATGGGGAAAATTTTATTAACTGCAATAATGGAATTTTTTTAATGTTGCAACTGTGGAACTTAATGTTCTTTGGTTATGGGGGAAATTCAAAACAATAATTGCTTGTTGCTAGAATGGGAAATACTTTTTTGATTAATTCAGGGGGAGTTTGATTTCATTTATTTATATCATTTTCTACCTAAATAAGTAGCATAAGCGTTGACCCAAAGTATGTTTCTTGGTAATCCAAAATTAGTTGGGGTGGCAATATGAATCTTCTATAGCCATTCTTCTCCATTGGAGTCCATTTAGTTTCACGATCAGAGTGCAAACTAATAAAATTAAGCCACATAATTCATTGATTTGATAGGCTTTGCAAATTTTTGGAGAGATGACTCAATATTCAGGATCCTACTGTTATAAAACAAGTATCAATAGAACTCTTGCATAAACTATTAATATATGTAATTTAAAATGGTAAAATGAGTCCAAGAACCTTAATTTAGTCATTTGAGGTGCAGGCTTGATTTATACCTTCATGGACTTAAGTTATCAGATTGGATAACACTTTTCTTTTTTGTTGCTTGTCAAATAACGTTGTTCATCTTCACTTTTCAGCTGTTCTAAGTCTCCTAGAGTACTAACAAAATGCTGACTTATACTTTTTCTCCAAAGTTAGTTGATTTTGCCATTTTGGGATCTGGAAAGCTCCGTGTAGATTCTAATTTTGGAAATATAGTCAGTGTTTTATGAGCATAAACACGAGTTCGATTATTACTTACTACTGTTTCATGCACTAAGAACATTATGCTTTATTGATGTGGCTAAATTAGTTCTGTGGAACTTCAGACCTGATTTCATGTTGAGGACATTAGAAGGTGTGTGAACAAGAAGTTTGAAGTTTGGGTCAACAAAATTTCAAAATTAAATTCCATGTAATTCTTTACTCCAGGTTCTGCCATTGGATTTAAGTTGGACAGTCTTTTGAAGCTCACTGATACACGTGCTACTAACAACAAGATGACACTCATGCATTATCTTTGTCAGGTACTGTCCGTTACATATTTGCTGTTTCCAAAAAGCTTTTGTGTTCACACAATACCTGTTTAATTATTTATTTTTTGAAAAGGTAGAATAATTTAATGATGGGGATAAAACACTTGCATGCACGCGGTATACCAAAAAGTAGAGAATCTACAAGAAAATGATTCTCTACAAAAGATACCTTATCTTCTATACAAACTGGAATCTCATGCACGAAAAGGAAATAAGGGACAAGAGGCTAGTCCTCAAATGTACAAAATAATTTTTACCTGAATATCTTATCCTGTTTTACTTTATCCTTCTTTATCCCTCCTCTCTGAGTAAGGCATTATTAACTGATTATACTATATGAATTTGTCTCACGTTAACATTCTCTCTCTTTTCTCAGGTTCTTGCTTCCAAGTCACCAGCGCTTTTAGACTTCCATGAAGGTCTTGTAAGCATGGAAGCTGCATCAAAGGTTATCTATCAACCTATCTCTTTCTGTTGATACTTCTTTAATTTATCCAGATTGGTTCGAAATTAGTTTCTCTTGGCAGATTCAATTAAAGTCTTTGGCTGAAGAAATGCAAGCAATCATCAAGGGGCTGGAAAAAGTTAAGAAGGAACTCGAGTCATCTGCGAATGATGGGCCCGTGTCTGAAATCTTTTGCAAGGTAAGACTGTGAAATACTGCATTTTAGGACTTCCTACTTTTCTCCTCTTCCTATAGAATTTAAAATTGGATCAAAAGGATCTTTTCTGTTGCACATTGTCCTTTACCAAGCCATGCCGCATTTATAGGTCTTTATATTTCATGTTTGCAGCCCCCCTCCCCCCCTCTCTTTATGTCCATTTTTTACCCTTAAAGCAGATCAAGCTTTACCAAACAGTCGGCACTTGAATTTTATCAGAGTTTAAACAAATCAAGTCTGCCTTTTATCTGAGAGGATCAAAATAAACTTGAGCACTAACAAATACTCTATAATAAATGTGATATGTGAAAGAATTTTCCTTGGTCAAAGTGACAGTTGTAAAGTGTTCCACATTGGATGAGGGATGGGTTGTTTGTCTCCTTATATGTTCTTGAGCAATTCTCCCAAAGCGAGAGTTGTAAAGTGTCCCACATTAAATGAGGGATGGGTTGTTTGTCTCCCTATATGGTCTTGAGCAATTCTCACCTCATGAGCTTGCTTTTGGGGTTGAGTTAGGCCCATGGTCCATTTCTTCACAAAAGCCTGGGTCTCCTTTTAAGAGTATGGTTTTTACAAAATATTCACCATGATAGTTGATAAAACCAAATGAAGTTTTATGCCTCGGTCAGTCCCTATAATGGTTTGACAGCAGGATGAAGTCGTTGCTGTTTGTGAGAAATTTTTCTTATCTGTCTTCACTGATGTATCCCCCCTATTCCCCAAAAGAGGGTAAAAGTTTTCTGGAGAAGTAAAGCACTGATGTTTGCATTTGGATAGAAGATAGCAAAGAATTGTGATTGTCATTTCTTCCTCCTACTTGATTGCTGGATAGAATAGTCTTTTATCTTGCAGCTGCATTTTGATGGACTAGCACTATTTGACTTCCTCGTGAAATTGAATATCTTTACCTTTTATCATTTCTACTTTCTTTCCTTAATTCGGTATTCAGTTAACATAAGAGTTGATAGGATTCATTACCATGATGCTATTAAGTTTCAATCATTTCTTAACTTGAAATTAGTAAAACGTGCACCATCTTCTGGTCCTTATAAGTTTGATTTTCTACGACTGGTAAACCAGACCTTGAAGGAATTCATTGGTGCATCTGAAGCAGAAGTGGGCTCTCTCCGGGATCTGTATTCTGTGGCGGTAATTTCCTTTGCATTTAGCTACCTCTTTGTTGTATTATGTTACCGAATCAATTTCTATAGTGTCAATGATATGTTTTATGGTTGTACTTGATGCACAGGGCAGAAATGCAGATGCACTTGCGCTTTATTTTAACGAGGATCCTGCCAAATGTCCATTTGAACAAGGTAGCATTTGTACAAAATATTTTATCCCCTAATTGGCTTTCTGGTAACAAAATTGCGCTGATGAAAGTGGTCCTCTAGAGTTGTGAACTTTACATTGTTGTGTTTGATGTCCTTCAGAGTTACACTACCAAATATGAGAATATTGTAATAGGTGTATTACAGCTGTGTTTACTGCTAATCTTCTGGACATTGTCTGATAACTTAGCACACTTATTTGGATATACAAGAACATAGTAATAGGTGTATTACAGGCACGCTACTGCTAATCTTCTTAAGAATAGGAACCTCTCCATAATATACTCTGCCTGTTTCAGAGAAAGATATAAGTTATATTCAATTAGGATTGCGCCAGACATGGATTTGCCAACAAGATTCTAAGTTATCAGACTTGGTAGATGTTTGTTTTTTTTTAAAAAGATGGGGCCGCAAAAAGGAGTTAAAATGGCTCTCAATGGATTAAAATACTTTCAATAGATTTCTTAAGCATAGAGGGGCTTTAAATATCCAACATACAATCAAAAACCTGCATAATATTTAAAATTCAAAATCCTAAATTATCTCAACAAATAAAACAACCTAACTTAAAATTTAAAATTCAAATTCATCTTAAATCTAACAACTTATTAGCTAAAAGTTACTGCAGTAACTAAATCAAATTTCAACAGTAGATCTAGTATATGTGGAGAAGTTTCCTAGTAGAGGTTACATTGTCTAGGGCTCTGGCAAACCATTTGGGGCATAGCTGCGGATGAAGCTCAAACTGTCCTTTCTAGTTAAATGAGCTAACAGCAATCAAATCAGCATTTGACCTAGTTTGCACCACCTGTTATTTGTGTTACATGCAAAGAATTTACTCGAGAAATTCTGAATGTATGTCCGCGTTGCATTTTTATTCAATCCGCTGAATCTTATTCCTTTATATGCTTCATTATTTTTTCTTCTCATTTGTGTGCAAGTGCTTTTGAGGGTTTAACTCCTAATTATTTGTTGTGTGGTATCTGTTTCATGCTCTGTGCAGTCACTGCAACCCTCTTAAATTTTGTGAGGTTATTCCGGAAAGCCCATGATGAGAACTTGAAGCAGGCTGAACTAGAAAAGAAGAAAGTTCAGAAGGAAGCCGAAGCAGAGAATGGAGAAGGAAGCAGCTTAAGAAAGAAGGGTTAGAAGTAAATGGGGATGATTCATGCTTCAGGGAATTTTTGGTGTAATGTGGCCTCTGTCTGTTGGTTAACTGTGTTGACTAAGGACAGTGATCTTAAGTCAAACCAGAAGCCTCCAATATTGATCTATTGGCTTTGGCTTTCTCTGGGTTCAAGAAAGAACGTCGAACATTAAAGCTTGTGAGCCTGGAAATGGCGGAACTGCTTTGCAGAGGGAAACTGAAAAAGGACATATTCTTGTCTGGCCTCTTGGAGTGCTTTGCAGAGAGAAGCTGAAGAAGACTGTCGTCTGAGCTCTTGGATGATGCAAGCAACCCGTTGGTCCAAAAATCAATCACCTGGATTTTGTAATTGACGGGTGATCATGACTGCCGTCCGTCCTGGAGCGTGTGCTGCATGATTAAACAGAGAAATGCATCTAAAGAATGCAAATTTGGGTATGCATTTGTTGAACCAACACGGTGGAATCATTGTTGGTGCAAATGTAGTTACTACAGTATCGGCATGTTCACGTTGATGGAGATTATGCCATGCAAACTGTAAATTGGAAGTGTAAGATGAGAAGTTTGTACAAAGCTTTACTAACCCCTGTATTTAGATTTCTAGTTGATTCTTTTCGTTGTAACATAGAAACGGGTTCCTTGTCATGAGAATCCAACACGGAAAATTGTACAGAAAGCATAGAAGAGGATAGAAATAGGTATTTTTTTTAGCAATAGCAATGTAACAAAATATAGGCTGTAGGATTAGTTTCCCATTCTTAGAATCAAATTCTGGGAAATAATATGATATCTTCATTCATTGATCTTGAAATCTTGTTACTTTTCATACTTTGCCGTCCACGTGTTACCTCAAGAACACCTTGTAATCTTGATAATCTACTGTCTGAATTTCCAAGATTTGGAAAGAAATTTGCCACTGTCAATCTTCATGTATATGTTCCTTCTATTGTTAAAGAGAGCACTTCAACATAAGAGTGTTGGGTTGTGTAGAACTTGCAGTATTACCCTATCTCTTAATAAGTCTTCTTGAGATCATAATTATACAACAATAAACCGAAGAATTGCTTCCTATGTTTCGTGTTTGAGATGATATGTACCCCTGCAGGAACCTATATCTGAACGAATTCACGTGACAACTGAATAATTCACAGAATCAGTTGAATTACTCTGAAAATTCAAGAAAGCTCCTCTAAGTTCTTTATCAGCAGAACTGCATGGTGATCTCTGTCTTCAATCTCAATTTGATATGGAAAACATCCCTCTTCATCCATCTGGCAACTCGTTTTACAGCAATCGAAGAAAATACAGCAAGAAATGGTGTCAAGAACCAGAAGAATGGCATACAAATAAGCAATGAACATTCCTTCCAAAGCAATAGAAGAAAGGTCTGTTCTTTTGTGATGATAAGTATTGATAATTCTGTATTGGAATAGAACTTCAACTGCAGCCAGAGCCAAGTTGAAAATCAAGGCTAATGATAATGCTGTTGCATTTTTCCCTCTGATTAGAAAACAAGCCTTGAGAATCGCCATACACCCTCCGATTTTCTCCATTCCTGATAATACCAGCGCCAAGTTGCAGATGATCATAGTGCTGGCCAAAATGATTGAACAAATTATAGCTCCTGTTGCTGAAATAAAAAGAATGGATCTTGGAGATGAAAGGCTAAATCCGTAATTAAAAATATTGAAGGCGAAAAATAGGAGAGTAAAACAAGTTGCATTTGCTGAGATGATGACTATTGAGTTGCATAGTTTAGTGAAAAGAAGGAAACTGTAGAGTGAGAAACAAGAAGAAAATGCAGGTTTCTTGGATGCTTTTTTATCACTGAGAGCTTCAATTACGGACACCTTTGCAAAAAGAAGAGAGGAAAGGGTGAAAGGAAATGCAAGAAAAGAGATTGCAATGGTCTGAGAAAGCTTTGAATTGAGAAGTGTGAAGAGTTTTGAAGAGGATGGTAATCCTGCTGCATCAAATAGAGTATGCAGGTGATCATGGATTGCTTGGAGGAAACTCGTTGAGGGGATGAATGCTTGTAGCAGAAGTACCGATGTAGCAAAAGGGAACGCGAGGACTGCTGCTGTTGTAGTGAAAAACTGGTAATTCTGCAGAAAGATAAAGATTGATCTTCTGATAATCTTGCCAGTTCCTTGCATTGGACCAGATGAGCAGTCTTTCATATTCATAATTTTTTAGGCAAAGTAGAAGGCACTGATGTTTCCTCCTCTATTTCAGATGATACAGTTTTTATAGAAATCTTATTCTTCACAGTAGTTAAGAAAGAGGTTTGTTTGCAGATAGGCCGCAACTAAATGCTGTCAAGATCCTAAGAGGACTTGGTACAGTGGAGTTGTTTCTGTTTTGTTTTGTTTGGGATCATTGTTTGGTTTTGTCCTTGTGATCTCCAAAACATCTTAAGTATTAGTTGGCTTAACTTTGTGGTGGGGTGGGTGGGTGTGGGGGAGGGGGGAGGGCACATTGCCAAAGACGTGAAAAACAGACAACATCATTAACATTGAGAACCTTGGCAATATTTTGGCTTTTTTTAATTGTTTTGCTTGCTGATGCAAAAGATAGGCCCCTTTTAGGTGGCTTGGAATATACTTCAACGTAACAATGAAACCAATTATTTATTTAGGAATCATTTAACGTAAGGGAACACTTTTGCCTTCTAGAATATAAAATATGTAAAGTGCTTATTTCTCCTGTAATAGTGTAATCTTCATTGTTATTTTTTTATTTTTTTTTTAAATAACATCTTAGCTGTGATGATTAATATAAACAAAAGGGTAAAGTTGTGAAAGAGGACTTTGCATGCTCATGTAAGTTTGTGACTGATATCTTAACAACGCAAAGTGGTTCCACAAGGCAACCAATTTGATGTCGAACTATAACAAAGAGAGTGATCCCAAGACTTGCATTTCATGGCTTAAATAGGGTCCCAACTCCTCCCCTTAAATATCCAAAATGATTTATTACTCCTGAAATATAATAGGGATAAGGAGTTTGTGCATGAAAACTGGAAACATCATGCTGAGCCTCATTTTGGAGATGCATATGCACCTGAGAAAATTCCTCCATATTTGCGTTCCTGTAATGTGGAAATTCCTGTGGTAAAGGGGGAGTACATGACCTCTCAATAGAAAAAGATTTCGGAATATTTTTACTTTTTGGATAGCCATCACCTTGCAAATGACTCTCTACCTCTCCAGTGACTTGTATTTTAGTATCAATGAGTACATGGCCACCCAGTGAAGTCTTTTCTTCAATCCCCAATTGCTGAGGCACACTTTCATGGGTAGAAGTTGGGTTTTGGCCATTGCTTTTGGCAAGCTTGACTTGACATAGGTAAAGAAGGCGGAAGATTCACCTATCTTCAATTCACTCTTCTTAGGAAATAGTGAAACTTCTCCTGTTAAACATACACATATGGCAGTTGAAACTCATCTGAAGATATGGAAAAGTTGCATCTCTCAGAAAGTATTCCGTTTCTCTAAGCATGTAAAGCAAGGCATATCACCTAGTAATCAATTTTAGAAACTGTTAAATTAACTGACAAAAATTTAATCTCACATGATTATAATCCAAATAAAACCAGAACGCAAGGAACAGAGAAACTACCATCATGTTGCTTACAACACTGCACTACGTACTACATAAATTAACAATAACTTAATAACTACTCTAATAGGCTTGACATGGAGTACAGCATTCTCTTAATATCTTCCTTGGACTTTTGTCACAGTAGCATAGCGAAACTCATAATTTTGCCTGTATATATGCCATATTTACATGCTACATAAAGCTTACTTTTGTTTTTCTTATTTACACTGAGCTTTATTAGACATGCCTTTTAACTGCTAAATAGTATAAACACTAACAATTCAAAGCAAAACTCAACAGGAAAAATACTCAAAGTGCCTAGAAACTTAGATAGCAGTCAAGCACAAAGGGAAAGAAAATCTAAAACACCACCATTCATCAAGTTATTAGCAACTTGAATTTGGTGATTACATTAAAGTGCAAGAAAGACTTTCAAAAGTAACTTTAAAAGAACTTGCTTTTCCACCTCGTATCCTGCTTCTTCTTGCAGCATAGTAGAGGCACACATTTCTGGATTAACACACTTCCACAACTTATCGTCGGTGTCATCCGAGAAAAGAGTAGTGCTATTTGTATTAGGATCACTGGGATCTGATACAACTAAGTCGAAGTCATAACTTATGATGTTCTTCTCCATTAGTCCGAGCTGTACATGAAACAAAGCAACTATAAATGATTATCCAGAGATGTTGAACATAGAATGTTTGAAGATCACAAACATCAAAAAGTGGTACAAGGAGAACTTCCTTCACATGCAGCCTAAATAAAATAAATAAACAACAAAATAGGTGAGGGTTCCAACACTGTTTCCACTCATATTAGACCAAACAAAATAAATATATTTAAACAGATGAGAGAAAAGATATTCATCAAAGATTTGTTTATACCAGTCACTCTCACATGCTTCCCTACCCCAAAATTTCCAGATATCCTTGCTATAAACAAATAGTTCAAGTAGAAATAGAAAGATTTCGAAAACCAATCAGTAAAACAGAGAAAAGATTAAGTGATTGAATGAAGTACGTGCCATTCTCCTTCTCCACATGTGAGTCCACAAGTTCAATATCTCATTAGTTCTGAGAGGCTTTACCAGGTAGTCAGCTGCTCCTCCAAATTTCAGGCACTTGACAACGATAGAGACTTCATCTTGCGATGACATCACTGCAAAAAGAAAACGAAATAGTATGTTTGACCACACTTATAAGTATATTACGAGGTAGTGTGCAATTTACAGAAACTTAAGCTTACTGATCACTGGAATGCGTCGCAACTGCTTATCCCTCATAATGTACTTTAACATCTTAAATCCCTTAGACATAGGAAGGTCAACTTCTGAAAGGATGAGATCTATGTGAGGTCCTTCTGCATTTAATGCATCTATCACCTGTCTGGGTGACCTCACTGATATGACCGCAAAGCAACAATCATCACAATTAAACATAGGATCATTCAAAAGTTGAGTCTACTGCGTGGTCAGCAACTGAAGATTGACCGAGCATCAGAAAACAAGAGTAACTTACTAACATCAACTCCTCCTCTCAGTCGCCCCTAAATCCTAGTTTTCCATCTTAAGGTCTTCTTCCGTAGACTTATTTCCTTTTTCTCCTTTACGTGTTTCTTTTATTGTTTTTTCTCCGGGTTTTGGGAGGGAAGGAGAGGAGAAGAACTCTGGATATTGAACCTTTAACAAGTTGCAAAACTAAATTTTCCCCATATAAACAAAAATCTAGAGTAACAACCTTGAAAACCAAGGTTGATATCCTAACAAAGGTGACACAGTGTGGATTTTTCTCCTCTGCCTAGAAACCAAGTTACTTGGTGCCTGTGCTTATGAGAGGTGATCAGTCGAAGTGCAATCTAGCTAGCTCAGATACGTCATTATTGAACAAATAAAACAAAACTCAACAATAAGTTAAAGAGGAAAAATCCTCTATCACTATCATAATGGAGCATAGGTTATTTGAAATGTGGGAGAACTATAACACTGTGTGAAGCTTACTATCCTCTAAAACATATTTTAAGGATATCCTTTGGAAACTGTCTCTACGCAATGTCTAAGCCAATTGCACTGACGGACTAAGATACAAAACATACCACAATCCTATGCTGATGACCAATGAGTTCCAATAGAAAGAAGCCTCATTTCCCCTTAAAATGACAGTAGCCAGGCCAAAAGGAGAGAAGGAAAATACATGGACATATTTCTCATGGTTCATACTTAAATTCAAGTCCTCTGAAGAGTGCTTAAAACTCTTTGACCCCCAAATTTGGAGTATCCTACTTTCACGCAATTCAGAGGGAGCTAATTGTCAAACGAGATGCATTAACAACCTAAAGTCAAGGATGACAAAATCAGAGCTTAAGCAAATGATTCAGTATTTACTTCCATAAGCGTGAATTAGATAAACATTACAGAAAAGAACTGTCCTATTAAATCAATTATGCAAAATTGGAAACGCAAAGAGCACAGATGAATTGTAGAAACAAAATGAAATGGATAATTCATTGTGCTTTTAATTACATTCATTACTTAATGTTTTATTTGAATTTGAGTTTAAATTAACTAAGTATAAAAAAATTATACGTTTTTTTTTTATAACCGTGGTGTCCGAGTCAGTTTGCGTGCACCTCGACTAATTCCACGGTCACCAGCAATAGGTACCAGGTAACTCTGTCCATCAAGACTTATGGAAAGAAACCACCTACTGTTACCTCAGACCTCATGGTACTGAACCCAACTTCATTGAACCACTAGACCATACCCTTGGGTGCTTATACATTTATATTTGATAATCATCGATTATCATTTTTAGAAGATTAATTTTAATAAATCTGCTCAAGTATATGTTTTATTTGGCTACTAATATATAAAACTAAACAAAGTAACATTATTTTCTGTCAATTAGTGAATTTTTGTTGCTATAATTTTTATCTCATGTATAACAGTGTAAGTGATTATTATTGACTTCTAAGGAGATTGGGATTGGTTTAGTGTGTTGGAACATAAAAGTAACACTTATTAAGGTGGGTTGTGATAGAATGAATCGAAAGTATTAGATTCAAACTCTATAAATGAAAATTAAAAAAAAAATAATTTATGTTAGATGTATGTCTCCTAAAAATTAAAATTTAATTCGCCCCAATATGCATCTCGACTGGAACCCCCCCCCCCCCCCCCAAAAAAAACTTGGATTTATGAAAGGGACTGGGGTTGTGTATAATACAATCAAAAGACAACATGTGGGGGGCACCAAATATGTATATGTCTTCTCATTGGCTTAATTTGGTTGGAAAATATATTAAAAAAACGTCCTTTTGTGTCTCACGTCAACAATATGTTTCCTTTTTAACTAAATATCTTCCAAGTACTAAGAATGAGTCTATATTTGTGTACAAAAGTTGTTGATTGATGGCCACTTAATTGTTTGAGCACAATGTAACGCTGTTGATTTCGATTCGACAAAGATAGAATGTTTGATTGAAGATCCAGTACAGTAAATAGCAGACATATTTGTTGGCTTGCGAGCGAGAATGATAAATAGGCGATGTACCATTTCTATTGCTACATACATGCAACGATTCTATCCTTGTTTTTTCTTTAACAATATGAAATCATTGTTGGCACTAAAATGAAAAATTTAATTATACAAGTCACATATAATATTATTATACATCATGCATATGTTGATTTGGCCTAAACATGTTTTTTTACAGAGACAAAATTAGAGGTTTCCTCAACTCATTTAATTTTGAGTGAAGAAAGCAATGCTCAAAACTAAAGGAGATACTTTTTTATATTTCAAATTTGTGTACATAAGGAACAAGAAATGGAATCAAAACCTTTTGGATTTCATTTTGTTAACTGTAGTTCTCATTAAAACTAACAAACAATAAGATTTTGTATAATGTTCTAGAAGTATGTTTATAGAATAGAGTTCTTATTGTTTATACATGTGGCTATCCAGAGATGGCAAATCACAAGACTACCTTAAGTGGATATAGTTTTCAGACAATTTTGGGGTCATTACTCATTAACTATAATGATTAAGGTTAATAAATAAGATTTGAATTTCCACTAATAGAATCAGAGGAAAGAGTAGAAAAAAGAGGAACAAGGATGGCACTTGTGGGGACTTTCAATTGCCATGTGCCTTAAATTACTCATTACGGAAAATATTTCTACTTATGTCATTTCTAAAAATTGGTTTTCCAAAGAGAAGATTAGTTTCTTTTCTCAGCTTGGATAGAATGGGAGATATGGCAAACCAAGAAAGTCCATCACAACTTTTTGTTCTTCTGTTTTGTGAATCCCAACAGAGACAAAAAAAAACACTACGTGATTCTTCCCATCTGTCCTAGCCTTGATAGATAAAGTTACCTAATATCTGTTGCTGGTGGGAGGTGACAGGTATCCCATGGATTTAGTCGAGGTGCGCGAAAGATGGCCGGACACCTCGGTTATTAAAAAAAAAGTTTCAAATATATGAGCTGTATGAATCTTTTGTCATATCTTCCCAGATTAACTTGATTGTGTTGGGATAAGCTATTATACCTCAATCAATAAAGTATCATTACAACAACTAGACCTTAATAGCAAGAAAATTGAAGTCGACTATATAAATTTATGAGCTGTGTCACTTTCATTTATCTTATAATCTATGTTGTTCGGACCCTCACACCATGTTAAATCCTCCATAAAATGCATAGCTTTTGGATGATCTGACACACACCTACAATATTTTTAAAAAGTCTGAGCAACACTGGTTATAACACCATTGTATCTCTTTCTGTTATCTTCATCTTACAAACTCAGAGCAAGTGAACTTCGCGAGAGAGAAACTCAGAGCAAGAAAGAACAAGCATTAATAAGAAGCAACAGACAATGTCCTTTATAATCAACCAATTCTGGAAGATCTTGAGAAACTAAAAAATAACATTATTAATTTACTTGACTTGGTACCTATTTTACGACAGACATTTGACTACTAATGGGGATATATTATCAAGAATCATCTGCCACCATATGCAGGTCGTACTTCAACGAAGCTTCTCTGCTGGTTGGACTGATTTTCATGATTTGGTCTTTCATCAGCTGAACAACATTGGATTATTATTCTTAAGTAATGATAACACATTTAACATCACTAAGAGAATCTCATTAATATACTAACTGTGAGCCTTTTCTCTTCATGTGAGTCCAGAGCTTCATTAGTTCATTACTGCTCAATGGTTTGACAAGATAATCTGTTGCTCCAAGCATCAAACCCTTCAAGACGAGAGGGATCTCGTCCTCATCCAACATCACTTCCACAGCAGAATCAGAGACAAAAGGAAAAGATGCATTAGACGAAAAGAAAAGATATCTTGTACGTGATTTCTACTATTCCGAGTAGAAAAATAAAATGGAAAAGAGCTTACTGATCACTGGAATGTGTTTTAAATTGATGTCTAGCTTGATGGAATTGAAAATCTTGGCACCGTTGGAAATAAGAAGGGAGGCTTCAGCAAGTACGATATCTATACAAGGCCCCTGAGAGTTCAGTGCATCTAATGCATCTGCTGCTGAATACACTGGAGTAACTGTGCAGAAAGAAGAAAAAATAGGTCAACAAATGTCAGTGTAAAAGAGAACAAAGAAGAAGAAAAATAAATCCAAATTTCTTGATCATTGAGTGGAACATTTAAAATGAGGCATTAATCTTCTTTTAAGCCATTAGAGTGGAGAGTCCATGACTCAAGAAATCACAATCATGCATTTATATGACATATGCTATAGCTGGACTAGTTGCTGTTGAATCATGTCACTTACCTAATGACAAGTCTTCTTAATGGTAACACGGAGCAGCAATCCTAATGACAAGCATTAAATAGGAAATTTCTCTGTTTCTGTAGGGCAATCAGTTTGGTTAATCCTGTATTAATTATGCAGACATTCCATAATACATGAAAGGGAAAAAGTGGCTTACACAGCAATGATCATCTTGACCAATTATTCTGGTAACTATCTATCTCAATATTATCCCACTTAACTGGTCGTAATGGGAAACGACAGATATGCTATGCAATTAAGGAGTATCATACCTAATCTAATAATTCCCCAAAATGGAAAATATAACAGAGTGATTTAAAAAAGCAATGTCGGGAACGACAATAATAAGGTATAAAATTCTGCATTATACTGTAGTGTGTCAATGATAATTAGGAACCAATTTTTTCATGGAAAACATTGAGCAGCTTATTTAGTTGTTTGAAGGTGGTTTCATATAGAATAAGGTATTGGCAGAAATATTACCCTGGTAACAACATTTCTTAAGAAGGGCTAACACTTCATGGCAACTCTCAACGTCAGTGTCACAAAGCAGAACCCTCACATTGCTCAAATCCATCAGATCATTGCTCATAACATGATCTCTGTTGCTACCATTTTCACTTACAATAATGCTCTCACCCGTGTCCATTGACACTATATAGTTTGGTAGTAGTAGTTACGATATAGTTTGGCAACGAGGACTCTCAATATTCTATCGAATCTGTGTTTGTTATATACATGACCATAAGCTATATACAACAGGAAGTTTGGTTTACCAAATTTTAAAAGTGGACCTAACTTCTAGTTGGCTATATACATTTGTCCCGTGTGCTTCATTTGTTTGAAAGGATGAAATGCTTAGTTCAAATTAGCAGAAAAGAAGACTAAGTGGTTTTGCTAATTCCATTTGCGGTTTGTGTAACTGCAATCTCAATTGGAGAAAAGTCTATTAATTCCCTTTTGTTTTCTCTTTTCCTTCACATAATTCCATATTCCTAGGAGCAAATCTGAAGACGAAAAAGAAGAATCCTCATACTCTCGGCCACTGATGTTCGTACAATCATACTCATAGCTTTTCAAAGACCAAGGTTCTCTTAGGAGATTGAATAAATGCAGCTCTAATAGCAAACTAGTTGAGAGATTTCTGATCAGCAAGAACAGATAATCACCACAGAAAAAAAAAAGTTTGGCCAGCTTCTCACAGCACACAAGTTTTTAGCAAAGGGGACCATTTGGAAGCATCACATCATCACATGTGTTTGTTTATGGCAGAAAGGAGGAGATCAGTCAGCTTTCCTTCGGATAGCACAAATTCCTCTTTGGCACCAAACAAAAACAAAGCAATGCAAAAGATAGCCACCAATCTATCATTTTGCGTCAGCTTCATGTGATGGAGAAAATCAAATTTTTATCTTTGGATCACCACGCCAATTCGAAATCCAATGAAGGACAACATAATCAACTGCTGTGCAGGTATTATATGGACTGAAGCAAACTTATCTGTGACAAACCATTCACTTACTTTACTACTAATGTTGTGGGCACTGGGGAGGGGAACTTTTGAGAATTGACTTTGGTGATCAGAATTAGAAACACTTAGACTAATTATCATAATTAGAAGATTTTGATTAGCAAAAGCATGTGTATGTACTTTTCCATGTACAAACTGCATTTTTATTTCATCCTCACATGTAAAAGCATATGATGATGTCATAAGCACAACATTATCAAACTATTTACTTTCCAGCCCGGTGCACTAAAAGCTCCCGCTATGCGCGGGGTCCGTGGAAGGACCTGACCACAAGAGTCTATTGTACGCAGCCTTACCTACCTCATGGTCACATCGCACTAACTTTACCAGTTACACCAAGGTTTCCCTTCCTCGCTGTCAAACTACATGTGACAACAATGCAACTAGAATAATGCATCAATTTCATCAAGTTAGAGTTGGTTATATGAATCTTCACTGACCATGTCGCTACATTTAAACTACCAACAACAGGCAAGAAAGGAATAAGTAGAAGCAAAACCATTTCTGTTTTTTTTTTTTTTGGATAACCGTGGTGTCCGGGCAGCTTGTGCGCACCTCAACTAATTCCATGGGATGTCTGCCACCTCCCACCAACAACTGGTACAGGTACCAGGTAACTCTGTCCACCAAGGCAAGTAGTGTTTGTCTCTATTGAGAATTGAACCTGAGACCTCATGGTGCTCAACCCAACTTCATTGAATCACTAGCTGCACCCTTGGGTGCCCATTTCTGGTTTTTAACACAAATGAAATTAAGCAGAATCACCTGTAAAGGTAAAAATAAAAAGAGAGCTTAGCTTACTTTTTAAATGAACATGTTAGAATATGCCATATTTGGTTGACGGAATGAGTTGTTGCCCTTTACTTTTTAAATCACTTGTCATGATCCAGCTTTTGGGTCGAGTTAGACTCGTAGTCCATTTTGTTTACATGGTATACCCGTTACTATTCTTGATTTTATCTCATGTTACACCCTCGTATTATATTGTCCACGCTCCAAATTATCAATTGCATCCAACCAATTCCACCTCAAACTTGTATATATTCACTATAAATAGTCATGCAATACTGTATTCTGTGAATCAAAAAAAAGAAGTGGGCAAGAATCACGGAGACAGAAGGATAACATTTGGGAAAAGAGAATCCTAAGTTTATGTTTAAGAAATTGGACCATTGATCAGAGGTGATTAAGTGGTAAATGACAATTACCAAAGATTTGGGAATAAATATGAAGATTTTTCCAAAATACAAGATACCACTAACCTAGCTCTAATCCCATGAATTTCAAATTCCAAAAGCTTTTCTACACTTCCTGTCCTCCTCTTCATTGTCTTCTTCCTCCTTTTTTTTTTTTGGTTCTCTAACTGTACCTGGGGGTTAGAATGTATTGGAATGTACTGTAATCTTGTACGCAATGTAGCCAAAAAAGATGCATTTTTATTAAATAGAAGTAACACAAATAAATTGAAATGGAGGAGTAATTTTAATAATATCATATTTAATAGCTAGTTAGAAATAAGTTATTTATGTATATAAAATTAATATGATAGTTTCATTTACAATTTACTAAGGGATCGTTTGATAAGGTGTATAAGAAAAGTGTAAAATATGATGTATTAGTAATGTTGGTATTAGTTATGATTGCACTAGTTATGTTGAGATTATTTCTTATGCAGTGTGTTGATTTAGTATGTTAAAAGTAACTTGTATTGCATATTTAATATCCTCCACAAATATAATGGAAATAACGAGGAAAATGTTTTGAGGGGCTATTGTATCTTTATCATGCTAATGCATGCATTAAAGTCTCTTGCATTGTTAATATCGTTATTTCTCATGTATTAGCTATGCATAACATAATATCAAATAGAGTGTAGGTTGAAAAAATGTATCAAATAAAATATTAATAATATATAGAGCTAATACATATATTATTTTTCTAATACATCTTACCAAATATCCCCTAATTTCTGCGACTATTATATGTTTAAATTATATACAGATATTAATGTGATATTTAATTTATAATTTAAGTATAACTATTGATGAATAACTAATCCAAAGTTCCAAACGATCATGCAAGTGTGATAACGTAAGTTGAGCATCATGAATCTCAGATTCAATTGCTAATCGAGATAGAACATTATGTGAAATTAGACAGGTACGCAAGCTAACTAGCACACTACTGTTCAAATAAAAGTAAAATCCAAACGACTCTTCATTTCAAGTTCAAACAAGATCTATTTCTTCAAGTAAATAGTAAACTCACAAAACTACTACTACAACAGAACATGCTTATGGGGATGTAGATATGGAAGCTACTGATAATCACCAGCGTAATCAACAATGTTAAAGTATTATTCTTCTCAAAACTTGTACACACTTTTCCGCATAAAATCCCCAGCTATTTCAAGAACCATTACAGCTTTGCCATTTTCCACTTCCCCTTCCTTAACCGCTGCAATTCTCAATGCCAAGACCCTTAGCCAAGCCATGCATCTCTTCAATTCAGCAACCCAAAAAGATCTTACACTACACTCAGCCATCATTCATTATTTAACAAAAACAAGATTCTATCTTGACGCCAGGTGTTTGATAAAATGCCTCATAGAAAATCTTGGTAAAAAAAACAACAACCCAAGAAAGGTTTCTTCTTTGATTTTCAATGCTCTTGGTAAAATAGAATCTGGGTCTAGCTGTAATGTGTTTGGGGTGTTGATTATTGCGTTATCTGAAATGGGTTTTGTTGATGATGCTTATTGGGTGTACCAAAAGATGGGAGAGTTACCACCTTTACGTGCTTGTAATGCTCTTTTAGATGGGTATGTAAAAATGGGGAAGGTTGAATTCATGTGGGGTGTGTATAGGAATATGGTTTCATTTGGGTTGTGTCCTAGTGTAGTGACATATGGAGTATTGATTGATGCATGCTGTGTAAAAGGTGAGATTTTGAAAGGTAAAATGATGTATGATGAGATGACTGAAAAAGGAATTCAACCAAATGTTGTGATATATACTACGCTGATACGCGGGTTTTGTAATGAGAATAAAGTGCAGGAAGCTGAAAGGATGTTAAGGAAAATGTGGGAGATTGGAGTTATGCCTAATATTTTTACTTATAATACTCTAATGGATGGTTATAGCAAGATGGCCGATGCTGGAAGAGCTTTTCAACTTTATCAAGAAATGTTGAATCATGGAATTCTTCCAAATGTTGTTACTTTTGGTATCTTGGTCGATATGCTTTGCAAAGTGGGTGAAGTGATGACAGCAAGAAATTTATTCGCTTGTATGGTGAAGTTTGGGGTAGGTCCTAATTTGATTGTGTATAATTGTCTGATTGATGGCTGTTGTAATTCGTATGATATGTCGAGAGCAATAGAGATGCATTCTGAGATGGAAAAGCTTGGTATTTCTCCGGATGTTGTGACTTATGGTACACTGATAAAGGGTCATTGTACTCAGGGGAAAGTGGATGAAGCAGAGAGGTTTTTGTTGAAAATGGACGCAACAGGGGTGGTCGTGAACTCTGTGGTTTATAATCAGCTGATTGATAGGTATTGCAAGGATAGAAATATGGAGAATGCTTTGGCATTGTGTTCTCGGATGATAGAGAAGGGTGTCCAGCCTGATGTAGTCACCTTCTCCATATTGATAGATGGTTTTGGCAAGGTAGGGGATCTAGAAGCTGCAATGGGCGTCTATACTGAAATGATTATTAAAGGCTTGAAGCCTGATGTGGTTGCTTATACAGCGTTGATTGATGGTCATTTCAAAAAAGGAAACACAAAAGCTGCTCTAAGGCTACATAAGGAGATGATAGAGGCTGGAGTTGCTCCTAACGCTTTGACTTTTACTTGTTTGGTTGATGGATTTCTCAAGAATGGAATGATAAGTGATGCAATCAAATTTTTCTTGAAAATAAGCAGTTCTGGATCTACAGGAGTCGAAGTAGACTGCAGTAATGGTGTTCGTTCTTTCCCTAACAATGTTACTTATTCTGCATTAATCCATGGTTTATGCAAAGATGGACAGTATTTCAAAGCCAATAAGTTTTTCGTGGATCTACGGCGCAATGGTCTGTATCCAGATTTACCCACTTATGCCATGATGATACAACGTCATTTTGAGGCCAGGCACATAACTCGTGTCATGATGCTAAAGGCAGATATGTTAAAGACTGGTTTTATGCCTAATCTTTGCATGTACAAGATCTTGCTCAAGGGCTACCAAGACATGGTTGATCTCAGTTCAACTCGTAAATGTTATGAGGAATTAAAAGATTCAGGGCTGGTTTTCTCCGACGAATCTCTAATGCAAAGCTTCCAGGATCATGTAAATAGCAGTGCCCTGTTGACTTAACTAATTATTATGTTACAGGCATCCTTGTCTGTAAAATTCAGTATCTTCTGAGTAGCACCAAGCCTTTTGATTTGTGCTGATTAGATGAGTATCTCTGGGTAGATATCGATTTTGCAATTAGGGGAAAGCGAAGAGCAACTAAAGTGAGCAACCTCAAACATCTGGATTGGAGCATCACTAAGGCTCAAGTGTCCCCTTGGATTATCCTGCAGAGGCTATGGCAGGGGATGACTGAGGAGAAGCTGGACCTCGTATTCAAAGAGTTTACTGAAATCTGATGCTATGGGCTAGTATGCACAACCAATAGGAGGCAGGAAATGCAGAATCTCATTTCACTGCAGGCACATGATCGCGAGCCTCCTCGCCTAAATTGTTTTAGCATCAATGATATTTCCCGGTTGGGGACATTCAATATGGTGGGAATTTTGTTCAAACATAAATCGCGTTTGGTCTTACAATCAAGGAGAAATCCATAGATCTTGATGATACTTCATTAACTGCAAAAAGTGCCAAAGCATTGCAAGTTACAATAAACAACTCTTATTCAAGTTTGTGCTGCTAGAGCTGATTTTGAAGCTAAGCCTGCACGGATGTAAATTACTTGATATACTTTCATTCATGTTTCTTTGGGTTGGAGTTCTTTGAATGATGCTTCTAAGATTAAGCCAATGTCATTAACTTCTCGTCTTAACTAGTCCCTCTGATTCATATTACAATCTCTTGAAAATGCAAATGTTACAAATGAATTTGACTTTTATTACTTCATTACAATATTTATTTCGCCCACTTAGAAATAGATAGATACTGACACTCTGATCA
Organism: Capsicum rhomboideum; assembly: GCA_031232105.1. Lineage (NCBI taxonomy): Eukaryota > Viridiplantae > Streptophyta > Magnoliopsida > Solanales > Solanaceae > Capsicum > Capsicum rhomboideum. The sequence goes on along the minus strand of CP124713.1, from coordinate 9,483,342 downwards.
ATTGATTCATTGGTTTAGCTTAGTTAAACATAAAGCAAAATGATATTCTTTTCATCAACAAATCAGACAAGCGTTACCCAGTTCCCTTTTAATAGATTTTCTCCTGAAATTTCAAATAGTGTCTTCTATTAACAAATCCTACCGTCAACAGTGTTAGGTAGAATCCTTTTTTTTTTTTTTTTTTTGTGTGTGTGTGTAACTTAAAAATTAGCAGCGCATCATACACAGGTCAAAATTATCTAGTTTGAATTTTACGATTAAAGAAATGATTAATTATGTGTACTGTGTAGTACTAGAGTTATTTATAATACACTATTTTACTATAACAGGTAAAAAATATCTAAACATACAATGTAATTATAGAGAAGTTTGACCGTAATTTATTAGTCTCTTATGAACTATATGTTACACGGCATTGATAACGTAAGAAAACCTTTATGCTATCATTATATAAGAGTCAAAATCATTTTCTCATAGTGTCGAAGATTTATGTGTCAAATTGGGGAAGGATATTACTCAATATACTATGAAACTACTTGGTTTTTGATGAGGTCAATGTCGATATGATGATATATATAGTAGGGTACACCGTGAGAGTGTTTGATGATATTTTTTATTAAATTAACCTAATAATATTTTATTGTTTAATTTAAATATATGAAGAGTTGTTTGACATGAGCCGTTATGATTGGTTAGCAAGATTTCCAATAAAAAAATTTGTTGGGTTCTAGTGTAATGTGAATGAAAAATGGAGGGAAAGTGAAATGTGTCTTCACTTTATTAAAGGAGTATTTCTCCCACGTTGGTGGGAGAAAAGAACATCCTTGTGCTTAAGTATAAAAGCACTACCCCATGTTGTTAGTAAGGCAAGAAGAAGGCAAATCTTACGCCGTCGTCGCTCGGCTTTAAATTTGAATTTGAAAAATGATATAGAGACTATCTTTTTGGACTAAAACTCATTTGAAACTTAAGTATTAATGACGCGATCCTTCAGTTCACTATTTGAATGATGAAAAGGTGAAATGCGGGCGCATATAGGCATCTGCGGACGCAGTCATCACTCAACTTTCTGTTTTGAGTGAAAAGTGATGCTAAAAGTCATGACCTTAATTTGTTAATTATTTGCTAGCCCCTTCGAGACAAAAATATCGTTTTAGTTATTTTTAAGTCCCTTTGAGACAAAAATATCGTTTTACTTTTTAAATTTGAAAATAATTTAACTTGAAACTTTCTTATATATATATGTAATGACAAGTTTTTATAGCCACTCAAATATTATGACATGTTAAGATTATGAGTTTCAAAAAAAATTATAATCACACAAATTTTATGACATATTTAAGGTTTCATGACAAGTTTTTAATGTCCTCATTTTTCTTAAATTTTGTACTCCATCAAACTACGTCATAAAAATTGAATCAATAGGAGTATAAAGAACTCAATAAGAATTTCATTGCTTAGGGATAACACGGCATATACAATATCCAATAAGATATTTAATTTCTGGATTACAAAATTATATATTTGATTGAAGTAGATTTTTGTCAATAATTTAGTATTTCTTTTTTGGTATGTCCATCAAATGTTTCTATCTAAAGGTTGAGAATTAAGAAGAATCTTTAACAGTGTTTTCATTGTGACAATTTGACAAAGAAGAATATTTTTTTACTTCTATATCAGCCACTACACTAGAGGGTACGTGAGTATCAAACAAATTATAAGAATATTGTGGCGTCACAATAGAATGTTTGTCCCAAAAGTTGATTTAGCAAATTGACATGTGAAAGCTCAATGCTACCTAAAATTCACTGTTTTATAATTCGGTATTTTGACTTAATGTGTAAACTTAAAATTTAGGCAATATAAGCAGTACAGAGTGAAATTTTAACCAGCGAAATAATAACTCATCTTATTTTGCGTCGTTTAGATTTCTTTATACTTTATAAGTGATTTTTCCTCGCCTAATTTTGTCTTTGTTATTTATGGATGGCAAATGATGAAGAGTGGATTTAGCAGGATGATGAAATTTTAATCTTTCAAATTGTAACTCGCACGCCTCATTCAACCTCTTTTAATATTTTCATTATTTATAATTTGTTATGTCTCGTCTCACTCCATTTATTCTTAATCTTATTTTATTTTTGTCTCATTTCTAAAAAAAAGGAACTAATACGACAATTATCAACGAAGACATAAACATGATAATTCAAAATCCTCAATTTTATCAATTTTGTGTTTAAAATGACATAAAACTCCCCCCAAAAAAGTATTTTATAGGAAAAAAAATCAATTAATATTTTGGGGATAGTAAATGGTAAAGAGTAGATCTAGCAGGGATTGAAATTTTAACCTGTTCAAATTGTAACTTGCGTGCCTCTATTTTAACATTTTCACTATTTACAAGTTGCTATGTCCCATCTCTCTCCACTTACTATCCGTCTTGCTTTATTTTTGTGACATTTCTTTAAAAAAAAAAAAAAAAAGACTAACACAACAATTATCAATGAAGACATAAATACGCCAATTCAAAATTCTCACTCTTATCAATTTTGTGCTTCAAATGGCCGGCATAAGACTCTACGAAAAAGTATTTTTATAGGAAATTAATTTCAAATTAATATTTGGTAATGGTAAATAGTAGAGAGTAAATCTAACAGGGTGATTGAAATTTTAGCATGCCAAATTATAATTAACTCGCTTGCCTCATCCCGCCTCTTTTAAGATTTTCACTATTAACAATTTGTCTTGTCCTATTTAGGTCCACTTATTATTAGTCTTGCTTTATTTTTGTCTCATTTCTTAGAAAATAAAAAACATGTTTCAATTATCAACGAAGGCATAAACATATCGATTTAAAATCCTCACTCTTATCAATTTTGTACTTAAAATTACATAAAACTTCCAAAAGAAGTAATTTATAGGAAATTAATATTTGGGAATGGTAAATAGTAAAGAATAGATCTAACATGGCAATTGAAATTTTAACATGTCAAATTGTAACTCGCACTTCTCATGTAATCTCTTTTAACATGGTCACTATTTACAATTTGTTATGTCTTGTCTCGCTGTACTTATTATTAGTCTAATTTTTTTTTTTGTCTCATTTCTAAAGAAAAAAATTAACACAACAATTATAAACGAAGACATAAACATGTTGATTCAAAATCCTTGCTCTTATCAACTTTGTACTTATAATGGCATAAGTTTTCAAAAAAAAAAAAAAGAAGTGTTTTATAGAAAATTAATTTCAAATCAATATATCTACTGATGAGAAATAATAAAGAGTAGATCTAGCAGGTTGATTGAAATTTTAACCTGTCAAATTGCAAACTCGCGTACCTCATTCAACCTCTTTTAACATTTTTACTAAAGATAAGGCACAAGTACACCCCAAACTATACCCGAAATATTAGTGACACACCTAAACTTTACGGGGGTCCTATTACCCGCCCAAACTCATTGTTTATGTATTTTTGTGCTTCTTTTATACTGACGTAGCGGCAAAGTCAGCACAAAAGGAGCACAAAATATTCTGCTACTTGGCAGTTACGTCAACACAAAAGGAGTACAAAAATATAGAAAAACTAAGTTTAGGGGTAATAGGACCCCTCCTTCCCCCTCCCTAAAGTTTAGGTGTGTCACATAAATTTTGGGTATAGTTTGGGGGGTTCTTGTGCCTTATCCCTTTTTACTATTTACAACTTGTTCTATCCTGTCTCGCTCCACTTATTATTAATCTTGCTTTATTTTTGTCTCATTTGTTAAATAAAAAAGAAACTAATACAAAAATTATCAACGAAGACATCATAAACACGTCAATTTAATATCCTCATTCTTATCAACTTTGTGCTTAAAATGACATAAAACCCACAAGAAAAAGTATTTTATAGGAAATTAATTTCAAAATGGTAAACGGTAAAGAATAAAACTAGCAGAGTGATTGAAATTTTTACCTTTCAAATTATATCTCGCATGCCTTATCCTACCTCTTTTAACATTTTCAGTATTTACAACTTGTCATGTCCCTTCTCTGTCCATTTATTATTCCTCTAGCTTTATTTTTATCCCATTTCTAAAAAATAAACTAACATAGCAGTTATCAAGAGATAAGGCATAAGCACTTTCCTAAACTATACCGAAATTCCAGTGACACACCTAAATTTTATGGGACTTTATTACCTCTTCCCCCCCCCCCCCCTCCTCCGTAAATTTATTTTTTTATATTTTTTTGCTCCTTTTGTGCTGACGTGACTACCAAGTCAATACAAAAGGAGCACAAAATATTCTGCTACTTGACAGCCACGTCAGCACAAAAAGAGCACAAACATACAGAACAAATGAATTTAGAGGGGGTAATAGGACCCCCTTAAAGTTTAGGTGTGTCACTCATATTTCGGGTATAATTTGGGGGGTACTTGTGCCTTTTCTCAATTATCAACAAAGTTAGAAACACGGCAATTCAAAGTCCTCAACCTTATCAACGTGGTGTTTAAAATGGTATAAAACTCCCCCCAAAATTATATTTTATAGAAAATTAATTTCAAATTAATATTTGTGGATAGTAAATGGCAAAGAGTAGATCTAACAGAGCGATTGGAATGCTAACCTTTCAAATTGTAACTTGTGGGCCTCTTCCAACCTCTTTAACGCTTTCACATTCACATTGTGTCTCATCTCGCTCCACTTATTATTAGTCTTGTTTTATTTTTTTCTCATTTTTTTTAAAAAAAGAACTAACACAACAATTATCAATGAAGACATAGGTACACCGATTCAAAATCCTCGGTCTTATCAATTTGTGCTTAAAGTGACATAAAACTCACAAGAAAAAATATTTAATAGGAAATTGATTTCAAATTAATATTTGAAAATGGTAAAGAGTAGATCTAGCAGGGCCATTGAAATTTTAACCTGTCAAATCGTAACTCACATACCTCGGCCAACCTCTTTTAACATTTTTAATGTTTACATTTTGCCTTGATTTGTCTCGCTGCACTTATTATTAGTCTTGCTTTATTTTTATCTCATTTCTAGAAAAAGGAACTAGCACAATAATCATCAACGGAGACATAAACACGTCAATTCAATATCCTGACTCCTATCAACTTTGTGCTTAAAATGGTATAAAACTCCCCTCAAAAAAGCATTTTACAAAAAATTAATTTCAAATTTATATTAGGAATGATAAACGGTGACGAGTAGATCTAGCAGGTCAATCGATTGAAATCTTAACGTGTCCAAAGCTCGAGCTTCATCGTATCCCTTTTAATGTTTTCATTATTTACAACTTGTCATGTCACATGTATCTCACTCCATTTATCATTAGTCTTGCTTTGTTTTTATTTCATTTCTAAAACAAAATCAAAACTAACATATCAATTATCAACGAAATTATAAACATGCCGATTCAAAATCCTCACTCTTCACAATTTTGTGCTTAAAATGGCATAAAACTCCCAAAAAAAGAGTATAAATTAATATTTGTTGGATATAAATTGAGATAAGACACAAATGCCCTCCGCCACCAAACTATATCTGAAATTTCAGTGAAATGCCTAAACTTTATGGGGGGTCCTATTACCCCCTCCCCCTCCCCTCAAACTCATTTTTTCTGTATTGTTTTTGCTCTTTTTGTGTTGATGTGGCTGTAAAGTCAGCACAAAAGGAGCACAAAATATTCCGCTACTTGGCAGCCACGTCAGCACAAAAGGAGCACAAAAATACAGAAAAAATAAATTTAGGAGTACAGAGAGACCTCTTTATAAAGGCCCCTAGTTATAACAACATTTCACTATAGCGACCTGATTTTTCCCGAAATCAATTTTTCATGTTATATTTTACTTCTCTATAACGACATTCTATCTATAACAACAGTGACGTTTATTATAGTGGTTCACTCTTTATAAAATTATCTCTCTATAACATCATACTCAAATATTCATTTTCCCCCATTTTTGCATTCCCTACATTCAAACACAACAAGAAAGAAAATCAACAAAAACATGCCTCAATCTTAATCAAGTTGAGGTCGGTCAATCAATCTTCACTTCTATAACGCTTGATTTTTGAAATTAGTAAATTGAGAAAAAAATCAAATCAATAGAGATTTTATATCTGATACTAATTCGGTAACAACATCAATGCCTCAATCCTAATTAAGTTGAGTCGCTTATATGATTCTTCATTGTCTATGTCACTTCATATCTGAAACTAATACATTAAAAAAACAAAAACAAATCAATAGAGATGTCATATCTGATACTAATACAGAATAATGGTTTCGCCTCAATTCCCATCATGTTAAGGTCAATTAAATGAATTTTCATTGTTTATATCGCTTCATATCTTAAACGAATAAATTGAGAAAAAATTAAAATACTTACATGGAAGGTCCCAAGGTTCAATCTTGTTCAAATCCACTTCACCAATAACAATAGCAAAGAAATTGCTATCAACAACTTTTTTAGACAAATAATGAGTAATCAACTCTTCATCAGTTGGATGAAATTGAAATCCAGGTGGTAGCTCCATTTGATATTGCTTATCATCATCCTTAACAAATCCTGAATAATTCTAATCAATAGAGATGCCATATATGATACTAGTAATATAGTAACAACAGTTAAAATAGCATAAAACTCCCCTCAAAAAAGCATTTTACAGGAAATTAATTTCAAATTTATATTAGGAATGATAAATGGTGACGCGTAGATCTAGCAGGTCAATCGATTGAAATCTTAACGTGTCCAATAACGCTCGATCTTCATCCTACCCTTTTTAACGTTTTCATTATTTACAACTTATCATGTTACATGCATCTCGCTCCATTTGTTATTAGTCTTGCTTTGTTTTTGTCTCATTTCTAAAACAAAAAAAATTAACATATCAATTATCAACGAAAACATAAATATGCTGATTCAAAATCCTCACTCTTAACAATTTTGTGCTTAAAATGGCATAAAACTCCCCTAAAAATAGTACTAATTAATATTTGTTGCTATACCTAAAATTTCAATGAAACGCCTAAACTTTAAGGGAGTCCTATTATCCCCCCCCCCCCCCTCCTCCCAAAAAAAAAACACTCATTTTTTCTATATTTTTGTGCTCCTTTTGTGTTGACGTGGCTGCAAAGTCAGCACAAAATATTCTGCTACCTGACAGCCACATCAGTACAAAGGGAGCACAAAAATACAGAAAAAATGAATTTAGGGGTACAGAGAGACCTCTTTATAACAGACCCTAGTTATAACAACATTTCACTATAGCGGCTTCATTTTCTTCGAAATCGTTTTTCATGTTATATTTTACTTCTCTATAACGACATTCTATCTATAACAACAGTGACGTTTATTATAGTGGTTCACTCTTTGTAAAATTACCTCTCTATAACAGTATACTCAAATATTTCTTCCCCTCCCCCTCCTCATTTTTGCATTCCCTACATTCAAACACAATACGAAAGAAAATCAACAAAAACACTCCTCAATCTTAATCAAGGTGAGGTTGGTCTATCAATCTTCACTTTTTATAACACTTGATTTTTGAAACTAGTAAATTGAGAAAAAAATCAAAAATCAATATAGAGGCTATATCTAATACTAATCCAGTAACAACAGCTACGCTTCAATCCTAACTAAGTTGAGTCGCTTATATGAATCGTCATTGCCTATGTTGTTTCATATCTAAAAATAATAAATAAATAAATCAATAGAGATTCCATATCTATTACTAATACAGTAATAACGGTTACACCTCAATTCCCATCAAGTTAAGGTCAGCTATATGAATTTTCATTGTTTATATCACTTCATATTTGAAACGAATAAATTTAGTAAAAATGAAAATGCTTACATGGAAGGTCCCAATGTTCAATCTTGTTCAAATCCACTTCACCAACAGCAATAGCAAAGAAATTGTAATCAACAACTTGTTTAGACAAATAATGAGTAATTAGTTCTTCATCAGTTGGATGAAATCGAAATCCAGGTGGCAGCTCCATTTAATGTTGCTGATCATCATCCTTAACAAATCCTGAATAATTCTAATCAATAGAGATGTCATATATGATACTAGTAATATAGTAACAACAGTTAAAGTGGCATAAAACTCCCCTCAAAAAAGCATTTTACAAGAAATTAATTTCAAATTTATATTAGGAATGATAAATGGTGACGAGTAGATCTAGCAGGTCAATCGATTGAAATCTTAACATGTCCAATAACGCCCGAGCTTCATTGTACCCCTTTTAGCGTATTTATTATTTACAACTTGCCATGTCACATGCATCTCGCTTCATTTATTATTAGTCTTACTTTGTTTTTGTCTCATTTCTAAAACAAAAACAAAACTAACATATCAATTATCAAGGAAAACATAAACATGCCGATTCAAAGTCCTCACTCTTAACAATTTTGTGCTTAAAATGGAATAAAATTCTCAAAAAACAGTATTTATTAATATTTGTTGGATTTAAATTGAGATAAGACATAAGTATCCCCCCTCCCCCTTCTCCAAATTATACCTGAAATTTCAATGAAACGCCTAAACTTTATGGGGTCTTATTATCCCTTCCCCCCCCCCCCCCAAAAAAAAAAAAAACAACTCATTTTTCCTGTATTTTTGTGCTCCTTTATGTTGACGTGACTGCAAAGTCAGCATAAAAGGAGCACAAAATATTCTGTTACTTGGCGTCAACACAAAAGGAGCACAAAAATATAGAAAAATAAATTTAGGGGTACAGAGAGACCTCTTTATAACGGACCCTCGTTATAACAACATTTCACTATAGCGGCCTGATGTTCTTCGAAATTGATTTTTCCTGTTATATTTTACTTCTCTATAATAACATTCTATCTATGACAGCAATGTCATTTATTATAGTGGTTCACTCTTTGTAAAATAACCTCTCTATAATAGCATACTCAAATATTCCTTTTCCCCTATTTTTGCATTCCCTATATTCAAACACAACACGAAAGAAAATCAACAAAAACATGCCTCAATCTTAATCAAGTTGAGGTTGGTCTATCAATCTTCACTTTCTATAACGCTTGATTTCTAAATTTAGTAAATTGAGAAAAAAATCAAATCAATAGAGATGTTATATCTGATACTAATCCAGTAACAACAGCTACACCTCAATCCTAATTAAATTGAGTCACTTATATGAATAGTCATTGTCTATGTCGCTTCATATCTAAAACTAATAAATTGAAGAAAAAAAATCAAATCAATAGAGATGCCATATCTGATACTAAAACAGTAATAACGGCTACGCCTCAATTTCCTTCAAGTTAAGGTCAGTTATATGAATTTTCATTGTTTATATCGCTTCACATCTAAAACGAATAAGTAGAGAAAAAAAAAATACTTACATGGAAGGTCCCAAGGTTCACTCTTGTTCAAATCCACTTCACCAATAGCAATAGCAAAGAAATTGTTATCAACAACTTTTTTAGACAAATAATGAGTAATCAGTTGGATGAAATCGAAATCCAGGTGGAAACTCCATTTGATGTTGTTGATCATCATCCTTAACAAATCCTGAATAATTCTAATCAATAAAGATGTCATATATGATACTAGTAATATAGTAACAACAGTTACACCTCAGTCCTAATCAAGTAGAGTCACCTATATGAATCTTCATTGTTTATATCGCTTCATATATGAAACTAATAAATTAAGAAAAAATATCATATCAATAGAGATGCTATATCTCATACTAATAAAGTAACAACAGTTACGCCTCAATTTTCATCAACTTAAGGTCGGTTATATGAATTTTCATTCTTAGTCTTATTTTATTTTTGTCTTATTTCTGAAAAAAGGAACTAATACAACAATTATCTATGAAGACATAAACACGACAATTCAAAATACTCACTCTTATCAACTTTGTGTTTAAAATGACATAAAACTCCCAAAAAAGGTATTTTATAGGAAATAAATTTAAAAATAATATTTGGGAATAGTAAATGGTAAAGAGTAGATCTAGTAGGATTGAAATTTTAACCTGTCAAATTATAATTTGTGTGTCTCTCTTTTAATATTTTCACTATTTATAAGTTTTCATATTCCATCTCGCTCTACCTATTATCCGTCTTGCTTTATTTTATTTCATTTCTAAAAAAAAAAAAAACTAACACAACAATTATCAATGAAGATATAAATACGCCAATTCAAAATCTTCACTCTTATCAATTTTGTGCAGCAAATGGCATAAAACTCTAAGAAAAATTGTTTTATAGGAAATAAATTTCAAATTAATATATGGAGATGGTAAATAGTAAAGAGTTGATTGAAATTTTAACATGTCAAATTGTAATTAACTCGTGTGCCTCATCCAACCTCTTTTAAGATTTTCACTATAAAATTTGTCCCGTCTCATTTAGGTCCACTTGTTATTAGTCTTACTTTATTTTTGTCTCATTTCTAAAAAAAAAAAACTCGTTTCAATTATCAACCAGACATAAACATGTCGATTTAAAATCCTCTCTCATTTCAATTTTGTTCTTAAAATTACATAAAACTCCCAAAAGAAGTATTTTACAGGAAATTAATATCAACTTAATATTTGGGATGGTAAATGATAAAGAATAGATCTAGCATGACAATTGAAATTTCAACATATCAAATTGTAACTCGCAATTCCGATCTAACCTCTTTTAACATTGTCACTATTTAAAATTTGTTATGTCTTGTCTCACTATACTTATTATTAGTCTTATTTTATTTTTGTCTCATTTTTAAGGAAAAAAACTAACACAACAATCATAAACGAAGACATAAACATGTTGATTCAAAATTCTTGCTCTTATCAACTTTGTGCTTAAAATAACATAAATTTTCAATAAAAAGTATTTTATGAGAAATTAATTTCAAATTAATATATTTGCTGCTGAGAAATAATGAGGAGTGGATCTAGCAGGTTGATTGAAATTTTAACCTATCAAATTGTAAACTCGCGTGCCTCATTCAAACTCTTTTAACATTTTTACTAAAGATAAGGCACAAGTACCCCCAAACTATTCCCGAAATATCAGTGACACACCTAAACTTTACGGGGGTCCTATTACCCCCCTAAACTCATTTTTTTTGTATTTTTGTGCTTCTTTTCTGCTGACATAGCAGTCAAGTCAGGACAAAAGGAGCATAAAATATTCTACTACTTGGCAGTCACATCAACACAAAGAGAGCACAAAAAAAACAACTGAGTTTAAGGGGGTAATAGGACCCCCTAAAGTTTAGGTGTGTCACTGAAATTTCGGATATAGTTTGGGAGAGGGGTGGGTGGGGGGTGGGGGGTACTTGTGCCTTATCCCTTTTTAATAGTTACAACTTGTTTTTTTTTTGTCCGGTCTCGCTCCACTTATTATTAGTCTTTCTTATTTTTGTCTCATTTCTTTTTTTTTTTTAAAAAAAAAGAAGAACTAATACGACAATTATCAACGAAGACATCATAGACACACCGATTTAATATCCTCACTCTTATCAACTTTGTGGTTAAAATTACATAAAACTCACAAGAAAAAGTATTTTATATGAAATTAATTTCAAAACGGTAAATGGTAAAGAGTAGAACAAGAAGAGTGATTGAAATTTTAACCTGTCAAATTGTAACTCGTGCGCTTCATCCTACCTCTTTTAGCATTTTCACTATTGACAACTTGTTATGTCCCATCTCTCTTCACTTGTTATTAGTCTAGCTTTATTTTTGTCCCATTTATGAAAAAAGGGACTAACATAGCAATTATCAAGAGATAAGGCATATGTTCTCTCCAAAACTATACCGAAATTCTAGTGACACACCTAAACTTAACGGAGCTCCTATTACCCCCACCCTCCTAAATTTATTTTTTTATATTTTTATGCTCTTTTTGTGCCGGCGTGGCTGCCAAGTCAACACAAAAGGGGCACAAAATATTCTGCTACTTGACAGCCATGTCAGCACAAAAATACAAAACAAATGAATTTAGGAAGGGGGGGAGGGGTAATAGGACCCCCGTAAAATTTAGGTGTATCACTCAGATTTCGGGCATAGTTTGGGGGGGACTTGTGCCATATCTCAATTATCAACAAAGTTATAAATACAGGCAATTCAAAATCCTCATCCTTATCAACGTGGTGTTTAAAATGGCATAAAACTCCCCTCCCCCCCCCCCCCCCAAAAAAAAAAAAAAAAACAAAACCAAAAACAAATTATATTTTATAGAAAATTAATTTCAAATTAATATTTGTGGATAGTAAATGGCAAATAGTAGATCTACCAGGCGATTCAAATGTTAACCTTTCAAATTGTAACTTGCGGGCCTCATCCAACCTCTTTAACGTTTTCACATTAACAATGTGTCTCGTCTCGCTCCACTTATTATTAGTTTTGCTTAATTTTTTTCTCATTTTTTTTTTTAAAAAAATTAACACAACTATTATCAATGATGACATAAACACGTTGATTCAAAATCCTCAGTCTTATCTACTTTGTGCTTAAAGTGACATAAAACTCATAAGAAAAAGTATTTTATACGAAATTAATTTCAAATTGTTATTTTGAAATGATAAAGAGTAGATCTAGCAAGGTCAATGAAATTTTAACCTATCAAATAGTAATTTACGCGCCTCGTCCAACCTCTTTTAACATTTTTAATGTTTACATTTTGTCTTGTTCTGTCTCACTCCACTTATTATTAGTCTTTCTTTATTTTTATCTCATTTCTAGAAAAAAAGAACTAGCATAACAATCATCAATGAAGACATAAACACACCAATTCAAAATCCTCACTCTTATCTACTTTTTGCTCAAAATGGCATAAAACTCCCCTCAAAAAAGTATTTTACTGCAAATTAATTTTAAATTTATATTAGGAATGATAAATGGTGACGAGTAGATCTAGCAGGTCGATTGATTGAAATCTTAACGTGTCAAATTATAACGCTTGAGCTTCATCCTACTTACCCCTTTTAATGTCTTCATTATTTACAGTTTGTTATGTCACATGCATCTTGCTCCATTTATTATTAGTCTTACTTTATTTTTCGCTTGTTTCTAAAATTAAAAAACAACAACTAACATATCAATTATCAAAGAAAAAATAAACATGTCGATTCAAAATCCTTAGTCTTATCAACTTTGTGCTTACAATGGCATAAAACTCCCCCAAAAAGAGAGAGTAGTAACTAATATTTGTTGGATATAAATTGAGATAAGACACAAGTACCCCCCAAACTATACCTGAAATTTTAGTGAAATGCCTAAACTTTACGGGGGTCCTATTATCTCTCCCTCCCCCCTCCCAAAACTCATTTTTTCTATATTTTTGTGTTGACGTGGCTGTAAAGTTAGCACAAAATATTCTACTACTTGACAACCACGTCAGCACAAAAGGAGCACAAAAATACAAAAAAAATAAATTTAGGAGTACAAAGAGGCTTCTTTATAATGACCCCTTGTTATAAAATTTTCTCCAAAATAGATTTTTTATGTTATCTTTTACTTCTCTATAACGACATTCTATCTATAACAACAATGATGTTTATTATAGTGGTTCACTCTTTTTAAAATTATCTCTCTATAACAGCATACTCAAAAATTCCATTTTCCCCCATCTTTGCATTCCCTACATTCAAACACAACACGAAAGAAGATCAATAAAAACACGTCTCAATCTTAATCAAGTTGAGGTCGGCTATATCAATCTTCACTTTCTATAACGCTTGATTTCTGAAACAAGTAAATTGAGAAAAAAATCAAATCAATAGAGATGCTATATCTGATACTAATCTAGTAACAACAGTTATACCTCAATCCTAATTAAGTTGAGTTGCATATATGAATCGTCACTGTCTATGTCTCTTCATATCTTAAACTAATAATTTTTTTTAAAAAATCAAATCAATAGAGAAGCCATATCTGATACTAATACAGTAATAATGGTTACGCCTCAATTCCCATCAAATTAAGATCAGTTATATGAATTTTCATTGTTTATATCACTTCATATCTTAAACGAATAAATTGGGAAAAAATGAAAATGCTTACATGAAAGGTCCAAGGTTCAATCTTGTTTAAATCCACTTCACCGATAGCAATAGCAAAGAAATTGCTATCAGCAACTTCTTTAGACAAATAATGAGTAATCAGCTCTTCAACAGTTGGATGAAATCAAAATCCAGAAGGCAATTCCATTTGATGTTGTTTATCATCATCCTTAACAAATCCTGAATAATTCTAATCAATAGAGATGTCATATATGATACTAGTAATATAGTAACAACAGTTACGCCTCAATTCTAATCAAGTTGAATCACCTATATGGATCTTCATTGTTTATATTGCTTCATATATGAAACTAATAAATTAAGAAAAAACATAAAATCAATAGAGATGTCATATTTAATGCTAATACAGTAACAACAGTTACGCCTCAATTCCCATCAACTTAAGATCGGCTATATGAATTTTCATTCTCAGTCTTATTTTGTCTTATTTTATTTTTGTCACATTTCTAAAAAAAGAAACTAATGTATAATTTTCAACGAAGACATAAACACAACAATTCAAAATCCTGACGCTTATCAACTTTGTATTTAAAATGACATAAAACTCCCAAAAATGTATTTTATAGGAAATAAATTTCAAATTAATATTTGGGGACAATAAATGGTAAAGGTTAGATCCAGCAGAGATTGAAATTTTAACCTGTCAAATTGTAACTTGCGAGTCTCTCTTTTAACATTTTTACTATTTATAAGCTGCCATGTCCCATCTCGCTCCACTTATTATTCGTCTTGCTTTATTTTTGTCCCACTTCTAAAAAACTAACTCAACAATTATCAACGAAGACATAAGTACGTCAATTCAAAACTCTCACTCTTATCAATTTTGTGCTTCAAATGGCATAAAACGCTAAGAAAAACTGTTTTGTATGAAATCAATTTCAAATTATTATTTGGGGATGGTAAATAGTAAAGAGTAAATCTAGCAGGGTGATTGAGATTTTAACATGTCAAATTGTAATTAACTCGCGTGCCTCATCCAACCTCTTTTAAGATTTTCACTATTAATAATTTGTCATGTCCCGTTTAGGTCCACTTATTATTAGTCTTGCTTTATTTTTGTCGCATTTCTAAAAAAAGTACTTGTTTCAATTATCAACGAAGACATAAACATGTCAATTTAAAATTCTCACTCATATCAATTTTGTGCTTAAAATTAAATAAAACTCCCCAAAAAAGTATTTTATAGGAAATTAATATCAAATTAATATTTGGGGATGGTAAATGGCAAAAAATAGAGCTAGCATGACAATTTAAATTTTAATATGTCAAATTGTAACTCGCACGTTTCATCTAACCTCTTTTAACATTGTCTCTATTTACAATTTATTTTGTCTTGTCTCGTTGTACTTATTATTAATCTTATTTTATTTTTGTCTAATTTCTAAAGAAAAAAACTAATCTTATTTTATTTTTGTCTAATTTCTAAAGAAAAAAAACTAAAACAATAATTTTAAACGAAAACATAAACATGTTGATTCGAAATCCTCGATCTTATCAACTTTGTGTTTAAAATGACATAAATCTTCAACAAAATATTTTATAGAAAATTAATTTCAAATTAATCTGCTGATGATAAATAATAAAGAGTAGATCTAGTAGGTTGATTGAAATTTTAACCTGTCAAATTATAAACTTGCATGCCTCATTCGACCTCTTTTTACATTTTTATTAAAGATAAGCCCCCCCCCCCCCCAACCCCCCACAAACTATACCCGAAATATTAGTGACACACCTAAACTTTACGGGAATCCTATTATCCCCTAAATTCATTTTTTTTGTATTTTTGTGCTTCGTTTGTGTTGTCGTAGATGCCAAGTTAGTACAAAATATTCTGCTACTTTGCAGTCACGTCAATACAAAAGGAGCACAAAACTGCAGAAAAAAAAATGAGTTTGGGGGGGTAATAGGACCCCCGGTAAAGTTTAGGTGTGTCACTCAGATTTTGGGTATAGTTTGGGGGTACTTATGACTTATCCCTATTATCAACAAGGTTATAAACTCGCCAATTCAAATTTCTCACTCTTATGGTGTATAAAATGGCTTAAAACTCCCCCCAAAATTGTATTTTATAGGAAATTAATATTTGTGGATAGTAAATGACAAAGAGTAGATCTAACAGGGCGATTGAAATTTTAACCTTTCAAATTGTAACTTGCGGGCTTCGTCCAACCTCTTTAACGTTTTCACATTTACAACTTGTCGTGTCCCATCTCGCTCCACTTATTATTAGCCTTGCTTTATTTTTTTTCTCATTTTTTTAAAAATAACTAACACAACAATTATCAACGAGGACATAAACACGTTGATTCCAAATTCTTAGTCTCATCAACTTTGTGCTTAAAGTGACATAAAATTCACAAGTAAAAGTATTTTATAGAAAATTAATTTCAAATTAATATTTGAAAATGGTAAAGAGTAGATCCAGTAGGGTCATTGAAATTTTAACCTGTCAAATTGTAACTCAAGCGCCTCGTCCAACCTCTTTTAATATTTTTAATGTTTACATTTTGTCTTGTTCTGTCTTGCTTCACTTATTATTAGTCTTGCTTTATTTTTATCTCATTTCTAGAAAAAGAAACTAACACAGCAATTGTCAATGAAGACATAAACACGTCAATTCAAAATCTATCTTCACTCTTATCAATTTTGTGCTTAAAATGGCATAAAACACCCCCCAAAAAAGTATTTTACAGGAAATTAATTTCAAATTTATATTTGGAATGATAAATGGTGACGAGTAGATCTAGCAGGTCTATCGATTGAAATCTTAACGTGTCAAATTGTAATGCTCGAGCTTCATCCTACCCCTTTTAACGTTTTCATTATTTACAACTTGTCATGTCAGATGCATCTCGCTCCATTTTTTACTAGTCTTGCTTTGTTTTTGTCTTATTTCTAAAACAACAAAAAAAATATATCAACAAAAACATAAACATGCCAATTCAAAATCCCCACTCTTATCAATTTAGTGCTTAAAATGGCATAAAACTCTCCAAAAAAGAGAGAGTATTAATTAATATTTGTTGGATATAAATTGAGATAAGACACAAGTACTCCCTCCCCCCAAACTATATATGAGATTTCAGTGACACGCCTAAACTTTATGGGGGTTTTATTACTCCCCTAAACTTATTTTTTCTGTATTTTTGTGCTCCTTTTGTGTTAACGTGACTGTCAAGTCAGCACAAAAGGAGCACCAAATATTATGCTACTTGGCAGCTACGTCAACACAGAATGAGCACAAAAACATAGAAAAAATGAATTTAAGGGTACCTAATAGGACCTCCGTAAAGTTTAGGTGTTACCTAATAGGACCTCCGTAAAGTTTAGGTGTATCACTGAGATTTCGGGTATAGTTTGAGGCTACTTGTGCGGCACAAAGTATTATGACATGGGTAAAGGTTATATTGCAATATGGACCAATAGTAGTATTTGATATAATTATATAATTATTTATGATTTATTTTAAATTATAACTTTTCTTTAAGGAATTCTTTTTTAATTTCTTACCTAATCAATATTATCACATTTATTAAGACATAGGGAGTAATTAACTAGGAGTAACGAAGTGTGAAAATATTTGTTAGGAGAAATTGATATGTCGCAAAAGTAGAGAAATTTTGCTTCATAATCAAAAATTTATGACAGTAAAGTTGTTTTCCTCATCTAATTTTTTCTAGACATTCAACTATGAAATAACCGAACATCCACAACAATCGCATCGAGTAAAATATTACTATACGCAATAAGAACAATATTTAGTATAATCTCATAAGTGCAATATGAAAGGATGATTTGTGCGCAATTTTATTTCTATCTTGGGAAGGTATAGATAGATTGTTTTCCGATAGATCTTCGGCTCAAATAAAGCATATAAAAAAGCTAGCACGATAAAGCAAATACAGTAACGAAGAAGTCATGTTGAAAATAATGAAGAAGAGAACAATAACAACAACAAATAATATGATACTGAAGCAAAAGAAACAACAAATAATACTAGCTAGGATCGAAAAATAATATAGTAAAAGAGTAATAATAACAATACTAGAGTGAAAACTAGACTATATTCAATTACCTAGCTACTAATCAATTCCATCTTAATCCTCGATATTCATATTTCCCTTCTATATGATATGCAAAATACTTAAAAGTCTTTGACTATCACAAAGAGAAATTAGAACCAATAAAAAACGACAAACCTCAAATCGAAGTGGATGCATATAGTTGATTAGGATGACGTTGACTTCGCAAGTTTTTTGTTGTATATGTTTAGTAATAAAGGGAAAGGATATTAATTAAAGTGATCCTTTTAATTAGAACATTTAGAGGAATATAGCTTACCTTTTCTTTTTATCAAAGAGGAATATTACCTGATTTTACTAGTACTTGTATGTGGAAAATATCTTTGGTTGCCAATCAAACTCACACTGTATATCCCTATCATCAATAATATGTAGTGAATATAATTCATTAGTTAATCTAATACTTCTAGTTTTAAATTTCTTAACGTCTTAATCCTTATATAGTTAAATTTATTTCTTAGTTAGACTTATTTCATCACTAAGTATTTTATTAATTAAAACTTTAATCATAAATTATTTCAATTTATTCAACTAACTAAATATCTTTGAATTTAATTTTTTTTTTGCCATGCCTCAAATTCCAATCTTCCATACTGCTCTGAATTTAATCAGTAACTCGAACAACTTTGGAAATATTTTAATTATTAATCGGTGAAATATTTCATCTCTTATGTTGGGATTAACTATTTTTTATTTATTGTGCTCATTTATGTTGGGATTAATTATTTTTTATTTATTGCACTCATACTTCTTATTTTAAATAATAAATAATTATGCTAAATTTGTAAAAGTAAATACTATCAACAATACAATAACATACCCAATAAAGTCCCACAAGCAATTATTTGTTAAGGAGAAACTGTTTCAATACTGAGCAGTTGATGTTTATATTGATCAATTATAAAAGAAAAATTATTAATACATTCTAATTAAGCTTTCTTCATATTCATCTATTACCAAAAACAAGTCATTTATGGATATTATTAGGAGGGTTATGCAGACCTAGTCTAATCTATTATCAAAAACAAGAATCAGGATCAAATGAATGTGCGTGCTCTTTCTGGCAAGTGAAGAGAAATATTATCAAATAATGGAAAGGCTAAACGTGCCAAATTCTATTAATTATAAAAGAAAAATTATTAATTCATTCTAATTAAGCTTTCTTTATATTCATCTATTATCAAAAACAAGTCATTTACAGATATTATTAGGAGGGTTATGCAGACCTAGTCTAGTCTATTACCAAAAACAAGAATCAGGATCAAATGAATGTGTGTGCTCTTTCTGGCAAGTGAAGGGAAATATTATCAAATAATGAAAAGACTAAACGTGCCAAATTCTATTAATTGAACATTAACTATGCTTCGTTGCAAATCGACAACTAATAATAAAAGGATCAAAGCATTATTAATATACCCCTCAAAGGTAAAATACTTCTTCTTGCTCCTTCAACACAATCGTCTACCCACCAGTGCAACCCTTGCCAACATGGGCATCAACATCAATCTAAAATTGCACTATTTGCAACCATCACACAGAAGATGTCAAGCACATCTTCTATGAATGTCCCATTACCCACGAATTCCGGTACAATATGTTGGCTAGAACCTCCGACTCCTCCTCTCTCTCACTCTGACCAACTTCTCTCCTGAGAACTGGTCCACTACTTGGAAAGCTCTGCATAATTCTAATAATTATGACAGAATTATCTCTTGGAAGAAGCTCTTTCCCTTTTGCATGTGGACTATTTGGAAGAATAAGAATAACAACACTTTCAACCACAAAGCTGACAAACCTGTTTTTGATCAAGCCTACTCTGAGGCTATTGAATTTAACCATCTTTCTAACTCTAACAGAACCTCTGATCTCATGGTAACCATCAACATCAAATGGAACCCCCCTCAAAAGGGATTCTATAAGTTTGGAATGTACAAGTGACACTCTATGTGTAAAACTAGGGGTTAAGTACGACAAAAGATATTTTAGTTGCAAATTAACAACCAATAACAAAAGGATCAAAGCATTATTAATATACCCCCTCAAAGGTAAAATACTTCTTCTGGCTCCTTTAGCACAACCGTCTACCCACCAGTGCAACCCTTGCCAACATAGGCATTAACATCAGTCCAAATTGCACTATTTGCAACCATCACACTGAAAATGCCAACCATCACACAGAAGATGTCAAGCACATCTTCTATGACTGTCCCACTACTCACGAATTTTGGCACAACATACTGGCTAAAACCTCCAACTCCTCCTCTCTCACTCTAACCAACTTCTCTCCCGAGAACTGATCCACTACTTGGAAAGCTCTGCATAATTCTAATTATGACAGGATTATCTCTTGGAAGGAGCTACTTCCTTTTTGCATGTGGACTATTTGGAATTATAGGAATAACAATACTTTTAACCACAAAGCTGACAAACCTGTTTTTGATCAAGCGTACTCTGAGGCTACTGAATTTAACCATCTTAATACAACAGAACCTCTTATCTCATGGTAACCATCAACATCAAATGGAACCCCCTCAAAGGGGATTCTAGAAGCTCAACGTTGATGGTTCTAGACTAGGCAATCCTGGGAAGAAGGAAGGGAGGGGGGGGAGATTATTAGAAATAGTAGTGGCGATTGGGTGTTAGGCTTCTCTAAAGGCTTCCATGTAGCTATTAACAATCAAATGGAGCTTATTGCCCTCAATGAAGGACTCGAGGTAGTTGAAGAAAATAACTTCATCCTTATTGAAATTAACATCGACTCAAAAGAGGTTATTCTAATGCTCAAGGAGGGGAACCTTTACTATAATGCTATTACTGATGAGTGCGGGTACTGCAGGTTATGACTAAGGAGGCTAGGAGGACTGATGGTGCAACATAACTATAGGGAACAAACAGGGTGGCGGATGCTCTAGCCAAAGGAGTAAGATTGGGAGTTTTTGACAGAACCAAGTTTTTTGTAGTCCCTCTGGTGTAATGCCTGCAAAGCTGTTTGGACAGACATATTAGGAATTAATTTTGTTAGGAAGGTTAAATCCTATAATGCTACTCAGACTGGCTTAAACTCAACTTCTTTTATTGTTGATCCAGGCTAAATAGCCTATTTTGTGTATTGACAACTTAATATTTATATATAAATATCCTGTTCACCCCACCCCCACCCCCCAAAAAGAAAAAAAGTAGAGAGAGAAGAGGGTCCGCGGCATATAGTTTTTCCAAAGAAAAGAACACACAAGTAGAGATCATAAAGTCACCAACTTTGATCTCCCACAGTCCCATGCTTACACCATTTCACTACTAAATTAATATTAACTTCAACATCACCATAAAAAAATTGCCCATGAGAGGCAACTTGCTAAACAAAACATATCAAAACAAAACATTAACATACTACTAGTAATATTTGCGCATGGATTAAACTTATATTCACTGACAGTGCAAAAGAATTTTTACGCCATCAGTGCAATAACCCTGGTGCGGTATGCTTTACTGTCTTCAATGCACGCAAATTTCAGCAACTCCAGAGGCAATTGAGACCCTGTAGATCAACCATAGCAGCTGATGGCACCTGATCTTCAACAAACGGCCTTTTCATTTCAAGATTCGGAACAATTGACGAAATTTCAGTATTCATGTCAGTACCAATCACCCCTGTGTCCTGGGATACACTAAATATCACGTCTTTCTTGAAACCCTGGCTATAATTCTCAAGTGAAGTCCGAAGAATCGTAGTATCTTGAACCCCAAATGAACCTGGATTTGCAGCAGTGAATGGTCCCTGAACTGGCACTATTTGGTTACAAGAAAATGTATTTGTAAGCGAACTTGTAGCGAAAACATCCATTGGATTTGACACAACAGGGAAAGGAGTAGAATTGTTGAAACAATTGTTTTGAGCAGTGAACAAATTGGAGAAGCAGTGCACGTGACCAGACTTCGAAGCAGTACCAGTATATGGAGAAGAAGAAGAAGAAGGATCTGTCAATGGTGGCAGAAAGGAATTCTCCATTTCATTTGCATTAGAATTCAATTTCAAAAGCCCTGAAATGTGGATTTTCTTTCCACCACTGTTCTTCTGAAACACTCTGCAAATCACCCATTCATTCTACATCACAGCAAGAAAAGAATAAGTTAAAGAAGAAATGTTGTGGAAAGATCGAGGCTTAACTAGCTCACAGTCAAGTCAAATAGAGAAAAAAAGTAACACAAAAATTTATGATGTTTCACTATGCCTAATACTCCAAGCAGAAACAGAAAGAGTTTACACTATAAAAAAGAAGAAATATACAATGCTTTATGAACCCCAACTACAACCCTTATATATCACTTCCAAGTAGTCGGGAAAATTTAAGACATAATTAACAAAAAAGAATCTTGATTGAAGACATTAAAGATTATTAAGTGTACCTTTGCTGTCTTGGGCAGATTCTGAAGAGACATTTTTCCTTCCAATCTAAATTCATGAATGACCCAATTAGTCTTTTCACCTTTTGGAGCTCTCCCTTTGTAGAAAACCAGAGTTTTCTTCATGCCAACCAAAAATTTTCCCCTGAAAATCTCTCTGTCTTTTCCGGTAGCTTTCCAATAACCCGCAGCAGTTGCCCTGTTTGTCCTCAGCCCTGTTGGGTACTTCTTGTCTCTCACACAGAAAAAATACCACTCTTTTTCTCCCATTTTCGCTTTCCCTACATTCAAACACACACAAAAAAAAAACAGTTACGCCTCAATCCTAAATCGCTAATATGAATCTTCATTGTTTGTATCGCTTCATATATGAAACTAATAAATTGAGAAAAAAATCAAATCTATAGAGATGTCATTTATGATACTAATATAGTAACAACGGTTACACCTCAATCCTAATCCACTTGAGGTCCGCTATATGAATCTTTTACCGTTTATATCGCCGCTTCATAACTAAAGCAAATAAATTGAGAAAAAATGAAACGCTTACATGGAAGGTCCCAGGGTTCAATCTTGTTCAAATCCACTTCACCAATAGCAATAGCAAAGAAATCGCTATCAACAACTTTTTTACTCAAATAATGAGTAATCAACTCTTCATCAGTTGGATGAAATCGAAATCCAGGTGGCAGCTCCATCTGATGATGATGATCATCATCATCCTTAACAACTCCTGCATAATTATCCATAACTAAACCTCAAACTCAAGATTTTTGAAAACTGGTTTTGTTATATAATCAAGAATTAATTACTTGATGCCTTATAAATGTACACTCAAGTTTTTTTCATGACCACCGAGTCCAGCTGGCTTTGAAATAAAGTTAGAAAAATGGGGGTTTTGCCAAACAGTTTCAAAAAAACATGAGAAAGAATACTAAATCAAGAATGGAGAAAGTGGAGAAAATTAGGATAAAGAGAAGCCATGGGAACTAACATGAAAAATTGAAAAAAAGAAGTGACAAGAATACAAGGACATAAATAGAGTTTTTTTTTGTTTGTGAGATAGAAACGTGAAATTTAAGGAACTAACTATGGGGGTTGGGGAAAGGAGGGGGCGGGGGGGGGGGGGGGGAGAGGAAGGATGTTTAGGCTTTCTTCTTTTTAACTCTCATATCCAACTTTTTTTTGTAATTTGACCAAATACAACCCATCCCTAAAACCATGCATTCAACAATTTTCAACTGCTTTTTTCATTTTTATATGTTCATTTATTTTATCTGTATTATAAAGGGGTAAAAAGGGGATGATCAAGTAGATATATAATTAGTACTCTTAATTTTTATAACTGTGGTGTTCGAGTAGGCTAACTAATTTCATGTGATATTTGCTAGCTTGGATAGATAGGAAAAGTTATCTAGTGTGTTTGTCTCTTTTGAGATTTGAACATGAAATTTTATTATTCTCAACTCATTTCATTAACCACCACGTTGTACTTTGGGTGTAGATAGACCTATAATTATATGGAAGAAAGTTGTCTCAATTTTTTTTATAATTTATTGAAGTCAAAACAAATTGTTAAAGATATATCACAATGGATTAAAAAAATTCATCTAGGCTATAGTTAATATATACATCAAATTTCTCTATAATAACGTTATTCGTTTCGATATTTTTTGGTTGTTATAGAAAACATATAATATAACATAACATGATATATCGATTCTACTACAAAAAACATATATAATTATTATAGTAAAATGTTGTTATAGAGATCTTAATGTACTAGTGGAATAGGTTTTTATCTTGTTAGTGTATTGACTTCAAAATTATTGTATTTTTATTTAAGGGTGAGACGTAGTTATATGGTATTTGTTGTTTGTAGTCATATTCATTATTTTTGGAACTTCTATGGTGTGAATAGTTTTTTTCCCTGTGGTGTGAACAGTTTTTTGAAAGCTATAAAATGTTGTTTTCATGGTGGTTCCAACTGTATACCAGAACCATCCAATGTGACTTAATATTAAGTTGTTAAAAAGCAATTAAGAGTGCTTTAAATATGTATCTACTCTCTTATTTTCTGGGGATATAATTCTATTATTCCCAAATTAACCTTCGTTAAGAAAAATATTTAATTTATATTGCGTGCGCTTTGACGTCACATGTAAATATTTTTATAGACCGTCAAATCATCTTGTACTGACATCTGTCGGTAAACCTTCTTAAATATGAAACGTAAATCAAATATATTTACCTGTTATAATAGGTGAAAATGATCCAATGATGAAAAAATTGTCTATATTATTGACAATATATACTTAATTGTGTAAATATTTTTTACACATGCGTTGCATAACGCTTAAAAGTCTATGCCAAATACTTGAACGTAGGTGTGAAAAGGACTATGTATCTTCATGTAATACATAAAAAAAAAATAGGCTATACATCATTAACTGAAAATAGATATTAAATCACATTAATCAAAGTGAATATGACCATTATAAACATAACTTAATTTGTGCAGACCAGCATTGCGCAGAATCTTGATGTTGTTACCTTTCAATTTAGCCAAGTCCACTTTTGTCATATCAAGTATAAAATTTGTCAAAAAGGTTTTAAAGTTATTTAAGGTCTGTCACACTTTCAATTGGAAATATTATTTGAACTTAGAATTAGACCTATTTCAAGGCTCTATAGTCTTAATTCTCAAAGGCCAACTTTTTCTGTTCACTGAAAAGGAACTTCACTATTCAGGTTGTAAACAAGATTCTACGACAGGTCTAGTACTGCACTCCACTTCCACTTTGATGTCAATTAAGGATTGTCGGTTGAATTCAGTAACTTTTATTAAAATAGTGTATTAGAATTAAATTATTAGCTCTAGAATTCGTTGTTCTACAATCTAGAATCATAGAGTTGAACTCGTAGTTTATTTAAACTTTTTATAACTAGGGGTGTCAAATTGACGTTTTAGGTGGGTCAAAATGAATTATAAATTGGTTGGTCACAAGATTACTTAAACTGAAATGAGTTGAGTCAAAATGAACTAAATAATGGTTCATAGTCCAACTTGTCCTACTCTTACCAATTTTTAATTTCTTCTTTCGTATTTTTATGTTTTGTTTTAATTATCTAACAATTATTTTTCTTCATTATAGCTATATATAACATATCAAAAAATAGTTTTCTGAAATTATTTTGAAACTATTTTGATAAAGCTTTCTAATGGGTCATTTTATGCTACATATCAATCCAATTTTTAATAGACTGAGTTGATAAATGTACGAATCATTATTCATTAATGCACCCAAGCTTAAACGGATTGGACGATTTTATCACTCCTACTTTATATCATCAAGTATATGTATTAGTTAAATGCAAAATATTTTGCACAATTAGAATAACTGAGCTAACCATAAGTTAAAGAACTTGTTTGACCATAGATTTTGGAAGCATTTTAATATATATATATATATATATATTAGCAAAATTTGCTAGAAATTTGTTTTTGGGCCAAGATATAGCTAAATTTATGGGAATTAGGGGTCTAAGAAGTTCAGCTAATTAAAGATACTCTTTTGGACTCAACTTGATTAATTGTCTTTATGTTGATTACAAAAAAGATAAGTGTTGAAGTCATCCTTGTCTTCATAAATATACTTTGTTATAGTGGGGTTGTTTAAAAGATGAGTAGCTATATTTCATGTGGGACTCTGCCCATAGTACTTTTGGGCCACTTTGATTACTTGCAAACAAATGGCAACAAAATTGTTCTTGTAAGGACCTTTACCAAAAAGATACTTGTAAGTTGCAAGTATTTCTTATTTTCTTTCTAAGATTTGGTTGTTTTATCATTGATGAGAAAAACAGTAAGTTTAATCAAAATTAAAGATACTAATAAATATGCAGATTTGGCTACATTTGAAAAGGGATAAAATGGATCAAAATAGTACTACACTTAACTGAGTTGTTTCATAACTCGTTCACTTGGATCAAAATGAGTGTGTCAGTTTGGGTATACAATGGATCATAACTCAACTCGCTCAACTCAAAATCAATTTTCAATTATTTATTTTTTTATTTTAAATTTAAATCCAAAAAATTCTTATATTTCTATGTTTCGATAATTTTTCTTATGGGTTATTTTAGTGTTCATATGCAGTCTAAATTGACCTAAACATTCCCTAACTTGGATTATGCGCAAAATGACCCATCAATAAATATATATATACTCCCTACTTTAACACACCTACCTTTACCAACCAAAGTTTAAGCGAGTTGGCCATTTGCTTTAGAAGCAAATGAGAAACTGAAATCCGTTAAGTTAATTTCTAAAAGCAAATTAAGAAAAGAAAAACAAAGAAAAAGAATTGATGATTACACATGTTGTTGATACTTGATAGTATCAAAAGTGATCCTTCATGCACAAAAAGAACAATAGAAAAAAGTAAACAAGAATGCATATGGATTTTGATCTTAAGTTAATTAGTGATTACAATTTTACTTATGCTATCTAATTAAGGTTCAATATGGCCACCCCATCGTCTCCCAAAAAAAGAAAAAGAGAAATCTGATAAATCGACCTTTATGGCACTATTATAGAGTTAATAACTTAAATGGTCACTCAACTATGGACTTTTATTTCAGAAAATCACTCAACTATGGACTTTTATTTCAGAAAATCACTCAACTATCACATTTTTGCTCAGAAAATCACTCAATCTATTTAATTATTTTTTTAAATAAAATTTGCTGATGTGAAATTTCTATTTATAAACAAAACTCTGAAAAATAAAAGTATCTCTTTAATGAGCTTTTTATCCTAGTTCTCCTAAAGTAATATCTCTCCCTCCTCTTTCTTATTTTTCTTCTCCTTCTCCTTATTCACCTAAATATCCCCTAAATTGCTTAATTTACCAAAACATACCAAAATTGCTTAATCCAAAACATACCAAAATTTCTTAATTTATTAACAATATATAATATAGTACTAGACTACTAGTAATCTCTTAGTTCACACACATAAAGTTCTCGAGAAATATCAGTTTCACACTTGTAATTTATTTTCTTCGTCTCAAATTATCTGTAGTAATTTTTAAAAAATAATTATTTTAAATTGGTTGTCGTTTTAGAAGTTCAATATAAAATTAATTATTTTTATCAATTCACCTTTAGCAGTAATTATTTTTGAAGATTTCAGACATTTTAATCATGGAGTGATGACATATAAATAAAATGTGTAACCATCTAATGAAAAGAGATTATAATTGAGTAACCATTTGAGTTATTAATTCCACTATTATAGTAATAAAACTCTTTCCTTTTCGGTATGTATAGAAAACCAATTATGGAAGGGACAAATGTCAAGCTTTACCTTTAATAGGAAAATGTAACCTCTTTGGATACTCTATTGAAATTGGCCCAAATAGTCAAACTAGTTCGTAGGAGATACAAAGGCTTCTCAACGAAGATAAAAAAGAAAAACTTTAGTGCCGCCAAAGACCCTCACGCAACAACACATATTAAGTGGCTACTCTCAATTAGGGGTGGGCATAATAAATCACCGAATTATCAAACCGAATCGAGATTTATCGAAGTGATGTTCGACTATCGTACCAGATCGAACTAAAGTTTGGTATTTAGTAGGAGTATATTTTTAATTAATGAGCTAAATCGAGATTTAAGTATCGAAGTTTGATTACCGTATTAGACCAAACTTTAAAAGTTTGATATTGAGTATCTATTTTTAATTATTGATTACTAAATGATCGAATTCGAACATTGAAAAATTGAACCGTATAATAAACACCTACCCCTAATAAATTATTTATCATATATATGGTTAAAATCTTGGCTCCACGCCACTATGCGCAGGT
Organism: Capsicum rhomboideum; assembly: GCA_031232105.1. Lineage (NCBI taxonomy): Eukaryota > Viridiplantae > Streptophyta > Magnoliopsida > Solanales > Solanaceae > Capsicum > Capsicum rhomboideum. Next base: position 9,454,928 of record CP124713.1, on the reverse strand, counting down.
CAATTCCCACTATCCTTTTTTTACTTTCCTTTTACCAAATCTTTAAAAGTACTTTCCGAAAATATGCAATACATGCACAATGACCGTCTATATTTTCATGCATTCGCTGACTATCACTATAAGATGGCGATTGATTAGTGTGTTTTGTTTTCTTATGGAAGTTCAGCTCTTTTGATGATATATATATATATATATATAAAAAAAAAAATATGTTGTTGGGGTCCACACTATATATATTCCACATCAATTTAATATGATTAGGAGATATGTGTTTTATTAGGTACGTGGCTTACTTATAACATATAATTGCGATTATAGGAGTAACTCTCTTTTAATCTATGGATGAAAAATTGCCAGTTCACAATTCCTTAGTGAGTTTTTTTGACTTTATATCATTGTTATGCTTGAATTCTGTAAAATTACTTCAATTGCTTTCTTGCAAAGTCGACAATAGAACACATAGCACTCCTACCCACTGAGGAAAAGAAGCTGTATTATTTGAATATAATGTTTGGTTCAACTAATGAAGCAATGATGTCATGTTAGTGCTAAACTACATGCACTAATATTAGTACGAATATTTCTGTATTCATTGTTAGTGTATATAATTTATTTATTCTTAATAATGTGGTCCATGCTTTAGATTTGAGTTCAAGCTACATGTACTGTCGGTATAAAAAGTTCTTTACACTATCACATTATTGGAAGGATAAAGAATATTTACAAGTAAGCTTTCTTAAAATTTAGAATTTGTAACCTTAAAAATGAGATAGTTACCTGTTATCATAGGTAAAGATGACGCGATGGAATAAACTTTTCAAACATTGAAAGTGTGTATAGCTTAATTAAGATTTGTCAAGTTTGTTCTCTAGTATTTACGAAATATATAATCCCCGAATTATGCATGCTATCAGTTTGCCAGGATTTTTCTATGTTAAGGAATTAATTAATAAGTGAAGATGAGCCGTGATCAATGGTGATCGTCTAGAAAAAAAAACTTAATTAGAATTTGCTTTGTTTCACACGAAATCTTTGATCAATTCCTAAACAACAAAAAAATAAAATAAACCGTCAATGTGATTAGAGGTGTATTTAACAAAACCAGAAAATGTGTTTTAAGTATTACTGTATTTCCATTGTTACATATTACTTAGCTCTAGACACAATTCTTAATAAAATTTTAATTAGACGTGTATTTTACTTTATTAATTTTATTAATGATGCTTTGTACTTTAAATTTGACTGCATTCTAATTTATGTAGTTGTTTAATACTAAGGCTAGTATAGAAAAAAAAAATTATCTTGATTTGCTAAATGGACAAATAAAATAAAACATCTATTTTTGATATATGGCCAAAAGAAATTGATCGATAGTACTACTCTCTCTGTCCACTTTTATTTATACAATATACTAAAAACTAGATAACTTACCCGTGCTTCGCGCGGTGACGAATGACAACATTCCTTGATGTTTTTAAATACAGCTAGTTTAAAGATCATTTCTTGTTGCAGTTTGGAAAAAATCAAGAGATAATTTATCACTTACTAGTTCGTAATTTATCCTTATTATTAATTATAGTCATTTTTTGAAACATTAAATCTATTATATTTAAATGGTGTATAAAATTGTCATTCTATTTATTGCTTTTTTAAAAGTGTGCATATTGGACAGTAAAAACAGGAGGGAGTATTATATAGATTTTAGCATGTTTCTATGTTAGTTATGCACCCATATGATTGATTTACTACCATTATTGATGCATCATCACATAGGCGAATTCAAGAATTTGAACTTGATGGATATATTAACCTTTAATGTTTTCGGAATACTTTATACTTTTGAAATTACTTATAAATTTTATATTATTACAATTTTTTCCAGACCCCACTTCGTGGAATATATTGGGTATTTTGTTGTATATTATTACAATTTTATTATCCTCTCATATATAAATTGAATATACTTCTGCATCCGTCTCTGTTAATGCACAGTATATTTGCTTAACAATGGGTTATGGGAACGTGTTATATGTTCCACCAAGTGTTTGTTATGGCCCAAAAGAACCCCACTTTGTGTAATGAAAGCCTAAACTAATTAATCATTGTGTTGCTTAAAATAGAGAGTCTAGCTAGGTGGCTTATAACTACAAGGATATATGATGGCAACAGTTGAAGTGGGCAGGTAAGCTAACGTTGGTAGGATCAAGAGGAAAAAAACAGAATTAGATAATTAGACTTTAATCAGAAAAAAACAAAAAAAAACAAAAAAGTTGTAGTGTGGAATATACATACATGCATGCAAGACAATAACATCTAAATCCAGGACCATGTTGATGCTTTCATTGCCATTGCTCTCTAGCTGCCTCCACGCTTTCTATAATTCTATTCAATATGCAAAGCCAAAACTAATGCTATTTCTGATGTACTTGTATGTCCATGTCTACATTGTACATTCCAAACTTTGAAGGCCCATATAAATTTTTATTTAGACACTTGAATTATAACATGTTCTAATTAATTAAGTACCTGAACATATAACTAAATGTAGGCTATTAGAGCTCTCACATCAAATTTTGAAAAGATTACTATTCTCCAAGTGTCTTACGTAGTCACATAAAATAGATCACCTCCTTTGATTATACACATCATCATCAATTGAAAATTTGGAATAGGCCTGAAGTTCTACAACCTATTGAGCTCATGTATGATTAAAAAAAGTGATGTATTTAAGCGGTTAATGTTTCTACCTAATGAACACTTGCAAACACACATAATTTAGTCGAAAGTGGCTAATATAAATACTTTATTATGTGTTTAAATTCTTAATTAAAAAAATAATATTTTAAGTGTCCAAATAAAATTTATTGACAAATTTAAAAGTATATCAACGTATTCGCCATTCATTTAAAGAATTTTAGCATGTTGAGTAGGTGGCTTTTCTAAGGCGGCCCTCTGTTCTGTTTAATTTAACGAATAACAACATACTAACAGTGAATTTTTCCTGAGCTTACAAGTGGCACCCTCTATGTGTAAAACCATAGATTAAGTACGACAAAAGATATTTTCTTATTGCAAGTTATGGACTTAGTTCGAACTTGTCATGTAATTTAATTTAAAAAATCAAAATTTGTGATTTAGATCTGCCATATATATATAGAGAAAAAAAGTTTGATTACAACATTTTTAAGTATGTGATTTTAAATATATAATAACATTTGTATAATTAAGAAAAAATTAATCTAAGAAGCCATTGATCTAATTGAGTAAACTAAAAGCAGCCGACGGATGTATAATATAATGTATCATAGCCGACGGATGTATAATATAATGTATCATTCATATATAACATGTATCGAATCGTATATAATCAGATACTATAATCTATATATATATACCGACTAGAAAAAGTAAACTGTAAATCTTTCCGGTTATTTATGTGAAGATCTTAAGAGTAAAATTTTAAAAAAAAAATCGGGTGATTATATAACTTCTGTATTGAAAAAATGGCACGGTATAACAACATAAGGGTAGCATTGGCAAAGTGTAGCCAAATCGTATAAATTTGGCATTAAATAGCCATAGTTCACTTTATTGGCCATTTATTGCTAGCCAAAAAATATTTTATCTTTCTCTATTATGCTCCCTCCATTTCAAAATAATTGAATTGTTGAGATTTTTTTTATAGTTCAAAATAATTGAATTATTCAAAGTTCAAGAGAATTTTTTAGACCTTTTTTCATATTTACCCTTCATTTAGAACTTAATTTTTTTTATTAATGTTTTGGACTTAATTTTCTAGGTTATGAGTTCCAAGAAACTTAATTTGAAAGAGAATTAAGAGATTTTATGGATTTTGATTTTGAAGATTCAATTGAAATAGTTCACGATGCTATCATGAATGAAAATTCAGTTGAAATAATTCAAGACATGATCATGGAAGACTTGATTGAAAAAGTTCAAGACACTATCGTTGAAGAGTCGGTTGAAAAAGTTCATGACCCTATTGTTGATGAAGACTCGGTTGAAATAGTTCAAATCGTTGAAGTTAAAAAAATTTAAAGGGAAATTAAATTCTTAAATTTGGCTCAATCTAAATTTTTAAGGTTTTATCTCCAAAAATTTGCTCAATTAAGAGGTTTAGTCATTCTAAGAGCCACACTTGAATTTTGCACTAGGAATAAAAATTCAATATGTGTTGGGAGTAGTTTTGATGATTAATGTTTTTACTTTTCAAAAATAATTTGACAATTAATTAAAAATGGCAAAAATAGAAAAAAATGATTAATTTATGTCTTATTCTTTTTTTCTTAATATATGTGTATTATCTCAATAATTCAATTATATTGGAATAGAGGAAGTATATTTTAATTATTAAATATTTTTTCTCTCTCTTGCTTTAACATTTTTCCAAAACCACTATTACAATCAAACGTGTTTTTTCCAATTTTCCAATTAACCGTGTTTTTTTTCATTTTCTCTCTCTCTATTTTTTTTCTACTTTCAAAATTAACAGTGTATTCTTCTCCATGTCTGTTTTTTTTCATTTTCTTTTATACTATGTCTGGTTTTTTTTCATTTTCTTTTATACTCCCTCGGTTTTTAAATAGTTGTCTCTATTTTTATTTGAACTCCACTTAAAAAAAAATATTAACTACATGCTAACTAGACTAAATTGCCCTTATTTATTACTCCTCTTTATTTAATATTTTTTTTTTTTTGGCCCTATATTGATATCTCTCTATATTTATGAATAAGAATAAAGGTGAAAAAAGCAAGTAAACAATTAATTAGGAACGGAGGGAGTATTATCTTCCTATAATCAATTATTAACCCACAAAAAGCTTTAATTCTTTTTAAAACACTTTTTCAATTTTAGAAGTTTGTCCAAACATGCTATAATACATTGATTCATATTCATCTAACAACTTTGTATATATTTGTTTTCATTATTATCCGTTCGTCTTTATTCACTTAATAAATAGATATACATTTATTTGTATTAATAGATGATACTATGTAGAATGAGTTCTACACAAATATTGATATAATGGTATGAATTTAAAGATAAAATATTTAGTGATATAGAAAAAAAATTCAAAGTTGCTGCAACAAAGTGTGAAATAAAGGAAACGAAATCATGAAATCCCTAGTTTTAGGGATCCAACATGAATTAAAGTGTTTAATTAATTTTTATTCCAAATAAAAAGGGATAACATAAATAATTGGATTCCTAAGTTTAGGGGTGTATATCCGGTAAAAAAAATAAGAAAAAAAATCTAATTGATACAATTGTGAAATATTGAAAACGAAATATATTCTTTCTCAACAAAAGATTACATTATTCTTTATTCAATACACTTAAATTTTCCCCCTATTTTAGGAAGATCAACATGACTAATCATGTCACTTAAATTTAGGAAATTTTTTTTAAAAAAAGATCCCTTAAAAAGGGGCACAGTGTTGGCTAATTAATGCCAATTAATTGAGGCCTTGCTTTTGCTAATTTTAATTTGGCTATTAGGCTGCCAATATTATGTGAGAGTGGTACTTATATGTCAATTCCTCGCTTGCATTGTTAAAAGTATTTTCACCCAAAAGGAAAAGAAGACTTTATCACAAAAGCTCTCACACATGCAAAAACAAAAGACTTGAGATGCTATAGATATTTCTGTTAAAAAATGTCAAAAAAAAGGTGGCCCATGCAGGTCTCGAACCTGCGACCTTCGCGTTATTAGCACGACGCTCTAACCAACTGAGCTAATGGGCCAGATGTTATTTCTCCGTTTTATGTTCTTAAAGTACCATAAAACACCAGCGTAATTGTTAAAGTTAAAGTGCCTTTTGAGAGAATAAGAACTTAAGTACTTCATCATTATGAAAGAAAACATCTTGTTAATACCTGTATAGAGTCAACACAGATTTTCTAGTATCTTTCTATCCAATTATCCCAACAGTATTATAATTTCATCTGTTTTTGGGACATAGTATTTTCCAATCTCATCTTGTCATCGTAAATTAAGATTCCCTAAAGAAACAAGGGAATGACAAATTAATTTGAAAAAAAAAGGTTACTGAGTAACAAGTATAAACCAAAAATTCAACAACAAATTCGAAAGCTAGCTGCAAGCAATTGTACAAAAAAAAAAAAAAAAGGAAGCCTTATTTGTCAAATGCAAAGTCATTAATATAGAAAGGTATGAATCTATTATATACTCCCTCCATTTCATATTACTCTATTCAAATAGAGACGAGTCACAAATTTTGGGGGGACGTTTCCACTCCCATGTTCATAAAAAACAATTTATGCATAGTCTTGAGCTTTTAAGTAGGAAAATTGGTGAACACCGTTATCCCCCAAAACACAGAAACTCATAATCCACATGTGTCAGTGTATATAGTCGTAGAAGAATCGGAATTCAGAATCGTTGGCATGGGCAAATTAAAAACCATGGGTGTCCAAAAGAAGGTGCTCCAAAAGGAACAAAAACCATGGGCTGATAATTATATGCCCGTAAAGACCTTTTATTAATGAGCTAGTAGTAGTAGTATAACTTAGCTTGTCACCTTCTATATATATATATATGTTCCCCTATGGTTTAAAGGACATGCTGCGTTTAATTAAATTGTCATAAATTAAAAGCCCGCTTCTGTATTAAGTTCAATGAAAATACAAATATGCATGGCGGAGTGAATAGCTTTGCTTCGACAAAAAATGGTAAAAGTGTTGGTGGAATTCTTATCCAAATAAATACCAAAACTGGGAGAGACAGTACTCTGCTACGCGGTGAAACTACAATGACGACTAACTGCCAAATATGCCTAACTCATAGTACGTAGTACTAATTATTTGCATCTCATCATTTATTTCAATCATCTAAAACTTGACAAAAACAAAAAATGCCAACTCAATTACACGCAAGCACATCCTAGAAATATGCATAAAATCATTGCCCACATTAGATCAGACATTCACACCACCACCTACACCTAGAGATATCTATGTATATATACTGTGTTATTAATCATCATTCAAAACCTGATCAATTATAGGAGCTTTTCGTTAATATATATAATAGGGTAAAATTTTAATGGATAAAGTCACTTAAAAAGTTACACTATCGATCACTAGAGTGAATTTACTAATTTGAAGAGTTTATCGGTGTGACTGAGGAATGTTTACACAATCAAATCATTTTTACTTTGGTAGATAAATTATTTTATTTTCAAGATTATAAATTTCATATTTTAAGAAAAAAACCTATAAACATATTTAAGAGGACGTGATAGTGTAAAAAATACTTTCAAATAAGTTTAAATTTAATATTAGTGTAAGGAATATTTACTCCATCATATCTTTATTTTTTTTACTATTTATTGTTTCGTGTAGTTTGATTATAGTATTATTTTGTTGTAGTACTACTGTTCTGCTACTACTTTTGTCTTGAGCCGATGATCTACTCTCAACCTCACCTCTGAGGTACAAATAAAGTCTGTGTATACTCTATTCTCCCAGACTCCCACTTTGTGAAACTACACTGGATATGATGTTGTATGGATTATCTTATTTTTAAGTTATATACAAAACCATTTATGTAAAAGATTAAGTTACACCAATCATGAAAAAAAATTACAGTATTACACTATGTTCGTGTACAAGTGAATCCTTAACTTGATTATTCCTCAACTTCTTTCTCTTTGGAAGCTTCAAAAGGAAGAGAGAAGCACAATTTTCATTGGCCTTCCTTCTTTCCTAGCCACCACTAGTGAAAAAGAGCATATCTTTTCCCTCTTATTTTGCCTTCTCTAGCATTAAAAACGTGTGATTGTTTCTTGTTCTATTGATTTACGGAAGAAAACACCAATTTGCATTTGCGTGGCTCCTAAATCTTTCTTGTTCTTTTGGAAAAAAGTTGATACTTTATCCCAAATTTAGGGTCTTTAATTGGTGGTAATTAATTGTTATTAGATACTATAAGCTGACAACTCCTAGGACTACTTTTTAGTGTCAATGCCAAGTTCTTTGAATACTGGTTTCTCTCTTTCTGGCCCCTGTTTCAACTCCACAGCCAAAGGGTTTCCTCATCATTGCTATTCAAATGGCAATTTGCAACTTAAAGATTTAGCATCCAGAGAATTTCTACGCAAATCCTTGGATCATAGACAGGTGATTTTCATGTTTCATTCTTGATTTTTCCTTTCTTTTTTTTTTTTTTTTAATTTTGAGATTAAGTCACTTAAGTGTTTTGTCTAATGTTATAGGTACAATTAGAAATTTGTGTTGGCAGTGGCCAGGGATGGTGGGAGAAGACCCTTAAGCCAAACATGGTAGAGATCAATTCAGCACAACAACTTGTTGATTCATTGTTAAAGGCTGATGATAGATTGGTCATAATTGACTTCTACTCTCCTGGTTGTGGAGGTTGCAAAACTTTACATCCTAAGGTATGGTACCAACTACCAATATGTCCAATAATTTAGTACTTTTGGTTCAAGTCTTGGTGAATAGTGTTATGTGCTAGTACGAGGTAGAATGTAATAGTGAAATTAGCTGAAATACTCGCAAGCTAACTCAAACATCATAATTATGAAGAAAAAAAATGTCCAAGAATTTATTACTTAAGTTCAAGCCTTGGTGGTCAACTTTATGTGCTAGTAGGAGGTAGAATGTACTAGTGAAATTAGTCGCAGTATGTGCAACCTGACTCAAACACCACAATTATGGAAAAAATGTCCAAGAGTTTAGTTGGCAAATAATAAATCACTCCCCTTTTCTCTACACAGAAGGGGGTTCAATTGAATTTGTTACTTTTCAACTCAATTATAAATACACACACAAGTTCGAAATGTATATATAGTAAGATCATACTCCTTCCGAACGCAACTTCTGAATTCTCCCCTGCCTCTTTATCGTGATGCTGTTAATAATGTCACTATAGTTATTTAATGTTTGCAGATGTGTCAGCTAGCTGAATCAAATCCCAATGCCATATTCATCAAAGTAAACTATGAAGAATTGAAAACCATGTGCAATGTTCTTCATATACCTGTCCTGCCCTTCTTCAGATTCTACAAGGGTGCACAAGGCAATGTTTGTAGCTTCAGTTGTACTAATGCAACAGTAAGTTCTTTTTTAAAATCTACAAAATCAACAAAACATAGGGAAACATTTTGTATTTTTTCACGATAGAATTTGAACTTTGTGCAGATAAGGAAATTTAAAGATGCAATAGCAAGGTATGGGAATGATGCGCTTAGCATTGGTCAAGCAAAAGGCCTTGATGAATCTGAGCTTATAGCCTTAGCCTCAATTGGACAAATATCAAGAATATCATCATTTGATTCTCCAATGAAGGATAAATTGGAAGAACCAGTTCCTAACAGAAATAGATATGTCAAGAACTTTTAAGAAATTAAACATGAGAAAATTATGGGGCTAATTATAGAAGCCTGAAATAGAGATTATTGGAGACTTTCTTATTTATTATGGAGTGATAAATAACTCTAAACAATTTTAGTAATACTTATTTGACACAATTTGAACCGGTATATATTAGCATTGGGTTTCCGTATTATGATTTGGTTAAGGAAATTGAATTTTCATTGATCTTTTCCGAAGGATTAGATGATCTTCCTAAACGGATATTTGATAGGTAATATCAACGAAGTTATGGCAAAGGGTAATGAATGTGAACTTAAAAAAGAAATTGTTTATATTGTGAGAATAAAATAACTTTATGCTATTCTTTAACCAGTTTTTAAAAGAAAAAAAGGGGAAAATTACCATACACTCTACCTAGGAAAACTATTTTTGGAAATTAGAACTAAAAATAGTTTAGTTATATTTAACGTTGTGGCAACAAATTATTCCAAAAATGACAAATGCTAGAACATTGATGATTTAAGAAAAAATTAATGCAAATTAAATGATTGTCGCTAGACATGCTCTTTAATTTCACTAGACATTTTTTGTAGTAGTGATACCCGCTTTATTTAATGAATTGTGGGTGTACTTTTTTTTTACAAATACATTATCGCATACCTCCGCATTTTTAACTTTGCGAAGAAAGAGGCAGAGTAGTGGACTATAAATAATCATGTCCAATTTCAATAGCCCTGATGATAAAACTTATAAATGTATACGACATATTATAAGACTATACATCTACAATTTTTTTCATAAGATACTCCAATTGTTTAATATTTCTTTTGCGATTTGAAGAGCTAATAATTTGACTTATCAAGACATAAATTATAATCTCCATCATAATTCATACATCACAATTGTCCAACTCTGAACTTTCTATATATAAATCATTAGTTGGATCTCTATAGAGCCCATAAAAGTAGAAAGTAATGTTGTATAAACTCACACTATTTTTACTATACTAATAGAGTATATGTAGAAAATTAAACATATAAGATTTTTAATACCTATATAAAATTTTTCATGTCAGATTAAATTTGATAAAATTTACTTATAAAATAATGGTTTGATATGAAATATGTTATGAGTGATGCATACTTAATACTTTGTTAAAAAGATTCAATCGATTATGCATAACTTTGTGTTTAAATATATTTTCATATGAAACGTTTTAAGAATTATATGGTGGCAAAAGTTTTGAATAGTAGTAACATTTTTTAAAGAATTGTCAATAGTTCTGTGTTGATATATAAATAAATTTTGACATTAAATTTGTTATTAAATTACATGTTATAAAAAATTTAACAACTAAAGCACTTTAGCTAATCTTGTACCACTTCCTCCGGTTTTAACAACTCCGAAAAAAATTTCTTTAGTAGAGTTTGATAAATTATCGATTTTGCTCTGGACACGTACTACATGTCTTATTTTTTATTAAAACAATAATGAAAATAAATTGTTGCTGCAATATTAATTCCATGAATCATGATAAAGATCACAATATTATATCTAAGGCAACTCTCAAAATTCACATACCAAAACGAAATAAATCAATGTCAATTTACTGGCTAAGCCTACTTAATTAAAAGATGGTATAGCTCTAGCCACCTAGTTTTATTCATTTTTTAAATAATATAGTATGTGGGTGTGTATATGCGAAGTTATTTGGAGTAATAAACTACCACTTTTGAGTTCTAAAATTGATCTATTGGATGAACAATATTATGTTTGGTCAATTTTTTGAAAAGTGAAAATGCTTATTTTTCTAGAAAAAAATGCTTATTTATAAAAGTGAGATGTTTGTTAAATTTTGAAAAAAAAATAAGTATTTTTGGGTAACGATGGAAGTTGTTTTTCAGTAGGTAAACAAGTAATTTTTCCTTAATAAATTTTTTTTTGAAAAACACTTTTAAGAAATATGCACTTAGAAACACTTTTGAAAAATATTGGCCAGACTACTCAAAAATACTTTACAAATTTATTGATCAAAAATAAACTAAATTTTTTTTTATAATAAGTTGATTTTAGAAAAGCCAAATAAACACTAAGGGGTCGTTTGATTGGGAAACTAATCCCGGATATGAGTTACCTCATGCATTTTATCCCAACCAAACATGGAATAACCTTATTCTAAAATTAATCTCGAAATTAATTATCCCTCTACCAACGAGCCTAAGAGACGAGTCTATCAAAGATGGTTATCGACCTTCATTGCTTTTTATCTGAGTTTTTCTTAGTAAATTGATTCTTTATTAGGCTGCTCCCAGTTTTAGCTACTTAAATAATGTCTTTAATTAGATTAAGATAGATATATAAAAAGCTTATTAGTAAGAATCGGAATTTTTGCATATTTAGCACATAATATTATTACAACATTGCTTAACTTGAAAGTCTCATTTCGACTCAATTTTATACATAACACATTGCACCTTAATTCTGGATATGATTTCAATTGATTCACCTACGGAAGTCATTGCTTGATCATAGCTCACCTATTTTATTTTGGTAATTAAACAATCAATCGATCACAACTCAATGCAAAACTGACTGGATTTGATTTTAATTATTTAACTTGGTGTGTAAAAGATATTTACATCATCACTAAATCAGGATCTTCTTATTACCAATGATTATTAAATTTTTTTGCATATTTTCGCATTTTGTAACAAGATTTATAGAGTGATTGCCAGGGTCTTTTCTGCAACATTTCATAAATTATAAATTTTCATTCACTCTGAATACAAACAAATTTGCAGTCACTCTTAGAGCAGCCGCTTTAAAGGAAAAAGGCGGGGATAAGAAGTTGTATAGATTGGCCAAGGCTAGAGAGCGAAGAGTTCGTGACCTTGACCAAGTGAAATGCATCAAGGGGGAGGATGGCGAAGTGTTGATGGAGGAGGCCCTCATTAGGAGGAAATGGCAGTCCTATTTTCATAGACTTTTGAACGACGAGGGGGACAAAGTTTCGTGTTGGGGGACTTGAAGCACTCAGAGAGGTGTCGCGATTATGGTTATTGTAGGCGTATCAAGGTTGAAGAGGTCAAGGGTGCTATTCGTAGGATGCGTAGGGGTAGGACAACTGGGCCCGACGAGATTCCGATGGATTTTTGAAAGTACACTGGCGGGGAAAGTATAGAGTGGTTGACAAGGTTGTTTAACATCATTTTTTGGGCAGCGAAGATGCCCGAAGCTTGAAAATGGAGTACGATGATTCCATTATATAAGAACAAGGGGGACATTCAGAGTTGCAACAACTATAGAGGTATCAAGTTGTTGAATCATACTATGAAGGTTTGGAAAAGGGTGGTAGAGTTGAGGCTGAGGAGGACCGTAACTATTTTTGAGAATCAGTTCGATTTCATGCCACGTCGCTCGACTACTGAGGCCATTCACCTAGTGAGGAGATTAGTGGAGCAGTTTAGGAAGAGGAAGAAGGACTTGCACATGGTGTTCATCGATCTTGAGAAGGCGTACGATAAAGTCCCCAGAGAGATTCTGTGGAGGTGCTTGGAGGCTAAAGGTGTGCCCGTGGCGTACACTAGGTCGATTCAGGACATGTACGACGGTGCAAAGATGCGTGTGAGGACTGTAGGAGGGGATTCAGAACACTTTCCTGTTTTGACAGAGTTGCACCAGGGATCGACTCTTAGTCCATTTTTATTTGCCTTGGTGATGGAAAGTGAGGTTGTGATGATTCGGACATGTGATGAGGAGGTGCGCGGATGCTCCAGTACGAAGGTATGAAAAGCTGACTATGAATGATTTTAGGCGAGGTAGAAGTAGGCCGAAGAAATATTGGAGGGAGGTGATTAAGCATGACATGGAGCAGTTATAACTTACAGAAGACATGACCCTTAATAGTGGAGGACGCGGATTAAGATAGAGGGTTAGTGGTAGGAAGGCGTCCGTATCAGTAGGAAGGTATTACTTTGTGGGTGTATTGCTTCTTTTATTATCTAGCGACGTGTTATCTCTTTTGTTGTTTCTTTTTATGATTTTTGCTTGTTATTGTTATCTGTTCTGAGGTCTATCGAAAACAACCTCTCTACTTCATCTGAGATAGTGGTATGGACTGCGTACACTTTACCCTCCCCAGACCCCACCTGGTGGGAATACATAGGGTATGTTGTTGCTGTCGTCGTCTTAGAACAGCCACAATTTTTCACTAGTGAAAACTGTTTAATTTGATAAGTAAAACAGAAATCACATCTTGAAACCTATAATTTATGGAATATTGTGATAGACCGCAGAATAATTTCAAAAACCTAACAAAGTAGACTCCTATTACAATTAAACTACTACATATTATTTCGACAGCTATCCATTATGACCTCATAGTCCTTATGAATTTACTAAATCAAATTAAAAAGAAAAACAATCACAAAATGATTATCATGGGAGTTTAACAATCTTAGATTATGGTCCAGCAGTCCATTCTTATGCATAACAATCCAACTATACCAGATAAAATCAAGTTCCTAGATAATAAAACCTTTGCACCTGATTATTTCTGTTAAAAAAGCCTTCATCATACATGAGAAAGATTATCACATGTGATGCCACTGGAGCCCAACTTATGAGAAGAAGGCTTCAACAGATAGCATCATTCGAATCTCCGTTCTTAATTGACAATCATCAGGCTTATACCAAATGAGATATAGGTGCAACCGTGCAAGAAGATGATATTGACGGGGGATCCCAAAACAAAGATGTGTGAGAATCACACACAGAAGAGTAAAAGATCAAACTGAAATGTGGAAAAAGAAAATGTGCCTCAGAGGTAGTGACAATTACGCAGCATCATCATCTTTACATATCAAGATAATACGTACAGATACATCACTGGCACGTTTAGACAAGGCGGAGAAAAGCACTTGCATGATTAACTCAACATGTTAATTGTGATTCAGCAATATATCCATGCAAATGAAGGATGCCGAAACCACTCAAAAATCATAGGAAAACAGAACAAGAACAACATAGTTTGCAAAATAATTGGTGGCCTTAGGAGGTAGCGACAGTTATAGATATCTTTGTGTTTTCGAATACTGATAATATGAACAGCGAAGAGAGAATTTCAAAACAACAAAGCCAAAGAAGCGACCTAAGCGCAAAGTCAAAAAAATTACAGTGCCTCACATGCTGGGATCAATGATAAAGACAACCATTCAGCTATAAGCCTCTGCAACAAATTCAGCAATGGCAACGTCTAAACTAGAAATGCAATGGTGTCTAAACCGAAAAATGCAACTAAAAGCAGAGACTTACAGAATAGGTTATTCTACCAATAAATCAAACAAGGATTGTGGGTAAGGAAACACGTTACACCTCAGACGTGTAAATGGTATAACAGGAATAGCCATGCTACTATGCTAGTGTACAAAGTTACAAATAACATAAGTCACAAGCATCAGAGAGATTCCCATCGACAAATCATCATCCCACAGAGGGTGCTGATGTCCCTGTCTGTTCTATCATCATTGCAAGGACCAAATGAAAACAAGACTTTAACCATAAAAAGGCAAGAAACTGCAAATGTTTCTCCGGGAGAGACTATCACGAGTTCATAATTAAGAGAAACAAGATCATGCCTCAGATCAAATTCTCTGTGAGCTACATAACATACATTTAAAACAACCTCATCAACCAAGAATGCAACATTACTGTAATTTGGCATTGAATTTGCAAATTAGATAGATTCAAGCTAAGCATTTAATCAAGACTCTATGCATGACTAATTTATCACACCTAGAAGATGGGATAAAATAATCACAAGATAAATTTATACAATCAATCAAAAAGTATAAATTTTATTCCAGACTTAATCCTGAGATGTCCCATCTTATCCCGTGTACAAAACGTCCCCTAAGTTCTATAAAAACATCATTATCTCCAAATAATGGAACAAAAATGATGAATTTCAAAACAAAGAATCAAGAAAAGGAGTAACATTTCGAAATCCTATTAATTATATAATCAAAACAAAATAGAAAGCCTTTTCCTTTGGCAAAAGTATTTCAGACCCATTAATCAATAAGATCAACTATAAGATTAAATCATGAAATGAAGCACAGAGCTAAAATAAGAACTGCACAACTTTAGGAAAACATAAAAAAAAAAAGTGGTAGAGCCTCAAGCCTCAGCTTACAAGTTTTGTTCATAGCAAAAAAACTCAAAGTATATTTAATGCCATCATAGGCAGAGGCACACAGATTTGAGCTGATAAAAACTGAATGTGAAGAACTCAAAACTGAAAGACAGACCAAAAATGACAAGTTGATACCCGAAAAGAGTGAGAATTGTTGGCGGCTAGGGTTCTCATTCTGCTATTTTGGGTTTATATAGCTGTAAACACAGGCTTCGGAGGATTGGAAACTAGGGTTTACTTCAGCTGAGAAGAGAATAAATTTGCTAAGGTACCCCTGTAACTATTTGGCTTCTATACTTTTCTTGCTTTATTATCTATGACAAGAAATATTCAAATTTATCTCTGA
Source organism: Capsicum rhomboideum (assembly GCA_031232105.1). Classification (NCBI taxonomy): domain Eukaryota; kingdom Viridiplantae; phylum Streptophyta; class Magnoliopsida; order Solanales; family Solanaceae; genus Capsicum; species Capsicum rhomboideum. Next base: position 9,439,010 of record CP124713.1, on the reverse strand, counting down.
AGTATTTGATGTGTCACACACTTGTCTCTTTTTTTTTTTTTTTTTTTTTTTTCATTCGATGTCCGATACCTGCATTGAAATCGTACTAATCCAGATTTGTGATGCATAAGGCCCAGGGGAATCGCTCCCTATAAAAAAAAATTCACACTCATGGTTCGAACACGAAACCTCTAATTAAAGAAGGAACAGTCCCATCCACTGCATCATTACCTGTCAATCCATAAAATCCCCCCGCTATTATCTTTCGTTTTAAATATGTCTTTTCCCTATTGTGATTGTCCAGCTTTGCTCTGATTTTGTCGCAGTAGTGTCATATAGTTCAAAAGTTATAAATTTACCCTTGAATTATCAAATTAGTTTTTATATATGAGGTAGACACAAAAAATCTAATCTCAATTTAACACTTTGCATTATCTGAAAACATCAAAAAGGCTATGGTGGTAGTTTAAATTTTCCTTTTCACTATATCCTGATAGCAAAAGATAAATCTTTATCATTGTAGTTTTGTCAGAAATTTACGCATTTGATCAGTGAGGATCTACCTGATCAAGTTCAATCCAATCTCATTCATCGAAAAAATATAAAGACGATATATGTTAAAAATTATCTTCTCAGAGATATGTGGAATGAATTTTACATCAGAAATCTAATATTTTAAATGATAATTAGGCAAAAACATTTATCAGGAATTCACATTTTTAGTAGTATATAAATTTTTGATTTTTTTTTAATATAAGTGAATTAATCAAAATTTTGGATCACAAATTAAATATCAATTGTGACATTTTTTTTAAACTTTTGATCGTCTTATTAGAATCAGTGACTCCACCAATAATTTACATTTAATAAAAATTTAACACAAAGAGAATCAATTAAGGTAGCCAGAATATTTAATATGATAATTCACTTTGAATCATAAACAACTCTTTTATTCAAGAACAAAGCATGATTAGAATCAATATGACTATACCTAATAAAATTTAAAGCTATGAATTTTAAATATTGAGATAAAAGAAACAAAAGGTTTTGATTCTACGGAATGAGTTTATAACTATGTTACATATATATAGTTGTGTGCGTCAGAAGGAAAGAAAAGAGAAGAGGCATTTAAAATGATTTAAAAATTGAAGACAATTGAAAATTATACTAGAAGTTATCAATTAGTACCAACTTCCATCGACCATTTCTTACCATTGTCCTTAAAAAGGCACTCATCCTCCTTTTTTTTTTCACAAATATGCGTTGGCTTATATTTTGTTAAAATCTTAAATATAGTAATGCTTGATTACTACAAGGGCACTTAAAGAAGAATGTAATGCAGGAAGGAGATCCAATGGAAGGAAAAAAAACAAGAGGAACTATCCTATCAACAAGAATAAGTTTATGTTAAAACATAACAAAAAATTTAAATCGTGAATATAGAGTAGATGAATCTGCTGATCCAACAGCCTAATTAGATGGATCTGCACTAGTGATCTCTGTCCACAAATAATAGTCCTGGATCCAACTAGAGACGTCACGAACCAGAACTAAAACATGAGCAAATATACCATGAAATATGTATCATTATGTAACAGTAAACTGTCATCTCCATCTTCTCCCGATTACCTTTCTGAACCAAAGGGCTAAGGCCATCATCAAAGTCCATAAATCTATTGAAAATTGAGTGAAGTGTCTTGGTCAAAGTAGAGAGAGTTATGGTGGAAGTTTGAGAATCTTCAATGAGTATTCTTTAGAGCCTCATTCTATCTAGGTAACTGTAGGATTTTTTCACCCAATCGTCAGTCATTTTTGTTAGAAGAACATATGTTTGCATATATTGATATGCAAGTTTACTTAAGTCTTTGTCATATAGAGACAAAACCGGTATTAGAGCCAAAATTCTCATCAAGATTGTGTGTCTCTAAAAATTCTATATCTAAGTCATCAATTGGATCTCTATGAACTCTACAAAAATAGAAAGTAATATTGGTATAAACTTACACTATATTTTACTATACTCAGAGAATATCTATAGAAAGTTTAACCTATAAGATTTTTAATACTTATATAAAATTTCTCATGTCAGATTAAATTTGATAAAATTTAGACATAAAAATAATAATTTGATATGAAATATGTTATCAGTGGTACATATTTAATATTTCAGTTAAAAAATTTCAATTGATTTTACATAATTTTGGGTATAAATATATTTTCATATGAAATATTTTATGAATTATATGATAACAAAACTTTTGAATAGCAATATTTTCGAAAAAATTGTGTTTGATTAGTTATTGCTCTTGTTGTGTACTACACGTTTTATTTTTTTTAAGCAAAATAATAATGAAAACATACGTTGCTGCAATATGAATCCCATGAACTATGATAAAGATCATAATATTATATAAGGCAACTCTAAAAATTCACATACATGATAATTGACATAATTCTTCCCATTTTAAACATGATTATAAAAAGAAAACTTTCCAGAATTGCATAATGTTAAAGTTAACAATATGCAATGCATTTTTTACTACCCTGATGGACACTAGTAAATAAGAGAATCAACGAACATGTTCAATGTACATTTTTTTTCTAGATAATTGTAGTGTTCAAACAGCTAGCCGTCAACTATTACATCAGGAATATGTTACCTTCGACCAACACAAGTACATGATACCTCTGCTTGACAAGTGACAACATTGAAACAAACAGAAAGAAATCACCTGCCATTTTTAACCTTTGATAGGATTTGAACCCTCCACTTTGTGGGATAACACCGTGTATGTTGCTAAGATGCGGACCTTGATCTCCTTTCCAATACATGTTCGATGAACTTGTGTTGGCTATGTCCAAAAAAATTACACACCTAACTTGATTCCACCAAACACTTTTAACTTGGTCCAGGCAATGTGCAGCAACAGCAAAATTTACCATGCTCATGTGATATAATGGGGGGCAATATTTTCACTATAGAACTCATAACCAATATCTTGAAAAGTACATTTGCATTATGATTTGGGCGACAGAGACGGCTTTTTTTGTGCAACATATTTCCCATATTTCTTCAACACGGCATCTTCTGATGAAATATCCCATACCTGTAAATGATGAGCAAAGACAAATTTACTCAGCCCGAAAATACAGAAAATAGAGCTGCAACAAACCAAAAGTATCAAAAGGAACAAAACTCACCTGCAATTTTCCTTTAGAGCCACCAATAGCAAGCAAAAAGGGACAATCATCTGAAAAGGATACAGAGAAGACGGCTCCCTGACAAAAGAGTCGTCATGAAAGTTAGTATTCTGTCAATCAAGATGTATAAGCAACCATCTAAAACCTTGCTTTCATAACAGGTCCAAGGAAATATTTGCAAAATTACATACAGCTTTTGGATTCCTAGATGTGATACAAGAAGGTTGATTGTTGCTCAAATCCCATAATTTAACCTGCAGCATATTTATCAAATTAATAACCAGTGGACTAGCTCTCATCCCCAGGAATAAATCAAAGCTAGGTAACAAGCAGCGAACAGAGACTACAAGAGATTACCGTCTTGTCCGTGGAACCAGTTGCAAGTAGCTGCCCACAATACATGAGCAAAGTGAGGAAGGCAAGTATTGAAAAGGAAACATGAAGTAAAGGGTAAAACAAAAAAAGAAAAGGTTTCACTTACATTTGGGACTAGAGGATTAAAGGACAACGAGGATGCTGCTTTATCATGAGCATGGATGGTGAAACTTGGCTTTGTCTCGGAAGTTGAATCAGAACTAGCAGCACGGATATCAAAACTAGTAACTGTACCATTCTCCAAGCTGACCTGAAAGTTTTAGGGAACTCTGATTTGGTTAGCAATTTCCTAATATCCAATATAATTCAAGACTAAGATTCCTGACCTGACTTTAAAATGGATTTACTCATCCTTCAAAAAAAATATTGTTATCCAGTTATAAGGTACAGAAATTTAATGATTGAGCCAAGGTAAAACAGGATTACACGGCATTTTGAATTTATCCAGTGTTTATTTTCATTGAAGTCCATAGAGACTTGGAGGCGGATAAATACTTGTTGTTTTCTGCATTAAATATTACGTGTCAAAAAGTTCGACAAGCAAAAATATAAAACTATTATGCACGAGTGAAAAGTAAACTAATTGCCAAACTAAAATCGCTCCACCCCCAACCCATAGTACATTTACCTGACCAACGAACACAATCCCATTCTTAGTTCCCAACTAATGCTAAGAAAATTGTTAATCTCCCCACTAACAATTCCCATATCAGAATCAACAGAATTATCTTATCCTGTAGCATACCAAAACAAACAAAGCCTTAACATAGATTGAGTTATTAGTCACAAACACAGACTGACCACAAATGAATGCTCCGAATGTGGATCCCAAGCCAAGCTTTCAACATCAGCAGCAACTGTAAACTTAAATCCACTGTGAGAGGGTTTCCTCCCATCCTTCTGCAAGACATGTTGAAAGTTGAATTGGCATCTTGAAGTAAGAAATTAATCCACAGTCCTAGCTTTCAAGAATAAAAGGTGCAAAAAGAAAAAATGGAAGTGTTTTATCACCAAGCAAACTGTATGATCGAATGACCCGCTCAGAAGAATCTGTGGTGCAAATGGATTCCATGCAACTGCTTGAACCTGTCAAACATAGCAAGATGGTGAATCTGCTTCTTTCAATAATTTGTAAGCAAGCTGGTCTAATGTTCTATAGGTAATTCAACTTTCATCAGTCAAATCCCAAACTCTAGCAAAGACGAGATATTTCAACTTTATCTAGGTTACTGAGGGGTTCTGATAAATGACGATAAAATGTTTATAGAACTGCTAATTTTTTTAATTGCTACCTTGTCAGTATGGTCCTTCATGGTGAGATTACAGGCTTCGGTAGTCACATCCCAAACCTTGACTGAATGATCAGCACTAGCACTAGCAAGTATATTCCTGCGTAGAATGTTGAGTAAGACAAAATCTGAACTTTGACTAAGGCCTCATTTGTTTGCACTTAATGGAGGTCTGAATCTGATTGATTCAGACTTCAGATCATTAAGTGCATTTGTTTTTTATTAAGATTTTAGCTCTTAATAGGTCTGAATACGTCTTAATCATTCAGATCTGGAACCAAGTCTTAATATCATTAAGAGGTATTCTTGTGTTGGATAATATTTACCACCACTCTATTCATAAGCACCAGCCACCACCACTAACCACCTCTGCCACCACCACCATTGTCAACCAACACCAATCACCAACCACCACCACCAACCACCTCCACCATCACAACCACCATTGACAGCCAATATCGCTACCAAACACTATTGTCAGCCGCTACCACACCTACCACCTCTATTATGCTAATTATATCCACCGCCACCACCACTGCTACCGCACCATCATCAACCAATACCGGCCAATCCCTACTACCGATCAACTCATCTATCATAACTATCACCACCGCTAACTATCACTAACACATCATCAACCTCCATACATTCTTCGGCTACCACCACCATTGTCACTGGTGTCGCCATCTCTACTACCACTTCAACCGCTACCATCGCTACAATCTATCTCTACTAACAACCATCTCAAACATCACAGCTAATAACATCTCCAACTACCACCAGCACATCGTCAATCATCATGCATTCATTTTTCAGCCATCACAATCAACACCTCCAACTACTAACATCAACAAACTTTACATCACAACCACCACCACCACTACCAATCACCACCATTATAATAGTCACTACAATACCAACCATTACAATTATCACCACTAACATTACTAGTCACTAACATCAATCATTGCCACCACCACCATTACAAACCATCTCCTCTATCACTAACAAACATAAATGTTTCTGTTTCTTTTTTCAATCAAATAATTATTTTTTTGTATTAAATTAAATATTTTTCTAATATACAATTAGTTTTTTATTTGAATTGTTTTTTTTATTATCTATACAAATAAATAAATTTTGCACATTCAGATGTTGAAAAACAAACAGTCTTAATCATTCAGTTTTCAGATCTAGAGACAACATCTTAATCATTTAGCTATGCATTCAGATTCAGATGTCTGAATCTTAATAAAAACAAATGCAGCCTAAGCCTCTCAGAGAGACACTGGCTAACATCAAACAGTCATCATCAAAATTCCATACCTATATTCCTTGTTCCAAGAAAGACCAAGTACTGAATCCGTGTGGCTATCCTTCTTGTATTTGATAGATTTCTGCAAGAGGAAAAATTGCAAAGTAAGTAAATGGAGCATAAAAGTAAGTTTTCTCAGACAATTATCAAATACTCAGTAAAGACCATCCACCATGCAAATGATAATAATTGGCATATTGTTCCCTTCTTTCATTTTCTGAAAGAGTAAGGTCCTAATCGCCCCCCTCCCCCCCACCCACCCACCCACACACACACACACACAAATCCACACACACACACACAACCGCCTTCCTATTTTTTTTGGTCGTGTGGGTGGAGGTGGGGAAGGGATTTTCAGCAATGGTATTTGGTGTGCATTAAATAATTTCCACAAAATTGACCATGTTTGCTGCCATGACAGACAAACAAAATGGTGGTGTAGAGTTAGTTTCTCTTCAAACCAAATAATAGGTGCAGAAACTACTATCAGTCTCTCTCTCTCCCTTCCTCCCTCGTGTCTCTCTTGTCTCTCTCACTCAAAAATAGTGTCGCCCACAAGGACAAACGGAGGAGGTCCGCATAAAAGTTGGTGCTTGCGGTGCGCTTATTGACCAAGAGGAGGTACTGGGATTAGGAACACTGATAGTCATAATATGCTTGCCGTGTATGGCATGCAATAAATAGAGTAAGGACATGGAGAGTAAGTTCAAAAAGAAAATGCCAGTTGACCTGAAGTCCAAGCCGTTTAAGGTTGATGTTTGATTTGTTGGTATAAGCCCCTTGTAGGGTACCACATCAGGTTGCTCAAATGGCCATAAATTAGAGCCTGTCAGACAACTAATGAAGATAGTTCCTACTCCAGAATATCAAGAATCAAAGCACAACAACAACAAAAACAACATACACAGTAATCCCACAATTGGGGAGGGTAGTGTGTACGCAGTCTTATCTCTACCGTATGAAGGTGAAGAGCTTGTTTCCGATAGACAATCGGCTCAAGTAAAGCAGAATCAAAAAACAAGTACAACAAATACAGTAGCGAAGAAGCCAAGCTAAAAACAATTAAGAAAAGAACAAATAGCAACAACAAAATGTATGATAACTGAAGCAAAGGAAACAACAAGTAACACTAAAATCGAAGAATAAGACAATAGGAGAGTAATAATAACAATACTGATAAGGGAACTAGACAATACTCGACTACCTATTAACCTTCTACCTTAATATTGTAGATCTGACATGCCGCACATGCATGAAGTAAGAGGGACAATTGGCACTAGGAGAGATATAAGCCCGAGCACACCGGCCATCATTACCAAGTGTCATAGCCTACTATTTTTCAATTTTTAAATTTATTTTGTAAGTTTGCAGTAGTTATTACCTTATTCCAAATAGAAGCCCACAGTGACATGGAGAATGACCAATGTAAATCATTGACGGCTTTTCTACCTTTAACATCTAAAACAAATTTCGACTGGACAAGCTGACATCGCATACAAAAGCATTCCAATTGCAAATTAGATCAAAGACAGTAGAAAGGTCAAATTTCTTAAATTACCTTCTTCCCCTTTTTCTTTATGTCAGCGATGCCACCTAAAATAACAGAGGGTTGCACCTCATCCATCTACAGAGAAAGAAGATAGTGAGATACGACCAGTAGTGACTCAGGAGTTCATAAACATCAGTGTGGAGTCACTTACTATGTCAATGTCCCAAATTTCAATTGCTGGTTCCATTGAACCCACAGCTATAAAGTTACCTATCAACATATAATTCATTTATTAACATGAGTAAATGACAAGTTGCTCTTGAAAGTAAACACATTCAAAACCAATAAGAGAAAATACTTCAGCAGCATAAATCTAAACTTCAAGCAGAACCATACCTCTCTCCCCGCCTTTATTGGGGCAATCGAGCCACGCTGTGCAGAGAGGAAAGGAAGGTATAATAATAGCACGTTGAACATACATGTTTATTTCACCATCTGATGGATCTTCCAAAATCATAATCTGTTGGCTCGGAGCAGAGTCACAAATTAAAGGGTGGCTAACTGAAATTAAATGGACCATACAGATGGAAGTATAATTAAGTCGTTAAGTAGTAAAGTAAGCTGTACTTGCCTCAAGCTGACTGACATCATCCTCATTGCTCGCACAAACTATAACAGAATCATCAGGTCTTATTATCATGTCATCATCCTCTTCAGAGTCATTGTCCTGAAAGAAGAATTCTTCCCGTCAGTAATACTTGAACAGCTACAACATATGACGGAACAACAAATTGATCATACTGCAACCTTATCCTTGAGATATGGGTCCATATCATTACTTGCGTAGTACAAGTCTTTGAGTCCTGAACCAAAAAGCTCAATTCCTGGCAATGTCAAACACATGCAAAGAGAGAAATGCAAACTTAATTAAAATCCATTTAAATATGACGATAAGAAAAAAGTTAGGAACAGTTCTCCAAATAAAAGTTGATATAATATGACTAATACTTGTCTTATCAAAAAGAGTTAAATATGAAAATACTACCAGTACATTAGATATAGAAGACGAAGAGAAAAACTGTGTTCAACCCCCAAAAAAAAAATACTCCCTCCGTTTCTGTTTTGACTTGGTACGAAGTAAGAAAATAAAGAAAACTTTTGAATCTTCTGGTCTTAAACTAAAGTTATGTCAAATGTACCAAAATGTCCTTTAATCTTGTGGTCTTAAACATGCCACGTGGAAAGTTGGAATTAAAGTGTTGCCAAAAAAGGAAGGGGTCATTCTTTTTGGAACGGAATAAAAAGGAAAGTAGGTCATTTTTTTTGGAACGGAATAAAAAGGAAAGTAGGTCATTCTTTTTGGAACGGAATAAAAAGGAAAGTAGGTCATTCTTTTTGAAACGGATGGAGTATTAGCCAAAGGACTTAAGTTACCATCCTCCTCATCGTCATAGTTGTCCATGTCCAATTCCTTTAAACCATCTGTTATGTCATCGGCTCCTACAGAAGCAACTTGTGTAGCCTTTCCAAGTGCATCAGCAGCAGCTAATGCAAGAGCAACTTCATCATCCTCATTTTCCTTGGATTCATCAACATGCATATCTTCTTCAGCTTCCTCATCATCACTATCTTCACTGGAAGGGAAATAAAGAAACAGACTTTCAAGAGTAGGGCAAAGCAAAGATTACACAGAACATAAGTTTCAAGTTTAATTCCAAAAATTATAGGTCTTAAATCAGTCAATGTTAATTAGTTTAACGAACAGCAAAAGCTTTTCTCTGTGAATTGTATGATATGAGAAAAGCATCAGTGCTGCTGAATCAAACCACATGCAATACAGCACCTGGATTGTTAATTAGTTCTGCTAATGCTCACTCAAACTCACTGAAACGGGTTGGTATTTAGCCTAGCACTTTCATCAAAGCTGATTTAACCAGACATGGATTTAGAAGTGGGATCAAGTAGTTCAATCAAGACTTATAATAAGTCATCAACCAGCCTCAAACATGGTTGGTTATAAGGATTACACATTCTAGCTGAAACAAGTTAGATGAAATTTGGGTTCTCGCCGCTTTCTCATGGGAGGGGAAGGGGATTAGCAGAAACTTAATGAAAATAAGAGTACCGTTTATCAAGAAGACCACTCTTCAAAATCTCATCAATTTCCTCCTTTGAAGGGGGATCAGCCTCAGCTGGTACAGACTTTGCAACCCCTTTGGGAATCCACGAAATAGCTGCTATCATTCTTACACTGGTTTATCTACATCCACAAGCAAATAACCCATTATGAGAATAAATCAACAACAGAGACAGAATGATTAAAGAGATTCACAAAGGAATTACCAAATATCAGACTTTCCGTAAAAAGACTATTCAGCCAGCTAAACATAACACAAAAAAAGGACAACAATTTAGTAATAGAAAATCCATTAATATATGAATAAGCAAAGATAAAGAGAACCCATAACTATTATAAAAATAAAAAAAATTAGAAATAAATAAATTATCTGAAAATTCACATAAGAAATACACAGAACCAGACATCCTTTTTTCAGCAAATACCAAAACCAAAACTTTATAAAACTATCAGAGACAGCTAATAAATATATCAATAAAGGTGAAAGTATGTTACTCGGACTTCCCAAAAATGTTGTTGCACCCGTGTCAAATCCTCCAAAAGTACCATTTTTGGAGGATCAGACACGCACTCATCTACAGTTTTGAAGAGTCCGAGCAACATAGTGAAACAAAACATTACAAAACAAGCCAAGATAAGGAAAAACTAGTAACATAAAAACCTTAAAATGCAAAATTGCAATTTTTACCATACAATTAAGCAAAGAATAATAAATAATACCCATTAATATAAAAACCTTAGAGACAAATAATTATCTAAAAGATTTACATAAGAAATACACAAAACATAATTTCATTTTCAGCAAATACTAAAAACCACGACTTTATAAAAAACTATGAGAAACAAAAGATTACAATATTTTCAATATGAATAAGCAAACATAAACAAAACCCAGTAATATAAGACCTTGAAAACCAAAATAATCTGAAAAACTCTTCTCAATAAAAAAAAAAAATCTGAAAAACTACATAAGAAATACTTTATTTTAGTTTTTGAACATCATAAAAACTGAACTTTTCTTGGCGGACAGAGTTACCTAATATATCTGTTGGGAGGTGGCCGGTATTGTTATAAACCAAACGGGAGGATCCAACCCTATTTTTCCAATGTGGTACAATTGGTATATAACAATTGCCTCCGCTTGAGAACCAACGACCTCGTTGGTAACGGCTGGGCCCAGTTGGTCACGGCTGGCACCCCTCTTGGGTCCAGGCCACCACTCTGAGTCGCGGCTCCACGCATGGATTGATCCTTGTTGGTCACGGCTGGGCCCAGTTGGTCACGGCTAGCACCCCTCTTGGGTCCAGGCCACCACTACTGGCACACAGGCTACCACTCCGAGTCAGGACTCTCAATGAAAGCACTAATGTTATAAACCAAACGGGAGAGCCCAATCCAAAAGACTAGTCTGATAGGTGGAAAAACTCATTTAGCCTATAAACACATTAGTATTTCTCTATTTTTTCAATGTGAGATAATTGGTACATAATAGGTAACCCGTGGATTTAGTCGAGGTGCAAGAAAGCTGGCTCGGACACCACGACTTTTTTTTTTGATAACGGTCACACAACTTGACCAATTTCACGAGATACCTGATACCCCACTAGCAACAATTACCAAGGTAACTTTGTCCACCAAGCTAGGACATATGAGAAAAATCACCTGGTGTTTTGTCTCGAATAATGCCAATGACGATTGGGTATTGATCAAGATAATCAAAATATACACATAAAGCTAGGATTTTTAGCAATACCGACAAAAACTTCACAATAATTTTGTCGTTGTAAATAATAAAAAAAAACTGATTCTTATTAGTTGAGCACAATTAGAAACGATCACAAATTTGAAAATAAGAACTACAAATGAGCAGTAAAAAGCAAACAAAATATTGTAAACTAAAAATTGTGTTTTTTACATTAAAAGTTGTTTGGTTTAATAAGAAATTTAGATAATAAAATCATCTAACCATTCGATTCACAGAGAAAAAAATGTGCTGGGTGGGATTATGGCGCCTAGGGTTTTAGCAGGAACTTAAGCAAGAAGAAGGTGATGTGCACGTATTAGCCAATTTGGACCCCTATTTAAGACATAACCATAATATAATAACGGAAAAACGTTCTTCATCTACTAAAAATGTGACAAAAATACCTTCCAGCTTTAGACTCTATAATATACTTTACATTTACATTCATATTTAGGATGTATAATACCCTTCACATCTATCTTTAGGCTCTAAAATATTCTTTATTAGTTCCCATTTAACTAATTAAAAAAAATTAAAAAACTCCACCCAAAAACTAATATACCCGATCCACATTGTTACTCGCTCATTTTTAAAAGGAAGTCATAAATCCACTTATTATTCAAAACCAAAAAAAAAACTATGAGATTTACCTATATATTTATTTTATTTTTTATTAATTTTATTCACTTAATTAAATTAAACTTATAAATTTTTTTTAAGATATTTCCTTCACAATTCAAGAAAATTATAGTCACCATAGTAATAGATTAATAACAGATTATAAGTTGAAAAATGATGAAATACTTTTTTTCTATTTGTAGGGAAAAAATAAGAGAGGAAAATATTATTATTTTCTTAAAAATAAAAAATTTCGAATCAAACCGATGATAGCTAAATTGATGAATATGAATTATATTTGATTTTAATAATTAAAAAATTAACTAAATTAATTTGATTTTAGTTTTAACCAAGAAAGGACCGAAACCAAATTATGAACACCCCTAATAAAAAATATTGCATGTGAGTTTTAATATTGATTAATTTGAATAATTATATAATTATAATGCATTGCTAAATTAGCAAACTTAATCATTGTTGCAAATATTTTACTTATTTTTTATAATTTCGTTTTGTATATTAAATTATGTAATACTTGACAATTATCTTTTAGAACATTATTTTTTTCTTGAAAAGAGTTACTTTGTTCTATTCTATTAAATGTAATAGGTATATCTTTATAATTTAACAATGAAAAGTTGACACGTCATTAATGAAACTTTTTTTTCAATTTAATATTGAGGATGTTAAATAAAGGGCATTTTGGAGCTCAAAAGTTGATGTGAAGGGCATTTTGGAGCCCAAAGATGGATGTGAAGGACATTTTGGAGCCTAAAGGTGGATGTGAAGGGCATTTTGGAGCCTAAAGGTGGATGAAGGGCATTTTTGTACCATTATAAATAGGTGAAGAGCATTTTAGGCCCTTTTTCGATATAACAATAACAACAATATATCCTGTGTAGCCATAATTTTTAGTCAAATAAAATGTGGTCTAGAAAGGCTAAATTGCATTTAATGCATCTGATTTTAGTCAAATAAAAGTACGTTGTTTTCGATAAACTCTTGTCTCAACGTAGCTATAATTTTAGAGGAAATGAAATCTCTTGCCCTCTCACAAAATAAATAGAAGAAAATAATTTTTTTAGCCAATAGCCATAATTTATAATAATTTGCAAATTTTAGTCACCTCATAAAATAACTTTAGAGGTTTTGTTGGCCAAAAATATCTTTTAATTAGTTCCTCCGTTTCATTTTACTTGTTTATTTTAGCAAATTAGAACAGATTTATTACGTCTTTCTGACAGTATTCTTCATATTAAATAATTACATGGAGTAATAATAGTCAAATTTTGAATTTCAAAACATCATTGATAAAAATAATGAACTCAAAAACATTGTAATGAATGTGGTTTTCAAAATATCATTGATAAAAATAACTTCTTACGTCACGTTTAATTATATATTTTGAACCTCTAGCCCCAAGCTAGCTCCGCTATAGGAAAAAAAAAATGAAGCAGCCAAATTTGAAATATCCCCTTTTAATGCCACGTTTAATTATACTATGTTGTTCGAGAAACTATTCAAGTCTTCAAAGAGACCAATTAGGTACTTAATAACTTGAATTAATATTTAATGAACGAAATACAAAATACTTAACCTTGAGGAAATTAGATAGCATGGATCTATTCCTAATATGATTGACTTAGCTGAAGGTGAAACAACAATGATTATATGCAATGAATAAGTTAAAAGAAAAGTTAAGAAAATTGGTAAATTAGTTTGTCTTCCTTGCACAGATAGATAGATAGCCTTAAATATATATTTTTTTAAAATAAAGTAAAACCAACTTTGTTTGATCTATAAAAAATAACACTTACAGCAATAAAAGAAAAAAGGCTATCCTATTCAGTTTCAGCCATGTTTTTGCCTCATTTCAGCCTTTATTTAATTCAAATTTAAGATCAATTTAGCTCAAATTTAAGATTAATTTAGCTCAAGCCCAACTCAGCTACCTCCATAATCCAGCATGTTTTCATTTTATCATTTTTTTTAAAAAAAAAATTCTCCTAAATCATTGTTAGCTACCTTTGAATGTTGAACACGTACATTTTCAATTTTAATTGTCGTTTCTACCTATTATTGTCAGTATCATCTCTGCTTATTCATGTAAATTTATTATTTGTCTTTAATTTCTTATTGAATTTTAAATAATACAATCTCTCTCTTTAAGTATGTGTGTGGATATGTTTTTGATTTATGCCTTGAGAAAGGTGCATTTGCCTTGTTGTTAGTATGTTTCTGAGAGATGTCCATTACCATAATATCGTTTTCATAGCGTTAAGCATGACTTTAGCCTTTGATTAAATAGAGGAATAAAAGAGTGTGGTATTTTGATACATATTACAAAGACAAATCTAAAGTAACTACACAAATAGGAACCCAATCATAGGCATAAAATAATTAAAATCTAAAGAAAACTAACTTCGATAACTTTATCAGTGTCTGATGCTATAGAGACATTCATTTCCTTCTGAGGTAATAAATCTGTATATAATAAAAATATTTATAAGTCATTAATAACATCAAATTTCCATCCTGATAGAGTTAACGTGTGTCAAAATCAAATCATAAAGATACTACTTACAATTATAATCTGTCCATCCAACTTTTTGTCGGGCCAAATCATATACAATGATTTTATCTTTAAGAGCAACATCTGTATAACATAAGAAAGAAATTTAAATACTAACTAGATTTCATCTTTGCTCTAAGATTCTCTACACTACTAGTATGAATGATTAAATTAAACTATGATGCAAGCAATGAAATTAGAAAACCAACAAAGATACATATTTGTATGGTAAATCACATATGACCTAGAATTGTTAGGCTTATCACATTTGACAAAAGTACTTGTTTTTGTTTCAATCTGCAGTCGAAAAATTAAAAATGTAAAATTAAGCAATAAATTCTACGTGCGTTTCACGTGCATCTTGTATGCCACACATGAAAAATATCTTTTAAGAGCAACTAGTAAACTAAATCACCAAAATTAAGGACACAACCTCTCATGTAACACTTATATTATCAACTTCAGCCTGGAAAAAAATAATAGATGTTCAATTTAATTACAGTAAAACTAGACCAGCTTTGCAAAAATAAGAGCTACACAGGCTAAAAGGGGTCATTATGCATCTCACCCAAGACCCAAAAAAAAAAGTATAAAACTAACTAATAAAATATGAAAAGTAACTATTATTCAAAAACTGACCTCCTACAATTGTTAGATTTGGACTTTTTCTTACAAAAATAATGCACCACTCAACAAAACCTTTCTGTTAAACACAAATAATAGAGCAACTTATCTATGTAGTACATAAATATATCATCTAAAAGTGACACGATTAATATAATTTTTTTCGTGGAAGATTTATATTACAACTGCAGATTCGAGTACTTGCAAGAAAATCCATATACTTGAGGTAGTCTGCTGGTCTTAAATCCATGGATGCACCACCAATAAAGTTTAGAGAAATTGTAGGAAACACCTCAACTATGTTGTTTGAGAACCTATTCAAGCCATCAAAGAGACCAATTAAGTATTTAATAACTTGAATTAAATATTCAATGATCCAAATACAAAATACTGAACCTTGAGAAAATTAGATAGCATGAATATATTCCTGAGATGTTGACTTAGTTGAAGGTGAAACAACAATAGTTATATGCAAATGAATATGTTAAAAGAAAAATTAAGAAAATTGATAAATTAGCTTGTTTTTCCTTGCACAGATAGCTAGATAGCCTTTAATATATTAAAATAAAAACTAAAATCTACTTTGTTTGATCTACAAAAGAGAACACTTACAGCACTGACGACGGATTCATAGGCTTCTGCGACAAGATGGATCCAAAGTACTAGTTTTTGTTTCAATCTACTATTGAAAAATTAAAAATGTAGAATTAAGCAATGAATTCTACGTGCGTCTCACATGCATCTTGTGCGCCATACGTACATCTTGAGCCCCTTACGTGCATCTTATGCGTCGCACGTACATCTTGTGTGCCACACATGCATCAATTAGTTATATTGTGTGTGTAAGAATGATCTGCATGTGTTGATGTGATCGATTCACGTCCACTGCTAACTATTTATAAAGGACTTCAACAATTGTGGACGAAGGAAAAATGTTTCTACAAAGGCCTTCACATGTGTAAAGTAAATATTTTTGCATTTTGTTTATTGAGTTGACCCTTTTTACTACTTGCATTCAAAATTAAAGGTGTCAATTCATACTTTTGATAAAATTTGGGGTCCCGCAAAATCAGAGGCCAAAGGCATATGCCTTACTGGCCTAGCCATAGAGTCGGCCATGGTAAGATATTTACCAATGAGAAAAGAGTCGACAGAACCACTAAGTGGAATATTTATTACTCCACTAGTTCTCGAACTCCTTAAAATTTTAGCATGTCTAGCTCAATCTCTTACTATATTTTACAGTAGTTATTTTTTTTCCTACTTGTTTGATATGCTTTATTTGAGCCGATATTTTCTATCGAAAACAACCACCTCTTAACCTAGGGGTAAGGCTGCATACACTCCACTCTCCGCGGACCCCATTTATGAGATTTCACTAGGTACGTTATTGAAGTCTAGTATCAATCACTTATCGACATCCTCTTTGAAGGTTGCTATGAATCCTAATTGTCGATCTCTTAACACTTTGTCTTAACGAAAATGTTATCGTCTTGCATTTGCAACACAAAGAGCATAGTTGCGTAGATATACAAGTTTATGGACTAAAAAGAAAAATAGACAATCAAATTGAAACAAAGGAAAAAAAAAAAATCCTTGGCAGATGTGTTAGGAAGAAGTTGTATAGTGCTCACCAGAAGGTAAGGTAACTCACTAGATTTCTTATCGCATGAAATCTCCACGTGAGACATGTTCTCTAGGAAAGACTTGGGATTAACCAAATGTCACATTCTTATTGGACTAGAAGAGATTTCCCAATTATTTCCCTTGATTTGTAGTTTTTTCTTTATACTTCAATGGCAAATGAATATTTGGGTCCCTACTATATATCTTCTAAAACAACAGCAGCAAAGAAACAGATTTTTTGGATATGGCCACAAAGATAATGATAAGAGACATTCTTCCCATTGGCTAGTCCCAAATTCACAACCCAACCCCAACCGTTGATTTACTAAAATCTTGCAACCAACTTGTCACTCTCCAAGATTGAACCATGGCCATAAATACAATCATACCATTCAACAAGAAACACAATTGCATACACAAAAACATACAATTTTAGTCTCACCTAAACACAATTCCCATTTTCTTGATAGCTCTAAAATGTCCACTGTCACAACTCAAGCCTCCGCCGCGGTCTTCCGGCCATCGGCCTCCAAGACAAGGTTCCTCAGTGGATCATCTGGTAAACTAAACAAAGAGGTGTCTTTTAAACCATCAACTAATCTATCTTACAATTCATTCAAAGTTGAAGCCAAGAAAGGTGAATGGCTTCCAGGCTTAGCCTCTCCTACTTATCTTAATGGCAGGTATGTACACTGGACAATCCACATATATCATAATACTATATTTTTCTCTAACAGAACCTAGTTATGCTGAGATTATAACATGACGATTTATATGAGTAAATTAATAACAATGTCTATAATGTAGAAACTGTTAACACATTAAATAATAATAGAGAAATTGCCTACATCATAAAGGCATTTTCTTAATCCACATTGTCCCGTAAAAAGTGATATATACATCTCCATATAGTTATGCGAATATGAGTGTTATGCACGGATTTATGTTGGATACTAAAAGTGGTATATTAGCTATGCAGAAATTATACTTCCTCCGTCCCAATTTATATGACACCATTGATATATTATCTTTGTAGAAATTATATTCTATAGACGTTATGGTAAAAACCAAATGTTATATTAATTATGTGAAATGTTACGCTACAATTATTTTTCTTTAAGCCGCTGACAAAACAACCCCTAATTATTGTAGTCTGGCTGGTGACAATGGGTTTGATCCATTGGGTCTAGCTGAGGACCCAGAGAACTTGAGATGGTTCATTCAGGCCGAGCTAGTGAATGGTCGATGGGCTATGTTGGGTGTTGCAGGGATGTTACTGCCTGAGGTTTTCACTAGCCTTGGCCTACTTAATGTACCAAAATGGTATGATGCTGGAAAATCCGAGTACTTTGCATCTTCATCAACACTGTTTGTTATCGAGTTCATCTTGTTCCACTACGTTGAAATTCGACGTTGGCAAGACATTAAGAACCCTGGAAGTGTGAACCAAGATCCTATCTTTAAGAGCTACAGCTTGCCTCCTAATGAAGTTGGTTACCCAGGTGGCATTTTCAACCCACTCAACTTTGCACCCACATTAGAGGCCAAGGAGAAGGAAATTGCTAATGGTAAGTACCTAATTAACACAAACTAGTAGTTTCATTATCGAGTTTACAAAGAATTTTACACTATCAGGTTAAATAGGTGTGTATGATAAATTGGATATCATGTTAAACTTATATAAGTATTTATTACTATCGACGTATATAAGTTATATTCTATCAAATGATGTTGTGGATTTGCAGGGAGATTGGCAATGTTAGCATTTTTGGGATTTATAGTGCAGCACAATGTGACAGGAAAGGGACCATTTGACAACTTGTTGCAGCACATCTCTGACCCATGGCACAATACCATTATCCAAACATTTTCTAACTAGAAAATTGACCTGATTGACATTGGAGCTCAAAGATATTGTTACCTACCTTGTAATCATGAGTTACTAATTTTTTTTAATGAACAAAAAAACAGAGAGATTTATTGTAAACAATGAAACTCTACTGTACAGAGCAACTAGAATTGCATTTCTCAATTCATATATAGTACTACTATTATGGTTCTCTAACATTGACATGAGGTTGATTAGCACTCCTTGTACGTGGTCATAGGAGACCATTACCTCGTAATTTCTTATACATAATCAACACAGCGGAGGAGGGGAAGAGGGTACAGAATTAATCTAGAAAACATGAAAATGAATCATGCAGAGTTACGTTACTGAACGATATGCTCCATGAGCTTAACAAATTCACCAAATTCAATTTTTCCATCTCTGTTTTCATCAAATGGCACAATCATTCTCTGGAAATCTTCCTCTGAAAATTCCAAAAATCCCATCTTGGAAATGACTTTCTTTAACTCATTTGCATCAATGTAGCCATCTTCATTCTCATCAAACACATCAAATGCCTCTTGAACTTCCTCCAAACTAGGCTTTGTTTCATCAAACGAATCAAAAACCTCTACCAATTCTACCTCATCAATATTGATCTTATCGCCATTTTGGTTGCAAAAATTCATTAGTGTATCGAGTACCATCTCAACATCTTCCTCTACTAGTGCCTCATTATTGACAATTTTTTCAGGGCCACAGTTTTTCGCCTTAGATGAAGTGTCAGCATTATCAGACTTCTTAAATGGAGTACTAAAAACCAAAAGAATGGCTCGAAATAAAGAAGAAAAACAAGAACAAAATGCCTCCAATGTGATTACTAGGCAAAAATCCATACAACTTAATATGGTCGAATTAAAACGATTGAGTGCATCGCCTGTCTTGTTGGACTGAGCTGAGAATGAAAAAATCTTCTCCATTGACTTGTGTTAGTGTGTTCCTTCAATTTCCCTAGCGATTTTTTTTTAAAACAAGTATTGACTAATATCAAGTCATGAGATGAATGCAAAATTTTCATTTCTATATAAAGAGATTTCAAATGAGTCCAGTCTTGATGTAAACTCTAGTGGAAAGAATGTTGAAAATGTTAATAAGTTTCCCATATATAAAAGAAATTGAGTAGTTTTCGTATTTTCATTATTGTTGTTTGTGTGAGTTTCATCATCAGTCGGCATAGTTTCTTCCTGGTAATTTACACCACTAGTGCTACTGCTACCCCTGAGTAGGGCAAAGACTAAACGTTGAAGGAAAAAAGAGGAAAATGTGTTTACACCCTGTAAAAGTGCAAGTGATTTGGAAATTCTTGTGGTCCAATAATTGAATGAATTTAACTGGATATAACAAGTTGTTACGTTATGTTTCAGATTGTCATATCAGATTTGTCACGAAAAGTTAATGTGTTGTAACAAGTTAATAAATATAGATCTCTTGTGGTCCGATCCTTCCTTGAACCCTGCGCATAGTCGAAGCTGTAGTACACCGAGCTGTCCTTTTTAATATAAAAAATATATATGTTGTCAGTCCACATAACTTAAAAACTAGTAATTGAATTGTATGTATTTGGATTTTTGAGATTTGTGGGACTTGTACATATTCCAGCATTCTTTTTGGGGAAAAAAAATTGACATCATAGTATTTTATTGACAATGCACTAATTGCAAGTATGATTTTTTAAATAATGCAAAGTAAGGCTGCGTACAATAGATTCTTGTGGTCCGGCCTTTTTCCGGACCCTGCACATAGCGGGAGTTTTAGTGCACCGGACTGTCCTTTACTTGTGTTTGTGTGACTTAATCATGCTTATATATATATATATGTGTGTGTGTGTGTAAGTGATAGGGATATTTTTGTCATAAAAAAAATAATTTTTTGCTTCTGCTTTTTTTGAAAAGCAGAAATTTTCTGCTTCTTCCCAACAACAGAAAAATTATTTTTGCTTCTTTTTAAAAATACTTTTGCAAGTTTACCAAATACCCTTCTTTTCAAAAAAAACAATCCCAAACAGGCTCTTAACCATGTTTATATTTTAGTGGAAAAAGAATTTGAAGGAATCACTGAGAAAATCAACCATTTTGTCTACAGGAATCAATAAATTTCACTCATCTTCTTCTTTTCGTTTGTTCTATTCATTTGGTTTATCCTACCAACAAAAGAACAACTAATAAAATATAGTTAGAAAAACATGAAAAAGAAAAGAGGAAAATAGTCCTACTAAGTATTCCACATTTCTAATAATTTAATATAAATTAATTAGAACTTTACTAAAGTAACTAAAATCCTGTTATTCGTGCCCAGACATAAGAAATTCTACAGAAAAAATGAAAGGAACAATAGCATGTTTGTATTTGAAGATTTACTTACTTTAGAAGGGAAGAAGCTTCATAAAAAACGTTGGAGCTGCTCTAAATGTAAATTACCTAACCCACAGCATGTAATTTAACTTTACTTAATCATCTAGTATTCATTGATTTTGATAGAAATATCATATGGTGAAATATCTCAAGGTTAAGATTGGTATAAAATTTGTACCGTGTTTGATAAATAGTATAAATTTATATTGTCTATTAAATATGATATAAATTTTATCTCAAACTTTATCCTAAGATATTCCACCTTATAACATTTAGCTTAGAATATTTTATATCATATCTCAAATAAAATAAATTAATCCTGAAATTATAATTCAAAAATTTAATCCGCGTACCAAAACTTTCTACCTTGGTTCAATAAAAAGGACAACGAGCTCTTAGAAGCAATGATTGGGGTTCAACTTCCTCGAAGTTCCTGTAATGGCAAAACCAGATGCAGTAAAGAGTGACCAGTTAAACATCCTTTATTAAAAAAATTAGAACACCCTTTAAAAATTATTTTTATATGTATATATTAAATCTTAAACACCCTTAACAAAATTTCTAACTCATGAATCCTTCGCCATATATATTTTCTCTCCTTTCACTTTTACTTATCCAGTGACTAATATTATATTAAAAATAAATTTTTGCTTTAACTTTTTCCGTTTAGCATATTAAAAAAACATGTTTTATTCTTAACATTAATTTCTCATTTCTCAAATCATCTCCTAAGACTTAAAACTATACACCAATTAATATAAATATGATAATAAAATATATATTTCATATATTATCTTTTAAAAGAAGCGTTGAATTTATTGTGGATAATTGGATAACTTATTAGAGGTTGTTTGACATGGGAGGCGAGATAGATAAAATTATCCCATTAATTAGAATATCCTTCGAGATTTGTTATTTTACCATATATATATATAAGATATATAATTTATTTCATTGTAAATATAATATAAATGACGGAATAAATAATTCACTCTTACAAACTACTCCTTAGAGTTGTGAATCACGACTCTCATGATATATGTCGTTCCGTTGACGCCAGTCAAGTCCTTCACTTTGACTTAGTAATGCACATTTAGTTACAAGATAAATTATAGTATCATTTACTCTTTATTTTAAAATCAAACACACACTTAAAATTTCTTATATATTATGCAAATCGTATAACACAATATGAAGCAACTATACTGCTAGAACGTATAAATCACATACGCAGCGGAAGCACAAACACGGATCATAAACTTACATGACAACATGATAATGTAAATTAAAATCGAAATTCAGCAAGTATGTACATACCTCTTGAAGCTTTCACAAATGTTGTTTATCACCTTGTTCTCCAGGTCTGCTGTCTTCTACTACTTCCTGATTAACCTTTTCTAAACAATACTTGAGTGGACAAGTTTTCTGATTTACTAAGGAGAAAAATGAATGACCTATCATCTGAAAACCAAGCCCCTATTTAATCCTATAACCCTATTGAAGAAGGTAGAGGAAGAGGCAAAAAACGTTTTCAGCATTTTATGGCCTTTTTTAGCCAAATTCCTTCGTTTTGATGGGGTTTTGGGCATTTTTATGTTTTCTGAAAATTGAAAAATTCTGAAAAAAGTTGATTTTTGATACCAGTGGTAATAGGGG
Organism: Capsicum rhomboideum; assembly: GCA_031232105.1. Lineage (NCBI taxonomy): Eukaryota > Viridiplantae > Streptophyta > Magnoliopsida > Solanales > Solanaceae > Capsicum > Capsicum rhomboideum. Next base: position 9,416,143 of record CP124713.1, on the reverse strand, counting down.
TCATTCCTTATGGTTTCCAGTGGTTGTTTACAGTATATTATATGAGTTTACATGTTGACATATGTCTTCTTCCCCATCGGATAAACTTGTGTAGGGTATTACTGTTTTTTGTCTCCTGTTTTGATGACTTGTATTAACTTTCCAACTAAGTTACATATTGAATCAATGAGCAAGAGATTCCATGAAATATGATGTTTATCTACCTTAACTTAACAATTTACTCTCTAACTGAGTTGGTGCTGTTTTATTTAAGTAGATAGCATGTCTCACATTGCATGTAATTTTGCTTAAATGGTTAAGTTTTCCTTACGATTCTAACTGTTTATGAGCATGGTGATATGTGTGATGTGCATTTTATGAATTTAATTATTCTGTACGCATGTCTAATAATGATTTGTTTTTTATCATACCACAGATTTACCATGTCTTCATTCAACCCCTTAACCACTATCCTGAATCAAAATAAACTAGAGGGCCCTAACTATGTTGACTGGAAACGTAATTTGGACATTGTCCTTACTGTTGAAGGTTTCAAATTTGTGCTGGTTGAAGAATGCCCCATTAGGTCCGCTGATCCAACTGATGATGAAACTAAGGCCTATGACAAATGGGTTAAGGCTGATGAGATGGCAAGATGCTACATTCTTGCCTCAATGGCGAATGTCTTGTTAGTATCCTGTGTTCAAAATAGTAAACCAGAAAAATAAAAACTGAAAAACAAAGAACTTAATTAACATATCCGAGTCCACAATTTTCTTGTGTGTACTTAAGGAATTTAATCCCCTCACTGTACCCGAGGTTTTGGATTACTTCCTCCCAGCATAAAACGGATATACCTATCGATGGAGTAGCGGTACCTCAAACTCCAACGACTTCATCGAACGCAAAGAACGGCAACAAATCACACATGACTCTATATTTGTTTGTTAGAAAATATGTAGAAGATGTTCAGAAATTTGATGCTTAAAACTGAGGCTAGTCCTCTGAATTTATAGCCAACGAAAAGGTAGTATGAAGAGGTGCTTATTGTGCCTTATGGGGAAAGTCACAACCTATGGGAAAAGTCACAATCCTTCGGAGAGGTCATAACCATTCAAAGTGAAAAGGTGCCTATTCAAATTGCATCCTTTCTCTTGGTGTCTTTTCAAAGAAAACACCTATTCATTTCCCATTCACACCTCTTAAAAACCCAACAATCCCCCACATGAATGGGGAATGGCTATATGATAAAAACATGCATGAAAAACTGTGTGATTCGTAAGTAAGGATTAATCGCATCTGGATAAGTAGGTTTCCCTTTGAACTTTCCATAGTGAACATATGTCGGATATACTCGGTCAATCGGTAGATTTGATATCTTTGAACCGTCGAGCTTTGGTGTATACCTAGACAACCATATGTCACACAATCAACCCTTGAACCGTCTTTGGTTCTCATTGTTTTGTTCGTTTCAGCCATGAACACTGCCGGTTCATAAGTGCGTAGAGAATTGGCCTTACAGAATTCTCCTTGAAGCGGCTTACACTTCACACTTACATAGGTGATTCCTAAATGTGGCATCCCGTAGATACACTATTTGATATACCCCGTATCAAACGTAGAAACCATTAAAAAGTCTTAACACTTTATCCTTGATACTGAACATTGTCTCATCACGAGAATGGACCAAAAAATTATTTTTGACAATGTTGAACCGTCATCAATGACTTTGTTTGATCTCCTTGAACCTAGATCTTGGGATCTCCAGTCTTCTAGGTAGAGTTATCGCCACGATGACTTGTCCTCGGCCATAGTCCCACTCCCTTCGATGATCTTCAACCACTTCTCTAGTTAGCGTTTTTGTAAGTGGATCCAACACGTTATCTCTTGACTTTACATAGTCAATTGTGATAATTCCTCTAGAGAATAGTTGTCTAACGATATTATGTATTCGTCGAATATGACGAGATTTTCCATTATACATAACATTTCCAGCTCGTCCTATTGCTGATTGACTGTCACAATGTATACATATAGAAGCAACTGGATTTGGCCATAAAGGAATAGCTTCTAGAAAATTCCTTAGCCATTCTGCTTCTTCACCGGCCTTATCCAGAGCTATAAACTCGGATTCCATTGTAGAATGAGCTATACATGTCTGGTTGGAAAATTTCCAAGACACTGCTCCTCCACCAATAATGAACACATATCCACTTGTGGATTTTATTTCAGATGATCCGGTGATCTAATTTGCATCACTATATCCTTCAACCACCGCAGGATATCTATTGTAGTGCAATGCATATTCTTGAGTGTATTTTAAATAACCCAACACTCGCTTCATCGCCATCCAATGAGTTTGATCGGGATTACTCGTGTACCGACTCAGTTTACTTATGGCGCAAGCTATATCAGGTCTGGTACAATTCATTATGTACATCAAACTTCTTAACACTCGAGCATAGTCCACTTGGGACTTGCTTTGACCTTTATTCTTTGTAAGAGCAAGATTTACATCAATTGGATTTTTTGCGACTTTGAAGTCCAGATACTTGAATTTATCCAATACCATGTTGATGTAGTGAGTCTGAGACAAAGCTAGACCTTGAGGAGTTCTGTGAATTTTAATTCCTAAAATCAGATCTGCAACTCCTAAGTCTTTCATATCAAATTTGCTAGTAAGCATACGCTTAGTAGAATTTATGTCGGAAAGGTCTTTACTCTTTATCAACATATCATCAACATACAAGCAAACAATGACAACATGATTTGGAGTGTTCTTTATGTAAACACATTTATCACACACATTGATCTTAAATTTATTTGCCAATATTGTTTGGTCAAATTTCGCATGCCATTGTTTGGGCGCTTGTTTTAGTCCATAAAGTGACTTAACAAGTCGACATACCTTCTTTTCTATTCCTGGAACTATAAACCCTTTGGGTTGATCCATGTAGATCTCTTCCTCCAATTCTCCATTTAAGAAGGCTGTCTTCACATCCATTTGATGAATTTGAAGACCGTACACGGCAGCTAACACTATCAATACTCGAATTGACGTAATTCTTGTTACCGACGAGTACGTGTCGAAATAATCAAGACCTTCTCATTGTCTGAACCCCTTGACAACTAGTCTTGCCTTATATTTATCAATAGTTCCATCATCTTTCATTTTTCTTTTGAAGATCCATTTAGAACCCAATGGTTTGTTTCCTGGAGGAAGATCAACTAATTCCCACGTATGATTGTTCAATATGGATTCTATTTCACTATTGATTGCCTCTTTCCAATATTGTGCTTCCGAAGAAGACATAGCTTCCTTAAAGGTTTGAGTCTCATTCTCTACTAAGAATGTCAAGAAATCGGGACCAAAGGAAGTAGATGCCTTTTGACGTTTGCTGCGTCTTACACTTAGAAATTAGGATATATCATAGACTGATGACTACACTTACAGTAACGTCATTATACCAATACTTGTGGATTTTTGACTTCAGGTGTGGCCACAACCTTTTAACAATATATATTTCTCAATCAATCCACTTCTTTTAAGTCTACTTCTTCAAATATCCAACTAATAGCACATTCACAAATGTGAAAATTCAAGCTATTATCGATTTTTATTCTTATCATTAATTTTTCTTCGATTTATAGACCCACAAACTTATTCATTCAATAAACCGTTGTCTTTTCTAAGAATTGTCTTTCGACAAACACATCTTATCATGAAGAGTCACAACATTTAAAGGGACATCCATTCACGAAATTAAAGAACACGATCTTTAATTAAAATACATATGATCAATCATCAAATGACTAATTCAATCAAGTAGTCTTTTACTAAGACGAAACTAGTTAAGTGAGAAATTTCACTAACTACCATATCAATATCCACCAAAGGCATATATCATGTGGTTGACATAATACACTAATGTCAATAAACCCACATTTTCTGATTTTATCGAAAATCAATATCTTTTACTATTGGTGACATACTCTATATAAAAACACAATCAACACTTTTTCCGATTCTACTTTACCCTTTTGGGTTTAAGAACTTGCATTTTGACCAAACACTCCCATACTTTGAAGTAATTCAAATTGGACTTTCTTCCTTTCCATCTTCATATGGAATAGATTGTATTTTCTATGGGGTACTCGATTGAGTATTCTGCTAACTATATAGATAGTTTTCCCCCCACAAGTTCTAGTATAAACAAGAACTTATCAACAAATACTATCATTATTAATGATTAATTGATCGTTATTTTGTTGACCAACAAAGGCGAGTAGCCTTTCACCAACGTTCATGCCTATACAAATAATTGTATTTATTAGACACATCTTTTTCGTGAAAAATCATGACATTTCAAGTGACACTCTATCATGAAAGAACGGATATAATTATTTTGAACAAGTATATGTTCAATTATCAATTTGGTGGTTTCATAGACTAGTCAAATACTAGTAAACTCAACGACCACCATAACAAATATACTCTAGGGATTTGGTGGGTTTGATATAATACAAGAATGTTATTGGATTTCATATCTTGTGCTTCTAAATTAAATTAGATACTATGTCTACTTTTGACTTTATCATAAACCAAGAACCCCCACATTTTAAATATTATTTTCATGATCTGAAAAAGTACTTTTCAAGTATTAATGTAAGCAATTATTCATGTCTTACTACCTTGAAAATAATCCTGCATATATTCCATGCATGCTACCAATAAAATTGTATATCAACTAATTTAATTTATGGCACACAAAAATAATATAATTTGAGGTCATCACATCATGAACATTTACCCTCATATAACTATGAACTAAATTCATAAATCACAGCAGGAAAGAATTAATAAATCATTTTATTTTTTTTTTGTTTTCTCAATCAAGGTTGGAGAAATTTGGACAGTCAGTCGTGTCTATTGAGTCAAGTAGGGAGAAATCACTCTCTTTAAATTGCATCAATTGAATTGACATGTACTTTGATCATTTCACTGGAAAGATCACATTAATGGGTTAAAAATACAAAGCCATCAAATATGTAGGTTTTAAATCATCCTGCAACTTGCAACTAATGAAATGGTAATTAATGTGCAATGCATCATTAAAGACAGACCCACTACAGTGTCAATGAGGGTCATCACTTGACGTTGCCAAAACATCCATTTGTTAGTAATTAAAATGCAATATTAACGCAGATGTTGCAAAATGCCATCGTGGTTTTTTTTTTTTTTTCCTCTTTCTGTTGTGACTACAGTTAGATCACTTCTTGCATATAGAGAATATAAGCAAAGATTTAATTTGTGCCATTCCACATGTCCATTGGAGCAATCAATACTTAAATGGAAACAATTCTCATATCCAAACAAACGACAAATACAAGCATCTTAATCATACCTTGTCTTTCTCTTTTCTTTTCTTTGTCCAAACCTACCAGTGGCGGGATCAGTACAGAAACAATTCCAGTGACGTGCATCATCACACAACTTAGCCTCATTCTCGAAATGAACACAGAACAAAAAAAATTTTTTTTTTTTAAATTCCTTAAGATTGTTAGTATCCTGTGTTCAAAATAGTAAACCAGAAAAATAAAAACTGAAAAACAAAGAACTTAATTAACATATCCGAGTCCACAATTTTCTTGTGTGTACTTAAGGAATTTAATCCCCTCACTGTACCCGAGGTTTTGGATTACTTCCTCCCAGCATAAAACGGATATACCTATCGATGGAGTAGCGGTACCTCAAACTCCAACGACTTCATCGAACGCAAAGAACGGCAACAAATCACACATGACTCTATATTTGTTTGTTAGAAAATATGTAGAAGATGTTCAGAAATTTGATGCTTAAAACTGAGGCTAGTCCTCTGAATTTATAGCCAACGAAAAGGTAGTATGAAGAGGTGCTTATTGTGCCTTATGGGGAAAGTCACAACCTATGGGAAAAGTCACAATCCTTCGGAGAGGTCATAACCATTCAAAGTGAAAAGGTGCCTATTCAAATTGCATCCTTTCTCTTGGTGTCTTTTCAAAGAAAACACCTATTCATTTCCCATTCACACCTCTTAAAAACCCAACATGTCTTGCAGCATCAACATCAGTCAATGACTTCTGCTTACGATATGCTTGAATCTCTCAAAGAGATGTTCGGTGAGCAAAATCGTGCTGCAAAGCAGACAGCCATGAAAGCCCTTTTGACCACTAAAATGGCTGAGGGATCATCGGTGAGGGAGCACATTCTTAAGATGATGAGTCTGTTGAACGAGCTGGAAATTCTTGGTGCGGTTATTGATAAGGAATCTCAGGTTGAGATGGTCCTACAGACTTTGCCGGACAGTTTTCAGCAGTTTCGCTTAAATTATAATATGAATAAGATGGACTTGTCCCTTCCAAAACTGCTGAATGAGCTGCAAGCGGCAGAATCTATCATTAAGCACCAAGCTCCTCCTGCGGCGTTCATGGTTGACAAACCTTCGTCTTCGACTTCTAAGCCGAAAGGCGACAAGAAGAAGAAGAAGCCCCGTAAGGTTCCAGGTGCTACTGGTGGTGTGGCTGAGCCTAAGGGCAAGTGCTATCATTGTAAGCAACCTGGTCACTTTAAGAAACAGTGCCCCGGTTATATAGCAAAAATGCAGAAACAAGGTACTTCTTTTTCATATGTCGTTGAAAAATTTTTAGCGGCTGTTTCTACCCATTTGGGGCTATAGATTCGGGAGCCACTAATCATATCTGCACTTCTTTGCAGGGGTTTCAGGTAACACGGCGGCTAAATGAAAATGAGCTCAACGTGTTTCAAGCAAATGGGGAACCAGCACCAGCTTTAGCTATAGGGACCATTTCCATTACGTTCAGTAGTTCTAGAGTTTTGACTTTAAATAATGTTCTCTACGTCCCTTCCATAAGAAGGAATTTACTTTCAGTTTCAAGAATAATGGATGTTGGTTACAATGTTTATTTTGCTAATAATTCTGCAATTATTAAGTTTAATAAGCATTTTATTATTTCTGGTCCTAGAATAGATGACATGTTTGTGTTTGATGTGTCTCAAAACATGCTACAAACTTCCGAACTTAATAACATTAATCAATCACATAAGAGAAAACGAATTTCAGAATTGAGTGAAACCTACTTATGAAACTTACGTCTAGGTCATATTAATATAAATAGGATCTCATGGTTGGTTTCTGATGGACCTTTGAGTTCATTGAAAGTGGAGGCACTTCCGACTTGTGAATCCTGTTTAGAAGGAAAAATGACCAAGAGACCATTTTCTTCCAAAGGAAATAGAGCCGGTAATAAGTTAGAATTAATTCATTCTGATTTGTGTGGTCCTATGAATATACAACCAAGAGGTGGTTTTGAGTATTTTGTGACTTTCGCAGATGATTACTCGAAATATGGATACATTTATTTGTTGCGCCGTAAATCTGAATGCTTTGAAAAATTCAATAAATTTAAGATAGAAACGAAAAAGCAACATAATACACATATCCATACATTACGATCTGATCGTGGTGGTGAATACCTTTCTGCGAAATTCATTAATTACTTATCAGAATCAGGAATTACATCTCAATATTCTGCTCCGGAAACTCCACAACAAAATGGTGTGGCAGAGCGGAGAAATAGAACTCTTATGGAAATGGTTAGATCGATGTTAAGTTATTCAGATTTACCTTTTTTCTTTTGGGGGTATGCATTAGAAACAACAAATTATATTCTGAACTTGGTTCCTTCAAAGTCAGTACCTTTAACCCCATCTGAATTGTGGAGTGGGCGCAAGCCTAGTCTACTGCATATTCGGGTTTGGGGTTGTCCAGCACATGTGCTAAAAGGGAAAACTAATAAACTAGAATCTCGGACAGAAGTGTGCATTTTTATTGGATATCCAAAAGGTACTAAGGGAGGTTTATTTTACTGTCCTAATGAACAGAAGGTAATTGTCTCGACAAATGCCAGATTTCTGGAAGCGTACTATTTAATGAACCATGTTTCTAGAAGTAAACTAGTTTTACAGGAATTGAGCAATAGAATAACGAATAATGAAACACAACAAGAACGTATTCCGACAACCGTTATTGACATACCACTGCATCCAAGTAGTGGGAGAAATGTCAATAGGCAAGAGGTTGCACAAGAGCAAACACTTGACATTACACTACCTCAAAGTGGTGGGAGTAATGTTGAGCAACATGCAATTGTAGAGGAAACTGTTTAGGGTAATGTCGAGCAGCCTGCAATTGTACAGGACGACGTTCAAGGTGTTCAGAATTCGATTCCAAATGTAGCGGATCCTGTAGTGACTGTTCGTCGTAGTGGGAGAATTATTAGAAAACCTTTACGGTTTGAGCTCTTGGGAGAATCATATGATCGAATCCCTGAGGAGCCTAATACAGAACCCCTTAATTACGCCGAAGCACTACAGGACAAAGATGCTAAAATGTGGATTGCTGCTATGAAATCTGAAATGGAGTCTATGTACTCCAATCAAGTCTAGGATCTTGTAGAACCACCTGCGGGAGTCAAACCCATTGGCTGTAGATGGATCTATAAGAAAAAGAGAGGTGTGGATGGAAAAGTACAAACTTTTAAGGCAAGGCTTGTTGCGAAAGGGTTTACTCAAAAAGAAGGAATTGATTATGAGGAAACTTTTTCGCCGGTAGCTATGCTTAAATCCATTAGGATTCTCTTATCCATTGCTGCTCAGTATGATTATGAGATTTGGCAAATGAATGTCAAGACGGCTTTCCTAAATGGAAGTCTTGATGAGTGCATTTATATGGCACAATCAGTAGGTTTCATAGAAAGTGGCAATGAAAACATGTTTTGTAAACTTAAGAAATCCATCTATGGATTGAAACAGGCATCTAGGGCATGGAATACTTGTTTTGACAATTCGATTAAGACTTTTGGTTTTGATCAATGTGAAAATGAGTCATGCATATATAAAAAATGGGACGGAGACAAAGTAGCATTTTTGATTCTGTATGTAGATGACATTTTGCTCATAGGGAATAATGTGAGCATGTTGAATTCTGTTAAGGAGTGGTTGTCCTCGCGTTTTGATATGAAAGACTTGGGAGAAGCGGCTCATATCCTAAGGATCAAGCTTATGCGAGATCGCAAACAAAGGGTAATAGGCTTATCTCAAGCGCTTTATATTGACACTATTCTTGCAAGGTTTAGCATGCAAAATTCCAAAAAGGGATTCCTTCCTTTTAGGCATGGAATTACTTTATCAAAGAATCAGTCGCCCAAAATGCCTGATGAGATAGAGAGAATGAAGGCGGTCCATTATGCTTCTGCTGTAGGGAGTCTCATGTATGCTATGTTGTGCACCAGACCCGATATTTGCTTTGCTGTTGGCATGGTTAGCAGATTTCAGTCTAATCCTGGACAAGAACACTGGACTGCGGTAAAGCATATAATCAAGTACCTGAAAAGGACTAGGGATTACATGCTTGTCTTTCACTCTGACAATCTTGTACCTATTAGGTATACAGATTCAGATTTTCAGTCAGATAAGGATTCTAGAAAGTCTACCTCAGGATATGTGTTTACTTTAGGAGGTGGAGCCATAGTTTGGAGGAGTATCAAGCAATCATGTGTTGCTGATTCCACCATGGAAGTTGAATATGTGGCTGCCTCTGAGGCGGCCAAGGAGGTTGTTTGGCTCGGTAACTTTCTGAAAGAGCTTGGAGTGGTTCCTTTGGTTCAAACACCACTCACACTTTATTGTGACAATAGTGGTGCGGTTGCAAACTCGAAAGAACCACGAAGCCATAAAAGAAGTAAGCATATTGAGAGAAAATATCACTTGATTCGGGATATAACTCAAAGGGGTGATGTGAGAGTTTTGAAGATTGAGTCGAAGAACAATTTGGCGGACCCATTTACAAAGGGCTTAACTCAGAAGGTCTTTGATAAGCATGTGGAAGAAATGGATGTTAAAATTGTTCATGCATGGTTATGAGTCTAAGTGGGAGATTGTTAGGATATACTATTAACCATGTTGGTTTAAGTTATAGTATTATTTTTACATCCCATGTAAAGACAATTTATTTCATCTTCTTAATTTAATAAAGTCTTTATTTAAATAAATCATTGTGTTGACATGTGTGTCCTTTACTTATATAGTATGCAATTTTATTCATGGAGTTATTTAACTCATGCATGGAAGATTAAAATTGTTGGTTCTTATAAGTTATAAATTAAAGTTCACAATCAAAGATGAAGTAGGACAAACATCTTGATGATTGTAGCACAAGATTAAAATATAATTTGATCTTAATTATGGGAGTTGTAATATTCCAACTTCTTGTGCTAGTACATTTCGTATGTATTGAACGGACCAAGTAGAGATGTTTGTCTATGTTCTGAATATTAATAAACAACTTCTCTAGTCCATTACATGTACTTATACTCTTAATCTTGATATATTTATTATGATCTATGTAGTTTGATTTATTATTTTAATCTATTAAAAGGTGAAACTCTATTGAGAGTCAATATATTCCTAATAGATTGGATAATGACAAATTACTTAGTGAAATAATAATTAGTTGATAGAACCATGTCTCGGACTTGAGATAGAAGACACCCCTATATGGTTGCTTATAAGTTTTCACGTGTAAACCCTGCAGGTGGATTTAGTATCCGTCACGTGAAATAAGTTGAGCATTGAAATATAGGATTAAGTTAGTCAATATATTAAATTTTTAGAAAAATTTGATTTAATTGATTGGTGTCAGTAATTCTAACATGGGGAGTTAAATAAGATGTAATGGTAGATTTCGTAGTTAATATCGAGGAGTGCAATTACAGATTTTTAGTGGAATGATTTGTAATTTATTATGATATGGTAATTCATTCATTTGAGAATTAATATCATAATTGAAAGCCTCAGTTAATAAATCTATGGTCCCTGCTACACCTGATTAACTAAACGATTTTGAAAAGAAAAGGATTCTGTGGAAGAAGTGATATTGTTTTGCTAGTCTTCTATAAGGAATGAATGTGACTTAATGTGATTTAATACCAATAAATAAAGAGCTGAAAACGTTTTGTACTTAATGGATTATTAAGGCTGAAAACGTTTTTGTACTTAATAGTGGTATTAAGGTGACATAAAGTCACATTCATTCCTTATAGAAGACTAGCAAAACAATATCACTTCTTCCACAAAATCCTTTTCTTTTCAAAATCGTTTAGTTAATCAGGTGTAGCAGGGACCGCAGATTTATTAACTGAGGCTTTCAATTATGATATTAATTCGCAAATGAATGAATTACCATATCATAATAAATTACAAATCATTCCACTAAAAATCTATAATTGCACTCCTCGATATTAACTACGAAATCTACCATTACATCTTATTTAACTCCCCATGTTAGAATTACTGACACCAATCAATTAAATCAAATTTTTCTGAAAATTTAATTTATTGACTAACTTAATCCTACATTTCAATGCTCAACTTATTTCACGTGACGGATACTAAATCCACCTGCAGGATTTACACGTGAAAACTTATAAGCAACCATATAGGGGTGTCTTCTATCTCAAGTCCGAGACATGGTTCTATCAACTAATTATTATTTCACTAAGTAATTTGTCATTATCCAATCTATTAGGAATATATTGACTCTCAATAGAGTTTCACCTTTTAATAGATTAAAATAATAAATCAAACTACATAGATCATAATAAATATATCAAGATTAAGAGTATAAGTACATGTAATGGACTAGAGAAGTTGTTTATTAATATTCAGAACATAGACAAACATCTCTACTTGGTCCGTTCAATACATACGAAATGTACTAGCACAAGAAGTTGGAATATTACAACTCTCATAATTAAGATCAAATTATATTTTAATCTTGTGCTACAATCATCAAGATGTTTGTCCTACTTCATCTTTGATTGTGAACTTTAATTTATAACTTATAAGAACCAACAATTTTAATCTTCCATGCATGAGTTAAATAACTCCATGCATAAAATTGCATACTATATAAGTAAAGGACACACATGTCAACACAATGATTTATTTAAATAAAGACTTTATTAAATTAAGAGGATGAAATAAATTGTCTTTACATGGAATGTAAAAATAATACTATAACTTAAACCAACATGGTTAATAGTATATCCTAACATATACCACCCATGAATCTTAAATCAAACATTTAATACCCTATACTATGAGAATATATTTTTATTTTACTAGCGTTTTAAGTGTTTAGTTTTGAAAAACATATACTCCCTCTGTTTCAAAAAGAGTGACTTATTTTGACTTGGCACGAAGTTTAAGAAAATAAAGAAACGTTTGAATCTTGTGGTCTTAAATTAAAGTTATGTCAAATGTACCAAAATGCCCTCTGATCTTGTGGTCTTAAACATATCATGTGGATAGTTGGAACTAAAGTGTTGCCAAAAAAAAAAAGAGTCATTCATTTTAAATGGACTAAAAAGAAAAGTAAGTCATTCTTTTTTAAACGGAGGGAGTATAAAGTTATATTAATAATAATTTGGTATATTTTGAAATTAAATTATATAAAAATATTTCAAAACTTAAAAAAGATAATTTGAAATATTTTATTTGCACCATAGATTAAAGAGATGATAAATATTTATCGAAACATGCATCCTCCAAAACTTTTAGGAAATGGCCCGCTAGTTCTCAATAAGATATCAAATAAATAGTGAAAATTATCTTATATATACCTTTTGTTTATTGCAAGTTGTACATGTATTTTTTTATAATTATTTAATTAAGTATTTAATTATAAGTTGTAGCAGTTTAGATAAAATATTATTAAAAATATTTTTTATTTTAAAATTGTATAATATATATATATATATAAATATTTAGTTTTGATTTGTAGGCTTAAATTTAGGGATTTACAATAATCATTACTTAAAAAAATATACTAGGAACAAAATTTATTAAGTGTGCTAAAATTTTGGAACTCATATGCACGTTCCCCACCTCCAACCCTTCCTCCCCCTCTCTATCTCTCCATCTATATTCAATTTTTTTAAAAGGAAGACAAATATTTTTCACAATCTCTCCCAATAAAACCGATGCTCTATTCCCATTTTCAAGTTTTTTCTCGAGTAAGTTTCAATTTTAAAATTTTGGGAGTCTATGAAATTTGTATATAATTTGATATCCTTGTATTTTTAATTAATCGAGCTTAAATCAATCAATATTGTATATGTATTGAGAAACTTTTTATTGCTATAAAATTAGAACAATAATCTTTTCCATGTTGGTGCCATCAATAACTGTATATACGAATTCAGTTGAAACTCGTGTCTGCAATCAAAAAAATATAATGTTTGGACGATTAATTCACATATTATACACATAACATACAATAGACATACATATATTATACATTTTATATACATATGACAAAAAAAAGGATAGAAGTTAACACTCAAATCTTACATGTTTTATACAACTTTTTGATATATAATTGTATAAAATTATTTTTTGAAATCACATACATACAACTTTTATACTACTACTACCATATATACATATTTTATTTTCTACCATTTGTACATATGTTATTCATTATTCATACATGTTTCATACACAAAATTTTCCTCAACAAAGTACATACTTTTTTTATGAATCAGTTACACATAAATTTCACTAGACACTATATTTATACACAACTTTGACAAATTGTATATAGAATATGAATTCACATATATTTACTTGTTACGTCTTATTTTTTCGTATTGAATTAAAATTGAATGAAATATGTTATTCATTATTATTAGCAGGTAAAAAGGCTTAATCTGTTCGATTTGAAGTCGAATGTGTATGATGTAAACTTGACACTTTAATTTCTAATTAATTATATTTATGCAAAGAAAATTTAGACAAAATAAAGAAGAATCCCTGCTCTTTTTTGGAACTCAAAATTGTATGACTTCTCAAATTTTAATGGTGTTTCGATGAAACTTTAATTGTCTATCAATTTTGAATGTGATACTCTTCAATAATACTTGACCCCTCAAAGTATTATTGGAGAAAAACGGGTGACAAAACAATCTGCTTGAATTTTTACCGCACAATGAATGATTTTCTGAAATTTCAATCGAATTTTTTTATTTGGTCTAGTGAAATATGAAAAAAAAAAATAGAGTATTAGTTGAGAGAAATATTTGAGAAGAAGATGAGGAAACGTAAATGTTGCTGATTTGTTGCAGAATTAAGAAGAAGAATAGTTTTGGAGAAGAAGAAGACACAACTTTCTTTTGAAATAAGAAAAAAAAACCGTTTGAGAGAAATTAGGGGTGATTGACATCCTTTAGTAACTGATGTCTTTTTTGAAGGGTAGATTTGTTTTAACAAAAATAGAAAAAAATCATTTTTTTCTTTATTTTTTTTATTTTAAAAGTTGCTATTAAATCATTTTTTTCTTTATTTTTTTTGTTTTAAAAGTTGCTATTAATTGCAATCTAAGAAGCATTGCTATGACTTGCAATATACAATCTAAGGATGTATATTTCAATTTTTTTCCCTTATAAATATATATTAACTATAATTCTTTCGAAACAGAAAAAAAAACTTGCACGTAAAACACATAAACTATTTGTATTTTTAAAATTGAAATATTTTTATGTAGGAGTTTTACTTTTTATTTTAGTTTTAGTCTAAGTAATGGAGAAGAGGATTGAAAATGTGTCACTGAAAGATCATGTTGAAACGATGTGTGTCAAGAATGTAAACGAAGTAGGATGGCGGTAGGTCAGATCTAATATGGATCGTATTTGAATTATAATTGGAGTCGACGGCTCTTCTAATTTCCCTCATTCGTGATTTTTGGGAAAGAGGATTTAGTTGGTCCCATTAACCCTTTTCGCAAAATGCGGCAAAAGAAAAGATAGGAAAATCTATGGACTAATCTCATAATCTCCCTTCTGTAGTAACTACCTCGTTTATTGTTACGCTTTATAATTAAAATAAATTTAGTTGGATGATCATCCACTTTGGTTCACAATTCCATTATATAAGGGGTTTAACATTTTTTTAAAGCAAAATATAAGGCATACGTATTTTATTATACAAAGGGTGCAAGTGTTTGATTTTAAAGCAATACAACAAGTGTATCGTAATAGAGTCGTTCTACTTGTTAGAATTTTCATCTATAAAGAATATGAGTACTTGATTTATAATACAAGAAATGTATTTATAACTGCGTCATATGAAAGAGTATTTAACATAATTTACCTTTAGTTTGTGAGATTTCTTTACAACTTCGATATAAGAATTAAAAATTTAGTACATAAAAGTACATAAAAAAATTGTAGACATAGGGTACCCATCATTACCAAGCAACATCAAATCATGTTAAGCTAATATTAGGAAACATAATAATCCCTCTATTTCATTTTACTTGGCACATATACTAAAAATAAATATTTCAATTTACTTATCCATTTTCACAAATCAAAATAGTTTTATTACTTATTTTCCAAAATACCTTAGTATATAATCGAATTTAGAGTTCCAAATCCTCATAATAAGATTATTTTAGTAAAATAAATTTATAATTAAAACTATCTTAAGGGGTGTGTCAAATCAACTCGAGTCAAATAATATAAAATGGATTGAGTATGAGTTATAAAAATCATAAATAGATTTTAGGGGTCTAGGGAAGTTTATCCAACATTAATTGTCTACAATATGAGCTGTAAAATTCATAAATAGATTTTTGTTTTTTTAGGAGAAAAAGGAATGGCTTAAAATTGATGAACCCTACCATGAAAAATCTTCAATGTTGGATTATCACTTGTCTAAGAAACAGACAGAAAAACAAATAACATGCAGATGTGCATTCAGACATTATAAATGCCTCTAAAAGGGAAAGGGAAAATTCAAAAGAAAACCAAAAGTTAATTGAAAATGCCATAATGTCATTATGAACATATGGAATTTGGGACCCAAACCCAACTAAGTTTAATCTAAAGATGTGGCTTAGAGTTGCTTGGCCCCATTAAAAATATCTACTTTGTTCCTATTGGTAAACTGTCAAGTCCAGCAGCCATTAGGTGACACAAAATTGCTTTGATTTTTTTTTTTTCACTCGGTGTTGAGTATTTGCTTTGAAGTTGCGACTAATCTAGATTCTGCCACTAAAGCTCATTGATAGGGAGCGCCACCTACTAAGGTTTTTTTCATTCACAAATGCTTGAACTCGAAACTTCTGATTAAATGTGGAGGGAGCTTATCCATTCCCTCATAATCCCTGGTGATACCCTGGCCATATTCAAATGTTCACATCAGATGAAACAGTTTCATTGATATTTGTGGATCTGAATTAATTTGGGATTGAAGTGGTAGTTAATTGATTGATTGTCAACTACTTAATTCATTTCTTGTCTAACTAACAGATAAAACAATTCTTGAAACTGCAGGGTCAAGTAGAGGTATCTATCAGTTTTGGTTTTGTATGATATTAGGTTGAGAAGCATTTTAACATTACATTTTCTATGTAATACAGAAAAATAAATAAAAAGAACTTGAAGTGACCTATCTTTGCTGGCAACTTCTCACTGGCTTTTGAGGGTTGGAAAAGGGGAGAAAATTAAAGATATTATCTTTCTACTTTCTTTATTAAGTTGTCTGGATTTGAAAAGGAATAGTACTTGGCTTTGGCTATTACCTTTTTGTAGATTCTTTAGAGGCTGAAAACTATAATCTTCATGTATTGACTATCCAATTATTTGTGCAGTGTATCTTTGTAGTAGGTGTTATTGTAAACACATTTTTCCAAAAGAATTAGTAATATCTTTCTTTCCTGCGAAATGGTAAGTGTATTACAATATGTGGCACCAAACCAAGGGTGATTGTTTTTCCTTGGCTTATCGAAGCAGTGTATGCCCATTCCTCCTTTGTTGACTGAATACTCCGATGTGGATTGAAAAGAAGTTGGGGATGGACATAGATCCTTCCACCTATCCAGAGTGTTGGAGGTGTAGTCAAAAATATTTATAAGATACCCACAGAATATACCTTCCTATAAATAAAGGGATTCTATGAGTTATTCAACATCATTTATAAAATTCTGTAAGCACCAAAAATGAAACTAAAGTAAGCAGTTCATCTTGATCTTCTAAATAGAGCTTCTTTTATCTTCAAAATATCTAGCATTTCGCTCCCAACAAACTGTCCACCAGCAAGCCGGAATGGTTTGCCACCATATCCTTCGATTGGATTTCTTGCCTCTGATGCTCCAACAATTTCAGTAACTCAAAGATATAGGCGTTTGGTTGGTAAGTTAAATTATATCACAGTGACTAGACCTGCCAACAAAGGTCTATCAAAAATAGCTTCTCTACCTCACAAAGATAAGGGTTAAGGTCTGCGTAAATTCTACCTTATCCAGACTCCACTTGTGGGATTACATTGGGCATGTTGTTGTTGAAAAGTATTTCTGTTGATATAGTTCTATAAGTCCTTGTGATGTCTACTTTGAAACAAATCAAGAAGAGGAACATTATCTTAAGATCATAAAGACTTCAAGGCACCAAGAAAAGAGGTACTAATAGGGAGTGGCTCTCCAAACTAACTTTGACATTAATTTAAATATGTTACACCTGCTGGATCTAAACATTTCTGTCTTCCTCCTTCTAGTGTTAACTGCAAAAAGGTATGTACATAAGAAAACACACAAAAGTAAAAACCAAGCCAGCCACTTGCTCTTATTGTTACCAAGAAAACTATAAACATAAGTTTCTACAATAGCTTTCTCATGTCATTCCCCAGTTTCATTGGATCACTTGAGAGTTATTAGCCCCTCAGCTCTGCAAGTGTTCCGCGCACTGTAAGCGTTCATCAGGCAGGAAAAATCCACGAAGTTGGATAAGTACTTCTCGCTGGAGCTGAACGGGAGATTTTTCTAAAGCATCACTTTAGCTTTGTTACTTTTTGGTTGCAAGTCCCCAAAAAGCCCTCTTCAGATAACAGAGCCAGACTTAATTTCACATGATGACCATATAGAATTTGTTGGAGCTTCATAGCATCACCTTTAGGCACTTTGTTGGAAGGCGATAGATCTAGATAAAGCTGCAGGATTAGTATGCAACACTGGAGATGTATTGGCTTTGTTGTGTTTGTCATCGCTTTTTGGTTGCAAGGCCTTGAAAAACTCTCCCCTGTTAGCAGAATCATATTTAATCCCAAGTGTTGACCATATAGAACTCTTAGCAGCTTCATCAGGATCATCAATCCGCAATGTTTTTGGGACCAAAATAGACCTCTCTGAATACTTTTGCTCTGATTGTTCCTTGTCCTTGGGATTGCTTGGCTTAAGCAAATCCCCTTCTCTTGAATGCTTCCCTAAAGGTGAATTGTGATCAGAACCTGATGTTTTCTCGTTTGCTGATTGCAAAGGTGGACTCAGCCAAGGATTACTCCAAGAAGGCACACTGCAATTCCAATAAGGTGTAGGGAAGAATGGCATAGGGAAGGGAATGGGGCAAATAGCCGACATAGGAACCGCAGCATTCCATGGAAAAGGCCAAGGTACTCCATGGAGGCAAGGAATAGGAGTTGGGATGCCATTTATATTATGCATAACTGCCTTGTGGGGCTCTCCTTTACCTTCTTCCACCATCATATTCGGAGTCGGGATGTTAGACCCCCTACAGCACTCATCCCCAGTATCTCCAGTTTTGCAAGAAGAATTCTTGTGTTCTGCTTTGGGAGAACCATTTTGGATACCATTTGATACCCTTTTCTCTGCTTGACTTAATGCAGAAGCCACAGATTCACACAGGGGCAAGTCGGGACCAAAGGATAGAATAGTGCCATTTGGTTTGAATATTGGATGATGAATTAATCCATTTGGAGATTCAATTCCTGCTGCAAGTAATCCTTCGGAGATATTAATATGACGATAATGAGATGCAAGATTCTTGTTCTTGCGACGACCAGCTCCCACAGGAAGATTCCTCATGGTACCACCAGCAGTCCAATACCTCTGGCAGCTCCTGCAGAAATGACGAGGCTGGTTGACGTTGTTGTTATTGTAGTAACAGAATTTTGTATCCGAACTATTGCAACGAGGGCATGGGAGAATTTTGTCTGGCTTCTTCAGATTGTTCTGCTCAGAATTTGTCACATCAGTTGGTTCATTTTCAGCCTCGGATATTTTTACAGCTTGAGAGTCTCCATCAGTTGAAGATTTAGGACTGTTCTCAGATTCTGCTGAAATCTTCAAATTTTCTGATTCTTCCATCATCTGATTTTGATCTCCCTCCTCAAATTTAGCTTCACTGAGCTCTCCTGTTGTATCATCCTAAAATTTAACAACCAAAACTGCATAAGCTGCTTGTGAAATTGCAATTAAATATCTACAGTAAACTGTGTGAGCTAAATCCAATCTGCACAAAGGCAAGAACCAATCAATCACAGATAGTTAACTGACAAGTTCGAAACTTTTCCATAGAGGATGGATCCCTCTTCAACTACTCATAAACAGGACAAACTACACAAAAACACATTCTTTCTCCCATGTTTTGGCTACAAATTATATGCTAAAGGGGGAAACATCCCTGAATAAACACATAAATTATGACGCTGAAATATCAAACTTGGTGCTTTGAATACAACAATAACAACATATCCAGTGTAATCCTACAAGTGGGGTCCGGGTGGTAGGTAGAGTGTACGGAGGTAGAGAGGTTGTTTCTGATATACCCTCAGCTCAAACTTGGTGCTTTGAATACAACAATATATCCAGTGTAATCCTATAAGTGGGGTCCGGGACGGAGGTAGAGAGGTTGTTTCTGATAGACGCTCGGCTCAAAGTTGTTGCTTTGAGTTGTAAAATTAATCACTAATCACTATAACTAAAAGCAATCAACAGAACATTAAGCAGTGATAGATCTACAACTTCATATGGTTGGTGGGTATGTTTGCCCCCATTGCTTTCTGACTTAAACTACTTCCACCAAAACTTCATTAACAAAATCAAGCAAAAAAGAAACAAAATCACCAATTAAACAACAGCTACAGAACTGATCCAATCTTTCTGATGAATCCAACTATCCAAGTAGCAATTAAAAGAAAAATATTTTTAAAAAGTTAAAAATTGAACAATTAAATCAATTGGATCTCTAGAATCTGTACCTTTTCAGCTTCTTGATTTTCATAGTCACTTGTTCCATCTTTCTCTGCACTGCTTGTTCTACTTCCCTCATACCTAACATCATCACTACCAGTTGTCGTCCTTCCGGCGCCGGAATATTCGCCGGAGACGACCACCGGAAGTATCTTTCCGAACAGCTTGATCTCTGAATCACACGTCATTTGGTACTGGTGAAAGTCACCGCCGGCGAGTTAACGGCGTTTACAAAAGTGGTTCTTTATTTATTTTTTTTTTAAAAGAGATACGGATTTTTACTAGAAGAAAACCCTGTTGGCGTTCTACTGAATGTGATTTAGATATCGTTTAATTTAAACATGCTGCCAGGTCACCAACCCACTAATTTTTTCAGCCACAAGTTTTAAATGGTGGGTCCTAGGATACTAATTTCATTTTTGGTGGCTACTTATGGTTTTCGCTTGGACAAGATGATGAAGGCGAGGCTAAATGATTTGGACATGTACAGATTTATGGTGAAGATTGATTATGGTAAAAGTAGGTGAATATTGAAGAAAAGTGATTAAAGAAGACATGATATAGAGAGAGAGAGCGCCTATTGAGGACGTGACATCAAGATAAGTCACAATTAGAATAGAAGGTCAACAGATAGTTGAAATATTGACTGGTACCTCTTATTTGTATTATTAGTGTTACTCTCCTATTAATTTATCTTAGATTTATTTTTATTTATTATTTATTTTGTTTTGATTATCATATTATTTGATATGCTATTATAAAAAAAATTTCACATTTAGTTTTGATATGTTTTATCGAAAGTAAACTCTCAGCGTCCACAAGAAAGGGATTGGACTTGCATACACATGACCCTCCAAACTCCACTTATAATAGGAGTATTACTACTCTGTGTTGTTGTTACTTTTATCTTTTCCCAACAATTTTCCTTGTTATTCAAAGAGTATTTTTTTATTGTTTTAAAATAAATAAAGAATTGTAGAAAAGTATAACTCCTAGTCACTAGTTCAGTTTTATATGCGAAGCTGTACCTTTTGGTCCGTTGGAAAAAGCTTGACGCTTTAACATTGTTGGAGAGTCTTTAATTATTAACTTTATAATTTATTTTAATAATGACATAATTTTAAGAATACTTCTAATATTTTACATATATTATGCTTATATATCAAAAATATTTTATTTTTTCTTAAATTTCATATCCGCTCAGATATCATCATATGATATTAAGTGAAATATCTTTTTTTTTATTCTTAAATTAAAATAAAGAAATAACAAAATTTCAAGAAAATCCAGTCTATTTTTGTGCATGTATATTCAAACTTTAGTCACAGTTATTTCTTGTGCGTATGTTATACGTATATGAATATCTAGTTGTATGAATCTCTTATGTGATTTTTATCTTATTTTTTATTTTTATTTTTCCCTTTTAAACCTTTTTATCTTTAACTTTTTCCTTTGTTCTTTTCTTTTTTTGCTTTTTCTTTTCACGAGTTAATATCTCAAAAAGTCATTGAACTATGAAAAATTATCTAATAAAGTCATTGAATGGTTTGTCTATCAGATTTTATAAATTTTCGTGAGTTGTATATAACAATTAAATGGTTTGTCTATCAGATTAAGCAATATATAAATAAATATTAGATTTGATTATGATATTATCTAAAAAAAAATATATTCTTTTAAGCACAATATTTGTATAATTTTTAAAAATGATGAAAATTTAAATTGACGCAAGGGACATTTGCATAAATTAGCTAAAATTTAAAGTACGGTAGAAGAAAAATAAAATGAAACTTTCAAAATAAAAATAGCAAAAAAAAAGAGAAAAATCACAATAAATCTGCAGACATAGTTCATGAAACAACGAAGACGGAGTATATGTGAATCCATAAAGCAAATATAACTAACTAAGCAGGAGAAAGTCACTGGAGAAGAAAATGGAGAAATCAATCGAGAAAAGGATAAAGCCATGGAATCTTTAATTTGTAGACTTTAGCGAAGAGTAAAATATAATGCATGCATTTGAACCAAATAGGCGGTATTAATTACTTGGGATTATCGATTACACTAATTTACTTTAATTTTGTTTATTTGTGGAACCATGTTTACATGACATAAAAAATAATTTAATTATTTGCCATATCAAAATTATCATTTTTTAATGGAATTGGTTGAGTGATTTTTGAAGATAAAAACATTAAGTTGAGTGACTTTATTGATACAAAACAAAATTCAATGACTTTGATACATAAATTCACATAGTTGAGTGACCTTTTGAGATATTATTAATTCTCCTTCTCCTTTAACTTTCTAATAATAAAAAAAATAAGTAATCAAAAAAATATATTCTCAAATCTCAATGTAAACTATAAAACAAATATTAAAGAAAGAGTCCAAAAAAACATTTTATGAAGAATCATAGATATCATTACACAATATTTATCCAGTTTAGTAAGATATGGAAATAATCGATATATCTAGGAATAAAATATAAAAAAACAATTTAATTAGTCAACAAGTCATTAGGAATATGAAAGAATCCAACAAAATATTATAAATTATTTTAATATTTTTTTGATCATTAAATATTTAATTTTAAAAAAATGGCCCAACCCATCTAGGCTAGCCCACACGAGCTTTGAAATTTGACTG
The DNA here is from genome assembly GCA_031232105.1 of Capsicum rhomboideum. Classification (NCBI taxonomy): domain Eukaryota; kingdom Viridiplantae; phylum Streptophyta; class Magnoliopsida; order Solanales; family Solanaceae; genus Capsicum; species Capsicum rhomboideum. Next base: position 9,393,350 of record CP124713.1, on the reverse strand, counting down.
GCCAGGCCGGGCTAGCTCATCAAGATGGTGGGCCAGAAAATAGCAAGTCCAACCCATCACTCTGCAAGCAGGGGAAGAGCCACCTTTAGGCCAGGGGGTTCGGATAGAAAATTATACTATTTATACATGGTTAAAAAAAATTGTGTATATATAATAGATATTGAACCTCCTTCGGCTAGTTTGTATGTTTACTTTTTCAGATTTTAAACCCCCTTAGTGAAAATCCTGGCTCTGCTACTGTCTGCAGGCTGCAGGCTGCGGGCCTCCACGGGCCAGCCTATTTTTCTAAAAATATTATTTCTATAATCTTAATTTAACTTTTAAAGTATTAATAACATAAATATTTCTAAGACAATATTACACCATGTTACTACTTGTTAATCAAGTCTCAAATTAACAAAAAAAAAAATCTAATAATCTACGAAACTAAATAACTTTTGACATGATACCTTTCAAACCAAATAGAGATATTAATAAGCAAACTAAATAGTTAATGAGTAACAATATAGCTAGCTAAATAGCAACATTAACCTAGTTTTGTTTCATTAGATCACAATAAAACACACAAAAAAAATATCAATATTTAATCCATTAAAAGTGAAAATGAACTCAAAAAATAAAAACTTTTATGGCACTTATGGCGTATCTAACACCACCACATCATCTTCATCAAGCAAATTTGACTCCATAAAAAGTTTAGTAGTTGTATTTTAATTATTTATATATTTTATAAACATGATTAATATTTAAATATCTCTGATGGTTTAAGTAGATTTTGAGTTTGTACTCCTCTTGTTATTCTTAGTACTTATTCTATTTTTTAGTTATTTTATTTTTGGCCCACGGGACGGCCAAATCCACATTGCTCAAGCCCCACAGGCCAACAGGCTTATCCGGGCCGAGCTAAAAAACCCTTTTTCTTAAACGGGCTGCAAATATCTTAGCCCAACCCTATCAAATTATAGGTTGAGCTCGGCCGATCCAACGGGCCTAACCCATATTGACGGCACTGCTTTTGAGCAGCAATTAGTGTTTGACCAAGCTTTTAAAAGTGTTTTTAAGTATGTATATATATATTTCTCAAGAGTGCTTTTTACAAAAAATATTTTTGGGGAGAAACTACTTTTTTTTTATCTTCTAAAAAACAACTTATGCTATTTCCCAGAAACACTTATTTACTCACAGAAGTTTGGCCAAACACTTCAATTTTTTTAAAAAAAATAAAAACTTTTTGGGAAAAATAAACTTGGCCAAACTGGCTAGCCGCTTTCTTCTTTTTAAATTTTCGATTTACCATATGCTTTTGGTTCTTTTAATTGCTATATATATTGTTACTTATGTTTGGTTTGGTGATGGTTGAGAATCATTTACAAATTTCAATTTCACAAATAAATGTTAGGCAAATGTTTTTGTTTCTGTTTTTAGATATTAAGTTTCAAAAATTATGTTGTGTCAATTTTTGAACAAATCTAATCATATCTCCGAACATATCTAATTGGAAGAAAAAAAAATTGTACAAAAAATTTAAACAAACTAAAAAATAGATTATTTTTTTTAATCTTTAAAAAATACATCCAACGTTGAGATAGGTACTATAGAGTGTACCAGGTTCCTCGATGTAGATTTGTCATAGCACAACTACTACTAACATTTAGCAAATGTTGGAAAAAATTAATTACGGAATTCAAAAGTATAAAGTTTTCAACTAAAATATTATATATCTTTTATTGTAAAGTAATGAGTCCATTTGAATATGCTGGGAAGATAATACAATAAACATGTTCAATCAAGATAGAATATCTAATAACATATAAATCTTACAAAATAAATTGTAAATATACGAAATAAAAATAAAATACATAGTATATGCTTAACTAGGGACCAACATTCTTTCCTTCGACTTCTTTGTCTTCTTATACATAATACATAATTGTATTCAAGTTTAATACAAGAGAATTGAAAACAAATCTAATAATTTATTTAAATAACTACATATATTTCACCATACATAATATAGAGAGAGAACAAACAAAAAATATATATTTAAATCGAACTTATAGGCATAATCTGCAAACAACAAAGCTGAAGCATCACAATGACACGTTAATGAAAAATTTGAGGAAAAGCTGTGGAAGATGATATAAAAACAAATAAACATTAATATGTATTAATTGCTCAATTTAATTAAAAATTAAAATGATCGTTGATTGTTGACCCATGAAAGAAAAAAGGAGCAAAATCGGTGAAATGAAAAGATATAGCATGAATATGAATTAAATGTTTAGTTTAAGTAAAGAATAAAATTGATTGTGTCTTTGTTTTTTAATATAAAATAAACTAATAGAATGGAGGAGAAAATTATAAAAACAGGAGGAAAAAAAAAGAATTTAAATTTTTTTAATTTCATAGAGTGTCACATCGTCTATTTTATGATTAAAGCTTACTTTTCCGTTTCAATTTAATTGACATATTTAGTCTATATAAATTTTGACAAATATTAGTACTTTTTATATGCAATTTATAGTACATTTTATATGGATTTTAAATATTTTAATTTTAATTAAAAAATATTAAATTAATTTAATTAAATTTAATTTTAAAAATTAGTCAACTTTAACTCTAAAAAAAATGAAATATCACAATTAATTTGGCAGGGAGGGAGTATAGGTATATGGATCTTTCTTTTCCTTACGTCTGAGTTCTGTCCCCTCTCTTCTCAAATCTCAATAAATTAAAGTCGATAATGGTTCGGTAGTTATGGTGCACCGTGAACTGTTTAAAGAATTGTGGTTTGTTACATGGGATAGGATGAAATATTTCAGAATTAAGTATCTGTTTGATCATGAAAATTAAATTTTTTTGAGTTGGAGTGGAAGTTGGAGTTGGAGTTATGTTTGATCATGAAAAAAATTAGAGTTCTTTTTGACTTTTTGTGAGAGAAGTAGGAGTAAAAAAAGTGAAAACTTGTTTTCACTTTTCCGGAAAAAAAAATCACTCTAGTGAAATAAATTTTATGGCCAAACACCACAAAGTTTCACATTTTTCACTAAAGTGAAATAAATTTGTAAAAAGTAAAAAAAAATTATGGCCAAACGGGTCCTAAATTTGAGATAAAAATTTAAGACATCAAATCACTCCTAAACTTGTCCACACAATTTACTCTAGATCTTTAACTATATGGGCAATTATTTATCTCCCTTAATAACTTTAAAGTGGATTAAATATTACTTTAAAACTGATGTGGATAAAAAATTAAATATAAAAAAAAAAATGAGCGTTTAATAAACCAAAACTGAAAATGTGGACCCATCTTCATTAATTTTTTAAAAAATTAATAAGTGGATCCATCCTTTAATTTTCTATCCTTCATTTGTCTTCTTTAACATCCCCCCCCCCTCTCTCCCCGCCCACCCCACTCTTTTCATCCCTTTCTTCTTCATTCTCTCGTCATTTTTCAGATCAATTCTTTTTTTTTCCTTCTACAACGAACAATTTTTTTAAAAAAATAATATTAAAGAAAGCAACACATTTCAATACACAAATCAATTTACTCAAAATAAATAATATTATTATTGTTGATGATATCTTTAAGCTATGGAGTAAAAGTTTGGGGACAAAGACAAATGAAGCTTTGGAGTATTGTAATGTTAATTTCAAAACAGTTATTTGGGGAAGATTTTAGTAACGGAGTTATAATAGCAAGTTGGAGATGAGAGTAGAAGCGAAAGATGGTCATTTGAATTTACGGAGAAAAAATAGTCGATTTATTTTGTTCATTGTGGAAGATAGATCACTAATACAAATAAAAAATTGAACAATCTATTAAATAACTATTTAAAAAAATATACAAATTTTTTATTATGGCAATTTTGATGTTTTTGTTTATAGGGGTGTAAAGGAGATGAAGTCACGTGGGATTTTAAGAATTAATTAGTGTAAAAAAAGGAACAATAATAATAAAAAAAGGTGTGAAAAGAAATGGGTGAAAATCGTTTACACCCCCACCCCCCCCTCCCCTTATAATAGCAAGTTGGAGATGAGAGTAGAAGCGAAAGATGGTCATTTGAATTTACGGAGAAAAAATAGTCGATTTATTTTGTTCATTGTGGAAGATAGATCACTAATACAAATAAAAAATTGAACAATCTATTAAATAACTATTTAAAAAAATATACAAATTTTTTATTATGGCAATTTTGATGTTTTTGTTTATAGGGGTGTAAAGGAGATGAAGTCACGTGGGATTTTAAGAATTAATTAGTGTAAAAAAAGGAACAATAATAATAAAAAAAGGTGTGAAAAGAAATGGGTGAAAATCGTTTACACCCCCCCCCCCCCTCCCTCTACTTTGAACAATAATCATTCTTTCCCCTTTTCCCTATTTGATTTTTTAAAATGTCTACTTTACCCTTATATTTATATCAACATTTGTATCTTTTTTTTTAGAAGACAAACTTCTTTATAAACACAATTTTTATTTTTTAATCTATATAGAATATTTTGTATTAAAAGCTAAAATTATTTTTTAGACGAAAAAAGAAAAGTGAGAAATATTAATTGAGTATATACGTTAATGACTTTTTATAATGAAATAAATGAGTAAAATAATAAACATTAATTTTATTAAAAATCAAAACTCTAATATTTATTTATACGTGAAAATAATAGGTAATTATAATTTTATAAATATATTTCAACGCAGGTAGTACAAAAATAATTAGTAGCTGAGGGTCTTTCGAAAACAACATATCTACCTTCTCGAGGTAGTGGTGAGGTTTGTATACACTCTATCCTCTTCAAACCTCACTTAAAGGATTTCATTGGATATGATGTTGTAGAGATATATTAATAACAAATCAAATGATTATTTTTACTGAATTTTAAATTATAATTTAGAAAATATTCATTATTGACAATCAAAACTCGTTTATCTATATAGACATTAGAGAATAAGAGAAAATTAAAACATACATCTATATAAATAATTATATACATACATACTTAATACATATAATATAAAAAAATTATATCATAAAAAATAACATTAGATTTTGTGATTAATTTATAAAAGAATTATTTTGCTAATAATGTTAATGAATTTAAATAAAAATGGTAAATATCTAGATTATGAAGAATAAATATATATAATATAAAAAAATATTACATAAAAAGAAGATTGAAAATGTTAAGGGTAAGATAGAAATTATATAGAAAAGGGGGGAGAATGATTATTGTTCAATGTTGAGGGGACGTTTGATTTTTAAAGCAAAGTTGGGGTGTAAATGATTTTCACCTTAAAAGAAATAGTAAAAAAATAATTTTAAAAATAAATTGTTGATGTGGCACACACGTTACTGACATGGAACTGACGTGACATGCGCGTGTAATACACCTCACCCTATGAATCTGGTGCTATACTTTCAGGGTGGTATTTAATTCACTCCAAAATTGTTAAGGGGGTATTTAAATGTCCGTAAAGTTTAAGTGCTCCAGTAAGTTTAGCGGATAATTTTAGAAGGGATTTTATGTCTTTTCTTAAAATTTTATAATATATTTAAATAATCAATCAAATTTAATATTGGATACCTCACCTTACCTTGCGTAGGATAAATTAACACAACGATTATAACCTCAATACTATAATCCGAGATAATTTAATCCGCCAACAAAACTACCCGAAAATGTCTCTCGACGTGTCTAAGTGGATGAACATGGATAAAATTGCAGTAACCAAAACCTTTTAAGCTGAAAGACACTAGAGCTATATGTGGAATGTACAAAAAGTAAAGAATGAGAAGATAAGAACATTGCAAAATTTTAATCACCCCTTTTACTTATAACTCTTTAACTTTATCTAATTATCAATTTGATCATCTTCTTTTGCATTTTGTTTTATATATATTATTAATCATATGCTATCATCTCCTTCACTTTTTTTTGTTTTTTCGCTCAGCCATTAATTATGGAGTAAGGCAGTTCAAGTACACTAAATCTTTTGCTATGCGTGAGGTCTAGAAAATGGTTGAACAACAAAGGTTTATTGTATGCAGTTTTACCCCACATTTATACAAGAATCTATTTTTACGGCTTTAATCCATGACCTCTTGATCACATGGAGTAGTCTATGTTTTTGTGTCTGCTGTTTACATTTCATCCTTTTTGACTATTTGTAGTACCAACTCATAATTAGTCTAATGCATGTTCATTTATCAATTATTGTTTATAATGATTTGTAGTACTAACTCATTAGTTTAATGCATATTGATTTAGAGAGATTATATATACAGTTTCTTTTGGGTCTAAAATTATACTCCCTCCGTTCCATTTTACTTGACCTCATTTGACTTGGCACCCCATTAAGAAAACATTAATTAGAAGTGTATTTTATAAAATTAACTCTATTAATGATGTCTTGAAACTCTAAATCTAACTATTACTATTTTCTTTAATTATTTAATATTGAGGATAATATGTGAAAATAATAATAAAACATTTTTGATTTATGAAAATAGACAACTAATTTGAAACAAATATATTTAAAACGAAGGTCAAGTAAAAAGAAACGAAGGGATATAGTTCTTTGTATAAAACTATACTAATTTTTCTTTTTCCAGAATATAATATCAGTCACTTATCAGCATTCATACGATAGACTTCTTTATGTATTAAATTGTCAAAATCTCTACCATTAGTCTGTTTCAAATGGTAATACGTGTCAATGACTCCTTTGTCAATAGAAAGATATAAAGTGAGAATACATTTTTTTTTTATTAAAAAAAAAAACATTGAATTCTGAAGTTCTATTTTTACAAAAATTAATTGTCTCACAAAAGTTCAAAAGTACTTGGTGCGTGGCTGCGTAAGCTAGACAGCTCGATATCAATAAAAAGCTACTTTCTTCGTTTCTAATTACTTGTCATATTTTTTACTTGCACGCTGCTTATGAAAAATATTAATTAGAGGTTAATTTAATTAAATTATTCTTATTTATTATCATTTTTTATTTACTATTTTTTTTTTTGCACAATATTATTAATCTCTTCATATTTATGACTAAGAATAAAGGTGTAAACAAACAAGTAATTATGTCTTGATTTTCTAAAATAACAAATATTATCTAAAATGATAAATATTATAAAATATCTATTTTTAGTAAGGATGATAAGTATTTAAGAATGGAGGGAGTATGTCATTCTTACGAGTGATATATATGGACCCATTTTAACATAAGTGTCTTAATCAATGTCATTAATCAAAAGACACTTATTTAGTGGATGACACGTGTTAATCATCCATGACAACTACATTAGACTTTGTAAATCCCTGCCTAGTAGGAACATTGGAGAGATCAACATATGTCCTATTTAAAATTCCTATATTATTTTACTATATAATAAGAGGGAATGTTTGAGGAGCTTAGGGTCAAGTTTCTAAAATGACCACTAAGCTCCTCAAAGTCTCACTTATTATTATTTAAGGACTTTTTCAAAATTATTTATATTTATTTAAAATTTACGTAAAAAAAATACTATGAATCATAATAATTAATTTTAAAATATTTAAAAGACATAATAAAAAAATCGATTGATTTTCGAAATTCTATCGGTGCTCCATAAATTAGGACAATTATTTTAAAATGATATAAAAAGTGCTATAAATTACAATAATTAACAAGTTAAAATATTTAAAAGACATACAATATTCGATTGGCTCTCGAAATTCTATCATAGTTACATAAATTGGGACATAAGAAATACAGTAACATATATTATTTGAAAAATACGTAAAAAGTACTATAAATCACAATAATTAACTATATAAAAGATTTAATATGTGAGAACATAAAAAGCTTAGGGTCGAAAAGCTAATTGACTGCTTCACCCTTCTATTTTTATTTAATTTTATATATGTATTATTGCATATAATTATTTGTATATATCATATTTATCTCTTTATTGTTGGAAATTGAGTCTATTTGTATTTAATACTCTTTCCGTTTATCTGAAAATTACAAAAAAAAATAAATATAAATCACAATAATTAACTTAAAATATTTGTAAACAAGTAACATATATTGGGCTTAGGGTCAAGTTTTAACAATGACAATTAAGTTCCTCAAAGTCTCACTTGTTACTATTTGATACTAAGCTCTTCAAAGTCTCTCTTATTACTATTTGAGGACGTTTCCAGAATTACTTATATTTATTTAAAATTTATGTAAAAAAAAAAAGCTACAAATTACGCTGATTAGTTTTAAAATATTTAAAGGGCATGATAAAAAAAATGATTGATTCTCGAAATTCTATCGGTTTCGAATAAATTGGGACAATTATTTAAAAATGGGAATGAGAGGAGCTTAGGGTGAACTTTCAAAAATCACAAATAAGCTCCTCAAAGTCCTACTTATTATTATTTGAGGAGCTTACGGTCAATCGGTGAAATGACCATTTTGCCCATCTACTTCCTCAGAATTACTTATATTTATTTGAAATTTACGTAAAAAAAAAATTATGAATCACAATAATAAATTTTAAAAATATTTAAAATGCATAATAAATTTTTTTTACTGATTCCCGAAATTCTATCGGTGCCGCATAAATTAGGACAATTATTTGAAAGTGGTATAAAAAGTGCTATAAATTACAATAATTTACAATTTAAAATATTTAATAGACATAAAATGTTTGGTTGGCACTCGAAATTCTATCATAGTTACATAAAGTAGCTTGGGGTCGAAAAGCTAATTGACTGATTCACCCTTCTATTTTTATTTAATTTTATATATGTATTATTGCATATAATTATTTGTATATATCATATTTATCTCTTTATTGTTGGATATTGAGTCTATTTGTATTTAACACTCTTTCCGTTTATCTGAAAATTACAAAAAAATAATAATATAAATCACAATAATTAACTTAAAATATTTTTAAACAAGTAACATATATTGGGCTTAGGGTCAAGTTTTAACAATGACAATTAAGTTCCTCAAAGTCTCACCTATTACTATTTGATACTAAGCTCTTCAAAGTCTCTCTTATTACTATTTGCGGATTTCTTCAGAATTACTTATATTTATTTAAAATTCACGTTAAAAAATTACTATAAATTACAATAATTAATTTTAAAATATTTAAAGGAAAAAATAAAAAAATGATTGATTCTCGAAATTCTATCGGTGCCGCACAAATTGGGACAATTATTTGAAAATGATATGAAAAGTACTATAAATCATAATAATTAGCAACTTAAAATATTTAAAAGACATAAAAAATGGGGACATAAGAAGCTTAGGGCCAGCTTTAAAAAATGGGGAATGAGAGGAGCTTAGGGCCAGCTTTAAAAAATTACAAATAAGCTCCTCAAAGTGATATAAATTATAATAATTAACAATTTAAAATATTTAAAAGACATAAAATGTTTGGTTGGCTCTCGAAATTTTATCATAGTTACATAAATTGGGACATAAGAAGTAACATATATTATTTAAAAATTACGTAAAAAGTACTATAAATCACAATAATTAATAACATAAATATTTAATATGTGAGAACATAAAATAGTATAGGATCGAAAAGTAAATTGACTCATTCGCCCTTCTATTTTTATTTTGTGGTTATATATAAAGTAGTAAGTATTAGTGAAATCCAATTCATGTAATTTGACCAACGAAATCGATAATTTTTCTCTTCTCGAAATTCTATCAGTGCCGTATAAATTGGAACAATTATTTTAAAGTGATATAAAAAGTGTTATAAATTACAATAATTAACAAGTTAAAATATTTAAAAGACATAAAATATTCAGTTGGCTCTCGAAATTCTATCATAATTACATAAATTGGGACATAAGAAGTAACATATATTATTTGAAAAATAAGTAAAAAGTACTAATTAACAATATATCATATTTATCTCTTTATTATTGGAAATTGAGCTCAATTTCCTCTATTTGTATTTAATACTCTTTTCGTTTATCTAAAAATTATAAAAAATAATAATATAAATCACAATAATTAACTTAAAATATTTTTAAACAAGTAACATGTATTGGATTTAGGGTCAAGTTTCAAAAATGACAATTAAGCTCCTCAAAGTCTCACTTATTGCTATTTGATGTGTTTCAAAAATAACAATTAAGCTCCTCAAAGTCCCTCTTACTACTATTTGAGGACGTCTCCAGAATTGCTTATATTTATTTAAAATTTACGTAAAAAAAGCTACAAATTACAATAATGCATAGTAAAAAAAATGATTGATTCTCGAAATTCTATCGGTGTCGCATAAATTGAGACAATTATTTGAAAATGATATAAAAAGTATTATAAATCATAATGATTAGCAACTTAAAATATTTAAAAGACATAAAAAATGGGAATGAGAAGAGCTTAGGGTCAACTTTCAAAAATTGCAAATAAGCTCCTCAAAGTCCCACTTGTTATTATTTGAGGAGCTTAGGGTCAATCTGCGAAATGACCATTTTGCCCATCTACTTCCTCAGAATTACTTATATTTATTTGAAATTTACGTAAAAAAAAACTATGAATCACAATAATAAATTTTAAAAATATTAAAAATGCATAATAAAAAAAATTGACTGATTCCCGAAATTCTATCGGTGCCGCATAAATTCTGACAATTATTTGAAAGTGGTATAAAAAGTGTTATAAATTACAATAATTTACAATTTAAAATATTTAAAAGACATAAAATGTTCGGTTGACGCTCAAAATTTTATCATAATTACATAAATTGGGACATAAGAAGTAACATATATTATTTGAAAATTACGTAAAAAGTACTATAAATCACAATAATTAACAACATAAATATTTAATACGTGAGAACATTAAGTAGTTTTGGGTCAAAAAATAAATTGACTGGTGCACTCTTATATTTTTATTTTGTGGCTATATATAAAGTAGTAAATATTAGTGATCCAATTCATGTAATTTGACCAAAGAAATCGATATTTTTTCTCTTCATTATTAGTTACACCTACTTTTTGAGATTTGTGCCTTACAATAAATCATAATACTAATTAACAACTTAAAATATTTAAAATCATACAGAAATTGATTGACCGTCCAAATTTTATTTGTGTTGCATAAATTGGGATCACAAAAACAACATATGTTGGGCCCGTGCTGGCACGGGCTCCCCGTATCTAGTAATATAAAGAAGAGATAAAAAGTGCACGGCATATCCTTTTGTCCTATTTAGGTGTAAAAGTCCAGCTGATTATTGGTGTCTTACAGTCTGTTTGGATTGACTTATTTTAAGTGTCTTTAAGTTAAAAATAATTTTTAAGTATTTTTAAAATATTTGGGTAAATTTAAAAAGTACTTATAAGTATTTAATTTTAAGCTAAAATACTAAAAATAAGTCAAAAATCATTCCTAACTCATGACTTTTGGCTAAAAATGCTAAACTAAATCAAAAGTCATAAATTAAAAATTTAAACTTATAGTTTCTGGCTTATAAGTCAAAAGTCAAAAGTCAAAAGTCAATCAAAACGGATACTTATAAGTTATAACTATATTATAAGAATAATTTTAGTATGATAATATTTAGAAAAAGGCCTTTTAATTTAAATCTTCCCAGCCTCCCCGCCCCCCGTGCCCCACCAGCTTTCTAAATCTAGGACATTTGGACCCTTTGTACTTTTTAGTAGGGAAGAGTAAATAAATTGGTGTCATTAGTTGAGGACCAATTTCGATTTAGACACGTTGGGGCCAAGCATATAAAAGTCCAAAATTAGGTAGTCACTCATAAAAATTCTCACTTTAATCTTTAGCGGAATGATGGAAATTCGGAAGCCGAAGAGGTACTTCTTGACTTAAAAATTCCAAGCATCATCTTTTGGAAGAAACAATTTGTTTGGCTACAATCTTTCAATTTGGGTTGGTAAACTTGGTAAAAAGAGTCCGACCAGCTTTTTATGGGATAAATTTCACAAATAACCACTTTCAGTCACGATAATTGAAAAATAACCACATTGTGAAGTTTCAAATTCCATGTGAAATTCAAGGATATTGTCATGAAATTTACGTTGAATTTGGAACTCCATAACAGTAGCTACTTTTTAAATACATGACCGAAAAGTGGTCAGTCAGCTCTATTTCTATTATTTATTTATTTTGGTTGGGAGCAAGGAATCATCTTCAAAGTATCACAATCATTGTATACCAACATAATTGTTGATCTCCCCTCCCCCCCCCCCAAAAAAAAACAAATCCTTCCCCCTGATAGAACTAATTACATGTTAATTACTTACTCTTAGCACAGCCCTCAATTTACCGGAGCAATATGTTTAGTTAACACCACATAAGTCATAATATATTCAGCCCGCCTCTTTGAAATGAACTGAGACAAAAATTGACTAATATGTTCTTCATATGATAGCTTCATCTGGTGTTTTCATACATTCCATCAACTTAACGATGATTGCAGTAAGATTATACTAGTTGATGCCAAACAAAATTGCTGAATTATGCACCCGTTATAGTCATGTAACTTCACTAGCAATATTGAAAGCTGCACCGCGCAAAATGTGGACTAAACAGAAGTTAACGACGGCGTACAGAACAATTGGCAATTGACTCTGGCAGACACACGACTGTTCAATATCTTGACTTCCCTCCTCTCCCACGGCCACGCCCTCCTCCTTTTCCTCCTCCTTTTCCACCACGAGCCAAATCTTTGTTAGCGTCATGTTTTACTTGCATGTTCTCTGGGAGGGGCAGAATGTGATCAACACATTTCCTGAAGCTAAAATCATCCACAGAACCATCCTCCCTAACGACAAAGAAGCAGCGACTTTTAAACTGAGGATGAAACCGAATTTGGAATGCGCGAACTCCTGTTCCAATCTTTCTATCTGGCTCTAAATGACCCTTCTTGAGCAAGTCAAGCAAAACAATGTGCTCATACTGCAATACAAAACAAACAAGATAATAAGTTATCATCATCATATCAAGCACTCAAAGAAAACTTTAAAATAGTTTAAATATTTCATACTCCAAGAGTTAATCTGAACATGTAAATCCATGGACGCTTCCCATAATAGTTCATATGCTTGTAAGGTAATAATACTAAAGTGAAGGTTAACATAACTCATGTGATTTCCACTTCACAATTTTTAGGAGCATATAGAATACCGTGACAGAATAAGTGTAACAATTTGACCCCCAGCAAATAGGTCAAATAAAGAAGAACTACGCCTCAATCCCAAACAAGCTAGGTCAACTCTTTGTATTATGATGATTGACAAGTTTTATGTTGGCTGCCCGCCTACTGCAACCCTCTTCGTTTATTCGGCTTGAGATTGGCAATGTGAGCAAACTCATACAAGCGAAATTAGGCAACAGCACAATCAAGTAAATCGGAGCCTTTAAAAAGAAGTTCTGAAATTTGAGGATCAAAAGAGAACCATGAATCAAGCACTATAACAAGAAGACAAAAATTGGAAGTTACAAAAATAAAAGTAACTGTTTATAATATTGATGATCATCCTGAGTCCAAACAGATGAACCTCTTCAAATACAACAATCCCATGTTTAGGATGAGAAAACAGAGTCAAGCAGCAAGCAAAGGTATCAGAAAGCAAGGATGAAATCTTAAACGATGAGTCTCTAACCAACCAAAACAGATTACCCAGCACCTTTGAACACAGGAACACAATTACAATCAGTTAAAAACAGGCAAAACATTATACAAACAATGGAAACTAGAACGTTTTACTCAATCATGGAGGTCACACGACAAATATACCATCCAATACTCACTTCACATAATACAACCATTGTTTTCTAAATGCATTTTACTACCAATTAACAAGGATAGAAATATATGAAAAGCGAGGTGCAATCTCACAATTACTATCACATGGCTCACATCTTACAATAAACTGGTGCCAGTTTCTTGAGTCAATATTCATAATCGGAAACATAAACAGAATAGAAATCTACCATCACATCCATCTAAAATGTCGGATGCTTTAGACTTGAAGCAACTTTTGGCAGACTGGAGATAACTTATCGCTCACAAATGAACAAGTAAACCAATTGGCGCTACAAAGCCGCACAAAGGAACAGAACAGCATAGTGCATTGGTTGACTAATACAAACATATAATTCAGCTTAATGCTCTAAAGCAACACACTTTCAGACTATTCACATGTAAGATATCCAAAATTGCTCCGGAGATATCCCACATTTGTCAGCCTACTGATGATAAACTAAAACCAGAGACTCAAAAACACTATAAAGATCGAATCTTGCTTTATGGAATAATGCTAGTCAATCCTCTACAAATTTCATGAATATACTCAATTGGCACCTATTCAAACAGTCAATAAACTAAACCTTCATACCAATTTACTGAGGTCAGTGTAAGCTACATGAAAATCATCTATATACATTTCGCCTACTAAGATACGTGTTGTACCTATGTGAGCACAATTAGCTACCCCGAGCATTTCACATCTATATATAAAAAATAGAGCAAGATCAACATTTCCCCCTCAATTCCGAACTAATTGAGGTTTATACTTCAAATTGTTGACATCTAACATTATACTCCTTCCATTTCAATTTTTTTAACTACTTTCCTTTATAGTCCGTTCAAATTGTTGACATCTAAGATTATACTCCTTCCGTTTCAATTTTTTGACCTACTTTCTTTTGTAGTCTGTTTCAAAAAGAATTGACTATTCTTTTTAGCAACTCTTTAGTTTCAACATTCTACATAGCATGTTTAAGACCGATTCAAAAGTCTTCTTTACTTTCTTAAAATCCGTGTCATGTCAAAATAGGCCAAACAAATTGAAACAGGGGAGTATAACGATATAAAATGATACAATCTATACACATGTTGTATTTATTAAAACAATACACTATGATACTATACAACACAATACAATATGATACTATACAACACAATACGATACATTATTGAAGAAAATGCATAAAAAGCTTACCTTGTTGAGGTTGAGATTGGGAGACCAAGAATGAAGAAGCTTATAAAAGTAATCAAACATCTCCACAGACGACCCAAAATTCTTCGGACCCACACTAACCGGACCCGACCGGTTTTTCTTTTCTTCATTCACTTTTTCAGTTCCATCTAAATTTTCGAGTCGTTCTTCTTCCACAGACTTGTCTACCTTCAGCTTCTTCGTCGCGTCTTCATTATCCGGCTCGGCTTCCTCCTCCCTTGGACGCTTTGAGCCTCCGTTCTCTGACGTATCATCATCGGCGGCGGCTTGAGCTTCGATGTCCATGTCCTGAGCTGAAGTGTCCTTTTTCTCGGCTTCTACTACGGCTTCGACGGCGGCGGCTTCGGGTTCTGTTTTTGCCATGGCTATGCTGTAAAGTTGAGGGGAGCAAGTGAAGAGGTTAGAAATGTGGTAAAAGGAACCCTCGGGCTTGTTTTGATGCAAGGTTTGAAGTTTAAACCCTCGGGCTTGTTTGGTTGGAGAACAAGTTATTCCGGATAACTTATCACGTGATTAGTTATGCGAGATTATTGTTCCACTTTTAATACAGGATAAAAATAATATTTATAATTTTGTGATTACTAATCCCAAAATAAGTTATTATGTGATTTTATTTCAACTAAATATGAAATAAACTCGTCCTAAAATTAATCTTAAATTAGTTATCTCTTATTCTTCATATCAAACGAGCCCTCACTAATAGTTTGTTTGGATAGTTGTTAATTTAGAGTTGTCAAAACGGGTTAACCTCGCCCACCCCACCCAAGCCTTGCGGGTCAAGGAATTTTATGGGCTGGAGCGAGCTGGTCCTTCACTTGAAAGGGCCTTAAAATGATTAACCGAATCCAAGGGCCGCAGACTGGAGTGGACTAGCCCTTCATTTTTAAATTTTTTTCATTTCAATCTAAATTCAAACTTAAAATTTTGTCAATATTTAACATCTCTAACAAGATTATATGAAAGTACATGACAATTATAATCACAACATACAATATCCATATGATTAATAGGCTTCAACTTACAATTCCACGACTAAAATATATAACATCAAGAAAATGAGAAGATTTTCAAATCAATATAGTAAAGAATTATGTTGTTTCAATAATTTAAGATAAAATTCTAACAAAAAGTATTAATAGAATTTTTTTTTATCTTTTTTGATAAATAAATAAGTAAAGAAAATTTGAAAAAACAAACCTGCAAATTTCGAATTAAATCATATTCTTGGTCCATGAATTGACCCCTCCCCGGCCTCGTCAAGCCGCAAGAGCTAAGGGTTAACTCAGATTAAGCTTATAAGCCTCAGTTTTAAATGAGCTTAAAAAAAAAATTAAAAAAATTAGACAGCATAGATAAAATAACTCCATAATTACCTCATATGGTTAGTGTTTAAAATAATTACTTTACATGGTCAAAGGTAGTTAGAAAAACTGTTAATTATGTGGGCCTTCATATACAAATTGTGTTGCGTATATATCGGTTTAAATTAAATTAGAAAAACATACTCTCTCACCTAATACGTTGGTTTTGCGGCTGATTAACATTGAAAAGGAATAGATTATCATGTTTAAGAAGATTTCAGAAAGATCTTCCCTTATTCATGCAAAATTATAATCTCTAAACATCCGCACACGATATTCTTTGGAGTAATCCGTTTAGGTTGTGTATTTTTGTTTTCCTTTGAATTTTTGTTTAATTATCTATCTTCTTCTTCATCTAATCACATTAATTTCCTTCCATTTCCCCCATTTTTGCAGTTTTAATTAGGGTATGCATTGTTTATTTTTTCACTTATATATTTTTATATACATATGAATGTATGTTTTTTGATGTATATATGTATATTTTTGTATAACTATATATGTATACAAGTTTGTTATGTGTTGGTATACATATACATATGTATATACGTTTGTTATGTGTTGGTTCATATATACATTATGCATATACATATGTGTATACATTTGTTCTGTGTTTGTGTATATATACATGTGTATATATGTATATATGCATATACATATGCATTTAATTGTTTTGTATCTTTGATTTTTTTTTAGTCATAAAGTGAATTTATTTGTATATTTCTGTCAGTGCGTTTGTATTTTTGTATATATATGTATTCTGTATATACATGTCCTTAATTGTATATAATTGTATGAATATATATATTTTGTTATTTTTCATTTTGTATACACACACATATAATTGTTTTATGTATACATGTGTACTCTATATATATGGATTAATTTCATAGAATCCATTAATATTATTATATACATATGCATATACATATATGGAAAGAGATTATTATGGAGAAGTTGGAGAAAATATTGGATGCTGATTGTTATCCCTTTCCTTATTAATCTCTTTTTTCTCAATTTTTCACAGTTTCTCTGCTACATAATCGCTTAACTGAGCTTTAATGCTCCGTTATGGAAAGAGATTTTTGTGGGGGAAGTTGGAGAAAATAATGGACATTGATTGTCATCCCTTTCCGTTTTAATCTCTCGTTTCTGTTAAAATATTTTTTATATATATATATAATTCCTCCCTAAGTACATGTAACCACTAACTGTTGTCTATAGAATGTAAATATTAAAAGTTAGACTAGGAAGTTAGTTTTACAATCTATCATATCTTTTTATAATAGCTCTTCCTCATATTTTATATATTTTTTCTTGTAAGTCTGTTTTTAAAATTTAATATATGATATTATGTACCAAAGAAAATAATACAATACATTCAAATGTTTGTATTCCATCAAAAATTAACCCATTAAACAACGGTGTTAAAAATTTAAAATCATCAACTTTCAAGGTCTCTGGGTGAAATTTGTTTGTTTTTTAATTTATCTGCATTTCGCATCTCTAACGTACCATCCATTTTGATTTACACCTTTTCTATAACTTTCTAATCCATTTGTTGTTACGTTCAAAAAATAATTATTTTATAATTCAATAATTATTTTGTGACATTAAGCTATGGAAATTTTTAGTGGTAACCTGTAATAATTTATGTTACTTTGTCGAGCCGTAATTGGTGAATCAAATGTATGATACGTAACTGGTAAATGACACATAGACAGTTTTTATCCACTAATTTCTTACGACATAATACCATAAATTCTCGATTGTTAAACCTAAGATATATTTGTATAAAATTTAGTGTTGAATTTCTCAATTGTTAAACAAAGAGTATATACAATTAATTTTTAAAGAGAGATCCATCATTAATTTGCTATACCAAGACTCTTAAGAATCACATTCTAGACCAATACAAAATTCAGTTTCACAACTAGTCATAACTCATAATATCTCATAAGAAAACGGTTGTTAAAGTTGAGAATTAATAACAATGTTGAATGTAAAACATAGAATAATATATTAATTTGTCACGTTGCTACATTGTCAAACAAGCTAGCTGGTATAACTAACCAAATTAAATCTGTCAAGAATATAATACTGATCCTTATGCTTGACGAAAAATGTGGTAAATTGATTGTAAAGATTATACGTAATAAAATTTTCACAAAAAGAAAAAGAGAAAGCTCATTTACAAAAAAAAAGTAGGTGTTATTAAAATGACACTCATATAACAAATAAAATATACAACATCTAGAGAGAGATGCGACAAGAAAAGTGATACTGATAAATATAGTAATGAACAATGATGCTCATAAGCAAACATAAACTATCATGACTGATATAAAGTTAAGAAGACAATAAACAACTTACAGATCACACATCATACAGTGTATGATATTGCATTGTCACTAAGCTTTTTCCTTCTATTTTGTCCCCCTTCCCTCCAACTCTTCTTTTCATTTTTGTTGATTAAATAATGTTGTTTTGCACCCTCACTATAATATGGATTCTTTAGTGGTTTTAAAACGAATTAGAGTTAATTACCTAGTTGTTTAACCTTAGCTTTCAGAATTTCGTTTAAATGCTCATTCCTCTCATAATACAACACCTTAATATACAATGAAATGAATAATTCTACGAGATTTTCACTGATTTCAAATGATTTCCACAAAAAATTAAAACAACATAAAATAAAAGAATATAATGTTCAACTACGATGTACTTTCATGAGAATATTCTAAACGTGCAACTAATAATTCGTGTCAAATTTAAGAGTTTTAGGTAAGTATATGCCAAAACAAAAAGAAAAAAAGGAAAAGAGAAAATGAGAAACTAAACTGATACAATTTGATATAGAAGATTAATTATGTAGCATGCTTTCTAGAGAATAGAAATCATTAAGAAATGGCAAAGACTCGTTCTCTTCTGTTTTGGCTCTTTTCAACAACCTCATTTTCCCTTGCCTTTTACCAACTCATCAAATCACATCAACTTTTTAAAAGCCAAACACACATACCTAACTTTTCCACCTCTTTCTTCTGCTAATTCATACGGGGAAAAAGATCAGAAATACCTTCAACTATTAGAATTGATTTAAAAATATCTTTCGTTAATCTATTGAATCAAAAATATTCTTTCAATCACTTTTATAGCTCAAATATATCTTTATAATTAACAACATTTTATTAAATCATAATTAAAAAATTTATTTATTACGAGTCAGCTTTCTATTAGTTGAAAATTAAATTAATTAAAATGTTATTATTTTATAATCAAATCCAGATCCAACTAAAACTATCCGACCCAAATCCGACAAAACCCACCCCAACCAATTAAATAAAGAGGCAAACCCATTTCTTCTAAACCTAATTTCATTCACATTTTATTTATGTTGAAAGCTGAGTCTTCTTCTTCTTCTTCAATTTTTAGGATTCTTGAAAACTATTTCTTCTTCTACTACTAATGAGACTTGCAAGTAAGTAAGCTGCTGCCAATGAGACACAACTTTACCTCCCTAACATATATGCAGGCAGACACGAAAAACAGAAAATTATTCACTTTTGTGGTATGGTGTAACTGATATAAACCAAAAACTATGGGTCACCATTATTTAATTGGTTGGGGCGGGTTTTGTCGGGTAGTTTTAGTTGAGTTCAGATTTGGTTATAAGATAATAACATTTTAATTAATTTAATTTGCAATCAATAGAAGATTGACACGTAATAAATAAAATTTTTAATTATGATTTAATAAAAGACCATTAGTTGTAAGGGTATATTTGAGCCATAAAGATAGATGAAGGGGTATTTTTGACCCAATAGATAAACAAATGATATTTTTAAACCAATTTCAATACTTAAAGGATATTTTTAACCATTTTCCGTTCATACTATTAGGCTACAATTATGTATCAATTGAGTGTTACGGGGTAGGGGTAGAGAAGGGAGGAAACATGACATTACGTGGTGCATTTTATTCCTGTCTTGGTGCTTACTCATTTTTGGCCAAATCAACTAAGAGGAGATGTCTAAATGTCTATATTTATGACTATGACATAATGGTGGCAAATGGCATTCACACCAAGACTTTGATTATCTTGTACAAAAACTTCTAGTCCTTCCGTTTTAATTTGTTTATCCTATTTTTTTTTAATAACTTTTTAAATTTTACTTTTCATATTACTCCACATGTTTAAAAACACAAGATTAATTTTAGTACATTGATATATTTTTAATTTAAGATTATAAGATTCAAATTTTTTTAAAAATTTTCTTAAATTTTGTTTCAAGTCAAAATAGCACAAACAAATTGAAACGAATTAAGTATTAATTAGTAGGATTAAGTGATCAGACATAAGGACAGTTTCATGTACTACTAAACATTCTATGTTGATGTAGAAGGACAACATTCAGGAGGTACAATTTAAACAGTCTATCTTGATATTTTACGGCTTAAACATGTAATCTATAATTCATACAAGAAAAATTTTAACATTGCCCCAAAGTTCTCCTCGTGCGTTAGACTTAATACTTCTTAATTTATGACCTTTGTGATTAAAGGGCTAAGTTGGAAGTAAAAACATGTGTTTATAATATTTTCTTGATTATATAAAATATCTAACTTTATAGTATTCATTAGTTTGATAAGTTGAATTCTCATATGATCACTTAATCAACCATTTTATTTCATAAATTCACTCAATTTTATATTTTGTAAGTAACACAATTGTTTCAGGAAATCAACTCCACAATTGCGTATATAAGTACTTTTTAATTTAAAAAATTACCCATGAAAAACGTCGTTTTCTTTTGGCTTCAGGCGAACGTTACCAAGGCTAAGGGTAAAAGAATAAATTGAGAATTTAGACAAATTATGTAATCTAATCTTATCTTAACTTTGACACAATCAATAGAAGAGTCTACATTAAACTACTAGTAGTATAAATACATTTTGTTGATACTAATCAATTTTTATCATCAATTTCTAAGCAAACCCCACAAAGAAAAAAGTGTTGCTGCGACTTTTCTTCTCTGAAAAAGACTCGTATTTATTTATTTTATTCTTTCAATTTATTAGCTTCTAAGCTCCGATATTCACAAACAAAGCGAACCCATCAAGAATTGCATATTCAGGTACCTCTAATTCCTATCTTTTTATCCTAAATTTTCTCAAGATTGTAACTTCTTATTTGGGGTTTTATGAATTTGCATTTAGGTAAGTTAATCTACATTTTAATCTAAATTTCTTGTTCAAGATTGTAACTTTTTATTTGGGGTTTTATGAATTTACATTATTGTGTGTTTATTCAGCTCAATTACTTCAATTTCTTACGGTTAATCGACCTTTTAATCTGAATTTCTAGTTCAAGATTGTAACTTTTGGTTTTGGTTTTGAAAATTTCTTTGATTGGGCGAGTTAATTGCTGGGTTTTGGCTTCTTGTTTTATTTGTTTTGATTTATTGAAACTGAAAGTAAAAGATGCTGTTTTTTTTCATCCTTTTTATCACACAGTTTGAAGCTTTTGGTTACCTTTTTAGAAGTTTTACCTGGAAATTTATGGTCTTGATTTTGTCAAGATTGTTGACTGTTAGAAAAAAGAGAGGAATGGGCTGTTTTTATGCTTTTGTTAAACCGTTTTGCTTCAAAGTTTGGGTTGGATTTTTGAACTTATTTTGATAGGTCAATGTTTTTTTTTTGATGTTAGGTTTCAAATTCCTTTAGCTACTATCCTCTAATTTAGCTGTTCAAGAGTGTTGTTCTTTAGTTCGGAAACTACCTCTCTATCTCTACAAGGTAAGGTAGGGTTAAGGTCTGAATACACTCTACCCTCCCAGACCTCATTTGTGGGATTACACTGGGTTTGTTGTTGTTGTTGAACAATGTTGCTCTTTAGTAGTGGAAGAAATGTGGGGTATCTGTTTGCCGTTTGGAACTAGGAGATCCAAATTTTTTTTTTTTTTATAACCGAGTTGTGCCGGCCAGCTTGCGCGCACGTCGACTAAATCCAGGATATACCTGCCACCTCCCACCAGCAACAGGTAACGGATAACTCTGTCCATCGAGGCTAGGACAGATGGGAAGAATCACCTAGTGTTTGTCTCTGTTGGGAATTGAATTTGAGACCTCATGGTACTCAACCCACTTCATTGAACCACTAGGCCACACCCTTGGGTGCCTAGGAGATCCAATTTCCTTGCATGTTTATGTGGCATTCTGGATTTTTTGATTCTAAATGAGAAGAGCCTAAATCTTGTTATTAGGAAATTAAAGTGAAGGATATCACATGCTTTTCAAATCCCTCTTCTCTTGACACATGTGATGACCCTTTTAGTAAGTAGCTTTGTTTTTTAATACGGCAACGTATGGGTCTAACCTTGTGCAAAACAAAACTATACAACACTAAAGTATACCAATTTCACCAAAACCAATATCTCTAATAGTCTGTTACATGTGATGGTTGGAGAATCTTCTTTTACTTTAGTGAGTGTCCGAATTTTTCCTCTTATACTTTTGTCATGTGAAATGGCTGATGATGTTTGAGGATTTTAGGATAAGTTGGTGAACTGCTAATGGAAGAACATTTGGTTTTGCGTGTTGACCATCTCGTTGCACCCGAATCTTTGCACTCTCTGCCGCGGCCCGAGCATACAGAATCCTCTGGAGGCAGATCTGGCTCTCAGACAGTTGGTACGTCCTCAGGTATTGATGCTAAGGCGGACAAAGATCCTGGAGCGGGAGATGAAGGTGAGCCATTGCTTCAGACTGTGGAATGTCGGATTTGCCAGGAAGAAGATAGCTTGAAAAATTTGGAGATTCCTTGTGGTTGCAGTGGCAGCTTGAAGGTATCTGTGTGAAGTTGGTAAATTTTAGTGCTCTTCTTGTTCATTGAGTTGCTAGACATTGCTTGTGCTTTTAATAATTATGTCAATCACATCTTTTTACAGCCAAAGCCTAAAACTTGCTAATACCTGATATATTTGAAAACTTGAGATTTGCATGATTCAACATTCTACAAAAGCTTGATCTTTAAGTATTCTATCCTCTTGAACAAAATCTTGTTCTTTAGTTTAATTGCATGGCTTGAAACAAGTAGTAGTTAGAATTGGTTGTTGTACTAATTGACTTTATGTGGGTTTCATCTATAAGACCTCTGAGTAAGTCCCAGACACAGTGTTTATTTGTTTAAGAGTACCATGTGTCATCTTCATCTTCTAAAGGTATCTCAAAATGATGAACATGCAGACACCAAAGACATTTTCAAAACCATGCCTGCGGTGATAGTGCTCATCTTCCTGCCAATTTAGGCGTGTTAAAGTCACCCAATCTATGGGAAGGTTACTTTCACTCAATCAAAGTTCTGTTTAGGTATAGCCAGGCCTTTTGTGTGCAATAGATCAGTAGAGGGCTTTGTTTGCTGCAATTACCTTCTAAAGCTAACAAATGTTTTTCATTTAGCAATTCAGATTTCAGATAATGATTTTGTGTTTCAAACTTTTATAGTTTCTTACATTCTCCTTGATTTGTTTTAGAATTTTAATAGCTGGGAACCATAGATGAGCTGATTTATCTCTCCGTGCTGCAATGTCCAACAACTATTTTGTGTACTTATATTAGCTTTTACTGGTAACCTGACTAATTCTTTTTTATTTGTCATATACTTCACTGTCACGAATCCAGTATGCTCATAGAAAATGTGTTCAGCGATGGTGTGATGAAAAGGGTGATATAACTTGCGAGATTTGCCATCAGGTACTCCAGTGTGTGTTCTATTTACCTTGTTTTGTTGAGTATGATGATTAACCTTTTGCCTCTCCCCATCCCGAAAACAGTATAAGACAATTGAGCCATAAAAGAGCGAGGGTAGGTGTGTAGGTGAGATACCATAATTGACTCTGTACCAGACTACCTATGTCCTTTATGTGTGCTCACGTTTTCCCTCCTCAATACTCTTTCCTGGCTAGAGGGTGTGTCACTCATCCTTATGCAGCAATTCAGCTGTATATTCATTTCTTGTACTTCAGAAATACAAGACATTGATACAACCTATAAAAGACAAGGGCATTGATACTTAAAAATCACAACTTTGGATGCCGCTGAATGCTTGCTGAAGAGTTTCTAGTTCAGTTACACTCGGAATTTTTTTCTATCTTGCTGGCAGACTTACCAAACTTAGAAAATTTTCTTTCCAATCTGCAGCTTTATCAGCCTGGCTATACTGCTCCACCCCCACCTCCTCAATCTGATGATACATCCATTGACATCAGGTATGTTCAAGTCATGACTATTTTATCATCTGCATACCAAATTTTATTCACTTTCCAGTCATTCTACCTAGAGGTGTTGATGTTGTGCTGGTTTTGATAATTACAGCACAAAGATTGTTGTGTATGTATGCGTGTATATATATAGATGCCCCTCTCCCCTTCACCTAGACAAACGAACAAAAATGAAATGAGGTTCAAAAGACCATGCGTAGGATAAGCTTTCTATTGTTTGTGTTCAGGCTTCCCTTTTACTTGAGTATGTGTATCTCCTCTGCTTCTTCAGAAACCTCGCAATATGCTCAGCTATTTGATAGATTTTAGCAAACATTATTTACTCACAGAAGCCAAGTCATATAAAACAAATAGTTGGTGTTCACCGTTGACAATATTAATATTTTCTATTGATGTTTGTTTTTTATTTGTTATCTAGTTCTACAATAAATTGAGTTGTAATTAAATGGAAAACTCAGCTTCATTGGCATGAAAAATATTTTTGCACTCCTGTGGATCAACAAGAATGGCTTCTTTAAAGAGTATTAAGTAACCATAAAGATCTTTATCATCCATTTATGGTTAGTGTAACATGTTTTAACCTTTTATCTTCTGGGGTAGCTTAGTTCCCCAATATACACTGTTGATGCATAATTTGGCCTTGTTACTAATTTTGTAAAATAATCTGATGGAACCAATACTTTGGTGCCAGTTTTTGCCGTTATTAACTTCTGCCTGTGGTAAGTAATTGTTCTGGCTATTATTCCCTTAAATTCTTTCTTTTCCCCTTTTTAAGAGTGGTTTTCTGGGGTTTTTCAATAAAATCCAGAAAATTTTTCTATGCTTCTGGGATCATGTAGCACTCGAAAGATAAACAGCACATCCTTTTGCAATCTTAATGTGAACTTCTTTGCTGTCTGATTTGTCAATGATGAATTCAACCATGTGGCTTAAGTAGAGGTTGGACAGTGGGTGGCACTCAGGTCGACTTAAATGATCCTCGACTACTTGCAATGGCTGCTGCGGAACGCCGTCTTCTCGAGGCTGACTATGATGAATATGCAGATTCAAATGCTAGTGGAGCTGCATTTTGTCGTTCTACCGCTTTAATTGTAAGCAACTGAAACATTGTGTAGTTAATTCATTTTGTTTCATTAGAGTGCAAACTTCTTTTGCTAAGTAGTGTCAAATGTGATGTTGGACATGCATTAGAATTGGTCTTCTAGCTGGTATGTACATGAACGGGTTAAAAGTTTCTCTCGAGAGGAGGGTTGGGGTGACATTGGTAGTTTGAACACGATTTTTCACGTTAAGCTCTGGAATGGTAGAGTGCAATTGAATTGGTAGTAGAATTTTACCAAGGATGCATTTTAGGCCCATTCCATCTTTAGAGTAAAAAATGACAGCAGGATTTTCATCTCATTGGAGGCATATGATAGTAATGATATTCAAGAGAAAACGTTATTTATAAAAAAATAGATATTAACTCGTCCACCCTTTCTCTATATAAACAAACTTCTACACCCTTCAGTACTTATAGGCTCATGCTTGTCTTTCAAGATTTTCCAGTAAGTTCTTGAAATGACAGTCTGTATTAGTATATGATGTTATGTCACTGCAATGGTCTCTTGGTAGAGTGCATGCTTTTCTTCTCTTTTCTCTTATTACCCTCTTTTGTTTCTTATTCTATTTTTCTCCTGGTTGTTCAACGGGATCAGAAATGAGAGTCAGTCTCTTTCCTAAATATTTGAAGATTTCTGCAGTATGCATGGCATGTATCCTACGTGTTTATGGATGTTAAACTTGAAGAATATTAGGGAAGAATCTTTTAGATGTGCCAAAAACCAGTAGATCTTGGTGACAAATTTGTTTTCAATCTTCTCACTTTGTTTGCTCACCATATTAAATGATGCACTCTTTTTTCCTGCAGTTAATGGCCCTTCTGTTATTAAGGCATGCTCTCACTGTTGGAAATGGTGATGAGGATGAGGATGATATTTCGACTTTTTTCTCTGTAAGTAATACAGTGAGTTTTAAGTCTACTTGTTACTTCCTATGATAAGTTTATGACACATCTACTATAGATGGTGTGTGGGACTAATGTTCTAGTTGATTCTTGACACAGCTTTTCCTGCTCCGTGCTGCCGGTTTTCTTTTACCTTGTTACATTATAGCTTGGGCTATCAGTATATTGCAGCGTCGCAGGCAAAGACAGGTTAGATACCTTTTTCTTCTTTTTATAACTTTCAGAACTCTATTAACATTGTCTTCATTCTTGCACATTTTAGTGATACTTCACGTTCATGCCAAATGTGTCAGTCTTATGGTGCAAATCCCTTAGTTTTTTCTGCTTTTCTTTTGGTCGTAGGTTAACTAGTTTCTATATTTATGCACATTTGTAAATTTTTATTGTTCATGCTTATTCCATGCTTAACCAACTACTATTTGATTTCCATATTTGGCTGTTTAAAAGTCCCAACTTTCACGAATGAAATACACAATTGTTTTTGTTTCTTACACAAACTCTTAACTGGCATACTTGTTTTTCTTTTTAATTTTCTTCCAATAAGTATCAAACATCACACTTTCATATTTTATATTGATAATGATGTAAATAACAGTAGGCAAATGAAATACATCATGGAAGTTATTCAATGGCCATCTTGCACATGAGAGAGACTGAGAGACATCAGAACTACTTTCAATCTGCGAGATTTGAGGTTCCACCGTGATTTCAGCACCCAGTTTTCACTACTGGTGTAGGTTGGTTGAATAAAATAAGGATCAGAGCATGTCTTTATCATGATTAAAAAAATTGTAGAAATTAAGAGCAGGCTCATCATTTGAGAATTTTCGCCACCTACTCTAGCCATGAGAAGTTAATCATGCCCACTTGTTGTTCATGGTGCAGTTTATTTTTATACAATTTTGCTTATGTTCGATTTTTGTGTAACCAACATTAGGGTCCCTTTTCACAAGTACATCGATGCTTTTCTTAGGTAGATAGACACTTAAATGTTTCAAAAGAAATTACATGACACATCTAAACATAAGTTTCTTTTTTGTGTTGCTAGATAGACTTAATTTTTATACTTTGACAGATATTCAACTTTTACACCTGAGTGTAGTAATGGTTATAGTAGGTTACTTGCATATTTTGTTAGTTACCAATCCAACCTTACGATATGCAGGTATCTTTAATTGTCTTTAGCTTTCAAGTGATTTGACTGTGTAAATTATAAACTTCATTTAACATGTCACTGTTTAAACGTCAAATATACATATGCTTATGATTTTTCTTTTTCACATCTATAAAGCAGGAGGCAGCAGCATTAGCAGCAGCTGAAGTTGCTTTCCTGGTGCAGGCAGGGCAGCATAGGGGTTTGCATGTCTCAGTCGCACCTGGACCTGCACCGCCAGCAGAGCCTTCGACAACACCAGGACGGGCAACAACTCCTCAGGCGGCAATGCCACCAGAACAGGTGGCAACTCCTCATCCACAACCAGTATAAACATTTTTCTCTGTTTCCTTATCCAGCAGTTTGAGAAGATAATTGTACTTATGGTGAGTGAACAGGGAAATATTT
The DNA here is from genome assembly GCA_031232105.1 of Capsicum rhomboideum. NCBI lineage: Eukaryota > Viridiplantae > Streptophyta > Magnoliopsida > Solanales > Solanaceae > Capsicum > Capsicum rhomboideum. The sequence goes on along the minus strand of CP124713.1, from coordinate 9,365,144 downwards.
TTTCTCGTTTCGTTTTAATCATTTACCCACTGTATCTTTGCATTGAGAGATGCACAAGCTCCAAATTTCCTATTTCGTTATGTTTGTAAATATCAAAATGTTGCAGCCACTAGGTGGCCTGGGAGTCTTGGCCTCCTGAGGTCAGCTACAACTTTATCAGGTCGTTGCTTCAATTGTGTAGATACGGTATCTTCACATCGCATTAGTCGGTTACTGTCTGTTTCAACATTTCACTATAACAACCAAGTTTCTTTGGAACTGATTGCCATATTATGTTACTCTACACTATATGTTTTCCATAACAACGTTTTGCTATAACAATAAAAAAAATCTGGGCAAACGGTGTTACCATATGTGACAAAAGATTAGTGAGGAGGGGACTTGGAACCTATAACAAGGTTCATGAGGAAAGAGGGAAAAGAGCTGGCTTTTTTTTGTCATTTCCTAAAGGGAAGTTGAAGATGTCGTGCAATTCTACGTCCTTGGTTGTCATGTAATTATGCTTGTTTGTTGTCATGTAATTATGCTTGTTTTACTTATTGACATTTTATTTATGATGAAAAACTTGCGTAAACGAGCAGCTACATATGTTAAGTAAAGCTAGAGCTAGAGCCATCAGAAATTCTTGCATGTATAATGACAGAATTTCTTATTGCTTGCAATTTTTCGTAGCTCATGCACTACAAACAACATAAAAAAATTATCAAGATTATCTCGTCTTGGAAGAGTTAAAGAGTAACAAAATAAAATAGGGGTCAAATTTCGTGTTTAGTTTGATCTCCAAAGTTAGAGAGGTGAGATCTCAATTTTTCTGAGAATGATTAGTGATTAGATAAAGGAATAATGAACCCGGCTTCAGGAAGCCCACGAAAACAGGTTTTAGTAACTTTTAAAAGGAAGCTCAAAGGAACAATAAGAAATAACGATCTTCGGTCACTTTTGGTCTATATCTTTGAAAAACATAGTTATTATCTTGAAATTTTAAATTCATAATTTAAACTCTATCATAATGCTTATTTTTCATTTATACAGTAGCTATTTGTGGATTTTATCCCATTTTGTTATTTGTAGAAAGAGAAATATAAACCAAAATAATTGGCTACTATTCTAATAGGACCAGACCAAACTTTTTGGTCCAAAGGAGCATTAAAACTTTCTTGCAAGAATGTAAATAAACATTACTATAATGGGAGTAATAATGTTTTTGTTTCATTAAAGCTGGAAATATGGTCATATTACATATAACCACCAGTTGGGTCAGATAGAAGTGCAACAGGATCAAGAGCAGACAAAACAACAATATTAGGTAGACATATTAGATGAAGAAAATAGAGAGAAACTAGAAAGTAATTCAAGGGCACTTGGGTCCTCCTTCCTTGGTCTTCCAGTTGTTGTAACAGGGACAAACAGCCTTGTTTCCATAGGTACCAGGTGGAACACACAAGCACTTGTTGCAGCATTTTTGGCAGAAGAACATGCATGGCTTGTGGTACTGTGTCTTGCTACACCTCCTCGAACATTGTGGTAGACATTCTAGTAAAATACAAAAGAACAAAAACAAAATCGAGACTTAAATTTCTCATAAACATTAGATGATGACTTCAAGATTATATACGAGTACAATGATAACCACATTCACGTTCAAAAATCAAATATACATTTCTTGTAAAGTATTGGGTTCATGTGAATCCGTAACTTATAGCTAGCTCTGCCTCTTAACAACATTATATGTTTTGATTCTCGTACTTCAAATCGTTTAGTTCGTTTTTTAGAGTGAAAATAAAGAGGAAACACTTACGTGAAGGCTTCAAGCTTCCCGGTCCATACTTTTTCTGAAATCACAAATAAATTGTCACAATAAAGATTATATTAGACAGCAAATGGTTACAGAAAGTGGGAAGATTCAGATAAAAAAGAGTTAACTTACAGCATGGTGGTGTTTGCCATTTGCTGCCATAACAGTGGTAGCAAGCATGGAGAAGGCAAGGATGGCCAAAAGGAGAATTGAGACAATCTTGGCCATGGATGATTTTCTTGGTGAGAATGGGAGAGCAAATAGGCCTATTCACACTTAAAAGAGAGAAACAAAGGAGTATATTGGAAGGACAATTTGTGAGTATAGAAGTAAATGTGGTGCTTGATGCAAAGTGTACTGGAAGGTTTGGACTATAAATAGAGCCAAAAAAGGCAACAATTATTTAATGCTCCTTCAATCCACTTTTACTTGTTCAGTTTAAAAAATCAAGAAATAAATCATCACTTACTCCCTCCGTTCATCTTTACTTGTTTACTATATTAAAAATAGATGTCCAATAATACTTCTTTAGTCTGAAAAATCAATCGATTATTATCATTTTGCGTCCATTTTAATTTACTCTTGCTATTAAATACTAATCATTATACAATGCATTTCGCAGAGCATTAAATTCATTAGATTTAAAGGATAATATAGTAAAATCATCTAATTAGTTATGTTTCTGAATGTGTGTGCCAAGTTAATTGAGGATAAGTAAAAATGGAAGGAGGCAGTAGTTCTTACTTTACCCTTATTTTTAATGATATTCTTTTCCAAAGCGTTAGATTATAATATTCAATGGTGATATAATAAGATTATCATTCTATTTATTGCTTCTTAAAAAATGTGCCATGTGAATACTGAATAAGTAAAATTGGACGGTGGAATAATAAAATCTAGTATTTACAGTTTCCCACTTGGCCGTTGAAAGGCATTAAATGTAGAAGCATAAATATTGGGGGTTGGGCTAGTGATATGGAATATAAAAAGAAAAATTGCAACTGCCGGTGAATTATTAGGTAGATGAAACGAAATGGTAGTTGAAAAATGATAGCAGAGTTTCAAATAAATGCAAAAGAGATGAGGGGTTGGATCATGGATGAGTGTCTTTAGAACAAAAAAGGAGAATACAAATGGCCAGTGGGACATAAATGTACCTAAAAGAAGTGGGCAATAAATAAATTAGACATCTCTTCATTCTTAGATGCACTCGAGACTTTAAGATGGCATTTGTAATATCAGAAAGGTTAGATTACATTGGTGGTATCTCTAGGTCAGTGCTGTATAAGAATAGTATTGAATATGAATATGTGCTATATGAATTATGTCTTTAACCATGCGTATTCATGTATTAATAATCTTTATATTAGTCCTCGTTTCAAAATAGTTGATCCTTGTTGACTTGACACTCCCCTTAAGAAAATATTTATTAGGGGTTTATTTTACCAAATTAGCCTTATTAATTACGCTTTAAAAATATAAATTTGAGTATATACACTTTGTGTAGTCATTTAATGATAGGAATAATATTGGAAGAACATAATAATATTTTCTTGATTTCATAAATAGGTCAACTAAATTAAAACAAATACTTTTAAAAAAAAGGCCAACTAAAACGAAACGGACGGAGTATATTACAAATTCCACAATTTACTATGTATCAGTTATACAAAGACGGAAAATCCTACGAAACGACTTCTTAGATGGTTTCTCATACTGCTCAAGTTGGTTAGTTGTTCATGGGTAACTGATATAACACGTAAAAAAAATAACCAATATAGATCAATCCATATAACCATCTAGATCAATCCATATAACACGTAAAAAAATGGGTAACTGGCGTGTCCAATATAGATACCCATAAAAAAAAAAAAAAAGTTACCCATTTTTTTACGTGTTATATTGGACTTCTTAGATGGTTTCTGGTCTTAAACAAATCAGTTACTCAACCCATTTTTAATCGGACGAGTTGGATGAATACTCTAAAATTTTAGCCATTTTGACAACAGTAATAAGTATGGGATTATGGTGGAAGTGTGAACTATAAGTAATGCGATCAAAGACATGTACTACCTCCGTTTCAAAATAATTGATATGTATAGATTTTGTATAATTTTAAGAAAAAATTAATAAGGGGTGCAAATTGATTAATATGACCTTATTATCTATTTAATCTCGATTACATGAATCTTGTTCAATTAATATGAAAATTAGTTACTAAGGGTATAGTTAAAAAAAGTGGTTAATTATCTCTTGATATTTTAAACATGCCAACTACTCCCTTCGTCCATCTTTACTTGTCCACTTTTGACTTGACACATACCTTAAGAAACAATAAATAGAGGAGTGATTTTACTATATCACCCTTTGAATATAATAAATTTTTTGCTTTAAAAAATGTAAAGCGGGATGAATAATATTTAATATCAAGGGTAAAATGGAAGAAAAAGGATAAATTATGAATTGATTTTTCGAACTGCACAAGTATTATTAGACATCTCAAAATAAAAAAATAGATAAGTAAAAATAAACGGAGGGAGTATTTTGAGGTGGAGGGAATATAGCGTTAGGCACCAACAAAAGTAGTAAAAGTTAATGTGGACAGACAATCATTTAAGACCAATATCTAATAGACATAATGGCAGACTAAAACAGATGAAGCTCGAGAGGCACTTGCATGTACTCCCTCCGTTCATTTTTATTTTTCACCTTTTGCGTTTTGAGAGTTAAAGTGTATGAATTTTTTCCCAATATTTTAAGATATATTTTTTATCATATTAATATGAGAAAGATTGCAATTTATAATATTTTTTTATAGTTTTTTAACATCTATATTTTTAAATTTTAGATTAATCCATTTCAATTTAGCTTTAAAGTTTAATCAAGTTGACTTTCGTAAAACAAAATGTGACCAGTAAAAATAAACGGAGAGAGTCAAAATTAAAAGGGAAACAATTGGTCATACAGTAAATGAGAGAAACCCATACCACATGCGGCAAGCAGACAGTGAAATTGAAATCTCTTTTAATCTTCGCACACCAACCTCAACATTGCAGACATAAATGCTTTAACAGTAGTAGTACGGCACAATAGAGGAGACAGTTGCTGGTTCATTGCTCATGTGCCCTCATTTAATTTCCTTTGACCACCTTCTAGCCTACTACTTGTTGAATTACAGTTGAATTGGTTAGCTAGTTCTTTTTTTTTTTTTTACAAATATAATTATTACTCTGTAGGAGCTAGTTGAAATGCTCTCACATTTGGGGAGAGGTGATTAGACAGGACATGGTGTAGTTGCAGCTATCGAGGACATGATCTTAGATAGAAAGGTGTGCATGACACGTATTAGGATAGAAGGTTAGTAGATAAGAGTGCGTCCTTACTAGCAAGTAGAGTACATTGTCTTGTTGCCTTAATAGTAGTTGTAGGACTACCCTGTAGTTTCTTGTTATTTGATCTTTGCTACTATCTACTGTTTCATGCAGTTCGTCTGATTATTATTTTATCTTGAATCGAGAGGTCTATCGAAAAAAAATATCTCAACCTCACCACTAAGGTTAAGATAAGGTGTGCGTACACTCTAACCTCCCCAACCCCACTTTGAGGGACTACACTGATCATGTAGTTGTTATCAAAGAGTCTATAGCATCATAAGTTTTTCTTTAGCAGAAGGAAGAACAAAGTCTAAGAAGAGCAACTATACGAGAGATTGATCACAACTTGTAATGAAATATAATGTAGCTTTCACTATTTTGACGGTTTGACCACACCAGAATTTTTGATGAACTTCAATTTTGGAAATCAAACTATACATCGGTTCCGTTCAACGATAGATACACTAATAATTTCAATGAGCTTTCTCATCTAAATTAGAATTGCCAAGATATACAGTACAAATAAGTTTACACTCTAATATGGGCCTAACGCGAAATAAGACAAAAACACGATAACTCTAAGCTAGCTTGTTGGAAATTGGAATTGAATCACCCATGTGGGTGAAATCAGGATCCACGTCCAAGTAGATAAATATATATGTATTATATATATATATATATATATTATAATATTAATAAAAAAGGAGAGAAAAGACATGTATCTTCTGAAGGGTTGTGTCACTTCTGAAGAGTTGTGTCATTTAAGTAATATAAAGAGTTCCAATATGATTGAGACTTCTTAACTTGAAAAGTTGTAAGTCAACAAAAAAAGAACATACGTACGCTCTCCTCTCTTACAGAACGAAAGAAAAAAAAACTCTCTTCTTCTTTGTGAAGAACTACGATGGTAGACTCCTGAGAAATTGAAAGCTCTTCACCAAATATCGGAGCAATCTTCTGTAACAGGTACGACTTAGATTGTGAATCTTTACGGTGTAGTTCGTATTTGTTATATGTGATTACACTGTCGACTAGTGAAACAAATAAAATGAATCTTGGGATGAACTTCGTGTTCTTATTGATTATTTTACTTCATTGGTATCAGAGCATGTGTTTTATTTCTTTCCCGGTCTTGTTTCCCATTCCTTGGAATCTGTATTGTACTTGTGGACGAAGATTCTTAGAGAACTCTCGGCCTCGTCTTTTTTTTCTGGTCTTTTTTTGTGAAATTGATAATAGAATAATATCATAAGATTGATCAAATGTTTTGACCAGAATAGTATATCAAGGCCCACGTCGGCCACACACTGGTTTTAACCAAGTGACTAATTTGGTTCATTCAACTTTTTTTAAAAAAAATTGAAACCGTGTTGGTTTTAAGTCTGTGTGATTTGAAGTTCGATTTTTGGTTGATCTCTTTTGTTACTCTTGTAAAAGAATTGTTCTTTTGAGGCAATTAAACAATATTTCGTATGATCATATTTTTTAAATAGAGAATCATAAAAGCTAGAGATCATTATGTAAGAACAATGTTTCTGGAAGCACTATTTTTTTTTTCTTATGAGGACTTGTCTTCTCATTTACTCCCTCCATTCCAAAATAATTGAATTGTTGAGGTAATGCACACATATTAAGAAAAAAAGAGTAAGATATAAATTAGTCATTTTTTTTCCATTTTTGCCCTTTTTAATTAATTGACAAACTATTTTTGAAAAATAAAAACATTAATCATCAAAACTACTCCCAATACTCACTTATGTGATCAATTTATTCCTAGTGCAAAATTCAAAATGTGGCTCTTAAAATGACTAAACCTCTTAATTGAATAAATTTTTGTAGGTAAAACCTTAAAAATTTAGATTAAGCCAAATTTAAAAATTTAATTTCTTTCTAAATTTTTTTTATAAAAAAGGTTTATTTTAACATGATTTTAGTTAATTAAGTCCAAAACATTAATCAAGACAACTAAGTTGTAAATGAAGGGTAACTATGGAAAAAAGTCTAAGAAATTATGTTGAACTTTGAATAATTCAATTATTGTGAACTATAAAAAAAAGTCTCAACAATTCAATTATTTTGGAATAGAGAGTATTTTTTTGAACCGTATTTATTCAAAACATTTTTGGAGGTAAAGTTGAAAAATAGTATTGTAATATCTGAAGGATTTGAGAAGTAATTAAATGTACTCCTAACCTTTGGTTCTCCCCTACTCTAGCCTCACCGGTTTCACGTATCTCTAAGTCTTATGCCTGTTTCTCATATTACCCAAGTTGGCTAGTCGCTCATGATCCATTTATGACCAGCAGTTACCCATTTTTTGAAAACAGATTATACGGATTGCTGATCCATATTTGATCCTGTGTTAAGCAAATCAATTATATATATTCAACTTGTTTTGAATTGGACGGATACATTACTATAACACCACTGACAACAAGTATATGATTAAGGTAGTCGCATAGAACTAAAACTGTGCCAGTCAGATACGCATAGGTGAAAGCAGAGAACACAACAAAACAATCTCAAACTAGGCAAATGAAGTAAGATTAAGCAACGGATAGAAGAACCTATAGCTAGCTAGCAAGCTAAAAATCAGAATCAACTCCAACGGGAAAAGACACAAAAGAAAGTCATGCTAATTAAAAGGACAATAAGTAAACTGTGACATCCAAATTCCATGCGACTATTTGTCCACTTTAATGAGGGTCATGAAAACACTTGTCAGGACTGTTTTCAACTCGAAGGATGCCTTCAGCAACTTCAGCGCCTGCAATATATTATAGTTGGAGTAATCGAGTTAACCAAGAAAAAAATAGACCAAAATAAAAACAAAGAGAAAAAAAGTGATCAATTAAGTACCTCTTCCATTCCAAAATTAACAACTTCCTCCTGCAGTACACCAACATCCTTAACATTGAACTTGTTGAGAAGGGTAATGCTAGAAATGGTAGACATGGGCTTAACCACCAAGTCATCCATGACCATGTATGTCACGACATCCTTCACAAAACCCTCGTTAGCGGAGGAGTAACAAACGTCAAAATTCTTGACATAGGATATTGACAGTTCCTACATTTTGCACTAGGGTCATCAGAAACATAATAGTGATTGTAATAATTATTGTTAGAACAGCCATAAAAGGTCTTCTGTGCCGCTGGAACATCATTAATTGACAGAAAAGGAATGGGATAGTTCCCAGCAGTGGACTTGGGTTTTAAAAGGACGTCCTTCGACTGAATATAGGTGTCGTTTAGATTCTCAACGCTGTCATAGAGTTCAGGCAAGCATCCATAATTCATCCCTTTCTCCTTAAGAAGCCTAATTACAGTGGCCACTGGCAATGAGAGAATGTGAAACAGGAAATCCACACAATTCTTATCAGCCTCTGCAAACAGTACTTTTTTAGCCTTAGTGTCAATCGATAGCTTCATGCTCAATTTGGTCTCTGAAGTCGTCATTATGGAAAATTTTCATGTGTACTATGGGCGTTCAAGACCAACGCTTTTATAGTCACAATTGCTTCATCATCAGAGTAAACTAACAGTCATCAAATTAATTCCATTAGTCAAACCAGTACGCTAATCAAGAATATCCTTTTCAGTAATCTCATCATAAAGTGGAGAATTCAAAAGGTTGTAATGAATAATTCAATGTATCACGTATAGTATTTCGTCCAAATTAAGAAATGCGCTGTGTATCTAAACTCAATAGGTTGAGAACTTAAGGGGTCGCAAAAAAAGTTCTAATTACATCTAACTAGAAAGTGAATAGTTAATGATTTCGTAATGCTGATAAATGCTGCAAGCCTTGTTCTTGGTTTAGTTTTAGGCAATTCTCATGTATCCTATTTTTTTTTTTTAATTTAATGATTAGCATCCTAATCTCTTATGTTTCTTGCAATTGAGGTCCTATTTCACACAACTATTTACAAGGAAAAATAAAGAAAAACAAAAGAATGATTTAAGTCAAAGATTATAAATAATGGAAATTTGATCATCTTCAAAAAAAAAAAAAAATTCATCTTCAAAAAATAATGGAAATTTGATCGTTTCTCTCCATTGAACTACACACTCTCCCCCTTACATTTTTAATCAATATTGCTCCAAGTCACATATTGTATCTCTCATTTCCTCAAGTCTTGACAATACGTTCAAACTGCAGACATGCATGTTGAACATGGCATTCTTAGTATAGATGTCTAATGACAAGGAAGTTAGCTCCAACATAGTTTTTGTATTACTGGAGGTCAGGTCTATGCCTTCTCCTTTGTACCTTTGATTTTATCTATATACATGGTAGGAGTCCGCCAAACCCCCCAGCAGTATGGTCAGTGGCGGAGCCAGAAATTTCACGTAGGGGGTTCAAGGTGGCTCCGCCACTGAGTACGGTAGGTGAACGCCTGAGTGAACGGTATTAAATAAATAAATTAAAAATTAGCTCATCGATCTATCCAAATTTAACTTTATCAAAGATATGGATAACCAATGCTACTTGTGGTGCTGCTGTTACAAATACATTACAAACTAAATGAGCCATACTTTCTCGTTTCAACTAGTTTGCAAAATATGTCAAGATTGTTTGAATTCTTTCGTACAGATAAATAGGTTTATGACAATTTTTGTCTTGGTGTTTCCCTGGCTTTGTCAGTGTAGATTAAGGAGAATACTTTCTGGCTATCAGTTATATAAAATGCGAAAAAATCGATATATATCTAATAGTACTCTGAATGCTAAGTCGATTTGCAAAACCTTTCTTATACATTCGCCAAGAGTATATATATATCAAAAACTATCGTGTAAGGTGGCAAAAAAGCAACTCCGCAGCACCAAACGATTAATTTTCGTCTGGCTAGTTAGCACAGAAGTATGGATCATTAATAAGCTGATTGAACGATGGGCTAAAGTTTATTCAACTTTCAATGATTTTTCATGTCCAACGATTACATTGTTTCAGCATTGATTTGCTTTTCACTACTAAAGCACATGTTAGGCTCAAGCCCAAATTGAAGATTTTTTGGTTACTTGGATTTTCACGTGTGCATAAATAAATCCTCTTCATGACGTTTACGAAGTTGGGAGATAGTTGAAGAATAAGTATCTCTATATTCGATAAGATGCTTGGAACTTTTAGGGTTTTTGTCCTGATTTTCTTATTAAATTTGAGTTTTAATTTTCTTGAAAAAAAAATAAAAGTAATACCATAATTACTTTTACTTTTTCTAAAAGGAAAATATAAAACTCTTCCATATTTGGCTAACCTCTTTCTTAGAGCAAAGGATTTGAACATCTATAAATACAAGACCCCCCTTCTCATATCATAGTCTTTAAAGAGTCTTGTTTAGGGGGAGATTTTCTCCTAATAGTTTTTATGCTTTTGATATTAGTTTTTAATATGTAGGTCGTTTGACCAAACCATATTAATAGTATGCTTTTTAGTATGTTTTTTGTCGTCTGAATTATCGTCTTAATTTATGGTTTGCAAATTATAAGCTTCTGCATGACGCATCATCAATTTTAAACCCAACAAGTGATATCAGAGCCTATGGTTCAGTCGTAGGTTGAAGAGTTATAGTTGCAACCAATTTGATGATAATGAAGATATATGTCCAAAAACTACATGTGGAGATAATTGTCAATCATATTTTCAACAATCCTGCTGTTACAACTTTGAAAATAAAGCTTACTTGTAACCCTACAAATGGCTCCAATATTTTTAACCCGAAAGGGCTCATATATTTTTAACCCCAAAAGCTCTATTTTTAAAGCATGCCAAGCAACAGTGATGAAGATTACGTGAAGAACAAAGATCATATATGCAAGTGAAGAAGACGGATTAAGTTTTGCCTAGAAAATCAAGCCAAAAAGAGGAGATTTGTTAGGGTTTTTGCCCTGATTTTCTTACCAAATTTGAGTTTTATTTTTCTTGAAATGAAAATAAAAGTAATACCATAATTACTTTTACTTTTCCTAAAAGGAAAATATAAAACTCTTTCATATTTGGCTAACCACTTTCTTGAAGGAAAAGATTTGAACCTCTATAAATAGAAGACCCCCCTTCTCATATCATAACACAATAGCATCCACAATATAGTTTTTAAAGAGTCTTGTTTAAGGGGAGAGTTTCTCCTAATAGTTTTTATGCTTTTGATATTAGTTTTTAATATGTATGTCGTTTGACCAAACCATATTAATAATATGCTTTTTAATATATTTTCTGTCGTCTGAATTATTGTTTTATGGTTTGCAAACTATAAGCTTCCGAATGACGCCTTCTCGATTTTAAACCCAATAGGAACAATACTACGTTTATAATGTAGCGGATGGTTGAAGAATATCTAAATTCGATACTGTCTTGAGTAAATAAATTAAGGAAAAAGATTCTCAAACAAGAATTAGTACTAGTAAAAAGATTTATAAGCAATGCACAACTGAAATTACAAATAAAAGTAAAACGCTTATTAAGAGGACAGTTCTAAACTGAAACATCCAATTCCTATATGCCTTATTGCTTATTCTCTGTTTTACAAAGCTCTACTCCGCTTTGCACTGCTCATGAAGACACTTGTGAGAACTGTTTTCGACTCAAATGATGCCTTCAACAACTTCAGTGCCTGCAAAATGATAGGAGTTAGATTAAAAACATCACCAAACATAAAAGGACATATACTAAAAGGAAAAGAAAAAGAATAAACAATTGAAACTCTCCGTGTCCCATTTTATGTGATACTTAACAGATTTTGAGACGAATGAAGTATATCTAATTGAATAGAATACCTCTTCCATTCCTAAATTTACAACTTTCTCCTGCAGCGCCCCAACATCCTTGACATTAAAGTACTTGTAATGCTAGATACGACAGAGATGGGCTCAACAACCAAATCATCCATCACCATGTATTTCACTGCTTCCTTCACAAAACCTGTGCCTGTAGCAGCCACAGCCTCCTTCACTCCTTGATACGTCAACTTTCTTGACTTGCGGTTCCGACAATTTAGACAGAGAGAATTAGGGTCATCGGTAACATAAGTAATGGCGGAGGAACAGTAATAAGTACAAGCACATCCACAAATTGTTTTTTGTGCCGGAACGTCGTTAAGTGCTAGAAAAGGAACAGAATAGATCCCAACTGGAGTTTGGGGCTTTAAGAGGATGTCCTTGCCTTGGTTCGACTGAATATATGTATCGTTTAGATTTTCTACGCTTTCGTAGAGGTTAGTCAGGCAACCATAATTCATTCCTTTCGTCTTGAGAAGCCTAATGACAGTGCTCACTGGCAATGAGAGAATGTGAAATAGAAAATCAACACAATCCTTTTCAGCCTCAGCAAATAGGACTTTTTTAGCCTTGGGGTCAATCAACAGCTTCAAACTCAATTTGGAATCAGAAGTTGCCATTTTGGAAAGCACTACGTGCGGAGGTGTTCTTTTTAGTATGTATTCAGGATGCTCTATAGTCCTATGCTTAAATAGTTGCAGTTTCATCATCATCGTATTGATGACATAGTAGTCTAACAGTCATCAAATACTACTTTATCCATTCAATTTTACTTGTTTTCAGAAATAAATTTTTATTGTTACTTATCGCTTCTAATATACTCCCTTCGTTTCATTTTAATTGGACTTTATTGACTTAGCACACTCCTTAAGAAAACTTGAATTAGGGGTGTATTTAATAAATTAACCTTATTAATGATGCTTTGAAATCCTAAATTTGACTATTATTACTTTATATAGTTATTTAGTGCTAAGGGTAAAATGAAAAAAATATATACAAAATACTCTTGATTTCATAAATGGAAAACAACGAAATTGAAAAAAATATTTTTAGCAAGAGGGTCAACTAAAACGAAACAGAGGGAGTATTAAGAAAATAATTTTTTCTCCATTTTTACTCTTAGCATTAATTATTACTTATTTTTCAAATCATTTTTCAAGACATAATAATAAACATTAATTAATATGGATAGTATAGTAAAATTCTCATACCAATCATTATTTCTGAAGAAACGTGGAAAGTCCAAAATTAACTTAGGGAGTATCTGATCAGGGGCGGACCCATATGATTGCAAGTGGGTTCAACTGAACCCACTTCGTCGGAAAATTTATTATTTATACAAGAAAAATTATTATGAAATTTAGTATAAAATTTAACTTGAACCCACTTGAAACAAAGTTTGGTTGTGCTGTAGCGGTCAAGCGGGTTCAAACACATCGTGAGGCACATGAGTTCGAATCCCATCTACTGCTTTTCCACGTTATACTTTTGCTTTTGCTGCTTCCATATCAGTATGTAATTTCTGGAGAGCATTTGCTGGACCAAATTAGCTTATGTATTGTATTTTTTGTAAAAATTTTCTCAACTTTGTTAAATAAAAGAAGTGTCGAGTTTGTTTGTTTTTTTAAAAAAAAACTTATTTTGATATATATTATTAAAAAAAAAAAAAGAACGAATAAAAGAGCAGCGAGTAAATCATTTATCATGCTCGACGTTGCTTACACTATCGACTATCACCATCGTTCCCTATTTACTAATTGAACCCACTTGTATAGAATCCTGGGTCCGCCATTGTATCTGATGTAAGCCAAAAGGCTTCACTGATCAAGATTGTTCTCACTAATCACAATAAAATGGAGAATTCAAGGAGTTGGCAATGAATATGTCAATAAAAGGTCAGATTTCGTCCAAAGAAACGTCACATTGTATCTGTACCATTTTATTTGTCCCATATTATCTTGGTACTCCTCTTAATAAAAAAATTATTAGAAATTTATTTTGTTAAGTTTATCTTAATAATTATGCGGTGATTAAATAATAAGGATAGTATTACTATAAAGTAAAAAATCTCTCTATTGTAATATATATATATATATTATTTTGGAAATGGTGGACAAGATCCAAGAACAACGTAACAAAAGTGAAAGAAAGACAAATAGTGACATAGTAGGCAAGATTCAAGAAGAATAAAAGAACGAAAGTAATACTTTTTTTTTCTCTCCCATGATAATAAAATAATACAAATCAAAAGAATATAACATATAAATTCATTTCAAGTTTGAATCTCCAATATTCCAATTAGGAAAAAATTAAAAAAGAACCAAAAAGAAAAGGAATGAGCAAGAATTGCGTAATAAATACTCCCTTCGTTTAAAAAAGAATGACCTACTTTTCTTTTTAGTCCATTTCAAAAAGAATGACCTCTTTCCTTTTTTGGAATCATTTTAAATTCAACTTTTCACGTGACATGTTTAACACCACAAGATTCAAGGACATTTTGGTACATTTGCCATAACTTTAATTTAGGACTACAAGATTAAAAAATCTTTTTTATTTTATTAAACTTCGTGTCAAATCAAACTAGGTCATTCTTTTTGAAACAAAGGAAATAACAATTTTTATATTAAATAATAATAAACTCTATCATACGTAGATGAGGCAATCAGATGGGACGGACGGATATGAGCTCTAGTCCCAAGTTATGGATTGAGTTATATTAAATTAGGTATTAATTTAAAATTAATAGAAAGATGTCACACAACAAATAAGTTTTTGAATATTATTTCTAAACAGTCGGGTCAAAATATGGGTCATTTGTAGTTTTAAAATTTCTTTAGGAAGGTTTTAGTTTGGACAAATCAGATTAGGCCACACAATAAATAAATATGTTTTTATTTTATTTCAAGGGGCTGTTAGAAATAAGGGTGTATTTGAGATGGTTATTGTCGGAGGCATTTCAGGTCTGATAGGTTAACGTCGAGGGCAATATTGGGTCGATAGATAAAGGGAGGGCAATATTAAATCAAATCTCATTGTTCAGGGTCATTTTAGACCCTTCTCTGAATTATATATCACACAATTTGACATGTTTATACAATACATGTGTGGAGAAACTAGTATATTAAAAAGAAACATCGCTTCCCTCTTAGATTTGACTTTGAAAACATAACTTTATTGCTGTTAAACACCTTTTCCCTCAAAAACTTGCCAATAACTATTAGTTGTACAACTAAGCTATCAATAGTTATAAGTATCCTATTAGAACTTGGTTACTTGACGGCCTTTGTTTTTGTCCTGATTTTCTTATCAAAATTGAGTATTAATTTTCTATTGAAGAAAAATAAAAGTAATACCATAATTACTTTTACTTTTCCAAAAAGGAAAATATAAAACTCTTCTATATTTGGCTAACCTCTTTATTGTAGGAAAGGTTTTGAAACTCTATAAATAGAAAACCCCTCTTCTCATATCAAAACACAATAACATCCACAATGTAGTCATCAAAGTGTCTTATTTAGGGGGAGATTTCTCCCAATAGATTTTTATGTTTTTTCAATATTAGGTTTTCATATGTAGGCCAATTGGCCAAATCCTATCAATAATATGTTTTTAGTATGTTTTTATTTGTCATCCGATTTATCGTCTACATGATTTGCAAACTATTAACTTCCGCATGACGCCCTCTCAATTTTGACCCCAACACTCGGTTACTTGACAGCCTTTACCTCCTAGACGCTGAAGTGGCAAAAAGCGTGACAACACTCTCGTCTAAGGGGGTGAACATTTTAAAAAAATAATTGAAAAATCAGCATGTTAGTTGGTTATTTTTCAGCTGCTAATCGACAATTAGACATATACAATGATTTAATTATGCTAAATGCGTACTTTTAAAAGCAGCATGTTAGTAGGTTATATGGTGCAAATTTTATCCCAACTTTGTATTTTTTGTTTCCTTAAACGCAATTACTATTGGATTCAGTGTGTACTTCTCTTCTAGTAGACCATTTTGCAAGAATTAAAAGAATTGGCTCCAACACCATCGTTATAGTAAAGAAAAATTAGTTTTATCCAAACAAAATACTAAAGTATTTAGCGGGCCAAAATTTTTAAACAAAAATGAAAAATCTTTATTTAAACTTTTAAACACCTCCCTAGGAGCTTCACCTTTTCTGCTCCTAGGTGAATTGAACACACAAGGGGAAAGTTGATTAGTGCAACCTTTAAGGAAAAGATCCTGATATACTCCTCAATTTTGTGAACTCGTACAAAATGCGGCTTACATAGACCCTCGCCGTCCAACAGAGAGAGCACATTTGTCCTTCATGTTAGAAAATACAGAGCAATAGTGCAGCGGAAATAAGATTACCGTACCTCCAGCCATTGTCGGAGTAGTCGGCGATTGTTGATATCGCCGGCGCTCATTTTTTCACTTCCGGTGAGTCTTCTAGGTACTCAGAAAATCTCAATAGATGGTGTGGTATTTTTAGGAGATAAAAATTTCTGTAACCAAGGACTTTTTCGGATCTGTTTTATATATAGATGTTTCCATCAAAAACTTATAATAGCAGTTACTTATCTGATAAAGGAAAGCAGTTTATTATTGGATAGTTTCGGATAACGGAATTTAAACTGATCCTAAAACAGAGGACCATTTTTCCGCGTTTATTTTAAATAAACTTGAACTAACACTTCATTCCAACGGCTTCCATTAGTGCGAATTAAAAAATACCCTTATATTTTAATTTAAAAACTGTCACGTGTCTTTTAAAAAATACTTCGTCCGTCCATCTTTAGTTGTCCTCATTTCTAATTTAGAATGTCCAACAATACTTGTCCAGTTTGGAAAAAAATACATAATTTATCATTTTTTCTCATTGATATTAAATACTATTCATCCCTCATTGCATTTTTCAAAGCAAAATATTTATTATATTCAAAGAATGATTTGGTAAAATTACCCCTATCATTTATTGTTTCTTAATTCTTGCGTCAATAGGAAAGTGGACAATTATTTATGGTCGGAAAAAGTAGTTCTAACCCATTGTATTAAACTGCCTTGAGTTTTGGCTAGTGAACACTACTGATTATAATTATCTTTAAATTTTTAAATTTTAAACCGAGAGTATACACTATACCTGACAGCATAAAGAATTTTGAACACAACAAACTAAAATTCCAACAATATAGAAAGCAAAAGCACCTGAACTATAATTTCTAAGCCTATCATAAGGAGGAATCCAGGCTAAAATATCGCATAATGGAGGCCAAAGTGTTATTCTGCGGAATCAACAAGTTAAATTATCGCATAATGCAAATCGATTAAGCTCGAATTAGAGCGAAGAAAATACAGAACAATCAATGTATTGACAAAGTTAAACTATTACATTAAGAAGGATCAGAAGTCCAAAATGATCATGTTGTTAACAGTCCATAGAAACTGAGAATTAGGAATCGTTAGGCTTCTTAAGAAAAAAGGAATGATGCTTGCATGGAGAGTCGGATGCAAAATATTATTTCTGTGGATTCAAGATTTCGATTTCAACCAGTGAACCCATCACCTTGTTTGAGTTACGGGTTCATAGCTCAATTTTTTTCAGCAACTTTAGTGAAATTTATACTGAAAATCCTGGCATAGGATAAAAGTTATGGATTAAATTGAACCCATAGAAAAACTGTTGAATCCGGCCCTGCTTGCCTAACCTTTAAGGAGTAAACTTCACCGGTGGTAATTCATATTTGGTCGAAGGATATGTTGGGTTCGAAATTGAGAGGGCGTTATGCGAAAGCTAATAGATGCAAGCCAAAGAAGCGATAATTCAGATGACAAAGAAAAATATCCTAAAAATATATTATTCGATATGGTTTGACCAATTGGCCTACATATGAAAACTAATATTAAAAAGAAAGCATAAAACTATTGAGAGAAAATCTCCCCCTAAATAAGACTCTTTAATCGACTATATTGTGGATGCTATTGTGTTATGAAATAAGAAGAACGATCCTCTAGTACAAAACTTTTCCTCCAAAAAAGAGGTTAGTCAAATATGGAAGAGAATTATATTTTCCTAAAACTAATTATAGTATTATTTTGACTGTCCTTCCAAAAACAGTAAAACATAAATTTGATAAAAAATATTGGCAAAAATCCTAACAGGATATACTTTCTAAACCATAAAGGATATCCTTTATGAAATCTGGATTAAGTCTTGGATTTATTTTTGTAAAAATCTGGATAGATGGAGGCCAATTCCAATTGACCAATATGAAGGCTAACCTGCTCATGATGTCTTGAAGATCAATTCAAATGGGAGTTATAGCAATAACAAGGCTGGAATTGGAGGCATCATCAGGGATCACCTGTTATGTTTGTGGGTCTGACTGCGGGGTTTACAGGGGGCGACAAGTTGGAGTTATTGTATTCGTGTATGTGATTGGCTGTGGGATTTCGACCGCTCGTGGATTTCCCACATTAAATAGCGTGTTCTTTCTTTTCGGTATTATTGCTTTCATTAATTTTTGTCTCATAACATCACCATGGGTGATGGGAGCATGATCATGGACTTATCTAGTCGATTGAAGGTAATCAACAACAATCATGTAGAGGTATTGACAGCAAGTTTTGGTATCAAGTGGTGCAAAGGGAAGGGTACTGCTATAGGTATCCTGAAATTAGATTATCAAAATACTGTGGATATGCTGAAAATGGGGACTACTGATGATCTGAAATTAAAAGTGCTAATTGAGAACATCTCACAAGGGCTTCACCAAACCATTTGCAGAGTCTCTCATCCCCTAAGGGAACCAAACCAAGTATTTAATAGTCTTGCAAACTATGCTGCAAATAATCCCTCCATTTCATTTAACAGGGGGAAGCACAAGCTTAACTATCAGTAGCTATAGATTTGACAATCACTGCTAACTACTACAGTACGTACATTTGAGCGAAAGCCCACATTAACAACCTTAAAAATTATCAAAACACAATGGTTTTTTTCGCTTTCTGGAGTGCGTAAGTAAATTCTCTTCAAGTAATTTATGCAACGTCGATAATGTATGGAGATGACTGAAGAGTGCCTAAATTTGATAATATGCTAATTAAAATATGAAACAAAGCAGATAAACTATTGGAAAAGAATACCAAACTAGAAAGAGCGGTATTAAGATTTATAAGCGGATAACTGAACCTACAAAGCAAAGGAAACCTCTAAAAGGACAAAAATTATAAACTGAAACATCCAATTCCATTATGTCTTATGGCTTATGCTCTGTTTTACTCTGTCCGTCTCCGCTTTGCAACGCTCATGAAAACACTTGTGAGAACTGTTTTCGACTCAAAAGATGCCTTCAACATTTTCAGTGCCTGAAAAAAAAAGAGGAGTTAACTAAGAAAAATTTCACACAAACAAAAGGGATATACATAAGAAAAAAGAACAAATACGTGCATACAAATAAATTGAATACCTCTTTCATTCCTAAATATACTACTTTCTCTTGCAATACACTCACATTCTTGACATTAAATTTGTTGAGAAGGGCAAAGCTAGATATGGCGGACATAGGCTTAACCACGAGGTCATCCATCACCATGTATGTCACTGCTTCCTTTACAAAACCACCTTTGGCAGCCACAGCTTCCTTCACTCCCTTTGAAGCAATATAATTCAACTTCCTCGACATTCGTTTTCTACAATATGGACAGATAGCATCAGGGTCCCCGGTAACAGACGTGGAACAGGAATATACACTTGTACGGTAGCTTCCATCAAACTCCAATTCTAAGATTACATCGTGATCAAACTTCAATTCAGAGTTTACACCGCGTTTGTTGTTGTTGCATCCATAAAAAGTCTTCTCAGGTGTGGGAACGTCATCAAGTAATAGAAAAGGATTGTCTGAACGTGATCCAATTGAGGACTTGGGTTTTAAAAGGATATCCTTCGACTGAATATAGGTGTCCTCCATATTTTCTACGCTTTCGTAGAGGTTAGGCAAACAACCACTCATTCCTTCCTTCTTGAGAATCCTAATGACAGTACTCACTGGCAACGAGAGAAAGTGAAGGAGGAAGTCGACACAATTCTTATCAGCCTCTGCAAATAGTACTTTGCCAGCCTTGGTGTCAATCAAAAGCTTCAAACTCAGTTTGGAATCAGAAGAGGTCATTTTTTGTTGGCACTACTGCTTCAAGTCCTGTTCTTGTAGAGGTGTTAATTTAGTACTCTGGATGCATCTAAGCTTAATTAAATAGTTGTAGTTTATTCATTATCCTCATATTTTGACTCGGTAGTCTAACAGTCATCAAATACTCCATTTGATGTAGCCGAGTTAAACACTACGCTAATCGAGATTCTTCTCACTAATCTAAAGAAAGAAATGGAGAATTCAAGAAATTGGCATCACTATGTGTGTATGCTGTCATCAAGCAGAAAAAGAATCCATTCACCATGTTTTTTGGTGCTCCCTTAGGTATCAATAATAGTAGTAACAAACTGTTAATTCTAGGCAAAGAGAGTGGTGGCGCATTAAACCTGTCAATTTATATGGTTCATAAGATGACCTTACAAGTCACATCTGTAGTCTTCTGTGGGAATATTTGGAAATAAAGGCGTGCTTGTAATTATGTAGATCAAAACAGGATATGCATAGAAACATGAAGCATTTTCAAGGCCATACTCAAGCCCACAGTTTCAATCTGAAAAATAATCGAAACACCTTGTCCTTTTCGCTTTTTTAGAGTTACATTTGTGCGTGAGTTCTCTTCAAAATGCAACGTCTATAATGTTGTAGATGACTGATGAATATCTAAATTCGATAATATGCTTGAGAAGAGATGAAGAGATATATAATTAAAAGAAGAGCTGAAGAGATATATAATTAAAAGATGAAATAAGCAGATAAGATATAGAAAAAGAATCCCAAACTAAACAAACTAGTACTAAGATTTATAAGCAATGTATAAGAGAACCTACAAAGCAAAGGAAACCTCTAAGAGGACCAAAAATGTAAACTGAAACATCCCAACTCCATTATGTCAAATAGCTTATTCTCTGTTTTATTCTGTTCTTCTCCGCTTTGTACCGCTCATGAAAACACTTGTGAGAACTGTTTTCAACTCAAAAGATGCCTTCAACAATTTCAGTGCTTGCAAAATAAGAGAAGTATAAACTAATTAAAAAAAAATTCACCAGACATAAAGAACATAATATAAGAAGAACATTAAAAAAAAGTAATGCGAGCATACAAATTTAATTGAATACCTCTTTCATTCCTAAATATACCACTTTCTCCTGCAATACACTAATATTCTGCACATTAAACTTGTTGAGAAGTGTAATGCTTGATATGGTTGATATAGGCTTAACCACCAAGTTATCCATCACCATGTATGTCACTGCTTCCTTCACAAATCCACCTTTGGTAGCCACACCTTTCTTTACTCCCTTTGAAGCAATATAATTCAACTTCTTTGACATACATTTTCCACAATTTGGACAGATAGCATCAGGGTCCTCGGTCACAGATGTGGAACAGGAATAAAAACTAGTGTAGTTGAGTCCATAAAGCCCCATATGCGTGGGTACGTTGTTGTTGTTGCATCCATAAAAAGTCTTCTCAAGTGTGGGAAAGTCATCAAATAATAGAAAAGGATTGTCTAAAGATGTTCCAATAGAAGAAATCTGTACAACTTTCTTTTAAAAAATAAAATTGGTAAAAACCTCCGCCAAATAAGCTAATAGATTACATGTAATCATCTTCATCTAGGAATTATTAAGGCGGTGTATCATCCTTTTTAATAGTAATAATTTTGGAGATAAGATCGCTTACTAAAGTTCGAGAATATTGTTTGCCTAAACTAAACATATGCTAACCATGATTAAGATTATTGATTAGTTAAATAAATCTGGACTATTAGTATTGTTCAACTTGAAAATGGTACAATTGAATTTATAGATGAGGTCAAAAGCACACACATTAGATTTAGTTACGTTTAGGACCCGTTAATTACCAACGAATTGTTAGTCTATATGATAAAATAATAGACGTCCATAATCAGCCAGAGAGCAGTGAGAAGGCTTAAAGCTTTGAGAGCAAGTAAAAATATGTTGTATTGTTATATCAAGTTACAAGTTGTTTGCAAAATGAAAAAAAATACCTTATTGATAGGTTACAAAGTATGGCTAACGATCAATCAAATACTCCCTCCATTTCAAATTAGTTGGCCCTTATTGACTTAACATTCATCTTAAGATTTTCTTTTTTAGGGTTTATTTTTATCAAATTAACCTAATTAATTATGCTACGGAGGGAGCAGCTCTATTCTCTAGTATTATAATAGCACTGTTGTCAGTGAAATAGTGCCAAGTGTCCTGTCTGTTATAGAAGCCAGTTTGTACCTAAGGACTAGGTCAGACATGTATATTATGCGTCTACACACCTGACAATTCTGGCAAACTTGCCGTCCCCTATCCTTTTCTTCCACGTTATCCGAGTTCTTTGAAAAATGAAAGAGCAAAAAACTAGACCGGCCTAATATAGCGACATGTCGAACATTTATGAAATAGAATGAATTGAGACGGTATTTTATAAATACGTAATAATCTTGAATATCTTAACCATTTTTTTATGTTACGATCGTCCTTCCACTTTTGTGTAGCTTTTATTTGAATTGGTATTGAAATCAAACAAAGGCGAGCAGTCTGATGGGATTCCCCTGGGTAAACCTACCAGCGGAACTCCTTCTCTCAACCTTGCTTCTGTCTATGGTTGTAACAATATTAAAAGACTAGAATAGAGAAACTCTTTTTTCTGTGTATTTCATTCATCATCATACAATGTATATATACAAGTAATAAGGATCTGTATATGACAAGTGAATATTTACAAGGATCCGTATATATGACAAGTGAATATTTACAAGAATCCCTATATATGTCAAGTGAATATTTGGTGAATTTTTACTATGAAAAAAGAAATATAGGGCTGCATTATTTGGGCATTCTAGTACTTGTATTGTTTTGCAGGCGCTGATGCTACTGAAGACATCTTTCGAGTCTAAAACAGTTCTGTTTTCATTAGCCGCATAAAAGCATGGAAATAACCAGGAGTCGATGATGGAGTTGGATGTGTATCAGTCTAGTAATTGCCCTTTTAGTGGTACTTTTGTCTAGTTTATATTATGATCAGTACTGTTAAAAGTATGTATTGGGTAGGGAATCAAGTTGCTGATAGCCTAGTTAATATGCGACTCCAAAAAGTTAAGAATGCCTTTTTGCTTTTTAGAACCCTGCCCCAAATCCAATCAGTTGCTCTGAAGGGATAACTTAGGAATAGTGTTTTCAAAGGCGTTTTTGAGGTGAGTTTCGGGGCGGAGCATAGAAAAAACGTTTCGAGGCATAAATTAAAAATGTAGATTCATAGGGCGTAAGTCTTAGAATTTGGGGCGTAAGTCCCGGGCGTAAAAACATAAGTCTCAGGCATAAAAACGGAAGCTCGGACGTTAAATTTAGCTTTTTTATTATTTTAAAAGTATTTTTTGTTATAATCATATTTTTTATTATGGATGTAATGATATTTATAACTTATGTTACTATATGGTAGCGATTTTTCTAAAATATGTAAAGAAAGAAAGTAAGTTTTTTCATTATTGTGATATTTTCTTTCTATATAATTGGTGATTTATTTGAATTATTTGTAGAATCATTGAAAATAAAGATACACGAGATATACGCTCCGTAGATTCATGGGACTTATGCCCCATATCTCGGAGCTTACGCCTCGCCCCGTGCTACGTAAAACGCCTCGCCTCACGCCTTGCTCTTAAAACACTGCTTAGGAACTATGTAACTTTTTATTAGGTAAATATAAGCGTCTTTTGAGGAAAAAAATTTGTTTCTGAATTTTCATCTTTGCAGAAAACAGACCTCTAGCCAAGCAACTTACGCTTGGAGATAATGCAGTCAATCTCCAACACTAGATAATAAATAGAAATAGTTTCAATAGGTATTTAAAAATTTTAAAAATTTATATGAATGCCTTTTAGAGTAATTCGGGTGGGGTGTAGCTTTGTAATTGGAACAAATGATCACCATATAACTCCCTCAGAAGAAATGAAAGGGACCATGGCCAAAATAATGATCAACAAGGAAGCTATTGATCGACACCATGGCTCAAAATGTTCCATTTGTTGGGGGCTGAAAAGGACTCTTGTTGATTTTCTCTTCACATTCTAATACTGCCAGTGTCAGCTGTCGTTAGGCTTCTTAAGAAGAAAGGAATGAATTATGGTTGCTTGCCTTTGCCTAACCAACCTTCTATGATAGCGTTAAAAAGATGGACACATATATTCCGACTGCTTCCTCTGTATATCTTCTGGTGTAATCAAGCTTAAAAGTAAATCACAACTGACAACACCATGGCTTTTTTGCTTTTTTTTGGGTTTACAACTGTGCGCAAGTAAATTCTCCTCAAATAGTTTATGCGACGTCTATAATGTTGGAGAAACTGATGAATATCTTAATTCGATAATATGGTTGATTCAAAGGTGACTGTAAGCAAATTAAAGATTGAAAAAGAATCCCATACCAGACAAATTACTACTAATGTTTATAAGCAATAGATAACTGAACCTACAAAGGCCAAACCAAAAAGGCAATCACTAAAACAACATAAAGGTTATAAACTGGAACATCTAACTCCAGTATGTCATATGTGGCTTATTCTCTGTTTTTATCTGATTTGCACCGCTTATGAAAACACTTGTGAGAACTGTTTTCGACTCAAAAGACGCCTTCAGCATCTTCAGCGCCTGCAAAATAATAGTAGGAGTTAACTAGGTCACAAAAATTTTACCAAACAAAAAAGACATAAATAAATTAAAAAAAAAAGGAAGTACAAGCAAACAAATACATTGAATACCTCTTTCATTCCTAAATATACAACTTTCTCCTGCAATACACTAACATTTTGGACATTAAACTTGTTGAGAAGTGTAATAATAGATGTGGTGGACAGAGGCTTAACCACCAAGTCATCCATCACCATGTATGCCACTGCTTCCTTCACAAATCCACCTTTGGTAGCCACACCTTCCTTCACTCCCTTTGAAGCAATATAATTCAACTTCTTTGACATACGTTGTCCACATTTTTGACAGACAGCCTCAGGGTCCTCGGTCACAGACGTGGAACAGGAATATAAACTAGTGTTGTTGCATCCATAAAAAGGGTCCTCGGTCACAGACGTGGAACAGGAATATAAACTAGTGTTGTTGCATCCATAAAAAGTCTTCTCAAGTGTGGGAAAGTCATCAAGTAATAGAAAAGGATTGTCTAAAGATGTTCCAATAGAAGGCTTGGGCTTTAAAAGGATATCCTTCGATTGAACATAGGTGTCATTCATATTTTCTACGCTCTCGTATAGGTTAAACAAGCATCCACTCATTCCATCCTTCTTGAGAAGTCTAATGACAGTGCTCACTGGCAATGAGAGAATGTGAAGGAGGAAATCCACACAATCCTTATCAGCCTCTGCAAATAGTACTTTGCCAGCCTTGGTGTCAATCAAAAGCTTCAAACTCAGTTTGGAATCAGAAGTCATTTTGGTTGAGGTGCTCATTGCTGCAGCCTGCAAGTAGTGTTCTTGTAGAGGTAGTATTCTGGATGCATCAGGAAACTTATGTTTAACTAATTAAATAGTTGTAGTTTATGGTTAATATATAACTAATTAAAT
Organism: Capsicum rhomboideum; assembly: GCA_031232105.1. Lineage (NCBI taxonomy): Eukaryota > Viridiplantae > Streptophyta > Magnoliopsida > Solanales > Solanaceae > Capsicum > Capsicum rhomboideum. Next base: position 9,339,474 of record CP124713.1, on the reverse strand, counting down.
AGTTGTAGTTTATGGTTAATATACTTTTATTCTAGGAATAAAATACTCTCTAATTTTAGCAAAAGATCTTATCTCCAAAAATACTCCTTACTAAAGTTTTTACCTAGAAAAATTTAATTATTTGCCTGAAAAATACGAAACACTGATATTTGGTGATTGAAAGTTTATATGTACCACTTTAAAGTATCTCCTATTAATTAATTGGCAAACTTATTTAGCTTTTGTAATTGTTTATGCATGTCACGACCCAATTTTTCGAGTCATGATGGCGCCTACCGTAACCCACCAATAGGCAAGCCAAACCCTAGCCCGGAGCGACAAGCGACAGGCTAACGGGCGGAATCTCAGAAAACAGAGATAAAGTGGAAGTAACCATACTAATATAAAAACAAAATCAAAATATATATTTATACCAAGACTGAGAAGGAAGAAGACAATATATAAAGTCAAGAAACCCTCCCAAGACCTGGTGAGGTCGGTACAAGAGCCACTACTAGACATGTCCAAAATACAAGACAGAAACCAAATATATAGAACAAGTACTACAGTCTCGAGAGCAAGAGACCATACAGTAAAGATGGAGTAGGATCTGCCTCGGACGTCAGTAAGCTCACCCTGCTCCGGAGTCAGTACTGAGAAGAGCGTCACGTCAAAACCTTCGACTGGTGCCCGGATCTGCATCGAGAAAAAAATGCAGAAGTGCAGTATGAGTACCGAGGCAACGGGTACTCAGTAGGCATCATCGGCCGACTGAGCTCAATATAATATAAGCAAACTAAAATGCGAGGGTGCATGCTAGGTCCGGGGTATACATAATAAGTACATAAGTAACTGCCGAGGAGTATAGATATGCTCAGGAGAAAATAAGTGCGACGCAGAATAACGAGTAAATAAATGCGTAAGTAAACACACAAGTCAAACATAACCTATCTGGGCCCCCATAAACCCGATAGGCACACGGAAGAAAACAATAACCCAGTCTGGCCCCCATAAACCAGCGGGACACCCAAGATAAGTAAATGCATAGTCACCAGTGTCTCGAAGCTGTATCAGTATCCAGTAACCACGGTACCCAGTACCAAAACTCTCCAATCATATCATAACCAGATGCCGGACTCGAACCGGAACTCATAATAATCAGTGGCCGGACTCGAACCGGAACTCATAATAATCAGTAACCATTATATCTGAATCAGTGGCCGGACTCAAACCGTAACTCATAATAATCAGTAACCATTATATCTGAATCAGTGGCCGGACTCGAACCGGAACTCATAATAATCAGTAACCATTATATCTGAATCAGTGGCCGGACTCGAACCGGAACTCATAATAATCAGTAACCAAGTGACAGAGTAGTGCCAGAATCCACACAAATACAAGTAAACGGGGACATACCGGCCCCAGAACGAACCCGAAACATAAATAAAGAGCTAACCCACCATGTACTACAAGTCAATCTCGGGATCCTTCCAGGTCAACTATCTACTATAAACAATATGTGTATATAAATCTGGGTATACATTATAAGTCAGGACAAGGCGAGTCCGCATTCTAAATCAAATTAGCCGACCTCGGTCAAATACGGTACTATCAGGGACTAACAAGACTAAACAGGTCAAAAGGGCATAACTAGGGTAATTCAACACAAATTTTATCCTAAAATATCATCTCAGGGCTTAACTAAGTCTAACAATGTTTAAAGCTAACTATACCGACTGTGAAGAGTAGCGGGGCCCACTACGGGGTCCCGGAACCAAGTCTGGGCTAAGGTTCCCCAAACCCCTACTAACAGCAATACAACATTAACCAACCCTATAAAGGTAATATCTGGCACACCACGAGGATAACGGGCCCGAAACACATCCGAACAAGGCCCTAACGGCCCAAAAGGCCTAATCATAGCAAGCCAATGCCAATCCACAACTACCAGCCCAAACACTAGCATAATAGTATGCAAATACTATAAATAAACTCAGTCTAGGTATATGGTAAGCCTAGCCTACCTGAACGCTGCCGAATGCCTGCCAGAGCTTGCTAAATAGGAGTCTTCCCCTTCCGTGAGACCTCAGATTTCTGCCACGCTAGCAAAATAATAAACTACATGTCAAAACATGAATTTTGATACCCATATTGCATTAGTTCGAAAAAAATATCCGAACGGTCCATGTGGGGCCCACTTGCGGAATCACAAAACCAAAACCATCACAGCATCCCAAATCACCTAGTGACCAATAGTCACAACTAACACCACTCAATTTGAGCTCAATATCTAGCTCAAATATCAACACCAATTCCAACAACCACCGTAACTAAAACTACCGTAAAAATAAGAAAACGTACCGTAGAAACGACGAGAACGAGTCCACTAACTCAAATATACCAACCCCTAACTTTGAATCTCTCTAAAAATGTCTAAAGTTGAGCTTAAAGTGCTTAAAAAAAATGATGGAATATATGTATTAAGTAGTTTTGATAAAGAACACAAAATGAGAAAAAGTACATAAAACTATAGTGTATATATATACACTACACGTACAAGACCAACAAGAAAGTAAGTCTTTTAGTCAAATACCAATTAATGTTGCATGCACATGGCCTTATCCATTTTTTTGCTCTCCGTATATATATATTCGGATATTGCATAGGTTCATAGTAAAATAAATATAATATTTTAAATATACCATCATGAATAGAAAATTATTTTGAACAAAACCTCTATAAAATAAAAATATTATTTTAACATATTTAGATTTACTATCTCCGTTTAAAAATATTAATAAATTATAGAACTTTTATAAAGTAGTATAGATATATCATTTTACCAAATTCTAATTTAATTTAAATATTTTGCAACACGCTCGATATAAATAATATTCTCAAACGAACTGCCCGAAAACCGAACTGTCAGTCCCAGCAAGTCATAAATAACTTGGGGCAGTTATAGAAAAGCCCTAAACGCTGAGAACATACGAAAACGAGGAAAATGATCAGGAGGGTCATTACAATGCAATAATATTCAACTGTTGCTAATATTTACAGCAAAACAACAACTCCCAGACTAAATATTATGTTAAATTTTTAAAATTAATAGAAGAGATCAGTACAACTCTTTTAAAAAAAAAAAAATTGGTGAAAACCTCCGCCAAATAAGCTAATAGATTACATGCAATTAGAGCCGTCAAAATAGGTCTGTCCCAACCCAACTCGCTACTAGGGTAGGGTTGGGTTAAGATTTTCCAAGCCATTTAAAACTGGGGCTTATAAGCCCAATTCGAGTTAGCCCTTGTGGCTTGATCGAGGCCGGGTCGGGGCTAGCCCGTGGACCAAAAATATGATTTAATTCTAATTTACAGGTTTGCCTTCTCAAATTTCCTTTACTTATTTATTTATCAAAAAAGATAATTATTTTTTTCTTTTAATGCATTTTGCTAGATTCTTATCTATAATTATTGAAACAACATAATTGTTTGCCATATTTGATTTGAAAATCTTCTCATTTTCTCGATGTTATATATTTTAGTTGTGGGATTGTAACTTGTAAGTTGAATCCTATTAATCATATGTATAATGTATATTATGATTATAATTGTTATATACTTTCATATAATCATGTTAGACATGTTATAATATTGACAAAATTTTAAGTTTGAATTTAGATTGAAAAGAAAAAATAAATTTAAAAAATGAAGGGCTAGCCCGCTCCAGTCCGCGACCCTTCTAGGGTTGGGTTGGATTGGCCATTTTAAGGTCCTTTCAAGTAAAGGGCCAGCTCGCCCCAGCCCATCAAATTTCTTGGCCCGCAAGGCTTAGGTGGGGTGGAGCAGAGCTGGTCCATTTTGACAGCTCTACATGTAATCATCTTCATCTAGGATTTATTAAGGCTGTGTATCATCATCCTTTTTAATAATAATTTTGGAGATAAGATCACTTACTAAAGTTAGTGAATATTGTTTGCCCAAACTAAACATATATTAACCATGATTAAGATTATTGATTAGTTAAATAAATTTGGACTATTAATATTATTCACCTTGAAAACAATACAATTGAATTTATAGATGAGGCCAAGAGCACGCATGTAAGATCTAGTTACGTTTAGAACCTGTTACCAACGGATCGATTATCTATGTGATAAAATAATAGACTAAGACGTAAGTAAATACAAAACAAAGTTATGAAATGTAAAAGATGCGTGCAAAGAAGCCCTTGAGGACATTCCTTGAATAGTATTGTTGTCAATGAAATAGTGTCTAGTGTGTTGTCCGTTATAGAAGCCAGCCTGTACCTAAGCCCTAGGTTAGGCAGGTACGCTACGCGTCCACGCACCTGACAGTTCTAGCAACCTTGTCCCCTGTCCTTTTCTTCAACGTCATAGAATCATGGAACAACATATATGGTGGAACATTAAACAATAAGCATTACATCTGGTCTTCCGTAAATGTAACCTGGATAACTTTTGGAGTGATTTTTGTAAAAATCTGAAAAGATGGAGGCCAATTCCAATACGGAGGCTAACCTCCTCATCAAGTCTTGAAGATAAATTCAGATGGGAGTTATAACAAGGCTGGAATTGGGGTACTCATCTGGGAACATCATCATGGCATTTTCTAGACCAGTGAAGGCTTTCAGCAACAATCATGTAGAAGTAATGGCAGCAAGTTTTGGTATGCATTGGTGCAAAGAGCAGGGTATAACTAATTGCATCCTGGAGTTGAGACTCTCAAATTATTGTGGATATGCTGAAAAAAGGGACTACAGATAATCTGAAATTAAAAGTGCTAATTGAGGATGCCCTGCTCTTGGCAGAGTCTCTCATTCCCTAAGGAAAGTAAACCATGTCGCTGATGCTGACGGACTTCCCAAACATGGTGTGAATATTCCCTTAGTTTCATTGTACTTGGCTAAGCTCAATCTTACTCAACATTCAATGGCTATTGATGGTCACTGCTAGGTACATTTGAGCACTAGCCCACATTTTCAAGCTTAAAAATAAATCATAACACCACGGCTTTTTTGCTTTTTGGGGGGTTACAATTATGCGAAAGTAATTTCTCTTCAAATAATTTATACGACGTCTATAATATTGGAGATGACTGATGAATATCAAAATTAGACGAAACTAAGCAGATAAAATATTGAAAAAAGAATCCCATTCAAGACAAAGTAGTACTTAGATTTATAAGCAATGGATAACTGAACCTACAAAGGCAATTCTTTGTGAAACAGACTAAAAAGAAAACTAGGTCATTCTTTTCGAAACGGAGAGAGTAGTACATAAACTTTGCGAAAAGGTCCAAGATTATCCCTTTATTAAAAGTATAGGAGAAGGAAGAATTTTTTTCTTTTAAAAGGAGGGTCATTTTCTTTTAGTTCGTTGACTAGTTCATACACTAGCTCACAAACCCGCAGCTTCTCCAGAAGCAACATGAGGCATACTAGGAAAGGCCAACACATATATGATGGGGGATTGAGTACATTTAGTTCCTCGCCATAAAACTTTTGAGCTAAAATCGTCATTGTACTTGCAGTGTGAATTTCCATCTTTCAAGAATCGGAATTTCTTAATGTTTTTAATTAATACTTCTAACAAAGTAAATTTTTTGACGTTCAAACTATCGCTAAATGGATGCTAATATGTTTCAGCGGAATCAACAAGTTAAACTTTATGATATATTATTAATTAAGCACGGACTAGAGAGTAGAAAGTGCAGAACAATCAACGAATTGACCAGGATCGTAAAGGATCAGAAAGTACAAAATGATCATGTTACCAACTGTAAGCTTTTACTACTTTGTTTGAAGGGGACTTAGATGGTTGAAGGCATCCGTTAAAATTACTTGTGTGACATCCTTCATAGATGGCTGAAAATCACTAAAAATAAGAAGCTTCAGAACAGAACAGACCATAAGAAATTTCAAATCAGATAAAGTTTTTTTAATAACTGCTCCTAACTAAGTTGCTCGGACTCGGCAATTTCGGGTAAGGGTGTGGGATCTGTGTCGGATCCGGTCAAACGAGATCGGGTGTGTTGACCAACAATTCGAAGAAAAAATTGAAATTTCGATATCTCAAAGTAAAGATTTGAATAGCTCGGAAACAAAATACCTTCAATTCTGCTGCTATATAGTAATTTATACTAGTCCTTTTGTCTCTTTGGGGAAGAAGATGCAGAGGAACAGCGAAGAACAGCAAAGCAGAGGAATAGAGATGAAGAAGAGTGAAGACAACTAGACACCCAACCCTAATTTGTTTTTTCACTGCACCTGTAGTCCTTTAATAGCTACCACATGGATTATTTATTATTAAGAATAAATATTATTTTTTTTAATTAAATGAGATAAACATTACTTCCTTTGTCCTATTTTAATTAATCATCTTACTAAAAATAAATGTCCCATATTAGTTGATCATTTACTAAATCAAGATAGAATTAATTAATTTTTTCCCATTTTAGCCCTAATTACAATTCCAATATCCATTTCTATGCTCAATGAATATCATTAATATGGATAAAGAATAAAATAATAAAATTTATTATATTATTTATAATTTCTTAATCATCGTTTGAAATAAATGTGTCCAACAATAATGGGACGGAGGAAGTACATATTATAATTAGAGTTCCTTTAATAGTTGTCCGTTGATTATTTATTAGTAAGAACAAATAATTTATTCATTTTTTTGGTTAAATGAGATAAGCATTATATATTAATTAGAGTTTATAAAATGAGGATAAACATTATAATTAAATTAAAGATTAATGTATATAATTTGAAAGCACACATTTTTTAATGAAACTAGTTTTAGCTTAGGTATATATTGAACATATTAATATTCTAATCTTTTTTAGTTGCCAAATATACTAAAAATAATTGTTTTTAAATACTTGTCAATTTAAAAAACAAAGAAAACATTAATTCTTCTTTTCCAACTTCAACCTTTGTATTAGTCTTTTTAGAATTAAGAAGGATAAAGATTAAAAAATTAATAAAGAATATATTAATCAAATCACACTCCTAAATAATTTTTTCTTCAACTAAAAAGGAACAGAGAAAGTACATTATAAATTTTATATAAAAAAATAAAAATATGTAAAATAGTGATAAACGTCAAAATAGATACAATATTTATTTAAATAACAAATAATATTATTACATTGATCCAAATATTATGTTTGATGCATCTAATCTAATATTTATTTATATATATAATTAAATTAAATTATGTTTAAATAAAGTTATTTTTAATGAAATAATCTATTAAATGATAATTATTTGAGAATAATAGTACATGCCAATTTTGTCTATTGTAAAATGTTTTAATGATGAAAGATAAAAAGTTTAATTAACATTTCCAAGGACAAAAGACATATTTAATTAACTATATGCTATATTGTGACATGTAATTATATATTGTTTGATTATATACTTAAAATATAATTATATATTAGAAGTAACGATCGACATTGTTTGACTAATTTAACTAATAACAGGATATCACATTAGGGATCACATCTTGTTAGATCGTTTGATTCTTCTTGTCAGTGTAAGTTCTGAACTATCGAAATACTTAAAATGTAATAATATATTAGAAGTAACGATCGACATTGTTTGACTAATTTAACTGATAACAGGATATGACATTAGGGATCACATCTTGTTAGATCGTTTGATTCTTCTTGTCAGTGTAAGTTCTGAACTATCGAAATACTTAAAATGTAATAATATATTAGAAGTAACGATCGACATTGTTTGACTAATTTAGCTGATAACAGGATATCACATTAGGGATCACATCTTGTTAGATCGTTTGATTCTTCTTGTCAGTGTAAGTTCTGAACTATCGAAATACTTAAAATGTAATTATATATTAGAAGTAACGATCGACATTGTTTGACTAACTTAACTGATAACAAGATATCATATGATTTTGAAATTTGAATTTACGATCAAATAGACTAATTGACTCTCGAAATTAGAATTGTGCCACATAAATTGGGATAAAAAATATATTCTTACTAAAATATAATACTCCCTTCGTCCCAATTTATGGATGTAGTTTGACTTGACACGGAGTTTAAGAAAAAAAGGAAGACTTTTGGAACTTGTGGTCTAAAATGAGTCATGGATGATTGTGTGGTTGTAAATCATTTCATTAAGAGAAAGTGGGTATTTTAAAGTTAAATTATTACTAAATATAGAAATGTGTCATTCTTTTTGGGACTGACTAAAAAGAAATGTGTGTCATATAAATTGGAACAGAGGGAGTAATATTTTCAAATTAAAATATCCAAAAATAAGGAGGTCAAATCTCATTTAATGAGATATGTGCTATTTCACTCAAGATAGCCTCCAAAATGAACTTTCTCATCTAAAAAAGTCAAATATCATCACAAAAACATCTTGTTTTTTCAGATACAACGTGCAGCTTGTACTAATATTTCTTATTTTTTGGGAACTTGTCTATCTTTCACCAACTTTTCCCTCCCAAAGATTAGAAAACCCTCCTTGTCCTAAAAAGATCAAGAAAACAACAACACTTAAAAAATTTCAGCTCCCTTGTCCTTAACGAAATTTTTTTCCATAGCTAAAAAATTTCAAAAGTTCTTTGTTCTTCCATGGCATCAGCAGCAGCAAAAGGAAAGAGTATTTTGAGACCAACAAAAAGTGTTGGATCAGATTTTGATGATAAACCCTTGTGGAATCATGTGAAGGTTCTTAGGGTTGCTCCTAATGGTGGTGGAAATAGAGTGTGGTCATGTAACTTTTGCAATAAAAATGCTACGGGTTCATATTCTAAGGTAAAAGCACATCTTTTAAAACTTTTTGGTCATGGAGTTGCAATATGCAAAGAAATTAGTAATGAAATATGTGCAACATTGAAGATGGAGAATGATGAAGCTGAAAAGAAAAAATCAACGGTGCAATTAGATGCAAGAAAAAAGGCAGACTATGTATCTTTGCCTGAAGGCTCAGATTTATCACAACCGAAAAAGAGAAAAGGATTAACGGGTGGGGCACTAGAGAAGTCGTTTAGCATTGCCAACAGAAACACTCCCGACAAGTTGGCGGCTCGGAGGTTTTATGCATCAGGTTTATCATTCAACCTCGCAACTTCTCCTTACTTTAAAAAGTATTCAGAATTTTTGGCGGCTAATCCTATACCCGGTTATGTTCCACCAACTTATAATAGGTTACGAACAACACTTTTGGCTCAAGAAAAGGCTAATATAAATAGAAAATTACAACCTATTAGAGATACATGGAAAAGAAAAGGGTTGTCAATTTGTTCGGATGGATGGTCGGATATTAAAAGACGACCATTGATAAATATAATGGGAGCATCTAGTGGTGGACCAATATTCTTGAAATCCATTAATTCTAGTGGAGTTGTCAAGGATGGTGAGTACATCGCTAAGTTGTTTATTAAAGCCATTGAAGATGTTGATCCAAAAAATGTCGTTCAAGTTATCACCGATAATGCCGGAAATATGAAGCTTGCCGGTACTATTGTTGAACAAACTTTTCCGCACATATTTTGGACACCGTGTGTTGTACATTGTCTAAATCTTGCTTTGAAAAGTATGTGCCAACCTTCTGAAAAATCGGCCCACTTTTCAAGTTGTGCATGGATACTAAAAGTGATTGGTGAAGTGAGTAGTTTAAAGAATTTTGTTGTGAATCATGACATGGCGCATGCCATTTTTCAAAAGCATTCGGAGCTATCTTTGTTAAAAGTTGCCGAAACAAGATTTGCTTCCCACATTGTCATGACTTCTCGTGTTTATAAGGTAAAATCATCATTGGAAAAAATGGTAATGGATGACGAATGAAAGAATTACAAGGGAGACAAAGTACTTAAAGCGAGGGCGCGTGAGATAAAGTCGCTTGTGATGGATGATGCATGGTGGGATAAAGTTGAATACTTTTTAAAGTGTACGGAGTCGATAGTATCCATGCTTAGAAGAGCCAACCTTGATACTCCACAATTGCACCTTATTTATGACATGTGGGATACCATGATTGAAAAGGTGAAGGTGATTGTATTTGAGCATGAGGGGAAAGATCTTATTAACGGCCAATCGGATTTTTTTGATACAATTCATGAAATTCTTGTGGCTAGGTGGAATAAGAGTAATACCTCATTGCATTGTTTAGCACATTCCTTGGTTCCCAAATACTATCATGAATCGTGGCTTCAAGGGGAAAGTAATGGGATAAGAAGACTTGCTCCAAATGAAGATAGGGAAATCTCATCAAATAGAATCAAATGCTTTCAAAGATATTTCAAAGATCCAAATGATTTGAAGCAAGTTTCTTTGGAGTATAGGGCATTTTGTAGTTCGAGTGGTCACTTTAATGCGCCTTATGTGATTGATGCTATGGAGTATGAAGATCCTCTATCTTGGTGGGCTAACTATGGTGTAAATGCTCCACTTTTACAAAGTTTGGCTTATAAATTGCTTTCCCAACCGGCTTCTTCATCTTGTTGCGAAAGGAATTGAAGCACTTTTTCATTGATTCATAGCATCAAGAGAAACAAGTTGGCTACTTCAAGAGCCGAAGATCTAGTGTTTGTGCATTATAATCTTCGCTTGCTTTCTCGAAAGAAATAAAAATACACAAGTGGTCCAAGCAAATATTGGGATTTAGGTAAGTCTTTTGATACTTCTTGAGTAATTTTTTTATTATGATAAGCTTCCTTCACAATAGTCTAAATTCATTTGGTATTGTTTTAGGTGGAGACCATTTCAATATTGATGAAGGTATCAATGAGTTAGTTGAATTGTCAATTGACGAACCTCAACTAGAAGGTGTCTTCTTTGAAAATGAAGTTGAGAATTTGGAGTAAGATGACAACATGGAAGAAATTGAAGAAGATGACGTTTGATTTGGATGTACTCATGTTCATGTTAGATGTCTCCGGTAGAACTTAGTTTAAATGTGCATTTTATGTAATTATTTTTGGTCTATGAACTTGTTTCTTGTGAACATGTAGTTTATGTATGATTTTTGGTGATCATTTGACTCTTAATTTGAATAGTTAATTGACTTATTGACTTGTGTCTCTTTTGACTTTCTCTTAGTCTATTTGATTCTAACTTGGGTAACTTAACTTGCTTCCAAAAGACTTAAAGGTATATTTCATATCTCTCTTAATCTTAGTTTTTTTTTTAGTCTTTTATTTGTTATATTTCAACAGTGTTATACTATCTTATTTTAATACCTTGTTGTGTGAGTTGTAGGAAAAGGAATGAATCATGCCCTTTTAGAGAGGTCTACTTGCTTGCGGCCTCATTACTTCATGATCTAACTCTACAAGGCACAATTTACATGTAAGTTTTCCACAATATCTCATAAATATAGTTATGCATATTTGATATTTTTATAGCTATATGAATAAATTTTTAATTTTTTTTTTTTGCCGAGTCCTCGTACCCGTGTCCGTATCTAGATCCATATCCCCGAATCTTAAAAATTCGATCATGAAGGATCCGACATTCGGATCCGCACCCGTATCGGACACCCGCACCCGAGTCTGCACCTGCAATTGATCAAAATCAATGACCGCGGAAAATGAAAAAAAGAAAACCAGCAGAAAGGCAATTTGCTAAACAGAAACAGCCAATTCTATTATGTCTAATGACTAGCTAGCTATTTCTCAGCTTTTACACGGCTCATGAAAACACTTGTGAGAACTTCATTCGACTCAAAGGTTGATTTCAGCAACTTCAGCGCCTGTAAAAATGATAGTACTAGTAAGAATTTGAACACTGTCGAACAAATAAAAATTAAATTACACATGGTACAAAAGAAAATATACTGTTCCAAAAACAAGTGAAACTACTAGATGTATATAAATGAAATTTAAGTTGAAGTGATTAACCTCTTCCTTTCCAAAATGTACAACTTCCTCTTGCAGCGCAACAACATCCTTGACATTACAGTAGTCTTTAAGAGCAGTAATGCTAGATACAGCAGACATGGGCTTAACAACCAAGTCATCCATCACCATGTATTTCACCACCTCCTTCACAAAACCTTCTGTAGCAGCAGGGACACACGTCAATTTTCTCGACATAATACTGTTCAGACAACATGGACATGTAGAACAAGGGTCAACGGTACCATAAGAGTAGTTGCAGTTGGCGGAACATAGATATATAGCCGCTAGAGTCGGAATGTCACTATGCAATGGAAGAGGAACTGAAGAGATTCTAACAGGACACTTGGGTTCTAAAAGCATATCCTTAGATTGAATATAGGTGTCATTCAGATTCTCTACGCTTTCGTATATGTTATGCAAACACCCATTCATTCCTTTCTCCTTAAGAAGCTTAGTGACTGTACCCACTGGCAATGTAAGAATGTGAAACAGGAAATCAACAAAATCCTTTTCAACCTCAGCAAATACTACTTCTTTATTCTTGGTGTCAATCAATAGCTTCACGCTCAACTTGGACTCAGCAGTCGCCATTTCGGTTATCGATCTGTGATTGAAGAGGTGTTGCAGTTGTCACCTTCGCTTAGGTAGTATCGCTTGCTTCACCAATTTAACAAAGTAGTCTAGCAGTCACCAATTGCAATGTAAACAAAACGGTACACTAATAAAGATCAATTAATTTCTTTGTTGATTTCAAAATTAGTTGTAGATTTCAAGGAGTTTGCAATTAATATTTAATAACACAGGATGAAAATTATCGTCCAAGGACATGCATACTGTATCTGAATAGTCATACTGCAATAATTCTGCACTTAACATGATAAAACTCCCCTTCTTCTTTAACAAAAAATAATCTAAATGACGTCCATCCAATTTCTTTAAACAGTAACAATGGTCTACGGAGAAACTATTCTCTCATTTCATTTTTAATTGTCCACTATAACAAAATACATTTTCACGATTAGCATTTCAAAAGAAAAACTTTTTCCCCCTATTTGAACCTTAACACTTACTCCCTCCGTTGCATTTTACTTGACCCCTATTGACTTTGCAAACCTCTTAAGAAGACTTTAACTATTACATTTTACTTAACTAACCTTATTAATGATGCTTTAGAACTCTAAATTTGACTATTATTACTTTATGTAGTTATTTAATACTAAGGGTAGAAAGGAAAAAATATAATAAAATTATCATGATTTCTTAAATTGGAAAAATAAATTGAAACAATTATGTTTAACATGGGGGCCAAGTAATTTGAAACGGAGGAGCACTCCCTTCGTTTCATTTTGAAAGATGGTGGCCAAATCCAATTTGGAGGATGGTTTAATAAACCTCTTCATCAAGTCCTGCAGATCAATTCAAATTAGAGGCATCATGGGTGATCACCATGCGAATATACTCATGGCCTTTTACAGGCCAGTGAAGTCTTCCAATAACAATCATGTAGATGTATTGGCAACAAGTTTTGGTATCCAGTGATGCAAAGCAAGGTATCGCTTATTGTATCGTGGGATTTGAAAACCTTCAAATTATTGCGGATATGCTGAAAAAAAGGATCACTGGTAATCTCCTGGGGTTTCACCAAACTATTTGCAGTGTCTCTCATTCCCTAAGGACAGCAAACTATGTTGCTGATGGCCTTGCCAAATATGAAGCAGATACCCCCGTTTCATTTTACTTGGCTAAGCTCAAGCTTACTCAACTTCCAATAGCTATTGATTTGACTATCACTGCTTACTTCTAAAGTAAATATATTTGAGCGCAAGCCCACATTTTTCAAGCTCAATAAAAATAATCGAAACACCGTGGCTTTTTCGCTTTTTTGGAGTTACATCTGTGCGAAAGTAAATTCTCTTCAATAAACTTATGTGACATCTAAAATAGTGGAGATGGCTGGTGAATATCTAAATTCATAGTACGCTTGAGAAGAGATATATGATTAAAAGATTGAAAAGGATTTCAAACTCGATAAAGTAGTACCAAGATTTATACAACATTATGCAAAACTATAAAAGGTGTATAGTATACTTATATATAATATTATACAAAAAAAAAATTGACTTTGTCTTTTCCTTGATTCAAAAAAATCCCCAACCACACCGATCATCTGGATCAGACCACATGAGATCGCACATTGATCCTTCATGTGGAACCTGACTACTGGACCACAGGACCACTTGTTCAAGAAACAAAAAAGAAATAGCATTTTTGTAAGATATACCCTACAGGTAAATATCAGATGATGTAAAAGTAATAAATTCTCATATCTAGCTATTAGAAAATTGAAAAAACAGATCCTTCCCATAGCAAATAACTATTTGAGACTGGGCTGTATTAAGACCTCCATGATACACTTTAACATTTGCAAAGTATACTGGGCATATACGAAAACGAAAAGAAATCAATAAAGGCTCGACTACCTTCCTGTTAAATTCTTGGTCCTTTATTTGATTTTGTTGTTCTATTGAACATTACGGTAAATTAATTTGACATATCATTTGTAAACTGGAACACATCCTTGGGATCAAAGAAGCTTTCTATAGACTTGGGAGATGTGAGAGAGAGAATAATAATTTGGCTAAGGATGTAAAGTAACTTTCTTTTTCTATACAATTGGACCTTATTTGGTAAGGTAACATAGAGTGGACTATATTTTGTAATGTAACATTACTAGTTGCATTTTTTTGTAATTTTTCCATTTAATTTTCTATTCTAAATTAAAAAATTCAATTATTCACAATAATAATCATAGTATTTATATTTTTTTATGCTAAAACAATGTGTATATAAATAATATTCCCTCCATTAATTCAACCAAAAAGGAAAAAAGTTGGAAAACATTATCTTCGTACCAAATACACTCCAACAGTCCATAAACTGGGAATCTATTACTGCTTTTACTACTCACAAATTTGAGGCGGCCTTGTATGGTTTAAGGGATCCGTTCGAATGAATTGTGGATCATTCATTGTGTTGGAGATGGTTGAAAATCAATAAATAAAAGATGCTTGAGCATGGATATTCAAAAATTAACCTTGAACCAAATAACGTAAAATTTGTAAACATAAGTCAAAACTCGACCTACAAATCATAACAACCGATAACGGGAGACAATTCATCAAACTGAAATAACCAATTCCATTATGCCTAACTACTAGCTATTTCTCCTCTTTTACACTGCTCATGAAGAGACTTGTCAGTATTGTTTTTGACTCCAAAGATAGTTTCAGCAATTCCAGTGCCTGCAAAATGATGGAAATTTTCTAAAGTAAAAATACAGCTCAACTAATAAAAATTATATATGCTAAAGGGCAGGTTTTTGAAACGCAGAATTAAACTGAACGATATAGTGCAATAATACTACGATAGTATATATTCCCCTATAGGGTCAAAAGGGAAAAGTTGGGATCATACTCATATGATCTCTTAATGTATTGACACTATAAAATAAATAACATACGTGTACAGATTTTTTACAAGCTTACTACACAAAATTATATTAAGAGCGTAATACTCCCTCCATTCCTTTTTAAGTGCTCTATTTGGGTTGTGTTTGTATTCCTTTTTAAGTGCTCTTTTAATCTTTCAAGAATAATTTGATTAAAATCTTTCTACTATGCCCTTGTTCAAATTACCAAGACCATTAATTGAGAAGGGATTAGGATTTAGGGGTGTGCTCAATCTAAATTTAATTAAGGGTATAACAGTAAAAGTATTTTGAATTTTATAGAAATAAGAGATTTATTAGAGAGTGTGTCCAACCTAACCTAAATAAAGCACTTAAAACAGAATGGAGGGAGTACTAACATAATACAAATAGTAGCAAGTTAAATTCGAATCAAAGTGATTTACCTCTTCCTTTCTAAAACTGTACAACTTCCTCGTGTGGCTCACCAACATCTGAGAGAATGAAGCACTGTGGACCTATATATGGCGCTTAGATAGAGTCTCTTGCTTCATCAACGTACTTGATCAATGATCAGTCACTAATTAATTGCATGTTGACAAGACGGTATATTAATCAATAATCTCTTTGTTAATCTCAAAAGTTGTAATAGAATTTAATGAGTACATCCAAATTTCGTCCAAGGAAATGCACACTGTGTATCTCAAGTACTACTACTGAATAGTCAGTCATTCTTGAATAATTCTGCACTAAAAGTGACAAATTAAAACTCCCCTTCTTTACCTTTCTAGTTTTAGACGGGGAATTTAGCGTGGACATCTCTTTAAGGTCTTGGAAAGCTATTTTCTGTAATTGAATTTAGTCTAATTAGATGGAGTAGTAATTATACAATTACTCCCCCGTTCCATATTAGTTGAGCACTTTTCATTTTGCATGATTCTTAAGAAATTATTAATAAAATGATCAATTTGACTACTATATCCTTTATTCATATTAATGAAAATAAAATAATTTGTTTAAACTTCCAAATAGTATATTAATTGTAGAGATAAAGTGAGAAAATTTTAATTAATTCTATCTTGGTTTTAGTAAGTGATCAACTAATTTGGAAGATTTATTTTTAGTAAGATGACAAACTAATATAGGATGGAGGGAGTAAAATAATAAATAACTATTCTATAAAGATTTGTTTATTTATTATAAAATACAATTATAATGTTTATAATTATTCACTCCGTCTCATTTTATGTGATACTCTTTGACTTGATGCGGTATGTAAAAAAAAAAAAAAAAAGAGCCTTAGATATTTGTATGACGATAAATCATTATGCATAAAAGAGAAATTTTAATGTTAAATTATTTCTAATTATAGTAAAATAACATTATTTTTGAAACGAATTAAAAAGGAAATGGCGGCACATAAAATGAGACGGAGAGAGTATAATATTTGATTGCACAAATAATATTTTATTAATGATGCTTTGGATTTCTAACTTACTTTGTTACTACTACTCTCTCTATTCAATAATACTGTATACTATATTAAAAGTATATGTCCAACAATAATTGTCAAGTTTAAAAAATCAATGGATAATTTATCATTTTTTACCCATTAAATAGTATTCAATAACAAAGATAAAATGAATACAAGTAGATAATTTATCTATTAATTTTCAAACTGAACAAGTATTATTGAACATATACAAATAAAGATGGATAGAGATTCACATGAAAGTGATGCGTGGGCGCGACGAGGGAAAGGGGAGACGGTTTTAGGCTTTGTTTGTGGGCTATCACGTGTGTTCTGGTGAGAGAAACCTTTGGACCTAGATAAATGGCCTCATCCTTATTCTGTTTGGACATCACATTCTAAAGACAACCCAAATGGCTACTTGTGAAGGAGGTGGTGGCGTGACATACATGGTGATGGATGACTTGGTTGTTAAGCCCATGTCCACCATTTCTAGCATTACTCTTCTTAACAAATTTAATGTCAGGGATGTTGGTGTGCTGCAGGAGGAAGTTGTACATTTTGGAATGGAAGAGGTACTCAATTATGTCTATTGTATTTTTTTTTCTTCTTATCTACTCTTTAATTGGGTAAATACAATTCCTACTTAGTAGTCTCACGGTCTCAGTATCGTTTTGCAGGCACTCATGTTGCTGAGGACATCTTTCGAATCGAAAACAGTTCTAACTAATGTTTTCATGAGCCGCATAAAAGCATGGAAATAACCAGGAGTCAATAATGGAGTAGTTGGATGTGTTTCAGTCTAGTAATTGCCCTTTTAGTGGTACTTTTGTCTAGTTTATATTATGATCATTACTGTTAAAAGTGTGTATTGGGTAGGGAATCAAGTTGCGGATAGCCTAGTTGAAATGCGACTCCAAAAAACTGAAAAGGATTTTTTGCTCTTTAGAACCCCTGCCCCAATATTCTGATCAGTTGCTCTTAGGAACTATGTAACTTTGTAACTTTTAGTTATGTAAATGTAAATATAAGTAGTATATGTTTTGAAGGGAAAAATACTATGTTTCTGATGAGTTCACATCTTTGTAGTAAAGAGGTCTCTTCTCGAGCAATTTATCCTTCGGAGAGCCAATCTCCCAACATTACATAATGGCGCATAAAACATTTTATTACTATGGTTTTTTATTTTTGCTTTGTCTTTGTAAAATAAATTGAGTAACTGTGATAATCATTTACTCAAAATTGTGATCATCCAAATTTCTAATTCCAAACAAAAATCAAACTATCAAACTAGACAACATAAAAAAGATCGACTAATGGAATATTGATGAAACTGGAAATCAGATCTAATTAAACTTCCACCGGGGAATAACCAAAAATTAAAGCATATTAAAGGCAATTACATAAACTGAAACATCCAGTTCCATTATGCTTATGACTATTTCTCCGCTTTTATGGAGCTTATGAAAACACTGGTCAGAACTTCTTTCGACTCGAAAGATGCCTTCAGCAACTTCAGCGCCTGCAAAATTAAGTTGATGGTCAGAAATCATAATATGAAATCCTGCAAAATCATAATATAAAATCATTTAACATGAAGTATGACATGAAATCGATGTCCAAAAGCCTGCATGGTAAGACAACTTGCTCACGCATAAAGCAAATAAGAAGAATAGAACACATGAAGCAAAAAATTATCTGCTAGCACATATTTTTTATACCTACCCATAAAATGCGAGATCGAGTAGTACTATACAAGTTTACCAAAAAAAAAAAAAAAAGAAGATTAGTACTATACAAGTTAAATTGAATAAAAAATTTCCTACATTAAATCAAAATTAAATTGATTACCTCTTCCATTCCAAAATTAACAACTTGCTCCTGCAGCACACTAATATCCTTAACATTAAACTTGTTGAGAAGGGCAATGCTAGAGATGGTGGACATAGGCTTAACGACCAAGTCATCCGTCACCATGTATGTCACCACATCCTTCACAAAACCCTTTGTAGCTACCACAGTTGATACATTCGTTACTGGCGGAGCAACATACGTCAACATTCTTGTCATACCAATATTACAGTTTGAACAGAGAGCATTAGGGTTATCAGAAACGGTTGAGTGATTGCAATTATAAGTGTTGGAACATCCATAAAAAGTCTTGTTTATTGGGGGAACCTTGTTAAGCAATTGCAAAGGAACGGGAGATATCCCAATTGGAGACTTGGGTTTTAAAAGGACATCCTTCGATTGAATATAGGTGTCATTCATATTCTCTACGCTTTCGTAGAGGTTAGGCAAGGATCCACATTTCATTTCTTTCTCCTTGAGAATATTGACAACAGTTCCCACGGGCAACGAGAGAATGTGAAAGAGGAAATCAACACAATTCTTATCAGTCTCAGCAAATAATACTTTGTGAGCCTTGGTGTCAATCAAAAGCCTCATGCTCAATTTGGATTCATAAGTCGTCATCTTAGTTTTCTGAAGATATCTAAAAAAGAATTAATGTGTGTTTAGAGATAAAATAGTTGTGGAAAACCTTTGATGGTATTCAAGGAGTGGTATCCTAATATATACAGAGTTCATACTTGCTAATAAGTCTCCTAGATCCTATATTCTAGGGATACAGAATATATGCAAATATTACTTCTCAGTATTTTACGTTTTCCATATATTGTCAATAATATAGAACCCTTGTTACAGTTGTAGAATATTCTAGAAAATCTTTTCACCAAAGAAACCCTTCCCTTCATCCTAACGTGAGGTTTCTTGTTAATTTCCTTCCAATACAACGCCTTATAGTTGCAGGTAAGTTTTCAGATGTAGAATAAATATTGTAACTGCTATTAAAAGTTCCTACGATTAGGCTTAATCTAACTTCAGAGATTCCGACTTTGTACAAAGTAGTCTGATAAAAGTTAAATTCGCTCAGTTACCACGTTATAGTTAAGCCTGGACTAGACTTCTGATGCTTGTGCAATATATAAAATTGTGCTGTATATCTTAGGAATTGTAAGATCCATGTCACATGAGTAATCAAGAAATAGTGACTTCTGTGAATAGAATGTAAAACGTATTTTAGATAAAATATACTCCATCAAGGATGCAGTAGAAATAATTTTTGACTGAGTATATTTGTATAATAATTTTTGTTCCATATCGCAACCATAAAATTCACAGACAAGGATTTATTTTCTGTTTGGTTTCGTTGCAAGCTCCTTGATTTCTCCATTTTTAAGAGGTTAATGAAGAGAACGTTGATTAGTGTATCGGTTTGACTTCATGCAAATGGTGTTTCACTACATTGCTTTTATTGTTTTTCTTAATGGACGTGAAACGAGCTAAAGGAAACTTATAATTTATATGATGGTGAAGCAAGTTCACATTTTAAGTGTGATATATCTTACCTACCCACAGTTCAGTTTGAAAGGTGTACTCCCTCCGTCCCAAATAAGTGTAGTGACACTTATTTTGGGACGGAGGGAGTAGCATATCTCCTTGGATAACGTAAGACCAATCCTAGCTGTAGTAACCACAATTTGGACTCAAATTAATAGATTATAGAGTTGCTGCAATTGTAATTATGGATAAGCTGTAATTTATCTTTCAGACGATTGAAATTAAAGGGACTCAAAGAAAGTCCCTTAACAGAACCTAACTTGTGCCTTCTCTGTTTTAGCTCTGCTTCTTACTGTATTTGTGCTTTTGATATGTGATTTTCCTAATGGTTTTGGAACAAAACTTGCAGCAATTGTCAACCAAACAAAAATGATGAATTCAGATTCCAAACTAACCTTGAAGCTGTTGATTGACACCAAGGCACGCAGAGTCCTATTTGCCGAGGCTGAAAATGATTGTGTTGATTTCCTTTTTCACATTCTTTCAGTGCGAGTGAGCACCGTCATTAGACTTCTCAAGGAGAAAGGAATGAGCGGGTGCTTGCCTAACCTCTACGAGAGCATAGAGAATCTGAATGACACCTATATTCAATCGAAACAATGCAAGGATATCCTCTTAGAGCCGAAATCTTCACTTGGGATCTCTTCAGTTCCTAGTCTATTGCTTAAGAATAACATTCCGACTCAAAGGACATATTACGGATGTAGCTACTCTTATTCCCACGCGAAAGTGTCTGATGACCCTACTGCTATCTGTCCAGATTGTGGGAGTAATAATACATTGTCAAGAAAGTTGACGTATGTTGCTCCACCACAGGGTGTGAAGGAACCTGTGGCAGCTACAAAAGGTTTTGTGAAGGAGGTAGTAACCTACATGGTGATGGATGACTTGGTGGTTAAGCCTATGTCCGCCATTTCTAGCATTGCCCTTCTCAACAAGTTTAATGTCAAGGATGTTGGTGCGCTGCAGGAGAAAGTAGTAAGTTTTGGAATGGAAGAGGTAATTAAAGAGTTTTAATACCATCACCGATAAATTTTAATATGTTTTGCATGTTTCTAGTCTCACTTTTTATGACTTGTTACCTATCGTCCTTTTAGCTTATTAGTGTATTTGAAATATACTTGGTAAATTTTGCTCATATCGTTTTGTTGTTTAGTATTCCTACTTGGTAAACTCCTACTATCATTTTGCAGGCGCTGGAGCTGCTGAAGGCATCTTTTGAGTCGAAAACAGTTCTGACTAATGTGTTCATGAGCTGAGTGAAAATGGAGAAATAGTCATAACTCATAAAGACAACATGGAATTTGATGTTTCAGTTTTTAAATTGCCATATAGATAAATATATTAGTGGTTTTCTTTTGTTTCTTTTCCTCTTGTGTTGACTCTGATTTGTAGGTTACTGTCTATTGTTAAATCTCACTTGTGTATATACCTTTGAGTTTCTTTTTATTATTTTCTCTGCCTTCGTCTATTCGTGTATCTGATTTTTCAAGCATCTTAATTTTAGTGTTTTTCCTGTTGGGTTTTGGTGAAAGATGAATGGAAAATGGTGGAACAAAATGGGAACAAAGGGAGGTGAATAGTCACTTTATAGAAGGAAAAATAGTTTCTCCCTCATTGGTGGGAGAAAGAAATCATTTGTCCTTTATATTAAGAAGTACTCCTTTGAAGGGATAGTGAGCCAAGAAGAAACCAAGCCTCGCGCCGTCGTCGTCGCTCGCTCGGCTTCGGCTTTGGAAAATGATCGAGAGACTATCTTTTTGGACAAGAAAAAATTTCGTCTGAAATTTTCCTCCAGATGCAATGTTCCAACGAAATGTTTTGCAACGTTTGTGACTGTTCAAGAAACAGTGCATCGTTCCAGAACAATGCAACCATTCCAGAAACATGCAACGTTCCAGAAACGATGCATCAGTTCCAGAACCAATGCAATGTTTCAGAAACAGTGCTTCGAAACAGTGCAATTTTTCGAAGCAGTACATCCTTTCGAAACAGTGCATAGTTGGCTATAAATACCTGTGTTTTCCTTCATCAGGTATTCAGAAAAGTTTTTACAACCAAAACAAAATTCTGTAAACTCTCTTCTTCTAAAACAGTCAGTCAGTGTGTGTGAATACTCCGTTCTTGAGTTCGACGAAGTTCTACAATTTTCATTGCCGATATTGTAGAATAGTGTTCTATTTTATCCTGGGAAGAATTAATCCATACCTCGGGCAATAGTGAGGGGATTAGATTCTTTAAGGAGACACAGTATAACTGTGGACTTAGAACAAAAAAAACTGTGTGCGTAGTGTATCAAAGTTCTGCTCAAAATCCAGAAAACAACAAGCTTAAAGAATCTATCCGAAATGGCAGAACCTGTTGATGCTGTAATGACTTCTACTTCTGTGCAAACAAATACAGTTTCTTCAAACCGTGTTGTTCCTGCACTGACAGCAACTGAAAAACCCGGAAAGTTTTCCGGTACTGACTTTAAGAGGTGGCAACAGAAGATGTTGTTCTATCTAACCACTCTCAGTTTGCAGAAATTTATTTCTGACAAAGTTCCAACCTTCCCGGATGACACTCCGGAAAAAGACCGTTTCATAGTAATGGAGGCATGGAATCATTCTGATTTTCTGTGCAAAAATTACATTCTGAATGGGTTGGAAGACAGCTTGTATAATGTCTATAGCGTATGCAAAACATCTAAAGAATTATGGGACGCATTAGACAAGAAATACAAGACTGAAGATGCTGGACTAAAGAAATTTGTGGTGGCCAAATTTCTGGAATATAAAATGGTTGACAGTAAAACTGTCATGTCTCAAGTCCAAGAATTGCAAGTAATAATCCATGATTTACTTGCTGAAGGAATGGATGTAAATGAAGCATTTCAAGTAGCAGCCTTTATCGAAAAATTGCCTCCTTTGTGGAAGGATTTTAAGAACTACTTGAAACATAAACGAAAGGAAATGAAGTTGGAGGACTTGATTGTTCGTTTGCGGATTGAAGAAGACAACAAAGCTGCTGAAAAGAAAGCCACTTCAAAGTCTTCAATTCCGGGAGCAAATCATGTTGAAACTCCTCCAAAGAACAAGAAGAGGAAAAAGTCCAATGAAGACAAGAATGAACCAAACAAGAAGAGGTTCAAAGGAAATTGCTACAATTGTGGCAAGTATGGTCATATGGCTTCGGAGTGTCGTGCTCCTAAGAAGGACAAGAAAAAGAAAGACCAAGCGAACTTGAATGAGGACATGGACTTTTTGTGCGCAATGCTGTCCGAGTGCAACTTGGTTGGAAATCCAAAAGAATGGTGGATGGATTCGGGTGCTACCCGACATGTTTGTTCAAATAGGGAGTTGTTCTCTTCCTATACTGTGTCTGAAAAAGATGAGACCATTTATATGGCAAATTCTGCAACCGCAAAGATAGAAGGAACAGGAAAGGTTGGCTTGAAAATGACTTCGGGCAAGATAGTGACGCTTAACAACGTTCTTCATGTTCCCGAAATGCGCAAGAATTTGGTCTCGACGTCACTTCTGGTCAAGAATGGTTTTAAATGTGTATTTGTGTCTGATAAGATTGTACTTAGTAAAAGTGATATGTTTGTAGGAAAGGGTTACCTCACTGAGGGCCTTTTCAAGCTAAGTGTAATGGCTGTTGATATCAATAAAAGTACTTCTTCTTCTTACTTGCTTGAGTCCAATAATTTGTGGCATGCGCGTTTAGGACATGTTAATTATAAAACATTGCGAAAAATGATTAACTTGGAAATATTGCCTAAGTTTGAAAGTAATAATATGAAGTGTCAAGTATGTGTGGAATCGAAGTATGTTAAGCATCCGTATAAGTCAATTGAAAGGAATTCAAATCCCTTAGACTTAATCCACACAGATATTTGTGACATGAAGTCAACACCATCACGTGGTGGTAAAAGATACTTTATAACTTTCATTGATGATAGCACTCGATATTGCTATGTTTATCTGCTTAACAGCAAAGACGAGGCAATTAATGCATTCAAGCAATACAAGAATGAAGTTGAGACACAACTTGATAAGAAAATCAAAATGATCAGAAGTGATAGGGGCGGCGAATATGAATCTCCTTTTGAAGAAATATGTTTGGAATATGGAATTATTCATCAAACAACTGCCCCATACACTCCACAATCCAATGGAATTGCGGAAAGAAAGAATAGAACATTAAAGGAGATGATGAATGCCTTGTTGATAATTTCTGGTTTACCACAGAACTTGTGGGGGGAAGCTATTTTAACGGCTAATCGAATACTCAATCGAGTACCCCATAGCAAAACAAAGGCAATTCCATATGAGAAATGGAAAGAAAGGAAACCCACCTTGAAATACTTCAAAGTGTGGGGGTGTTTGGTAAAAGTCCAAGTTCCTAAACCCAAGAGGGTTAAAATAGGACCGAAAACAATTGACTGTGTATTCATTGGATATGCAACCAATAGCAAGGCGTATCGATTTCTGGTTCACAAATCAGATAATCCTGACATTCATGTAAATACGGTAATTGAATCAGACAATGCTGAATTTTTTGAAAATGTTTACCCGTATAAGAATGAATGTGAGTCGTCTAGTGAAAAATCTAAACGACCTCGGGAAGAAGAAAAGGAAAGTACGCCTAATGAAGAAAGTGTAAGGCGCAGCAAACGTCAAAAGACATCAACTTCCTTTGGTCCCGATTTCTTGACATTCTTAGTAGAGAATGAGCCTCAAACGTTTAAGGAAGCTATGTCTTCTTCGGAAGCACAATATTGGAAAGAGGCAATCAATAGTGAAATAGAATTCATATTGAATAATCATACGTGGGAATTAGTTGATCTTCCTCCAGGAAACAAACCATTGGGTTCTAAATGGATCTTCAAAAGAAAAATGAAAGATGATGGCACTATTGATAAATATAAGGCAAGACTAGTTGTCAAAGGGTTCAGACAACGAGAAGGTCTTGATTATTTCGACACATACTCGCCGGTAACAAGAATTACGTCAATTCGAGTATTGATAGCGTTAGCCGCCGTATATGGTCTTCAAATTCATCAAATGGATGTGAAGACAGCCTTCTTAAATGGAGAATTAGAGGAAGAGATCTACATGGATCAACCCGAAGGGTTTGTAGTTCCAGGAAAAGAAAAGAAGGTATGTCGACTTGTTAAGTCACTTTATGGACTAAAACAAGCGCCCAAATAATGGCATGCGAAATTTGACCAAACAATGTTGGCAAATGGATTTAAGATCAATGAGTGTGATAAATGTGTTTACATTAAGAACACTCCAAATCATGTTGTCATTGTTTGCTTGTATGTTGATGATATGTTGATAATGAGTAAGGACATTTCCGACATAAATGCTACTAAGCGTATGCTTGATAGCAAATTTGATATGAAAGACTTAGGAGTTGCAGATCTGATTTTAGGAATTAAAATTCACAGAACTCCTCAAGGTTTAGCTTTGTCTCAGACTCACTACATCAACATGGTATTGGAGAAATTCAAGTATCTGGACTTCAAAGTCGCAAAGACTCCAATTGATGTAAATCTTGCTCTTACAAAGAACAAAGGTCAAAGCAAGTCCCAAGTGGACTATGCTCGAGTGTTAGGAAGTTTGATGTACATAATGAATTGTACCAGACCTGATATAGCTTGCGCCATAAGTAAACTGAGTCGATTCACGAGTAATCCCGATCAAACTCATTGGATGGCGATGAAGCGAGTGTTGGGTTATTTAAAATACACTCAAGAATATGCATTGCACTACAATAAATATCCTGCGGTGGTAGAAGGATATAGTGATGCAAATTGGATCACCGGATCATCTGAAATAAAATCCACAAGTGGATATGTGTTCACCATTGGTGGAGGAGCAGTGTCTTGGAAATCTTCCAAACAGACGTGTATAGCTCGTTCTACAATGGAATCTGAGTTTATAGCTCTGGACAAGGCCGGTGAAGAAGCAGAATGGCTAAGGAATTTTCTAGAAGATATTCCTTTATGGCCAAATCCAGTTGCTCCTATATGTATACATTGTGACAGTCAATCGGCAATAGGACGAGCTGGAAATGTTATGTATAATGGAAAGTCTCGTCACATGCGACGAAGACACAACACCGTTAGACAATTACTCTCTAGTGGAATTATCACAATTGACTATGTTAAGTCAAAAGATAATGTGTCGGATCCGCTAACAAAAGGCCTAACTAGAGAGGCGGTTGACAAATCATCAAAGGGAATGGGTTTAAGGCCAAGGACAAGTCATCACGGCGGTAACTCTACCTAGCAGACTGGAGATCCCAAGAGCTAGGTTCAAAGAGATCAAACAAAGTCGTGACTGACGGTTCAACATTGTCAACTAAACTCAACCCATTCTCATGATGCAGACAATGTTCAGAGAACAAGGATAGAGCTTAAGATGTGAAGCCTTTAATGATTACCTAAGTTTGGCTGGTATGACCAAATAGTTTTGTCTATTGGACTTAACGTTTAGGAATCACCTATGTGAGTGTGAAGTGTAAGCCGCTTCAAGGAGAATATAACGAAAGGCCAATTCTCTACGCACTCATGAAACCAGGACGTGTTCATGGCTGAAACGAACAAAACAATGAGAACCAAGAACGATTAAGGGTTAGTTGTGTGACATACATTGTCTAGGTATACATAAAAGCTCGACGGTTCAAAGATATCAAATCTACCGATTGACCGAGGATACCCGATGTATGTTCACTATGGAAAGTTCAAAGGGAAACCTACTTATCCCGATGCAACTGATTCTTATTTGTAGATCACACACGTTTTTCTAAAATGAAATAGCCATTCCCCATTCATGTGGGGGATTGTTGGGTTTTGGTGAAAGATGAATGGAAAATGGTGGAACAAAATGGGAACAAAGGGAGGTGAATAGTCACTTTATAGAAGGAAAAATAGTTTCTCCCTCATTGGTGGGAGAAAGAAATCATTTGTCCTTTATATTAAGAAGTACTCCTTTGAAGGGATAGTGAGCCAAGAAGAAACCAAGCCTCGCGCCGTCGTCGTCGCTCGCTCGGCTCGGCTTTGGCTTTGGCTTTGGCTTTGGCTTTGGAAAATGATCGATCGAGAGACTATCTTTTTGGACAAATTTTTTTTTTTCCAGAAAAAATTTCGTCTGAAATTTTCCTCCAGATGCAATGTTCCAACGAAATATTTGTTTTGCAACGTTTGTGACTGTTCAAGAAACAGTGCATCATTCCAGAACAATGCAACCATTCCAGAAACATGCAACGTTCCAGAAACGATGCATCAGTTCCAGAACCAATGCAATATTTCAGAAACAGTGCTTCGAAACAGTGCAATTTTTCGAAGCAGTGCATCCTTTCGAAACAGTGCATAGTTGGCTATAAATACCTGTGTTTTCCTTCATCAGGTATTCAGAAAAATTTTTACAACCAAAACAAAATTCTGTAAACTCTCTTCTTCTAAAACAGTCAGTCAGTGTGTGTGAATACTCCGTTCTTGAGTTCGACGAAGTTCTACAATTTTCATTGCCGATATTGTAGAATAGTGTTCTATTTTATCCTGGGAAGAATTAATCCATACCTCGGGCAATAGTGAGGGGATTAGATTCTTTAAGGAGACACAGTATAACTGTGGACTTAGAACAAAGAAAACTGTGTGCGTAGTGTATCAAAGTTCTGCTCAAAATCCAGAAAACAACATTTCCAGCCATCTCCATCCTTATTACTGAATAACCTATACAAAAATAATTTGAACAAATGCCTTCAACAGCACATGTCCCCTCCATAACCCCATCAAAACAAAGTAGTAAATTCAGTTCCATGTTCAGTTCTTCTAATTATAGTTAACCTCATAGTTTTCTATATGCTATTTGATGTCATAATATAGCAAACGTCGTTTGAATTGTTAATTATCAAAGTCAAAGTTCGAACAAAAATGTCTGAAGTTTGTGACTAGTTTGCTGTTGTCAAGTAAATGTCAAACTTTTTTTCGTTCGAAGTTTGGGATTGTCAAACCAAACTCTAAACAAAAATGTACTTCAAACACCATATGCTTGCTCCTTCAAATATTGCTGATCCAACATAGTGGGCTTGCCGATAGGGTCAATTCGTTATTCTATTTTTTCTGTATGTATATTCATTTTTATTGCAGAAAATACATAATGTATATCTCTTTGTGCAACTCCAGAAGTTTCTGGAACTGTTTTTCACACAAACAAATTACCCCTTTTTTTCTCTATCTTTCAAACGTTGGGTTTACTATCCATCTCTCTCCAATATTTCACCTTTTCTTAGCAGGTATGTCTTCTGATGTTGGAATGTTATCAATTGCTTTTAAAAAATTGGCCATTTAATCATTTAAGCGTGCAATAGACTTGTGAGAAGATAGTTAATTGTGTAATATGATTTAAACCAGTAAGTTTGTGATTAGTTTAGCTTTTAAAATGAAAATTATTCTTATGGCCTCTGAAATTAAAGAGTATTATTGCTCGTGGACATTTGTTATTGGTAATTTCCTGTTTAAGCAAATGAAGAATCATAGAGAAGATGGTTAATCAATTGGTAGAGTTATTTTGGATCATTCAATTGTTCTGAACACTGTGAGTAATATTATCTATCATAGATTGCGTGTGTCGAAAGGGAGTCTTGGAGTAACTGGTAAAGTTGTTGCCATGTGACCTGGAGGTCACGAGTTCAAGCCGTGGAAACAGCCTCTTGCAGAAATGCAAGGAAAGGTTGCGTGCAATAAATCCTTGTGGTTCGGCCTTTCCCCCAACCCCACGCATAACGGGAGCTTTAGTGCACCGGGCTGCCTTTTAGATTGCGTGTGTTTATTTGCTTATTGATTGATTTGTTTACTTTTTAAGGACCTTATTATAGCTCATTAAGAACAACGTTTATCACCTAATCTCTAGTGTCTCCCTTGTTTGAAATAAATTTCACGAAAATTTTCAGTTCTTTCAAAACATTTTACTATATATGTATGAAATGGAAAAGCATTTTCTCTTTTTAATCTACTCATTATCTACTCGTGCTTACCCTTTAAGAGAGTAAGTTTGCAATGAAATATATAGATTGGGAGGAAACCTTGAAAAATAAACATAAGATTTAAATAAAAAAAAGTGTATACATTAGAGATGCAATGTGCAAAGACATTTAACAATTGTAAAGTCCATGTCGCATGAGCAATGAAGACACGGACTCTCCTGTGATAGAATATAACTCCTAATCTACTTTAGATAGAACATACTCCTATAAAAGTTAAGCATGCAGAATGTACTTTGATAAGAGTATGTGTGTATAGAATTAAGAGTTACGAATGTAATTTTGGTTCCATACTTTAATCATAAGACTTAAGAGAAAATGGTTTACATTTTCTTTGGTGGGTATGGTCAATGAGAACTTTATTGCAGTGCTCTCAAGTTTTTCACGTTTTAAGATAAGGCCATTTTCGATACAGTGTTCTTTCATTGCAAACTCCTTGCATTTCTGTATCGGTTCGACTACATGCAATTGGTGACTGTTTCACTACTGTGTATATAATAGGATTGTAAGCGACTCAAAGAGAGTCAAGTCTCGTTACATAGCCTAACTTGTCCTTTTGTTTTAGCTCTCTTTCTTCACTGTGCTTGTGCTTGGATAAAGTGTAGGTCCTCAACATCTAGAACACAATGAGATTTGTGTGAGTTTTAGAATACTAAAACTATCCCTCTGAGAACAAAATTTGCAGCAGTTATCAGCCTTCCAAAATGACGACTACTTCTGATACCAAATTGAGCATGAAGCTTTTGATTGACACCAAGGCTCGGAAAGTTCTATTTGCTAAAGCTGAAAAGGATTGTGTTGATTTCCTCTTTCACATTCTCTCAGTTCCAGTGGGCACCGTAATTAGGCTTCTTAAGGGAAAAGGAATGAACGGGTGCTTGCCTAACCTCTACGAAAGCGTAGAGAATCTGAATGACACCTATATGAAGTCGAACAACGCTAAGAACACCCTTTTGAAACCCAAGTCCTCAATTGAAATCTCTTAAGTTTCTCTTCAATTGCTTAATGACGTTCCTCTTCTTTATGAATGTTCCTCTGGATGCTATTTTCCCACCGAAGACCCTCCATCTGAATGTCCAGATTGTGGGAACTATGTGGTACAAAAGTCGACAAATGTTGGTCCACCACATACATGGTGATGGATGACTTGGTAGTTCAGCCCCTGTCCACCGTTTCTTGCATTTCCCTTCTCAACAAGTTTAATGTCAGGGATGTCGGTGTATTAGAGGAGAAAGTAGTAAGTTGTGGAATGGAAGAGGTAATCAATTATACTTGAATTTAAAGAATTTACAACTATCACTGTGTTTGAATATGTTGTACCATGTTTTTCATGTTTCTAATCTCACCTTGTATGACAGGTTACATGTACTTTGTTTTTTCCGGTGACCAAATAGTATTAAAGTTTGTTTACCCCATTCAGTGTGTTTGAAACAAACTCGATAAATTTTTCTCCTACTGTTATTTTACAGGCGCTGGAGTTGCTGAAGGCATCTTTCGAGTCAAAAACTGTTCTGACAAGTGTTTTCATGAGCCGCATAAAAATGGAGAAATAGTCATAAAACAAAATGGATTCGGAGATTTTCTTTTGTTTCTTTCCCCTGACTTGGAGGTTACATCTGTTGTTAAAATGTATTTGTGTACAGCTTTGAGTTTGTTTTTGTTATATTCTCTGCTTTCATCTTGTGTCACAGAGTACATCTTCTCAATCATCTTATTTTTAGAGGTTCTCCAGATATCTCCAACACTATAAAATATGCACAACTTCACAAATATTTTGAAGAGATGTCAAAAAGTGAAGAAAAAGAAATCCACTAAGCAAAAGTCAATTCAGCATTGAGACAATGTGTAATCTTTATGAATAGCAGTTGAAAGTTTCTATCATATTGGGAGATCAAAGAGAATGGACAGATAGGGTCATTTGCACTTTCGCCATGCCCTCATGACAAATAACTTTTCATGGGGTAAGTTGGGAGGCGAATTAAAAGGGACTTTTATGGGTAAAACTAAAGATATAGGACACAACTTTCAAGAATATGATAGAAGGGACACTTTTTTAATTAGTCATAAGACTCATATTTTCAAACACCCACAAGTTTTTTTATTTACACAAACCTCCCACTATTTTTCCCTTCTCCCTCCTCCACCTCCTCAGCCCCATCCGCCCTGCCCCTAACCACCTCCAATCCTCCACATCATCACCACTTTCAAACAACTAGCAGATGTTTAAACAATTACCGATTGTTCAAACAACATTGTTCGTTTGCTTAAACAACTCCCGATTGTTTAAACAATATCTCCCCCCCCCCCCCCTCTCCACATCACTACTTCCAAACAACTAGTAGATGTTTGATTGTTTAAACAATATCTTTTATTTGCTTAAACAACTCTTGATTGTTTAAACATCTTTCAGTCGCTGAAATAACTCTCGGTTATTTTTCGACGACTGCAACTTTTTTCACCCAATATTCTCTGAAAATTTTCACAGTCAAATCTGAACGAAGAAATAGAAGAAGATGAAGACACACAAAAAAAAGATGAAAATTATAGGTGAAGATAAAGAGAAAAAAACTCAGAAGAGAATAAAGAAAAAATGACAAGAAAATAAGACAGAGAGAAAAAACGCAGAAGAAAAATGACAAATATGATAAGGAGGAAGAAGATGAAGAAGGGGAGAAGGAAAAAGAAAAAAAGAAAGAAGCAGATGAAGAAAAAAAAGAAAGGAGGGAATAGAAAGTTTGAAATTTGAAATATGAAAGAGAGAAAATAATTTTTAATATTGCAATACTTGTTCTCAATATTTTATAATTTATAATTAGGTCACAAATTCACTTAATTGACTTTGACTAAGTAGGCGTTTGACCATAAAAATTAAATTTTTTGGAGTTGGAGTTGAAGTTGGAGTTGGAGTTGGAATTGGAGTTATGTTTGGCCATAAAAATAAATTTGACTTTTTGTGAGAGAAGTAGAAGTGAAAACAAGAAAAAGTTGTTTTCACTTTTTCGGAATTTTATTTCTCTTTAGTGAAAAAAAATTCATGGCCAAACACCACGAAATTTCACTTTTTCCACTAAAGTGAAATAAAATTCTGGAAAAAAGTGGGAAAAAATTATGGCCAAACGGGCCCTAAGTATGTGTCCCTTTTAATTCATTCAACTCTCATGTGTCTATTTTAGCTCATTTTTTCGGGTAAGTTAATATTTTCATATCACAATATCTCAAAAATTATATTCGAACATGATTTTTTTAAATAATAAAGCAATATAAAACAAGAAATGAGAGATGAAGAGGAGAGATTTCTTCTTCTTCCAAAGTGTATACAAATATTTCTCAAGTGTATCAAGTCACTACAACACAAATCCTTATGCCTCTATTTATAGGGCTATATAGAGGAACATCAAAGGGTGTCATAAACATGACATTTAACTATTGAGAAAATGGGGAAGATTATGGGGTTGTGGATGATCAATGTGGAGGTGGTGGAGTTGTGGGTATTACTACTCATAATGATGAAGAGTAGTGGGAGATAACATTTAGTGGACATCCATATAATAATATTATATTTTATAACACTCCCCCTTGGATGTCCATGGATGATGTGCTTCGTTAAGACCTTACTAGGAAAAAAAACCTATGGGAAAAAAATCCTAGTACAGGAAAAAGAGTACACATATCTTGAAATACGCAGTGTCTGCTGCCTCGTTAAAAACCTTGCTAGGAAAACCCAGTGGGATAAAACCTTAGCCAAGGAAAAAAGAGTGCAACGCGTACTTACTCCCCCTGATAAAGACATCACTTAATCTTATAATGATGTCTTCCAATCTTGTACGACAGCTTTTCAAATGTCGATATTGACAGTGTCTTTGTAATTAAATCACATTCATGAAGATGTTGCATTCTTGAAGTCATCCTGATCTATCATTTTCTTGTTTCTTGGATATGTTGAGTTTTTGAGCTCATCCAAATACATTCTTGATCACTTTATTCGTGACCTCATCTCGCAACCAAATTGTTCATTCAACTTGTTCGAAGCAACGCCCAAGTTGCGGACACTTTCATTTGCATAATAATAGAATTGACTGTCCTATAGAATAAAATGATATGACAATGTTCCCATGTGCAAACAGATTACTTTTTTGAGACCAAACTTCATATAAATCAACTAACTTTCCTGCACTTTCATAATCAACAATCCCTTGCAATATTGGCCGGTTAGAAATAATAAATTCAATAAATATTTGATTTCATTCAAATCCACATAAAGTGAAATTGTGTCTCTCCTGCTTATTAACAAAAATATTTTTCTAATATATATAAATAGTAGGATACATAAGTGCACCAATTGCACTAACCATTTTCATGAGATTAACATTGATCTTTCTTTATGTTGAGCGATATTACAACCATTAGGATACTATCCAATGGAATCGCTTTTAACATTTTTAAATCCTTCAAGGATTTTTATATACCATTTACCGTCTAGCTAGTTTTCATATAACCTTTTACTGTCTAGCTAGACATGACAGTTATTCATTATATGCATTCAAGTTTTTTTAGTCATTGCCAGATTTAAAGAAACCTTATTGCATCCACCGCAAGAGAATACATCTCCAAACAATAATGCCAGAACTTTTGCGAATAACCTTTATGCCTCAAGGCACAAGTTGTACTTTATATCTTACGATTTTACTTTTCGCACAATCACCTATTTGTACCCTGCTGGCATTATACCTTAGTCTATGGACTAATTTCAAAACATCACTTTTCAAGTGAAATAAAATATAATTGAAATACGTATTTTATCTGTCAATACTATTTGACAGATTTAAATTCAAGATCCTCGTTACCATTTATAATGGTGAGCACTACATTATACCAAAAATACCGTCTACGGTTATTTGATATCGGTTCCAATGCGACATAACTTATAGAGATCTCTTTATTTTTCATCATTTTCAGGTACCTGAACCTTTGTCAAGGTTTTATGAAGAGTTATGTCATAGTGCTCTTTTAAAGCACTTGCCTCATTATCAAGACCACCTTGATCATTTGCTCCTCTCCTTCTTTAAGGAGTTTTACATTTGGAACCAATTGGTCTATCACGTTTCAAGTGTGCCATAGACTCTGCCCTTCAAGGACTTTTTATTGGAGCATTTACAGCTGAATTATAACATAGGATCAGTCTGGCAATGAACTTGCAACATTTTGCAAATCATGAATTATCTCTTGAATTGTAAGTTCACTTTTTTTTTTTTACGAGAATCTAGATAATTCATTCCATGCATTTCAGCTCTTAATCATATCTCCCCCTAATGTTAGAAAATCTAACATTCACCCCAACCTTATTTTGGTGATCCATCTTTATGCATGGTGGATGTTACACATTCAAATTTTTAGATGGATTTATTTGGTTCCTGATCCTGAACCAACATATAGGGGAACCTTGTTGGCTTGATGCATACAAATGTTGCTACATTTAAATAAACTCGTCTCACACCAAAAATTTTTTTGGGGAGATTTGTTCTCATAACTAATGGTTCATCTATAATTGGAGGCACGCACTTTCTGCTAAACCAATCAACATTATCAACTTTTATAGTTTAGAACCATGCTCTTAATTTAACAATTTGAGCAAACAACCTTGCAAAAATCAAATTGCAAGTTGATAACAAAGCGCATGTAACCAACCATAGATGTATCTTATTTCATAGTAAACGGTCCACATGGCAGGTGAGAGGGCCCATATTCACCTTGTTATACGTTCCAAAAATTTAGGGATACAATCCCAACTTTAGCCGATGTAATATTTTATCGTGAGAACAAGCAACATAGGAGAATTCTTGAAGAATCTTTTATTTCTTCAATGTATAATCACATGAATTCTCAATTATTTTTGCATCACATTTGAACCGGAATGACTAACAGATCATGCCAACTAAAATATTTTCCGTAAACTTTTAGTTTACTCTCACATGTGATATCATCACCATGCCTATATTTGTATTAACAAACAGGAGGAAAAGACGGGTAACTTTTCACATAAATATTTAAATCCATTTAGATTGTAGTTATATGAAGATATTAAATCTTCTCATAATTCATAGTCTCAATATAACTTATTTTTCTTGCCAATTTCTTCGAAACTTAAAAGGTTTCTTTTGAGACTTGCTACAATCACATAGTATGACCTATTTCATTTCCCCGATAGTAACACATTAGCTCATTTAGAGCTCCAAATTTATTTTTGCACTACTAATATTCCATAACACGATCCATATGGTGACCATCTCCTTTCAGGAAATTATCTTATTATTGTTATGATTAAAAATCATTACAGGCAAGACTTGTTTCTTGCTTTACTTTTACCTTTAATATCCTTTTATTTTTATAAGACCCGACAAAGTATTTTAACGTACTATAGGTACACAACCAATGACAAATTTGTGTAGCCACACAATAATATTCATTTTGGTCATGATCACAACCTTTATATGAAAGAATTATTTCATTCTTTTGCCCTTTGGTAGTTCATAGTAAAACATACCACAATATTTGTGATATACTAAAAGTACTTGACCAATGACCGTTAATATCAAAATGTTTTCTTGTTTTTTCAAACCTCCCGTTGAGGTGACTTATGGTATTCATCCAACCATACATAACCATGTCCGTATTCATAATTTTTATCACATATTTGTATATTCATACAAGAATAGCCGGGCATTAACCATACTTATCACAAGTCACATTCTCTTCAAGAAATGGACTATAACCTTAGTCCTTATGTGTGCTTTATAAATTTTATCATAAGCCATATTGTCATGCTTTATATGACCCATCTCAACATCACTTTGAACAAGTTAAGTGTACCACCACTTTATATTTCAATATTTGGATGAAAGATTTATAAAACCTATTAAATTAGGCCGCACAACAACCGTGTGCCCAATAAACAAATTGATGGTGAACAAAAAAATAACCTTCACCTTTCGAAGGACAATTTGGAGAGCTCATAGTGTTCTTCCTTTTATTATTATCAAAATGATGACTATTATAATATTGTTCCTCTACGTCCACATACAGTTTTAACCAATTGTCTTCTTTCAGACTTATATGCACTGCTACCACATTCATAACAAGGAATGGAGTAAATCAATGTGGTGGATTTCATTATTATTTTTAATTTTTTTTTGGGCCAAAAGTACATTTGTATCGGTCATCATTATCATCAAAGAGTGCATTGGGACTTGAACCCAATGTCTTACCCATAAAAGGTGTATGAGGTCATAATGCCGTGGGACTTAAACCCAACATCTTATCATCATGGTGCCACCGGAATTTTAACCCGATATCTTACCCTTTTGGCGCGATGAAACTTGAATCCATTGTGTTACCTCAACCTATGGCATAATAAGCCAAAGAGCAACAAGACTCACAATTACACAGAATTAGAAGAAAATGAATTATTCCATTTCATACAGATATCAGAAGCAAATGACTCTTCATATACTCCATTAAATATTAATCAATGCGAGAAAAAATAAAACTCCAATTAAACAGTAGCAAATTTACTACACAGATGACTTTCAACTTTTAAGATTCTCACAATCACACATTTTGATGTCTTTAACTTATAATAATGAGAAAACTGATTTAATATTAATGTAAACTAAACTAAAAAAAAAAAAACCATTAGAAACACATAAGGATTGAAAATCCAAATTTAACCATCAAATTTTGGCTTAACACGAACCCAATAATAGCACACAAGTTAATGTCTATC
Source organism: Capsicum rhomboideum (assembly GCA_031232105.1). Classification (NCBI taxonomy): domain Eukaryota; kingdom Viridiplantae; phylum Streptophyta; class Magnoliopsida; order Solanales; family Solanaceae; genus Capsicum; species Capsicum rhomboideum. The sequence continues at coordinate 9,302,426 of CP124713.1, read as the reverse complement.
TGGCAACATACAAGTTCAAAGTAGTCTTCTGTTTTAGAATATAAGTAGCTTATATTAGAGGGATCAATGGTCACGAGTAAAAATTACGAATACATACCAGATCAAGGAGTGAACCTCAACCTGAAAAAATCGAAATGATGTTAGAGTTTTGTGCTGATAACGTTTTAAATAATAAAGCAATATGAAACAAGAAATGAGAGATGAAGAGGAGAGATTTCTTATTCTTCCAAATATCAAAGTGTATACAAATATTTCTCAAGTGTATCAAGTCACTACAACACAAATTCGTATGCCTCTATTTATAGGGCTACATAGAGGAACATCAAAGGGTGTCATAAACATGACATTTAACTATTGAGAAAATGGGGAAGATTATGGGGTTGTGGATGATCAATGTGGAGGTGGTGGAGTTGTGGGTATTACTACTCATAATGATGAAGTGTAGTGGGAGATAACATTTAGTGGACATCCATATAATAATATTATATTTTATAACAGATTTCAGTTTTTAAAGAACTTATGACTCACTGGATATAAATTTGATTACTAAATGACAAAAATTAAAGACAAGCTTATTTGAAGGATAAAACGTGCAGCTTTATGGAGATGGATAAAGGTCTTTAGTGCCTTCTTTCTAGGGCCCAATAAAACCTGGGCTTATGATTTGGTATCCTCCCACCAGCCCAAGCCTCTTTAAGCATCTCCAAGTCCAATTATATTCTTTTGTAAGAATCTGAAAAATCTTGTACTCATGGCAAGTGAATTTATTATAGTCAAAAAAAAAAAAAAGGGGAGGGGGGGGCATAGGGGGAGGGTTCTACTGAAATATTGGAGCTGTGAAATAATTATGAGTTATTCCATGCGTCCTTAAAGAATTTATATCTTACTAGATATAAATTTAATTTTTAAGAGTAAAAATTAAAAATCAACTCATTTAAACGATAAAAATTAAAGACAAATCCATTAGAAGGGCAAGATACTGGGTTAAGTTCAGAAATTGTCCTAAAATGGGCTGATCTTGATATTTTGTCCTCCCATAAAAATGGTCTTACAAAATTGACCTTCATAAGCGGTGGTTTTGATTTTTTGGGCCTGCTTAATAAATTTTGCCCATAAGGCAAACGTTTATGATATTTCAAGACAATGAACATACAGAATTGACCAGAAGTTCTGTCTTATAGGCAAAAGTTAAAACTTAGATATGTTGCTCATAAGGTAGAAGCTCTCACTATTGCTCCTAAGGCAGATAATTATGATATTTCAAGATGATGACCTGCACAATTGACCAGAAGTTCTGCGTTGTCAGCAAAAGTTAGAACTTAGATATATTGTCCATAAGACACACATTCTAACACTTGTCCTTAAGACAGACGTTCATGACATTTCAAGACAATGCACACAATTAACCAGAAGTTCTGTTTTATAAATAAACATTAGAAATTATTTAGCGGGAATAAAAATTCAAGACCATACACTTTGAAGAATAAAAATTTAAGACATAATATTTGAGAGATAAAAATTCAAGACCGGCCACTATGGGACACTAGGCGTAATTTCCTGTGCACTTCTTCTTCAACTGTGCAACATAGTGGCCTGCCTATAGGCCCAACTCATTATGTACTATTCATTTTAGGATAAATTATCATTTTTATTGCAGAAAATACATATATTCCTTTGTGCAATTCGGGTAAACTACATAAATGTCCCCCATAGTGGGTGGCTTTGCTTTTTTGTCCCCCATAACAAAAGTCCTGCAAAACTACCCCTCCTTCTTTTTTATGTATTGAACAAATACCTATTTGCCCCTCTATACCTCAAATATTTTTAAACAACTCTCTCATGCTTATTTACTTTTCAACTTCTATTCTCTTTTTTTCCTCTTTTTTTAATTTTACTTTGATTTTTATTTTTTCTTCTCTCTTTTTTTTTTTTTTTTTTTTTTTAGTTTTTCTAAACCTTTACTTTTTTTTTCTTTTCTCCTCTCAACTTCTATTTTTTTTCTCTTTTTTATTTTTCTTTCATTTTTATTTTTTCTTTTCTCTTTTTCTTTTTCTTTTTTTAAATTTTTTTTTCTCAGCCTTTATTTATTTATTTATTTTTGTCATTTTTTTTTCTTTATTTTGTCTTTTTTCTCAACTTTTTTTTTTCTTTTTCTCCACTCAACTTCAATTTTTTTCTTTTTTTTTTCTTTTGTATTTTCTTTGACTTTTATTTTTTATTTTTTTAAAAAATATTTTTTCTTTTCCCTCAACTTTTATCATTTTTTTTTCTTTTCTTCGATTCCTTCCAAAAAAATAAGTTATGCCCCATGGGCAAGAGTTGATACTACCACATTGCTTCTTAATTTATGTGATGTTCCACGTTGCTTCTTAATTTATGTGATGTTTTATTACTCTTGCCTTAGAGGCAAGATTTAACCCAAGGACTTTCAAACAACAAGTTATGCCTCATGGGCAAGAGTTGACACTACCCCATTATGTTTTGACTTATGAAATGCTCTATAACTCTTGCCTTAGAGGCAAGACTTAGTCCAATGACTTTCAAAACAACAAATTATGCCCCATGGGCAAGAGTTGGCATTACCACATTGTGTCTTGATTTATGAGATGCTCTATAACTCTTGCCCTAGAGGCAAGACTTAGACCAAGAACTTTCAAACAATAAGTTACGCCCCATGGGCAAGAGTTGACACTACCATATTGTGTTTTTATTTATGAGATGTTCTATAACTCTTGCCTTAGAGGCAAAACGTAGCCCAAGAACTTTCAAATAACAAGTTATGCCCCATGGGCAAGAGTTGACACTACCACATTATGTTTTGACTTATGAAATGCTCTATAACTCTTGCCTTAGAGGCAAGACTTAGTCCAATGACTTTCAAAACAACAAATTATGCCCCATGGGCAAGAGTTGGTATTACCACATTGTGTCTTGATTTATGAGATGCTCTATAACTCTTGCCCTAGAGGCAAGACTTAGACCAAGGGCTTTCAAACAATAAGTTACGCCCCATGGGCAAGAGTTGACACTACCATATTGTGTTTTTATTTATGAGATGTTCTATAACTCTTGCCTTAGAGGCAAGACTTAGCCCAAGGACTTTTAAACAACAAGTTATGCCCCATGGGCAAGAGTTGACACTACCACATTATGTTTTGACTTATGAAATGCTCTATAACTCTTGCCTTAGAGGCAAGACTTAGTCCAATGATTTTCAAAACAATAAATTATGCCCCATGGGCAAGAGTTGGCATTACCACATTGTGTCTTGATTTATGAGATGCTCTATAACTCTTGCCCTAGAGGCAAGACTTAGACCAAGGGCTTTCAAACAATAAGTTACGCCCCATGGGCAAGAGTTGACACTACCATATTGTGTTTTTATTTATGAGATGTTCTATAACTCTTTCCTTAGAGGCAAGACTTATCCCAAAGAACTTCCAAACGGCAAGTCATGTCCTTAAGTTTACTTTGATGTCAAAGAAAGAAGATCATTTTTGCGGATTATCTAACTCTCTGTTCATTAGCAAAATATAATAGAAGCTGAGAAAAAAAAAAAGAAGGAAAAAAATAAAGATTGAAAAAAAAGAAAAAAAAAGAGAAGAAAAAAATAAAGGTTAAGAAAAAAAGAAAATAAGAGAAAAAAAAAAGTTGAGAAAAAAAAATGAGAAGAAAAAATAAAATAAAATATAAATAAAGTTTGAGAAAAATAAAAAAAAATGAGAAAAGAAAAAAATAAAAAAAATAAAAATAAAGGTTGAGACAATGAATTAAAAAAAAGAAAAATAAAAAATAAATAATGTTTTAGAAATAAAAAAAAAAAAAAGGTTGAGACAAATGAATTAAAAAAATAAAAAATAAAAAATAAAAAAAATTAAGTAACAATAAAAAACGAAAAAAAAACAAAGAAGAAAAAAAAAGTTGAGAGACAAATGAGCATGAAAAGAGTAAAAATATTTGAGGAGAAGAGGGATAAAAATGTATTTATTGTATATATAAAAAGAAAGAAAGGCTAATCTCTAAAAAAATTTCTTATAGGGGGTAAAAATATAAAGTCACCCACTATGGAGACATCGCATGTAATTTCCTGGTGCAATTCGGGAAGATTCTAGACATTCTTTCACATAAACGAATTGCTGCTTTTCTCTCTCTCTTTGGTCTCTTTCAAACGTAAGGGTTTACTGTCCCTTTCTCTCCAATATTTCACCTTTTCTTTGCAGGTAAATTTTCTGATCTAGAATTGTTATAAAACTGATTTTAAAGTTCTACGAGCACGCTTATTCTAGCTTATCAGATTCAGAATTTTGGATGTTATAAAATACTAAAAGTTAAGCTGCATCAGTAGAATTAAAAAATTGCTTGTGTTTATTTTTTTTATTGATTGAGTTGTTTACTATTTCAAGAACTATTAGCTTATTAAGGACAAAGTGAATCACCTAATCTCCAGTGTGTCCCTTGTTTGGAATCAATTTCACGAAATTTTTTTCTTCATAACCGTGGTGTCCGTGTCAGCTTTCGCATACCTGACTAAATCCACAGGATACCGGCAACCTTCCACTAGGAACAAGATATATGGTAACTCTGTCCACCAAGGTTTGAACAGATGGAAAGAAATCACATATTCTCTCCGTCTCAAAATAGTTGGCATGTTTACTAAAAAGTACTTGTCTCAAAACAATTGTCAGTTTAAAAGATCAAAAGAGCATTAATTATTCTTTTCCAACTTTACCTTTAACATTAATTATTCTTGAATTAAGAGCCACATAAATAGATAAAAATTAAAGAATTAATAAGGATATATTAGTCAAATAACTTAAACCTGCCAACTATTTTGAGACGAAGGGAGTAGTAATTCTGTCTTTGTTAGGATTTGAATCTGAGACCTTATGCTGCTTAACCTACTTCATTTCAACCTGTATCTACTCTTGCTTACTCTTTAGTAGAGTAAGTTTTGCAATGAAACAGATAGATTAGGGAGGAAATCTTGAAAAATTAAAGGATAAAGTGTAAATTAAAAAAAAAGAAGATATACATTAGAGGTGCAAAAGGCAAAGAAATTTAACAATTGTAAAGTCCATGTCGCATGAGCAATTAAGAAGCGGACTGTCTTGAGTCTTATGAATATAACACTTGGTGATTTTTTTCCATCTGTCTTAGCCTTGGTAGCCTTGGTGGATAGAATTATCTGATATTTGTTGCTAGTGGAAGGTGCGTGGAATTGGGCGAGGTAGGGGGCAAACTTGTATGAAACCATGGTTATTAAAAAAAAAAAGAATATAACTCCTAATCTATTTTACATAGAACATACTCCTATAAAGGTTAAGGATGTAGAGTGTACTTTGATAGGAGTATATGTGCATAGAAATAAGAGTTAAGAGTGTAATCTTGGTTCCATACTTTAATCATAAGATCAAGAGAAAACGATTTACTTTCTCTTTGGTGCGCGTCGTCAATGTGAACTTTTTTAGATAAGATTTTTTCAGATATAGTGTGTGTTTCATTGCAAGCTTGTTGCATTTCTCCGTTTGTTTGGATTAACGAAGAGAATCTTGATTAATGTATCAGTTCGAATATAGGGGCGGCTCAACAAACTTGGAGGCCTAAAGCCATACTTTGATGAGAGGTCTATTTTAATTTAGTTTACACTAACAATATATGAGTGACTATTATTTTTTAAGGAACATCTGTGGATAGATTATTATTTTTTTATATATATTTTTTTGTCCTATAATGATCCCAATTTGTTTTATCACTACATAAAAAATAAAATATTTTCATATTCTCGAATTGTTCAAATTTATTTTGAAGTTTTTTACAAAAAAATATACTTTTTCCTTTAAATACTCACAAAAATAATACTATAAATAAGCCTGCTATAAATGAAAAATGAGGCCCTCAAATGTCTGGGGCCTAAAAGCCCTGCCTTACTTGCTTTATGCAAGAGCCGGCACTGTTCGAATACATGTAATTGGTGACTGTTTCACTGATGTGTCAAATATTAAATGATGATGAAGCAATTGCAAATATTTAAGTGTATTAGACCACCCTATCCATTGTTCAATTTGAAGAAATTCTTAATCTCCTAGGAGTTACATGGACCTATTCTTGCCTCTTGTAGCCACAATTTGAATTCCTTTAGATTATCTAGTTGCTGCAATTGTAATTGTACACATGCTTTAATTTTATGTATGTAATAGGATTGAAAGGGACTCGAAGAAAGTTAAGTCTCGTTACATAGCCTAACTTGTCCTGTTTTAGCTTTCTTTCTTCACTGTGTTTGTGCTTTGATAAAGTTGTAGGTCCTCAACATCCAGGACACAATGACGACTACTTCTGAGACCAAATTAAGCATGAAGCTTTTGATTGATGCTAATGCTGGTAAAGTACTATTTGCTGAGGTTGAAAAGGATTGTGTAGATTTCCTCTTTCAGATTCTCTCGTTGCCTGCGGGAACTGTTATTAGTCTTCTCAAGGAGAAAGGAATGTGTGGATCCTTGCCTAACCTCTACGAAAGCGTAGAAAATCTTAAGGACACCTATATCCAATCAAACCAATGCAAGGATATCCTTTTAAAACCCAAGTCTTCAGTTGGGATCTCTTCTGTTCCTTTTTTATTGCTTAATGACGTTCCAACACATGAGAAGACTTTTTATGGCTGTTCCAACACTGGTTACATTCACTCAAGTGTTTCTGATGACCCTAGTGCAAAATGTATAACTTGTCAATCTCTTATGTCAAAAAAGTTGGTGTAGGATGTGAAGGATTTTGTGAAGGATGTGGTGACATACATGGTGACAGATGACTTGGTCGTTAAGCCCATGTCCACCATTTCTTGCATTGCCCTTCTCAACAAGTTTAATGTCAGGGATGTAGGTGTACTAGAGGAGCAAGTAGTAAGTTTCGGAATGGAAGAGGTAATCAATTATTCTTGAATTTAAAGAATTTCTATAGTATCACTGTGTTTTTATTATGTGGTAGCATGTTTCTAATCTCACTTTTTATGACCTGGTACATGTAGTAGTTTTTTTCTCCGGTGACCTAAGGGGTTGTTTGGTTGGAAACAAGTTATCCTGGGATTAGTTATCACTTATCCCTTATACCAAACCAATAGTAATAAAATTTGTTTGCACTATTCAGTGTGTGTGAAATAAACCCAATAACTTTTGCTCGTGTCGTTTTGTATTTCCTTTTTTCTTCGATTGACTATTCCTACTTAGTGAATTCCTACTGTTATCTTGCAGGCGCTGGAGTTGCTGAAGGCATCTTTCGAGTCCAAAACAGTTCTGACGAGCGTTTTCATGAGCCGCATAAAAGTGGAGAAATAGTCATAAAACAAAACGGATTTGCAGATTTTCTTTTGTTGCTTTCCCGCTAGAATTGATTATGACTTGGAGGTTACATCTGTTGTTAAAACGTATTTGTGTACAGCCTTGACTGTTTGTCTTAGTTATATTCTCTGTTTTCATCTTGTGTTACAGAGCATCTCTTCTCAGGCATCTTATTTTTAGAGGTATTAATTTGAAGAGATGCCAAAAAGGACAGTCCGGTGCACTAAAAATTGCTCTCTGTGTGGGGTTCGGGGAGGGCTGAACCACAAGGGTTTATTGAACGTAGTCTTACTTTGCATTTCTGTCAGAGGCTAGAAATGGCAACGGGGCGGGGTGGGTTACAGTTTGGGAAATTCAATGCGAGCCGGGTTGCTGAAACTTCGCTCCTTTACTGTGATTGTCCATTTGTTTCAAACAATCAGTAATTCTTTTTTTTTTCCTTTACATTTTATCCAAGCACTGTAATAGGCAAAACAAGCAGTAGATCTTTTTGTATTGAATTAAAAGCTATTTAAAGAAAAATGAAGTTGTACCACATTAGGCAAAATAATAAGTAATTTTATGGGGATGAGCAATTTTCAACAGGTTTGATAACAGAACTATGGTTACAACTTACATATATTCATAAGACAGCTTGTGATATAGAATTGTTCAAATTCATATAAAAATTTAAAACTCATACCAAAGTCACAAGATTAGAGAAAAAAAAAAAAAAAAAACAAATTCATGCGGTGTGGGGCGGGTTAAAAATACATAAAAATATCAGGCGTGGCGGGTTAAGACTATCCACCCTGTCCCGTCCCATTGCCATACCTACCAGAGGTTGTGTCCACGATTTGAACCTGTGACCAAGATTACCGGTTAGTCCAAGGCTCCCCTTCAAGAGATGCCAAAAAGGGAAGAAAAAGATATCCATCGAGACAATCTGTAGTCTTTATGAATAGCAGTTGAAAGTTTTTCTGAGTTAGCTTGGGCCCCTTTGTTCTATCACTCTTGTTAATCCATAATTCAGCTCTAAATCAATATTGTTAGTGAAAAAATATGAAGGGATTTATTTAGGTTAGTTGGAAGAGAATATAGGAGGACATCTTTTAGCTAGAAAATAGGAAGGGATCGGTTTTCGCCTTTGCATTTACGACGTAATATCCCCGGACCGGAACATTTATAGGAGCTCTTGTGTCAATCACTTTCATTCCTCTCTCGTTAGACCGTCTGTAGCACCCTTTTATGGATTGGAATATGCTATGGCATGTAAATATGAGAATAAAACTAAATTTTTTTGTAATGTGTCTTTTAAGGTTGTATAATAATGTAAAGTTATTGGGAGATCAAAAAGAATAGACTCATAGATAGGGTCATTCCAACTTTTGCCTCTATTTTGTGTTGGGTCTTTAGTTTATGTCCCTCGAAACAAATAATATTTTATACATTTATATTTTTTATCATAATGTCACACAAGTTATGTTTAGTCATGACTTTGGTTTTGAAAGAACTTAGTCTCACTAGACATAAATTCGATTGGTAAATGACAAAAAATAAAAATAAACTAAAAATCAAAGATCAGTTTGAATTTTAAGGAAAATGGGAGGGAAAAAACTTATTAAGGAAAAATATGGCTTCTCACGCGCCTTGAACACGTGTGGTGCATGTACTTTTATAAAAAGGATAGTTTGTTAATCCCGTCAACAAACTATATTTGAACGAAAAGGATGGGTAGCCTTTGCCTATCCTTCTTATAGCTATGGCCCAATTAACTCCTGGGCTTATGGTTTCGAATCCTTCCAGCCCAAGCTTCTTTAAACATCTTTAAGTCCAATTATATTCTTTTCAAGTGAATTTATTGTAGATTTGTAGTCATTCATAAATTAATAAATAAATAAAAATGTGAGGTTTCTACTGAAAATAAAACCCTACAACCATTAATTACGCCTCAGAACCATTGTGATTAGGCAGATTGGCAACAAATGTGTGTGTCCAAATTGAATTTTAGATTTGGCAAAACAACTATTTACAAGTCATCTGTTCATGAGCCCAAGATTAGATAGATACCAGCCCATGTCAACAGTGGATATATCATGTCATATATCATATACTATAGTGTAAACATGTTTTTGCTTATTTGCTTGTAGCTCTCTATTCCTCATTGCATTGCTAAATAAGGTGAGTTTTAATTTCATTGCCTAAAAAGAGAAAAATCATTAGGATTGTAATGTATGAAACCAACATCTTATTAGCTAAGTACACATTATGAGCAACTTTCATGAATCATGACTTTCAAGATTCAAATTCACTCTAGCTATAACTTTTGTTTTAACATTGGTATGATATTTTCTCAATCAAATAATTTAACTTTTCAACAATTACTTTAAAATTTCTTTCACCACTACTAGTATATTATAATTTATATAAGCTAAATCCAATATCTTAAATTCCATCACTTAGTCAAATACGATTATATAAAATGGAGAATATAAAGTGTACAAGATTAAAATATTGGGCACATACATATATTATAATTTATATGTTTATATATTCCAACTATCAATTCAGATAAATAAAAGTTTATGAATTTCTTACCACTTACAAACCATAGACGCCAAAAATTAATGTTATGCCATACTGAAATGGCTAATGTAATAGTCATCAAATACTAGATGAAAATATTATCATTTACATGTGCACTTATTTGCTCATCTCGAACAATATTAGTACGAATTTATTTAATCGTTCATAAATTACTTATTAGACTAAAATCAGTACTTTCATAAAGGAAATAATTATCAAATTATATATTTTTCTCTTTTTGGTCATTCTAATTTCTTTGATTTCCTAATTATATGATTGTTATATATCCCAGAGTTTAATTAATGTTATGTAAAAATATGATGAAAATAATCGGGTGTACTTCTCATACACGGCTCTCCTTCAATGTCATAATCATGAACATATTATGAAAGTGATATTTGATTTGATTTTGTAAATATTATAATGTAATGTATCTCAAGGATATCATTTTATTTTATTTTTTCAAATTTATAGTCCAAGTTGTCACTTGACTATTCCTTAGGCATGCATTTGAATACTACGTGTATATCTCTCTGCAGTATTAGAAAATCCAATTGCCATCTCATCCGATGATCTGAAATAGACCTATGTATCTATGTTATGTATGTATGTGTAATAATGTCCCTACCACATTTAATCACTACCTGCCTATCACCGGAGGCGGTATGGATTAATTACTACGTACATCGATCTCAAGCTAATATACTACAATAACAATTGGTTTACAATTAATAAATAAGATGTGCGCAAAAATTACTGGTTTTTGTGAATCTATATACAAGCCTCTACATCAGCTCGGCTATTGAAAATATTTATTTCTAAAATCTTAATATGTGTTTCGTTATGCAATTTGGAGCTCAAATTTGAAGTTTTCATTTGAAATCAGTGTTTGTTTATGACATTTGAACAAAACTTCAATTTCAAATTGAAATTTTGATTTACTATTAGTAATCTTTACATTATCAATATGGATGTAAATTAAATCCTGATGTTATATTATCAAATTAAACCTCCCTTAGTCGTTTTCACCTCATTGGACCAAATTAATATAAATCATAATTTACATATGTGTTGACACTCAAAAAAGACATTAATACACTTTCATCATATAAAGGGTTAGGAAGCTTTACATGGAAAAGGCAAGGGGCTTCTGTTCGGATGCACATGAGAGTGTTAAATATTGCTATAAATGAACTGAACTAGCACTTTTTTAAAAGATCATATGGTCTATATGGTCTAGCAATCCCACTTGAGAATATTTTTGGTTGATTTTAAAAAAAAAATCTTCATTTTTTAAATGTAGGAGGAGATTACAAGATGTTTAATCGACCCTCATCAATAAGGTGAAAGTTTAGGTAACGAACCATCTGAATTACTAAGATCCCCTGATAAAAACGACGACTATTCAGTGAGCATAGATGGGTTTTGTTTTTTCTCATTTTTATTAAAAGAAACATGGGTGCTCATGACCTGCTCTAACGATGCAATATGTGTGTGTGTGTGTGCCAGATTGATTATACTCCATTTTAATCATTCTCCACCATACGTGAATTCTTAAATGTTGTCTCTAAAGTGAAGCTTCCTTTTGCAGGTGGAATAATTAAAAGTTCCATCTTTTTACTTATTCATGCGTTGAAGAAAATAGTGTGCTTTCAATAAATTCTCTGTGTATATTGACACGCCAAAAGGTGTATATGTCATGTATAGTGGTATATTTCCTTGTCATTTTGTGGTGTATTAATGAGGGACTTATGCATTCTATGGTTCCTTTTCAAGAGAAACAGAAAGGTCATACGTATAAGCGAAGTCACATCCAAGAATAAAGAATTGTTCTTCATGGTGTGAGGCCATTTAGAAAAAACGAGCCGACTTAATCCAAAGTGGACAATATATATCACCTTATCTGTTAAGAGTAATTTCTACTAGATCGGATTAGCCCAACAACTATTATTAGAGCAAATGGTTCGAGGAAATAAGTAAACAGATGACATAGTTTAATTACTCCCTTCACCATTCTAAAGGTAGCTTGAGGATGCACACGTACAATAGAAGCTCGCTAATGGGCCACTTGAAATAATGTAGTTCAAGGGAGAGTCTTGTGGATTATGATGATGGGCCACATGAAACTTAATTCGATTACAGACTATTAGATGTGCGTGCAAACAAAGTTCATATTCGTAATTTAACAGATTTGAGTGTGACTTCTTTGCAAAAAAAAACGTATGTAATTGATACAAAACAGACAATATCAAACTATGTTAGGAGTATTTTTGGGTTAAATTAGCCCAAATACATACATTTTCCCTTTGATGGGAAAGGCAAGAGTGGCCTAGGCCTTGTGGGTGGTTATAAGGAGCAAGCAAAGTCAAACCACTCCACATGTTTTGCATTTAATACAAATTAAAAATTGCATTTTCCCCATATAAGTTTCCTGGCTATAGTTATTCCCCTGAAGTGAGATTGCTTTCAATGATAATTAATTATGATAAGAAAAAGGCAAGAGCTTTGACGATTCTCATCCTCAAAGAATAAGCTTCAATTTAATTAAGGGTAGCTTTAGTTGTTGAGAGCTTGGTTACAATTAGAGGCGTCAAATGGATGAGTTGGACTGAATTCGAGTGGGGTAAAATAGTATAAGTTAATAAATGTGTGGGTCAATGATCAGTTCAAACTTGAGCGGATTAGGGGGGATATGTTTTTATGGGCTAATTTTGTCACCCCAGTGATAGTTAAGCTTCGAAACTATTTGGAAGTTCAATTTGAGAAATTCTTTAAGTTCACTTTTAGCTGGTCTCTTGAGTATGGAGATCTGATCCAATTATTTCTGTGCCTGGAAAAATACTACTGTTCCTAGTTTGATGATCTTTTTCTCCAACAAAGAAGAATTAAAGAAAGAGAGGCGCATACACACACAAAAAAAAATCCACAAAAATTTATTTATGCAATTGTTAAGAGGTTAAAAGTTAACTAAATAATTATCGACGTATTGATGATCGTGTAAAGAATTTTTCTACTATCAATATAATTAACCTATTACTCTGTTTAACAAGTTTATTGATCTATTTTCTAAGTTATCTAATATATCATAAATGTTATTAACAGTTATATGTTATTACGGATAACCTAATGGTGTAAAAATATTACCATCTCCTTACAAAATAATTTAAATTCATTATGTTTAGTAGCGGAGTCAGTACTCTTATCCCAAGTCGTGTAAGTTAATTGATATATTAATATGTCTTCATTGAAAAATTACACTTTACATATACATAATTTTTCTTGCAGCTCTAACTATTGGTTCCCCAGGTTAACATCAACCCGACCATTGTCGAGCTTTTGTCAACCTTCTTAGCTTCACTATGAGGATACACATGTTACTATATATTGACTATGGTTACAGGAAAAATATGAGTAGAACTAGTCAAACTCCACTCTGTAAAGTAATAATTTCTTCTTTTTTTTTTTTTTTTTTTTGCTTTGATAAATATGTTGCTTCATAACATAACATTCACTAATAAATAACTTTAACTTAAAAAGGATAAGCTAAATTGATGAACCTCCACTTGAAGACTTACCAGAATATGACAACACCATTGAGTAAATACTTTATCAAATTAGCAAAGTCAGCAGGCAATTGAAAACAAAAGGTGTTTTAGTTCTTGTTATACTTATTTAAGGAAATTAAATGAGTCAATTTCAGCTGAAAATTCAATTATTTTAGTACTTTTATTTACTCCCTTTGTTTCTAAATAAGTGGTTCTTAGTCTTTTCATTTTATTCCTAAATAAGTGTTTGTTTTTGATAATCAAGAAGCCATTAATGCTGTTCTTCCAATTTTACCATTCTTTAACTAAAGAGAGTTTTACATAACCAAAAATTATTAAAGAGTTACATCTTAAGATATAGTCTTTCTTCATTGAATACTTGTTCTATTTAAGTGTCATCTTGAGGTGTTTGAAATATTTAAGAATATTTACTATTAACGATAAAGTAAGAAAAAATAATTAATTTTATCTTGGGCTTATCTAAAAATGATAAATAATTTAAAATAATTATTTTTAGAAATCACGATAGATAATTTGAGAAAGAGGTACTTAATATAAAGGGCAAACAACATAAATTCCGACACTTTGGAGTTTAATTATAAAAAATCCCAATATTTTGCATAATTATTGAAATTCCGATTTTGGGTCTGTCAAGATACATAATTAGCTTCCGATACATCCAACGAAGATACATTTTTTCCTTTGTAAAGATACCTAATTAGGTCCCGATACATTTTTCCTGATTTTGACTCTGTCAAGATACATAATTAGCTTTCGATACATCCAATGAAGATACATAATTATTTGAGATTTTTGTAATTACTTTGTAAGGATGAGAATTTGTGTCAGTATGATAAGTTAAGGTGTATTTTTATGTTATTTTTCCTAATATAAATTCTTCTCAATCACTTGGTATTTTTAGAGTGTAAATTTAATAATCTTTTTTCATCCCTTTCATCCAAAGCTAAAGTTCCTTCGGGATATTTTTTTTCCTAACAATGAAATATTTATCATTCTCTTTGATAATTATTCTAAAGTAATTTCGCATCAAGAAGTCAAACCTTCAAAGTAAATCCAGGAGACTTGTATCAATTAAAAATACTAGGGAAAAAGCTCAAATATGCCATCGAACTATTGAAAATGGCTCATTTATGCCATCCGTTAAAAATTTGGCTCATTTATGCCATCGCCGTTACAAAAAAGGCTCATTCATGCCATTTTTTTTAACGGTAGTTTTTTAAAAAGGGAAAAGGCTCAAATATGCCATCGAACTATTGAAAATGACTCATTTATGCCATCCGTTAAAAGTTTGGCTCATTTATGCCATCGCCGATACAAAAAAAGCTCATTCATGCTATTTTTTTTTAACAGTCCGGTTTGATGATTTTTTGCAAAACCATTTTGTACACGTGGCCAACAATAATTCGTCCACATCATTAATTAAAGGAAAAAGATTCAAATATGCCATCAAACTTTGAAAAAAGGCTCATCTATGTCATCCGTTAAAAGTTTGGCTCATTCATGTCATTTTTTTTAACAGTCCAACTTGGGGTTTTTTTCCAAAACCATTTTGTACACGTGGCCAACAATAATTCTTCCACATCATTAATTAAATCAACCAAAGAAATTTTAAAATTCCTAATAAGAAAATATCGATTTCTCCGGCCAAAATATTTCTATGCATTTTAAATATCGATTTCTCCGGCCAAAATATTTCTATGCATTTTAAATATCGATTTCTCCTGCCAAAATATTTCTATGCATTTTGTACTGTGAAGAGTTCATCCATTTTCAATTTCTTCGGAATCGCCGAACACAATTCTACAAATCTCAAAACCAATTCAAGCCCGAAACAAACATCAACTATTTCAAACAACGAATCAATTAGTTACCGAAACACAATTTTTTAAATTCTTAAAAAATTGTATTTGAAGTAAAAATCAGAAAAATTCTATAATCGGTGATTTTTTTGTAACGGCGATGGCATAAATGAGCCAAACTTTTAACGGATGGCATAAATGAGCCATTTTCAATAGGTTGATGGCATATTTGAGCCTTTTCCCTTTTTAAAAAACCACCGTTAAAAAAAAATGGCATGAATGAGCCTTTTTTATAACGGTGATGGCATAAATGAGCCAAACTTTTAACGGATGGCATAAATGAGCCATTTTCAATAGTTCAATGGCATATTTGAGCCTTTTCCCAAAATACTATGATAACTAATGCTTTGACAATCGGGAAAAAAGATTTGGAGTAATTCTCCACGGATATTATTTTAGTCAATACTATGGACTTACCCATCAAAAAAGTAAATATTATTTTTAAAATGAAAAAAAAAAAGAGAGTGAGAAACCTACTCCTTCTGTTTACTTTTACTTGTCACTGTTTCACTTTTCAAGGTCAACGTGCATGAACTTTGACCAACATTTTAAGATGTATTTTTTCATCATATTGATATAAGAAGCATTGGAACTTATAGCATTTTTCGTATAGTTTTCGACCATCTAAATTTTAAAGTTTAAATATTAAATTATACATCTTAAAATATTGGTCAAAGTTCATGTAGGTTGACCTAAAAAAAGTGAAACATTGACAAGTAAAAGTGCACGGAGAAGTATTAAACATTAAAATGAATCAGAGAGAATAACAAGTATTTAGAAAACAATTTTTATTAGTCATCAAGACAAGTAAAATGGATCAGAGCGAATAACTAATATACCTATTAACTAGTAGCACTAGTTCTTTTAATTTTAGTTCTATTAAAGAAGGATTTGGATTAGCTCTTTTCAACCTATTTAAGCCTCATCTTTCTACAGGATCTTCATTTCAACAAAGCTATTTTAAAAATATTTTAAAACCAATGGATAATTTATCACTTTGTGTCTGTTTTACCCTTGATATTAAATACTCCATCATTCATCTCTAAATGCATTTCCAAAGCACTAAATTCATTATATTCAAAGGGTGATATAATAAAATTACTAGAATTATTTATTATTTCTTAAGGTGTGTCCCAAGTCAATAGTGGACTAGTAAAGATGGACGGAGGGGGTATCATAGAAAATCTAAGTGAAGAGCACATATATACATACTCTAATATTGTGATTGTTTTGATTAACTATCCTTTTTATTTATTAAACAGAGCTTAAAAAGAGAATATTTATTGAATAAAGATTAATAATTAAATGATTAAAGATAATAAATAAGATTATAAATGTAAAAAAAATGTAAGAAATAAAGTGATCCGAGGGAGTATTCACTTAGGGGAGGTGAACATAAAGAAAACATAACTCTCTTAGTTAATGAAGCTAGACTCTTTTTTTACAGGATTTTAACATTAGAAGAAAAGGCAATTAATCAACAACACTACTCCTAGAATTGCTATATAAACTGTTAACACATTTACTTGATTATCAGTCACTCATCCACGACACATGATTTAAATGCCTTTCTGACTCATCACATCTTCTCTCATTCAATGTGATTTACTTACTTATACATTAGGGGTAAAACTTCTATACAAAAGGAATGGCTATCACACCTCACCAAATAGTTTTAGTTTGTAAAAGAACTTTTATTACTATCAAATCGCATTCGCATGTCCTCGTCGCGTATATAAGTCGTCTATAAAGAATTCTACCCACTGATCAATGGAAATTGTACTTCAATATGGTCAACGCAACTCTTCTGCCGCGATGACTTAGCCAATAACATATACCCTTGGGCACGTGAAATAGTAACCTTGGAAATAAGATACATATATAGATAACAAGTTATGATAAATTAAAGTACAACAATAGTGTACAAACTTTTTATCGATGTATATAAGTTAAATTGATCTTTACCGACAAGATTCAAGAAATCAGAAGGTTTAGAAAGTCAAAAACAGTACCTAATTGCTCGGTGCATTGTCATTATGTGGTGAAGATAAAACTACCTATTAATGGGATTGCGATAGCGGTAGGATGTGACTTCACCAATCATCATCTATGTTAAGATCCAAAGAAATGGAGGAGTTTCAGAAGAACAATGACAACAATGACAACAACAACATACCAGTGAAATTTCACAAGTTTAAGGAGGGTAGTGTGTACGCAGTTTTACCTCTACCTTATAAGGGTAGAACAACGATTTTCAATACACTTTCAGAAGAACAATTACTAGACAAAAAAGGGGAAAGAAAAGAAAGAAATGAATACAAAAAGGACTTGTCAAATTTAGTGTAATATGTGCCAGTGACGAATTTAAATGAGGAACATGAACGACGAGGATTTCATATAACTGACCCCAATTTATTATTTGTAACTGAGGATTTCATATAGAAGTCAGATTGCTTCGAAATTACACTCAAAATGAACCCAAAATACAAACAATTGAA
Organism: Capsicum rhomboideum; assembly: GCA_031232105.1. NCBI lineage: Eukaryota > Viridiplantae > Streptophyta > Magnoliopsida > Solanales > Solanaceae > Capsicum > Capsicum rhomboideum. The sequence goes on along the minus strand of CP124713.1, from coordinate 9,284,610 downwards.
GCTCTTAAATAGAGTACTGGGTGAGGATTCATTATTCCTAACTACTTAATACATATGCAAGTTTAAAGTTTACATGGAATATACACTTTATGTTCTTGCAAATATCAGAGTTTCTAGATCTGCTCAGGCTATATAATAAAGTAAATAAAACCTATGGAGTCCAAATCCCTAACAAGTAGTAGTAACAACTAACTTAAAAACCCAAAAGATCAACCTGAAACTGCTAATAAGTTGTTTTGAAGAAATAGTTACTCCTCCCTGCGTTTCAATTTATGCGTCTTACTTTTTTTTCTTGAACTTCATGTCCAATCAAATTAAGGCAGATAAATTGAAACGAAGGGAGTACTACTGTACCAGTAACTATCTTTCTTTTTTCTTCAAAACAAATCAGCAGTTTCATTCAAAGCCATTCCTATTCCAATTCCCATTAACTGATCTTCTTGTTCAGCTTGTGCATTAGCATCATCAAGCAGCCACTTCTCCAACAAAGTCAAAGGCACTTGTGTCTCCAAATTTTGCTTGCTCTCCTCTTGATGAAAATTCCCATTTTCTGGCTTGAAATCAGGCAAAATTGGCTTGCTTTCAACTTGGAAAATCCCAGCATTGTTATTCTCAGGTGTACTGAAATTACCAGCCTCATCGATCGACACGGATTGCGAGACATCTGAATTGTTAGATGAATTGAAGCTAAAGAGCGAGTCCAAACCTTGTCCAGCTGTAACATTTACAGTCCCTTCGCTAGGACTAGAACTTGAAACCGCACCGATTGATAAATTGTTGTTCAAGGATGACATTTGAGTAATTTTTGAGCTACTTGAAGAGGTCGAATTGGGTGAATTTTTCATCCAATTTTGAAGTAACTTAGCAATGTTTTCAGCACTTGATGCATAGGTCATAGATGCTTGAACTGCTGGTTGTTGTTCCTCAGGATTGGGATTATTGTTATTTGGAGTGGTGTCAAGGGATAAAGCCTCACAAAGAGCTTGTTTAGCAGTGTGAATATCTGTTTGAAGCCTCCTTTCCCATTGACCTTTTGAGATTTTTGACTGAGATGATGATGATGATGTTGATGTTCCCTCTTGATGATTGTTCTCATCATGATGATCATCATTAGCATGGCTTTCAACCTTCTTATTAAGCTTCTTCTTCAAATGAGTGTTCCAGTAATTCTTGATATCATTGTCTGTTCTTTGTGGAAGGTATGAAGCTATGGCTGCCCATCTACACCAAAAAAAAAAAAACCATTAATCTTAGTTTTAATATAACAATTTAAGATCTCACCCCAAGTACTACAAAACTAAATAAACACTCCTAACAAAGTAATAATTATTGACGAAAAAATTTGTAGCCAAAAACAACAAACTTTGTTCCTGATCCTATTTAGTGACGGATTTAGAATTATCAAAAAAAACTAATAGCTATGAGAAATTTAACAACAGATCAACTACGAAGTTCGTAGCTAATGTCACTTTTAAAAGGGAAATTCCGATTTAAGGTGATCGGAGAAAGGAGTAGTTGAAATTGAATTAGGTAATGTTTGTGACACTTTCGCCAATACTTTTGGATCCATTCCCCTTTCGTGCTTTAAAAAAAATGAGATTCTTGCTGAATTCGAATTTGCTACTCCAATCATTAACAAGCTAAGCCATAAGGCTATAAACAGCTTGATTTCTCATCAAACAAAAAAAAAAAAGGATCTAACCCTACAAATAATTTTTAAAAAACAAAATAAACATAAGTTATTTTGAAGGTTAATTTTTGTAGTACCGATTGCCAAGAAGAGCTTGAAGGTGGATAATCATTTTTTCTTCATGTTCAGTGAAGTTTCCACGTTTGATCCCTGGCCTCAGATAATTAGTCCATCGGAGTCTACAACTTTTGCTGCATCTTAGCAACCCTGAAAAAAAAGAAAAAAAAAAAAATCGATCAAATTAATTGTCACATATTCATTATTCAAGAAGTTGTGTGATGGAAGCTGCAGAAAAATTAATTACACATATTTAATGATTCCCACCAACCCTAAAAAAAGCCCATAAAGAAGAAAAAAGAAAAGAAGAAGATTCTAGGATGACTCTAAAAGCTAACGAGATAATTTTGGTTAAACCAGGTATTCCTTAGAGCAACGAAAGATCTTTCAAAAATAGAATCAACAGAAAGCGATACCAAAAAACAAAACAAAAAAAAAACTGTACCAGTATTAGTTGGAATATTTCTCCAGTTACCAGGACCATGTTCTTGAATATATGAAACCAAAATGATATCTTCTTCTGGTGTCCATGGTCCTTTTTTCACCCCAGTTTTTTCACAACAAGGTGGCCTTCCCATTTCTAACTAATATCAAACCAACAAATCTTCTATGATTTTCTTGATTTTTTTTTTCTTATCTAGATATCTTTATAGAGCATAAGTGAAGCTACACCTATGAAGAAATTTTAAGACAAGGGTCTAAATAAAAGGGGGGGTCCTTGTCTATATATATATATAAAAAAATATTGGAGAGATGTGTTGTTACACTAGCTGACTATAGATGATGAAAGAGAGGGTAAAAGGGCTAATCTTTTTAAAGAGTCAAAACTGGACAGCACTTTGCATTTACTCTTTTGCTTGCAGAAAAATAAAAAAAGTCAGCTGTTTATATTACTTGTGCATTAGCAGTCGTATAAGTATTTACTCTTTGATCTCTTCACTAAACCACGTGGCATTCATCCTAATTGACTATATTTATGATGCATTAACAATTTCAAATTAAACTTATTTTTGTTTTACGAATTTCTTCTTTGTTAAGCTTGTAAATACCCCTCAGGTCTCAAATTATATGTCGTGTTTCTCTTTTACAAATCTTTCAAACACGCTTCATTCGTTTCAATTTGTTTGTTTGATTTTGAATTGACAAGAGTTTAAGAAAAGAAAAATATTTGAATCTTGTGGTCTTATATTAAAGACATGTAGAATGTACCAAGATATCTTTAATCTTGCAGTCTTAAATATTTTTTGTGAAAAACTAGAATTAAAGAGTTGTCAAAAAGGAAAATTGAAGTGTTCGTAGTCTTCAAAATAATTATTAATAAGGGTTAAATGGGAAAAGACTAATTAATTAAAATAACAAATAATTTAAGATAAATATTTTTAGAACTCACAACAAATAGTTTAAGATTGGAGAAGTATATATACTGGAGCATAGTGGTATATTTTCACACTAATAATGGTCTTTCGAGCTTAGCAGTACTTTTTATTCCCTTTACATTAGTAGGATGTGATAAATCACTTGCATTGCCAGTAAAAATCAGACGAATCAAAATTTATAAAGGTACATATTAGTTATTATTTGCTCTAAAGCTTGATTAAAGGCAAGTTTTGAGGTGTATTATATTTTCTAGGAAAGATTTCTATTAAGAACGTACCTGATCTTGTAATTTACATCAAATCAAGGTGTTTTATCATGGCGTTGTCCCGATTAATGTGAAGTCCAAACTTGTCTTCTGTCCTAGCCCGTTGTTTGATATATACTACTCTCTTTGTTCCATTTTATTCGAAATATTTTCTTTTTAATCCGTTCAAAAAAGAATATCACACTTTATAACTTAGAAATAACATAACTATAAATTCTCCTTTATAAAATGATTTATAATTACCCAAATGTTGAAGGTTTATTTCAGACCATAAATTTCAAATATCTTCTTTCTTTCTTAAATTTTGAACCAAATCAAATAACGTCATATAAATTGAGATTAAGAGAGCACTATTCACAGAGATCGATATATCAAAGAAGTGAATTTCAATTTTGACATATCTATCAATTGAAATTAAGATTTTTGCTATTGAAAGTTGAACCTTCACGTGGGTCTTTAAACTCTAAAAAGAGAAAAAATGAAACAAGTTCGAAAGTACTCACGGTTATTGTTTAGTAATTTCAACGTGATTAGGACAATACATATTTGGACCAGAAAAATGTTAAAGCTATGATTATAATGGCAGCGAATTAGGATATTCATGTCCTATTGTTACACAAAAATGTCACTTCAATTAAAAAATGGACCACTTAAGATCATTGGCTAGCTTCATTATCAACTTTGTTAGATTAGGTTAAATTGAAGATGATTTTGAATTGTAGGGACCTTATTTTCTTCATTAGTCACCCTTTTAATAAATAAACAAAAATCGTACTATTCTAATGGACTTGTAAATTGCAATTAGCTAATAATCAACATTATTTTTGCCTATATAAATCAGGAAAGATACGTCAAGCCCAACTTGCACCTCAGAATTAATCCTTTGACAATGTGAGGAGGATCAGTTGCATAAACATTTAATTTCTAGCTACATTTGCATCTTGTAATAATTAATTTCCAGCTCCATTTTCAAAAATAGATTCTTTTAAAATTCTTCAATTAAACTAGAGGTAAGACCGTAAATTAGCCCATAAAAATATAACTTGTTTATTTATCAATCGAGTCTATCTTGACATGTGCAAATATAACCAATTTAAAAGGTGGGTTGATTTAATCTAATTATGTATTTTAAATTGACCCATCAGAAATTTTGTCAAAATATTTGAATCAAAACTTATATGGCTATAATAAAAAAGAAGAAATAGTTTTACTAGTTTAATTTGGTAAGCAAAATAAATTAAAACTTACTAAGAATTGAGAGGTTAGATTATGACATATTGTTTCCCCCATGTCAATCTCCTTTGGCTCATCTCAACCCAACTAACTTTTAGGTAAGGTTCAGCAAGAACGTTTACTAAAGGAAAAAATTAGCTTAAATAGGTGGCCTCAATCAAAAACAATAGCAGGCCTATGTATAACATATGTATAGTTAGTGCGATATATATTCGTATTGATTACAACAACAACATACCCAGTATAATTTCACAAAGTAGGGTCTGAGGAAGGCAGAGTATGTACGCTGACCTTACCCCTATCTCAGAGGTGGAGAGATTGTTTCTGATAGACCCTCGGCTCATTCATATTGATGAGTGCATACATATTTTTTGCCAGAGTGCGACCAAATATGTAACTTCCCTTTATTGAATAATGAACACATTTGACCTGTTTAAATTAAGTCCAAACTGCTCATTTACTACCCTAGATTAAACTATCGGTGAGTTGATTTCCTTCCCTAAATATGTTACGTAGGCATGGCGCAAGCAACCAAGCTTGTAAAATATGATAGTGAGTAGTCCTATTTACTTATTTATGGTCACTTGTTCAAATAACAAAATGTTGGTGAATCGGTGCAAGCAATCTCTTCTCCATAACCCTTGGCAAGGTAGTTGGGAAGAAGAGGGAAAGACAAAAATAGCTTTAACACAAAATGGATAAGTTTTTAATATGAAGAGAAGAAGAAAAAGTCAAAGAAGAAACTTGTTTTGCAAATGTTAAAGTAGAAGACAAACTAGAACAGCTAAAAGTCTACTAATCACTTTTTGTTCTTATATTTGATGTGTGAAGCGAAAAAGTAGTGAAGGGTTGGACTTGAGGGGTTGAGGTATATCTTTCATCATTTCATGTCATGTAGCAAGATTTACATAATTCTTTGGCTGAATCCATCGACAGACACTTAAAGTTGCCATCGTTTTTCACTTAAACATGATCTCAATTGAAACTTGTATCATTTAAACATCTGTAGTAGGATCCAACTATATCATTTTGACACAATTCTGTCATTTAGGTATATCTATCGATGGTACCAACTTTTGATATCCGTCCTTATGTGATGAAATAGACCAATAATATAAAGTAGATAACTTTTATTGTTAGAGAAACTAATTTTTTACTATATATAGGAGGGTCATTTTATTTTAGGAACATGGTTAGTTCATTCACTTGTTCATCAATTCATAGTTTTGCTAGAAGCGACGTGAGCGTGACAAGGAAGACGACTACATGAGGGGGAATTAAGTTCATTTGGGTCCTCAACATTAAATATGTGTGCTAAAAATATCATTGTACTTGCAATGTGATCAATTTCTGTTTTTCAAGAAATCTCGATTTCTTAATGTTTTTAATTGATATAACGATGTAAAATTTGACGTTCAAGATACATAGTAGGATAATCTCCTACTAATACTACGTTAAATTTAACCTCTACATAGTCAAAATAAGCGCAATTTTCACTAGTCTATTTATTTTTAGCTACATTTGCAAGAATGTCATAAATTTCAATTACTCAAGTTAATTTATTTTGACAAGAGGTGACGCCAAAGTAATTATATGGTCAAATAATAGATGTTAGCATGTGTGAATGAAACTATGGAATTCGATATTCCCGTTTAAAAAGTTATTCGGATTAACTTTTTTTTTTTGGAGTTTATTTAGAGAGGAAAAAGAAGACTAGAATTTCTTTTCATTATTATTTCTTGCAAATGTAGAAAATCTGAAAGAATGGTTCCAAAATTGAAAGTCAAGATATTCATACTGAAGTTTGCATATATGATGAGTTCATCTCTTGAACACTTCTGGATAAGCATTTGGTTATGAGTCGATAGTTTTGAAAGTAGTAGTAAAGGATTTAATTTATATATACATATATATAAAACATTTATAATATTAATATAATTTTATTTGTTGTAGCATGAGTCTTTCTAGATTAATTGCTAAAGTATGTGATCATTTCATTTATTAGAAAAAATAATATGTTTTTAATTATACGTTCTCTCATGTGCATGCTTTCGTGAAAATTCTTTTTGAAAATGAGTAGCGGTAAAATCGAATAATGGCCTTTGTTTGATCAGATACCATGTGTGACCATCTCATGATCTTATAGATTAAATTAATAGTACGATTAATCATATACTTTACTTTATATGAATAATTAATTATTTATCGCTATCTTTATATGAATTCACAATGTACAAATTCTTTACCCTGATAACATAATTGAATTCATGTTAAATCATGCTGGCATCATATTCTTACCAGATGACCTCAAAAGAAGTTCTTTCTCATTTTTCATTTTCTCACAATAATCTTCCATGGTTTCGAGGAAAACTATCATATTGTTTTCTATTAACTAGGACCAAGAAATTACTAAAATGAAATTTCTTAAGAGTAAAATATATATGACGTTTTCTTATTGACGTTATATTCATAAATAGTTACTCAAGGTTGACCACTCCTTTAGAAAGATGTATGGAAGAAACAAATGATATATCAAGAACTCATCCGTTACAAATGATGGGCCTGAGATGTTCACACTTGTATTTAAAAAATGTTAATTTGTTTTGTACCCTATTCTACGTGTTGATCGATTAGTACTTATCTTACATTCAACAGAGTAGATCTATTTATTATTACTCCCTCCATCTCAATTTTTGTGACTGCTTTCTTTATTATATGTGACAAAAAGAATGAGATCCATTCATATTTAGCAACAGGTTAATTTTTAACTTCCTATTTACCTTCTTTTAGGCCATAAATTTCAAAGAAAAAACTTTTTTTAAACTTATCGTGCTCCAACACATCTACATAAATTGAGATTAGGTTCGTGTTCCGCTTTTAAAGTCAGTCGTCTATAGTTCACACTTGGACAAAGACGACTCTTCAGCGGTTCCATTGGGAATATTAAGTTTTTTCTAGTTAACTTAAGAAGATCGACAGAAACTAACGAAGATTTGCAGCTTTCCGTTTTGACTGGTTCTTAATTTGATTAATATTATATTCTATATATAAATAATTAAATACCAAGAATTTAATTTTTGGGTGGAAATTAATTAAATGGAGGTGGACTCACTAGGTTTCTGACTTACGTAAACCCTTGCGTCAACAAGTCAATGAGTCAACCTTCACGTATAGACTACAGTAAAATGAAGTTTTATACGTATAGATGTACGAAAAATACCTGTATGGAGTATATGTATCAATATACAATACGTAAGTGCGTCAGAGAGATTAGTAGTCCTTATTAAGTCCCTTCCTCCAATATACTAAAAATAAATGTTCACTTTTTCATGCTCTGTGCTATTATATACAGTTTATGTTTTCTATAATAGCGTTTCTCAGTATCATATAAAAAAAAATCAAAACAAACGAACATTATTTCTAATTAATTATTCGACCGGCACATCTTGCCAATTTAACATATATTAAGGGAGATAGATACCTGTATAATTTGAGAAATTAAAATGAAGGTCAATAAGTGTTGTCTAGTTTATATATGAGTTTCAATGTAAATAATTTGTACCAATCGGGTCATCTTTATCTATTATATGGGATAATATATTTTATTTTTAAAATTATGAACCTCTTATTTTAAAGAGGTTTATCTGTATATTCTATAAATTACATGATGACGCAAAAAATTACTTCGATTGACCGTATTTAAATTCTTTTGCTAACTCAATCCATATGTTGGAAGGATTTGTAGTTAAAATAAAGTGATTATAAACTCACTTTTTAAAACCCAATTATATTGCCTTATTAGATTTGATGGTTTGAATGAGACAAAGGAGAAGAATAACGAAACATATACATACTTTTAATTAGTCATCAAGTGTGTGAATTGAGAGTTTCCTTGAGGAACTAGTTTTGGCTGTATTTGCCAAACTCTCTGTCTTTTTTCAACATAAGATGACTTATAAACAGAGGAAAGAAACAAGTCATGACATTAGCTGATGGAATGGAAATTACAAGCTCCTGTATAAACATGAAATGTGTATTCTAATGAAAGTATAAAGAACTTTTGCACTATCAGTAGTACGCAATTTAATTACTAATACAACAGATGATTATTTATTTTCCGACGATAGCAGATTTGCTATGAAAAATTACATATTGTTAATTTGTTATACGTCTACTAAATTTGATAGTGTAAAAATGCTTCGATGCACAGAACTTAAAGCCTTTCCTTAAAACCAAATGTAATTTAATTAACTCATTTTTTATAACTATCTGGTATTATGATACTGTTGATTCGAGTAATGTGTATTTGCACAACCTATAGTGCTTATTAGAATTAATATAGCGCAGTAGCGCTCGATTTCCTACCAAAAATTTCTCAATTCCCAAAACTCAAACTCTATGTTGTTGGTCAAGGTGACGGTCGATATCTAATCTATCTCACTATATCTTTCGTGATAGACATAAATTAACTCAGTCAAACAAGATTCAGATATGAATATAAGAAATACTGATTCGGCAAATTTTATTCTAAAAAGTTCTCAAGTTTGAACGTTCATCGAAAAAAAATAAAAAATAAAAGAAGAACAATGCGTGCGTGCATATGATGTCCTTGCCTTGCTGATGTTTTCTCATAAGAAGTCTCGAGAAAACGTGATGAATTGAGGCACAGAAATTATTGTGATGAAAAGGAGAAGTTCGAATTGATTTGAGTTGAAAACGAAAAATAAAAAAGAAATGATTTGATACTAATTAGTAAATGGATATCATATATATCATGATGACACAATAATAAGTTGTATAGGTTTATTCTGAATTTCCTACCATATTTAAATTTTATCATAATTGTGTTATACTTCAAAAAAATCTCTTTCATATTTTTATATGTGACTAATCCTTTTTGGCGGAAAAACTTTCAATTTCAATGAATTAAAGATAATTTCTTCTCACACAACAACATATTTAGTAACATCCACAATTTAGTTTTTAGGATCAAATAAAGAGTCTTGTTTAAGGAGAAAATATTATTCTTTCAATAAATTTGATGCTTCTTAAATTAGTTTTCCCAATATGTATATGTCACTTCACCAAATCATGTTAAATATTATGTTTTTTTATTATAATTTTTTTATCGTCTTATATATCGGTCGCCATCAAAAGTTTAAATTGTTAGCTTCCGCATATCGCCATGTTATTCGATCCTAACACAAGTGTCAATACCATCTTAAATTTTTTACTAACTAAAGTTTTCGTAAGATTACGTACTACTATTAGATATGTACGATAAAAAAAAACTAACACGACTGTATATTTATTCAAGGACGAATTCGAATTTTATGACAAGACAAATAAAGAAGCAGAAGAAGAAGCTATATATCAACTATATCCAATAATGTTTGACGAAGTAAACTATATAAAGTCCAACCCAAGAAAATTTAAGTCAATGTGTGGATATGAGAAATCATTGCAATCCTTTTTATTGGGTGACAGAGATTTCAGATTTAGTAAAATAAATAGGTTTTTAATTACATGTATACATGTGATTGAAAATCAAAGACAATGAATAATATAGATCTGCCTTATAGTTTCTGGCTTATCTTTGCTCATAGTGTCATTGTCCCATGGAGTAATTTAAGCTTGGCCATGCAATTCTTCGGACAACTCATCTAGATAAAGTCGTTTTCAAATTTGATTCAATCCGTCCATTTTCTTATTTTGAGTTCAATTTTTTTAAGTGTTGGGAGAAAAAGAAAGGGCAAGAAGAGTTTGATAAGAAAATAAATCCTGCACGTACTTTTTTTAAAATACAAAATCTAGCATGTATTCGTGAATATAAAGTAATAGCTCTATAGTAAGCCACAATTTAATTCTTACGAGTATCATTTAACATAGTTTGCCAGAAATTTAATCGCGACCAATGCAATAGATTGTGAAATCCTAATGAATTGTCACGAATCTCTAGGATTGTTGTCAAATCCTGATGAACCACTAGAGTTTGGCCATATATCTTAACGGATTTCAGATTGATGGGCTTATCGCAATTCTGATGAATCGCCCAACTTTTGACAACCAAATTTTCGACATTCATCATAACTTATTATGGAAGGATTTCACAACACTTTTTTGCTCAAAATTGGTCCAAAATAGCTTCAAATGACTAATTTTTTATTTTTTTTAAACACCGTGGAGAGGGAGGATTGATGTTGTTTACACTATAATTAACAACATCAGAAAGGGAGCCTTGAAGTAACTGGTAAAGTTGTTGCCACGTGACTAGGAGGTCACGGGTTCAAGCCTTGGAAACAGCCTCTGGCAAAAATTCAAGGTAAGGCTGCATACAATACACCCTTGTGGTGGAGCCCTTCCCTGGACACCCTGCATAGCGGTAGCTTTAGTGCACCGGGCTGTCCTTTTTTACACTACAATTAACAACTTCATCAAAAGTCAATGAATTGGCAGCCCCACATAGCCCAATGGGCCCGATATTACCAAACCGCATGTTCGCACGTAAGAAATAATTGGGCTTGGTACCTATTTGCTGAAATAATGGCACAGAGTATCCACTGATATAAACAAGTGGCATACATTAGCCAAGTTTTATAAAATTGGCAAATAATAGCCATTGAATACGTTTTGGCTATTACAAATTAAACCACATGTCCAATAAATTAGCCCCATATACAGCCTTAACAGTACGTTTCCTATTCTCTCTCCCACAATTTCTTCCCCTCTTTCATCTATTTTCCTAAATTTTCTCTATTGAACTGAAAATCTCTAAAAATTATAAATTATAATTCCTAAACATAACTTTGTCTATTGATGTTGTTTAATTTCTCAAAAGGATTCTATGATTGTACAAAGCTTTAAATAGAAATTTTCGTTATATAAAATTGCTACGAAATTTTGAGAGTGTTTTAATGATTCTTATTGCTAGTTTGATCAGAAAGAAGAGTGTTTCGAAGAAAATTGTTAAAAATGTGTCTACACTTTAGGTTAAACTTTTTAGACATACATATACTGTGAAGAATCAATGCTAATATAATTATTTTTAATTTATGTATACAAATGATAAGAATGTATACATATAAACATTCAATTAATGTAGACAATTTTGTGCTTTGCATGTAACTTTATTTATGTTCAGTAAATATGAAAAAATAATGTTGATGTATGTAATAAGTATATGTACATATTCAATTTAATGTAAATATTTGTTATATACATGTGGTCCATGTATACATAAATATAATGACATTGGTTAACTTAATATTGAGTAAATTTGTTATATATATATATATATATATATATATTTGATTTATGTATATTGATAATTTGGTATACTTTGTTTGTGATTAGATTTGTAAAAAAAAAGAAGAAAAAAAAAGGGAGAGAGAGAGAGAATACGTGACTAATTACTTAAATTTAGGGATGAAAAAAATATTCATCCCTTAAAAAGTGGATAACTTTTTGTTATTTGGCTATTTAGTGTCAATTACTTGAGGCTTTTTTCTTGCTAATGTTTTGGCTACTAGGGTGTCAATATTCTATAATTGTTGTACTTACTTGTCAATTCCTCCTATTTGCTACACTTGGAGCCCACCAATAAGGGATATATTACTAGGCTGTGAGATGGGCCTGGTCCTACTGCCCTGTGCACCATATCAAGAAGAAATAAAAGTGGGCTCAGCTTTTATGTATGCCCAACTTCAATTAACCTGACACCTGGCAGAGGAGAACTGTGGGTCACATTTTTTTAGATATCAGGAAAATCCTCAGCTGCGCTAGCTTTTGAGTGCGCACCGGGTAAATCGCTCTTATATCCATAAATCACATAAAAAATGTAAATCGTATTAGATAAATTTGATGCGATAAGCTCTTACTTAGAAAACTGCTAATTAAGAAAATCGATCTCAAATTTTTCATGTGAAAAATCACTTGCTCGACTAACTCAATCAATCCTCGCAGGCGAGTCACGTTTTGAGCCATGTCATCTGGTGCAACATGGACCACTTCTCGACACATGATTAATGCGAATTGGAAAATACGCGAATGTGTCAAGTGTTGACTTTTGTTGTAAATAAGCATTTACTACTTACATTGTTTTTTGGGGGGTGGTTGACAAAAAGTCTCTGTGAGCTTATTTATTAGAGACAATCTCTGTTTATCGTGTTCTTCCTTATTCTTTTTCTTTTTCAAAACACAAATGCTGGCCTTTTTTAATGTGATAATGCACGTCAATTAAGAATGTCAATTTTGACATGGTCTCCAGAGCGGTGTATAGTTCTAGAAGATTATGTATACAACCAATACTTAATGTGTGATACTGAAAAAGAAAAACATTTTTCATCTTATATTACCGTATATATTACGAGTCAAATAATTTGAGTCTCATTTTCACAATAATATTGTTGTGTTCAATGAATAAGATTTGATCTGAAAGTTTACTAATTGTTTCTATCATTAGCTCTAGTAATTTCCGATTTTGGTGTTGCATAATCACTTTTTCACTAAATCCAACGGTAGCACCTACCTGTATACTGTTCGGAAGAGATTTTAATTTGGCACACAAAATGTATGTTACATCATTTTAGCATCTTTGTCAAGCTCAAAGATTGTTCTTAAACTTTCATCACAAGTTACATAATTAATTAGGCTCCTGTCTAGGCAAATCATCTTAAATTTGGCAGTGGCAGTGCTTTTGATGATTATTGCAATGGTGCTACTACTCATTCATTGCCATGGATATCGACATATGTCTCTCTAAATTTTCACACTATTGACAATTCAAAAGCCAATTACACGTAATTATTTACCTGAATAATAGACAACACATACAAACATGCTAGTATGTAGAAGCTGCTTTGGTCCCGGATTTTCTTTCCAGGAGAAGGAAGAAATGAGCAAGTATGAAGATATTAGTTAGGACATAAGATAAGCAGTAACAGAGAAAATTATGTCTAGTTCTCACTCAATCTTTGTTCATCGATGTTGGCCCCCATATTATATTGTCCACGCTTCAGTTAACTAAGTTTGGGCGTGCGGGGGAGTGTTAAGAGTGCGTTGGAAAAAGGATGGGTAGTTGGTCTCCTTATATGAACTTGTGCAATCCTCCCCTCATGATCTAGCTTTTGGGGTTGAGTTAGCCCCAAGATCTATTCTTTACACGACATATTTTTCTTTGTAAACTAAACTACAAACCGTGTTGATGTTTAATAATCAAGCTACTCAAAGCTTATTCATAACTGGGCTTCATATCTGATTAATGAAGCTGGTTTCAGGCAGAAGAAAATAACTCATGAAGTAACAAATTTGCAAATAATGTACGTAATATTGTTGTAAGCTACAATATTCTTTAAAACAGTTGATGAGAAAGGCCATGTGAAACTTCAACCCTTAATGAATTGCAACAACTCCACCAACAAGATTCTCATATTCTACCTTCGAAGATCAGCTCCTGCAATCATATTGGCAAATACCTCCTGCATACAATTAAATATGATGAAAATTGTGTAGTTTAATTTTAAAATAATTTGGTGCGATATTTATAAAAAAATATATTTACTATTATTGCATACGTTAATTTTAAAATTTTCTATGCATCCGATCTAATTTTATTTTATTTTTCTAATTATCCTAACCTTGAACACGTTTCACAAAATTCCTGGCTACTCCACTGAATAATGATGATTAATTGGCAGTCAATATAGAGTGAGTTACACCCCTAACCTTACAACCAGTAATATTGGGCTGTACACGACCCAAAATACCAGCCCAAGCAATCAGTTGGGTTAGATTAGATTGAAGCCCAAACATAGGCCCAAATATTTGTCAATCACAACCGTCTAAATATATTTCTAAATAGCCGTCGGATCTAGGGCAAATTCCCGAGTTAGGGTTTTTAAGTTTGTCATCTCCAACTCTCCACTCCCTCTTCCGCCCCAATCTCAACCTAGAGAGAGAAAGGAGAGAGAGAGAGAGGTTCCAAAAATGGTGCAGCGACTCACTTACCGGAAGCGCCATAGCTATGCCACCAAATCCAATCAGCACCGCGTCGTCAAAACTCCTGGTAATCTTTTTGTCCAACTTATAATTGTTAATTACGTAGTTGTTTAGTTTGATTTGTGCTTATTTATTCAATTTTAAGTATAGATTAGCATTGCTATGGTATGGACAATAGAGATCTTAGTTTGATTTGTGTTTATTCATTCAATTTTAAGTTTAAATTAGTGTTGCTATGATATGGCCATAGTAGAGCAGAATTGGTGTAGATGATTGGTAGAGATCGTAACTTGTTTGGGATTGAGTGGTAGTTTGATTGAATTATTGGAATGCAGGTGGGAAGTTGATTTATCAGACTACAAAGAAGAGGGCTAGTGGTCCTAAGTGCCCTGTCACTGGAAAGAGGATTCAGGGGGTAATGTCGTCTTTCTATTCACATATTCTTCGTGATGCAATTGCCTGAGCTTGATATTTATTATTTAGATCACAAGTTTTAGTGTTTTCTGTTCACTGAGCTGTGCTTTGCATATTCATTTAAGGTTTGGATATTCTCAGTAATAGAATTGCATTATGCTGCATTTTGTTGATCGCGGTTTGATTATGTATTCTCAGCAGCAATCACTAGAACATGTTTTCCTATAGTGCTTCCATTTTACATTACATTTTTGGTTTGAAACTGTTGCTGTTTCTGATGTGTCATGTACTTGATCTGATTTAGTTGTCTGAAATCTCAATTCTGGATATGTCGAATGCCTTTTGTAAGAATAGATTTTGGTTGTTAGTTATATTCAATCTGTTACTTCTCATGTTACTTTTCATGTTTAAGGGGAGTTGTTTCATTTCTGTTATAGTATGAGAATGAATGTTGAATCTAGGTGTGACAATTCATTTTTTTCATTTTGACCATTTATAATGGAGGTGTAGTTGCTCATTTCCATTGTTGTTGTGCCTCTAAAATGAGATAGCTTTTAGTTCCTTTAAATCGTGCTACCAGATTGAGTAGAAATATGGAGTCATTATGTATTTCCAATTCGTTTATTGAATGAAAAATGTTCTTCGTTAATCCATAAATAATATTGCTATTCTTCTCTAAAATTAGAGGTGAAAGATCAGGCCTTGATATTTAGTATTTATGACTTGACTAGTGCCAACCTTAGCTTTTCTGGTGGTTTCTTTCAGCAAATAGTTGTAACTTGTATGTGATGGTGGGTTTTGCTTAACACTTTTCTGGCCTTGCTCATGGATCTAGTACCCGCTTCCTTGTGCTTGGTGTTTAAAAATCTTATATTAATTTTAGTAGTTAATTTATTCACCCATTCGGAGCAATTTTATAATCTTCATGCTTTGCTGTCTTGCAGATTCCTCACTTGAGACCAGCAGAGTATAAGAGATCCAGGTTGTCTAGGAACAGGAGGACTGTGAACCGTGCCTATGGTGGAGTATTGTCTGGAGGAGCAGTGAGGGAGAGGTTTGTTCTCTTAAATGCTTGTTAGCTTGGCCCTGTTATGTCTCATTCATTTTCTTTTATTGTTAAAATTAAATAATTGAGTAATGCTGGGTTGCAGGATTGTCCGAGCTTTCTTGGTGGAAGAGCAAAAAATTGTCAAGAAGGTTTTGAAGATCCAAAAAGCCAAAGAAAAATTGGCAGCTAAGAGCTAAGCAGAGAGTTTAGAGGGAATTTCTTTTATGTTTTCGTGAAATTTTGACATTCAAGTGTTTACTAGTTGTGTGTTAAAAATTGACCTGATTGCTACAATGATTTAAGGAGCATTTTGCTTTAGTTGATTATATTCAGACTTCATTGCCATTCTATATATGGTTGAGTTGTTAGTCTAGTCTTAATTTACCTAATATATCACACCGGTTTCATCTAGCAATTAGATGCGAGGATTGTCTAAGATGTTTTTGGTTGGTCCTCAATCCTTGATTGATGGAGGTCTGTCTCAGGTTTGTTATTTTGTTACTCATGAAGCTGGAACTCGGATCACTATATTCTCATGCTGTTTCCATTTCAAAAGGATCACTTTACACACATTGCTTGTCATGGAGTCGCAAGTGAATCCTGAATGTTTTGCTGATTGTGGGCAAACAAAGTTTTAGCATGTTGGTACAGTACTCTGATTAAGGGTAAAAAGTTTGAAGCCATGAATTTTGAATATAAAGGTTCCGTCATTTGTGGATTTTGTGATGTGTCTTGATACAAATTTATAATACCCCATCCAAATATGTAGTTTGCTCTAGTGAAGTTTTCACCCAGGAATATATGAGTGAACTCTTTCCTCTGTCCACAGTGTTCAGGGCAAGTGCCTCTTCTTGAGCTTAGAAAGCATATAGTGTTGCAATCATCATGATATCCAGAAGACAAGGATCTTCCCTGTGTATTTTGTGAGGAAATTCTTCATTTCTTCTTCCAGTACCTCTAATCTTTCATGCACCTCTTCGTATGCGTTCTCTTGGGTTTCACCCTTGGGATATGCTATCTAACGACTGAGAATATAGAGAATACAGTTTAATGCTTCTGTACAAGGGAAGGACTTTGAACTGCAGATGTGAAACACGATTGTGAAATCTCACCCAGTTGGATGTAACCAGCCCAGAAACGAACTCGGCTCTTCCATAGTCATGTTTCCAGGTTCATCAATGATGACAAGTGATTCCACAATTGTTCTACCGTTGTGAATATCACGGCTCATGTCCTTTCTCACAATTTCAATCAGTATGCCTTTGATCTTGAGAGCAAGTTCAACTCTCTTCGAATAGGGGCTATCATTTCCTAGTAGCAGTGATTTGTTTTCCTCGTGCGCATTTCTCACAAACTGATATCTGAAGGTTGTTGCTCTGCTTAGTTCTTGAAAGGGATAGTTATACTGGATTAATGAATTACGCGATTGATATCAACTGCTAAGAAATAAGACTTTTAGTTGAGACTGCGTGAAACAAATTTTAAACCATTTTAAATCAAACGATGCACTTACACTGTCTCTGTAATTATTTGAGTGACTTTTTTTTTCTAACCTAAAATTTATTTGTCCTTTTTATTTAATTGAAAACTTGAGAGGGTCTTTTGACTCATTTTTCTCCCCCAAGTTTCATTGAAACATACTAATTTCAGTAATTTGTATTGTTATTGAAACTCAGAATTATAAAACAAAAAGAATAATCTCAGTTCTTTGTATAGTTTTACTCCAAGCAAATGATATGAGCATTCAGCAGTGCAAATGAGAGATCGACCCTCTGTGGAGGTAATAACGCCACATATATAACGACTCTAATCCTTATTTGAGGAGACCCATTTTTCTTTTATTTATGCAATTATTAACTAAATAAATTTTAATTGAAAAATTCAAATAATCAGATTTGAATTCATAGAAAAAATTAGACAATTTGATATCATACTCCAAATTCTTTATTCCTTTTGGCATGAACGAGGGAGTACCGAGTATTTAGTAGGGAAGGTACTTGAATTTACCTAAGAATATAAACTTTGTGCATTAACAATATATAACTACTTTTTATACCATCAAGTTAGTAGTACGTACATAGAAAATAAAGTAAATGACGTGATATAACAAATTAATAGGAATAGATCATAGTGTAAAAAAATAAATTTGATTGGTTGAGAGTTGAGAGGAAGAAAGAATCCCTGGTTCGCGGGAAATTTGGTTTCTTTTTCTTGTTTAAAGCGTAATAATCGTAGTTTATGGACAATAACAATTAACAACAACATTATTCACTCCCCATCATTGAAAACATCGGATTTGGTTTTGTCCAATTCTCCCAAAACTCCATTCGTGACTCCTCGGAATCTGTGACAAAAGAACTAATTGTGTAATTGTTTCCCGTTAGGCCTTAACCAAAACAAACAGACATAAGCCCATTGTTTATCCATTCTTGTCAACAAAAATGATTTGATCTAATCAAAACTGCAAAGATTGCGGCTTTTCTGAAATCCAGTAAGATTTCTTTGTTGCAAGTATTGCATTTATAATGTGGATCACATACATAGAACCTAAAGAAATTGAAAAAAATATGTAATGTACTTGTAGTAATTGTGAACTGCTATCTTTAAATCTTGGATCCATCTTTGAATGCATTATAATGATTGTGCTTCCTATTATTCTGTTTCTCGGGCTTCTTTTATTCTTCATTTCTTTTAGGTCTTTATAGTGTTATATAGGGCCGCGGAATCCACCACTGATGCATCAGGGCAGACTGCCTATAGTACCCCTCACAGGTGCAGCCCCTTCCCAGGACCTGTGTGGACGTGGGATGCTTAGTGCATCAGACTGCCCTATATAATGTTAATTTTGAAGTTTGATTACAATGTATTAAGTGAATTACTAAACGCCTGTTGGGTTTTGTACGGGATTGTGTTTCCGCAATGGTTTTTGAGATCAATTTGCGTAGTATTAATTCTTAAAACTTTGAGTTATATCCCTTTGTTTGATGTGATTATTGTATAGATTCTTTCTCTTGTTGAGATCTTCAAGTACTACCTTTTGAAGTAAAAAATTAATAACAACTCCACTTTTCTTGTTATTCCTTGATTCATCTACACGAAACATGTCCAGGATAAAGGGAAAAAAATGAGAAGAATAAAGTAGTACCAACTGATATATTACATTGGAAAGTCAATTCAAATGAAGCTACTTGAATAATTTTCTGTTCGTTTGGTTAAATGACACAGCATAGGGCAACCTACAAAAATTATTGACGAACATGAGAATTATAAGTATGAATATAAGCTTCTCGGCGTTATATCATTAATCATTGTTTTCCTTTTGAAGTATTGTTCATTGAGAATAATTTTATATGCAATTCAATGTTCGCTTCGAATTAAATAAGTCTGAAATGTGAAGTTTCAATTCCAGGTTGACCATGGCAACAAAAGGAAATCCAGGGGATAACAGAAGTAGAAGCTCTTTATCATCATTACTTATCATAGCTGCACTTTGTTGTTCCTTTTATCTTCTAGGAGTGTGGCAAAGAAGCGGTTTTGGGAAGGGAGACAGCATAGCTCTTGAGATAACAAAGAAGGCAGAGGACTGCGGTATCCTTCCCAATTTGGAGTATGAAACTCACCATGGGAATCAAAGCACCTCATTCGATGATCCCAAGCAAGATATCAAGGAGATTGATCCATGTGGCGAGCAATATGTTGATTATACACCATGTCATGATCAAATGCGAGCAATGACATTCCCTCGAGAAAATATGAACTATAGGGAGAGACATTGTCCTCCAGATGAAGAGAAGCTACATTGTCTCATTCCGGCTCCAAAAGGATATGTGACTCCTTTTCCATGGCCAAAGAGTCGTGACTATGTACCTTTCGCGAATGCACCACATAAGAGCTTAACAGTTGAGAAGGCAGTACAAAATTGGGTCCAATATGAAGGCAATGTATTTAGATTTCCAGGTGGTGGAACACAGTTTCCCAATGGGGCAGATGCATATATTGATCAACTTGCTTCCGTTATACCGATAGAAAATGGTACAGTACGAACTGCATTGGATACCGGATGTGGGGTGAGTCAAAGCTTTCTACAATATTCTGCATTATTTTCCATTGCTTTATCTGTCTAGTAGTTTTACTCCTTTTGAATGAATTCCATACTATTTATAGTTCATGACCGTGAATGGTATTCATACAGTTTTGCATCAATTCCAGGGGTTTCCAAAGTGGTGTTTGATTGTGCACTAGTTTGAAATTTGAATGTTTGTGTATGATTTGTGATATCTTAGGTTGCAAGTTGGGGTGCATACCTTTTCAAGAAGAATGTTCTAACCATGTCCTTCGCACCCAGAGACTCGCATGAAGCTCAAGTTCAATTTGCTTTGGAAAGAGGTGTTCCAGCAGTTATTGGTGTACTTGGAACCATAAAATTGCCATATCCATCTAGAGCTTTTGATATGGCGCATTGTTCACGCTGTTTGATTCCTTGGGGTGCAAATAGTAAGGATCTGTAGTTCTTGAAACTTTTGTCTTACGATTGTGCTGCTTGTAATTATTATGCATGCCCACTTGCAAACGTAAATTTATAGCTCCTTCTCTTGCAATATTTACCGAATGTAGGATGACATCACTGGCTTACTGCTCTCTCCATCCTCTACTGAGTATCATCTTTATAAAACTTGTCACTAATCTTGGAAGAATCAAAGTTGCCTTGTGGCCCTAATATTCTCCTTATCAATCAACACACATTTTTATTTCTCATTTTGGTAGTGGTGCCAAATCGAAGGAGCAAATTCAATGTGGAGTCTCTGCACCAGTATGCATATCTATATCACTATATGATGTTATTGCAGCAGTTCTTTTGGGTAGAGAAAGGACTTCATTAATAAGATAGACTTAGTACACAAATGCTGCTTCAGTTTGTTCGTTTGTTTCCTAACAACATTCTACTTTCTAAACAGATGGACTGTACATGACGGAGGTAGACCGAGTGCTCAGACCAGGGGGCTACTGGGTACTTTCAGGTCCTCCAATCAACTGGCGGATTAATTATCAAGCGTGGCAACGTCCTAAAGAAGAGCTGGAGGAGGAACAGAGAAAGATTGAAGAAATGGCTGAACTTCTCTGCTGGGAAAAGAAGCATGAGAAAGGTGAGATTGCCATATGGAGAAAAAGAGTAAACAATGAGTACTGCAGGGAACGTGATTCTCGTGTAACTCTATGTGAATCCTCGAATGCAGAAAATGTCTGGTAAAATCTGCACCTTATAATCTATTATTTAACCAAAATATCCAATTGTTAAATGGCCAAAGCGACGGAGATTGTCTTCTTCAGTCGATGCATGTTTGATTCTAGTCACTTTCTTTAATTCACAGTTGACTTTTAATTGTACAAAAATTTGATTACATTGTGGTAGATTTAGTTTCAGTAATACATATATGTGAATGTTGCTTCTTCTTGCCATGTTCTACATTATATTCGCTGCGGCCAAACATGTTGAATACTTACACGGACTTGCTCATTATGGTTTTGAATTTTTGAAACAAAAATAACAAAGGCTCAATTTCAAATAAGTTTAGGTCGGCTATATAAATCCTCACTGGCCTTGTTACTCCATTTAATCTCATGTCATGCCTATGTTATGCATGGTTTGAATTTTCCATGCCAAAGTATAGTTTGAAGTTCCTGTATCAGTAATTGTGGAATATTAATTAGTGAAGGATGTTAAAACCACAGAGATTTCTGGAGACTGATTGTTCTGTGAAAAACAGAAAATTCTTTATAACATGAATTGCATAACATTTATCCACCAACAATATAAGGTTTACGTGGTCTCTGTGAGTTTAGTTATATATTTGGTCATTTGAATAAGTTGATTGCCTTCTAATTACTTTATATTAAACCAATATCCTCGGGTTTTAGGTATAAGAAGATGGAGGCATGTGTAACTCCTTATCCCGAGACAACTAATTCAGACGAAGTTGCTGGTGGGGAACTCATGCCGTTTCCAGCTAGACTTAATACTGTGCCTCCGAGAATAGCAAGTGGATCTGTCCCTGGATTATCTGTTGAGTCATTCAAGGAGGAAAACAAGTTATGGAAAAAGCACGTGAATTCTTATAAGAGAGTTAATAAGATCCTTGACAGTGGGAGGTACCGAAATATAATGGATATGAATGCTGGCCTTGGAAGTTTTGCTGCAGCACTTGAATCACCAAAGTTATGGGTCATGAATGTTGTGCCAACTATAGCTGAACAAGACACTCTTGGAGTTGTATACGAGCGAGGTTTGATAGGCATATATCATGACTGGTAAACTTTCTGAAACTTTCTCATTGGACTCTAGCATCATTCCCGCCTATTCCTTCCTTCTCTTATCGATGGTAGTTGTAGAAAGCGAACTACTGAAAAGATCTTGCATATGAAAGATCTTGCAAAGCTTAACGTTTTAATTCGATCAGTTAAGGAACTAATTTTTCAATGCAAAACCAGTTCGGTTTGACTGTATAACTCCTTTAATACTTAGTAAATAATTTGTCCTTCAGAGCAAATTTGGGGTTCTCTAAAGCCGGATTTCTTGAAGTAATATCAACATCATATATTCGATTACATTGTTTCCCTCCTGTCAATTATCACACCATCAAATTTCAACTCAGTTTTACCACTGAGTAGTTAGTTGATGATTCCTGAGTCCCTATACTGTTTAATTTGTTGTATCTGAGAATGCATCAAAACTTCATTGCTCCTTTTATGAAGGTAGGATAACGTTTGACTTTTAATATAGAGATTTTATATCACATCTTGAGTTTTGTGATTGCTAAAATTGCAAATTTATGCACTGACCCTTCTCTTCCCCTCATATGATTTGAATTTACTCTCTTTCTGATGTTGAAGATTCTTATTTCAACTTCTTTCCAACATTCATCAGGTGTGAAGCCTTCTCTACGTATCCTCGGACATATGACCTTATTCATGCAAATGGAATTTTCAGCTTATACAAAGACAAGTAAGTTCTATATACATAGGAGCTAGATCTGCTTTTTCATTTAATTTCTAGGGACAATATCCACTTGGTATTTGTCACTGCTATTAGTTTCAATGATGATTACAATAAGGAACGCCTAACCAATACATGCTTCAAGTTAGATCTTGTTAAAGTTGCTAATTGTGCCATATGTCAATGCAGATGTAATGCTGAAGATATTCTGCTAGAGATGGATAGGATTCTTCGACCAGAAGGTGCAGTCATATTGCGAGACCATGTAGATGTACTCACCCAAGTGAAAAGAATCGCGACCAGTATGAGGTGGAACACAAAAATGGTGGATCATGAGGATGGTCCTCTAGTCCCTGAAAAGGTGCTGTTTGCTGTCAGAAGATATTGGGTTGTAGGTGATAACAACTCGACTGCCTCGGATTGAATAGCATCAGCTAGGCAGCATTTTGGCAGATAACAGCAGAGCAGTCAATGCTGCAGTATTTGGTTCACTGGCGCCAGAAATTTTATTCGTTTACCACTGGAGTTCAGAATTGATGAATGAAGCAGAGAACTCTGATAATTATCATGGTAACTGTTTTTCATTTTCCATTTTTGGCGGTTGCAGAGCAGAATATTATTAGGTTATCACGGCTAGTTTATTTTCTAACAGCGCTTCCTATCTTTGTTTATTAAGTATATCATTTAACATTATTGCAATTAATTCTTTAGTTCATTCACAGTTGTACCATAGCTTTACCAGCACTTCTTCTGTAATTCCAGCAGAGTAAATTGAGTTTTTATGGTAAAAGATGAAGTAATCTCTTCAGATGTTATCGGCTATTTTAATTTTTTGCACATTCATCTTTCGTTTATTAAATATATGATGACAAGACTAGAAATGGACCAAATGCAATTTTAGCCTTTTAGAGATAACAGAATAAAATAGCACATGAGATTTAGTCAATCAAATCCTTACAGTGGCTGGCTAAAGGGAGAGCCTTGATGCAATGGTAAAATTTACCATCGTGTGATCAATAAGTCATGGGATTGAAGCCGTAGTAACATTGGTGCAGAAAATTGAATGGCTAATTGAGGTTTCAAAATCGATGCAACTCGGTAAAGGAATACAGATGCAAGCACCTGCTGCAATATTTTCTTCCATTTTTTGTTGTTGTACTTTGTAAGCCAACTTGGCATCTATCTAACATAAGAGCCAAAAGAAAACACTTAGCTTGTAATCTTGATACAACCAAAGAGCAGCCAAATGATTGAATTACCTAAATGATGGAAGTAGTTGATAGTATAAAGAAATGGAATTTCAATGCATCAGAATTCATTATGATGTGAATGCTGGTGTCCTACTTTGGGGGCTCACTTGAATAAGTGGTGGAACTTTACTTCTTTTTTTTCTGAATTTTCTTTGAGCCACTTCTTTTTCTGCCGCCAATTCCTAGACCCCTTTAGCATTTATTACATATTTACCTAGATTCATATCCATATTTTCTTATTGATGTATGACCCTTTAAACTGCATGTTGTTAAGGTCAAAAGATGGAAGATCTTATCACAAGTCATAAAACATCAGAGGTACTGTAAAATCACTATTACATGTCATGTGAGAATTGGCAAGAAGTGACAAGACCGTCAAATTTATGCTTCACCAAACATGTAGGATCCACCATGTTAAAGCTATACAAGTTACAACCCCATAGGCTCCAAGAAAGAGCCAATTATAAAGGGCTGCTTGTAAAGAAACCAACTGAAAAAAGAAAAGCTTCTTTCAAAATCACTGAATCAGGATTTTTGGTCTATAGCTTTCACAACCTCTTTCCCTATATACTTGATGCAAGTCTATGAATTCTTTCCTATTTTATAGGTTATGAGCTTTCTAATCTTTGTTGTCTTTCATCTCTTGTTTGTTGGTAAACTGTTTTTCTGTGAGTTTTGTTCTGTCCCTTCCTGTCGCAAAGCTTGTCATAAAACTTCTCCACACTTGTAAAGATATAGTAAGCAATTGTTGCTTCTGGATCAAACCTTCTTTAAAATTTCATCGAACAACAGAAACCTGAAGCATTTTGTCTCCATGGAAGCCAATAATATTGCAACCAGCCTTCGCGTAGCATCATTTTCTTGTTACCTCAGCGACCCTGATGACCAAAGCTTTTTACACAAACTAGGAGGCTCTTATGAAGAGCCTTATCCTGCTATTGTTTTACCACCTGAGAACCCCTTTTCTGTAAGAGCTACTATTAAGCCATCCTCAAATAACACTCAAGATAACCTTGCCAATCTTCGCGTTGAGTCTTTCTCGTCTTATCTCAAGACTGAAGAAGACAACTTTGCGTTCAAGACCTCAGGTGCTGCCCCTGTTCAAGATCCTACTGTTGCATTTGTTTTTCCTCAGCAGGCTTCGGTTGGCACTCGGAAACACCAAGAAAGAACCAAGTCGAAAGATGGGGAACTAAGCATATTTGGAGCTGACAAATATTTCAACAAGAAACTGGAATATGGAGCTGTCCCTACAACTGGGGTGAAGTATGGCGGGGAGACGAACAAAGGGATGGTGGATCTGCCCCACCTGAAACCCAGTTCCCGGACAGGAGCTCCAAGCAGTTATTCAGAAGCAAGCAGTTTTAATAGCCAAAGTGCACTGTTACAAAATCTTTCAAGAAATAGATGTCAAACAAACCAGAAGAAGATGACAGGAAGGAGATTTTTTGCCAGTTTTGCTTGCCAAGGACCTTGTTCGGGAAGAAAAGCAGTCTGCGTGGATGAAAGCTCGGAACCTGAACTTCCCCATCCAGGATCAAAGCATTCAGCAGGTCATTTTGCATTAAGTTCTGGCACGGCTTCTGTGGACGAGAAATTGAGAGTAGTCAAAAAACACTTGGATGATCAAGATCAAACCATCGAAGAGCAAAGAAAATCAATAGAAGTGTTTGGCTCCGGGAAAATGAGAAAAGGAGACATAGCAGGGAATTTAGAAAGAAAACTCTCCATGTTAACTTGGGACGCGATTCCTAAAGCCCAAAACCTGCCTACTACAACCATCGCAAGCAGCACAGTTTGCGATGACATGGCTAGTGATGCTAGCTCTGATTTATTCGAAATTGAGAATATATCTAGCTGTGGATATGGACTCGTGAATACACAAACTAGTGATTATGTGCCTGGCTGCATGTCCCCAACAACTCAGTATGCACCAAGTGAGGCCAGTATTGAGTGGAGTGTTATCACAGCCAGTGCTGCTGATTACTCATCAGTTATCTCAGATTATGATGCAAAGAGAATTAGCATTAATGGTGATACAAACACCAAAACTTATAAGAATGTAGTCGGCAAAGAAGATCAAAAAGCCCGTCCAGGTGGGCTTTTGAGTTGCAAGAGCCAAAAAGCAGTAAGTGTGGTTGAAACTGTATACAAGACTAGTGAGAAGACAAAGCATCACCAACGCGGTTAATCATTTACCATGAGATGATTAGCCCCTAATCAGTACTTCGGTTCATTTTCCAGTATAATATTTTTCATGTTGAATAAGAGTGTTGAAATAAATGGTTCGGTTGAAATTTTAGGAGTTGTACTTTGTACTATCTTAGTAATGAATTGGTAATTTTCTTATTAGTTTGACTAATTTTAGCTAATTTGTCTTCCACTTAACTGCTAAGCATATCCTACTAATTGTCTTGTCATAAAACCAAGCTTTATATCATGACTATCTTTTTTGCCAAGAAAAAACACAGCAGCCTCAATACATGAAAGTAAAAAAGTTTTTCAGTGAGAGGCAACAAAGCCCCAGTTTAGATTATAATTTTTTAAAAAATTGTCACCCACCCTTGTCTAAAGAAAAAAAGGTATCTTGGTTGTTTATGCTTTCCTTTCCTTGTGTGTTCACCTGATAATACTATAGTTGGTATTCATTCTATTTGAGCATCTAATGGAAATAAAGCTACTTTTTCCAGACAGGTTTCCCTTACTTTACTAGCAGTGGCGGAGCCACCTTTGTCCGAGGGGTGCCAAACTTCCAATTGACAAATTACACGGTGTAGATAGGTATATTCTTTTTTTTTGATGTATATATACTATTGAAAAACCTGACTCCGCCACTACTTACGTGTCATTAGATCCAAATCCAATAGTTGGCATGCACCAATGCCAAGGACTTCTTCCCTATGCTTCAAACTGGACTTCTAATAGATGTCCCCAAAGGATGCTTTTCTCTCCTCTTTTTTTTCCACTGGCAAACTTTTGATCTTTAGAGGTTTGAGACTTTGCAATTCTGTACTTGTCTCAGCGACCAAACGTCAAGGAACAGACAAAGTTGGTTGGACACATGCAGCCTAGTGGTTGGACATGGTTGGGTACGTGAACCCCTTGTACCCTCTAGCTCCTCCTCTGCCTATACAATACAATATATATGTACGTGAGAGGTAGTAGCTATTTGGTGGAACAATCAAAGTGCATCCAAAGTTGGTTTGGCACGTGCAGCCCAGTGTTTGGACAAAGTTGGTTGGGTACGTGAACTCCTTGCGCCCTCTAGTTCCGCCTCTGCCTATACAATTAAGATATATATACGTGAGAGGTAGTAGCTATTTGGTGGAATAGTCAAAGTGCATCCAAGTTGGTCCAACCACCACAGTTATCACTTATCAAGTCCATCTAACTATTTGTCCCTGAATTTTTTTCAGAAAACATACATATACAGGAAAATTCCATTAAGCTCCTAGATATATATATATAGTGGTTCTACTAGTTGGCAGAAAAGAAATAAAAAAGACTTGACACAAACAATAACTATATTAGACAAAACAAGTACAAAGGATAAGCATTGACGTACCATGTTGAGACATAAAACTAAAAAGTTTTAGAGTTTCAATTGTCCTATTTAAAAAAAACAATTCCTTGGGTTCTCGACAAGAATCACGTGTTCAATCAGTTAAGGAATCCAAACTGTTGAAGCAGTTGAGTTTGATATTTTTAAGTAGAATTATATATATAGTACCTCGATTAATTTCACAGAATACCTGTCACCTATCACCAACAACAGGTCCGATGTAATTTTGTCCAATAAGGCTAGAACATATAAGAAGAAATCACCTAGTATTTTGTCTAGGACCCACTTCATTGACCATTAGGCCATACCCTTGGGTGCTTAAGTAGAATTATATTATATATTGTAGAATATGAGTTTTAATAATTTGGAGGATTAAAAGGGAAGGACAAAACCACATGCGGCCTAAATATGCTCTTGAAAGCTAGTTGGGTACCAACATTCAATTTTGTACCCATCCAACAACTAAGATGGGGTTGTCTTAGTTCTCTTCTCTCGCTTTCACACAAACAATCCTCTAGGCTAAAGATCTGGTGAGCAATAAAGCAAACAAGGAGATACTTGTGTTTGATATGCTAACAAAATTTCATATTGGGTACTTGAGAAGAAAAAAGGAATTACATACAAAGTGTAGAGATACTCTTAATGATTTGATGCTTTTTTAGAAAAGCAGTTTGAGATTTGTCGAAAATGAATAGTAGAATGCCATGCTATTAATAATGATATTAATGGAGGGCGGGTCGCAGAAAAGGAGGGCAGACTGATGAATAAGGGGTGAGTACATGATAACTTAGGCGAACCATAGGTCGAAATATATAAAAGAGGAAAATGAAGAATTTTATAAGGGCATAACAGAAGTTCACACATGGTACACGTGCATTTGGACTCGATCATTGCGTAGTCATGAGAAACCTCAACGAGAACCCTGAGTCCCTAAGGGGGTGTATGTGATGCTCATGATGGGTGGCGAACCAATGAGGGAGTGCGAGTCACGCAAAGGACTGAAGGGCTTCTAGACTGGCAAGCTTTTTAAGAAGGGGTACACATGATACATTAGATGAATCCACACTCATCGAAATAAGAGAGAAATGTGAAGAGTTTTATAAGACTTGACATAAGTTCACATATGTTATACGTTATGCACGATTTTGGGACCAAAAGGTACAATATATACATGTTATATATTGAAAATTTTGGTAGTAACGACGCAAAATAACTCACGTTGGAAGGCCCATTATGAACTAAGAAACAAGCCCTTAGAGCAATGGTTGGACAAGTCTATTGAAAATTGATAGTAATGAAAAGAAGCTACATATAAAATATTGAAATATTCTTAATGGTGTAAAATTTTTTGGAGGAAAAAAACCAACCAACATATAGTCATGATGTATCTACATAATCTAAAGAAGATGTTCTCTGTTTGTAACATGAATCAGGCTAGAAAAAAGAATCTATTATTCATGATGGAGAAGGTAATTAACTATTCCCTCCATCCATCTTTACTTGTCCACTATAAATAGATGTCCAACAATACTTGTCAAGTTTGAAAAATCAATGGATAATTTATCCATTTCTATCCATTTTACCCTTAGCATTAAATATGATTTATTATCCAATGCATTTCCCAAAGCACTAAATTTATTATATTCAAAGGCTAATATATGATAAAATTACTCCTATCATATACTATTTCTTAACCTGTGTATCAAATCAGTAGTGGACAACTATTGATGGACGGAGGGAGTACTATAGGGAGCCATGTGGTTATTTGTCAACAAAGTCATAAAGAAGATGGAGAAAGCTCTAGGCCATAATTGCATGAAGAAGACATCAAACTAAAATATTCATTCTCAAAAGATTGTCTCGATTTTTTTTCTGCAACTACTTCAATTTGCTCTAGGTGTCAACTAGCTAATGTATATCATTGATGAAAATCCGGCCAATAGTACTACACACACCTATCACCTGTGCCTGTAAAGGCCCGTATAGTGTTGACTCAGAGACGAATCCAAGATTTAAGGTTTATGAGTTCCTATAATAATCTCAATTAGTTATGAATATACTGAATTGACGTGAACTGACATGTCATCGTGTGGATCCACCCCGAGTGTCAGACTATATATCTGGCACTGAAGTGGAAGGTGGAATTTCTTTCTACTCGTATGGGCAGCATTAATGAATTTGTAGGCCTTACTATGGGAATGTTTTGTACAAAAAAGGACCACTAGACGTTGGATATCAATGTCGTAGTTAAGATTTGAGGATGACTGAAGTAGTATTTCTTTTTATTTTTATTAAATAATATAGAGTTTAACTTAAATGTAGGACACAGTTTTTCTTCTTTTTTTCCCCTTACATTATGAGGTTAAATTACCTACAATCACAAGTAACTGTTTATAGTGAATTTAATTTGGTAATCTAATAAATTAAGTAACTTGTTATAACTAGTTAAAATAGTGTAAGTAAGAGGGTGCAAAATACAAAATTAAGCCAAGAAATTACTGATGTATGAAGTCATGATATATATATTGTGATTAAAATTATGACATGTTGAATATGCAGACAATTAAATGCTACTATACTTAATTAATGCTAAGCATCCTTGTCATGAAAGGGGGAAAAAAAAAAGATAAGAGAAAGATCTTAGTTTTATCCTCCCTTGAAAGAGATGTAATTTTGTGTTCTATTCTTCCACATCATAGAAAAGGACCTTAGTTTTTGGGCCTTATAAATTTCTTTATCCAGTCCAGATAAGAAGCAAGAAACAAGTCCAAATGGAAAGATTATTGGGCCAAATTCTTCCAAGTGAAATGATTTTGGGTTGTTTCTATTTTAATCAATTATATTTTCCTTTGTTATTAGCTTATGCACACACAACAAAAAGGAACTACATAAAAAAGAAAATTGAATCTAATTTTGAAAAAAAAAACGATTCATCGAAGAAAAAAATCAGAAACAACAATCACATTCTAGCTAACATTTTGATTTTAAACAGAACATTGTTAAAAAAGCAATCTATATTCTCATAGAATATATATGTTCTGGGACGGAAGGATTCGAACCTCCGAATAGCGGGACCAAAACCCGTTGCCTTACCACTTGGCCACGCCCCATTTAGATTTCTATCCGATACTAAAAAAGTATATTGCTGGTTTTGTTTACTTCCCGTGGGAAGCACCTCCCCCAGAATAGGTGTGCGATCTGGATTAGTTAGGGTTCCAACATGAAATCGGATATGGGGTGAAAATTAATTAAAGAAATTCCTGTTACTTTCTAAGTGTGCTTAAGGAAAGAAATTAAACATTCTACAAGTATGGTAAAAAGAGTTTTTAGCTTGGTGGAGGACAGAAATACATGGTATGAGTTTCTCATATTGAATTTAAAATTTATTTCACGAAACTAATCTTATTAATTATATTTTGAAAATCTAGATTTGGTTACTACCAATTAGATAAGAGTAATATTGGAAGAAATGAGAAATTTATTTGATTTGCTGAACAAGCCAAAAAATTATTTTTAGTACTAGGGTCAAACTAATATGAAACGAAATAACTATTACTCCCTTCGTTTCATTTTAATTGGTCCTTTTTCTAAAAATATTTATTTCAATTTAGTTGTCCATTTATGAAATCAAGAGAATTTTTTTGTGTTCTTTTAATACTATCTCTATCATTGAATGACTACACAAAACATATTTATTCAAATTTATATTTTCAAAGCATAATTAATAAGATTAATTTAATAAAATAAACCCCTAATAAATATTTTTCTTAAAGTGAGTGTCAAATCAATAAGCTCCAACTATTTTGAAACGGAGGGAGTAATAAGTAATACTCCATTCATCTCATTTTAGTTGGTCATTTTATTAAAAATAAATATCTCATATTAGTTAATCACTTACTAAATTAAGATAAAATTAATTAATATAAAAGGTAAAATAATAAAAACTGTTATTCTATTTATGATTTTTAACCATAGTATAAAATGAAACGTCCCCAATTAAAATGGGACGGAGGGAGTAGTACTAATTCACAGTTATATCTTGTAACATATGACACGTGTCACAGTCACACGTTTATGTCGAAAGCACAAATGCGAATGTGTCATTTACTTATTGGTTTTGAAAAACCCTAAAACCCTTGCTATATGTTGTCTCTTGCCGTTTAGGGTTTAAGGAAGAATCTAGAGAAAGGCAGTTAAAGAGACTTGTGAGTAGCAGCAGCAGCTCTGTTCCATAATGGTGGCTGACAAAGGAAAGAAGCAGAAAGTGGAAGAGGAAAACAGCATTGATGAAAAACTCATTCTCTCCATTGAAAAATTGCAAGAAATACAAGATGAGCTTGAAAAGGTATAAATTCTAATTTATTCTGTTCTAGTCCCTGCTTGTGATATCTATCATACTCTGTTGTTTATTGTGTTTTGATTGCTGTAATATTTTTTTGTTGTTAGAGTGCTTGTTAGTTGCTATATTTTTTTTTTTTTTGATGTTTCCTTCTTCTTTGTATCTGGATTTGCTGCATTTGAGCCGAGGGTCTTTCAGAAACAACCTCTCTACCTTCCTGAGGTAGTGGTAGGGTCTGCGTACACTCTACCCTCCCCAGACCCCACATGTGGGAATTCACAGGGTATGTTGTTGTTGTTAGTGTGAAACAATGAATCCTGGAAATTTTCACTTTATTTTGGGTTCTTTTTCATTCCAATACTTGGTAATTTGTTTTTTAAAAGGATTCTCTAATAAAACTAGAAATTCCTTAAAGGAAAGATTCAATTTTTTAATTGTAGAGAATTACTCCCTTTGTTTCATATTACTTGGCCCATGTTGATTTGACACATCCCTTAAGAAAACTTCAATTAGAGGTGCATACTTGGCCCTTGTTGACTTGGCACAACCGTTAAAAATCTTTAACTAGAGATGTATTTACTAATATAACCTTGTTTACGATGTCTTGGAGTTCTATATTTGACTACTGCTACTTTATATAGTTATTTCATACTGAGGGTAGAAAGGAAAAAGTATTATAAAATTCTTTTGATTTCATCAATTGGACAAGTAAATTGAAAAAACTATTTTTAGTATGGCGGCCAATTAAAGTGAAATGGAGGGAGTATTATTGATGTTTTGGAAACTCTAAATTTAACTACTATGGTACTAATCCCTCCGTTCCTAAATACATGTCACGTTTTTTGTTTGCACGCCCTTTAAGAAACTATGTATTTTTACCATTATATCCTTAATTTTTTTAATCATTTCTATTTAATTAATGAAAAATGTGTTTATGAAAGTATCTAAACAACCATAAATAAAGAGATTGGAAGACTAAATCACTTAGATTTCCTATGCTAAATTAGTCAATGTTTACTTCCAAGAATAATTACTCCTAAGGGTAAAAGGGAAATATTAGGTACTTTGGTATAGGGGCCAAGTAAAATGAAACAAGGGAGTACGTAGTAGCAAAGTTTAGTTAATTCTCAAGGGAGTAGGTAGTAGCTAAGTTTAGTTAATTCTCTCTAGGTAGTGCGTTGAACTGTTGATCTCAATGCAGAGCAGGTTGTCCGAATGGAAGTCTTTGTCTTTGTTTTTCTTCTTTGGGTGGTTGGGTTTTTGGGGGTTGGGGGTTGTGGGAGTCTTGAATTTATGTTGTTGATAAAATGGGTATAGAAGGTCCCTGTATCTGACCCATATTTTTTTGGGACGTAGTTGGTCGAATGATAGGCTGTCTTTAATTTAATTTGTTGCAGCTTGGCACTCCTTAATTTCCTTTTTTCCATTGTTAAGATCGAGCAAGCTTTTAACGCATCGATCATCCTTGTATGTGTTCTAACATTGCTCCAAAAGTTGTCTGGTTTGTCCATGATTCTGACATGACAAGTTTGGAAGACCATGATATGGTTCCTTGTTTTCAGTGTGGACATATACTGGTGCTTTTATTAAACTATATGGTGAAACTTAAAGGCTAAATTAGCAATGAGAGCAATCTTGTTTATATGCTTTTATTTCATCGTACTTCCGAACTTCCCTTCACCAATAGGTGAGCTCATTAGGGAGATAATTGTGATTTAGTAGGCGTTTGGCCATGAAAATTAATTTTTTTGGAGTTGGAGTGGAAGTTGGAGTTGGAGTTATGTTTGGCCATGAAAATAAATTTGACTTTTTGTGAGAGAAGTAGGAGTGAAAAAAGTGAAAACAAGTAAAATTTGTTTTCACTTTTCCGGAATTTTATTTCACTTTAGTGAAAAAAATTTCATGGCCAAACACCACCAAATTTCACTTTTTTCACTAAAGTGAAATAAAATTCAGGAAAAAAGTGAAAAAAATTCATGGCCAAACGGGCCCTTAGTCTGGTGAGGCCACATAGCTGAAATACAAGATACCAGGTAATAGACAAAAGCTGTTGGTCTTCACAAAAGATATCCATTTTTTGGTTTTATTACATAGGCATGTCCTATTTTCAGCTGCTTATTGCAATTGTTCTAACAAGATAGGTGCCCATTAGTTACTGATAAAGAAAGAGATAGGTGACTGTTGAATTGAGGTGTTATATTCAATATGGTTATAGTTCAGTTCTAAGGACATCTCTTCTGGAACTGCTAAGTTGTTCCGTTACCATAACGATCATAATACAAATACATGGAATCCGAGAAGATTAATAGATAGAGATATTCTCATAGGATTCAGCAGGCTAGTGTCTACCCCCCCTCCCCCCAAAAAAACCCCAAAACCAAATTCTCTATATGTCTTTCTCTGCTCCGTCTGCAATAAATTGGAATTCATGTTCACATATCTGAAGAGTATATGAAGAGTACAAGCTGCAAATCTATGCATTTATGGGGTTTCTTTATTTGTATGTGTTATGCAACTATGCATACATGATGTCACTGGCAGTGTCGCGGTGATCTAGCTTTTTTCAGCTGCACACTAATAGCTTAATCATTCGGCAAACTATCAACTTATACTCGTTCGCAATGACTAACTTGGATCAATTTGCTCGAAGTTTTCTTCTTCTGTTTAACTGTAAGATAAGATGGGATTCCCTTGGTTTTACATGTTAACCGATATTTCAATTTTGCTGGCAGATCAATGAGAAAGCAAGCGATGAAGTGCTGGAAGTAGAACAGAAGTACAACGTGATCCGCAAGCCTGTTTATGATAAGCGAAATGAAATCATTAACTCTATTTCTGACTTCTGGTTGACTGCTGTGAGTGATCCCATCCTGATCCTTTCCTCTCTCTATGTTTCTGGACTTCTGAAGTATTTTTTACACAATAACTTATCTCATTTGCTTGCAGTTCTTGAGTCATCCTGTTCTTGGTGACCTCCTAACTGAAGAGGACCAAAAGGTTTAATTCTAATGTATTGCATATAAACTTCTGAAACAAACCATTACTGTTTCTATAATATTAACATCTGCTTAATTAGCAAAGAGAGTGTCATCTGATAAATTGTCAAAGTACAGTTTGAATGGCTGGCTTACGTGCTGATCTGAATCTCATAATGTTACTGCCTTCTTTCTTGTTAGATTTTCAAGTTCTTAAGTTCTATTGAAGTGGAAGACTCGAAAGATGTGAAATCGGGTTATTCGATCACGTTTGTGAGTTTACTACTCTCTTGACAATGAATTACTTAGTACATTAGACTCTTGTGTTTACTGGGATGTAGAATGCTGACAACTCCTCGTTTTTCTCACAGAACTTTAAGCCCAATCCTTTTTTCGAAAATTCAAAGCTCTCAAAGACCTATACCTTCCTTGATGATGGACCTACAAAAATTGCAGCTACGACAATAAAATGGAAAGAAGGCAAGGTGAGTTGTCACTTTGCTACTTGACAAATGTTACACATCTTTATCTTATCCATTTCCTCTCACTATATGTGTTGTTTGACTTCTGAAGGGCCTTCCTAATGGAGTTGTTCACGAGAAGAAAGGAAACAAGCGAGCCCACGCTGAAGAAAGGTCAGCTTACCTTTATCTAGCATTTTTTAGGACTTGTATTTTTTTTTTAAAGGCTATTAGTTGTTTGTAACTAATCTGTCAACTTGCAACTGATATATTGTTGGGAACCTTGGTTCATCTTACAAGAGAAAAATAGGCTTGTTCACACATTAAACCAGGTTATGATCTTTACCTTTAGGAATGCATATTCTCGTATCACTCCTTTTTTCTTACTAAAGCTCACCTACAACTGGTTCATTTTAGTCTGATCCTTGAAATAACACATACCAACCTAATCTTGTGTTCCAGCAGTGGGCAGGATTGCCTGCTGCAATGTGTTCACTTCACCATGGAGTCGAGCACGAAATATCTTACTCCATCCATCACAAAAAGAAATGCAGGATCAAATATTAAGAGCCCAATCACTAATTTCGCTTTGATATCTGACATTCAGTTGTTAAAATTTTTGAAATAAAAGTTACATATCAGGAACTATATAAGAGTATGACAAATTATAACTATTTATGACTAGAAATACTAATAAACGTTTGGAAAAAAATCTGTCTCGAGAAACCCTATTTGAGTTCCCAAATAATAATAGTGAAAAATATGGCGGTTAATGCAGCTATGTTGAAACTATTGTACAACTCTGCACTCACTGAATTTTCGTCTTCAACATTCTGTGACTATCCTCGTAAAGTCACAATCACTTGGTACTAAGGTGGTGCAGAGACTGAACACATGCTCGCTGCTTTCTTTTCTGTACCCTCAATTCTAGCTGTTCTGTAAATAAAAACTAGATGTCATATTCATGTTTATCCTAGCTTAGTTGCTTTTTGCTTGTTTTTCCATACAGCTTCTTCACCTGGTTCAGTGAAGTCAATAAAAAAGATGACAGTGATGATGACGAAAATGAGGTTCTGGAGATTCAGGATGAGGTAAAATCTAAACCTTCAGCAGATCACTGGGATTTTTGTTGCTCTTTTTCTTTTTTGGGTGGGGGATGGGGTGGGGCATAATTTAGGTGTTTGGTGCGTAGAGTTTGCATTTTCAAACTTATACCTTTGTTTTCTGGTTTACAGGTTGCTGAAATAATCAAGGATGACTTGTGGCCAAACCCTTTGACTTATTTTAGCAATGTTAGTTCCATTCTGCGTCTCTTGTTTCCTTGATCTGTTAATCAAGATTTATTCGTGCATTTTTAACTAGATAACATTATCCGAGATTTACTTTACCACAGGAGCCTGATGAAGAAGAGTTTGAGGTTGATGAAGGTGGTGATGAGGTAAAGCAACATTCTTGCTACTAGTTGTCATAACTTGTGCACATCAGTTGCTATATAATGTCATACTTTGTCATCTGTGGCTGTAATATGTCCTCCTTTTAGGCTTACATTAATTTCTTTGGTATGAGGGTGAAAGAGGACTATTGGAAAAAGTTTCTCTGTGTGGCCTTAGTAACTTTAGTTGTAGAAGTCAAGTGTTTGACCCTGCTATGTTGTCGCCTTGGGTGATTTTGCTGTTGTATAAGTCTATTTTTGTCCTTGTGAGTTGAGTTGCTCGTGTTGATTCAGAACATACATCGTGGTTTCCAATATGTAGTTTAGTGGTTTATTTAAGACCTAGGGATACTTTTGTTCCTACCTCCCCCTTCACTATCACGTCAAGTAGAAAGAGTCTCTACTCAAGTTTGTAGGCTTTCATAGTTTCTTCAAGAACTTTCCTTCTGTTATGTATGTCTAAAAGAAGCACACACTAGGATGGTCTTTCATTGAATATCTGGAAAGTTGTGATCATGTCTAACTTTGGGTTTTGTTTTGCTTGTAAATGCTCTTTCGAATTTTGGATCAAAATGGTGTTGAATGAGAGACAAATTCAACAAATGGGTTTGTCAGATTTTTCATAACCAAAATGGTGAAAACGCATGGTTGATGGAGCACCTTCAGTGTGCAAATTTCACATTTAAAAACAGACGGTCCGTTAAATATATTTACACTGAAGGTGCTCTATTAGTCTTGAGTCTTCAGTGAATCCTTTACATTTTGAAAAAAGGCTCATATCTTCTAAAGCACCTTCAATATTAATTTATTATCTAAGAATCTGAAAAAAATGTCACTTTCTGCACTGATGGGACAATAGGAGACAACTTTTCACACCCTCAAGGCTCATATACATCAATGCACCTTCAAGCAGAGGTGATCCACGTTTGAGGGCGTGGGTCCACCTGCACTCGAAAACTTCGGAAAAATTTATGTATATGTACATGTATATACCTGAATAAGGAACAAATATTTAATTGTGCTCCCCAAAGCACAATGTTTATTTGGCGCATTGGTCTAGCGCTCATCTTTGCGCCTCTCTGCGAGGAAGGTGTCTTGTTCGTTGTGTTTCTTGTTGTCATTTTTTCAAAATAAATACTTATTATTGACTCGAGTTAAATTCGAACTTGCAACCTCAATCCCAAAGTGTACACACAAGGGTTAAAACCATCAAGCCACACAATGACTCATACTATATTTTTGTTTAATTTATATTTATTTTGATACCTTTGGTTTTACACTTGTTTAACAACGTTTTTATCCAAAGCATTGAAGGTGTATGCGCGACACTGCTTCCGGCTTCACTAACACAAATCCACGTCTACTAGCGCACCCGTTGTTTTCAAATCTGAGGTTCACCTTTGCCTTCAAGCAAATTATGGAAACGCCCTTGAGTAACAAGTTTTCTCCAAAAGTGTGAAAACTATTTTCATACCCTAAGAGCGTTTAATTTGCTTGAAGGTGCATTGATGCATATGAGCCTTTAGAGTGTGAAAAAAATTATCCCCTATTGTCACATCAGTGCAGAAAATAACAGCTTTTTCAGATTTTTAGATAGTGAAATTAACATTGAAGATGCTTTAAAGGATATGAGTCTTTTTCCAAAATGTATAGGATTTACTGAAGGCTCATGACTAGTAGAGCACTTTCAGTGTAAATATATTTAATGGACTGTCTGTGTATAAACGTGAAAATTGCACACTGAAGGTGCTCTATGATCCATGCATTTTCACCATTTTGGTTATGAAAAATCTGACAAACCCATTTATTGGATTTGTCCCTCATTCAACACCATTTTGATCCAAAATTCTGCTCTTTCCCTTGGTAAATAAAGCTTACTTAGTTACCCCCCCCAAAAAAGCAGCACACACTATCAGCGTTTGGTAGTGTAATTAGTTAACAGTTTGAAATGTCCTTCCAAGTGACTGATAGGATTTTACTAAAATCATAAGAGTTGCAACGATGTATGAAAGCCTATAAAACATAGAACCTCCATTATAACTTTCTGCAAGAAATATAGTTCTTTGTGGTGCTTCTTTTTTTCTTTAGGTATTTATCCTACATTCCGTCTTAGCTTTCATGGGAACTTTTTGCTGCTGTATTGTGGGTTCAATCAGAACTTCATCTACCTTGCACTTTGATGAGAAGTTGGGTGGATATCAAGTCGGGTGTAATAGAAGGTGGAATCAAGACATGTGAGGGAGAACAGGGAAGTTGTTTAGGATAAGAGGAGGGAGTGGGTTTGTTAATATTGTTTCATTTTCCTAGCCTAAAGGAGGTAAAAGTGGAGTATATATGACTCCTTCAAGGGTTGGATTTTCACCGCAGGAAAGAGGAAAGCCTGCTTTTGTTTTTACTTCAATTTCCAATTCTACCAAACAACATGAGGGGGGAGATATGCAATTATGTGCAAGTGCCCCTACCTTTATTTGAACATAGTGTTGCACGGTCGAAGCTTGACAAGGGTCTGAAACAGCATTGGGTACTTTAACCGAATGTGGCGTTTTGCATATATTTTCTTTCTGGATACAAAGCAGAGATATTTTATGGTTGAAAATTTGTTAATGGGGTCTATCACTGCATGCTCATCATTCTTTTGGGAAGATGAATGCACCATTCAGATACTAAACCTATTGATTAGTTTAGTCCTGGATATTTATTAACGGTCATAAAGTTCTTGCTGATTTTTTTCACTGTAATATGCAAAAATAAGATGTGTATATGGTGTCTTGGTATGGTTTTGATTGGTTTGATTTGAATTCTTATGCAGGGCGAAGACTCTGAAGATGAAGGTGAAGAAGGAGATGAAGAGGAAGATGAAGACGATGAAGATGGAGGTGAAGACGACAAATGAACTGTTAATGGACCTTGTGTTTGATTTGAGTTCTCTTCTTCAGTGTTTAAATTATCATAGTTAGCGCCTGTAAAGAGGCGTGGATATTGCAGAAAAATCGAATTATATATAGTGGTGATGACTTCTTTTTGGCTGCAATGAGCTTTTTCTTGCATTTTCTTCTTCCTTCTTTCACCTTTACTTTTAGATCTTTTTGATATTTTCAAGTATACCCTTGTGGTTTGGCCCTTCTTCGGATTCAACGCATATTGAGAGCTTTAGTCCATCGGGCTGCCTCTTTATTATCAAGTATCAGAGTAGGTATTATTATTACTATTTTTTTAAACTTAGTGATTATTCCTATGCAAAAAGGAAAAGAAAGGAAGAGGTTATAAACAGGGAAACTATTTTGGGAAAAGAAATGTCATCTAGGAAATGATATACTGGTAAATTGTCACCTTCATATTTGGCCTGCCACTAACAACTTGATATTATTTCCTTGAAGTATCCCACTAGATTCCAAATCCGCAGTAGGCGGAAACACATTGTTATTGTGAAATGATGATCCAACACGGTTAGTAGTGACTAGTTTATTATTAGGGCTCGTTTGGTATATGGGACAAGGATAGTAACTTTGGGATAAAATTTGTGATTAGTTTATGCTCCTATTTGATTTGGGATATTAGTTAATTTTGGGATTATTTATCCACCTTTTGTACTAAAATGATGGGATTAGCTATCTAATATAGAAGGTGGCATAACATGGTTATTACTAAATCATAGTTAATCAATACACATTTTACTTTAATTTATCACTTAATCATGATAAATAAGTATGATTTGATATAGTATAAATTGCATTAACAAATGTGCATACACAAGGATAGAAATATATAAAATTAGCCTTTTGTACTCTTCTTCTGTCAATGTTTATAATGTCTGTCCATATGACATAATATATCAAGATTCCAAAATCTAATGCAAACAAACCAAGTTGACACTTAGAAAATGTCTACCCCAAAGATACCTACAGTAGATTTGACTCCTTTCTTCAAAGAAGGATATGAAGATGTAAAGAAAAAAATTGTAGATTCCATTACTAAAGCCTGTTGTGAGTATGGCTTCTTCCAAATTGTGAATCATGGGGTACCTCTTGATGTCATTAGTCAAGCTCTAAAAGTGTCCAAGACTTTCTTTAAATCTCCAACTGATGCCAAACTCAAATGTTGTCCACTGCCTAATGCACCAGTTCCTGCAGGCTATAACAAGAAGCCTAATCCTTCTTATGAGTTCAATGAATTCCTTATTATACTTCCACCTGGCTCTGATTTTAACATCTTCCCTGATAATCCTCCTGAATTTCGGTACGAGCCTTTCTTCTTCTTCTTCTTCTTTCTTACTTTTGGTTTAGAAATTCTTCTTGGATTGTTTGCTTGTATAACAATAAGAGAGATGATATTGTTTACAGCAAATTTCGTAATGTATATGGAAAATAAACTTCAACCACAAACAGAATATGCAGAAACACAAATATTTTATTGATAAACATGCGGGTACAATTCAGTTTATTCCCTCGATTCTTTTATCTTGATTTTCTCCGTCATTCGAGGGCCGTTAGTAGCGTATTTCTCGAACGTAGGAAGATTTGGATTTGGTCTCCATGAAAGGAGTGCTTTTGTGGATCTTTTTGAAGTATTTGGTTATCAAGAAGAGAGAGAGTTGATCTCTTTATGATATTTCATGAGTTTATGGAATTTTGGAGATGCCTCTTCAAGAGTATATGTTAGGCATGATTTTGGGTTTTGGGTAGAGTAGCCTCCAAGAAACCCTAATAGGATTAAACTCATCTTGTAGAGTCCCGCAAATTTTTGATGTCTTCACTTAGAAAGTCACTCAGAGTTGTTTTTAAGCATAGTTGAATCTATAACTCATTTAATCCATTGCTTCCAACTCAAATTATGTATTCTTGTGCAAAGAAAAAGTCTAAAATGTGCACATATAATAAGATCATACTCATTCAGAACCAGCTCAAACTGCAAAATCTTATTAGATGAAAATGTGCACTCCCATATCCTTATTATCTCTGAACCATTCGACTTGGCATGAACCATTATTCCCCACTCCCAGACCGGAGCTTTATTGAGGGGGTGGATTGAAACGA
This sequence comes from Capsicum rhomboideum, assembly GCA_031232105.1. Taxonomy (NCBI): domain Eukaryota; kingdom Viridiplantae; phylum Streptophyta; class Magnoliopsida; order Solanales; family Solanaceae; genus Capsicum; species Capsicum rhomboideum. The sequence goes on along the minus strand of CP124713.1, from coordinate 9,242,487 downwards.
GTACCTTCTATCTGATAGACTCAAATTATAATTCTTCAGTCCCGTGTGGTCAACATCCTAATTTTTTTGCCTAGTTCTTCTTCTGATGATTGATTCAACCTCTGATCAAAAAGTTATACCTTGGTTATATTCCTTCTCTTCAACAAGTTCAGTAATGAGCATAACGGCCCTATTGTTTCAATAGAGAGGAGCCTATGACTAGCTTTTCAGTAAATTTGAGAAGATACCTTGTCTCCAATTGATCCCCTCTTGGTTCAGTTTTTGATGTTAAGTTAATGATAGGCTTTAGGCTTACTCCTCGTGGGATCTAGACTAGGATGGTAGTGAATGTAATGTCAGCTCCACCTTTGAGAATTGAGAGCTTTGTCAAATTGGAATCTTTTGTAAATATTGTTTATGCATTTCTAATCAGATAGTTTAGTTACACAATTTCAATTAAGGTAAGAGGTATGGTCCGTGTACACCCCACCCTCTCCAGACTCTACTTGTGAGATCAAACTGAGTATGTTGTTGTTGTCATTTATCTTACATATCTTAAGCATCTTTCCCCAAATAGAAGACAATATCTTTGATCTATTTAGATGATGAATTTCTTTCACATTTCAGAGAGGTAATGGAAGAGTTATTCTCCCAATTCTTGAAGATAGGGATGGTTGTCGAGAGAATCCTAAGCGAGTGCCTGGGGCTTCCTCCCGGTGTTCTTAAAGAATTCAACAATGACAGAAGCTGGGATTTCCTCATTGCTTTATTTTACTTGCCGGCAACAGAGAAAGAAAGGATAGGGGCAAATCCACATAAAGATGTCAGTTGCTTTACAATTGTGTTACAAGATGAAGTTGCAGGCCTGGAGGTTCAAAAGGACGACGAATGGATCCCAATAGACCCACAACCAGGTGCCCTTGTTGTCAATATTGGCGATGCTCTTCAGGTAAATATATTTGTGAATGAAAAAGATTAACTATAGCTAGTTCTCAAAGACAATTGAGTAGCGGCTCGTTGGTAGAGCATTTACCTTGTTCTATTGGTAAAAAAAATTCAATTCTTGTCAAATCCCTTTCTTTAGGATAAATAAATAATGTAGTTAGCTATAGAGGTGAATTCAGGATTTGAAGTTTATTTGTTCCTATAGCGACCTGCAAATCAGCCTTGGATGAGCTTGTTAGCAAGACAGATCAGCGAAGTTCATAATTTGCCTGAAATTTATTATTTCATGATTATGGATGTAGTTTAATCTTAAGAATCATAACTTTTAGCTGGGATGTTATTTTCTAATGAAATTCTGATTGTTACAACTTGAACAGGTCCTTACAAATGACAAATTCAAGAGTCCACGCCATAGAGTGCTGAGACCAGATGGAAGATCAAGGAATTCATTTGCATTCTTCCACAATTTGTCAGGGGATAAGTGGATTCAACCATTGCCTCAATTCACAAAAGAGATTGAAGAACCACCAAAATACAGGCCATTCTTGTATAAAGAGTATCTGCAAAAAAGAAGAGAAAGCAAGTCTAAGCACGTTACCAGGCTTGAAGATGAGATTACCATATCGCATTATGCAATCCCTGAGGAGTGATGTTGGACAAAATAAAAAGGGAATGGCTTGTAACTTGTAAGACATTAGCTCATGATCTCTCGCCGTTTTTCACAATTTTCTGATATACTCACAGCTACAAACTTACAATTTGCTTGTTTGCTTTTGGAGTTCTCAAACTCAATAGTATTTCCCCTCATGCAGTTCTCTTTCTGATAGTCACTGTTCAAGCTCTTCAATTTAACTGTCAATTCTTCTATTTTTCTTTTCGGCCCTTATCATTTTTAGATAGTTTGACTCATTTATCTATCTTGTATGCGATAAAACAAGTGAATCATTTTATACTTCCCCTAGAGTCTGAATGTCTGATGACATGGAGAAGAGGTTGATGAGATATATATGGTATCAAAGAGTTGAACATTCCTAGTCCATATTCACTCATCGCGGATGATGATTTCCTCAAAGAATGAACTTCCATAGTCTACATTGGCTCGTTGCCGATGATTATTTCCTATAAGATTGCTCCAAAGAATGGTGTACTGCATTAAGTTCCCTGTTAAAAACCAATTAGCTTAGTGTATGTAAGTTGAAAAAAAGAAGCAGCTTAGTTTATGTAGTTGAGTGTCTGCCCATTCCTGCAGTTACAACAGTCAGAGAGTATAGCAGTCTTCTTTTTGTCTCCAAGTTCCCCTATTGAGTTTAATCTATTTTGTTCTCTCACATTTATCAATCTTTTTCTGATTAGATTTATCTCATCTGATTAAAGGCAGACTGAATCAAGAATATTGAATTTTTTTAACAGTAAACCACTTGAATTGCGCCTAAAAGGTGCCTCTAGATGGTGCAACAACAACAACAACAAACTAATGTAACCCCACCGGTGGAATCTGGGGATGGTAGAGTGTACACATACCTTATCCCTACCTCGTGGAAGTAGAGAGGTTGTTTCCGAAAGACCCTGCCTCTAGATGGTGCAGCACAGTAAAATTAAGTTAATCAATTTAATTAATGTATCCTTATCCTACCTGCAGACAGATTGAAATGCAGTCCTCTGCCAGGAGCACCTCTTACTGCTTAAGCCTAAAAGAGAAACCAAAACTATCATCTAAATTATTGAATTCTTGTTTATACTTCAGCCTTGATTCAACTTCAGTGTTTTTCCTGCCAACCAGCCACAACTCCGGTATTTGACATTCTTTTCTCTTGATGGAAACATGAGTTAAGTCATTTAAGGTCTACATTTTTTGTTTAATAAACTTTTCCAATGGGTTGCTTTAATTTGTTTTACCTTGAACCGATGGTCTATCAGAAATAGCCTCTCTACCTCTAAGTATGGGTAAGGTCTGCTTATACTCTACTCTCCCCAGACCTCCTCACTTTGTGCAACTACTGGATATGTTGTTGTGTAAACTTTTCCAATGGGAGTGTCCAAGTTCCAAGGTTCCAGAGATATATTAAAAAGGTAATATGCTTATTTTATGTCTTGAAAACGCCTTGCCTAATTTAAGGGAAACAGAAAAGGTAACATGCTTATTGGGACTTTGTGGATCACTATTTGTCCATGACATGTACAGAATATTTGCTTGTTTTTGCTCGACAAATTTAAGTATCGTAGCTTATGAACGATCTTAGAACTTTGTAGTACTTTGCATTGTACCAAAAAAAAAAAAAAAAGAAGTATAGAATATGAGCTTGCATTAAAAAAGGATGAACTTTGAGAATCAAAAGGATGGTGAATGGATCCCAAAGTGCTCTTTTTTATTTTTAATTTAAAAAAATAACTTTTTTGTAAAAGAAAATCTGTTCAATGGTCATGGCAATAATGTCGAAATTTGAACTGTGCAAGTCAGTAAATGGGCTGAGCCCAACCCAGTTCTTGCAAATTGGGCCCAGAGAGAGCAGTCCAACATACATGCAAAACAATAATCGTCTCGGGTCATTTGCACTTTTGCCCCTATTTTATGCTGGTCTTTAATTTTCCCCCTCAAGACAAATAACCTTTATGCAAGGCAACGTTTTTATTTTCGTATCATAATATCTCACAAGTTATGTATCACGCCCTTAAAGAACTTATGTTCCACTAGACATAAGTTCAAATATTAAGGGCAAAACTTAAAGACCAGCCCATTTTAAAAGCAAGCCATCCAATTAAATAAATCGGGTCTTCTCAAAGTAATGAGGCACCAAGTCTTACAGCCTAATAGAATTGGTGAGAGTTTTTCACACAATAATTATGAGTTCGATTTTACTATTCCCATTTCCTTAAATAATCAATTAACATCCAGCATAATGTAAAAGGGGTTTTAGTAGCTTCTGATTTGACTAATAATGAAGAAATTTAAACCAGGTTTACTTAGCTTGTTAGCTAAAGAGGTTACAAAGACTTAGATAAGTTTCATATCACACTAAAAAGTTGAAGATAATACTAAGCTTTAATTATCTAACCTTTATTTACCTACCAACAGTTATCTATGCTCAGTTTCACGATCAATTATTTCTGCTTCATCAACTTGATGTAGGCCCCATTTTGCAAAGAAATGAAAAAAATGTTAATGCTCATCCAGAGTGACAGAACGAAATCATGAATATTGTTTTTGGTTATATCGTTTTCTATGCACACTTGTGTACGCATGAAGTGGTAGAGCCAAAATTTTTACTAAGAAGTTTAAAATATAAGAAAGTAAACACACAAAGAAACTAAGAAAATTCAACGTGTATTATACATATATAAAGAATAATTTTAATTTTATATATAATATAATTTTTCGACAAAGAAGTTCGGAGGACCCGTATACGGATCCTGGCTCGGCCCCTCTCTGCATGCATCATGGTATTAAAGCACTTTAGTTGAAAAATTGCCTTCTGGTAGTATTAATCCTTGACTTTTGTCATGAATATTAATACTGGAACGATTTTTTAAATTGTTAGGGGTGACGTGGCATTGTCTTCTTCTTGTAATTGAAAAAGTGTGGCTAATGCTTTATTATTATGAGCAGCCCATGAGTAATCATCATTTCCTCTTTAATCATTCAACCAACGTAACGCACAATCTTGGATCCCTAACCTTAAACCCCTCAAATTTATTTATCTAATTAAAACACCAGCTTAGTTGTTGGACCTAGGTGTTTAATTACCAACACACGGACCACAACTACATAGCTCTTGGTTCCCCAAAATAATTATTTGGTATTCTCTGATCATGTCTTCTTGTCAATCATTTTAGAGAAACAAAAATTAGTTCAAATATTTTTTGTACCTTAAAACTAACCCCTTTGTTCCCATTTAATCGTCCCGGTAGAGTTTTACACATCCTAATTAATACTTTCTTAAGGAGCATGTATATGAAAAACACAACAAGTATTTTGAGATGAAAAGAGTATAATTACCTGTTTGACAAAGAGATAAGGATAATCTAGCTAGTTAAATACCCTTAATGATTGATGATATTAAATGATCTTTTCTAATATATATATATATATATATATATATATATATATATATTTATTCAATTGCATGCCCGATGTCATCCGGACTGTGTTGTATTAGAAAAGCAAAAAGAAGGAGGGCTAGACCGTACCTCAATTACAACACAAAGGTGATGCGATCACCTAGAATGACAGAAGGAGCCGCACAACAAAACCTTTTCTTTTGTAATATATATGTGTCAAAATCTTTAACGATAGATAGAAAAAAGAATTTGAAGGAGTAATTAAAACACAAAATTAGTTCTTGACCTTGTTCACTTAAGGTCAAAATGACCTTTTTACACATTAAATAGGAAAAGCATAAGATGACAAATTAAACAAAGTGTAACTAATTAATCCAACTCCTGTTGGAACTATATGTGTTGGTATTTTTCTCCAAATCTCCAGATGCTCTGTCTGTCACTGTACATCCTAAGAAATCAGAAAGAGATCTGAGATGGTTATTATTTCTGTGTTTTCATTGGCTTTCATAAAGCTTGTCTAGATAAGATATTTAGATTTTTTTTAGCTAGGTGGGATTTTTCTGGCAATTTTAGGGTGGGGACAACACACTAAAAGGCAACAGAAAATGACTTTTGTTAAATTGGTTTATCTGCCAAAATGCGATTCTTTGATGGTTACATCTTTTTCCTGAATATCTTATTCCCACTTTCAGAATTTGTTAATTATTACTTGATTCATATCCAGGAATTTGAGGTTTCTGTTCCTCTTTGTACATTCACAAATATTGCAACTTGGAAAAATAAAAAAGAGAAAGGGCAAAACTTTTATTTTATCTATAGTCTTTTCCTGTTTTGAACTTCTATATGAAGTCTTTTTTTTCTATGCTACAATTGATAAAAATCGTTGTTTTAGAAGATAATGACTAGAACTCTTGTATGTACATCTCTCTTATTGACAAAAAATAAAATCATGGCAAGTGTTAACAAATTTCAGCTAGATGATAGCTCATAGTTATGATCAGCATGTAATCAAAAATTGATTAACAGACAAAAAGACAAATTAATGTTTTAAAAAAAAATTATGATGAAAGAAAAGAAGAATTATGGTTTATAATGCGTTCTGGTTAGGTGGTCGGAAGATTAGCTATAAACTCAAAACTAATTAGGACAGGGAGTATGGAGATTGTGCTTTTCTTGTTGAAAAGGACAAATTTGTTCTACTGATTTTTTAACTATCAATTTCAATTAAATAATAAATAATAGATAGAACAGACTATTTTTTTTCGTCTTTAACACATCGAAATTAGTATGCTTTTACAAAATAGAAAAAATTAAGAAAAAAAAGGTTCAGCTCTTGTCCTGCAAAAGTGCAAATGGACCCTTAGCCCCTTTTGCTAATTTGATTTTTTTTCTTTTAGTGGAGAAAAGGAACAGTAAACTGACAAACACGCACAAAGCCAGTGGGGGCTGTTTGTAATTATTTAAAAGAAATCATAACAACTCTTTTTCTATTTTTGCTAGTAACATTTTATGACAAATATGCAATTGGAATATGGAAGTGCAAGGATAATTCATAATTTCTGTCCACACATTTATAGAGGTTTCTTATATTCTTGGCCTTCATAAAAATATTACCCCTATTTTTATTTTTTATTTTTTACAAACGTACAACCATGACAATAACAAATTCGAGAAAATTACAAACGCACAACCATGACAATTACAAACGTACAACCATGTCACTTTTGAATTTGAAGACTTAGGACCCGTTTGGCCATGGATAAATTTCACTTTTTTTCGGAAATTTTTTTCACTTTAGTGAAAAAAGTGAAAAGTGGTGGTGTTTGGCCATGAAACTTTTTTCACTAAAGTGAAAAAAATTTCCGGAAAAGTGAAAACAAGTTTTTCTTGTTTTCACTTTTTTCACTTTTTTTCTCTCACAAAAAGTCAAAAAGAACTCTAATTTTTTTCATGGCCAAACATAACTCCAGCTCCAACTCCAACTTCAACTCCAACTCCAAAATTTTTAATTTTCATGGCCAAACGCCTACTTAGATAATGTCATATCATTGCTGTCACAATTTTTTTTTTCCTTTTGTAATTACATTAATAAGATCCTGCTTACTAGAGAGAAAAACGCTAAAACAAAGTCGTTTTATATTTGTAATAATTTTTATTATGATTTCGTGAAGCTAAGCTAAGATAAGACACATTGTTCGATTTTATATTAATTTTGAGCCCACAATGTTGAAGGGGAACCTTTGGTGATCGGTAAAGTTGTTGTTATATGATTAGGAGGTCACAAGTTTGAGGTGTGGAAACAACTTCTTGCATAAATTCAAAATAAGGCTGATGTGTACAATAGATCTACCCTTGTGGTTCAGCCTTTCTCGAACCCCTCACATAGCAAATTACCGGGCTACCCCTTATTGAACCCACATTGTCACAGTTGGTACGTACTACCTACAGTCTACAAGTTGTGCTTCAGTGCCTACATAGTACATGAACATATAATTAAAAGTGAATTTTTAATATAACCACTTGCTACCACTGCAATCGCTTTGAGGGAACTTTTGTTCACAAACATGACTAAGCTGCTACACTAAAGTTGGGAAATTTGTTGCCCTACCTACATATATAGAGACTTGACGCCAGTGCCCTTCCAAAATATCAGGATGGGAAGCAATATGTATGTATTTTTCAGTTGAACCCACAAAGTTCTAATTTTAAATAATCTAGAATGTATTATTGTTTGTATATATATCAAGGTGCAAACACGTTACAGTTTTCTCCTTTTCTTTTCTCAGTTTTTTTCTGGGTGAACATAGGTCCATCAATAATGAGATCTGGAAGGTAAAAGAGGAAAGAGTCTATAATATAGTTACGACTTACAACTCTCTTCCCCATTATGACTGATTTATCAAGGTCAATCAAATACTTTCAAAAATAAAAGAAGGAAATAGTCCTAGCAAAAATAATTCTTGATTCATCTGTTGATAAGCATCTATAGCAAACAAAGGAAGAAACATATAACATGGTAAAAAAAACTGCTTACTGTTGAAGAGTCCCCCCCAAAAAAAAAAAGAAAAAGGGTGATCTCTTTATATGGCTTTAGACAATCCTCCTTACATGAACTAACTTTTGAGGTTAAGTTAGACTGAAGATCCATTTTTTTTTACAGCGTATCAAAGCAACCCATTCCAATTATTGCTTACAATGTTGGGCCTTTATATTAAATTGTCCACACCACCAGATATTCAGTACTGAGTGTGGGGTGAGGTGTTGTAGAGTGATAAAGGGATGAGTGGTCTCCTTATATGACCTTGAATAATCCACCCCTCATGATCTAACTATTGAGATAAAGTTAGGCCTAAGATACATTTCTTTACGCTTCCGACTGTGTATGAAAATTCTTATAAAATGAATGAGGAACAAATGTAGCTAGCTAAATATGCACTGTGTATGAGGAGAGAATTGAGAAGGAGGTGACAAAAAAGTGTTAGAATTAAAAAAAGATGATAAGTTTGACCAGTTGAAGTCAAATTTTTTGTTAAGTAGTCATTAGGAAGTTGCTGCAAGTTGCTACAGCAACTTTCGAAGTTGCTACAAGTTGCTGCAGCAACTTTTGAAGTTGCTACAACAACTACGATAGTTGCTACAGCAACAGTCAAAGTTGCTACAGCAACTATCGCAATTGCTGCAAGTTGCTGTAGCAACTTACAGCAATTGCTGTATGTCATTAAACTAATGACAAAATTGTCACCTCTACTCAATAATTAAAACTTGTGTCACCTTTTTTTAATTTTCAAACTTTTTTGTCACCCTTAATTAAAAATCCGGTGTATGAGTTGTATGAAGAAAGATAAATAAAGGTAGAAATAATAGCTAGGTAGGGAGGGTGTCATGGTCACAGTAGATAGATAGATGTTACAGCAGAATTGAGAAAAGCAACAATGGTTGTGGTCTGAAAAAGGGCAACACTGGCAAACAGGTCCACATTGTCATCACATGGTGACATGTTTCTAACTACAGCTCGCTGTCTCTCTATGCATTTCTGGGAATTATATATTGTGGACCTTGAATTTCCATATGCGTGTCCAATTTAGTCCCTTTCCTTTGTTTGGTGAGCCTATGAAATTACACATTAAATTACATGTTAAAATGTTGTTGCATGCAAACTCCCCTCTCCATGTGCTCTCTAATGAATTCAAGATATATATTCAAGTTGAATAGTACTACTCTTGTAATGGCAACTAAGATCAGATGAACATAACTTTTATTCTGAATTTGCTTAATTAGGAATTTACTAGTACATGGTTTATATTTTAAAAAATTATCTAGCTTGGTATTTTTATTTATAACAACACACAGATTAATAAAAATAGTACTAGTAATCTAGTTAACACACAGATTAATAAAAATAGTACTAGTAATCTAGTTAACCTGATCAGCAAGGTCTGAACTAAAATTAATTAAACTATATGTCAGATGTCAAAATGTTGCACTATAGCTGGTGTAGAAACCAATAGCTCTTTCTAATGTGCATTCCATTTACGTACTTTTCTAATTTAGTACTTAGTCCGCTCTAATTTGTGTGACATAATTTGAATCGGTTCACTATTTAAAAAAGTAATGATGATTTTTGAAACTTGTAGTCTTAAATATGTTATTGTATATGTATGATCATGAAACTTGTAGCCATAAACATGGTATAACATTTGTATGCGGTTATAAAAGCTTAAGGAGAGGGTCTTTCGGAAACAGCCTCTCTACCTTCCACGAGGTAGTAGTAAGGTCTGTGTACACTCTGTCCTCCCCAGACCTCACTTGTGAAATTGCACAGGGTATGTTGTTGTTGTTGTTGTAATGAACAAACAAGGAAAAATATCACATAAATTTGGAATTTAAGAAACTTATTTGATCCCCGATGAGTAATTTAGCATATCTTGTTTGACTCTGATAAAAAGCACCAGATCGAATAAAGAGCTTAGTTTTAGTCAAAGGTATTTCATGTTTTTGACTCCTTAATTAATACAGTACTATTTATATATACTAATCAATATTGGCTCGCTGTTGAATGATTAATTTAACCTAATCAAATTTTGATTAGTGACTTTTTCATAAATTTGATACAAGTTTCTTTGCACCTTCCTAGCTGGAGACTAGAGTACTCTTCAAAGTATATTGTATTAAGTCAACGAGTCAATGCTTCGAATTTTTCTTAAATTTTTGTACTAGAGTTTTGTTGCTAGGTCTTAATAATTAGACTCTTGAAGACTCGAATATTAATTATCATTGTAGGTTTGAAGATAAATTCAGAATTGTCGTTTGTCAAGGCACCAATTACGACCCTATTATTAAACCATACAAACATAAAGTCCATTGATTCGTGATTTGAAAGTTAACTAGAATGGTGTTCATTAATATTGGACCACTAAATACTTTTGAAGAACAGCTGCTTGAAGCATCTTAGGAGTTGGTCCATTCATGATAAGAAAAAAAAAAATGAAATTGATTAACAATTGAATCTGTTATCTTAATTGGAAAAAATTATTCATAGCAATGATGTTATAAAATTGAAATGCTAAAGAAAAGAAGAAAAACGGAAAGGACAGAAAAGAAGAATCTAAAATAATAGCAATTCCAGTCTGTACATCAATCAACGAAGTGGTATGTCAATATTAGTCATTTAATTTGATGAATATGTTGGAGAGATTTTGATAGTACTTACTCCATGTTAGGCCATACTCCCTCCGTTTCATAATAAGTTAATCGTTGAGACATTTTTTAATATTCTATAATAAGTTAATTGTTCAATCTTTAAGAGTAATGTTGGAATTTTTTACATTTTTACCCTTCATTTGAATTTCCTATGTGATGAATTCAAGAAACTTAATTGCTCTTATTTACTTATTGTTTGAATTTTCAAGAGTAGTTCGACAATTAATTAAAAAAGGGCAAAAATATAAAGTAATGTCTAATTTATATTTTAATTTTCTTTCCTTAATAGGTGTGCATTACCTCAACAATTCACTTATTGTGAAACGGAGGGAGTATATTTTAATTTCCCAGTTCTTTTCCTCGTGCCCATTGCGATGCCATGACAAATATGGGGTTTATTTATTACTCATTGTTTATACCTTTCAGTTTCTTCATGATTATTTTATGTAAGAGTTGTGACAGAATTTTAGTAGAAATATATTAATTTACTATTGTTTGTGACAGAAGATGTTGATGTAAAGGGCGTTACCTGCGTATATACTTAAAACAACTACTTTAAATCAGTATTCATACCCATAGCTGCCAGTCTTGCAGTCATGCCATATTTCTTATCTTATACTCACGCCAAAAGGTGTGTAGAATAAAATATACTCTTTCTACACTTTAATTGAGTATTGCCCTTCGTTTCAACTTGTTTGTTTGATTTTGATTTAATATGGAGTTTAAAAAAATAAATAAGACTCTTAAATTTTATGATCTTAAACTAAAAAAATATAAAATATATTATACCTAATCTGCGTCGAGTTTAATGGGTGCCGGAGTACCCCAAAAATTAACATAGGTCTGCCCCTGGTCATAAATATGTCATGTGAAAAGTTAGAACTAAATAGTTACCAAAAAGAAAAGAGATGTACATTCTTTTTTAAAGGGACTAAAAAGGAAAGTAAGACAAATAAATTAAAATGAAGGAAGTATATGAATAAGGAAGTAAGACAAATAAATTGAAAAAAAGGAAGTATGTATATGAATAAGGGTAATACAGTCTACAGAATCTAAAATTTGAAGCTTATGGATTCTGAATTTCACGTTACGTTTACGAGTTCTAAGTCTATTATTATATGGATCATATACTCCGGCCTCCATTCCTTTTTATATGCTCCCTTTGTTTTTCGTTAGTTAATTTGACTAAGTTTCAAAGCTAAATTAGATTAGATTAATTTAAATTTTTAAAATTAAAATTTAGATATTCAAAAACTATATGAAAAGTACTATAAATTTCAATTTGATTAAGAAATAAATCTTAAAATGTTGGTCAAAGTTTGTATCTTTGACTCTAAAAAAGAAAAGGGAGCGCATAAAAAGGAATGGAGGGAGTATTAAATAGAACTTAATACATATATTAGTTTGGACCATATTAAATTTATTGAATTTTAATTTATCAAACTGCAAGATCCCGCCCCTTGTGTGACACCAGATAAACTAAAGTAGCTTCTATGCAAATGAGCAAGATGCCCACATCTCCAGTTATCATTCCTTTTCTAATTAAGTATGTATTTGGCAAATTAAAGGAGCTGGTTGTATGTTAATTTAAGCTTAATCTCTTCGTTTCTTCTACATACTTTTTATCTGTGTAGATTTAGATCGGAATGCATGCCTTGTGTTGGGTAATCACATATTAATTCATCTTGGATTTCAATTATATATCTTTTTTGTTTGATTGATCAATGATTATGTCCGGACCAGCTTGCGCATACTTTGACTAATTCCAAAGCATACCTGCCACCTCCCACAAGTAATAGATATCAAGTAACTCTATCCATTAAGTGTAGAACAGATAAAAAGAAATCACTTATATTTTTATCTCTTGCTGAAACTTCAACCTGAGATCTCATGATGTTGAACGCAGTCATTGACCATTAGGCCACATCCCGCTGTTTTCATGCCATCACTTTGCTGATCTTACTTCTTACTCTTCAATATTATGGTTGGCAATGTACGAGATTTATTCTGTCACCAAACCCACAACTTTTACACTACTTGTCGCATATGTTTTAATTAATTAAAAATAATCTTAATATGATATGATGTATTTATTTTGGATCAAAACACATTATAAGGACGACCTCATAACATTAATAATGACTCTGTCTCTACATTTATTTGTATGCAGCGTTTAAATTCATCAACTTTCAATGTGGAACATCTTTGTCCACACAACCAACTAAAAGCAGCAGGAGGAGGTTAAGGGTAGCTATATATAAAAAGTACACATCAAGAGACGGAGTAGCTAGTAAAAATATAATCATCAAATTCACCATTTATATATCCACATGTTATTACATGGTGGACCTAGATTGTAGTTACTACTACATACTTTCATCATAAAATACATTTGTCATTTGATCCCCTCAGCTATTTTGGCCCACCTATTAGCCTAAACCTCAGATAGAAAATTCAACAGATCCTAGCTGATCAATATTGGAGAATGAAACAATAACTTTCACGGTTAATGGTATGAAAAAAATATACTCGTTTATCTACTTTTTCCCTTTCAATTTGTTTGTACTATTATTTTTTTAGTCCATTTTAAAAATAATATTTATTTTTTTGAACATTCTTCAGTTTCAACTTTTCATATATCATGCTTAAATTATAAAATTAAAAATATTCTAATACATTTAATAATTCATATCAAATTAAAATAGGGCAAATAAAATGAAACGGGGAAGTATACACTATATCAAGTGATGACACTAGACCACAATCACAAGATTTGAGGAAGGAATCCCAAAGCAAGCAAAGTTGCCTAACAAAGGCAAAGAGCTAAAGGCAAAGGGGGAAATGATTACATGAATGAAAAATGGGACCCACTAACCATTTGATAAATCTTTCCTTTCTCAGTCTCTCAATTTTTTGACTTGGAAATAATATATCGTAGACCCACGAACCATGGTCACCACTGTCTTTATGGATTGAATGATAAAAAGAGCACCTCACGTGGAGTCTGAACCAAAGGCTCTGTCATAGCCACAATAAAAAGAATAGCACGACAAAACCCCTTCAATACTTCCTACAACAATAATTTCATAAAATCACTCTCAAAATTTTAAAAAAGTATTAGGTGGACTAAAACTCCCGTTATGTGTGGGTTTGAAAAAGAATTGGATCACAAGGATCTATTGTATGCAATTTTACTTTACATTTCTATAAGAAACAATTTTCACGGCTTAAACCCATGACCTCCTAATCACGTGACAATAACTTTATTAGTTACTCCAAGACTTCCTTTCAAAACACTCAGAATTTTATTTAATTTTGTTTTATTTTTCTTATAGCAAAGACTTGTTCCAACTAATATTTGTCAAAAAGACATTAAAAAAAGGACCCCCAACAAAAGCAAATATTTTCTTTTCCCCTTTGTTCAATTTCATTTTTTTTGCTTTTTAAAGCTTACCCCTTATAATTCCCACTCATTATCTTTGTTGCTTTAAGTTTTCCTCTTCATATCTCTCTCTCTCTCTCTCCCCCAATAAACCCAAACAACAGATCAATGCCCAAGGAATTTCAATCAAACGAAATCCTATAGGAAAACACACACACACAAAGCTAAACAAAAGAAAGTGACCATAGTTTGATTCATTTCATTCATTCTAGCTAGAGAAAACAAATCAAAAAATTAGGGTCAATCAACTCAACTTCTCATAGAAAAAAAAAAGTATTTTTGAGTGAATTTTTAGTTATTAAGAGTGATCATGGAAGGAGGAGGAGGTGACGATCATCTCCACCTTCACCATCACAACCAGCACCAGCACCAACATCATCAACAATACCGATCTAACAACTTCCCTTTCCAATTACTCGAAAAGAAAGAAGACGAACCATGCTCTAGCTCCTCCGCAGCTAATAATAATAATTATCCTTCGCTAGCCATTTCACCATCCGATACAAATACGAATATAAACCCTAATAGTAACAACCTTCAAATTACAGTTGCCTCCACTGAGACTCCCAAAAAACCAGCTGCCAAGAGAACTTCCACCAAAGACCGCCACACTAAGGTTGATGGCCGCGGTAGACGTATACGTATGCCAGCCCTTTGTGCTGCTAGGGTTTTCCAGCTCACTCGAGAACTCGGTCACAAGTCCGATGGCGAAACCATCGAATGGCTTCTCCAACAAGCTGAACCTGCAGTTATAGCCGCCACTGGAACAGGTAATGTTCGAAGAATAATTCAAAGTTTTACTATTTTTCACAATTTGCTAGTCAAATAATACTATATTATCTTCTCGAAATTTGCTTAGCTTTTGTTGCTATTGTTTATAGTCCAATTTTAATTTTTCACCAGGTACAATTCCCGCGAATTTCACATCACTCAACATTTCGTTACGTAGTTCAGGATCCAGCATGTCCGTACCATCTCAACTTCGATCCTCGTATTTCAATCCGAATTTTTCACTCTCACAAAGACGAGGTTTGTTTCAAGGTATCGGTTTGTCATCTGATAGATCTGCAACAACGTTGTTGAATTTTCAGACTGGAAATTCGAACCCTAGTAGTCTCCATCAGTTCCAAGCTAAACAAGAAATGCGGGACAGTTCGTTAGATTTAACGGAGACAAGTATAGAAGAAAGTCTAAATCGAAAAAGGAGACAAGACCTAGACTTGCAACAACAACAGCAAAATGAACAACAAATGGGGAATTATTTGTTACAATCATCAAGTAGTGGGACTATGCCAGCTAGTCATTCTTCAATTCCAGCTAATTTTTGGATGTTAACGAATAATAATAGCCAAGTTTTGGGAGGTGATCCAGTGTGGACGTTTCCATCGGTTAATAACACTGGTGCTGCTGCTGCTGCTGCTGCTTTGTATAGAAGCACAATGTCAAGTGGATTACATTTCATGAATTTTCCTACACCAGTGGCACTATTGCCAACTCAACAATTTGGCGGTGGCAGTGGTGGTGGTGGTAATGGTGGCAATACACTAAGCGGAGAAGGCCAATTGGGTATGGTCACAGGACTAAACCCGTATAGGCCATGCTCCGGTGTATCGGAATCTCAGGCTAGTGGATCACATTCACATCATGATGATCGGCATGATTCAACGAGCCATCATAATTCCTAAATTGACTGATCGATCATCGGGTTCTTGCATTAGTCCTCTTATTGTGTTGTGTGATAAAAGTTTGGATGGTTAAACACACAACGTGAGGTTTTGAGTATATGCTTGCTCCATAATTTTGAGTTTGCTTCTTTCATTTTTTTTCTATTTTTTTGTGTGATTAATATTTGCCTGCCGGTTTTTTTAGGATTTGAAGAAGGCAATATATTTTTTTAAACAAAAGGGAGTATTTGGTTGGTAACACCAGAGATTGTTATTGATCATCTTCATTATTGCTTTTACCCATTTTATTCATTTTACCTAGAGGTACATGTCAAAAGTTACTATATATGTATTGGCTGTGCATGGGGTGTATCCTAAGAATAATTTTACTGACTTGCAAATTAAGTTTTTCACTTTGTTATTATGAAGTTATCAGACTATTGAGCCTTTCTATATGGTTTTGGGAAATACTAAACTCATGAATTCATTTTTTGGGCAATACTTATCATGGTATTAGAGCCAAACATTACATTTCAATTCTTGGTTTACTCGATATTTGGCCTCTCATTTTACGTTGTTCACACTCTAGTAGACACGTTTAGGCGTGTAAGGGTGTTGAGGGATGGGAAAATTTATTGGTATAATCTTTTATGTCATATACCTCATAAGCTAGTTTTTGTGATTAAGTCAGGCCTTATCAATTATTTGATGTTAAACTAGTGCACTATACCCACTCTTTTTCCTTCTGCAACCCTACAATAAAACCTGAGGATTTCACCCAAACAATAACAAGTCATAGCACTATATACAATGTAGGAAGAGTAGCAAGAATCTGTGTTCTGATCATGACTGCCATGAATTTCTTGTTTTTACAGTAACTTAAGCAAGTAACCATATTGTTAGATGAAAATTTTCTTTTAGTACAAGAGTCCGGATAAATTACAAGGAAAATTAATGCCGGTAAAATTCACGTATAACCACTTTTCAGTCCTTATAAATTAGCATATAGTCATTATTATAGAATTTTAAATTCTATGAATGAAACCTCAAAACATTGTCATAGAAATATCTTGAATTTATCGAATTTGAAATTTCATGAAAGTAACTATAAGGACAAATCCGTGTAATAAAGCTTTCACTAAATGTAAATACAATATTATCATAAAAGTCTATTGTACACGGTCTTAAGAGACTGTTTTTACATATTAAATTTATAATCTCCTAATCACATGATAGCAACTACTTCACAAAAATAAGACTAAAAAAGTGACTAGCGAACGTTATTCCGAAATAAAATTCATTGATATTAAGTGGGTGTTGAGCAATTGGAGATGGTGGGGGCCCATACCTTATCAGTTTTAAGATGTTGGCTCAGGTGGTGAGGGTCCACATAGGCTAAAAGCCCTTTGTATACATACATTATAGGGTATCACTGACAAACAGGTGTATCATTCTTCCCCTTTTTATTTATATACAAAGAGACCACTTTAAAGATCGGTGGTGGGTTTTAATGACCCTACCCTACATGGCCCACCTTTTTAACAATCTGAACCGTTCACTTCTTTTGTGGGCCCTATCTAACGGGCTTGCTGAATGATTAGTTCTCCGGTTGGCAGTGTATGAGTACTTCCTCATATACCCCGAGAGGTATTGATATAAGAAAAAATAACATAAACATGTGCATAAACTTATCATATTTATATGAATTTTTATCCTTATAAAGTAATTATAAAAATTCTAACAGATTATGTATCTTCGTTGAATATATCGAGAGCTAATTATATATCTCGACAGACTCAAAATTGGAAAAAAGATATCGGGAGTTAATTATGTATCTTTACAAAGGAAAAAATATATCTTCGTTGGATGTATTATGTATCTCGACAGATTCAAAATCAGAAAAAATATATCGAGAGCTAATTATATATCTTTACAAAAAAAAATTGTATCTTCTTTGAATGTATCGGAAGCTAATTATGTATCTCTACATATCCAAAATTGAGATTTTCAACAATTATGTAAAATATCGGAATTTTCTGTAATTAAACTCCAAACTGTCGGAATTTATGTTGTTTTCCCTTGGTATAAATATACCACATTCACAAACAATTGGCATCTTTATAGCCAAAAATAATTTAGCAAATTGTAGGCCGAAAAGTATTGGCATAAACTTAGCCAAGAATTGAATATCTCTATTATTCCTTATCTGTAGGATTAAAAATAGGCACAAATTACCAATTACATAAGTGATTTCTCTCTCTATAACTTTCCATCTCCCTATCCCTTTCTACACCCCGCCACCCCACCCCAACCCCAATTCCGCCTCTCTCTCTCTCTTCTTTTATTTATTTATTTATTTACACACACACACTCGCTTTCTTTTATTTATTTATTTTTGCAAATTTCAATACAAATAAATATATACCAGGTACTTAGTGTATACATGAAATAAATATTTACAACATATTTTGTTTACATTATATTAAATTCATTAAAATTGAACACCTTAATCAAGTATATTTAACAAATTTACATTTTATTTTATTAACAAATTCGATTATATTTATGTATATACATGAACGATGTGTATATCAACATTAAATTGAAATGTATACATATATTTTTTGCATACATCAATATCATTTTTTATATTTATTGAACAAAAAATAAATCACATATATATGACAAAATTGTCTATATAAAATTAATTGTATACATAAATTTTTAAAATATGTATGTGTTTAACCTCGTTTGTGTTTTTACTTCTTTTCTCATTTCTCAAACCCACAAATATTGTCACCATTATAATGAAATTTCCTCTTTTGTTATTTAAACTTTAAAATATGCAGGAAAACATACATTTTTTTCCTAATTTACTTTGATTTCGTTCTGACAAGATCTTGTATTGATGAAAGGCACTAAATCATTAGCTCGTATTTTAGCAACTTTTTTCGAAGGATAGCTCTTACTCATCAATCAAAATTACATAAGAAAGGCACTAATCGTCGATCAGACTATGCCCCAATCATAGCACGAACATTGTTTTGCATGTAACCTATTTTTTAATTTTCTTTTTATAAAATATGTCAAATAAAGATAAGAAATGTATCAAGGGACTCAAAAATCATGCCATAAAACTAAAAAGAAAATAGAAGAAAGAGGAAAAAAAGATACAAAAGAAAGATGAGAAATACGAATATATATTTGAAGAGGAGAAAGAGAAATTGAAATCTATTTTTTAGAAAGAGGAAAAGAAGTTATAGAAGAAAGATGAGAAATACGGAGTCAATCAAGTTTATCTTTGATTAGAATTTTATATATTCCTTTTAAATATTTTAATTGTATATTATTGTAATTTATTATACTTTTTACGTAGTTTTCAAGTATATATATCTTATTTCAAAAAACATAAAGTTTCTATGTTCGAATTCACGATCAAAGTATAAAAGTTTGAATCTCAAAATTTCAATTGTGCCACATAAATTAGAATAGATGGAGTATAATGATTTGAAAAATAAAGTAGTAATATACTATAATCGGATAGATTAATTGAACTTGATAGTACAAAAACTTCTATAATATTTTAATGTATATAACTCAAATCTACATGCAAGCGTTATTTATGTGCAAATAGAATGATTTGAAAGAGGTCTAAGTAAAAATAATTAATATACCTAGTGTATATTAGGTTACTCAATATATTAGGTTACTCAATTCATTAAACAAAAAGATAAGTTGGATGTATTAAAGCTTTTACTATGCGTGGAGTATGAAGGCCGAACCATAAAGAGTCTATAGTACGCATAGTCTTATTTTGTATCTCTATCAGAGGCTATTCCACAACTTTAATCTGTAACTTACTGCCCACATAATAATAACTTTACCAGTTAATTCAAGGCTCCCCATCCCGAAAAAGAAAGTACTCCCTCCGTCTCATTTTATGTGTCGCCATTTTCTTTTTGGTCCGTCTCAAAAAGAATGTCATCTTTTTTTATTTGACAATAATTTAATGGCATCATCCCTATTTTATTCTCATTGGGTCCCACTTAATAAGAAAAGACAACTAAAAGAAAAATATTAAAGTGACTTTAATAGGAGCAATTTTGTAAACTTTATAAAGTCATTATTTATTTCTTAAATTCCATGCCCAATCAAAAGGCGACACATAAAATGGGACGGAAGGAGTAGCTTATTAAAAAGAAGTCTAGAAAAGGTGGATGTTATCTAAAGATAATTCAACATCACATCACATTTACATGAGGTCATCATCAATGCCCCCTTAATATTTCTACATTATCGGAATTGCATGTGTACTTTTCCTAGACTTTGGACCAGTTTGGCCATAAGTTTTTTTTACTTTTTTTCGAAAATTTATTTCACTTTAGTGAAAAAAGTAAAAAATAGAGGTGTTTGGCCATGAGATTTATTTTACTAAAGTGAAATAAATTTTCAAAAAAGTAAAAATAAGTTTTTCTTGTTTTCATTTTTTTCACTTTATTTCTCTCACAAAAAGTCAAAAAGAACTCTAATTTTTTTTATGGCTAAACATAACTCCAACTTCGAAATTTTTAATTTTCATGGCCAAACGCCTACTTTATTTGACAGACGAAGTTAAAGATTTTAAGTTTATGAATTTTAATTTTAAAAAATGATAGTGTGTTAGATTCTTGATCAATTATTTGTATATTTTAAGTTGATTTTTAAATATAAAAATAAGATCTAAATTAAAATTATTGGATTTTATAGAATCTATAGATAAGGTTGTAGCTTCGTCCATGAATATTGAATATATATTCAATTTTACTGTTTAAAACCTTATCATAATAAGGCATCAGTACCAATTACCATGATTTAACACCTTTTATTATCAACTTATCTGTTGGTCTGTCTCCATTGTCTTTGAGGTTACTGTTTTCCTTTTATTCCTTTTTTTGTTCAGATTCAATCAAAACTTATTCTTACTAAACGTGAATATATTGACTTAATTAGCTTATTTAAGATAAAAAATAAGATGGAATTGTACACTAATTGATCACAGTCTAGAGCAAATATATGACAATCATTCATTAGTTTGGCATAAGTATTGAGCGTGATAATTTTTTTTGGAGTTGAATGAATCCAAAAGTATATGTGGTGTAACCTTCAAGACTTGAGAGTTTATGTGAACTGGTAACAGTTGGCATCTTCAATGCATGGGTTGTAAATTGTAATGTTAAAAAACTTTACATGAATGTTTGGTGGAAATAATCTCACGTGATCACTTATAAATTGAACAGAAGAAAAATGACCTTTTTTAGATTTTTTACGTATTAAAATGAAGATCTCTTATGTATAAAATAAAATTAACTTACAAACAATACATAAAACTAAACACAAACTTATAAAGGGATACAAAGTCAGGAGTTCAAATCGTAGAAACAACATATGACAGAAATGCGAAGTAGGACTGCATATAATAAGACTCTTGCGGTCCGGTCCTTCCATGGACCCTATACATGCGAAAGCTTCATTTTACCGGACCACGCTTTAGTGTTTTATAAATCACAACATATATGAGATATATATGTATATTGTTATTGGTTGTCACAACCTTCATAATATGAAAATAGAAACATATTGATAGTTGTACAAAAAAGGAGCACATGGGTTGAAAGCATAAGGTACAACAAAGTGGTCCCTTGAGAGAAAATCTTGTAAACTTAGAACTAGTATGATTTGACACTCTAAAAACGTTGCTTTCTTTTTGGAAGGTAATCCAGCAAGTCGGCATCCAATTTGGGAACAAAATCCTCTCTTAATACACATGATCAATCTAATTTCCTAATTTTGGCTTTATAAAAACACACACTCCTTAATTCCCACTTCCCAATTATTAGTGACACTGATAGGTAGCTACCTAATTACTTTGCTTTTGACGATTTGTTAATTTCCATATCTAATAGAATCGGATCTAACATTTAAACTCAATGAGTTCATATCCGTTATTCGTTAAACATTTAGTGTTTTTTTAGGCTCTACATTAAAAGAGTACTGAATTCAAACAAAGCAGCAAAAATGCATCTGTCTCAGCCTAGCCCAGCCCTTTCCTTCATATATTTAGGTTATTACTTCATATATTTTTCAGATTGCCATAAGTTCATAACAAGTTTGATATAAAGAGTCACATGTTGCTGTATGTTAACATTAGCCTGATGTGTGAAAATATATTCATATATCCTTGTTGTACACAAAACATAAAGGATTTCCTTCTCTGTTTCAATTTGTTTGTCCTACTTTCCTTTTTAGTCCATTGAGAAAAAATGTTTTTTTCCTTTTTTGACAACTCTTAATTTTTTTCTTTTCACATGACAAACATTTTTGTACAATCCATATATCTTTTGCTTAAGACCACAAGACTCAAAACTTTCTTTACTTTTTTAAGCTCCATGTCTAGTTAAAATCAGATAAACAAATTGAAATGGGAAGAAAGTAATAATTAAGAAAAAGAAAATGTCCCCTCTCTTTCTCTTTGATGCATGTAAAGAGTCTGAAAGGTAGCATTTAAGTTGGAAGCAATTAAAACATAATGAAGTGTCTCTGTGAATGCAATTTTTGAGTCCATAATTGTAAAGGTATCCCAGACAATAGAAGATGCCTTACAAGCTAACAACCAACAATGCCCACATAACTCTTACTATTTGTGTTTCACATAAAGTCAGTGTAGCACAGAATTTATTTTGTCCGAGACTACCCTTACTGTACTTTTTCATCATAATAGTAGAACTACTTGAAACGTTACATTAGAAAAAATAAGTTTCGAGTTCAACAGAAAACTGTGTTTTTAAGGTTTGGATTAATTTCTTTAAAGATAGAGTGAAATACTATTCAGCAATACTGGCAAACGAAATTGTACAACTTAAGCGAACTCGACAAATGGAACAGATTACACGAGTTGGAGAATCAACAAATGTATATATGTTCGTGAAAGGAAGAGTATGTTCGGGGATTACCGTTTGGGAATTTTTTGTACTGGTAGGATAAAAGACCACGAATTACAAATTAAAATTATGAGGGGAAAAAGTTATCAAAGATTGGAAAAAGAAATAACAGAAATAAAAAATGAATTTGATCCAAAAAGATGAATACGGCATAAGGGTAGACTTTCTTAGCTTCTCAACTCTTTAAGAACTAGAAGACATGCTTCTCATATATAAACACAATAATCTTCCTCTTCCTATCCAATGAGGGATAATAGTTCTTTAAAAAAAAGAATGCCTTTTTTCAAATTTTCATTTCCCTCTATTAATTTCTCATTCACATCACAATTAAAACCCGACACTACTTTGTACTACTAAACAAGAAAATCTTTGATTCCCTTTATTTGAAGTTCAAAACTTTTAGGTAATTGTTGTAAGACAATAAAATTCGCGACCGAGAAAATAATAATCGGGACAGGAAAAATATTGCAACAATCGTTTATTGATTTCAATATGTGAGTGTTACAATCTCTATGAATCCTCTGATTCGCCTTTCTAAATATAAATTCAAGGGCTTTGAGCTTAATCTTGAATTTGATGAACTTGAACTTGATTTGTGGATTTAATGAACTTGATCTTGACTTGTGAATTTGGATTCAAGGGCTTTTGAGCTTGATCTTGAATCTTCGTCTTGATCTTCAGTTGTTTATGAACTTGAATGCTTGAACTTGTAGCTTGTAGAGAAATTTGTGGTGTTTGATCCACGAGCTCTCTCTTGCTTCTTGTTCGAATTGTTCGTCCTCTTTTCTGAATTATGAGACCCCTATTTATAGTTGTAGGAAGGAAAGAGTCATGGTGAAGATGAGCTTCTTTTGGCCAATCAGATTTAAGTGACGTGGCGCATTCTTATGGGCTTTTGATTTCACTAGGCTTGCTGCATTATTTTGACATGTGGCACGGTCCTATTAACTCCTTTACTTGACTTGGCATGCCACGTCATTTGACACGTGGCGCCAAATTGGGCCTCTAGAATAAGATGACATATTGGGCTTAACCAAGTGGGCTCATTATTTGTAGCCCAAATTAACGGACTAGCCCGATGAATTTTGGACTTTAATTAAATCCATATTTATTGGACTTAAATAATTAATCCAATTATATTAATCCACCATATTTATTTGGACTAATATATTTAAAATTCATATGATCACAAATGCCCTCACTTCGAGACTTGTAGGAGATATTTAATCTTTCGAAGACTAGGCTCGAAGTATTGACTAGACTTTTTTCTTGTTTGCACGTCTTCAGGATACTCCTTTCCATTTCGGGAATGAAATTCTTCTACTCCATAACCAATCATTCTCCAATTAGAATTAGGATGTCTATATTCCTACAAACTTGAACTGTCCCAATTCCACTCCAATTAGGAGTATGCCACCTCCTTAAGGACTTGAAAACTTCTCCTAGTTTTATTTCAACAAGGAGACTATTAATGTCTTGCTGCATCTATAAATAGATGGATGCTCTCTATTATTTTGATATTGCAGCATTGGGAGTTACTCAAAGGAGAACAATGCCGGGTAGTATATTCTTCTCTTTTAATTTTCGTCACTTTTTTTCAGCCCAGCATGTTAGTGGTAGAAAATTCATATCTCATTGTAGAAATATCGAAATCCTGAACGGTTTAACATTCCAAACTAGACTTCGAGATCTACAACATATCCAAAATTCAGAATTAAACTCCTTCAATTTCGTTCTATACAATTTCTTGAAACTTAGGTTTAAATTCTGTCATGCTGAGAATTTCAGATCTGCATATCTTCACCAAAACTTGCATATCTTGATGTAGGAATGAAGAAATCACAAGCCGATTGATTCTTCTGAAACTAGACATCCAGATCTATAATATATCCGAAATTCATAATTTAATACATTCGGTGTCTTTTCAGATGTTATCCCGAATTCAACTTTGGATTTTGGCGCACCGGCAGTTTCAGATTTACGCGACGACACCAAAAAAATTGTTTATCAATGTGAGAGTACCGAAATCATGATCCGTTTAATTCTATAGATACCATAAACATGCAACTATAACATATCCAAAATTTAGAATTTAACACCTTCTGGATCATTCTAGACAAATTTTTGAAGTTGACCCTAAATTCTGTCTTGCAGAGAATTTCAGATTTGCATTGTCTCACTAAATAATTTATATCATGATGTCGGACCATCACCATCAAAAAGGTGTTTTGATTGATGGAAACCAGAATTTAAGGGATTCATTCTCACCAAAACATCTTGTCTCAAACCTATCCGCGTTGGTGATGTATGGCTTCCGAGTTTGAAACGTCTTGACAGGTAACAATCTCTCTTCTTCTTGTGCCTTTTTTTGTGTTGTCTTTTCCTTTATTCTTTTGCAGGATTGAAACAAATAGCATTCATGAAAGGTCAGCTTAAGGTGCGAGAGTTTAACTTCGCCTACGTCACCTTGAGACCTGACAAGTTCGGCTTCAAGTATGGTCCCTTTCAACAGTCAGCTTAGGGTGCGAGAGTTTAACTTCGCCTCCGTCACCTTGAGACCTGACAAGTTCGGCTTCAAGTATGGTCCCTTTCAAGTATGGTCCCTATGCAATGGTCAGCTTAAGGTGCGAGAGTTTAACTTCGCCTCCGTCACCTTGAGACCTGACAAGTTCGGCTTTAAGTATGGTCCCTTTCAAGTATGGTCCCTATGCAATGGTCAGCTTAAGGTGCGAGAGTTTAACTTCGCCTCCGTCACCTTGAGACCTGACAAGTTCGGCTTTAAGTATGGTCCCTTTCACCGATGTGCTTATGCAATAGTCAGCTTAAGGTGCAAAGGGACAAATTTTGTCCACCTTAAGGCATGGAAGTTTAGAAGGCCTCAACTTGAAACTTGGAGGTTTTGATGGTTCCACCTTGCAAACTTGGCGAATTTG
The DNA here is from genome assembly GCA_031232105.1 of Capsicum rhomboideum. Classification (NCBI taxonomy): domain Eukaryota; kingdom Viridiplantae; phylum Streptophyta; class Magnoliopsida; order Solanales; family Solanaceae; genus Capsicum; species Capsicum rhomboideum. Next base: position 9,216,791 of record CP124713.1, on the reverse strand, counting down.
AAGACTTCAGCTTGCAGACTTGGTAGATTTGAGATTTCATCTTGCAGAATTGCTGAACTTTGACGACTTTAGTATGCAGATGTGGTGAACCTGAGACTTCAACGTTACTGACTTGGTGAATTTTGACTTCAACAAGCGCGCTTCAATTCGCAGGCTTGGAGGACTTACAACTTCAACTTGTAGTCTCGGAGAACTTGAGGGTCTCAAATCCTATTGCAGACGCTTACCTTTTATATGGAGCTCTGCCCTCATTGAGTCATGAACATTCTGTGTAAGCCCAAAGTTTAATCAGAATATTTGTAGACTTAACTTTCGTATGGCGGATCAAGCGGGAACATATATTTTTTTGACACTCATGCAACTGAACTTAGAATGAAACTTCTAAGCGCCTACGTACCTCGGTGAAGAGGATCAAGTCACAACGTAGTTCTGGAATAGTGATTTTTTTATTTATTTATTTATTTATTTATTTTTTGAGTCCTAACTTTTGTCTAGGCCGCCTCTTTCGAGATTTTCAACCTAGCGGACATTTTTTTTTTTTTTTTTGTTAGTCCTAACTTTTGCCTAGGCTGCCTCTTTCGAGATTTTCAACCTAGCGGACATTTTTTTTTTTTTTTTTTGAGCCGTACACAGTTTATACTCTTGCGGGCCAGGAGTGGACATGCAGTTTATGCTCGTGCTTTAAGGAGCGGCATCTTCCCTCAAGGATAGTACTTCTTCAAGAATTTGGCGTTGATAGGACCAATTTTCACGCCATCTGCATCGACAAGCTTGTAAGCGCCATTTGAATATGCCTCTTCTATGACATATGGTCCATCCCACTTAGAGGTGAATTTGCCCCCAGATTTATGAGAAGTGATAATGGGCCTCCTTACTGCTAGGACTTGATCTCCAACTTGGAAGCACCTCAGGCGAACCCTTTTGTTGAAAGAACGAGATAGACGGGCTTGATAACATTCAAGATTTTGTTGAGCCTCTAGCCTCTTCTCATCAAGAGCTTCTAACTCCGCAAGGCGTAACTTAGCATTTTCTTCTTCGGTGAGCCCTTCTTGAATAGCAAGTCTTAAAGAAGGAATTTGACGCTCAAGTGGTAGGACTGCTTCAACTCCAAAAACAAGCGAGTATGGGGTTGCTTGCGTCGGTGTGCGGTGAGTCGTCCTATATGCCCACAAAGCTTCTTCCATTCGTTCATGCCAGTCTCGTTTGGATTTTGATACAACTTTCTTCAACAGGTTGCATAAAGTCTTATTGAATGCTTCAGCTAAACCATTGGCGGCAGCATGGTACATAGAAGATTTACGCTGCTTAAAACCAAAGAGATCACAAATCTTGTTCATCAGCTTGTTATCAAATGGCTTGCCATTGTCAGTTATTATGTAATGGGGAATTCCAAAGCGGTAGATGATATTTACTCGGATGAAGTTTGCAACATTCTCCTTCTTCACTTCTTTGAGTGCAACAGCTTCGGCCCATTTTGAGAAGTAATCTGTCGCAGCCAAGATGTACAAGTGTCCACCAGAAGATTTTGGTAGTGGTCCCACAACATCCAATCCCCAAGCATTGAATGGCCAAGATGCGATAGTGGGGTGTAATATTTCAGGAGGCTGATGTATGAAATTAGCATGAAATTGACAGGCCTTGCATCTTCTAGCATAGTCCAAGCAATCTTTCACCATCGTTGGCCAATAATATCCCATTCTTTTTATGTGAAAGTGGAGCTTCGGTCCAGATTGATGAGATCCACAAACTCCCGAGTGTGCTTCCTGCAAAGCTTGAACTGCTTCTTCCTCTCCCAAACATCGCAAGAGTACTCCTTCGAATGACCTTCTGTATAGCCTGTCCTTGTAGTAAAGGAAACGAGGTGCACGACGACGGATATCAGTCTTTTTCCTTAGATCTTCAGGAAGTATTCCATAACACAAGTAGTCAATAATTTATTGTCGCCAATCTTCCTTTACGGCTTCAGACACAGCGACGAGATGCTCAAGTTTGTTTTCTGTACATTCTTCCTCATCCGGTGGTGGTACCACCCATTCTCGGCGGATAGTAACTCGTGTTTGATTTGGAAGAGTTAGTGTTGAAGCTAAAGCAGCCAATGCATCGGCCTGCTTATTTTCCTTTCTTGGCACGTGTTGGAGGGTAACTTCTCCAAGCCATCCTATCAACTTCTGAGCATAACTATGATATGGGCGTAACTCGGGCTTTTTGACTTCATAGTCGCCCAAGAGCTGCTTGATCACCAATTGAGAGTCACCAAAGACTTGCAATTGTAGTTGCTTCATGTCGACGGCCATTTCAAGTCCAAGTATCAACGCTTGGTATTCAGCGACATTGTTAGAGCAACATTGTGTCAAAGTAAAGGAGTATGGGATAACCTCTTCCTGCGGAGTGACAAACACTACGCCAGCACCAGCTCCACCACGGTGTGCCGCACCATCAAAGTAGATCTTCCATGGAGGTCGAACTTCAATAACCATTGCATCCTCATCAGGAAGTTCATCAGTTAGCTCCCAATTATCTGGTATTGGGTGGTCTGCCAAAAAGTCTGCTAATGCCTGTCCCTTTACGGCCTTCTGAGGGATGTATATGATCTCAAACTGTTGAAACTGAAGGTACCACCTTGCAAGTCGATCACTGAGGACTGGTTTCGACATTACAAACTTGATGGGATTTGCTTTAGACACGAGATGAACAATATGAGCTTGAAAGTAGTGCTTCATCTTTTGGATTGAGAAGACCAACGCCAAACACAACTTTTCAATAGGTAAATAATTCAGCTCATTTGGCGTCATCATTCTGCTCAGGTAATAAAGAGAGTTCTCTTTACCTTCACTATTTTCTTGGGCCAATAATGCTCCAACTGACCTTTCTTGTGCAGCGATGTAGAGAATCAACGATTTTCCAGGTATAGGTGCCGCAAGAACTGGAGGCTTCATCAAGTAAGATTTGATATTTTCAAAGGCCTTACTACAAGCTTGGTCCCATTTGAAAGAGGCACCCTTCTTCATGAGATGGCTAAATGGTTGACATTTTCCAGCCAAATTTGAGATGAACCTCCTTAAATATGCTAGCTTCCCTTGAAGACTTTTTAATTCATGAATTTTTCGAGGCTCGGGCATCTTCAAAATTGCATCAACCTTGTGTTGATCAATTTTAATTCCTCGGTGTCGTACAATAAAGCCAAGAAACTTTCTGGAAGTAACTCCAAAGGCGCATTTCAATGGATTCATCCTAAGCTGATATCTTCGGAGCAATTCAAATACCATTCTTACGTCTTTCAAGTGGTCGTTCTTCTTTCTTGACTTTACCACTAAATCATCCACATAACATTCAACATTTTTATGGAGTAGATCATCAAAGATGTTTTGCATAGCCCTTTGATAAGTGGCACCAGCGTTCTTCAAACCAAAAGGCATCACCTTGTAACAATAAATATCTTTAGGCGTACGAAATGCAGTGAACTCTTCATCTTTTGGTGCCATACGAATTTGGTTATAGCCGGATGATCCATCCATAAAAGACATCGCCTCAAAACCAGTAGTAGCATCAATCATCAACTCTGGAATAGGAATTGGAAACTCATCCTTAGGGCATGCGTTGTTGAGATCCCTAAAGTCGACACAAACTCGAATTTGGCCATTCTTCTTTCGTACTGGAACAATGCTTGATATCCATGTGGGATACTTAACTTCACGAATAAAGCCTGCTTCAATGAGTTTGTTAACCTCATTTTCAATCAATGGAACCAAGTCGGGTCTGAAACGTCTTTGGGCCTGCTTAACAGGACGAGCTCCATTCTTGACTGCTAACTGATGAACTGCTACTTTTGGATCTAAGCCAGGCATCTCCTTATAACTCCAAGCGAAAACATCCCTATATTCTTTGAGTAAGTCCATGTAAGCGATTTCTTCATCCATTTCTAGAAAAGCGCTTAGGAAAGTTGGTCTTGGGTCTTCATCAGTGCCAAGATTACCTTCCTTTAGGGGATCTACTGTCGCCTTTACTCCTTCTTCAAGTTCTGACGGAGCATCTCCGGCATCTTCCTCTTCTTGAGGATCATTGTCATTGACAGATATATGGCAACACCAGGAAATATCTTCCAACTCTTCAACCTTTATTAGAGATGATGTATCGTACTCACTCTGGGTTGTAATATGATATGAAGAGCCTACACTCTCTTTGTCATCCTCATGTTCCTTGGTATAAACCATAGTATGAGTCTTTGCCTTTAACACCTCCTTGCACAAAATCACAAGCTCCGTCTGTCGCCTCATTCTAGAAGGAATCAAACTTTGAAAATCCTTATGGATTCTAGGTGAAGAGTGTGTCATAGTGCCTTGATAACTTCTCTGAGGTTTGTTAATTTTCTTTTTCTTCAGTGGACCCAACCTCTCAAACACAGAAGTTCTTGTGGTTGATTCTCCAAGTCGATCAAAGACAGAAGGCCTTTTGTTGGAAGTAGTAGACTCCTCTTCCACAGTGATGTAGTCGCTAGCCACCCTTCTAATAGAGATACGCACCGGCGGTGGTGGCATGTACCCTAAGCCTTCGCGTGCTTGCCTGGTAGTGGCTTCTGATGGGATTTTCCCCAAATTTGGTGGCTCATTAGGGTTATATCCTGCCTTTACAAATAACTTGTAAGCGTTTGGATCAAAACCCTCTTTCGTACGCTTTGAAGGGAGTGTCATCTCTCGCGATGAATTTTGAGCTACAAATTCCCCAAGTGGATTTGAGGGCAAATTTATTGCATCTATTCGCTTTAGAGGAAGAGTTAGACCCCCTAGTACATTACCTTGGACATCGGATGAGTGTCGTACTTCTTTCCCCACTTTTGGTACATAGCGAAGCACAGGAGTTGCCTTCTTCTTTAAGTCCGCGACATTCCTTTTATTCGAAGTGGTGGGAGGCTTTTTAATGACAACACTTTCAACAGAAACCTCGAACTTCTTAGTTGCAAGATCATCACACTTGGTTGATGTGACATCATCCACCTTTTTCTCCTTCACGACATAATTCTTCAAGTAGAATTTTGCATCTGAGAAGTGTGATTCAGCTTCAGTGAATGGCTTATTATCGGCCACTATCTTTCTCTCCGCTCCATTTTCAAGATACTTCAAGCATTGATAGTAGGAGGATGAAACAATTTTGTTCTCGTGTACCCAAGGCCTACCAAGCAATATATTATATGAAGTCTTGGCATCGATCACATGCATCAATACATTTGATCGTAAATCGTCCATATTGATTTCTAACTTGATGGATCCTATGGCTCTCTGACCTCCTTGATTGAACCCTTGGATCATCAAATGGCTTTCAGTAAGTTCATCAGTTGTGATGCCCAGTTCCTTCAGTGTGCGAATAGGCACGATGTTTACTCCAGACCCTTCATCTATCAGGATTCTATTTATCTTCTTCTCTAGAACATAACCTACCATATACAAGGGACGATTGTGTAGTATTTCACCAAACAAGAGATCATCGTCTGTAAATGTGATTTTTGCATTACATACATGTGCTTCTTGGTGAAGAGATTTAGTAGGATTTTCAAGAGAAGGAGGTCCCATCAATAGGCTTTCGCCCTTTGCTTCTTCTTTGTCAGTATTGAAACAAGAGGCCTCAATGTTGTCTTGAGCAGTCTTGGCGCAGAACCAACTTGGAAAGAATTCTTTCAAGGTCACAGGACACCGTGGTTTTTGGTGGTGATGCTCCACTACACTCGCCCTCTTTGGTAGCTCAACCAGCCTCTGTTTCCTCGATTTCTTTACCATTCTCCTTCTGGTTGGCTGCTTGGATGAGTCTTTTCGTAGACTCGTCATCTTGTTGCGTCTTCGCCGAGTCACCAAAGTCCAACCTTCATCATCACCTTTATCAATTAGAGACTTGTCTTGCTTTAATGGCTCCTCATTACGCTCTTTGAAGTTGCATATTTGGACTGGATCGAGTGAGCCAAAAGTGATGGAGATTTGATGAGAACTGGCCTTCTCATCATCAAGCACGATCTTCTTCTCATTAGCCAGTTGCATGATTTTATCCTTGAAGACAAAACATTTCTCCAAAGGGTGACCCACAAGCCTGTGATACTTGCAATAGTTTGGGTCATCAGTTTTTCCAGCTTCATCGGGCCGCTTTATTTCTGGTAGATCAATGAGCTTCAGCTCAAGAAGTTCATCAAAAATTTCGGAAACGTCAGAATCAAGGAATGGGTATTCTTTTTCTTGCATCTCCTTGAAAATCAACTTTTGGTTTGGACGCGCTTGAGAAGTAGTCTTCACGCTTTGCTTCTTGCTCACCTTTGTGGTGAGCTTTATAGGAGACACGTTGACATTCATGGATTCTTTGTTGTCGCTTTTGGGGACAAACTTGGTCCATCTCCTGGTTTCCTGTTTGTCCTTTCCCTTTCGAGGGTCATGGATGGGTGCTACTCCTTTTCCGGCAGAAGACATGCTCAACTCCATGTCGTGAGCACAGTAGCTAACTCTTCAAAGGATTTTGGCTTAATTCCTTGCAAAATATAGAGAAGCTCCCAGTGCATTCCTTGGATACACATCTCTATTGCGGAAGTTTCACTGAGCCTATCTTTACAATTTAGGCTAGCATTCCTCCATCGATTGATGAAGTCAATAACTAGCTCATCCTTTCTTTGACGAGTATTTGTGAGTTCTACCATGCTCACTGTACGCCTCGTGCTATAAAATCGATTTAGGAACTCATGCTCCAGTTGCTCCCAGCTATCAATTGAATTGGGTTCGAGGTCCGTATACCAATCAAAGGCATTTCCCTTTAGGGAGCGGACAAATTGCTTGACAAGATAATCACCATATGTTCCGGCATTGTTACATGTCTCAACAAAATGGGCGACATGTTGCTTTGGATTTCCTTTGCCCTCAAATTGTTGAAATTTGGGGGGTTGATAGCCTGCAGGCATCTTGAAGCTATCAATCCTAGCAGTGTAAGGCTTGGCATACGTCAGGGAAGACTTGGTAGTAACATCGTACTTGTCCTTAAGGGTCCCTTCAATGAACTCCTTCAATAGATCAATTGGGATCATTCCGCCAGAAACAACTGGCACCTCCTTAGTAGGCGGTGTCTGTTTGGTAGGAGGATCTATCTCTTGAACTTCTGGAGCCTTTCCAGGTGCATGGCTAGAATCTCCATCTATTAAGCCTTCCATTCGATCCATCAACTTATCAATCCGAGTGTCTTGAGTTTGCACATACTTGGTCAAACCTTCAATCGCTTTCGCCATATTCGCAAGTTGCTCCTCCATGGATGAGACATCAGTTACCATTGTTTGCATGATTATTGGAGACATCGGAGAGTAGCACGGATTGTCACATAAGTTGATCTCTGAAGTCCTTGGCTCGCGTGGAGTAAGTGGAGATGACATGTTGGTTGAATGACCATCGTTCTTTGTCCCAGAGTTTTTTGAACCAGAGAGATCAAGTAGAGCCAGAGTTTTCTTGATTTTCTCTGCCACACTGCTTCCCTCTTCTGAAGCACTTGTAGAGGACCTTGTTCTTTTTGGGGTTGAAGACCCAAAAACTGGAGTTGATGTCGTCGACACTCGTTGTGTTTGTTGCCCCATCATGTTGGCCTTGCTCCTTGTGACGGCTCCAAAGCTTCCAAAAGTAACATCAAGGATGCTTTCTACCTCGGCAGAGAACTTGGAATTAGCAGTCTTAGAGGTAGTGGATTGAGAGTTGACCTTCTTGAAAGTCATTTCGGTATTCTTGAACTTTTGAAGTCGGAAAGTTGAGATGAGAGGTAGAGATTGTCCCACTGGGCGTGCCAGAATTTGTAAGACAATAAAATTCGCGACCGAGAAAATAATAATCGGGACAGGAAAAATATTGCAACAATCGTTTATTGATTTCAATATGTGAGTGTTACAATCTCTATGAATCCTCTGATTCGCCTTTCTAAATATAAATTCAAGGGCTTTGAGCTTAATCTTGAATTTGATGAACTTGAACTTGATTTGTGGATTTAATGAACTTGATCTTGACTTGTGAATTTGGATTCAAGGGCTTTTGAGCTTGATCTTGAATCTTCGTCTTGATCTTCAGTTGTTTATGAATTTGAATGCTTGAACTTGTAGCTTGTAGAGAAATTTGTGGTGTTTGATCCACGAGCTCTCTCTTGCTTCTTGTTCGAATTGTTCGTCCTCTTTTCTGAATTATGAGACCCCTATTTATAGTTGTAGGAAGGAAAGAGTCATGGTGAAGATGAGCTTCTTTTGGCCAATCAGATTTAAGTGACGTGGCGCATTCTTATGGGCTTTTGATTTCACTAGGCTTGCTGCATCATTTTGACATGTGGCACGGTCCTATTAACTCCTTTACTTGACTTGGCATGCCACGTCATTTGACACGTGGCGCCAAATTGGGCCTCTAGAATAAGATGACATATTGGGCTTAACCAAGTGGGCTCATTATTTGTAGCCCAAATTAACGGACTAGCCCGATGAATTTTGGACTTTAATTAAATCCATATTTATTGGACTTAAATAATTAATCCAATTATATTAATCCACCATATTTATTTGGACTAATATATTTAAAATTCATATGATCACAATTGTATGTATCTTTCATTTATTAAATTAGACATTTTTCGGAATGGACAGTACTACTGTGTCAAACTATTATTTCCTCTTGAAATTAGTATTTCATGCATGTACTTAATTAGTACTCTAAATTAAACATGCATGCAACCTAATTAACCATATTCTGTCGCTAGAAAGATATTGATTGATCTCCTACAAACTGTATAGGAAGTGATATTGATTGATCTCCTACATCTAAACTAAAGTGTGTTAGCTAGAGCCAAGAAGGATGGGGAGTACAATAATTATCCACAAACCATAAATCATGTCTAAGTCTTGTCACTTGTCATTTTCTTTAATTTCTTCCTCTTCCTATGTACACTCCAGCTTTAATTTATTTATTTTACTTTTCTTTTTAATCTATTTTGAAAGGAAATAGTTTGCTAGCTTACCATGTCTGGCGGTTCAAAAGCATTCCTACGACACGTTTGCACCATAGTTTGGACCATGCAGCTTTTTCTTTTTTTTAAAAAAAATTATAAGCCATCACCAAGGTAACCTTGGTGTTGGGGGGGTTAGGCTTTGACCCCTACCATGTCTATTTCTTTTGAAGAGCATATAAAAGGAGGGGGACATATACCTTACCTCACTAAAACAAAAGGAAGCTTGTTACCAGGATAACAATCTTCAAGGAAGAGTTTAGCCTTTACAATGACTCTTCCATAATTCCACAAAAATCAAATTGATTTATCTTACAAAGAAATTGTCTTTATCAAATCTCCTTCTAATACTAGGAAGTTGACATTTATCTAGTTGAAAGGATCCCCTCACCTCTTTTGGAAGGCGTTGAAAAGAATAGTAGAAGATACCCATTCCACTTGATGATGCCATTTTTGCCGAAAGATGTGCCTCTCTAAAACAGTGGCGTACATGAGTATCATTTCTGTCAATGTTGCGCCTAAAGCGTGAAAAGAACTTGTTCTTTTCCCTACTATCAGAAAGTCATTCTTGATTTTTAAGGAGCTTATAGAGAAAATATTTTCTAAAATATTTTAGTCTATCAAACGTGAAAAAAATAGAAAACGTTTTCAAGAAAATGATTTTATCCATAACCAAACGCTCTTAAGGGCAGATAACAGAATAATGTATATAAGATGGCAGTACCCCTCGGGAACGGCTCACCTCCAGTACCAATCCGTCCAGTCCATCCAGTGCACTTTTAGTTTTGTGAGATCTGTCTAATTTGCAATCTAATGGTCAATATTAAGTATTTAACTAAAACAACTCCAAACCATGATTAAGCCCCCTAATTAATTATCTGATTTATTATTTCCTTATTGGCAGCATCAAGTTAGGCGATTACATTGTTGCTTCTGCTGGAGAGTTGCAATCAAAAAACAAATGTTAAACTTATTTGTTCTAAACTTTAATTTTTCATGCTAATTACCTTTCCTGACATAGAAAAGCGAGTTCAGAGATGATCTCAAAGCAATACGTATGAAGCGAAAGATGATTTGGGATGTAAAATCATGAAGTTCTTATTGAAAAATATATTTGTGAATTGTGGTGATTTTCTTTGTGCACTATTTGGACAATCTTTTTTTTTTTGAAAAGAGACTAACAAGACCTATAAATTGAAGCAACAAAGCCAAAGAAATAGTAATTACACTACTGGTAAGTAGCATGACTTCAAGTTTTAAAATCTTGGAAATGAGTTTAATATTTTTTTTTTGATAGTACATGATAGTATGTTTGGCCAAGTTTTTAAAATCAACTTATTTTGAAAAATATTTTTCCATAAGTACTTTTGAATAACAATTAGTTGTTGACCAATTTTTTAAAAAGTGTTCTAAAAAAAGAGTTTGGGAAAAAATAATTTCTTTTAACTTCTGAAAAACAATTACTTATTTTTTCTAAAAAGTTCGGCCAAATACCTCACTTTTTAAAAATAAACTCTTTTGGGAAAAAAAATGCTTTTGAAAACAAAAACACACACTTTAACCTCCTAAAAACTTGATCAAAGAAGCTACAAGCCTCTGGCACAAGCAACAATATTATCGCCTAACTTGTTGCTGCCAACAAGGAAATGATGAATCAGATAATTAATTATGGGGCTTAACCAGGGTTTGGAGGTTGTTTTAGTTAAGTGAATTTTGACCATTAGATTGCAAATTGGACAGATGTCACAAAATTAAAGGTCCACTGGATGGACTGGACGGAAGACGTATATATATTCTACACTGTGTAACTTAAAATCTTAAATCAGCATCCACAAGTATATTATTCTAATACCCAAAGTAATTAATGTGGAAGCCTTTAAGGGTCGTTTGGTTCATGGAATATTCCATGATTAAGTTTGATATTAAAAAAAATATTTTGTAAGCTTGAGAGTATAAATTTAATGTTAAATTTAATCACAAATATTTCACTTTATCCCATCAAACTTAGTGTTATTTTATGCCATGTAAGCATTCTCAATTTGTTGAGTGACATGATCAAATATTGAAATTTTCAGGCCTCAGGGTTGAGTAGAGAGAACCTTAAAAAAGAGTACATGGAGTGAGTCAAAACATTACAATTGGGCTCAGCTACTTCTTGAAACTTTTAGGAATTTAAGGCCCAAAATCAATCTTCTGGAGTAGAAAGTGTTGTTTAACTTAAGCAAATTTACATACCATAGAGCATTTGAAGACATGATTGGCAAATTAATTACTTTTGCTTGGCTATGTATTGTTAGAGAACACAATATATTTTGGAGAAATAATATAGAGTTGGAAACCAAATGCTATGGTATTGCTGATTCAATTGTAAAAAACTAAACCGAAAGAAACAACAACACAGGGGCATTCCGAGAATTGAACTCGGGACCTCTCGCACCCTAAGCGAGAATCATACCACTAGACCAAATGCCCACTTGTTGTATATGTGCTAATTATGTCTACCAACAAATTATCTAATACTCCCTCCGTCTCAAAATAATTATAGTCAATTTGACTAATTTTCAAAGTTAAATTGATAGAATTAGTTCAATATTTTAAAATTAAAATTTAGATATTCAAAAACTATATGAAAAGTACTATAAGCTGGAACTTTTCTCAATATGATTAAAAAAATACGTCTTAAGATGTTGATCAAAATTTATACCGTTTGATTTTTAAAAAGATAAATATGCCAACTATTTTGAGACGGAGGGAGTAAGAAACTTCTCAAACTTAGTGAAGTGGATATCTCCACTTGGTTTATATAGTACTCCTAATGCATGGTTCATTTAGAAAGAGAAAAACAAGAAGAAGATATCTCTTATTTACAAACAAATTAGAAAGAAGTGAAAGGAGGACAACACAAAAAGGAAAAAAGAGGAATTAAAGGATCATTTTCTTTTATTGTTTAGTTTAAAAATTAAGAGAAGAGGAACCAATGTTATGAATGGTGTAATCAAACTAATAATAAAATGATAAACGGATATCATATCTTACTTAGAGAATCTTAAGAGTACAGTTGGTTGACTATCTGAACTTTCATCTTATTGGTGAGGATTCGATCTCCACTTTGTAATACCCCTCTCCCGTTTTTCCTTCCCGGCCCCCAGTTTTTATTTATTTTTTATTTTTAAAAAAGCTACTCTCCTAAGCCCAACTTGTCCTTAAAAATTTCGAAAAATATCTGTTCTGAAACTGAATAGATCTAAATATTTGACCCTTAGCTTTTGAGTTCTCAAAAAAGAGAGGGCATAGAAGAAGCTAATTAAAATTATAAATGAATTGACAGGCCACCGCTTCCCTTTTAATTTTCTCCATACAAATTAACAAAGATTAATCTCATGTGTATATATTCCATCTCTGTTTAATTACGTATTAATCTGAGCATGATATAATGTTGAGTATGCGAATAAAATCTCACATTAATAGTAATAGTGGAGTGCGAAATTTGGCTAAGGGTGTGCAAGTTTTCTTCTCAGTTACGTTGCGTTAAGGGTGTGGCTGAATAGATCGAGAGCCTTCTAAGTGTAAGAATTTTTTATTGAAGTGAGACCTTTTAAGGAAAAAACTTGCGGACTTGGCTCAAAATGAAAAATATCACACCGAATATCTTTGAGTTGGTTCAACCTAACATATAACATCAATTACACTCAATAAAAGGGAAATAACTTCAGCTGATCTACTATTCATGACTCATTACATAGTTCTATAAATAGGGGCAGAGACAGGGATCAATTTTCATTAAGAAGAGTCTAGATATAAAAAAACAAACACATGATAAAGATAAAGAGATTCACAATTAGATATAGTCAGTAATTGTAGTATCAAGTAGACAAGTAGCACCAACTTTGAAGTCCCACTTACTAATCAAGTTGAATATGCAACTTGTTAACTAGTCAAGTTGTTTTGCAAGTGCATATTACATATTTACATTTAGCAAGTTCTTGTCAGTTTAATTTCTTAATTAGGTCCATGTTGTCCAACTTGATCAAATGAATTTGCTTAATATGGACAATCTTCTTTATCAGATCACTGACATAATAACTTCATGAAAGTTCTCCATTCATCATTATGTTTCTAATAAGAGTAACTTTATTCACCTACCAAGATGATAATAAAACTCCAGAAATCCAAGCAATTCAAAAGATGCTCTGTAATCAGTATCAGTAGCATTAGTATATTTTAATTTTTTTTTACCTCAACTTGCTTCTTGTTTATGCAGTTATAAAAGGGGGAAATATTATAGTTTGGAGAATAAGTCAAAGCAAAAGACATGTAGTTTTTATTGTTTATATGTGTGGTGTCAACCCCCTGTTAAGGATGAAGACCATGTAAGTGTCTCCACGTAGGAGGCATGAAATGAAATAACTTTTTTTTTTTTTTATATATTGTCAGTTTGTACGTACCTCAATTATATATTCTACTGGTTAACTGTGTGCAGTATATATATAAACACATTGTTATCTCACAAGTGGAGCTTGCAGAGGATAGTGTGTATGCAAATCTTACTTCTATCTTGTGCTGACAGAAAAAGCAAGTAAGAAAAAACATATGTAGTAATACAATGATGGACTCTCAGCACAAGTAATAAGCTTATCAAAGCAAGTAAGAAAAAGGAATACAATAATAAAGCAGTCCTTGGATGAAATTATGGGAGAAAAGAACGGTAGCACAACAAATAACATAAAAATTGACATAAAGGAAGTAACATGTACTAATACAATTGAAGAATAGGATAATATGAGAATAGTAGTAAAATAGTGATAACTAAAACTATATAATGATCAATTACTTAATAGTTTTTTACCCTGATACTCGATCTCTATACCCTCCTATCCAGAAGTATGTCCTCGATAAGCACCTCTTCTCCATTCTTTTCGACCTATTAATAGTTCAGAGGGTCTTTTTATTAAAATAGGGGAAAGTCTGCATACGAGATTTGAGAGAGCCAATATAAATGGAGTATTGCCACTTTGTCAGGAATAAAATCACCATCAATTTGGGATTAAGGAAATTGCAACTTGCTAATTAAATTTCAGACGAGGTTAAGGGTTATTTAATAAACAGTTAATCATTGTTTAGCCAAATTAAACTAGAACGTGCTTGTGTACCTACTCCATGGACACACTCCTAGTGATTTTTAGATCCCAAATTAGAATGTGACATCCTTTAGATCTATCTTTTTTCTCTCCTTTCCCATTTCCTACCTTTTCAAATGAGAGAATTAAAGCTTCAATCAAACTTTGGGGTCATTTTTTACTAATTGGGAGATTAATTTTATCCCAATGTTGCCTGTTAAGCATCGTATTCCTTCAAAAATTTACTTACATTTCCCAAAGTTTTTGTGGCCAGAAACACTACGTATTGAAAGTCCAATCAAATCTAAAAAACTACATCACCAAAAACTGCACCAGACGCACAAAAAAAGGGACAAAAGTAGCATAAAAAAAGACACGTTAGAAAGTTGCACCTGACTCCACAAATAGACCAAAACAATGAGAAACTTCAAAAACTGCACCTCTAGATATCGTAAGTTCATATTAAATCTTTCTCTTCACAGTTTTCCTTAAATTTAACAACTAGAGTTTGCTAGATATTTGATGGTGAACAAAAGAATGTTCATTTTTGACAAATTTAAAAGACATAAAATGTTCGACACTATACTTAAGTGACCATTTTAAACTATATTGAATGTAAGAGGTCATTTTTATCATTTTTTCCTATTTACTTATTCTCCTATATAAATCTCTTTAAATAGGAGCACTTTTCTTTTAAGAGTATTATTCCTTTCTGGTTTCAGATTTAGCTATCCAAGATGAAATGAAATCTCTCACTCACTTATAAATTGAATAAAAGAAAATAGCATTTTCAGATCTCATACGTGTTAAAATAATGATCTCCTATAAAAAGATATACAGTTAAAAAAAATTTGTAAATAATTAGCCTACAAAATAATTCTCCTGCTATCCGGAGTCTAGATACAAAATTAACCAAGTCCATTTACTGTCTAATTTACCCTTGTCGTTTTACCCAAAAACTACTCTCACTAATTTACCAATCTATTTTTTTTACCCCTATCCTAAATTTCAAGATGACAGTAGAAAGGTGCAAAGGAATAATATATGGAATATCTTGAAACTTGTCAAGTAGAAGGAAAACAAAAGGGAAAAATTCTCTCTTACATAGTGAAAACACTTTTGCACTTAATTCGATTCATGAAATACAATGAATTTTGTCTCCAAATAGTTTATTCTATAATTTCTGGTTATGTAGTGGTCCTAGATAGTTATATAGCTAATATTAGTATACAATATGCTCTTCTGTCGATGCATGGAGTGAAGAGAAGATGCCGTAAATTGAAATTTGAACTAGTACTACGTACACGTGCACTGCATATTCAATTTCCTACTTTCAACTGCCAACCTAGCTTACTGTCCTTAGATTCCTACTATGTTTAATTTGGATGTACCCTTTAATTTGTGTGAAAGTATTTGATTAGAAGTATGTATATATATCGAATATCAACTTTTTTAGAAATGCATACCAAATATGATATTACAAAAATCGCAGCATCAAGATTGCAATTTCGATATGATGCCATGTGTCACATCGACCCCTAACCCCCAACCCCTCGACCTACCAACCCATCACATGACCCACCCATACCCCCTTCCACCCCCACCTTCCGCTAGGCTCACACCCTTTCCCCTAACTTACCACTCACTCGTTCCCTCTACCGCCCCGGCCTCCGCCTTAACCTTAGCCTCGTCTAGCCCCACCCCTCTGCTTAGGGCAAGCCCTTCCTTATCTTCCATCGAGGCTTGAGCCTTTGGTCCCAATCTGACTCTTAATCTTAATTAACCTCAACCCCAATTCAGACTCAGAACTCGACTCCCGATCCCAATTAGACTTGGGACTCGAATCTTTATTACAACCCGAAATATCTACCCTGATCTGAGACTCGACTTTCAGACCTAACTCTAGACTTGACCATGACCCCAAAACTCTGCTCGACTCCGAACTCGAGACCCAATTTGACTTGAAATCCATACCCGAACGCGGGGCTCAAATCCTGACTCAGAGTTCAACCTTGATTCGAGATTCAACTCTCGACCCTGACCCTAACCTGTAACCTAGCTAGACTTGGGACCCAGCCCGACTCTCGACCCCCATCTTCCACCTAGGACCTAATTGCGACCCCAACACCTAACTCGTCACTGAGTAAGGTCATGTCCCAGGTTAGGATAAGTCCTACACCCAACCAAATACTGCATAAGAAAAATGCAAGCATAACTAATGCAAGTATAACTAACGCATGCATTACTAATACAAGTATTACTAATACACAATATTTTGCACTATTCCTATACACCCTACCAAACGACCCCTTAGTGTAATACGGGAAGATCGATGTAGGGTCTGTGCATATATGGATATTAAATTACTGTAATCAAGAAATTAGGATAACATCGACCATAGATTAATTAGATTAAACGAGTTAATTCCTTTGGTCGGTATTCAATAAAGTCGGTTAAAACTGTGCCTTTAAGTATGGTCGATTAATTACCAGATATTAGAACTAAAAGATAATATATATGAGGCAGATCTTACTATTCACCGACTAAAAGCCTTCACATTAATTTAATTAATTAATGGCCATAGTCTCACAGGCTCAAAGATCAATATCTGTGGCCTTGAAGAATTAGACAAATCATGATTGTACTATAAATTAAAATAATTATACAAGCATTTGCTGAGAAGATCACGTTATATCTTTCTTGGGGAGTCAAAGATTTTTATAGAACAAATTGATTTGTTCTTACACTAAGCTCTTTATTAAATTTTTGAAAAGGAAAGAAACCAGCCCACTGGATTTGAAAGTAAATCAAGAAGAGTTTAATTTATGTGTCATATATTGTAGTAGAAGAAAAATATCTATAATATGATTTAATTAATTAGAAATTTATTATTGTTACTTTTTTGGGTATAATGATGGTATGAGTTAAATTTAAACAGAAAAATAAGAATTTATTTATCCAACTCTAATTTATTTGGGACTGAAACATAGTTAATATTATATTATTGAATCAGAAAAATTTTAAAATTCCTTTTAGGTTTTGATAGTGTATACTTTTAATACCATCAGCCTAACAAGTGATTATCTACGACAAGTGGTTGTCATCTTCTAGAACAATATAATTTTAATTTAATAATATAAATATAGTAAATAATTGTTATAATAGATTAAAATACATCTGATACATCTAAATTAAAAATTAAAAGTAATAAATGGAATAAAAAATAAAAGCCCTCGTGACTTCGAGCTCAGTCCTTGCTGTCTATTGGATCAACTTCATGTGCTCCGAAAACGTCGCTGAGCATTACTAATATTACTATTCACTTGATTAAAATTATCCCTACCATAGGTTTAATTGTTCTTTTTGTTCCTGTCTTTTCACTTTTGGAATTTATATTTCTTTTTACTCACCCACCGATACACTAATTAACCTTGTAAAGCTTATGTATAGAGGGTCACCAGATTTTTTCGATAAAGTGATACTATTGTAGGTTTACTTGTGTAGTATTAACTTGACACATTTTTTAAAGAATAATAAATAAAATAATAATTTTATTATATCATCTATTGAATATAATAATTAATGCGTTGAAAAATGCCTAAAGTTAATAATAAGGATAACTTAGGAATTAAGTGATCATATATACATTATCTTTTAATTTTTTAAATTGAACAAGTAAATTAAAAGTGAAGATTTGTTTTTAGTATAGTGCACAAGTAAAAGTAGACGGTAGGAGTACTATCACCATCCCATATTAGTTATCACGTTGCTAAAATCGTCCCAAAATACTTATCAATTTACAAAATTAAGATAGAATTAATTGAGGTTTTTCTACTTGCCTTTAAAATTAATTGTTATTGAAAGTAAATAAATTTGATTATATTGTTAAGAGTAATTAGTAAAAATTATTTCTTATTTATAATTTTTCAAAAGAAGTGTGAAAGAAAAATTGACAACTAATATGATAGTATATCGCAGTAACAAAAAAAAAAGAAGAGAGGAGGTGTTCTCCCTTAATAATAGCTCATGGAAAATAAATACAAGCTAAGGACATTAGGCGCGTTCACTTAAGCGTTCGAAAAAATTTCAATATCTTTGGCTCAGATTTTTAATATAAAAATAATTATCAAGAATTTAATAAATTGTCTTTTTTAAAATTCAAAACTCAAATCTTAATTTCACCTATGCAAGCTAATAAAGATATATATGTTTGCTACTTATATAATACTCCAGTAGTATTATTTTGTTTCGGTGAAAGTTCATACCTATTCATTTATTACTGATAGTGTGATCTTTTACTTAAAAACCAAAGTTGAGTGACCATATGAGATTATTTCTGTTTATTAACTTATAATGTAACATAGAAAATGAGGAAATATCCCGAAGTAATTTCAAGTAGAAACAAGAATTGGTTTAAAAAAATGTTTACTTGAAGCTAGCTCTGTAAAGAATCAGAGAAATTCCGCTTGAATATCCATGCAAATTATTAATCATTTGACACAAAAAAGTACTACCTGAATATAATATGTATGAAAAAAAAAAGACAATAGACATTATTTTCATGGTCCATGGAATCTGAATTCTGTCCAACCATTGGATGCTCTGCAACCATGTGTTCATGAAAAATCATGTCAAGTATTTCTCTTAATTATATGTAATTGTAAATCTCAGCTGAAAAATAGGAAAACAATGATAATATCAGAAAGAATTTAACATAATATAAAAATAACTATCAATAAGAGTATTATTTAACATATTTTAGCAATAATTGTCTGTCTTATTTTTTCAAATTTCAATTATTGAGCTAATTATCTTTTAAATGACCTGATTAGATCGATGTGAAATTTTTTTGTAGTAGCCGTTTGGTTTGAAGACAAATTATGTTTGGATTAGTCATATTGAGATTAGTTATCCTGATATTATTTTGTTTGATTGTTTGGTTTGTTGTATTAATTAGACCGTTAAAAATAACATACATTAAATAATTTCTAAAAAAAATTATTTGTTTACAAAAATATCCTCCACCTTATTTAGTACTCTAGTAGAAAATTAACGAGTTTAAGGGACCTCAAGTTTAATTTTTTTTAAAAATCATTTTCATTGTTTTATCAAGGTATTAATTATTAATCCTAATATATATAACTTATCTCAGAATTAGTAATTAAACAAAAAAAAAAAGATAATACTAATTTTTTATTTTAGGACTATCTATATTTGTCTAACATACCAAACGACCCGGTATAGAAGAAGTTAATTAAACTGGGAAGGAAAGTAATCAAGCCTAGCCTAGGGAGATTGTAATTAAACAAGCAAACACGTAGACCATGTTAAAAAAGACAAGTTGCCAACTTAGAGTTCATCATGAATATGTGCTGAATCAGAAGAGATTCCAGGTAGGCCTACGTACTATCAAGACAATAAAATCACGTCTATAATCTATTTAATTAAGACATGAAAATCTCATTTAAGTTGAATTAAAATCAGTGTTCCAATGATTACAAGCAAGGGCTTTATCTCTTGAACACCAATGAAAATTTCTTAGGTCTCCTAAAACGACTGTGACCATATATAAACTAGTGGTCCCTTAGAAAATCTCCCAATTTCTTTTTGAATATAATCACTCTATATTCGAAGAATATTGATATGACTAATTTAAATTCACACTGTATAAATTAATTAAACTTTGCTAATCTTAATAACAATGTAGCCTAGAAAAAGAAGATATGTATGCAGAATCAAATTAGTATGAGTATGCTTGAACAAATTTAATTAGACAATCAATGTCATCAAGGTGGCAAGAACAAGGATTTTTATGTCATCATGAGTGCTTGACTATCTTTATTCTTTAATCTAGAGTTGCTACTTTCAGAAAATTGAATACAACAACATCGTACTCAGTATAACCGTACAAAATGGGGTCTGAGAAGAACAAAATGTACACAAATTTTATCTTTACCTCAGAAGCAGATAAGTTGTTTTCGATAGATCCGCGGTTCATAAACTTCCTGAAATAGAATGCTAAGGCTTTTTTTACATTTTTATGTTGTTACTTGTTACTAGTTACTACTTAATTTCCTATATAAAAGTATAATGTTCGTAAAAAAATAATGACTGATTGAGCACCTAGTAACGTCTACATAGCTAGGTCCACCAGTCAAATAGTCAATCATGAATTCAACATGATTATGTGCCCGTTTGGATGGGCTTTTGGCCATAAGTTAGAAATCCTAACTTATGGCTTTTGGCTTATTTTAAGCATTTTAGCCCAAAATCAAGTGCTTATAAGCACTTTTTAAATTTATTTAAACACTTCAAAAGTGCTTAAAAACTATTTTTAGCTTAAAAACACCTAAAATAAGCCAATCCAAACGGGCCCATATATTCTAATAACATTGACACTAGTTCGATTTGACGTGAACAATATATACATAAGATAGATATCAGCTATATATAAAGACAATATGACTAATACTATAGCTAGCTAGTATACAAGAAAATATTCGAAGAGGATCATATTAATGGCCATATCAGAATCTGAAAAGTGTATTTCGTCAGTTTATAGGAAAAAAGAGCTAGCTTTTGAACTAATAGTAAACTTGATCTGTCAATTAGATAATAAATTGATACTGATCAAGATATATCAGATATTTATGGATTCATCTAGCCTCATGAGTGACCTCACTATGGGCAATATAAAAACAACCATATGATAAACAAAAAATCCAGTTAATAGGGTCGGTGACGTGTAACGCTCGTTGTTGCCTTCTTGGGTTCTACGTGTCAACTCATGTACTTTCCATTTGAGGAAAAAGAACATGTTTGCATCAAATATGAATCTTGATTCTTGACCAGTCAAACTCCCATCTTATGATTAAGTCATAAAATTGAAGTGATAATATACATTAATTATTTCACCGTTCTCTCGCGATCCTACTTCATTATCGATCATTCTAGAGTATATTTAGTCTTGCATAGTTGTCCTTGTTGTTTCACACGAGATTTCATGTATATATTCTTGCTTGAATCTGAGCATATGACTTGTGGTTTTCATGTACATAGTATTCAAACCGAATGATTCCATGAAATTACATCGATATTTTTACATGTTGTGAGTCTAAGGTGTTGTGTAGGAATCACTTAGATAATCGGAGGACTAATAATTTGCGATGAATAGTAGGGATATGCAATACATGTAAAATTGCATGTCATGTATATATTAATTCGATTGACATAAATATCAGGTGTAATATTAATAAGCTTTTTCTTGGAAAAGACATACCATATGTCATGAAGTTATTTTCCACTTAAATTCTAGAGAAGATAGAGTTAGTGATGTTATCATGAATTAGCTTCATATATACATAATACTCAATAGCAGTACGTAGATGTAAATAAAATAACATGTTATTACGTGTATTCTCTGACACACACACACATTAAGAGAGAAGAACACATGCATAGAAATTGCTATAGCTTTCTTAGCTCAACCTCAAAAAAAAAAATAAAAAAAAAATTAACAATAAGAAGGATCATAGCATAGAAAGGCAAAATAAATCTCTAGAATTTTATAATAACTTGATTCTTCTCTCTCCCAAAACACTATTTAAAGACAATCTAAGCACACTACTTTCTTCCATGCAATTGTCTTCACCACTTCTTGTGTTTTTGTGCACTTAGTATTACTTTTCTCTCTTTTATCTTTCTTCAAAGCACCACTTTAATTTCACACTCTCCATAGCTAGCAACACACTAGTACTTCCTCAATTATATA
Organism: Capsicum rhomboideum; assembly: GCA_031232105.1. Classification (NCBI taxonomy): domain Eukaryota; kingdom Viridiplantae; phylum Streptophyta; class Magnoliopsida; order Solanales; family Solanaceae; genus Capsicum; species Capsicum rhomboideum. The sequence goes on along the minus strand of CP124713.1, from coordinate 9,194,918 downwards.
TAATTTTGTCTCCAATTAATTCATATAATTTGAAATTAAAGATGTCTAGCAGAAGGTCAAGATCATCAAGACATTCAGGAGGATCAAGGATAAGTGAGGACCAAATCAATGATCTTGTTTCCAAGTTGCAACAACTTCTTCCTGAGCTCAGGAATAGCTCCTCTGACAAGGTAATTAATTTCATTTCTCACGTCTACTCAAATTGAATCTCAAAAAGGGGACGACACAAAATTTTCACTAAAAAGGTCCAAAAAGAATTATGATAAAAGTGGTAGTAATCTTGAACCCCTTAAAGACAATATTCTTTGTATTGAGGAAATTCAATACTAATGTGTATACATGTATTTCCGTCATATACATACATACCTACATACATAAATGATACATACATATGTATAGAATGATATTTTACTGTGAAGAGGATTTTATTGAACCCCACTGGTAACAATGTAGGTAGAAACTTATCTGAATCGGATGTTTACATCAAATCATATCAACTTATAAGTTCGCCTGATCCCACCTGCCCACTACTTTTTTTTTTCTTTTTAAGGTAAAGGAATACAGTGTGGGAAGAACCCTAAAATGTGTGGAAGCATCTTCTTGTAAATATTAGTCTAGCAAAAAAAATACATTAAAAATACTATTTGAATAGATTTCTTGTTATTTCAATATTAGTAAAATTCAATTAACATCTAATGCAGCCTTAGATTTTATTGGTCTTAGTTAAGTTCTTGGTGTTTGGGACATTGGAACCCAAACACTAATATTTTAACAGAAATTCCTACATAGGATTCTTTTAATTAATTTGTCCCTTGATTTGTGAACTTACTAAAATTAATTGTCTGATCTGAGTAGTATATTTATTTGTTTGAAATTAATATATTGGTATGATGACTCTTGGGCAAGGATGACACGTACAGATCGAGAAATGGTCCAATTTTATTAATATCTTGTTAATATATTTATTAATATCTTGTTAATATATTTATGTTTAATTTGGAGCAGGTTTCAGCAGCTAGGGTGTTGCAAGACACATGCAATTACATAAGAAGTCTGCATAGAGAAGTTGATGATCTGAGTGACAGATTATCAGAACTATTGGAATCATCAGACACTACTCAAGCAGCTCTAATTAGAAGCCTACTTATGCAATAGTCTTTGATCGTGTTGTATTTTTTTTCTTTTTGTTTCAATTTCTTTCCTACTTGATTCAGCAGTTACCATTTTGTTCTTTTTTGGGTTTTCTTTAATTAGACTTTCAATTTAACTATTGAATGTTAGAAAAGAGAGTTCTCGCGATGTTTCTGATTTGAACTTACCTTTAATCTAAAGCTTTTTGGGCTCTAGCTAGGCTCGCGATGTTTATTTCAATTCTATCTTTAGATAAATATATTTTGCACTTGTGTTTAGCAGCATTCGTGGTCTGAATATTGGAACAATAACGAGAAAAATGCCCCAATACAAGAAAGTACCAGAAAGTATTTGTTTAGTACGTATAAGATTGTATCAAACAAAGTTCCAATCATCAATATTGCAACTTCAATGAGGGAAGGAATTCCTTCGAAATCAGGTTATGCGATTGTGCTCTAAATTTGCTGAAAAAAATTACGAATAAAGGGAAGGTTAAAATTAGGACATATGATCAATATTAGTTTACCCTTGATTTGCCTAGCTATGTGTAGGATATAGTTGATTTTGTTTGATTGAGGCAAAATGAGGTTTGTTGCTCATGTTGTCCAAAGAGTTTTGTACTGAATTGCTCACTTGGTAAATAATACACACATTACTTACCAAAAATAGTAGCCCACATCCATGTAGCTATTATTTGAAGTTGAAATTGAAAAACGATATTTGGAAGTTTCCTCCAAATTGCAACAATTCGTCAAATTATCATTCATTGGATAAACAGACTTCTGTAATGATTTCCAAACTCCCATGTAATCACTCCGATATTATAATTCATCTTCATAAGCAGTTTGGAGCTTAAAATTAAACGTGTTGACTAATACTTTGTTGATTCCACAAACAAAACTCCAAAGATGCACATCATGTGGGTGTATAGTACCTGGCCACAATCGATGTTGGCATCCTTGTACACATTTACATGACAAAAAAAAGTCACATACGCTTTGTACTTGATACATCTACATGAACCTAATAATTTCCTAAGGCAAAAAAGTTCAGACGCGGATATAATTACAGAATCCTTACAAAATGAAATCCTTCTTTTTCTTTTCTAATTTGTGGTTGATACATGCTTGCTGCCATATGATCAGGCTTCATTAAAGGACTGAGCACTAGAAGCAACCTTGATAAAAACATCCTCTAAAGTTGTATCCGCCATACCTCAAGCATAAATTGGAAATCTATTTCTTGCATTCTCAACTAGTTGAAATACATCTGCAATTTTCACTTCATGCTTTGGCAACTCGAACTTCTGTGTCCCCGATAAATGGTACACTCTCTTGGCGTTTGGGCATAGGCGTTGAACCATGTTCTGCACTTCCACCTCATTATCAGATGATGTAGTTACCGCTAATACATAAGACCCTCCATATCTTGCCTTCAACTGTTGATAATACAGTTTTGAGTATTATGAGAAGAAAAAAAAAAAAAAAACTCATTCAGCACTTTTAGTCATAAGAAACAAGGTAAATCCAACATTATTACAAAGTTCCAATTGTTGGAAGTCAAAACAATCCCTGAGTTCACAATTGGCACCAGCACACTTCTAATTGAACTAGCTACCAGAGCATTTCTATATCTGTAAAGGGATTTTTTTTTTCATTTTTGGACAATTAGCCAAAATTAACTATGGGCGCTAGCAAAAATATACAAAACCCATACACTGATTATATATATATTGTATGTATATTTCTACTTAATATTCAAAAGGTATACATTCACCGGCTATTATGTTTTAGAGAGGTCCAAAATGTAATTATTATTGTTTGTGTAAAAGCTTGAAATTGCCTCTGTAGAATTTCCTATGCATTGCAAGCTTCCATCGACGAAAATTCCTAAGCAATCACATAAATAATCCGCTTCTTCCATTGAATGGGCTGAAATTAGTATCTTTATCAGTAATCATAAAAAACCAGTACTTGTGGAATTTTGCTGAATAATTACTTTCAAGATGATGCATTTCAATGAGTAAGCCAATGCAGTACTGTCCTACTAGCACAAGTTTATTTATGTCAAAAGGGAAAAACAAGGAAACTAGAGATCGAAAGTAGATTTACTAGTGAGAATTATCGCTCTGCCTTTCCGTGCATTCTTCACAACAGTCCACAAGGTATCTCTTGAAGCTGGATCAAGTCCAGTACTCGGCTCATCCAGGTAAACAACCTGGTAAATTTGCATATATACAACTACTCAATTAAGGAGGTGAAAACGAAGATATCTCCAAATGTATTTTTCTCTCTAGGAAATACTGAAGGACAAAAGTACCCTGGGATTTCCAATGAGTGAAATAGCAACACTTAGACTTCTCTTCATTCCACCACTATATCTTCCAACTTGCTTGTCAGCAACCCCTCCGTTAAACAAGTTGAGACTCTTAAGAGAGTCTTCAACTGCCTGTAGGTAGTAACAACTTTCGAATGTTAAGATCTATTGGCGAACCCTCCCTCCTAAGATAAGGAGACCATAACTTACTTGATGTAAAACCTTTCCTTTAAGATTTTTAAGCCTTCCATAGAAAAGTAGGTGCTCCCTTCCTGTTAATGTATCCCAAAGCAAGCTGTATATGATTTCCAAAAGGTAGAAGTTTTATTAGTATTTGGAGATCATTGAGTAGGAATCATGAGATGTCAGCTTGACTATGATTTTTCATACTCATGCTGGGGACATACTCCCATGACAGTGTACACTTTGTCCATCTCTGCATTTATATTCAGACCGTCAACAAAGGCAACACCGGAGCTTGGCTTTGTGAGCCCAATCATCTGTTAGCAAAACTTTTTGTTACCAAGTAAACGGAAAACAAATAAAAACTAATGTTGGATAGCATATCTGGCTACAGAATCAAGGATACAAAGACGATAGGATATTGCTGAACTGACCATACTAATAGAAGATGTTTTGCCAGCACCATTGGGGCCAAGCATACCAAGGCATTCCCCTTCTGGCACAACAAGTGACAGTCCTCTTACTGCATATATATCGGGGTTTCCATCTATCCCTGGATAAACCTTTTTCAGGTTGTCAACAACGATGGGATAACCTGCTGTCGATTTAGCTACCATCTGTTCAGCCTTTTCTCTCTGTTCAAACAGAGAAATTAATGGGAGGAAAGGTTGAATTGAAACAATAAAAAGCTGAAGCACAATAGAGCTAAGAGATTGCTGATATTTTTTTCATGATGAGATTCAATACCCGTGTGCAATAGTAATAAGATAATAGATAACTACTTAAATTTGTAGGAGCTATAAATCTATCAGTTCTGCTCACAATTGGTCCAGAAGCAAACGTTATTTTGACTACATATATCTTGATGTTAAAGAGAATACCATAAACATGTTTTATGAATGGGAAAAGTATCAAGTACTTCTTGGGCAACATCTTCTTTCTCCATTTCAAGACAAACTTCAGAATCCTTTTCTAATAAGTTCATAGTGGATAGCGTTTTCTTCTTCCGGGAGTTCTCCAAGAAAAATAGGGGAGTTTTCCCTGATGAATTTAGCTGGTCCAAGTAAAAAGAAACAAGGAGAACCACTATCCACTCCACTAACATTATAATTAGAGCCTCTTTTATCCCATTTTCAGGATCATTCAAATTTTCCCATTTCATGCCACCTTTTTCACCCGTAAACTGACCAATGTTACTATATTCCCCAAACTCAAATAATCCATGATAAAGAGAAAATCCAGGATATAGCTCCATCAATATAATCCACACTTCAGCAATATCATTCACCACCATGTCAGCAGTATACAGAAACATGAAGCAAAATGCAAAAGGAATTACAGACTGCTAGATCATGACAGTGTTATGTTGAAGAGTGATTAAAAAACTGACTTCCCCAGTAACTTGGGACATGGGTAGTTTGGTAGAACTAGTCTTTTGGTTTTTGGTTAAGTAGTTTCCTATATTTACTCAAGCTTAATTAGCGTTGCTGTAAAAGTGTCGTAGTGGGTTATAGGACCTATATTTTAGGATTAGTTGTTTATCTCTTAGCCTATATATTATATGGGTATAATTTGTTATCAGTTGAATTAAGAGTTTACCCGAAATTAAGAAAAAAAGGTTAACACGCAGCTTTCCTTCTTTCTCTGTTCTTTGATTCTTTTTGTTCTCTGCTCTCTGTCCAACAAATTTGGTATCAGAGCCATGGCAAGTAGCAGCAATCCATCGAGTGTGCCACAACCACTCATTCCATCTTCAAGGGAGAAAGCTACGAATTCTGGCGTATTCGTATGAAAACTATTCTCAAATTTCAAGATCTTTGGACTTAGTAGAACGAGGATTTGCAGATCCCGACGATGGAAATAGACTACGAGACAACAAGCAAAAAGATGCTAAGGCACTAGTGTTTATCCAGCAGGCTGTCCATGATAGCGTCTTTTGATGGATCGCAGCAGCAACCACATCAAAACAAGCTTGGTCCATTCTGCAGAAGGAGTTTCAAGGTGATTCAAAGGTCATTATGGTGAGATTGCAGTCACTTCGGCGTGACTATGAAACCTTGATGATGAAAAGTGGAGAATCCATTGCTGATTTTTTGTCCAAAGCAGTGGCAATTGTCAGCAAAATGAGATCATATGGCGAGAAAGTTACTGACCAGACCATTGTGGAAAAGATACTTCGAAGCTTGACTCTAAAATTTGATCATGTAGTTGCTGCTATTGAAGAGTCTAAGGATATGTCCGTTTTTTCCTTTGATGAACTAATGGGATCTCTTCAAGCTCATGAGGCGAGAATCAATTGATCTGTTGAGAAGAATGAAGAGAAGGCATTCCAAGTGAAAGATTCAGCTACTAAATATGGAGAAAATAATGGTCCAGCAAGCAGAGGTCGAGGAAGAAGAGGATTCCGCGGTGGTCGAGGTCATGGTTATGGAAGAGGCAGAGGAAGGAATGATGGGCGCAGGCAGTCCAATGAGCAAGGTAACACAAAAAATGGCATTCAATGTCATCATTGTCAGCGCTACGGGCATATAAGGGTTGATTGCTGGTCTAAGACCAGAAAATAAATTTTGCAGCAACAGAAAACGAGGAAGAGAATCATCTTTTTATGTCTTGCATTGATACAGACCATAGTCCAAGTGATTTATGGTTTGTAGACAGTGGTTGTTCAAATCATATGACAGGCACCAAATCTTTGTTCCATGAGCTTGACGAGAAGCAAAAGAAAAAAGGTGCAACTTGGCAACACAAAAGAGTTACAGGTTGAAGGAAAAGGCATGGTCGGTGTCAACACTAGCCAAGACAAAGTAAACATGATAGAAAATGTTCAATTTGTACCCGACTTAGGATACAATTTGTTGAGTGTTGGGCAACTAATGACAGATGGATACTCACTTTTGTTTGATGATGATCTTGTGTCATTACAAACAAGAAGTCAGGCAAAAAGGGTCGCATCACCATGATGCCAAATAAGATGTTTCCGCTGGATGTTTCTAATATGGAAAACTTTGCTCTCGCTGCAAGTGCAAAGGATGACTCAAAGTTGTGGCATTTGAGGTACGGTCATCTCAACATAAAGGGCCTTAAATTGCTAGGTGATAAAGGTATGGTTCTTGGACTACCAAAAATTAGCTCTCTTGATTCATGTGAAGGGTGCATTTATGGGAAACAAACCAGGAAATCTTTTCCTGTTAGGAAAGCATGGAGATCTTCTAAATGTTTAGAATTAATACATGCTGACTTATGTTTTCCTATGCAGACTAAGTCTTTAGGTGGGAGTCGTTATTTTTGTTGTTTACTGATGATTATAGTCGCATGAGTTGGGTGTATTTTTTGGAGAATAAGTCAGAAACATTTGAAAAGTTTTAAAAATTTAAGGCCTTGGTAGAAAACCAAAGTAGCTGCAATATTACTGTTCTTCGTACAGATAGAGAAGGGGAAAAAATGGCATCCATAGGGAGTTAACAACTCCTTATACTCCGAAGCAAAATGGTGTCGCTGAGCGGAAGAATCGAACCGTGGTGGAGATGGCAAGAAGCATGTTACAAGCAAAGGAACTCGCAAATCAGTTCAAGGCAGAATCTGTGGCAGCATCTATTTACTTGCTGAATCTTTCACCAACAAAAGTTGTTACGAATAAAACTCCTTATGAAGCTTGGCATTGTAGGAGACCAAATGTAAGTTATTTACGGGTTTTTGGGTGTATTGCTTATGCTTTGGTAAATTCACAAGCTCGTCAAAAGCTTGATGAAAAATCTGAAAAATGCATTTTTGTTGGCTATTGTACTCAATCCAAAGCATATAGATTGTATAACCCTCTTAATGGCAAGATCTCAGTTAGAAGGGATGTGATATTGATGAAAATGCAAGTTGGGATTAGAGTAAAAAACCAGTACGACAAGAAATTTCCATGCCTCCTGGAATCACTGAAGATGAAGGAAAAGAGTCAACCGCTGCAAGTTCACTTTCAGATTCTTCCATGGTGTCACCAAGTTCGTCAACTTCAGCAACTCATGAAGGGTCTCCAGATGAGATTATTCCATTAAGAAGATCAACAAGGCCTATAAAGCCAAATCCCAAGTATGCTAATAACCTTTATGCGACTTGTCAATTTGCTCTTATTGCTTCAGATCCCATAAGTTATGAAGAAGCTGCTGGGAAAGAAGAATGGCAGAAAGCAATGCTAGAAGAAATGAAATCCATCAAAAAGAATGGAACGTGGGAAATGACAGAGTTACCAAACGAAAAAAATCCTATTGGCTTGAAGTGGGTGTTCAAAACAAAGTTTGTAGCAGATGGTAGCCTACAAAAGCACAAAGCTCGTCTTGTGGATAAAGGCTACGCACAACAATATGGTGTTGATTTTGAAGAAACATTTTCTCCGGTAGCTCGATTTGAAACAGTGAGGCTGGTTCTAGCTTTGGCTGCACAGTTACAATGGGCAGTTTATCAATTTGATGTCAAGTCGGCATTCCTCAATGGAGACTTACAAGAAGAAGTCTATGTCACACAACCTGAAGGTTTCATAAAGGAAGGTGATGAAACAAAGGTGTACAAGCTGAAAAAGGCGTTGTATGGCTTGAAGCAAGCCCCTCGAGCGTGGTATAGCAAGATTTATGGATACTTCCAGAAAAATGGATACATGAGAAGTGAGAATGAACCCACCTTATACGTGAAGAAGGAAGGTAATGATTTCATCATTGTATGCCTTTACGTTGATGATATCATTTACACTATGTCACGTCCCAAAACCTCCTAAACGTGACTGGCACCCGCTAACACCACCTGTCGGGAGAACCAATCTTCCATACACTCACAATGTCCATAAGCACTAAGATAAAACATGTGCAACTCCAAAATAGTCATTAAAACAACAGTAATTATCCAACCAAATATCGTATATCAATTTAGGAAAAACAAACATCGCTTAAGTGATAAATCTCTAGCCCGAATCCCACACTAAGACCATGGAGCATCTAAATAGAATTACATGAGTTCAACTTCGGGCATGCAAACCCAATGAAAAGAAATATAATCTAAAATTAGCTAGAGCTGACATGACAGCCTCCACGAACAATGCGAAGGCTCACCTCAGCAACGGAATCCTCACGAACAGACCGTCAGCCACTAGTCTCACCTTCCACCACAGTATCTGCAGATATGCAAGTAAGGAATGAGCTATATATAAATATAACTCAGTAAGATCCTCGACCCGCTACTTTAATACCCCTGGAACAAGTGTTAGAAATTACAAGGCACAACAAATAGATAAATGATATGCACAAAATATCTCTTATAATATAATGCTCAATAAGGTCCAACAAATGTTTCAAAAGTCACTATGTATCTCAACTCAATTCACTCTCACGGCTTGTCATAAACGGCAGTGAAGGTGATCAGCCTAACACCCCGACAAGTCCACGGCAGCATACACAATGCCCCAAAAGTATACTACGGCAGCATGTACAAGGCCCCTAACATATTACGGCAGCATACACAATGCCCCTAACATATTACGACAGCTATGTATGCCCCTAGTAACCATATCACGGCAGCGAAGAAAATATATTCAACGCCCCAACGTCACCTCACATATTACCATTAAATAATTATAATTATACTTCATTAAATACATATCCACGGCTAGTCAAAGACCACCAATTCTGCCAAGCACATGCTTGTCCCAACACATAGACTAGGCAGAAAAATACATTTTATAAAGCAGGTTTGAAAAGCAAGCACCAAAGCTTAAAGTCTCACTTACCTCGCTAACAACAAATTCCTCAACCTCGTAACTCGTAGAACACCAACCAAATAGCCTCCAATGGTTTCAATCTATGCAAATATATTAATTGACGATATCAATTATGCTAGTTGGGGTCATACTCATGTTCAAAAATATTAATACTGTACTGTGCATAGGCTATTCAAGGTAAAAAGACCAATAATTTCCAGCAAGTACCACGAACAGTGGCTCAAAGATATAAAACAGAGACCACACTTAACTATTCCCTGAGATACTTATTAATCACTGCCAAATCAATATGTTACCTAGTCATTATTGCATCTATGATTACTAATCATTGTTCCATCACTTTTAGGGCTATTGAAAAGGGCATAAAGAAGTTAATTCTGCAAATTGGATGCAATACACGTACTGTAACATTTTAGCCACCACAAGTCACTTTAGAAAAGGGCATAAAGAAGTTAATTCTGCAAATTAGATGCAATACACGTACTGTAACATATTAGCCACCACAAGTCACTTTATTAAATTAATACCTGAAGCTTATTATCACCTGAAACAATGGCCCAAGAGATTCCTCTTTGTCTCCTTTGAACTCCCAGAAATTTCCAATCAATTCGTTTCTCTCTTTCAAAATTTATGGAACAAAAAAAATAAAGCCCTAATATTTTACTCCTTCTGTTATTGAGTCGTGAAAAAAACTGAACAAGGGAGTGGGTGTGGCCCACTCCTTTTAAATCCTCTTAATTAATAATTATAATTGGTTAAAAATTACCAACTAACCCTTCATTAAAAATTAATTGGGCTATTACATTCTCCCCCACTTAAAATAACGTTCGTCCTCGAACGGGTCTAGAATCATACCTGAAGTGTCAAATAAGTGAGGGAATCTAACTCGCATCTCCTCCTCGGACTCCCAAGTAGCCTCCTCGGTTGGACGATTACGCCACAATACTTTGACTGAAGCTATCTTTTTCGACCTCAATTGTCGCACTTGCCTATCAAGAATAGCTATCGGCCCTTCCTCATAAGTCAGATTCTCATCAAGCTCTACATCCTCTAGCTGGATCTTATGACTATCATCACGAACATATCGTCTGAGCATAGACACATGAAACACAGGATGAACTGCAGACAATCTCGGAGGTAAAGCAAGCCTATATGCCACCAATCCAATTCGGTCCAAAATCTCATAAAGACCAATGTATCTAGGACTTAGCTTACCTTTCCGGCCAAATCTCATAACTCCTTTCATAGGAGAAACTTTTAAGAAGACTTTTTCCCCCTTTGCGAACTCCAAATCACGAACTCTCTTATCTGCATAGGACTTCTGCCTGCTTTGTGATGTCTTAAGTCGATCCCGAATCAATGCAACTTTCTCCAAAGCTTGTTGTACCAAATCTGGACCTAATAACTGCGCTTCGCCAGGTTCAAACCAGCCAACTGGTGAACGACACTTGCGACCATAAAGAGCCTCATACGGTGCCATCTGTATACTAGACTGGTAGCTATTATTATAAGCAAACTCTGCCAAAGGCAACTGTTCATCCCAATGGCCACCGAAATCAATCGCGCAAGCCCTAAGCATGTCCTCCAAGATCTGAATAACCCGCTCCGACTGTCCATCAGTCTGCGGATGAAAAGCTGTACTCAACTCAACCTGCGAACCCAATGACTTCTGAAAGGACCTCCAAAACTCAGCAGTGAACTGTGCACCTCGATCAGATATGATTGAAATAGGCACACCATGAAGCCGAACTATTTCTCGAAGGTAAATTTCCGCTAACTGCTTCGAGGTATGAGTAACCCGAACTGGTATGAAATGAGCAGATTTTGTAAGTCTGTCCACAATCACCCAAACTGAGTCGTGTTTCCTGAAAGTATTCGGTAACCCAACAACGAAATCCATAGTAATCCTTTCCCACTTCCACTCCGGGATAGTCAATTTTTGCATCACTCCACCAGGTTTTTGATGTTCATATTTGACCTGTTGACAATTTAAACAACCAGTCACATATTTCAAAATGTCAACCTTCATACCTTTCCACCAGTACAATCCGCGCAAGTCTTGATACATTTTCGTAGCACCTGGGTGGATGGAGTACCGCGAGCTATGAGCCTCTTCAAGAATTAGCTGTTTCACATCACCAACAGTAGGAACACAGAGCCTACTCTGTCGACGTAACACACCTTCGCCATCAATGACAAAAGACTTAACACCACCATTCTGCACTCGATCTCGAAGCCTAGCAAGATAAGGATCATCATATTGGCAAGTCTTAACTTGTCCAACTAAGGACGATTGCACCACCATAACTGCAAGTAACCTACCGGGCACCGTGTGATCAATTCGAACTCCCTGATTGGCTAAAGCCTGAATATCCATAACCATAGGTCGCCTTTCAATAGAGAATCGGGCCAAGCTACCCATAGACTTCCTACTCAAGGCGTCTGCCACCACATTCGCCTTTCCGGGATGATACAAGATGGTAAGATCATAATCTTTAAGTAACTCTAACCACCGTCGTTGCCTCAAATTCAGATCTCTTTGCTTGAATATGTACTGCAGACTTTTGTGATCAGTATAGATTTCACACGGCTCACCATAAAGATAATGACGCCAGATCTTGAGTGCGAACACAATTGCAGCCAACTCCAAGTCGTGAGTCGGATAATTCTTCTCATTGACTTTTAATTGTCGAGAACCATATGCCACCACTTTACCATTCTGCATCAAAACACAACCCAATCCAATTCGAGACGCATCACAATATATAGTGAAACCACCCTCTGCTGTAGGTAAGGTCAAAATCGGAGCCGAAGTTAATGCAGTCTTTAATTTCTGAAAACCCTCTTCACATTCATCTGACCACTGAAAAGCCACACTTTTCTGAGTCAAGCGTGTCAATGGAGCGGCTATTTTCGAGAAACCCTCTACAAACCTTCTGTAATAATTAGCTAGCCCCAAGAAGCTACGTATCTCTGTAACAGTACTAGGTCGAGGCCAATCCCAAACTGCTTCTATCTTCTTTGGATCAACATGAATCCCATCTCTTGACACCACATGCCCCAAAAAGGAAACCATGCCCAACCAGAACTCACACTTTGAGAACTTGGCATAAAGCTTTTGTTCTCTAAGTGTCTGCAGCACAACTCTCAAGTGTTGTCCATGTTCTGCCTCACTCCGAGAGTAGACCAAAATGTCATCAATGAACACAATCACAAAATGATCTAGGTATGACTTGAATACCCTGTTCATAAGGTCCATAAATGCTGCAGGTGCATTAGTCAGTCCAAAAGACATCACTAAAAATTCAAAATGCCCATACCTGGTCCGAAAGGCTGTTTTAGTGATATCTTCGGCCTTGATTCTCAACTGATGATAACCTGACCTCAAGTCAATTTTTGAAAAGTGAGTAGCACCCTGCAATTGGTCAAATAGATCATCAATACGAGGCAAAGGATATTTATTCTTGACAGTTGCCTTATTCAACTGCCTGTAGTCAATACACATTCTCATTGTGCCATCTTTCTTTTTCACAAATAACACAGGTGCACCCCAAGGTGACACACTCGGCCTTATGAATCCCTTATCAAGTAGCTCTTGGAGTTGAACCTTCAATTCTCTTAACTCCGCTGGAGCCATACGATAAGGTGGAATAGAAATAGGTTGAGTTCCTGGCACTAAGTCAATGCTGAACTCAATTTCTCTCATTGGAGGTAGCCCGGGCAAATCATCTGGAAACACATCAACAAAGTCTCGAACAATAGGAACATTGTCAATAGTAACATCCTCTGCTCGTGTGTCATGGACGGTAGCAATAAAACCCAAACACCCATGATTAATCATTCGGCGTGCTTTTACATAAGATATTATCTTTCCCTGAGTCACAGGAGTCATACCTTTCCACACTAAAGGTGGTTCTCCAGGAATATCAAAACGTATAAGCTTCGCATAACAATCAACCAAAGCATAACATGATGCCAACCAATCCATACCCATAATCACATCAAAGTCAGACATTGGCAACACAAGTAGATCAACTATGGTGTCTTTACCCTGAATAGATATCACACAATCTCTATAAGCTCTATCCACTGCTAAGGTCTCCCCCACTGGGGTCATAACAATGTATGGCACAATAAGGGTCTCAACCCTTCTCTCTAAGAATAAAGCAAAAGATGGAGACACATACGAGTACGTAGAACCAGGATCAATAAGAGAATATGCCTCATGAGAATTTACAGTGATAATACCTGTAACTACTGCATTAGATGCCTCTATGTCCTGTCTAGCCATAGCAAAGAATCTCGGTGGTCCACCCGCTGTCTGAGAACTCTGAGCACCTTGTCGACCCTGTCCTCGAGCACCCTGCGGAGCAGTCCTAGCTGGCTGAGCGTGAGCAGGAGTACCTGCAACATTTCTCTGCACCTGTGTAGTAGCTTGACTAGAACCAGAATCTCCCTTAGGACAAAACTTAGCAATATGCCCTCTTTCACCACAAGTATAACAAGGACCACCAACTCCAAAACAACGCCCATAATGATTCCTGCCACAATTAGAACATTTTAGATGTTGTCCGGACTGAAAGGAACCGCTACCCTTCCTCTGCATCTGCTGCTGTCCCTGTCTAGCTGGATAACTATTCCTCGAAGATTGCCCCACTGACTCTGACTGGTAGGCCTGGTCTGTCCATGATGAAAACCACTTTTGCTCCTCGATGGAGCACCACTAAACCCACCTGAGTTACGTGCCTTTTTGTTTTCTCGATCAACCTTTCCCATCTCATAATAAGACTCAGAACGGAGCGCAGTATCAACTACATCAGCATAAGATCCATTTCGCACATCCCGTATCACAGGTCCACGATAACGAGACTCAAGTCCATCCACAAATCGCCTCACTTTCTCCCTCGGATCTGCAACCAAAAATGGGACATACCTGGATAACTCAGTGAATTTAGCTTCGTACTCGGTAACTGTCATAGATCCCTGCCTTAGGTCATTAAATTGTCGTCTCATGTCATCCTGTTTGCTTAATGGAATAAATCTGTCCCTGAACAAGGTTGAGAACTCCGACCAAGTGATCGGTGGTAGCCCTGCTTGTCTGCCCCTCAGAATGGAAGTCCACCATGCCTCAGGAGACCCTGAGAATAGAAAAGTAGTGAATTCCACACCACGAGTCTCCTTCAACCCCAAAGTAGTCAATATCTTCTCACAACGATCAATGAACTTTTGAGGTTCAATAGTAGCTGGTGTTGCATCAAACTCTGGTGGCTTAAGATCCATGAAATTTTTAAGATCCTTGGGTTGCCCTACAGTTGCAACTGAATGATCCCCTGGCTGAGGTGTTTGAGTAGCAGGAGCATTCAACTGAACTTGTGTCTGTGTTTGTGAAGTAGACTGAGGAGCTTGAACTCCACCTTGATTAGGCACCAATGCCTCTAACACATTCAACAATCTTATCACTGCATCTGCAGGCAAAGCAACAGTAGGTACAATAGATGGCGTTGTCGATGGAGCATCCCGAACAGCTTGATCCTGCACTTGCTCAGAAGCAACAACTCTGGGTTGTCCCCCACTCTCAACTCCAGGTTGAGGATCGGTCTGTGTCCTAGTCCGAGGCCTAGTCGAATGAGACTCAACTCTACCACCACCACGAGAAATACCATGTCCAGCACCACGTCCAGCGGGTGCATTAGATCGGCTAGCAGAGGAAGAACCACGTCTCTTAACCATCTGTGAAACAATATTCAAAGGTCAGACTGATTCAACTCAACGAACGAATAATGAATGGAAAAAAGGAAAAGTTCCTAGATGTTCAGTAGCCTCAAGATCATAAGTATGGGCGCCTACATACCCATGAACAAGACACTACCAAACACTGCTCCATGACCCGGGACCTAAAACCTAGGCTCTGATACCAACTTTGTCACGTCCCAAAACCTCCTAAACGTGACTGGCACCCGCTAACACCACCTGTCGGGAGAACCAATCTTCCATACACTCACAATGTCCATAAGCACTAAGATAAAACATGTGCAACTCCAAAATAGTCATTAAAACAACAGTAATTATCCAACCAAATATCGTATATCAATTTAGGAAAAACAAACATCGCTTAAGGAGCATCTAAATAGAATTACATGAGTTCAACTTCGGGCATGCAAACCCAATGAAAAGAAATATAATCTAAAATTAGCTAGAGCTGACATGACAGCCTCCACGAACAATGCGAAGGCTCACCTCAGCAACGGAATCCTCACGAACAGACCGTCAGCCACTAGTCTCACCTTCCACCACAGTATCTGCAGATATGCAAGTAAGGAATGAGCTATATATAAATATAACTCAGTAAGATCCTCGACCCGCTACTTTAATACCCCTGGAACAAGTGTTAGAAATTACAAGGCACAACAAATAGATAAATGATATGCACAAAATATCTCTTATAATATAATGCTCAATAAGGTCCAACAAATGTTTCAAAAGTCACTATGTATCTCAACTCAATTCACTCTCACGGCTTGTCATAAACGGCAGTGAAGGTGATCAGCCTAACACCCCGACAAGTCCACGGCAGCATACACAATGCCCCAAAAGTATACTACGGCAGCATGTACAAGGCCCCTAACATATTACGGCAGCATACACAATGCCCCTAACATATTACGACAGCTATGTATGCCCCTAGTAACCATATCACGGCAGCGAAGAAAATATATTCAACGCCCCAACGTCACCTCACATATTACCATTAAATAATTATAATTATACTTCATTAAATACATATCCACGGCTAGTCAAAGACCACCAATTCTGCCAAGCACATGCTTGTCCCAACACATAGACTAGGCAGAAAAATACATTTTATAAAGCAGGTTTGAAAAGCAAGCACCAAAGCTTAAAGTCTCACTTACCTCGCTAACAACAAATTCCTCAACCTCGTAACTCGTAGAACACCAACCAAATAGCCTCCAATGGTTTCAATCTATGCAAATATATTAATTGACGATATCAATTATGCTAGTTGGGGTCATACTCATGTTCAAAAATATTAATACTGTACTGTGCATAGGCTATTCAAGGTAAAAAGACCAATAATTTCCAGCAAGTACCACGAACAGTGGCTCAAAGATATAAAACAGAGACCACACTTAACTATTCCCTGAGATACTTATTAATCACTGCCAAATCAATATGTTACCTAGTCATTATTGCATCTATGATTACTAATCATTGTTCCATCACTTTTAGGGCTATTGAAAAGGGCATAAAGAAGTTAATTCTGCAAATTGGATGCAATACACGTACTGTAACATTTTAGCCACCACAAGTCACTTTAGAAAAGGGCATAAAGAAGTTAATTCTGCAAATTAGATGCAATACACGTACTGTAACATATTAGCCACCACAAGTCACTTTATTAAATTAATACCTGAAGCTTATTATCACCTGAAACAATGGCCCAAGAGATTCCTCTTTGTCTCCTTTGAACTCCCAGAAATTTCCAATCAATTCGTTTCTCTCTTTCAAAATTTATGGAACAAAAAAAATAAAGCCCTAATATTTTACTCCTTCTGTTATTGAGTCGTGAAAAAAACTGAACAAGGGAGTGGGTGTGGCCCACTCCTTTTAAATCCTCTTAATTAATAATTATAATTGGTTAAAAATTACCAACTAACCCTTCATTAAAAATTAATTGGGCTATTACACACTAGCTCTTCTAATTTTCTTCTGGATGAATTTAAGTCTCAAATGACAAATGAGTTTGAGATGTCAGATATGGGTTTATTACATTATTTTCTTGGCCTTCAAGTCCATCAAACCGAAGAGGGAATATTTCTTTCACAAAGGAAATACGCCAGAGACCTACTCAATAAATTTGGCATGCTCAATTGCAAGCCTGCGGCTACACCAATGAATATCAATGAAAAATTGCAGCAGGTAAATGAAGAAGAGTTGGCAGATGCAAGGAGGTTTAGAAGCTTGGTTGGAGGTCTAATATATTTGACGCACACTAGACCCGATATTGCATTTTCTGTTGGTGTTATTTCCAGGTTTATGCAACAACCTTCAAAGGCACATTATGGAGCAGCAAAGAGAGTCTTGCGGTACATTGCTGGAACTTTGGACTTTGGCATTTGGTACTCAAGTACCGATTATTTCAGATTGTGCGGGTACACAGATAGTGATTGGGCAAGTTCATTGGACGATAGACGAGTGTTTCGGCAAATGTTTTCACTCTAGGTTCAGGTGTGGTGACCTGGAGTTCAAAGAAGCAAGCTACAGCAACGTTGTCAACCTCAGAAGCCGAGTACATTGCAGCAGCTTGTCAAGCCGTCTGGCTAAGGAGAGTGTTAGCAGATCTTCAACAAGAGCAGAAGGGAGCAACGGAGATATTTTGTGACAACAAATCAACTATCTCCATGACAAAGAACCCAACATTCCACAGCAGGACAAAGCACATTGATATTCGTCATCATTTTATCCGTGATTTGGTAGCAAAGGAGGAAATATTGCTGAAATATTGCAGTACACAAGCGCAGCTGGCTGATGTATTGACGAAGGCTTTATCAAAGGAGAAATTCTGTTATTTCAGAGGATTGTTTGGCGTCTATAGTTTTGAATCAAGAGGGAATGTTGAAGACTGATTAAAAAACTGACTTCCCGAGTAACTTGGGACATGGGTAGTTTGGTAGAACTAGTCTTTTGGTTTTTGGTTAAGTAGTTTCCTATATTTACTCAAGCTTTAATTAGTGTTGCTGTAAAAGTGTCATAGTGGGTTATAGGACCTATATTTTAGGATTAGTTGTCTATCTCTTAGCCTATATATTATATGGGTATAATTTGTTATCAATTGAATTAAGAGTTTACCCGAAATTAAGAAAAAAAGGTTAAAACGCAGCTTTCCTTCTATCTCTGTTTTTGATTCTTTTTTTTCTCTGCTCTCTGTCCAACATATTATTCTTTGTATCCTTAAATTTGCTCAACGTACCTGATATTGTCGAACCCGTAAGAAAGCCTGAGAAAAAGAATGATCCTAAGAGACCACTAGCGAACACCACCATGTAGCCCATGACTGATTCAATAAGTGGATGAACGAATTAGTTTAATATCACATGTTATTGGCTGAAATTAGAACAATTCACCCTCGATATATACTTTTAACATAAGAATCCTAATTCTTACAATATTACAGCTATCACACCTGTGGCTGTCTTAACATCCGAGAAAAATCCAGCCGCAGAAATGCACATGCGATTTGCAAGTTTATGTAGACGAAGTAGAATACGAACTGGATGCTGAAAGCATTACGAAGAAAGATATTTAAATCTGCAAATGGCGGAGTAGAAAAAAGTAAGATAAATTATCAAGACACTAAATACGAGTTTAGTGAATGAATCAATTTATAAGCTGCGTCATTACGTAAGAGCGAGCCAAACGCCACAAAGCCAAACATGTAGAGAGATGATATGATAAGAAAATAAGCATAAGTAATAGTCCAATAGGGGCCGTCCTTAAGTCCGTGCATTTTCTTCATGATTCGTAGATTCTGTTGCTTTTCATATACCAGAGCTACAAAAGCAACCTGTAAAAAGTTAACCAGAGAATGAACATGAGGAACCTAAAAAAGGCAGGATAACAATATAACAAATCATCTATATGAAACTGATACATCATGTAATAATGGAATTAATAGAAATAAGTCAATGACGTGCTTGAGATAGTTCACGAGAACTAGTTCTACCGTGATAAAACTATCCCAACTTATAATTTACTTACTGGAAAAAGCTGTAATATCACCCATGAAAATAAAATTGGTCCCGCCTCACCAGAAATTTCCGTGATCTGCATACTTCCGTGCTTAGGCATTTCTTTGATAAATTCAAACATTAAAGTCGATCCAAGCAAATTTTGAATGTAGGCATTCGATACCTGTATGTTTCATTAAACCTTGAAGGAATTAGATAAAATTTATAAGATTCTCCATGAAATCATCTAAATATTTCTATATCTAGTCAGTCACGGAGTATGAAGAAAAAAAAAAGCGAGTTCCTTACCTCTGGGAAAGCAAATTAATGATTAATCCAATCATGTTGATAAGGAGAGGAACAACAGTTTTTATATATAGGAGAAGGTGGTAAAGAGTAAATGATTTACCATGTTCACAGTAGGAGGCACCCGCATCAGTCGTCCACCTTTCATGCCTCCATCGTTATAGGTAGCGTTATACCAAATACTCACATTGAACCTTTTTCCATCTGTATTTAAGAAATCATATGCTGCAAAAAGAAGGAGATCATACAACTTGTAAACAAAAAGATTGTCAGTTACATGTTGGATCAGAGTACCAAAACAGCATACAAAAAACATCAGACAACCTGTTGCTATCTCGTTTCCCTTTTTCTCCGGATTCCCCTTCACATAACCTTTGTACAGCTCTTCATTGATCTCCAAGGGACTATTCCGCCACAAGCTTAAACATTCACGACATTTCATCTCTGCAGTAGAACAGTAAGAAATTAAGCACAGAGCTACTTATAAACTAGACCAACTAGTTTTCAACTTTTTGCCCTCACCATATGCTAAATCTAACATCAACAAGATCAAGCTGTTAGGCCAGATAGCATAGTAACGAGCATAAATCGCACCAATAGTGAACCCTTCAATCGTCTGTTGCTTCTCGAATTTCCCAGGTAACTGAGGTAGAATATGATAGAGTGTAGCGCTGCCTCGTACTCTCAGCTGGAGATGTTGTAGCCTGAAAGATTTCATAGGTAGCTCACTATCAAAATAGCAGTAGATCTCAACGAAAAGCAAAAGAAAAAATGGAGAGGGACTCACCAACTTGGCCGGTCAAAAAATGAGAATCACTTGTTTCAGTTTGTCCCACGTACCCATCCGCACCACCTATGAAGTTCCATATCAGTTGGAAATTCATTAGAAACCTTGTTTATAATTTTAAGGAAAAAAAAGAGAGAAAAAACTATGCCTATTTGCATTTGGTATGTCAGATAAAGTATACTTTGTCCAAATGTCTGATCATTAACAGTGACAAGTATAATAGCTGGACAAGATTCAGACTTTCTGCATGACTCATTAGGCAAGCCTGGATATTTAATAAAATCAGTTTGTACAGCACTATATTGAGTTCCTTTTTGAAGAGTAAATAATAACTCTTAAATAGGAGTTGTTTCAGGGAAACAGTGCACTGCTCTTTCCTTCGCCTTTAAAGTTGACTAACTGCTATTTGCATGTTAATTAACCACACAATTAATTTTTAAATATTTAGAGTAAAAAAGAATTAGTAATAATTAAAAATTGAGAGTAACACAAGAGTGAAGTAGTACAAATCATGGTTCAACATTAATAACATGCTTATAAGTCGGTTTATCACTAGTTGAGATCAGTAGTTATTATTTATTTAATTGCATGGAAGGTGATATGATACAGTTTAACGATTATAACCGAAAATTTAAAAATAGTAAAAAGTTAGGAATTTGAAGAGAGAAGAAGAGAGAAGAGCAAATGGAATTGCAGGGGGGAATCCCTCTGCTAGTGCAACAGTACAAAGCATTATTGAAGAAAAATTATCTACTTGCATGGCGGAACAAGCCCGCCACATTCCTACAGCTCTTCTCGTCCTTCTTCTTCATATTCCTTCTCTTTGGCATTAAAAAATCTGAGGAAGCGCATAGTCGTGATTCCACCTTTGCCAAGGACTTGCGCGATCCACATCCTCTCGTGATGCCACCTATCCCGCCCTGTGAGGACAGGTTTTTTATTAAGACGCCCTGCTATGATTTCATTTGGAGTGGAAAACATAGTAAAACTCTCGGGGATATTGTCAAGAAAATTATGGCTAATAATCCTGGTAGGCCTATTCCTCCCAATAAGGTATATATGCTGGACCAATTTCTTTTACTAATTTTTGCACTATACTATTACAACAGGTTACTACTTTATTTTTTAAATCTATTGTGCCTGGATTTGATGCATTTGACAGTTACTTGCGTTTGCTGTACCAGGTTCTATCATTTAACACCATTGAGGGCGTTGTCCTGCAGCTCTGCACTTTCGATTATTAAAGGGGAATAAAATCCATTATGGTATTCAGACAAACTCCACAGAAGAATTGAAACGAAAAAAATCTGAAGATCCAACTTTTAAGTTCCAAATCCCACTTCAATTAGCAGCAGAACGCAAAATCGCAAGGAGTCTGATTGGAGGTATGTATATACTGATTGGAGGTATGTATATACTTTTCTTAAGCACATCTTTGTTCTGTGTTTTAACTTCTGTATACATTTTTCAGATCCAAATTTTCCCTGGGAGGTCAGTTTTAAGGAATTTCCACATCCTGCTGGTCAAACACTCAATGAAGTGGGTTTATCAGCAATGGTCTTTTTCATTGCAGTTGCTGTATTTGGTTTTGTCTTACAAATCAGTGCTTTGATCACTGAAAAGGAACTCAAACTTCGACAGGTATCGCCTTTCCCATTTTGATAAGGTCTTGTACCATCCAGAATGTAAACTTGGTACGTTCAAACTTTAAGATCGAACTCTTGAAATTATTTTATTTTATTACTTGTAAGGTAAATAGTTTTATTAATAACTCCTCACCTGTAAAAAATCATGAAGATAATTTGGTCCGCCTCTGTCTAGTACCATTCGTCTTCATTGTTTCATTTTCTAAGTGCCATATTTGCCCTTGCAGGCAATGACTATGATGGGTCTTTTTGATACAGCTTATTGGTTGTCATGGATCACTTGGGAAGCAGTCCTCATACTTTTCTCTTCTATTCTCACTGTGATCTTTGGAATGATGTTTCAATTTGATTTTTTCTTGCGCAATAACATGGTGATTGTGTTCCTTCTGTTTTTCCTCTTCCAACTTACTATGGTATGCCTCAATCATCCCTAATACAGAGTTTTGGTAATGTGAAACTTGTTTGATAAATGTTTCTGTTCCTTTTGCCAGGTTTCCTTTGGATATTGGCTGTCTGCTTTCCTTACCAAAGTAGCTTCAGCGACAAATCTGGCTTTCGTCATCTTTATTATTGGTTTCATTACAATGGTAAGTCCGTACTTAACTTGAAATGTAGTTTTATTATTTATTACTGATCATCCGTGGAATAACATATTCTTCATGTTTCATTTTTCAGATGGTTACACAGATGGTGAGATATCCCTACAGCCCAATGTTTTCAGAAGGCCATAGGGTTTATTGGTCGCTGTTCCCACCAAATCTTCTGACTATAGGTCTTCAGTTACTTATTGAAGCAACTGAAACTCCTAAAGATCCTGGTATTAACTGGAGTAATATGGCAGAGTGTTTAGCCTAAAAGCCCGAGCTGTGTAACTACCATGGTATGTAAGAGCCCCTATCGACACGTACTCAATTATTCTGTGATCAAGGATATGGTCTTTGCAGATTCCAGTCACATATTTGCTTCTTGCAACTAATATATTCCCCTTCTATTAACAGCATGATCTGTTTATTCTGCCTGTGAAAACATTTTTTTTCTGGTTCATTCTGGCTATATACTTCGACAACATAATTCCAAATATATCTGGTGTGAGAAAATCAAAACTCTACTTCCTATATCCTGGCTACTGGACTGGAAATGGTGGAAGTAGTGTTAAAGGTAAACAGTACGCTGCCACTTTACTAGCTAGTCTTCTGTAAGCTGTAAAGATCTAATTATTATTCTGTTCCTTCTTATGATGTTAGAGGGAGGAAACTTTAGCTTCCTTTCAGGCTCATTGCCACGGCTGGAACCTATTACACCAGATGACGCAGACGTTCTTACATAAGAAAACACTGTTAAAAAACAAGCTATGGAAGGTGGAAATTCCAACAATGCAGTTCAAATACGCGGTCTTGTTAAGACATATCCTGGAAAGTCAACAGGTTGCTGCTGCTGCTGCTGTAGAAAAAGAACTCCTTTCCATAGTGTCAAGGTACTTTATCTATGGTCCATATGCAGATAATAGTAGTAGTAGTAGCTATGTTGATGGTGCAATGTATTAGACATTATATAGGGATTGCAACAGGGTGGGTTTTAGCCTTTGTGGGGCGGGGCGGGGAGGATGCTAACCCCGCTAGCATTTGGAATCTAGCAACACCCATTTGAGAAAACGCAATCTTCTAACAGCTTTTGAAGTTATATTCTCAACCAATTTAGATTTGTTATTAGTCAACAACAACATACCAGGTATAGTCCCACATAGTGGGGTCTGGGGAGGGTAGAGCTTACCCCTGCCTCAGGTATAAAGGTTGTTTCGGTAGACCCTCGGCTCAAGAAAAACATTCCAAAGCGGTCCAGAAAGAGAATAAAACAAAAGTGAAAGCAACACAAAACATACTGAACAGTAACTACAATAATAATAATTTAAGTATGTTTCCCTGAACTTAATCTGAATTATGTACATCTGATATTTTGATCGTATTGTTTAAATTTTGTCAGATGAAAATTGACATAAATAAATGTAAATGAACGATAAGTTGATCTAAAGTTTAAAATACCATGTAAAAGAATTTCACCCAGGGTCTTTCCACTATATAATACTTACAGACTTACAGTGAATTACTAAACTGAAATAACAAAGTAGAAAAAATAAATAAATACTTATGCGGTGGGTTGAAATTTTCCGGGCTTAAGCCAAACCCGCCCTGTCCCACTGCCATCCCTACTGAAATATAGGAGAAAAACTTACGGTATTTCTGATCCATTGAGCATGGAATATGCCACTTTGACAGTAAGTCATCAAAAATTTTGAAGCTTTTCATTTCCGTGCAACCTTTTTCTGGTGCCATTCAGAGTATTTTCCCTATCAGTGCATTTTTTTCACGTGTAACCATAAAGCAACACAAATCAGCACTTGATGGAAAATGAGTCCAAATTGCAAAGAGGGACGGATCTAAGAAGATTGGTTACGGATTCACGTGAAACTAGTAGTTTTTATCCCCACCCTGCACACACATAAATCTACTAAATATCTATTGAACTAAATTATAGTTTGTAATATTTACTTGAGGTTGTTGCAGAAACTCCTAAACGTCAAATTCTGATTCCATTTCTGAATTTGCAAACAAGTGTTAAAGCAAGCAGGAACTTGTTTACTCTTTGTTTAACCATCCAAAATTTCATCTGCATCGTGCTGTTTAGAGTCCTTTTCTTTCTAACGGCCATATTTCAGCAGTATCCAGCTGAGACTTATGGCCTGACATTTCTTAAATCATGACCGTAGGGCTTATGGATGAACGTTGAAAAGGATCAGCTGCTTTGTATGCTTGGGCCCAACGTAGCTGGCAAAACTACTCCTATAAGTTGTTTGACTGGGATTAACCCTGTTACACAAGGAGATGGTAATAGCTTTGATCACAATTTTTCTCATATTTTACGTTCATTAAAGTTGCACATGCGTAACATGAAGCATTTTTCAACAGCATCTGTATATGATCAGTCCATACGAAGCTCTATGGGCATGACAAACATTCGAAGGATGATGGGAGTTTGCCCCCAGGTAACACTCTTTCTCCCTTCTTGTAAATTTCTGTTTTCAAGTCTTCAACGGAACCAGCTGATAGCATACTGCCTTCTATATTGTAGAAATTGATTCATTTTTCGTTATATAGTTTGATATTCTTTGGGATGCATTATCCGGACGAGAGAACCTTCAGATTTTTGCCAACATTAAAGGTCTACCACCTGCTTCAGTAGACACGGTATTGCGAATAAGACTAAACTATATCGATCCTTCTATACGTTTATAAAAATTCTACAAAATTAGCTGTTTTAAATCTACCAAATGAATTCTTCAATCAACAAAAGGTGGCAGGGCAACTATTATCCCAGTCAAAAATCACAAAGGTGTCAGCCAAGATGAGATCTTGTAGCTACAGTGGAGGAATGAAATGACGACTCAGTGTTGCTATAGCCCTTATTGGAGATCCAAAGTTGGTTATTTTGGATGAACCGGTAGGTACTGGTGGTTAAAATTCTTTCAATGTGATCTTTTATCAGCTTTTCTGCTTAAAAAAATTGTTATGTTTCAACATTTTCTTTCCCTGATACCTTCATAGACTACTGGTATGGATCCGATAACTCGAAGACATGTCTGGGACATAATTGAGAAAGCAAAAAAAAGGGCGTGCCATTATCTTGACAACCCATTCAATGGAAGAAGCTGATGTCTTAAGCGACTGCATTGCTATCATGGCAAAGGGAAGGCTTCGTTGCATTGGAACTTCCATAAGATTGAAATCAAAATTTGGAACTGGTTTCATTGCTAATGTGGGCTTATCTACTGAAAAAACATCTCAACCTGAAGCTGTGAAACAGTTCTTTAAAAGTGTATGTCAAAAGCTACTTCCTCTACTTAAAAGTGTATGTCAAAAGCTACTTCCTCTACTTCTATCTTCTTTTCGATTTTCTCTCTTTTAAGGACTGTTTAATTCTGACATATAAACTCTGTTGACAGCGCTTGGATGTGGTGCCTAAAGATGAAAATAAGTCCATCCTAACCTATGTTATTCCTCATGACAGGGAGAAGCTTTTGACGGTAATGTCTAGAATAACTCAAGGATTTTACTTATATACACTAACGATGTAAAGAAATTAAACTCGTATCTTTAAGTGAAATAATACACTATAGTTTACGCTTAATTCTGTGGAATTAATAAGCACACAAGATTAGGAATTTGAGCTTCTCATATTCCATTGGCTTTTACACCTATCAGGAATTCTTTGCTGAGCTTCAAGCTAGAGAAAGTGAGTTCGGTATAAAAGATGTCCAGTTTGGTCTTACAACTCTTGAAGAAGTTTTCATGAACATAGCGAAACAGGCAGATGTGGAAACTGCAATAGCTGAAGGAAGATTTTCAACCCTTACATTGAAATCAGGGGACTCTATTGAAGTAAGTCAATTGTCACAATCTTTGTATATATATATAAATATATATACACTAAGTACTAGCACAAGATAAACTTCAGTGTGAATTTTTTTTAATCTAAATTCACGGTGTAATACATATTCAATAGGTACCAGCAGGAGCACGATTCGTGGGAATTCCAGGAACAAAATCTCCACAGAATCCCGGAGGTGTTATGGTGGAAGTATATTGGGAGCCAGATGAAACTGGTGGTATTTGCATTTCTGGCCTCTCAGAAGAAATGCCAATACCACCTCAAATTCAACTAAGAGATCCTCCAAACACCAAATCAGCTAAAACCCAAGGAATTGTAATTGACCCTTCGCAACTCAAAGTGCAGTAGTCATGCATGCAAAAATTTTACTAGGAAACATAGCGACTAAGGTACGTAAACTCAGATAAAGTAAGAAATCGTAAGGGTCCACCGTGAATAATATTATACTATCTATCTGAGTTTACCATAAGCGACGGGCGCTTCAAAAGGTGAAATTCTAGGTCTTAGTTAATTTTGACGAAATATTTTCAATAGGAGCTTTTAGTCTTTTGATGGGGTTCAAAGGTTTTGCATATTGATATCATTTTTGTGTATAGGACCATATGTAATTAACAAGTAAATGTTGAGATTTTTGTGTCATAAGTGTTTCTCATTTTTGTCCAAGGAATCAGTATACTGCAATATCTTTGTTGATATTCAAATTTATGTATAGTACGCTGCATTCCCATATATAGATAACCTCTCTAGAATATAGCACTTTGCGAATTCATTACAAGTTAGAATTGCTTTCTGTGGCTCAGTGATGGTGAGAACTGAAGTGAATGAATACGTTTCTCCTGGTAAAGTCTAATTGATCGCTTTATTGGATCATGTGCTCATGTCTTTTACTAACATCTATCATGTCCGGAGAAAGGAATTATGGTAGGTTAAAAGTGTGAGAATCGAAATTACCAGGTGTTATGTGGAAGCTAACCAAGCAAACCTTGGACAATTATAAAATTTTTAAAGAGAGAAATATACCAAAAGAGATTCACTAAAATAAACCAACAATCATTCTTGTCTATAATACGAACAACTTTAATTCACATAGTTCTTACAAGCAAGAGAATAAAGGATTCAACATGCAGATGAAACCTAGCTACTGTATAACAACATACACTATAGATTATTAGTAAAGAAGTGATCACTATGCCTCAGTTGCCACCTTGATGAAGACGTCCTCCAGTGTTGTGTCAGCCAAGCCCCAAGATTGAACGGGAAATCTCTCCTTCGCTTGTCTAACCGTTAGGAACACATCTGAAAGTTTCACCTCATGTTTTGGAAGCTCAAATTTCTGAGTGCCATACAAATGGTACGTTTTCTTCGCGTTTGGAGATAGACACTTCACTAAGTTTTCCACTTCACTCCCATTTTCTGGTGATGTAGTCATGGTGAAATTGTAGGATCCCCCATACCTAGCTTTTAACTGTCATTCACAGTAAACATTATTCAAATACTATATATATAATCAGAAATATGTTACAGCATATACTCTATAGTTATACCAGTAAATAAAACTCTCCATAAACAGAGTTTCTGCTAATTATACAGTTTAATATTTGCAAGATTAGATACCATGATTGGAAAAAAAAAATTGTCAAAAAACATAATCGACGTTGTTCCACTTTCTAGATACAAAATGCATGAGAAAAAAATATGAATTTCCAACATGAGCAACCTATAGCGCAATACCTATGCATAAACACACGTATCTATATGCCAATGTGCACTAAAGTGACACATTACAACTTTGAATTTCATAAACTCACTGAGCGTACACTTATCTCATATTTGTAATTTAATATTCATTCATTTCAGAATTGTTTCCAGAATCCTTGTCTTACACAAGTTCATTGATACTTAACTTGTATCAGAGCCTTTCTTTTTCCTTAACAAGAATTATGGAGTCCCTTAGAAGTTTCCAGTATTCTGATGCACCTCGAAAAATATTACAGAAATAAGAGGTACAAGTGTAAAGTTTGAGTCAATAATTCTCCTAGAAGATATTCATGCGGACCAATGAAGTGGGCATCACACGAGGACAAGAATCAAGAAAATTCGATCACACAAGATAAGAATCTTTGATGAGATTGATTTAGTAATCATATACTGGTTTAGATAATGGATTAATGGTTCATTGATAAACATGAATTTAAAAATCCAAGTTCCTATTGCCACTCTACCAACCCTAAACACGCACTCCTTCAAGATGTTATCCTAGCTAATTCAGTTGGAAATCAAATCTAGAATATTAACTTTCTCAGCGATTCACAGATACAGGAGCAAGCCTCAATGTGATAGTCAAGTTCCAAAAATTTTAATTGTGAACTAGTTGTTAAGGTAATAGAAGTCACCTCATCTGAGGTTCCCAAGCACTGGAAGTTTCCGTCCACAAAGATACCTATCCTATCGCAAAGATATTCTGCCTCATCCATCGAGTGTGCTGAGACGAAGAGAAAGAACATCACTGATGTTATACCGAATTAGAGAATAAACAAACATAGAGCCTAAATTTGAGATTGCATGGTAATTGCAGGCAAAACTTCAAGATAACTACAAAATAACAACCCAAAACAGAAATGATTTGCATATAAAACTAAGAGTAGAGCCGATTACTGGTGAGAATGATTGCTCTATCTTGCTTAGCATGCTTCACAACATCCCACAACATTTTTCGTGAAGCAGGATCAAGTCCAGTGCTAGGCTCATCCATATAGACAACCTTAAAATTTTTGAGTTCTGTTAGTATTAGCCAATTGGAACCCAAAACGCTAGGACAATTTCAAGTCATAGTATAAGAGGGCAGATTTGTACATACTTTAGGGTCCCCAATCAATGAAATGGCTACACTGAGTCTCCTCCTCATACCTCCACTGTATTTTTTTGCTAATCTGTCAGCAACTCCTCCTTGGGAAAGATTAAAACTTTTAAGAGATTTCTCCACTGCCTGTTAAAATAGGATAAGTCCAAAGAGAGGTAAAAAAATGCACGAAACAATTATGCATCATGATATAGGGCTTTTCTCAGAATAAAAATTGAAGTGTATGTCCATCTTAGCCATTTGCTCCTGATCTTGTAAAAGATACTTGTAGCTAATAGAATCCCAAAGGAAATTAAAGGCCAATATGACTAATTATTCTTCATGGAATGCGACATTGTAAGGATACAAAGGTGATTCATTTCCATTTGTTAGATTCTGCTAATGATCAGATGTACAAATTCGTTCACAGCAACGTTGACCAGTTAGGAACTTTTTATTCAATATGGAACTTTTTGTCTGTACACATACATGCATATGCAACACTAAGAGTCTAGGCTAATCTTCTTTCGAAATATAATATCTCTAAGCAAATAAATATATAAGAAAACCATCCTAACCATCCTTTAATTTTGGCATGATTTAAGCAGATGTTGAAATGAAGTTGATGGTTATATTTACGTACTTCGCTTAAAGCAGCACCCTTGAGATTTTTCAGTCTTCCATAAAAGAGCAAGTGTTCCCTTCCTGTTAAGGTATCCCAGAGCAAGCTAACAAGGATTGTAGAAACAGAGAAAGTGTAATAAGTCAACACTTTGAAATGCAAAACAAGAACAAAAATGACACTCTTCATGGGCATGATGAAAACAAATAAACTTACTCATGTTGTGGACACACACCCATGCTACCATATATTTCGTTCATTTGAGTCCGCAAATTTAGACCCTCAACATAAGCATTCCCAGAGCTTGGCTCCAAGAGCCCAGTCATCTGTCATTTAGTACCATAGCTTAATAAGTTCCAACACTACGAAAATGCTAGGTAAAAGTGCAATGTACATAATTCAAGCAGATATTTATTTTCCCCAAGAAAACATGGCATATATGGTGACTAAAATTCACTCCCAGTTACTTTAGTCAACTTTCACCAACCATGCTAATAAAAGTAGTTTTGCCTGCACCATTTGGACCAAGCATGCCAAAGCATTCCCCGCGCGGAAAGGCGAGAGTTACTCCTTTAACTGCAAATTTATCGGGGTTCCCGTCCTTTCCTGGATACATCTTTTTGAGGTTGTAGCAAATGGCAGAATAATCCGAATGTGGATTTTCTAGCAATTGTTCAACCTTCTCTCTCTGTAAAAGAAAGCCAGCAGACTACAATGAGATGACTCTACTAAAGGAATATTGCAGGACGATTCAAGTGACTGCGACTAGAACATGGAAAGTATCTAAATTACCATAATAAACCTAGGAATATACTTAATGAGAGTTTTGAAAAAGAAATCGATACTGGTCCAACTAAACCCCAAAATGTATCTCATGAAATAAGGATTATCCAAGATCATGTATGGAGACAACAACTGATTCCCTTAACCAATATGAGACACTTTTAACACTCATGCACGCCCAGGCCTAGACATTTGGAGCATGGATAATATAATATGGAGTGCAATATTGTATAAACAAAGAACAAAGGACGGGTTTGGCTATGATACCATGAAAGAAGCTGGACGTTGGGTCTAACTCAACCCCAAACACTAGCCCATGAGGTGAGGATTGCTCAATATCATATACGGAGATAAAAATTCATTCTCTCAATAAATGTAGGACTCTAACACCCTCTTCCCCACTCTCCCGTGCTGCATTTCTCCACACGCCCAAGGACTGGAAATCTGGATTAAACCTTACTATGAAAATAGACCTTAGGTCTAACTCATCCCCATAAAGATAGCTCATGAGTTGAGGATCAGTCAAAACTATAAAAAGGAAATTGCATCTCATTCCTTCAACCAATGTGGAACACTTAACACCTTCCACATGCCCAAGAATGAACATTTGGAGCACAAACAATATAATGTGGGACCAAAGATTGGATAAACCAAGACTGAGATAGTCTACCTCTGATACCATGTTAAAAAAAAATTGGGCCCAACTCAATTCTATAATTTAGCTGATAAGATGAGAATTGTCCAAGACAGACAAGGAGACAACAATACATTCTATCATCTAATGTCAAACTCTACCACCCATCCGTAGGGTTAGACATCTAGAGCATGAAAAAACATAATACGAGGGCTTAACATTGGTTAAACCAAGAATAGAAATACATTTGGTTTTGATACCACGCGAAGAAAATAGACCTTGGGCCTAACTTAACAACAAAATCTAACTCATGAGGGTGAGGATTATCCAAAACCATAAAAGGAGACAACAACCTCTGTCGTGCACTTAAAACTCTATTGCATGTCCACAACTGAACATATGGAGCATGAACAATATAACGTTGGGTTCCAACAAGTTCAAAATATTCTGCTTGCATTTATGATCCATGAGTTCAGGAACCACCTCAAAGCCATAAGTCCATGAAAATATCAAGTTAGCAAGATTAATTACCTCTTCGGAAACATCATTGTTTTCAATTTGAACACTCGATTCTGCGCTCTGAAAAGAAGGTTTCTCCAATGATATTAAATGCTTCCTTTGAGAATTTGGCAAGAAGAACAAAAGACTCCGACGGTTTCCACTTCCAGATGATATAATTTGATCCAAGTAGTAGGATACAATCAGAAATACCACCCATTCAATTGACATGATAATCAGAACCTCTCTCATGCCATTATTGCTGTCATTAAGATACTCCCAGAACATCCCATGAGTCCCTACCATGAATCCGCCTCGAGCATATTGGGACATCTCATATAACCCTCGATACAGAGAAAAGCCAGGGTATAATTCCATGAAAATTAGCCAACCACCTATTCCAAAAAAAATTTTTTAAAAAAAGAGGAACATGTTATTCAGTGAATCCAAATAGAGTGAACAACAACTATTATGTATGCCTCTATCTTAAACAAGTAACGGTCAGCTAAATGAATCTTCATTGATCGGGTTTCCCCATTTAAGCTCAACTCATGTGATCAACATACCAAATATAATCAATCACTGAAAAAATAATTAGCCTGAAAAGAAAATTGCTTGAAGTAATCCACCAGGAATATCTAATTCTACTGGAACACAGACAGCTGTCCAAACCACCAAATCAGTTGATGAATTAAACCACATTGATTGTCCAAAATAAATAATGGTGACAGGCTATGACGGATGACGGATCAGAATTACATCAATCTCTTCTGAAGTATTTGTAAGAAGTGTCTTTGGAAGTGAATATGGAACATCAAGCAATACATATTTCCAATATTTTTGGGCTTTTCACCCCTGCAAACATAATCTATTTAAGATAGCCTGAAAAATATGGAAGGATAGATGTGTCATTTGTTATGGGTACACGGAGCCAAATGATCTCAAAAAGAAGCAAACCGTCCTAATTTGTAGAGCCAATTTACTCCTTCAACATATGGACATGCCCTGTTTCCTTCACCTAGAGCTGATCTCAGTATTTTTTTATTTTGATCCTCTAAAGCTACTCGAAGGAGAAGGCAAAATAATGAGTCAAAGGCTACATCTAGAGTTGCCACCTCCAAATAGCTAGTACATTCGTTCGTATGGACAGAAACAATGATTAAGATACAGAAAAGAATTTTTATCTCTCTAACTTAAGTCAGAGGATTAAGATTAAGTTTCCGATGCTAATTTTCTGTGGCCCAGCTTCGCACCAGATCCAAGAGGTATTAAGCTGTCTTTAGCATGTTATATAAAAGATAACAGTTAAAAAGGTGGAGTATCTGGTGGGTCGTTTAGAGAGATGAATTCTAGATGCTTCAAAGAGAGGTACAAATAAGTAGAAAGAATCAAGTTTTATTGTCTTGTGTTGTTTCATTCATGGTGTAAACGAGGCAGAAACACTTTTGGTATAAAAAATTTACGCTTTTGCTCACCTGTACAGTATTCTCAGCACTAGTCATGCTGTTCTATTAATACAATCCTTACCTTTTCAAAAAAGAAAATGTGTAAGATCGTTTCCTTGATAACTAAAGAGTCTTGTAAAGCTTAGTGGATTGACAAAGCTATATAGTGCCCACATTTATCAGAAGACAGCTGTTTACCACATTTCAAGGTATAATAGATTTATGAAATTTGGAACAAAGTAATTGGGATAACCTACTTACGAGGAAATGATGCATCATCAACTAGGGGCTCGAAAAGGAGAAAAGCCAGGATCCCCGTCCCAAAGACAATTGTATAGGCAACAACTGCAAAATTCAATGTTACGTTATTATTCATGAAAATCAGTTCCCTTTTGAGTTGATTACTCATGTATTGCTAAGGACTTTAACAGAATTCCACACTGGCACCAACCTGAGGCAGTCTTCAGATTTGAGAATACTGCAGCTAATAGAAAGGCCATAGATATTTGCAAGTTTGTGAAAACGAAGTAAAAGATGCACTGGACACCGTATGAATTCAGCTTGAAAATTGTTAGCCCTGTAAAACAAGAAAAAAATATTGAACCACCTCGTATAAACGTGAAAGAAGCAGCTGAACTGTACACTGCATTACCTGTCAGTACACCAAATCCAAAGTAACAGCACATGTAGATTAAAGAAATGACAAGAAAATACGCGTAAGTAATAATCCAATAAGGAACATCCCCAAGGCCATGCATCTTCATCATGATCCTTAACTTCCGTTGCTTCTCATAAACCAGAGATGACAATATAACCTACATTGAGATCACTTTCGTCTTATATCAAGATGGAAAAAAAAAAATTTAGCAGCTCTGTAGTCACATAAGTCTATAACTTTTAGAAAGAAAGTAACTAATATCCTTCTCTTAAATACCAAAAGTGGATTTGAAATACTCGATCAGAACTCTAATGCCATAAAATGAAAAGAATAATAGCATATGAGTAGACAATCATTTTCTTAGAACAAATGAAGCTTGTAAACTAAATATACGGACCACTAAAATGACTTCAACTGGAAAGAAAGTAAATGATCAATACACTAGAAACTTCTAACAAATGATAAATGCAACAACATTCCATCAGAAAAGAATCTTTGACACAACCATGCAACTTTTCACAAACTAAACAAATATTTACCGGAAATACTTGTAGAATGACCCATGTAAAGAAGACAATATTGAGAAAGGTAGATATGTCGCCTGGCCTTATGTAGCCACCAGGAATTGGCATCTCAGCAACAAAATCTAGAACCATCTTTGTAGAGGAACCACGTAAAAATTGGAGATAGGCATTCGTTACCTACATAGAAGAGTATAAAACCTCATATTTCCAAGCATTAGAACTTAGATCAAGTTAGTATTTGCCAGTACATATTCACTTAGCAACCAAGTTGTGTGCTTCATCTTTAATTTATTCAGTACAGAGTCAATATAACAATTATTACTATTTACTTACAAATTTCAAGCATTGGGATACCATATTTTTTCTCCTTTATCTACATAATTTCTCATGATCCATCCCTAATTTGCCTTCAAATTCGTAATACTACTTCCATTTAATATATGCTCTCTCCCTATAGTGAGTACAAGACGTTTTTCCCAAAGCTTGTCGTAAGGAGAAACATAACTTGATGATGAAGATAAAGCTTCATTTGTAAGCAGCAAGCTACACCTGCTAAGTACAGTCTAACAATGAACTGATAAGAGATTACGAACATCTAAGCCATGTAGAGCCTTTTTCTTTATTGGTAAAGCTTCTACTCTGCATACAAAAGGATATAAGGATATACCATGTTCTCAGCACGCGGAATTCTCAATAATTGAGGGTCATCATCACTTCGATAATTGTCCACATGAGTAGAATTAAATTGAATGTTGACATTGAAATTCTCCCTACTTGTATCCAAGAAATCATAAGCTGTGGGAGACGAGAAACGTATCAACAGGAGGAATATATAGATGTGAAACTATAAAGTCCAGACATCTAAGAGAATAACCTGCCAAAACTTCGTTTACTTTCCCCTCTGTATTTCCTTCTCTGAATCCTTTGAATAGCTCATCATTAATCTGAGCAGAGCTGTTGCGCCACAAATTTAAACCTTCCACGCATATGACGTCTAAATCTGGAATAGAAG
The DNA here is from genome assembly GCA_031232105.1 of Capsicum rhomboideum. Taxonomy (NCBI): domain Eukaryota; kingdom Viridiplantae; phylum Streptophyta; class Magnoliopsida; order Solanales; family Solanaceae; genus Capsicum; species Capsicum rhomboideum. Next base: position 9,159,593 of record CP124713.1, on the reverse strand, counting down.
TGAAATTAGTGCACGTTACATACTTCTGGAGTCTACAGAATCTCACAAGGAGAAAGGATACATTATACACAAGCAAATAGAAGGCTTGACGGACAGGGAATGAGCATATAAAACTTAACCAAAAGTTTTGCGGAGTAAGTATGAGAAAGGATTGGACTCCACTGACTTCATTTTAAAATTGTTTTCAAATGCACACATTTGATGGCACTGCAGAATATGACAAATGAACTAGAGGAATTGGTGGACATAGGCAAAGAGATATATCCAGCTATGCTCTAAAGACATTAGCACCAACAGATAGTATTAAAGGACATTACTTGGGCCAAATAATTGCGTTGGCAACTGAATACCACTTGCTGGTAGGACATGGGGACAAAGACAAACCCCCAACTACTACTATCCATGTCAAATGGGAGGCCCCAGCCCCAGGCACCTTCAAGCTAAACACAGACGGTTCTGCACACCAAATGCATCAGGGCATTGGAGCGATTGGTGCAGTCCTGAGAGACCACAGACGCAATCGGGTGTGCGGCTACACCAAATCTTGTGCCAACACCAATGCTGCTCACACTGAACTACTTGCCATACTATATGGCCTCAAGTTCGCAGTAGCAGAAAATCTCTGTCCATTTGAGATCAACACAGACTCCAACACAGCTATTTCCATGACAATGAATGATCACTAACCATATTGTAACATAATTTTTGAATGCAGGTCACTAATGCACAGATTCGGCAGCCCAGTGATCAGAAATGCGTTCAGAGAGCAGAATAGGGTCGCAGACATGTTGGCAAAGGAGGGTGCTCTGAGTATGCATTTTGGTGAACCACTTGTTTTGGAAGTACCTCTAGTGTATGTCACGGAAGAAATGGAGGCAGACACTCTAGGAACTACTTTTGCTAGGAAAATTTCAAGTTGTAATATTAATACTACTGGCCATTACTTGGGCCAAAACTCCTCTCACAGGGCACCCCACCCCCCACCCCCCCGATCTATTTTGGTACCAACTGTTAACTTACCAAAAAAAAAAGGACATTACCAGTTTCTGATGTGGAGTTTCTGGAGCGCGATGGAATTGCTGCAGAACATTGAGGTCGAACATGAAAGAGTAAGTCCATGTATGACGTGTTTGTCCCCTGGAATATTTCAAAATACATGTATTACATAGTGGTAATAAAAAACTAATAAGCAGAACAAAAACTTCAAAATTGCTACAACCTGATCCAACAACCAAAACCAAGATGTAAGGATAAGAAACAGAAAGAAAAAAAGAGGCAATAATCAGAATCAAGAGGATAGAGAACTCACAAAAATTCCATCGGCAATAGTTTTGTAATCAGTAGTTGAATTTGGTTCTGAAGAATCTATGAACATCTTCCCAGCCACACCTACCAAAATTCAGAAATTAAATTTAGAAAAAGAGAAGTCCTAGTCTATCTTCCTTTTTTTTCATCACCGTGATGTTCAAGTCAGCTTGCGCACACTTAGACTAATTCCACCGGTGCACCTACTAACTCCCACCAGCACCGATACCAAGTAACCCTAAATATCTTCCTTTAGCTCCCGTTTGGCCATAGATTTTGAAGTTGAACTTGAACATTTGAGTTTTTGAAGTTGTGAGTTTTGGAATTTGAAGTTCCATTTGGACATGTTTGTGAGTGGAATCCCAAAAAATCCAATACATGATCTGAGCCAGTTTTAGGGAACTTGAAAATATTTGAAAATCATATTTTCAAAAACTAATCAAATTTCACGGCCGAACTCATATTTAAAAATCTGATCAAATTTCACAGCCAAACTGATATTTGAAGATAAATTTTCAAAATCTATAGTGAAACGCTAGCTTAATGTACTAAATTTAGCAATGTCATGTATGTAGAAAAAGAAAAAGAAAAACTTTTACTTTCTCCAATGGTTCTGTTGCTCCCTGTGATAAGTACAGTTGCAGGACATGAACCATTTTCTCTACAAGATGCATCAGGCAGTCCAGGAAACGGCATTGAATCAGTCATCACGGCACGAAATTGAGGAGAAGGCATTTGCAATAAAGGAGGCAATTCAGCTGAAAATCTAGTGACTCGTGTCTCTCTTTTAGCCTTGTTGCCATAACTTTGCAAAACTCCGAGCAGTATAAACAGAATTGCTGGGAACAAAATCACCTTCAAGTGTGATCTAGCATGCCGCTTCTGCAATAGTCAAAACTTCAAAATCAAAATTCACAAACTGAAACTGATAAACAAAAAAAAAAAAGCAGCCCGGTGCACTAAATCTCTCGCTATATGCAAGGTCAAGGCAAAGCCAGAACCTGAATTTTCACTAAGGGGTGTCCAAATATAAAGAAGTAAATTCACGAAGAAGCCAAAGAGTTATGTAATATGTAATATATATACATAAAAAAAAAATAAAAAAAAATTACCTAGCTAGTAATTTTTCGATGAAGGAATGTTGGTTAACACTTCCTCAATTACATGTGGCTCTGCCAAACCACAAGTGTTTATAATATGCAGTCTTATCTCACATTGCTGCAAGAGACTGTTTTCACCGAAAAAACAAAAACAAAAACAAAAAAAACTGAAACAGATAGAGAATGTTGAACTAACATGATATACAAGGTTCTTGCGGAACAAAGCATTAGTTTGGTTCCAAAAATGAGCCATTGATGAAACACGTTACGTTTTTGTTTTTTTTTCTTGCTTTACCAGGAAGATGAACAGGAGATAAATAGTCAGTCCTTCAGAAACAAGAAAAACAAGTGAACATAGGTGTAACTAATAAGTACATTTTTGAGTTTCGAGTTTACCGATGACTATAAAGTTGAAGCCATTTGTCAGGTTCTTTAGAAGTTTTTCTTAATACCAAAATTACCCTTGTTTGAAAGTCTAAAATACCCCTGTCATGATTCTTGTCTTATAAGTATATTTTGGTTTCTTAGCTGGCATTTGATAGCAAATTTTAGATTAGATTTTGAAGATCTACTTTTAAAAATTTATTTGACCATGAAGTTTGTTGTTAAAGTAGTTCCAAACTTGGCGAAGACTAGTTTTTGGATTTTGAGGACTTTTTACTTACAAAATTTCAAATAAAATGCAGATTCAACCACACTTTAAATTCTAAAAATCACAACTTTAATAACTCTAAGTCTTTGAATCTATGATCAAAAGGAACTCCGAGTACATTTTCGATAGATTATACGAAAGTTAATTCCACACTAGCTCCCGTATTTCGTGATATTCTCTACCTATTGAAAATAAAAATTTAAGCGTTAAAAAAAGTTGTTAGCATTCATCAATGATACTAGCAATTTACCAACTTTGAGTTATACAATTTAGATGTTTACATCGATATTAATCTTGATTTCAAATTTTTCCTTTCTTTCTTGAACCATATCTAGAGATTTTAAAAGAAATTAACAGTAATCGTGTAATAATAATTCTGATTTATGAAGAAAAAAAAAATCACCAAACATTTCAATTTGAACTCCATTCTCCTATTTGGTCAAATCCAATCTAATATTGGCCTTTCAAATTCCCATAAAGAGAGCAATTTTTTCTCTTCTTCTTTCTGAGATAAGGATGATCTTATACTTTTTTCGTCTATTTTTACTTTTTCAGTAGTGAATTTTTTGTAATTATAACAACCGACGATGACATTTATGTACATTTTCTTTTTTAGTCCATTAAATTTATGTACTCATTCAATGATACAATTAATATTTCTTAAAATACTTAACATCTAACTTCTCCAAAAGCACAAGAAACAAAAGTTCCAGTCCAAAAGTTACGTAAAAGCGTCAATCCCCAGTGGAAAATTTTACTACCTCCCCATCCTTATTTATCCACGTTACTAAATTTATTATCACTTATGCCATTTTGTCCTTTATATTAAATATTATTTATTATTTAGTGTATTATTTAAAATATTAAACTTATTATATATAAATGATGATATAATAAAATTAGTCATGTTATTTATTATTTCTTAAGGTGTATATCAAGTCAATAGTAAATAAGTATTATTAGACGGTGGCGGTATAACATTGGGTCATTCTCAATATCATCACAAATAAACACTCTATTTCGTGGAAACTACCAAATACTCACCATCAATAACAATTTGCAAATTAATGCGATATTAATAGCCTGTTTGGTCATTTTCACTTATTTCGAGTATGAAGATATGGCCAAGTTTCTGGTGATAAGTATGTTTGGATAGTCACACAAACTCAATAGGTTCTAAGCAAAAGCTAAATTTTTTTTTTAATTTTTCATAAAAATAAATGATTTTGATTGTTTTAATATAAGATTATTCGTATCAATATTCATATTTACCAAATTAAAATTAGTTGCAACTTACTTTTCGGTAATTTAACACTTAAAATAATGTATTTGGGGATATTTTATATGTGACAACAACAACAACAACAAATTTAGTGTAGTCCTACAAATAAATTTTGATATTTTATTTGTGATCTGAGTTCTAAGGTTGGAGTTCGATTAGAATGAGGGAGTTTCTGATCAGTTTGGTCTAGGTTCAATTAAAATAAGGAGTAAAAAGATATATAAAGTGATTTTTTAAAATCATATGATATTTTTTAAGTTAAAAAATAAGCCAACGATTTTTTTTAAAAAAATCATATGATATAGACCACTTTTTTAACAGGGTATATCAACTTCAAAATGCAATATTAAAGGGTAATATTAAATGAAATGTCTTTTTTGCCGTACTCAAATGGTTTTCCAATTCAACGTCAACGTAGAGTTCTGCATATGTCCCCATTTCTGTGGAATTTTTCCTGTGGCTGACAAGCTCTCTTTTTCTTCCACTAACTAATGACAAGTTGACAATAACTTTTAGTTAGCGTCTCCCCATATATTTGTGAATATTTTTGGCTAATTATTTGTGGATGAAAATTTGAGTAAAGTTTCATCATGTATTTGATTATAATATTTGAGAAATATATTTTACTTTTAAAAATTCATAAAAAATGAAATTTGTCCAAATACTATTTTTTTTTCTAGTATTTGAAAATTTAAATTATTTATCAAAAATATTTATCAAATAATGGCAAATTATATGACCAAATATTATTTGCCAAGTTTTTTTTTTTCAAAAACTACTTGAAAAATCTATAGCCAAACGGGTCCTAATCTAGCAACTATGTGAAGTGTTTTGGAGTAATATAGTGGATGTTTGGCCATGAAATTAAATATTATTTATTTTGTTTAGAATTTTAATGGAGTTGTGTTTGATCATATTTTAATTTAAAAAAATAAAATTTGAATATACTTTTTTAGAATATAATTTATATTCTTAATTTCAAAACTAACAAAATCACTCACTTACATAATTTATTTAAAGCATACAGTCAAATTTATTCTAAAAGAGTAATATCTCATAATAATAGAGTCACATAATGTCATTGATTAGATCTCATATATAAACTACTATACATTATTATAAATATTTTTTCACTTTATATGAATTTTTTTAAGTTAAAGTTGAAGATAAGATTGTGTTCGCTTAACGTTTTTATAAATAATATTTAGTAAAAAAAATAAAAAAAAATAGGATCATTTTTATAAAAACAATAAATTCAGAGTAAAATTTGACAAAATAAATATTGTCAAAAGTAAAAACAAAATTTTAATTGTTTTCAAATTTCAAATACAACTTCAAATTATATTTGAGATTTTTATAATCAAATACTGATTTTTCAAATAAAGCAAAAAAAATTCCTGCTCAAACAGGTCCATGATTTCCTTTTTTCCATTAGCTGTTGTAGTATTATTTTTATGGGACAGGGGCAAAGTATACAGTATATCTCTCAAGGGTAGAATAGTCTTTTCTAATGTGAAAATGGCGGAAATATTCCAACAGTTATGCAAGAAGGAACTTTGGCTTCCCCGTAAAACAATACAAATAAAAACAATCGCCATTGCCTTTATTATTAACCTTCACAAATACCATCAACTTTTCCATTTTAACCCAAAAAAAGAAAAAGAAAAAAAGAACTTACTTCTCTAATTCCCCTAGTATATATAAACTTACAAAAACACTAGCAAAAGCAAAGTGATCATAACAATGGAGTTACAACAACGTGGATTTTCTCTATTTTGGCAACAAACAATTGCTTTACTGAAAAAGAATTTTTTGCTATCAATGAGAAGCAAAAGAGCTACATTTCTTCAGTTGTTTTCTTCGTTGTTTTTCTTAGGTCTGTTGTTTGGTATACAAAAGGCTATGGATTTTCGGTCTAAACATCCTTCTGCTATTGGCGAAGTGAATGATCCTCAGGCTATAACAAATCCTTCGATACTGCCGTGTGAGCATAAGTTTTTTATTAAACGTCCGTGTTATGACTTTGTGTGGAGTGGAAATGGCAACAAAAGAATTGAGTCAATTGTTGATGGAATTTTGGCTAATAATCCAGGTCGACCTATTCATCCTAGCAAGGTATGGTTTTTTATTTATTTGTCTGTGTTGACGTTTTTCGTTTACTGTTTTGTTTTTTGAAGGATGTAAAGACGGAGCCAGGTAAGGCTGAGGAGGTTCACCTGAACCTGCTTTGGCGGAAAATTACATTGTTTGTACATGGTTAAAATTATTTTTTTATGAATATATATAGTAGATGTTGAACCCCTTTGATTTGTTGTGTGTTTACTTCGGTATATTTTGAATAGCCTTAGTGAACAGGATGTTTGCTTGCTTTTATGCCAATGATCATTTTATTCGTTCAATGGCTTAATTTTCTGGTCAAAATGACCAAGTGTTTAATTTATAGTCAAATTTGATATAAAAGAAAAACAATTTACACCATACATGAAGTGTGTTGAGTTTGTCTCGCATTGCTGTGAGATGGAAATTTAGTCTCTTTATATGATCTTGGACAATTCTTACCTCATGGACTGAGGTAGCTTTTTGGGGCTCAGTTAGGCTCAAGGATCATTTCTTATTATAATATAAGAGTCAAATCCATCCTTATTCTTACTTTGCCCAGTGTTGTCCATGCTCCTGTTTGTTAAAGACTACAACACTAGTGACAAAAATTAGCACACAATAGAAGCCCTAGTTGTTAGCCTATTCCTAGTAGTATTTGGCTATTTGTTTCCTAGTCTAGTGTGGAGAAGTAGTTTCCAGGTAATTAACGTAGTATTTGGTAGTTATTTGTTTCCTAGTCAATTTTGGAGTAGTATTAGGTCTCTGATGTATGCCTATATAAGGTGATGTTATTCACCGTAATAAACTACTACTTTTAGTTGTGTTCAACAATCTGGTATCAAGAGCCGATGAAAGAATTTGACAGAAGTTTGTTTTTCTTCCTACACAATGGGTGATATGCAGCAACTCGGAGTTGTTGGTGGAATCAAGAAGCTCAACAATCAGAACTGCAATACATGGTCAACGTGTATGATGTCTTATATGCAAGGCCAAGATTTACGGGAGGTCATCAATGGGAGCGAGGTTGTACCACCAGAGACAGAAGATACAACTGGTAAGTTGAGAAAGTGGACCATAAAGGCAGGCAAAACCATGTTTGTTTTGAAGACAACAGTTGAAGATGATGTCCTGGAGCATATTCGAGATGCTAAGACTCCGAAAGAAGCATGGGACATGTTTAAGACTCTCTTCACAAAAAAGAATGACACGAGACTCCTACTTCTAGAAAGCGAGTTATTGTTGATAGCACAACGTGATATGACAATTGCTCAATACTTCAAGAAGATGTTGTGCCGTGAAATTTCTGAACTAGATCCAGAAGAAGCCATTAGAGAAACCAGGACAAAGCGAATGATTGGTCATGGTTTGAGACCTGAGCATAGAGGTTTTATTGCAGCTGTGCAAGGATGGCAGAAACAACCATCAATTGTTGAGTTTGAAAATTTGTTAGCTGGTCAAGAAGCATTAGCTAAGCAAATAGGAGGAGTTTCTTTGAAAAGTGAGGAGGAAGTTCTGTACGCCAACAAAAGTAGAGGTGAAGTCAAGCGGAATGGCTTTGGTGGATCTAGAAGATATGATGGTAACACAAAACAGTACAAGAGGAAAAAGTTCCCAGGAAAGTGCTTCAATTGTGGAAAGAAGGGTCATAAGGCAATAGATTGTTGGTTTAGAAAGGAAAAAATTGTGGAAGGTAATAAAAAGGAAAAAATTGTAGAGGGTAATGTTGCTACGTCCAATGACGACGATGAATGGGATGTTGAGGCATGCTTTGCTGCTGAAGAGGAGCTAGCTCTATCAGCAATGACAAGAGACCATATTGATTATGAGAATGATTGGATTGTCGATTCAGGTTGCACAAACCATATGACTGGTGTGAAAGAAAAACTGCAGAATTTATCTGAATATAGGGAAAGTCGTGTGGTTGTAGTTACCTATTGCTCATGTCGGCAGTACAATGTTATCACCTATGTGTGGCGTTGACGATGTATCACTTCAAGGTGTTTACCATGTCCCAGGTATGTAGAAGAATTTATTATTAGTAGCACAACTAACATCCGTAGGCCACTATGTTTTGTTTGGTCCGAAAGATGTTAAGGTATATGGAGAGCTGAACATTACCGAAAAGCCAATGACGGAAGGAAGAAAATTAGACTCTATTTATGTGTTGTCAGCGGAAGCTGCATATGTAGATAAAGCGAGGAAGAATGAGACAGTTGATCTGTGGCATATGCGACTGAGTCATGTTAGCTTTTCCAAGCTGGATGCGATGATGAAGAAATCAATGCTCAAGGGGCTGCCACAACTAGAAGTAAGAAAAGATACAATTTGCACAGGATGTCGGTATGGAAAAGCACATCAACTACCATATAAAGAGTCCAAATTTAGAACAAAAGAAACACTTGAGTTGATACATGTAGATGTGTTTGGTCCTGTAAAGCAACAATCAATTGGCAGAATGAAGTATATGGTAACATTTATCAATGATTTTTTCAAGTACGTATGGGTGTATTTTATGAAGGAAAAATCCGACACTTTCTCAAAATTTAAGGAGTTCAAGGAGGTAGTCAAAACAGATCTTGACAAGAAAATTGGTTGTTTGCGAAGTGATAACGGAGGGCGAATATACTTCAATGGAGTTTCTAGAGTTTCTTCGCAAATGTCGAATAAATCATTAGTTCAAATGTGCTTATACTCCACAACAAAATGGGGTCGCGAAGAGAGAACCGACATCTTGCAGAAATCTGTCGAGGTATGTTTCATGCAAAGAATGTACAAGGAAGATCTTGGGCAGAAGCAATGAAGACAACGACCTTTGTGATCAATAGGCTTCCATAACAAAGGTTGGGTTTCATATCACCTTTTGAGAAAGTGTGGAACCTTAAGCCTACAGTTAACTACTTTCGTGTCATTGGATGTGTGTGCTATGTATTTGTACCTGATCATATGCGCAGCAAAATTGAAAAAAGGTTGTCAGGTGCATCTTTGTAGGATATGATAATCAAAGAAAAGGATGGAAATCTTGTGATCCTACACCTGGAAGATGCTACACATCCCGAAATGTTATGTTTGATGAAGCATCCTCATGGTGGTCTTCAGAAGATGATACACCTTCAAGCTCAGATATCTTCAACGATGAGCTGAAAATTATCCCTTTGATCTTAGGAGAAGCTGAAGATGTAAAAGACGATGATGAAGTTGAACATGGCACAACTCAGAATACTTGGAAAACAGGTGTGTACCGACAATCGAATGAGGAAGGAGAAAAATATAATCCAACTCCAGTTAGAAGAGGACAGAGAATTCGCAAGCAAAATTCTAAGTACGCCACTGCCGCCATAGTAGAAGGAGCTGCAGAAGAACCTGAAACATTTAAAGAGGCATCCCAAAATCTGGAGTGGACTAAAGCTATGAAAGAGGAGATTGGTGCTTTAGAGCAAAATCAGACATGGGAGCTCGTGCCGAAGCCAAGAGATGTCAAACCCATTACTTGCAAATGGGTTTATAAAGTGAAGCGTCGTGTCGATGATTCTATTGAGAGAAACAAAGCTTGTTTGGTGGCTCGAGGTTTTTCTCAAAAATATGGACTAGACTATGATGAAACCTTCAGTCCAGTAGCTAAGCTCACAACAATGCGTGTATTATTGGCGCTTGCAGCAATTAAAGATTGGAAGTTAAGGCAAATGGATGTGAAGAATGCATTTTTGCACGGGGAATTGGATAGGGATATTTACATGATTCAAGCAATTGGTTTTGAAAGCCAAAAACATCCCGAGTATGTGTGCAAGTTGAGAAAAGCACTTTATGGATTAAAGCAAGCACCAAGGGCTTGGTACGGAAAGATTGCTGAATTTTTGACACAAAGTGGCTATGTAATAACACCTGCAGATTCTAGTTTGTTTGTTAAATTCAATGGTGAGAAGCTTCCACTATGTTGGTCTATGTTGATGATTTAATCATAACAGATGACTGTGAAGAAGACATTGTTCTGACCAAGCAAAACTTATCTGTTCGATTTCGAATGAAAGAGCTAGGAGAGCTCAAGCACTTCCTCGGTCTAGAAGTTGATCATATTGAAGAAGGAATGATTCTTCACCAGAATAATTATTCTAAAGAGTTGTTGAACAAATTCGGAATGGTCAATTGTAAGCCATCAATGACGCCAATGGAATCAAACGTAAAAGTTTGTTCACATGATGCGAAAGATTTGCTGGAAGCAACTATGTATAGGCAGTTGGTGGGCAGTCTTATCTACCTAACATTAACTAGGCCGGATATATCATTTGTCGTTGGTGTGTAAAGTCGACGTATGCAAGAGCCAAAGAAGCCTCATTTGGAACCATCTCGGCGAGTTCTAAGGTATGTGAAAGGTACTCTTGGATATGGTATCCATTATAAGAAAGGCGGAGAATGTAAGTTATAGGGGTATTGCGATGCGGACTATGCTAGTGACTCAGACACTCGATGGTCTACGACTGGGTACGTCTTTAAATTGAGGTCAGGAGCTATTTTTTGGTGCAGTAAGAGGCAGCGTACTGTGTCTTTATCAACAACAGAGGCAGAGTATTGAGCTACAACCATGGCAGCACAAGAGAGTACATGGCTTGTGCAACTATTAAGGAACCTACATCAACCAATGGATTATGCAATTCCTCTGCATTGTGATAATTTATCAGCAATTTGTTTGGCAGAAAATGCAATTTTTCATTCAAGAACTAAGCATGTGGAGGTGCACTACCATTTCATCAGACAGAAAGTTTTGCAAGACGAGATCACATTGAAGCACATTGGAACCGAAGGCCAAGTAACAGACTTGTTCACAAAAGGTTTGAGTACCAACAAGTTTGAAGACTTTTGTCATTAGTTAGGCATGGTCAAGGAGGAAAGTTGGTGTCGAGGGGGAGTGTTAAAGACTACAACACCAGCGACAAAAATTAGCACACAATAGAAGCCCTAGTTGTTAGCTTATTCCTAGTAGTATTTGGCTATTTGTTTCCTAGTCTAGTGTGGAGAAGTAGTTTCCAGGTAATTAACGTAGTATTTGGTAGTTATTTGTTTCCTAGTCAATTTTGGAGTAGTATTAGGTCTCTGATGTATACCTATATAAGGTGATGTTATTCACCATAATAAACTACTACTTTTAGTTGTGTTCAACACTGTTGGCAAGCTTGGGCATGCCGAGAGGAGCAATTGTGGGATAGGGATCTTGGACAATTCTTACCTCATGCCTTTGGGGTTGAGTTAAGCCCTAGGTCCATTTCCATCCCAATTCTTCGTTTGCCCGACGTTTTCCATGCTCCTGTTGGCAAGCCTAGGCATGCCGAGAGGAGCAATTGTGGGATAGAGATTTTGGACAATTCTTACCTCATGCTTAGGGCCTTAGGTCCATTTCCATCCCATTTCTTGGTTTGCCCAATGTTTTCCATGCTCCTGTTAGCAAGCCTGGGCATGTCGGGAGGAGCAATTGTGGGATAGGGATCTTGGAAAGTTTCTACCTCATGCTTTTGGGGTTCAGTTAGTCCCTAGGTCCATTTCTTATCGAAGTGTTCCACCTAGTGTGTGTGAGTGAGGGGAGGGTTGGGGAGAGTAGTCATATATGTAGTCAACCTTCACATTGCATTTCTGCAAAGAGGCTATTATCATGTGTGTGATCTAGAGGTATCGAAGGAGAAACTCCACCATTGTGTTGTTTTCTTTTTTTTACTTACTGTTGTCTACCTATAATTCTGTCTTCGATCTCGTTAAGGTAGACTAAAGACCAAGCCAGTCTCAATTGAAAACAAGAAAACAAATATTTTCTCGTCACACTATTTTAACCGACAAAGTCTCTGTGTTGAAAGTTTCTGTGTCGATCCTATTTTATGATCCTTCTTCCTTATGACATTCTAGCAGACGAACAATAGTCTGTTGCATGACGGTGTGATCTCTCCCTCTTATAAAAACCGGTATCTCATTGTTGGAAGCTCGCTCTCTAAAAGTGATTTATCAAATTGTTAGGATTAAAAATTCATAACTTCAGAAATGATAATATGGCAGTGATAAGGCATTGTGGCAGGATTACAATCCCTTTTCTATAAGATAGGTTACATGTAAAGAGAGGAACACAAGATGCCTTGAGAGCAAATCATAGGGAATTCACAGATTAAAGTACTGGTGTCTTTCGCCTTTGGCTTTTAGGCATAAGATGAAGAATATAAGTGGAATAGATGACTAAACAGGCTTCCTCAATTTCACTAAATAAGAATAGACAAGGAACTAAATTTTTGTAGTGGAGCACAATGTAAATGTTATTTCCATATCACTAAAATTCATTTTGTTTTCTCTCATAAAAGATACGGTGGCAGGCGTCGCAGCTCATCAAGACAATCTATTTTCAATTTAAATACAAACATGGAAAGTGTAGATTTTTTTTGTGTGTGTAGGGCACTCACGGCCTTGGAATGAATGAAGCCAAATCATTGTTTTTTTGCTTTATCAATTAAGAATGAGAACAAGTCGTTCATTGGAAAATGGAAGCCACTAATGTTTTTATTTTTCAGGTCAAGTCATTTGGCACAAAAGATGATTTGAACAATTGGCTTGTCAGTGATCCAATGCGTACCCCTGGAGCTTTGCATTTCGTGGAACGAAATGCCACAGTTATAAGTTATGGTGTAGTAACAAATACTTCTACATACATTCAAGTTCCAAGGGTACCTGAAGATCCAACTTTCAAATTCCAACTTCCCCTTCAACTAGCTGCATCTCGAGAAATTGCAAGGTCCTTGCTTGGAGGTAGTATAAGATAACAGTTTTCGTTTACAATTATCATTAATAGATTCCTAAAGAATTTCATCAAAATAAAACACTGTAGCTTTAAGATTGCATCCTTCTTTCACAGATTCAAAGTTCAGCTGGAATGTTGGTCTCAAGGAATTTGCGCATCCTGCAATAGAAGACCCCGAAGCTGAAGATTCATTGCAAAAAGCTGCTTTAGATGTTTTTCTCAGTCCAATATTCTTCTATGCAATCTCCATGTTCGGTTTCGTATTCCAGATTAGCACAATGGTTCTCGAGAAGGAGCTCAAACTTCGCCAGGTAATTAACCCGTATTTGTGAGAATCTTGGATTTCATATTCATTTTTTTCTGACTTCCAACTTGATATACAGGCGATGACTGTGATGGGACTTTTTGACTCTGCTTATTGGTGTTCATGGCTTATATGGGAGGGACTTATGACATTCCTTTCATCACTTCTCATAGTTCTTTTTGGAATGATGTTTCAGCTTCACCTTTTCTTGAAAAACAGCTTTTTGATTGTTCTACTTTTGTTCTTTCTTTTCCAATTAAACATGGTGAGTTCCTTATTACAGAGATACCATCCATGATTAGTTTAGTCACAGTTGTAGTATGTCAGGACTGAAAGCCTTTTGCATCTTGATGTTCTAGGTTGGTTTTGCCTTCTTAATATCAAACTTCATCCGCAAGTCTGCTTCAACTACATCAGCTAGCTTTGCCATATTTGTAATTGGTTGTGGCACTCAGGCAAGTCAATTCTCAGATCTAAACTTCCAAATTCGTAAATGAATCTTGTAACACATTTGTTTTATTCTCTTACAGGCATTTTCATGGGCTCTCTATAGTGACACAAGCCATAAAACCAGCTACAGAAGAACACTTTGGTCCTTCTTTCCGCCTAATCCCTTTTCAGGAGGTCTGTATCTGTTATTAGCAAAGGATGGTCGGATCAGCTGGAGTAGGCTATCCCTGTGTGACGTTAATGACTCATACTGCTATTCAATTGTATGGTAGAGTTTTAGTTTTAGTTTCTCTTTTTAGTTTAAATCTAATTCTCCATGTATCCAAGATGATAAGAGATCCTAAAAACTTGTTTCTCTGCTTTATGTCTTGAGTATGCATGTTAAAACTTATTACCCTCTTTCTTCTTTCTAAAATCAAGTTGTTTGATCATTTCCTGAACTATTTGGACTTGCTAGCTCCATTTCTATCGGTGGCTCATCGCAACATTCTTCTTGTGGCTTGTTTTGGCTATCTACCTCGACAATATCCTACCAAACTCAGCAGGTGTAAGAAAACCATTTTATTATTTTCTGAAACCTGGATATTGGACAGGAAGAGGTGAAGAAAATTTTAAAGGTACTACAGAATTTGACTTATTACTCTTATTTCCTCAGTAATTCTATTGACATCCTTAATTAACCAGGCTTCATATTCTTTTTAAATTCAGAAAATGCCCCATGTTGTGGTTCTGGTTCTGCACCTCCAAATGACAGTTTTAGTCAAGACGATGAAGATGTTCTTGATGAGGAAAATAGGGTGAAACAACAAGCGAAGGAAGGCAACATTGATCCTAATGTTGCTGTGCAACTACAAGACCTTTATAAGATGTATTCTCGGACAATAAGCTTTAGTTGCCATTCTTGTTGCCTTCTCTGTTGCTACTGTAGATGCAAGATTAAGAAACCCTTTAAGGCTGTCCAGGTGAAGTTCCCTACTCCTTTGCTTGTAAGTTGTATTTGGCTAAACTGAATGAGAAAATAGTATTTCTTTATCCTAGCAATAAATCATCAGATGTTGGACTTTCACAGTTTGTGCATCTCTTTCTAGTAAGATGGCTACTTTTGACGTGATATAAGATGCATATTTTTTGAGTTTTATCATTTAGTATCTGCACTTGAAATAAGTAAAGGCATCATCCACATATGGTTCTCATCAAGCATTTCACCCTCCATATCTGCAGTCTGCTTCCCTGCAGGCTACATTGTATGACAGCATAGATATGGACAACCTTTGCAAATTTCTCGATTTTCATCATAGAATTTAATGAAATATGTGTTTCAATTAAAGGTGTCTTTTTATTCAGGGACTCTGGTTAAATCTTGAGAAGGATCAATTGTTCTGTCTCTTGGGACCAAATGGAGCTGGAAAAACAACTGTAATTAGTTGCTTGACTGGCATAATTCCGGTTACACGGGGAAATGGTGATATATTTCTTTTAAAAGTTCCAAGTTAGAACATGTTCTCTTTTGATTGAGCATGAGTTGCTTAACTTATATATGTTGATTTCTGGCAGCACTAATCTATGGAAATTCTGTTCGAAGTTCGGTTGGCATCTCCAACATAAGAAAACTGATTGGAGTCTGCTCACAGGTAGCGATTTGAGTCTGCTCAAGAGTTCTGCACTCCTTGGCTTGGTTTTTCTTCCATTGACTTTGTGTGGCCATACTGCAGTTTGACACACTTTGGGATGCACTATCTGGACAAGAGCACCTTGAACTTTTCGCCACCATCAAAGGCTTATCCCGAACTTCAATAAGATCAGTATGTATCTGAAGCCTTCCTTACTTCTTCTCGGAGTAAAAGAATACGAAATGATTAAATTTATCTAAATATTTGTGACTTCACTGGCCTATATTCATTAGTCATATATGTTTGCATCCTACATAGATTGCCACAATTGTCCTCTTACTCTTTGATTGAAGAACTGGCTATTGCATATGACTTCTCACTAAAAACTTAGCGATTTACTTGAATGGCAGGAAGCTAAAAAATTGTTGGCTGATGTGAAACTTGATGATGTTGCCAAAGTGAGAGCAGGTAGCTACAGTGGTGGAATGAAACGTCGCCTCAGTTTAGGAATAGCATTGATTGGAGATCCGAAACTTCTCTTTTTGGATGAACCAGTATGCAACTTTTAGAAGCTTTGGTCAAGTATAATCTATGTTTTGTTTCTTCAATCCTAAGGTAAATTCATGCAACTTGTAGACAACAGGTATGGATCCCGTAACTCGGAGGCATATCTGGAGTGTAATTGAGGCTGCAAAGCAAGGACGTTCTATTGTTCTGACGACACATTCTATGGAGGAAGCTGATATTTTATCAGATCGCATTGGAATTATGGCAAAGGGCAGACTTCGTTGCATTGGAACATCAACCTTGCTGAAGTCTCGATTTGGAGCTGGATTTATCGCTAAAATTAGCTTCAGCAAAGTTGCTAATGGTGTAAATGCCATGGAAAATACGAAGCATCACGAGGCTGTCAAAGAATTCTTCAAACAGGTTCTTTCTAGTAATGAAGCTTTTAAAGATTATATTCAATGAATAAACAAAGTGCCCTTAACTGAACTATTTGTTTTACAGCATATAGATGTCACACCAAAAGAGGAAGATAAATCCTTCTTGACTTTCATTATCCCTCATGAGAAGGAGAAGCTACTCGAAGTAAGTACCTCGACAAGGTTGCTTAAGACAAGCATAACATGTCTTTTGATCAGGAAATACTACATGTCCTGATTTTATTTGCACATTTGTATCAGAATTTCTTTGCAGAGCTTGACAACAGAAAAACGGAGTTTGGCATATTAAATATCCAAATTGGTCTTACAACGCTAGAAGAAGTGTTCTTGAGCATTGCAAAGAAGGCAGAACTAGAAGTGGCTGCATCTGAGGAAACTACGAAGACACTGATTTTACCATCAGGGACTACTCTTCAAGTAGGTTACAGAATTATATTTATGTTACAGATTAAATCATATACACCGACAGTATAATCTTTTCTTACACTATCGGAAAGTTTTCACTGATCTGGTAAACAAGAAAGATGAAAAACAAACTGAGCTGATTTGCATTACAATTGGAATACAGGTACCTGTGGGATCAAAGTACGTGGAGATCCCTGGCACAATTTCTACAGAGAACCCTCGTGGCCTTATGGTCGAGATTTATTGGGAGCAGGATGATCATGGCAATCTCTGCATTTCAGGCCATTCAGATGAAACTCCAGTTCCACCTAATCTTCAAATATCAACATCCAGTTTAGTTATTGCCAGGCCAAGAGTGTAAGATTGAGAACAGTGACCAGTTTTATAAGTATTTGTTTTGGAAGATTTTAAATGTTTTCTTTAAATTTTGTATTTGGAATTGCGGGAACTTTTGGGTGGATCCATTACTCGCTTATTTATTAACTCAAACTCATTTTGACATGCCCTATTTCAGCCCAATCCGCCCATTTGACAACCCTAGATCATCATGCCTAAAACAGTAGAGGACTTTTGATCAGGTGGGAGATAAGAGAGGTGCATGAAAGTTTTGTTGTTGTTACTGATCTAATACAAGTAAATAAAAGTGTAGGATAGAAAACTTGTTCTTAATTCCTCTCTGGCAATCCAGTTTAAAATGAAATACATATAATCGTATTCATAATCCAATGTGATATCATAGGGAGAAATTGATTTTGTGTTCGAGTTTTATATCACCGATTACGATATAGAGCAAGCAAGCGTAGGTTGGGGGCAGAGTGACCATTATAGTTACTAGTTTGGCAAAACTCAGTATTTTTTATTCAAATCTTGTATATTATATAGCATAGGTGTTAGGTAGTAGCAAACATGTAATTTCTAAGACATCTAAAATGGGTTGTTGTACACCATTGTTCCTATCACCAATACAAGGTGTGTTTTCATGTGTTTTGTCCTCTAGTCATGACATGTTGGTTACTATTACTTCTCATTGAGCATTTCAATGTCAACAACACTTCTTCCGTCCATTAATGTTTTGAAAGAATTATTTGTATATAACCAATTCAATTCTCCAACACTTATCATTTTAGTTATCTAGAGAAAATAAATGGAAAATATAACAACAAAAAAGTGTAAATATAATGGAGGAGTGAGTGAGTGAGTGAGTAGTACAGTAGTACACCTTTAGATCAAAAATTCTGCTTGAACTTAAAGTTCTAATTGTGTTTTAAATTTCACGAACAGACTCCGATTTACAAGTTGAAACACCATTATTTGCAAATCAAGTCCAAAAACAAATGTGCTCAAAAACAAGAAAAAACACAAAGCAGCATGTAGTGATATACAAGTAGAACATTTAATTGTTGGATTTGTGCTTCAAATGGGTTGGTCTTTAATTTTTGCACCACAAGGCAAATAACTTTTTCTCAGGGGTACGTTTATATTTTTGCATCATAATATCCCATAACTTAAGCTCCGCGCGTTTAAAGATCTTATATTCACTAGACATAAGTTTGATAGCTAAATACAAAAATTAAAGACCAACCCATTTGAAGGACAAGCTGTGCAAATAAATAGTCTACTTGTATATTAGATTTGAAGGGGAACCTTACAGTAACCAATAAAGTTGATGCCATGTGACTAAGAAGTCACGAGTTCAAGCCGTGGAAACAGCCTCTGACAGAAATGTAAGGTAAGTCTGCATACAAGACCCTTGTGGTTTGACCCTTTCGCAGACCCAGCACGTAGCGGAAGCTTTAATACACCAGACTACCTTTTACATAGGTTTGTGAATTTTGACCAAAAGAGTGTCGAATCCGCCAACTCAGCCCGTCAGCAATCTGCAACAACGGTAAGGAGTTGTTCAAAATTTGAAAACCCAAATTGGTTGGGCCCACAACATGGGCCCAGCCCAAAGAGCCGTTCCAATATTCCCCAACCTTTTTTTTACTTTTGATTTGATTTTGAAGCAGTTCTCACATTTCCCGCTCAGACGCTGTATATAAGCAACTATTCCTTCATTTTCGCATTCATCAAATCTTCACATACTAGTTCTCTCGTCTATCGAAACCCTACAATTCAATCATTCATCATGGAAGATTCCGCTAAAGATCAATCCTCTCTTTCCGGTATCGCTCTGTTAAATTCTCTGTGCTTTTGATAGCCTAACTAATAAAGTTGTTGTTACGTGACTTGGAGGTCACAGGTTTATGCTTTGAAAACCGCCTCTTGCAGAAATGCAAGATAAGGCTGCCGCCTGCCGGCTGTATACAATAGAACCTGCACATAGCGGAAGCTTGAGTGCACCAGACTGCCTTATTTATGATTGATTATATGAATCTGTATGTATATATGTATATGTGTGAATTTTTCGTTTTGCAGCAAAAGCTAAGCAATCATCGTCGAAGCTTCTGCGGTATCCGTTGCGATCGGCTTCTAAATCGAAGGAGGAGAAGCCGCCTTTGACTGATTCCTCCAACTCTTCGGCTTCTGCTAGGTCTTTGATCTCTGTTTATCTCTGTAAATCTGTATTTTCTTAATTTAGATATCTGATATACGTATATGCTAATTAGATTATACGTAAGATGAATTTTGGATTGAAATTGCGTTGTATGCTGATATATAATTGAGTGGGTTTTTTTTTTTTCTGGTCTTCTACTGTTTCCATCGGGTTTAACAATTAGGATACCACTTATTATATGGTAATGTTTGGAAATAGAAAAAACCCAATTAAGTTGCAGACAGAACCTTCCTCCATGTGAAATGAGGTGAAATCTTATTGATCCAATGATCGGTGTTGGTTGATTGGCCTATTATATAATTCAGTGAAGAATTTTCCACCTTGATCGTTTTGTTAAGTTTCCGTTTTTATGGTACTGAAACTTGCTAGGAAGAATTTTTTCTGGCTTGTATGTAGCTTACAGAATCAGTAGATGCATCTCTGAGCAAATTTTAAACACAGTTCGTGGTTGAAGTTTTTAATTTTCTGTTTACATTGTTACGTGCTACACTCTGCTTACCTCTCATTTGGTTGGTTGTGATGTATTAACTTGCCTTCCCTTTTAGTGTGCGAAGGTTTCTGCATTTCATTTTATGGACTTAAACATAAAGACTTTAGCTTCTTGTATCCATTTTGGTACTTGTAACAAGAAATAAGATCAGGAGGTTGCAGGTTCGAGTTGTGGAAACAGCCTCCTGTATAAATGCAGGATAAGGCTCGTACAATAAACCCTTGTGGTCCTGCGCATAGCGGGAGCTTAAGGCACTGGACCAGTTTTTTGTTTTTTAACAAGAAATAAGACATAATTTTTAAGAGCCACGGAGAATGACTTCCAAACAAAGTAAACTAATGAGAGCTACATTAGACAAAGGTTGTCAAAGATGCAACTAGTCCAAGTCATCTTATTCTTATTTCAATTGCTAAGTGTAACTATTTGTTCTCCTGATTCAGAACTTAAATTGTTCTCTGCTTCATATGTATTTCAGGGGAAGACCTGCATCAAGTGTCAGTAAGAGTGTTGCTGTTTTTCCTCTCTCTGTTAAGGAAAAATTGGCGAAGCCTCCAAGAAGGCTGTCTGTTCCCTCCAAGTCAATTGCCAGCCCGGCTTCTAGACCACTTGGCACCAAAACTCCCATTTCTGAAACGAGAGCAAAGAGATCTTCTAATAACCAAGGAACATCGGATTCCCAGCTATCAAATGTTTCAAAGACCTCGAATAGAAAGAAATATGACCTTATATCCTCAGCTTCCTATTGGCTATCACAGATTAAGCTTTCTGAATCTGCTGCTAAGCATTCAATTTCCCTTGGCCTTTTCAAACTTGCTTTGGAAGCTGGCTCTGAGGTATGATATTGTATCTTAGTGACTAGTGCTACAGATCTCACTATTCCATTATTTTTCTCATTTCTTTCGTTAAGCAAAAACTATAGTTTAAATCACATTTTTTATTTCAGTTGATAAGATCATTGTTCGCCTTTATTGCATTGCAATGTGCTTTAGCAAAACTCAATTTTCAGAAACAATTTGGCTCTTGTAGTTGGTTAATTTGTGCCAATATGATTGAAAATATTTACAGCTTTTTTGCTTTCGTTTCAGCCTCTTCAACGTCTGAGGGATGAGCTGAAATCTTATGTGCAACGACATACCCTTGTTGAACTTGAGGAGCCGGTGAAGCAATTGTTTGACAGCTATAATATCCTCCAAAATTCTGAGCAGTTGCAAGTTTCTGAGACTTGCTCTCATGTGCCTAAAGATGGGTCACGTTCATCTGATGATGACTTACATAGCTCTTCGTCATCTGCTGCTAACACTGAGAAACTGCAAGTCTTGAACAAAGATTCTACTAAAACTGAACAAGTGAAAGAACCAACCAAGCAGAAGCCTTCAAAGATTGGAAGCACTCCTAGGACCAGGAATTCTGTAACCAAAATTGTTGGAACTGCGAAATCTGCATCACAAAAGGCTGGAGGTCGTATCACAAAAGAGAAACTTCAAAAGCCTGTTAAGCCAGAACCAAATAAGGATAAGGTGAAAAGACAGGGAAAGAGGTCTGCTCAAGAAGGAGAAGGTAGTTATGAACGTACCTTCCTTGGTTAAAAATCGTTCTACTGTTTGAGCTATAAGTTAGTTACTAATCTTTTGCTTTTGCAGGGCCTGTTAATGCCTGCACTTCAGAGAATGTCCTTGAAGAAGACAAAGAAAATGTGGTAAGGGGCAAAAAATAGTTTTTCATTTTGATAAGTTGTATTTCCAGTGATCGAGCCGCGAAAGTTGTCTCATAGATTGATTATTCCCAATTGTATACTTCTACCTTTTTATATTGCATTTAACTGTACTAACTGCTGTAAAACAATTATGCAGGATACTGCACAAACAGAAGTGATTAGCACTTGAAGTTTTTGGCAGTCATATCAGAGGCCAAGGTGGAAGTGTTTGAATCTGGAGTGTGCATTCCAATATTGGATTTGTGTGTTTTATTTGTTTATTTATTCTTTTTATGGAAAAAAAAAATTACCGAAGCCATTATACAGACGTGTTAGTCTATTTGTTCGTATTGGAATTCATGCAAGACATACAGTGTGTCTTTTTATTTTACAGCCTATGCTCTTGCAGTTGAATACTATATTGGAAGTAATTATACCTGTGGCATAGACATTGTGAATTTATGATATTGTCATTTGTATTACAGTATATTGAATTAGCTTTTGATACAATAGCTAAGTGATATCCTGGCATCTTTCATTCCTAAAGTTTTGAGTTTTTTTTCCTCCAAATTAAGTGATTTTCATCTTTGTAAACAATTAGCATGAAATGAACGAAAGGTTGTTTGAATTTGTGTCTGGTCCACTGCTACAGAGAAGCAAATCAAGTAGTTGATAAATTGGCCTCTCTGAGTTGCAACCTTCTCACCTCTCGAGAATATTTGAATTACAATGACCTTCCTCCCCCTCAAGTGAAAGGGGTCTTTTCACAGTAGATAAATGTGGGCTTCCCTTCATTCGTTTTGTGTCTCTTACTAGAGCTAGCATCTTTTTTGAGCCACTATGAATTTGGTTATGGCCTTAGATAGTTTATCAGTTGCATTTACCGCATCTCATGTTCATAGATAGCTTAGGCTATCTACCAAAGTAGCATAGGGAGATGGAGCACTGCTCATTCCCTCAACTCACTGTGTGATGTTCCCTGTTTTGGAGTTGAATAAAATGTCCTATTAAAAAAAAAAAGTTTGTCTGGTTCTGACTCCTGCTACACAAAATTCTCATGTGCAGTGACATTGCCTTATTACATGCATAAATCTTTTATCCACTGCTATATTACTCCCGCCGACCCAATTTACGTGGCACTGTTTAACCGAGTACAGAGTTTTAAGAAACAAGGAAAGATGTTCTTCACAGTAAGTGTTAAGTGAAACCCAATAAGGATAAAACGGGGATGGTGTCATTAAATAGTTGTCAAATAAAAAAACAAGACATTTTTTTGGGGACAGATTAAATAGGAAAAGGTGCCACATAAATTGAAATGGAGGGTAACTATTTTCTATTTGCTAGAAGAAATATCACCTCTTGGACAAGTGAAATATGATTCATCTCTCCTATCGTGAAATGCAGCTCTATTGACATGTTAGCATATAAACTGAAGAATACTATGATAATTACGCCTTTAATTAAAGAGAAGTTGTTTTCTACTCCTTTTAAAAAAAATATTAACCTAAACTTTTTACACATAAGAAATCTGAAAAGGTCATTTACTTCTATTCATGTTGTAAGAGGGGAAAGAGATCTTATTTCCTCGATTTTCACAGTACAAAGTAGCCAAATAAAGTCCGTAACAAAAGATGTCTTTATTTTAAAAACAAATTAGCCAGTATAATCTACTACAGTATTCTACATTGAGCATACACCGGTGATGGCTGCAGCCTGCAAATGGTTATGGCCGGGAGTCTTACACAGTATTCTACATTGAGCATACACCGGTTATGGCTACAAATGGTTACAGCTAAGAGTCGTGGCTACAAATGGTTACGGCCAGGAATCTTACTTCTTTTAACCGCCTGGCTAAAAATGTAAAAGATTTTGACAGCTCAACTACTCAAAATTTAACGTATAGGATAATGAGTATTTATAAAAACCAATTCCCTTGCATTTCTTAACCACAATGCACATCCATATTTTACAGGAGCTTGTCAATGCAATGCAGCAAATGACAATTAGGCAAATAGCACCAAGCCAGAATACTAGGACCAAAACAAATATGTTCCATTAAAATAAAATTTCAAAGAGGAGGTTTCAATCCGTAAATGTAACATAGATGAGCGAACCATGGTGCTCTTTGATTTGAGGTCTGCAATGACGTCTTTCTTCTGTAGAATCAGTCTGCAGTCCAGCTCTGCTCCACAATTTCTCTCACTCTGCGGTTGTACTCCCTTTTATTCTCACTGAACATCCGAGCTGCTTCCGAATTTGCAGGCGAATTGGGATTTGGATCACACAGCAACGACTGCAATAATAAGAGTGTCGGTCATTCGCAAACAAGAAACTCATAGTTTGGTCATTCGCAAACAAGAAACTCATTAGTTTTCTTTTTTCATAATATTTTCATTAGTGGGCAAGTACATAAATGCCATAGTTTTATTCAAGCCTTCATATTCCTCTGCATGTACGTCCCCGTAGGATATAACATACAGCTCAGGTTCTCTTGACACGCTTAATGGAAAATACAGGGCCACTATTGCTCTGTCTTCTCTCCATTAACCAACGAACAGTCCAAATAATTAAAAAATTCCAAGCAGGATCTTTGTGAGCAAATTTAGCTAACAACACCATTTGTCCATTTCCTTGTTGCAGTACAGCAGAGTTAAAATGCTTAAAACTAAGGAACGGAAACCCTTAAGCCATACTCCTCAGCCCTCACTCAAGGTTATTAAGCAATTATTGCTTGACACAAAGCTTCCAACAAGAATCCGGAAAAGTAGGAGGATAATATGTCAAGCGTCTGAAGTGTATCATCCATGTAATAACAATTTTTACTTCTGCATCAGGATCTATGCCTTGAATTGCATACATTAAGAAATAGGTCTAATACCATTTTTACTCTGCCAAGATCAACTTCAAACAAGTCAACATCCAGATATACACGAGAGATCGATCATCTCATTATTGAATGTACTTGTCAAAAAACAATTTATATTCAAGTACCAACATCATACACAGCCTCTCTACTTCTTCAGAGGTAGTGGTATGGACTGCGTACACTTTACCCTCCCCAGATCCCACTGTGTGAGAATACACTGGGTATGTTGTTGTTGTACCAACATCATACACAATTCTATGTTTTTTCTCTTCTTTTTTTGGGAGGATGGTGGGTGGTGGGAGGGAATCTTGTTAAGCTAAACACCAGTAGTCAGGGATTAAGTACACATCTTCATGCAGAATGTTACTTGCACTTGATCATAACTTGTACGAGATTAATTTATCATCATACGAGTGATTTGACACAAATACAAGCATTATCTTAAGGTTAAATAAACATACCGTTTCTCTCCATGATCCAGCAGCTGTAGCAATCGGCAATTAAGCGGGAATTTGCAAAACCGCTAATTACCAAGCTCTCTCAATAGTCAATACTGGGAGAACTAACACAAATGAGCTGTCACACCCCCTTAACTACGTATTAAAGGAAGTAAATATGCTTGGGGGGTTTTCTCAAGATAGCTAAGGGAGGGAAGTTGGTCTGTATTTATAAAGAAACTTCAGGCCAATAACTAATCGTGTCTCACTTATCTAAGCATATAATGCAATTAGATGATTAGGCTTTATACGTTTTATTTACGACTTGGGTCAAGCCACCACCCTTTTCAGTCAAACCACCAATCAATGTAAAGTCCACTTCCAACATTTTTCACTTGGACCTCGTTGATGTAAAGTTAAGAAAATAATATTTGAAAATTTTGTTATAGTGAAAAATCATTTTAGAAAAGACACAAGACTGTATAGCGACCACATTACTAACATAATCAAGTATCCAATGGCTCTTACATAAAATCCATCAAGTTCCAATGAAAAATACTAACACTGACACATAGAAGACACTATTTCAAGTTATGAATTCTATCTATGATCACAGATATTACAATCCCCATCAACATGGATCCAACATGTACACTAAGTATATTATCCTTTCTAACCAAGACAAAAAATAACAATAACCACCAGAAAGCTTTAATCCTCCCAGTGACATAAAAAAGATATCACCTCTAGAAATTTCTCTTGTGCCTTATCCAAGACAATCAAAGTCACAGCCGCAAAACTCGACATTGTAATTAGTTTAAAGAATATTTAATCAGAGAAATAATGAAGCAGTGCAGCCAGTATACACATGACAAGCATCAATTAACATAAACTTGAACATCAGTAAGGTAATATGCATTCCAACAACAATATGCAAGCCTTATTCCAATGACACTTCCGCTCAACCTTTTAAGGTCAACAGTATTGAACTCATTGTACTTCTAAAATCATGGATTGAAACATTGAACTCGTTAAAATTCTAGCAGCTTTTCAAAATATACACACACTCACACACACTCTCTAGCAGCTTTTCATATATATATATATATATATATATATATATATATTCTAGCAGCTTTCCATATAAAATTATTTGGTCCAGTGGAACTCGAAGTTTGTAAGCTCCATCTGCCACTGCTTTCCACTAAACAAAGATATCAAGAGACTCTTAAGTCTTAAAAACTATAATCCCTCCCGTTCCATTTTATATGCAAAGTAGCAAATAATTGGTGGTGAGAGTTCCACATGTATTTTCATTTCATCTTAGCATCCTTATTTTACCCTTGATGACATGACTTGTTGGCGCCCCTCGATGTAGAAGTTCATTCTTTTTTTTTTTTTATAAAAGAATGAACTTCTACATCGAGGGGCGCCAACAAGTCATGTCATCAAGGGTAAAATAAGGATGCTAAGATGAAATAGTTTCCAAAAGAAATATATACCATTCTTTTTTTGACAGACTAAAAAAGAAAGTCCGTTACATAAAATGGGACACATGCAGTAGCCTAACTCTCTTTATCCAAAGGATTAGCACCATTGCATCAATAAATCAATGTGTAATATGATCAATGATTATAT
This sequence comes from Capsicum rhomboideum, assembly GCA_031232105.1. Classification (NCBI taxonomy): domain Eukaryota; kingdom Viridiplantae; phylum Streptophyta; class Magnoliopsida; order Solanales; family Solanaceae; genus Capsicum; species Capsicum rhomboideum. The sequence continues at coordinate 9,132,994 of CP124713.1, read as the reverse complement.
CATCCTTTTCACCATGTATCTCACATTAAGAAGCTCCAAATTAACATGTTTAGACTCATGATGTCTTTATTTGTGATAGCCATCAATAACATGAAAGGGCTTGTTTATGCCCCACACTGAATTGCTAAGTTTGCACTCCACAGGCCTATTTGTACCCAGCTACAATCTCTTCCCTTATAAAAGAGAAAAGGGCCCCTTGGCCAATGATGTGTTTACCCGCTTCCTTAAAATCCATATTTCATACAATTTCCACTAAGAAAAGTTGTGTTAGCCCAGTGTTCCAAATGTTATCCCTTGATGGAACAAGAGAAGGAGTTTTTTTCATGGTAAACACTCCTTTTGGGTAAGTTTCAGAAACTAACTTTTCCATGTAGCAGTCAGTGTTTCTCTTCAAAGTCTGTTTAAGATATTTATTTATAATGACTAAGTTTAAAAGTTAAGACAAATCGACAAACTAGTATACTCCATGGAGCACTTCTGACCTTCCATCTCTTCATGCCACTTGTCAGCTCAATAGAGAGACTCATACATTCCGATGTACACAACGGAACAAGTCAAAGATTTCATCCCAGTTATGAAAACATGGAGAGCCCACACTCCAAATTAATAACCCATGAAGGGGGAAAGTAGTTGACCATGTCATAATATTTTGTCTGATTGAGTCTTTGGACCTTGGCCTTACCTTTCTAGACAATCTAGAAATAGAAACCCTGCTGTAGGCAAAAATGCTTGAGAAAGAACAGTCTTGTCAAAGATTCCCACACCAAACAATCTTTTGGAATCACTTTGGTCTGATTTCTTAGAGGGTGTTTGGATGGGCTTATTTTTAGGTGCTTTTGGCTTTTAAGCAATTTTAAATTTTTGGAGGTGTTTGGCAAAGCCACAAAGTGCTTTTAAGCACTTTACTTTAGGCTTAAAAAAAGTACAAAAGCCAAAAGTTGGTTGCTACTAACTTTTGGCTTTTAGCTTTTAGCTTATAAGTCACTTAAAAAAAAAAGCTAATCCAAACACCCCCTTAGCAATTGCTTCATCATTATAAATAAACAGATTCAGAGGGCAAATGCACAATACAAAATGCAAATGTAACGATGTAGCTGAAACTAAAACAAAGGGAAGTCAAGCTGTCACAAGGATGATATCTCTGACTCTATGGAATGAGGAACAAAAAGCTCCGACTTTGCATCACATAGTTTTCATTTAGCTCTGAATTTTAACCATTGGCTTTAACAGTTAAGCTCAGGACAAAGACATGGATAACTGAAATAATGTGACATCTAAAGATCAATTACAGCTTTATACCTGAATGGATGTAAGTATGGCTGCAACATCATATATTGGACTCCATTGATTTTGAAGAATATCCAAACATATACTTCCATCTGCATAAACTGGAAAAAACCAAAAGGAAAATTCCAAACTCAAAATTGACTTTTCCTATTCTCTGATTTAAATAAAAATCAAATCTTAAACTCCAACTTACTATTAGGATGAAACATGCGAGAAACAAATCGCACTGTTGGTGGCTTATTGGGGTAATCCTCAGAGAATTGAAGAGTCAACTTGAACGTACCTGATATTCTCAAAAGTAATTACAAACGAAATAGTTAATTTATGTCAAGACTAAGAAATTTGGGGGGGAAATCATATAATGTCAAAAGATGTCAAAAGTAACAAAAGCTACAGGAAGTACTTGCTAACACCAACTATCGTTACTTTTAGGCATAGAGTAATACACTAACAAGAGATGACAAGACAAAAGTGACATGGAAAAACCATGACTGGGAATGCTTGGACTGGGAGATCAAAGAAAGGATTCAAGCATTTACAACACTAGAATATGCATCACCTCCTTCTTTCATAACATTTATCACTACTTTTTCTTTCAGTAAGAGTGTCTGGGGAGGGGACGAGGGGTGAGAATCTCCAAAAATGATTATTCAGAATTCCAGATAACAGAAAAGAGAGACTGAGATGATTAAAACAGCATTGAGTTGTATAGACAACGAAGCATAAACAGTGGATGTGCACCAACAACTATGCTTTAAGCCTTTAACATTCTTCTGCCACACTGCACTAACGACCAAATGCAAGGATAACTCACCGCCATCCCAAGGAGTGTCATCAGGACTGCAGGTTACACCAAAACGAAGAGAAACCAGAAAGTAGATTATTCAAACCATACAAAAACAACTGCCCCAAACCGACATCAAACACATATTTGGCGCATTTGAATTACACAACTCACCCAAATATGACAGCATTCCAAAGCATAATGTTGTTGTCTTGAGGTGCACCACTAATACCAGCAGGAGGGTCCTGCTGCAACCTCTTGAAATCCCTCATCAACCTCTTTCTAGCTGGAGTCGACATCGTGGCCACCTGCAAATTCACATGGTCAAATTAACTAACATAAAAGGAGGAAACATAAGTAATCATCTAGGAAACAACCCAACCAAAGAGAACTACTATTGACCATTCTATGTTTTCCCTTTGTTCCTATGACCGAGACTTCGAAACTTGGGGATGATGGGCCGAGCCCTCTACTCTCTTCCACTTAAATACTTCACTTAGTTCGCTTAGCGCTGGGTTCGTACTAGTGGCCTAAGTCAAAATTTTCATTTCTGAACATCATGTCGATATCAAAAGTATGTAGAAGTTTATATCACTCAAAACGAAGTCATCCACAGGTATAATCAAGTTCTCAGTTTCCTCAGCTCATGATCCGATTCTAGTAAGCTCAATTATAATCACAAAGCTCAAATTCCAGCACAACAAACCCAACCAAAGAGAACTACTATTGAGCTTTCTCCATTTGTCCTTTTTTCCTATGACCTAGACATCGAAACTCAGGGATGATAAGCCCGGCCCTTTACCCTCCTCCACTTAAATTCCACGCCAATATCAAATGTATGTAGAAGTTGTTTAAATCACTCAACACAAAATCATCCAAAGATATAAATCAGATTTTCAGTTTGCTTAACTCATAATCCAATTCTAGACAGCTCAATTATAGTTACAAATCTCAAATTCCAGCAACAACAAATAACAATAACACGAAATCATCCACAGGTATAAATCAAAGTTCTCAGTTTTCTCAACACGTAATCCAATTCTAATCAGCTTAATTACAAATTCAAAGCTCAAATTCCAGCAGAACAAATAAGAAGAACCAACTGTAGCATACAGGAAAATTAGGGCACGCACATACAATTCCCCTTATATATAACACTATTCACTTTCGATCAAAAAAATAATCAGTTCACTTCAGAAAATTAAGGCTCGCACATACATCACAAAACAAAAAAAAACAATTGAATCCACAAGCTAGAAACTAAATTATAACTATTCAGTTTTAGCAGTATCATTCACATGTTTTACCTATTTTAACAAAAAGAAATTCAGTTCGTTTTTCGAGTTTAATTGAAGTGTAAAGATCCATCGGAAATTGAGAACAGAAAATCAAAGGACTTACCAAGGCGGCGAGCTAGGGTTCAGGGCTAGCTGGGGCTTCTGCTTTGTGTTCTCTCGGAGCTGCCCCTGGAGTGGGAGAGAGAGAAAAGAAGAGAGAAAGAGAGGGATGAATATATAGTGTTACAGCACTGATTTATTTTAAGGGGTCGTTTGGTAGAGTGCATAAGATAGTATTGAATATAGTGTATTAGTAATATTGGAATTAGTAGTGCTGGAATTAGTTATGCTGGGATTATTTTTTATGCAGTGTTTGGTTTGATGTATTGAAAACAACATATATTGTTATATTTTTAAAATGATATTATTTGTTTACAAAAATACCCTTGATATTTTATAATTTTGTGTATTTTCTTTGCAAAGCTTTATTATTCTTTCCTTAAAATAAAAAAAAAATCAATAATATAACTAATAATTTACTTTGAAATTTCAAGATTTAATCATTTACTTGCAGGAATTATTATTTTTTTTTGGTTATCTTTTCTTTATTTGTTCATTATTTGTTTGTTGTTCCCAGTTTATAGTGTGCTCAAGTTGGAGGGAGGTACGTGTAACTTTTGAATGATACGGTGGAATCTTTATTAACATAAAATTGTGTTTCGTAGAGTGTTAATGCTAACTAGAAAAATTATTTTTATTTGTGATATATCTTATTTACAAAATTAAATCTTGTATGCAAACATGCAATATATTTTCCGGTCTTGACCAATTTACTAAAACATAAATATTTTTTTAAGTTAATGGAGTAGTTTTTTTTATGACAAATTATTTGGAGAAAAATTGTCATCTTAATAAATTGAAAAGAAATAACTCATTGAATAAATTGAAAAAGATTTAGAAAAGATTTAAAAGGATTTGAGGGTATTTTTGTCTTTACATGCCTTTATCCCATGGTATTAAACTAATACCGCCAAAGGGGAGGTATTAGTTATACACCTTATAATACCATGTAGGGTGTATAACTAATACATGGATTAGTTATACATTGTTCCCAAATCCTACCAAACAAAGGACTATATAATACCATACCTAATACATATATTATTTATTCTAATATATCCTACCAAATGACCCCTAAGTGTTTTTGAGGCAAAAATGACTTTTAAATAGTGTTTGAATAAATTTAAATAGTGCATTTAATTTTAAGCTAAAATATTAAAAATAAGCTAAAAAAAATATCTTTAATTTATGAATTTTAACTTAAAATATTAAAAATAAATCAAAAATTATAAATTAAAAATTTTAATTCATGACTTCTGATTTATAAGGCAAAACCAAAAGATAATTCAAACGGGCACATGGTATTATTGAAAAGATATGAGTGCGTGATGACCTTTGAGTGGGTCGGGTCCCACCTTAGCCGGCCCCAATCAACCTGTATCTCATTCGTTGCATTTGGCACCTTATACTCCCAATCTATTTTATGTTTTATTTCATTTTAGTTGGTCATTTTATTAAAAATAAATATTTTATATTAATTAATTATTTATTAAATTAAAATAGAATTAATAAATTTTATTTTATTTTATTTCTATAATTAATTATAATTTTAATGTTTATTTTTATGTCTAATGAATATTATTAATATGGATAAAAAGTAAAATAGTAAAAATCATCACTCTATTTATAATATTTTAATCACTGTATAAAATAGAATATGTCCAATTAAAATGAGACGGAGGAAATACTTGATTAGGTAAAAATATAAGTGGCGTTTGACCATGAAAATAAAAAGACTTTTTCACTTTATTTAAAAAATATAAATTTCAGACTTTTGTTTGACCGTTTAATATTTAAATAATTTTTTTTAAAAAAAACATGAAATATAAATTTAATAGGATTATTTTATAAAAATAAATAATTTAGGATAAATTTGAAAAAGAAAATTTTTAAAAGTGAAAATAAATTTTTTTTGGTGTTTTCCAAATTCCAAGAATTATAATCCTTATCATAGTGTGCAAATAAAACAACCACTAGTATAGTATACTCCAAGGTTTAATATTGTACTAGTTCATAATGTAGCTAAGTTCTCAATGTCCCTTTTGTATGGGTTGTCTTGGAGAATATTTTCAAGCTGAATTGTAAATGATGTTGTACGCTCCTTTGAATATATTATATCTGTAATGAATAAATAGATGGTCTTTAAAAATAAAAATAGTATACTCCAAAAATTAAAGAGTGAAGCGTAAAATTGGGACCTCATACATATTGCTGCATAAGTACCTCAGACATTCAGAAATGTTTACCTCAACTCCATAGTGGAAATTGATGCTTACCACACTGACAGTATTAGCAATCTTCATGTGTTCAATGGGATTCACCAATCTTAAAAAGAGATTTGTTGTGAGTCACAAAATCAATTCACACCCAACAAACAAAAAAATAAAAAAATATGACAGCATTGACACCACCACAAGTAATAGTATTGTCGAAAATAAAGAAATTCCAAGACGTGTCACATATTCTAGCCTTACAAAACAAGAAATGGAATATATTCCAACATGAAAAAAATCTAGTAAATTGGTTGAAGAATGAAGCCTGCAATTTGTGATTTTGCATTGTGCGATTCTCAAACTATCACCTAATTATAAGCAATGAATAAAGACAAGAGGAAGTTACTAGATGATAAACACCCTTCACTTTTAATCTTGAGATTGTGAGTTCGAAAGATCAAAATTTTTCATATAAATTGATAAAAATTATTATCTCTTGAGGTCTTATTTTGCATATCTACTCCTTACATATCTTGTTTTTTTCCCTTGTCGTCTTAAGATTAAAAAACAAAAATAAGTTAAAATGTAGAGTAAAAACAAATATCACTCATCAGAAGATTGTGTTTCAATTGTGATTTTTATGTTAATAAGGTGAAAATTTTGTAATTTTTCTGTTAGAAGCTATAATTATGTGACTTTAATGGGCGGAAAGAAATCTTACTTATATGACCATTTATGAAATTTACTCTAAGCCTCTACAGAGCTTGAGACTTTGGCAAATTGTTAGTGATTTGAACAGAATTTGTGTCGCATTCGTATGTGTTTGTTGAACACAATTTTAATTAGTTGGTCAATTGTATGGCCCAAATTTGTATGTTTAGTTCCGCAAATTAAATTGAATTATAGTTGATGGATTGACATTCCAATATATGTTTTCAATTTCACTATCCCACATTAATAGGAATTAAAATCATTGTGTTGAAAGGAAAATATTTAGACTTAGAAATCCACTAATGCAAACATTTTAATCTAATATTGTTTCAAATTAGAGATATACCAGAAGTTTATCAATTTGTTTCAAAGTCGAACTCTTGATAGTTTTCCAAAGACTCGACCAAAAGAGCTAGTACGTCCAACTTAGCAAGTTTCACAAAGCTTCATTGGGTTCGACCTAACTCGATACAGTTATACGAATTTTTATTTTTTTAAAAGAACTAATTGGAGGAAGTCTTATTGTTGGGATGAATTGAAATGTCAATTTACCTACCTAAATTCTACCATTACAAGTTGTTTCAATGAAATGTCAATTTACCTACCTAATTCTACCATTACAAGTTGTTTCTACAAATTAAACTAAGTTTCGTCATGACAAATTGATGAACAACGTACAACAACATATCTTGTATGTGTAATAATTCCATATGTGAAATTTAGGAAGATAGGATGTATGCAGACCTTGTGTCCACCTTTGTGGGATATATAGAGACTGTGTAGTGTTTATCCTCAGATTAAAAAAAAGTGTAACGTTGATACATTGATCAATAAATAAAATCTCGCGTCAATATTTTTGCTAAATCTTCATGGCATGCTTGTAGTATCCCAGTCATATCTTGTACACACACACACACACACAAAAAAAAAAAAAAAAAAAGGTAGGCGACATAATCCATCTACTAAAAAAAGATCTATATTTGTACAAGAATCTTACAACCATATTTACTTCCAAATCATCAAAAATAAAATAAAGATGTACTCGAACAGCAGATAATTAGTGCCGAAGATCAAACTTACTAGCTATCACTAGGAGAGTTAGATTTACCCTTATTGGACGTCGAAAATGGCAATGAAGAAGAAGAAGATTGGGCGAAAAACACCAAGTTATTATTATTTTCAGGCTGCTGTGTATTATTATTCGCGGAAGAAGAAGAAGTCGGTTTATTTAAAAAACTTGACGAACATTTATTCGGATTTGAGCTTGATGGGAAACTGGACAAAACTGGAAATGGCTCAGAAACGTTTAAATTATGGCCAGATTTATTTTCGATTCCAGTATTTCCAATGATTGAGGTGAGAGCTGCAGCTAATGCGGAATGGAAATTTGGGTCTGATGTTATTGCTTTCGTTGCAGCTGCAATTGTATCTGGTGGTAAAGAAGACTGTGTAGGCATATTGTTGTTTTTTTGTAAATAAGATTGGAAAATGTTTTCTTGATTTGGTCTTGATGAGAAGTTAAGTGAACCAAAATTTTGGTTGTTCTTGTTATAGGCTTGATTTGGATAATTGGTCCAAGAAATGGGAAGTGAATTGGATTCCAATACTGAACTAAAGTTGAGGTTTGTGGAGGAATTATTGTTGTTATAATTGTAATTATATCTAAGAGGAAAATTGTTACTCATTCTATTAAGATGAGATAAGGAGGAGGAGGAGGAGGAGGACGAGGACGAGGTGGAAGTCAAATCGAGAGTTATTGTAGGGAGGGAATTAGGTGCGGATGCTGAGATGGATGAATTAGGAAAGTAAAAAGGCGCCTTAAGTTTTGAGGTATCAGAGAGATAGAAGTTGAGTCCATTGATATTGGCAGAAGTAGTGGTGTTGGCGGTGTTGGTGGTAGTGGCAGTTATTTGTGGATTAGGGTCTGATGAACTCGATGAACCGGATAACAACATGCTGGCGGCTGCTGAGGTGGTGGAAGCCATTGCGGTGGCTGAAAGTGGAAGTGTATGGTTGTGTGTTCCTTCATATGTGGTGATCAATATTGACATGTCCTCAGCACATCTTTGAACCTGCAAAACCAAGAACAATTTGTGGCCATCAGCTAAAGAGTAGCAATACAATTTCATTACCTGATGATATATGTACTAGTAGTAATAACTTGGAAGGAAAAAAATAATGAATTTAGCTTCTATATATACACTAACAGCATAAAATAAAATTTAAACTATTAATTCACATAAAAATAACCAGTAAATATAAGGCTGAGAACTTATAATACTCCCTTCCACTTTATTTGATAGTACTAGTAATTCGTTATTAGTCCATTCCAAAACAAATGACATATATATTCCTATATTTTGCTTCATGAGAAGCTTTTAAATTAGACAAATTATAGTCGCACAAATGTTATGGCGTATGTAGTACCAGAAGTTTTTTTAAAAAAATTATTCTTTAATAAACTTGTATCAAATCAAACTGTGACAAATAAAATAAAATAGAGTAATTAGTTAAATTACTATAAAAGGGAAATAATAGTCTAGACTTTTGGTATATGCAAGTTAAATCTATAAGGATTAAATAACTTCCACAGGAGATAGCTTTCTTTTTTTTTTTTTGTTCACAAAAGGATATTATATTAATATACTAATATGCATCATTACATAGTACAGTGGCGCAAGGGCCGCGAGTATTGTTCGAAGGGGATTCACACAAAACAGAAGTAGACTTATAGAAAGTAGAAGTAGAAGAGTTTATGGGTGGCTTCTTTAGCCTAACAAAAGTAGTTTTCGCCTTGTCTGCCTCCACGAGGTGGGATACAAATAAAGGTGAAACTTCCCATACGACTAAATTATTATGATAGATAGTAGCTCCTTCCTTGGTAGCGCGTCCGCCACTTGATTAGCTTACAATTGCTACTAACATTTTATTTTTTTCAAAAACTATTTTTTATTTGGATTTCTCACTTGGTGTTCAGTATCCGCATTAGAGTTCGTCTAAATTTGGATTCACGTATCGCAAGGCCCATTTTTAGGAGGACGTTCCCAACTTGATTTTTTTTCATTCCCATGGGCTCGAACCTGAAACCTCTCAATTAAGGATGGAGGGATACCACCCCAATCTATCCTAGTAACTTTTTCAGAAACTATATATTACGTAGTATATTACTACTCCCTCCGTCCATCAATAATTATCCACTATTGACTTGACACAAAGGTTAAGAAACAGTAAATGATAGGGGTAATTTTACCATATCACCCTTTGAATATTATTAATTCAATGCTTTAAGAAATATATTTGGTAATGAATGTAATTAATAACTAAGGGTAAAATGATTAGAAATGAGTAAATTATACATTGGTTTTCCAAACTGGACAAGTATTGTTGGACATCTATTTTTAATATATTGAACAAGTAAAAATGGACGGAGGAAGTACTATATATATATTGGTCAAGTTCATAATTAGTTGTTTAGATTCAGTGTACTAGCTCGGTCTAACATGGTATTCTCATAATTAGTTGTTTAGATTCAGTGTACTCAGTGTAACATGCATGCCATTCACATTTTTTACCTGCTTTCTAACTGGGCAATTTGGTGCCACAGTGCAACGATAGTAAGCTCGAGGGCATGGATTTCCTTTCGCAATTTTTTGACCATATTTTCTCCATTGGCATCCATCATTCATCTGATCAATAGGTGAAATTAAAGATAAATCACTATTAACACAAATACATAGATTAGAATGCATTCGTTACTTAATTATAATTAATGTCACAAAATGCATGCATGCATATATTTTCCCTTACCGTAGGGGCATCACATCTGACTCTAACAGAAACCCTAGCTCTTTTAGTAGGATTTTGTTGTGAGACATCATCACCATCTCCATTATTTCTCATCGTCTTGAGATTTTTGTTAGGAGGCCACGTGGTCGTCGACGTCTCTCCATTCTCGTCCTTATTAGCTTGATCATCTAAGCTATTCTCCGTACTTAGATTCACTGGTGAACATTCTGTTGGAGTTGTTTCAAACTTGCAATCCAGACCTAAATGAAGACTTTTATTAACAGCTTCTTCATCTTCATGACCTTTATCTTTCTTAAGGATTTTAGATAATTCGTCTTTTTTCATATCGCTCGTTGTTCTTCCTAGGCTAAGGGAGACGAGTTCATCTGCTTCATGATCAGATTCATGTTGAGTAGTGTTCACAGTACTGCTTGATTTTTGATCAGCTTCTCGTTGAACGATATCGTGGAATTGATTCTGGAGATTTCGATATTCCTTCATGATTCGATCCAAGTGAATTCGAAGCCTTTGATTTTCTTCCATTACTTCTCGCATTTCGACTTTAGCTGATGCAAGCTGATCATCCTACAATGCACACACGCACAAGGAAAAACAAAATTGAGTATCCTTATTATGTATCAATGTATCAAGAGATTTATATAATGCAAATTAAATTAATTTGTAGTATTAGCAATAGGCGGAGCCAGGATTTTCACTAAGGGTGTTCAAAGTTTGAAGAAAAACTAATTGAAGGGGGTTCGACATCTATTATATATACATAAAAAATAAATTTAGTCATATATAAATAGCATAATTTTCCGTCGAAGGGAATTCCGATGAACCCCCATGCCAAAGGCTGGCTCCGCCCCTATTAGCAAAAGAGGATTTACTGGGTAAATTATGGTGCAGTTGAATCCATGATTTCTCCTTAACACTAGGTATTTTATATACATATTTTTTAGAATTGATATTATATTGTCTTTTGGCACCTTTTGCTCAAAGAAGATCAAAAGACACGTGGTTGAATGTTGAATTATTAACCTAGAAGAAGAGGGATCAATTATCGCTTAATATATTGTTACCTATTTTTTTTTTTAGTGATGCACCATGTTTTAGAAATTCTAAATCTACTTCTGCGAAAAGGTTAATTTTGGATCTTATTATTTCATGGTTCTTGGATTTTGTGATTAGTACGCTTTACGAATTATTGGATTTATTTATACTTTCAAAACTCGTGATCTTAAACATGTTATAACATTATTCTTGTAGCTATAAGAGCTTGTCATGTGGATTCACAAGGGGAAGAATGAAAATTTAAGTTAAATTGTTTCAAAATTTGAAAGATATTGTTCTTTTTTCAACTAATAAAAAAAATAGTGTCATATAAAATGAAACGGATGAATTAGGGATGAAAGAATGTTATTATATTTATTCCTCAAATATATAGGTCAATTAATATTAGCCATCACATGAAGAGAACATGAAACTTTCTGTGTTTACTTAAAATATAAGAATCCCTTTCCGATCCGATCATATGACAAATCTTTTCTAAAATTCAACTCGTCAAAGTAAAATTGACATATAATATTTGTGAAACTCAAACCTTTTCTTTGTGAGTAGATGAAGAAGCCATTGAGTTGAGCTCTGCTGGTGATCTTTCTCTCTTTACCATAACAGCTGTAGCTCCCTATTGAAGCATTAAATTAAGATTGAAAACTTATTAATGAAAAGGAATAAAAATACATATATAGAAAAATATCTGGATATTTGCCCTAGAATAGTTTGTCAAATTAAAGGTCATGAAAAGTCATATATGATCATTAAGGATGAACATATACACCAAGTCAACGGTCAACGATTTGGTTTGTTTGACAACTGTGCTCGTTAACGAGACTTTTTCTACTCAACAAGTTGCTTTATCGCGTCTGTGGAGCCTCCAATAATGAATTACAATTAGGTTTTCACATTTTTCATTATAATACTCCTCCGTCTATTTTACTTGTACATTATTAACTAGGCATATCCCTTAAAGAACAATAAATAGAATGACTGTTTTAGTACTATATCACCATTTGAATAAATAAATTCAACGTTTTAAAAAAAATATTCACTTTTACTTGTCATGTTTTGCTTCTCGAGAGTCAAACTGATGAACTTTGACCAACACTTTAAGATGTATTATTTCATCATATCAATATGAGAAGGATTACAATTTATAGAGTTTTTCGTACAGTTTCTTAATATCTAAATTTAAAATTAAGAATATTGAATAAATCTAATTCAATTTAGCTCTGAAAATTGGTCAAAATGACTCTGGTGGAGCACAACGTGACGAGTGAAAGTGAATGGAGGGAGACTTTGGGAAATATGATAGTAGAATGTATATGCATAAAATAATAAATTACCTCTTGATTTTCAAAACTAGACAAGTAAAACGTGGGATTTAGTTCCTCTCCATTTCCATTCTCTATTTTCCCCAAGTTTTTATTTGGATGAGAGACACATGGCATGAGTTGAAATTAGTGATTAAGATTTAATTAATTAAAGTAACATTATAACCATGGTTTGAATAATTAATTCTTATTAGTTTAAAACTTTATTAATTCTCCATTTGCCAAATTTATGAACTATGTTTACTCCTCTTCGTCCAAAACATTAATTGCTCTAAAAAAAATAAAAAATTGGCAACACCAAAAACAAAGATGGCAAAAAAAAATTAAAAAAAAATCCGTGAATATGAATCTAGTATTAAAAATATTGAAGTGTCTTCGTTCTAATTACTTATAGTTAATTTCAAAGAAAAAGGGCCTAATGAGTTAAACGAAATCAAAATATTAATTCATAGTGAAGTTGGAAGATAGACAGTGACAAAAATGGAGAACACAGTAAAAAAAAAGAAAAGGTATACGAAGAAAGAGAATTTTTAAAAATATATTTATGGATAAAATAATTTTCTAGCTATAATTGTGGGATTACTAAAAATTTTAAAAGCAAATATATAAAATATTTACTATTCAAACCATGGTTATAATCTTACTTTAGTTAATTAAATCTTAATCATTAATTTTAACTCTTGACATGTGTCTCTCATCCAAGTAAGAACTTGGGGAAAATGGAGACAATGGAAATGAAGAGGAGCCGGATCCTAAAAAGTGGACAAGTAAAAACGGATGGAGAGAGTACTAATTTACTTATGTATGATTTACGAGCTCTCAGCTCAATATATATAAATTCATTCAGCATTAATTATATACGGTAATTTTATTAAAAAAAACATTTTAGGTAATTTATTACTCCTAAGATTTTGACAAGTTCATAAGTGTGATAAGATCAACCTAACAACTACCATACTTATTATAAGAAACTTAATATATATTTCCACGGTTTATTTATTTCTTCTATAATTGATTGTATAATATAAACTGTGAAAATATAAATTAAGTTTCTTAAGTTATTGCATGTAAACAGCAAATTCACGGAATGGATCTGAGTAAATGAGAATGAGTTTGTTTCATATAAGTTAAGTTTCTAAAATATTTACATAATTAATTCAGTGAAATTAGAATGAGTTTAATTTGTTTCATTAATTAATTACCTCAATATTATTATCAATGGCCATGAAATCCTTGTGGTGAGGGGAGGATGGCTTTGACTTATCATCCTCATGCTCTTTTCTTCCCTTTCCAAACTGAATTAAGCACAAACACATAATTAATCTTGTGAGGAAATAAATAATATATAGTAGATGAAGTCATGTGTATTATATTAATTAACAAACTCACGTTATAGCTCGTTTAATAATTGGTTCTTCATTTGAACCATCATCTTATGCAGACTGATCATAACATATAATGTGAAGAAATTATTCTGAATTGAGAATATTTAAATGCAAGCTCAGATGGATTAATTAAAACAATGGTTTTCTATGAATTCTTTCCATTTTTATAATGAGTCTGCAAATCGATCGTTGTGATTTTCTTTTTCTTTTTCCAAGGATTTAATTAATCTGAGTAGTTCATATAATAAGAATTATGAAGAACAGATTCATTTTCAGAAGTTCGATCCAAAAAAAATTAATCTTGTATTGGTAAATTAGACATGTTTATACATATGTTCATAAATCTAATCTAAAAGTTGATGGAGTAGGGTAAAAAAGTTTACCTTATGGACAGTATTTTCTTGATCTTCATCATCATCAGGATTATAATATTCAGCTTTGTTCTTGTTCTCCATATAGGGCATATATAGACCTTATCTCCTTTTAATTTCTCTGGCTAGCTAGCTAGATCTCTTTTGTTCTCAATTGTCCAACTTTAGCAATATAGTCTTCTTTATAAAGAGGAGCTAGCAGGGTTTGACTTCTTTTTAAATGATTCAAACTCAGTGGCTTAATTAACAGCACACAAACAAAAATGTCAATGCACCAATTGCTCACAACTTTAAGTAATTAATAAATATACTAAAATATTGTCTTACTTGGAAAAAATGGATATTAAAAAAGCGGCTATAGAAGAAGAATATTTCAACTTCAAAGTTTGAGTCCTTTTAGTTTTAGATAGGATTTATATTATAACATGTCATAAAGAGAGAGAGCTATAGTCATCAATAATGGTCGTGGTGGAGTGGTAAGTACTCTTTCATCCTTAACAGAGGTCTCGAGTTCAAGTCTTCTTGGATATGAAGTCCGAATTTAGTTGGGCTCCAATACCAATCACCGAGTGGGGAAAAAAAGAAAAAGAAGAGAGCTATAGTCCGCAATGGTCGGTGTCTCTTCATATATATTTGTCTTTCTTTTGTGCAAGTTGCAACAGCTATTGTTGAAGTTTCCTAAGTCACATGGTCACATTATTGTCCAGTCAAACGGGTAACATCCCTTTTGTTACCGGATAACTTCCGTTGAGCGATCGCGCGATCGCATTGAAATATCATCCCGTATTCGACTTTTATTGGCCTGATTAATATAGATTCGTGATGTACAAGTCGAACTAAGGGGGTAAAATGTACATTCCATATTAAGAAGTTCTCAATAAAGGTAAAGGGATAGTCATAGTCCAACTATCCCAATAATACACCCTTTCGTGGTAATTTATCGTTCCCATAATTCCATTTTATGTGACACGATATCACCATATACTATTTGGAGAGCCATATTGAAGTTTTTCTAAAAAAAATTCTTTTACCGTGATTTTTTCATATATTTGTCTTTAAATTTTTATTATGGAGACTATGGTACTTTATATGTAGTTTTAAATACTTAAATTTTATTTCAAAAATTTAATATTATATGTTTGAATTCACACAAAGGTTTTGATTATGTTTAACCATCATACTCTGAATCAGACGTGACACATAGAATGGGGTAAAATGAATAGTTTAATTTTCATGTTAACATATATATTACTGTAATTGTTTGCTATGAAGTGTTACTACCTATTTTCGTAATTTAATTAAATCTCTAGTGGCATATAAAAATTACATAATGTCAACGAACAAAACTTAAGGTCATCATATGGAATAGTTAAGAGCTTATCTATCGACTAAATTTCACTCATGCTCATTCAATTTTATGTTTATCACACAAAAATCACTTTTCTATTTTTCATTACATAAAAGTCATTCAACTTTAGGTATTATTACACAAAAATCATTTTTCTAGTTTATAGCCTATAAAAGTCATCTAACTTTAAGTTTATCACATCAAAGTCATTTTTTCTATTTTTTTATCACATAAAGTCATTTAATTTTTCCTAAGTTAACAAAAAAATAAATTTCACCTGAATTTTTTAATTTTATATTGAAAAAATGATATGACACTCCAAAATAAGTTAATTACATTAGAAATAATTTTAAAAACCTGTCTCAATGTTTCATATCATAAGACTAATCTTCGTTGTGGTATATGATACTAAGTTTGTTGCCTTTATTTAATTTCTTTGTAAGAAGTTTAACTTATTATCATTAACATAAAAAAATATAATTTAATTATTTTGGCCTTACTAACATGCTTATTTGATTAATGAATTTTGTAATCACATTTTTTAATTAACAAAGATTTGTTCTTATAGAATCAAAGAATTCAATGACGAATACAAAATCTACGATCTAGATATAGTCAATGACTTCAAATTTGTAGCAAAAAGTCGAAATAAGAAGGTTAACATAATTCTATAAATTCTTCGAGGAAGGTCTCTAAAATCAATTCACTACATTTAATATGTTTTGTTGAGCTAACTAGTTATGTTGGAGTATCATATCATATTTCCAATTCAAAATAAAAAAATTCAGGTAAAGTTTATTTTTTTGTTAACGTGAGAAAAATCAAATGACTTTATGTGATAAAATATTTTTAAAAAAATAACTTTGATATGATAAATTTAAAGTTAAATGACTTTTATGTGGTATAAACTACAAAATGACTTTTGTGTAATAAACCCTAAAATTGAATAACTTTGATGTAATGAAAAATAAAAAAAATGATTTTTATGTGATAAATAGAAAATTAAATGATCATGGGTGAAATTTACTCCTTGTCTATCCTTCGTCTTCAATTTACAAGTCAAATATTCTTTGGTTCAAACAATAATTAAAAAACGAATAATGAGTCTACAAGTCGACCTTTGAAATGGGAAATTCTTAAAGTAACTGTGTTAGTAATTATGGTGCTGCTGAAATAATGTTTATTTGGCTGTTGTAAATGCAATATATGAAAACAAAAGGTTCACCTAATATCTTTTCGTTTCAAAGAGAATATGTATTTTAGTGAAGTTAGATTCTTTATAGAAATGAATAAGAAGGTCCATAGATCAAATCATCAGTTGTATTGGCCCTTTCAAATGGACCACCTAATGTCGGGAAGCTAACTTAGCTATCATTTGATAATAAGACATTTGAGGCCCCCTTCCCCCTTATATTTCTAATTTCCAATATTGTTGTTTTGATTTTGACAGTGGAGATCTTTAATTATTTTTTCTTTGGTTTATCGTCGGTGTCCGATATCCACATTGGAGCCTGATCAAATTCAGATTTGGGCTGAAAAATCTCACATTGAGGGGTAAAATGCTTCCTAACAAAGGCGAATTCGTACCCAGGGAAACTCAAATCTAAAACCTCTAGTTAAAAATGAAAGATTACTTATACCACTCTACCATGACCCTTGATGGTGGAGATCATTAATTAGTTGGCTTTATTTGTTGCCAGTCATTCTAAAATAGGCCTACTCTATAGTAATTAATGCACCATTTTTCAGTTCATATGGATGGCCTCTTTTCTTAGTTTCTCTATGAATTAAAAGAACTAGACAAAGGGTAATTTTGAGCTAAAACTGTAACAATAAGGACATTGATAAGTCAAACTTTAATCGGAAAAGAGCCAAAAATACCCCTGAACTATCCAAAATGGAGCAAAAATACCCTTCGTTAGTTTTTTGGCTCAAAAATATCCCTCGGTTAAATTTTTGGCTCAAAATTACCCCTCTCTCTAACGGTTGGACACCAAGCATGTCACATAGACAAAAAATGCCACTTGGACAGTCCAAGTCAGCGTCCATGTGGAAAATCCCACAATTAATCCATCAACCACTTATAATAACCATCAACCCAATTGTTAACCTACAGAAAATACCCTTCGTTATCTCTATTTCTTGTTTAACATATCGGAATGACTACATTCAGTTTCACCTACAGAAAATTTGTCAAAACTTTATCACAAACTCCTATTTCAAGATTCAGTGTCGCATAGCACTGATATTCTTAGTGTTAAGCAAAATAAACCAACATACATGAAATGACTAAAGCTTTAACTAGTCTGTCGATAAACGATTGGAAACTTTATTGCTCTAATTGCATCATCCACAATTTCCAGCATAATGCCAAAAGAATCCTTCAATTCATCTTTGCTTCATCAACAAATACCCAGTAATAAACCACAGCCTCATGGCCCCAGACAAACATATCAAATATCCAGAAAAAAATTGTCGAATATTACAACAGCTCAAACAGAGCCTAGCATCAAAATAGAACACAATCAAAACCTAACAATAAGCCACTTAATGCATTTTCTGGTCATCAACACACAAACACAAACAAATACAGATACTACACCATTCACATAAAATGCATTTTCTGCAGTCACTTGATGCTTCAAGCCACTTCAAGAAACCAACAATAAACCACTTCAAGATCTAATAACCCAATAAAGCCACCAAAACAGTAATTAGAAATATGAAATTGAGGGATTTTCCACGTGGATGATGACTTGGACTGTCCAAGTGGCGTTTTTTGTCCATGTGGCATGCTTGGTGTCCAACCGTTAGAGAGGGTAATTTTGAGCCAAAAAACTAACGAAGGGTATTTTTGCTCCATTTTGAATAATTCAGGGATATTTTTGGCCCTTTTCCGAACTTCAATTGATAGAAGGACCTACTGAGTCATCCACCCTTGCATCTATTTGATGGACATCATCACATGACCGCTGTGTAACTCCTCGAGAATCACATCATGATCATTTGCATGTCACATACCGTCACCAGAGTCATCATAAATACTCAAAGTAAGCTCCTGTCTTGCCCCTATCTCTAAAGGGGCTTACGACTGGAGTGCTTACGCCATGGTCCTTCCGCAAAGTACAACGGTAATTTAATCTGGAACATTTTTTTCTTATTAGTAATATAATAGAGTATGTAACTTCTTTTTTTACTTGCTTCTGACAGCATGCAGAGTATATAAATGTAAAATGCACTATATAAATAGCAAAGCTATAGGTTGTTGAAGACATAATTATTTTTTATCAAAGCTAGTAAAATATAACCAATAGTTTATAGTTAAGAGTGATGGTTCACACTTCACTGGCAGGAATGCCATGAAGTTAAACGATCTATTTTGGATTTAAAACTTTTGACATCTATAATTGGCTTTAATTTGAACATTTTAACGAAAAATAAAATTAGATTTTCTCGATGTAATCTTGTTTGGGCAACTTATGGACATTTTGTTTTAATAATTTGATCAAATTAAAATAATTCATTCAACTAAAAGACACGGAACTAGCCATACTTCTTGCAGTATTTTTTTTTAATTCTGATCAATTCTCTTTAGCGCTTTCCTGTTTAATTAAGTCCTCCTTCCTTAATTAAGTGCAAATTGCTCCAGAGCCTTCGTCAATTAATGTGGTTATTTTCCGTTCAAATACATTGTATTCAACTATTCATTTCTTGTCAAAAGTCAAAACAAAGAACTCAACTCGACTAGCACGTCAAACTGGCAAAAAAAAAAAAAAAAGAATAAAAGAAGCAGACCTATATGTCCGCTCTCTCAAGGTACTAATTCTTTAATACTACGCGGTTTATGTATCATAATTTAGATTACTAGAATCAAACTAACTAATTTTTAATATGCATTTGGATATAGAATCTTCAATTATCACATTTAAAAACTACATAAAAAGTCATACTATAAGTCGCAATAATTAACAAGTCGAATTATGCAAAAACTGTTTGAGAAATCATCGCCAGAGAAAATATTCTTTGGCTCGCCAAAGATAATAACAAGGACACATCAATTGAAACAAAGGGGATATCAGTTAGATCTTGTTCTGTCATATAAGTTAGAAATAACTCTGGAAGTAATAATATAGTCTTAATATTATTTTAATTTGTACAATTTGGTGGATGGTGCAGATAGGGAACAAGGAGCAGTTACATGCATGAAAAAAAAAACACTAATGTTTTCTAATGAATTATTTCCTTAATTCATGGTGAGAAATTGAGATGGTTAGTAGAGTGATGCTAGATTACCGGCTTGGACGGTCAAACTTGGACCTTTAATTTAGTAAATTCAAGAGAAACTACATACTATATTACACATTACGTATATACATTTGGATCATGCAGATACAAGCTCCTTAAATCGTATTACGCTAAGGAACCCAAATGACCCGAGGGTCGTTTGGTTGGTTGGTTAAGAATAATATTAGTAATAATTTTGAAAGATATTCATGGGATTATTTTATTATGCATTTGGTAAGGCCGTAATAGGTACTCCATTATTTAGTCTCGAATAATAATACCCATCAAGCACTGTAGTTTTGTAGATTTTGTGGGTCATACTTAGTTATCTGAGATTGTCCAGGATATCAAATTTGATTATGCATTGGAGATGTCATTGACTATTATTTGAGCTACGTACTAGATTTGGAAGTTAATATTTGTACTTATTTCACCGTAGATTTTTTGACATACATATATATAATTTGAGCTAAAATTGTTCTTGAAATTTGATCGGACCCGTAATTTATATTGTACATCCACTCCGCATAATTACTATTATTAATTAATACATGAACTTTTTTTTCTTGCAATCAAAACAGCAAATTTTTTAATTAAAACTAATTCAATATTCATTACTCGTTCACAAAGTTGATGAAAGAAAATTGTTAGGAAGGATTTATATATATATATATCTGTTAAAAGTTACTAGACCCCTGATAATTTCATTGACTCCAATTTTTTTGGGATGATATTGTCTGACGTGTTGTTGGAGGACAAACTTGGCCCTGTTGAGCTACTTAGCTAGTGAGAGAATTTTTGGGTGAAAAACAAAACTGAGGACAAAATTATTTTATTTCAAATGATTCGGCTAATGATTTGGTTGTTTTTTTTTTGTTAACCCCGTTGAAGTTTACAGAAATACATATACGCAGTATAAAATAGCATCGTGTTTTTTTTTTAATCTCAATTGGATTGTGTGTGTGTGTGGAGTTGTTATACCAAACATGTAAGCAACAATGCCTCCATGTTAGAGTATACCAATCAACATGCTAATTAGGTCAATGATTTTTTCCTTTATCATTATTTTATTGTTTTGACACTTTGTAGCCTTCATGTCATCCATTCCATCATGCAAATATTTTATCACTTTGCTTTTCTTATATCTTCAAACATGATCTAAGAATTAATAAAACTAAACAAATATATTGAACAGGTTAGGACTTGGTTTCTCACCAGTCATACAAACAAATTAAAATAACAGAAAAAGAATAAAGAATTAAATCAATAAATTAAGTGTATTGTGGCAGCCATGTATAAGGGACTAAAAAGGAATTAATTATAATTAAAGAAAATCACAACACTAAGACTTTTTGCTAGATTCTTGGATATTTAAGTTGAGAGGTGGTATATATTTATAATTAAGGTCAACGGTTTTTGTTGGCATCTAATCAATTTAATCGCCAACTATACTTAATTAAGTGGGAGTTTTTTTATAATTAATGACTGAGATTTTATTTTCTAATCCATGCGTTGAAATGTTCTCTATGTACAGCTTGTTGTACAAATACTGGACTATATTGGTCCAATTGCTCGAATAATTACAAATTTTGAGAATGATGACAATCCTATTGGGTTCGAAATCGGTTGGGCGTCATGCGGAAGCTCAAAATTGCAAATCATCAATGTGACAAATCAGATTACACATAAAACAATACTAAAAACTTAATATTATTATATGATTTGGTCAAACGACCTACATATAAAAACCTAATATTAAAAAAGCATAAAAACTATTGGGAGAAATCTCCCCCTAAACAAAACTCTTTAAGGACTACATTGTGGATGCTATTGTGTTCTTGTATTGAGAAGAGGGGTCTTCAATATATAGAGGTCCAAAACCTTTCCTCCTAGAAAGAGGTTAACCAATTATGAAAGAGCTTCATATTTTCCTTTCAGGAAAAGTAAAAGTAAAAGTAATTATGGTATTACTTTGACATTCCTTCTAAGAAAAATAAAACTCAAATTTGGTAAGAAAATCAGGGCAAAAACCCTAACAAATATCCCCTTTTTAGCTTGATTTTCTTGACATAATTTAATCCACCTTCTTCACGTGCATGATCTTCGTTCTTCACATAATCTTCATCACTGCTGCTTGGCATGCTTTAAAAATGGAGCTTTTGGGGTTAAAAAATATATGAGCTTTTTCGGGTTAAAAATATTGGAGCCCTTTGTAGGGTTAAAAGTGAGCTTTATTTTCAAAGTTATAACAGCAAGATTGTTGAAAATATGATTTACAATTGGCTCCACATATAGTATTTTGGACTTTAATTTTGACAAAAATCCTCATTATCATCAAATTGGTTGCAATTTTTGAACTCGCCTTGAACATGTTTTTCAACCTCGTTCAACCATAGGATTATTGAACTATTGGACCTTTGAACCTGGCTCTAATACCACTTATTGGGTTCGAAATCGGTTGGACGTCATACGGAAGCTCAAAATTGCAAACCATCAATGTGACAAATCAGATTACACATAAAACAATACTAAAAACTTAATATTATTATATGATTTGGTCAAACGACCTACATATAAAAACCTAATATTAAAAAAACATAAAAACTATTGGGAGAAATCTCCCCCTAAACAAAACTCTTTAAGGACTACATTGTGGATGTTATTGTGTTCTTATATTGAGAAGAGTGATCTTCAATATATAGAGGTCCAAAACCTTTCCTCCTAGAAAGAGGTTAACCAAATATGAAAGAGCTTCATATTTTCCTTTCAGGAAAAGTAAAAGTAAAAGTAATTATGATATTACTTTGACTTTCCTTCTAAGAAAAATAAAACTCAAATTTGGTAAGAAAATCAGGACAAAAACCCTAACAAATCCATGATAATTCATGTATAATTTAAATGTCAGTGCATAATGATCAACCCCTTCAATTTATTATGATATTTCATTTAAACACTGGAACTAAAAGTGTTTCAGTTAACAACTCAACTCCTAATAAGTGTTCTAGTTACACTTTCGATTTAAATTTTGGAATGTTTTTTGGAATGTATACTCATTCGTTTATTAGATAATTAAGATAACCATATAAAATGTCATCTCATATTTTCCTCCGTACCAAACACTGAAAGACACCCTTAATAGTTACAATTACTTTACCATACTACTTGAAGTGTAGCTTCAAAAAATCAGCAAATTAAAAGTCAAGAGGGTTTGTGGGGGCAGATAATTTGGCGAAGCAAGGAGCACACAATCTCAGCACTATAGTAATATTATAGAATGTACAGTTCCACCCTTGTTTGCTAGACACGTGTTGAAAGCAGACAAAGTTGGAACTATTTTTGTAAGGCCAAAGCGGTCAGTCCACAAGTCGTTTTGTTATCGTACTAATACTACTACTAATGTAGCTACTGTACTCACTCCAGGCCCTGCCGCCTCTCTAACATGTACTGATGCATATTAAGTTCTTAATACAACATCTATTTTACCAACAAAAAAAAGAAGCGGCCTCCACCTCAAATCCTAAGTTTCTGGGTTTCAGTTACCAACCGAGCAAAAAAAACTTAGAGCTTCTAAGAAAGGGTAAAGAAAAAAAAAGTGTAGCGTCAAATATCTCCAAATTAAAAGTCATCGCATTTCCCCTCCTCCTGCCAAAAATTTGAAAAATAAGCAGGAAAAATACTGGTATACAATTAGCTATATGAGATTTGACCTTTTACCTTTTTTTAAGTTTCAAATATGTTTTATGGATGTGCAAGTTACAGAATGGTTTTAGAATAGTAGCCACTTGCTAAAGGATGTGGAGAGGAACGAAACACTCTCCGGCCACCAAATTAATAGTACTAAAAAGTATATAGTTGAAAAATGAGAGTCGATATATATTTCATTGGCCATGTTTTTACGCTACATGTGAGTTAGAAATCATACTTATTTGAGATAATTACATAAAAATACAACTAGCAAATATATTTTTATATTGAAGTAATAAAAAATATACTTCACACTTCATAGCCTAAAATCTGATTTAGTCATTCACTGTAAACTAATTTTTCTTTCTAGTTATATAGGGAACAACACTTCTCATACCAAATTCTCAGTTTATTCTTCATGATTTTTACTTCAATTCTTTCTCAATTCTCTCCCCAAAAACTTCAAACAAATTGGTGAAAAATTTAGCATTGTTTTGAGTTTTTTTTTATAATTCGAGGATCCAATATTTTCGTAAATAAGCTCTTTTTCGAGTGAGTATAGTTATAAAAGATCGGTTATGTATTGAGGAGCCCAAATCTAAAATTTTGGATGATTTGGTGTAGTTTTGAGGTGTTTTTGAATGAATTTGATGTTTGAATTCGAGGAAGAAGACAAGTCTGTTTTTTGGTACAACAGTGTATATATTTGTATATACAACAATATAAATACATTATACAAATATATACAATACAGTATACAGTCTGTTTACAGTGAATGACTAAATCAGATTTTGGGCTATGAAGTGTAAAGTATATTTTTGACTACTTCAATATAAAGTATATTTACTAGTTGTACATTTGTATAATTATCCCTAAAACAAATAATGTATCGAACCGCCAAGGGACACCTTTACTGACAGGGTCTCTCCGCTACCTATGAGTTTGTTGTATTTTTTGATTTCTTGTTTTTCTCATTCAATATTCGATATTAGTGTTGAAGCCTTTGTGCTGCATAAAACTTATTTAAAAAAAAATGCTCTCTATCAGAATTTTTTCATACTCAAAATTTAAACTCGAAACATCTCATCAAAATAGAAATTCATATACATCCCACCACCAGCCAATCTTGTTAGATCTATAAATAGGTTTCTCATTCATTAATAAAGTCATTACCTAAACAAAAATAAAGTGAATGCCACGGATTTGCACATGAAATGTACAACCAATCAATGAATTGTAATCCAATATATATAGGTCAGAGAATTATGAGAAAGAGTCAATGCTCCTCATGATCATAGAAAATTGATGACGCAGGCAGCCTCTCAAATAGTCAATGGGATTTAAATGTATAATATCTACAACTTGGACTTCATAATACCATGTTTGGTTAAATATATAGAGTTAATAACTTAAATAGTTAGTTAACTATGAATTTTTATTTTAGAAAGGCACTCAACTTTGATCTTTACTTCAAAAGTCACTCAACTATCATATTTTTACTTAAAAAATATCATATTCTACAACAAGTTGAACTTCACCTTCTAATATTGGCGTGGCTACAACGTGTTACTTTGATTTTCTTGTATGTTGATTTCCAGTCTCTTATCTAATTTCACTAGATACAAAGGGGTCTGTGTACGGGCCCAATATATATTATTTTTTTTATCTTAATTTATATAGTACAGATAGAATTTAAAGAGTAAATCAAAAAAATTATATGACCTTTAGATATTTTAAGTTGTTAACTATTGTGATCTATAGTATTTTTTACGTAATTTTTAAATAATATATGTTATTGTTTTTGTCCCAATTTATGCGGCATTGATAGAATTTCGAGAGCCAACTAAATATTTTATATATCTTTTAAATATTTTAAGTTGTTAATTATTGTAATTTATGGTACGTTTTACCTCATTTTCAAATAATATATGTTATTTCTTATATTCTAATGAATTAAAAAATCATAATACAAAATAGATCATATATTATTAATTCATAATCTCAATTCTTGCATTAAAGTTTTATTATAATATCATCCACAAAATTCTAGTACTTTTTATTTTCTGAGAATGAAATTTGAAGGTACTATTAAGAGAGTGCAACAAATAATCTATCATTTTAGGATTAAACAATAATTCTTGATGACCATGAGCTGATAAGAAAGAATGGTATAGACTTAATAATTGTTGCTGACATATGAAGGGTGAATTGGTCAAAGGGTAATAAAAGCTTGTATAGAAGCTACAGTAAAATTCCTTCATAGGCCAATGACATTGCTCTTTTGCAGTAATATATTTACAAGAATATCCTTTGTGGCCCATATGCAAAAAGGTAGGACACATTTGTCATTGAGGCAAAGTTCCTAGTAGTTTTGTGATTTGGGATCCCAAATAAGCATTTAAGCCAATAGTTCAAGCAGACAATGAATAAAAATTAACTAAAATATCCAAAATGTCCTTAACAATAAATTTTATTACTTTAAGCACACATATTGAGAAGGTGTGTGCTTGTCCCATTTATTATATACTCAATAAAATATATAAAGTTGACCACGATAATTATTGGGATGGTTTACACAAATGTCCATTTTCAGGCCGTTTTTTAGATTAGTCTCTATATATAAAGTTTGGCAAACATAATCTTTGAAAAATTATTCATCATGACAATGTTTACAATCTCAGGTATAATGTTTGTTCATAAATACTTAAACTTACAAACAAAACAATAATTGTAGTCTAATGATTGTAATAACTTATAAAATTTTAGAACATGATCCATCATAAGATTTTTAATTTGCTCAAAAGGACTTTAATTTAAACTGTGGTCTAAAAGCTTCGTTAGTGACAAAAAAAATACTCCCTCCCTTCCTTTTAACTTATCACGTTTCGCTACAGCTAGTCAATTTGACTAATTTAGATTTAAATTAAATTAGATTAATTTAATATTTTAAATTTTAAATTTAAATGTTCGAAAACTATACAAAAATACCATAAGTTGAAACCTTTCTCAAATTAACATGATAAAAAAGTATATTTTAAAATATTAGTTAAAGTCCGTACAGTTTGACTCTCAAGTCTCAAGAAGTGAAATGTGACAAACAAAAAAATGGAGGAAGTGATCATTTACTAAACAATTATCTCAAAAGGAACTACTGGCGTAAATTTCTATAATTATTGAATACTTGTGTAATAGTAGTACTACTAATTATGGCCCAACTCTTTTCAAGCCCATAATCCCAATAATTGTAAAATCGAATTCACTCAGGAAGTTTGCTTTATCTTACCTTGTGTGTAACAGAATAAAAATATAATATCTTACATCACAAAATTATTTTACCTTGTCTTTTGTCCTATTTACCACTTTGTTTTTCTTTTAATTTCTTATCATTCTTATTTATCTTTTGTCCTATTTTCCACTTTGTATTTATACTCCTATTGTTTACCCAAAGTGAAGTAGAGTTATATTAAATCATCTTTGTTAATCAAAAAATTTCACAGTGACTTTGTTGCAATTTCTGCCATTGAAAATAAAAAGTAGACATTATGGTCCATTTGACTTGTGTTGCTCAAAAGGATGAAACAATGGCTTTTAATAACACCAAGCTAATTACACCCCTATATCAAAAGTGATGAAAATGATCTAGTCATCAATCAGCAAATTTCTTTAGTACATATTCTGGCTAGAAATTAAATTAATTCTCTTTTGATTTTGTGAATTGTCAAGTAATTTGTGATAAATATTTTAATAATATACACAATTAATATGAGATTGGGAAAAAATTATTTAACTTTTCGTTAAAATTAACATTTGAAAACTTTTACACCCTTCGTTTACTTTTACTTATCCACTTTACACTTTGCAAGCAGTGGCGGACCCAAGATTTTCATTGAGGGGGTTCAGAAGTGCACATACGAACTAGTCGAAGGAGATTCAATATCTACTATATATACATAAAAAATAATTTTAATCATGTATAAATAATGTAATTTTTCGTCGAAGGAGGTTCGGATGAACCCCCTTATTATATGCTAGGTCCGCCACTGTTTGCAAGCTGAACATTTTATTATAACATGCATATTAATTGAATTTAACATTATCTTAAAAATAATTTGAAAAATAAGTAATTATTACTAAAGAAAAATATAAAAAAAAATTAATTTTTTTTCTTTCTGATATGTTAAAGACGAAATATTTTTTTTTTTTTTGGAGTAAAAAGAAAAGACAAGTAAACTAGGTTAGAAAGTGATTTACGCAACCAACCACCTCTGACTCACACGTGATTGTTTATCATTGGAAATCTGGTAATGAAACAGCACACACACAAAAAACAAACAAAATTGAGTCACTCACAGATCAACTAGAGTACTAATTTATTTACTCTTATCATTTCCATAGATTTATCTATAAATTGTTTTAACCTAAGGTAAAGTGCCGTCCAAAACAATCATGTATCGACTTGCCGCATACAGGCAATTGAAGAATACAGCTTCTTCCAATTACATCACTTTATTATTCACTTCTTCAAGGTATTTTCTATCCTATTCTTTGTTGCAATCACTTGTAATTAGAGCTCTGTAATAATTTGGGTTTGATTATTTTAGTTGTTGTGTTACAATAATAATACAAAACGATCGCCAGCTAATTCATGATTTATTCAAGTTACAGTACCAATACACCACAATATTGAAGTGATTACATTTCTAAAATTATAATAGCACTTTTTTTTATTTTTGTTATTATTATAAGGGCAATATTTCTTGGGTAAAAAAAATATTTTGCAAAATATGGTTTTTGCTGCTAAAAAGTTGTTACAGGCCTCCAATGGATGAGTTATTAGGCTATTAGCTTGGGATCATTGTGATTAGAAGCCACTGCTTCGTCCTTT
Source organism: Capsicum rhomboideum (assembly GCA_031232105.1). NCBI lineage: Eukaryota > Viridiplantae > Streptophyta > Magnoliopsida > Solanales > Solanaceae > Capsicum > Capsicum rhomboideum. Next base: position 9,104,466 of record CP124713.1, on the reverse strand, counting down.
AGAGCAAGTAAGAGATGCATCAGTTAAATGTCAATGTGTTTCAAATTAGAAAGACGAATCTTTAATTTTCAAAGATTGAGGAGCTGCGTTAATATATGTTATTTAATTGCAATTTGGAATATTATAGTACTAAATTCCTATATTTTTGGCAAGTCATTTTTGGGTGAAGATTTGGGTGAAGTGAAGTTTCACCATGTATTTGGCCATAGTATTTGGGAAACATATTTCACTTTTAAAAGTTCACAAAAAATGGAATTTGGCCCAAATACAAGTATTTTCTAGTATTTGGGAATTTGGATTATTTGTCAAAAATATTTGTCAAATAATGACAAATTGTATGGCCAAACACTATTTGCCAAGTTTTTCCCCAAAAACTACTTGGAAAATCTATGGCCAAACAGGCAGTGGCGGAGCCAGGTTTCTTATCAAGGGTGTTCATACTTTTAGAAGCGACGGGTGAAAAAGAAAGAAAAGCAGGGCATGAATTATTGTACAACAACATACCCAAAGTAATCTCATAATTAGAGTTTAGGGAGGCTAGTGTGTACGCATAAAAGTTAAACTTAAAGCACATGAATAACTGTACTGACCTTAGTATAGATCCATATCTGAAGAAGAATATGTGGAGGAAGTGAGAGACTCACTAAGTGAAGTTGATCCAGCGAAATCACAACTTCTATTCAAATCTCTTCTCTATTCAATGGCTGAAATTCCAAAAGGCCATCATTTTTCCTGTAAATATCAAATCAAAAATATCCCAAAAAAGAAAAAAGCTAACAAAATAATAAGGGATAAATTAAAAAAGATGAAATAAGACAAATACGTCAACTAGTTACTTAATAGAGACATAGCAAAATACATTTAACACCTAGTCTGAGAAAATGATTCCCTATTTCAAGCTAGAAAATGACTACAAATACATTCGACGATGCTTCATCTCTTGAAATGTCTTTACAATAGACTCATTAGAGACATCTTTAAATACTTTTTTTTCTACATAAGGCACTATGCAACCATCTAAGAATTCATCATCCATTCGATTTCGCAAGTCATTCTTGATGAACTTCATTGTCGAAAAAGCTCTTTCAACTGATGCAGTGGCAACGGGTAGAATCAAAGCAAACTTCACTAAAAGGAATACAAGAGAATAGTTTAAATGCTTCTTTGTCTCAACTAACTTTCTTGAAAGTTCCCCAAGTCCACTCAAATTAGAGAACCTCTTATCAATATCACGAACATCAATAATGTAATTAACAAGTTGATTCTCAATAGCCCTCATCTTGAATTCATCAAAGTCATCGGGATATAATTCAGCCATTCTAACTATCTTTTTTATGTCAAAACTAGAAAATGAATCAATTGGATTCAAGGAAGCTACTCCATTAAGCAAATCACTTGTCACTTCATTGAAACGGTCATTAAGCTCTTGTAGTTGCCAATCAATAATTTTATAAAAGACATCCACACGGTAATGGTGCAAGGTAGTATAATCAACTACTTTACGCCGTGATCTTCCAGAATTAGAATATGGATCATCATAATTGGGTAATGGAATATTATGCTTGACACAAAATGCATCCACCTTTTCTTTAAGTGAATCCCATCCAATATTTCTTTTTAAGAGAGGATCCCATTCATTATCTCTTAAAGCTTGCAACCTTCTCTTTGCTACCTTTACAAGAATCATGGCATTTGCAATATCTTGCTCCTTTTTCTGTAATGACACATTGAGATCATTTGTGATTCCTAAAACATCAGTCATCAAATGCAACAAGAAAACAGTATCAAATGTTTGACAACTTCTGAGATATCCCGATGCACAAGCTTTTTCTTCTGAAGTACTTGCATTTTCAACAAGACTATCAAGTACATCAACAATAGAGGCAAAGTTAATAATAAAGTTTCCAAATGATTTGTAGTGAGATCCCCATCGAGTATCACCTGCTCTAATAAGACCACGTTCTTGATTCAGGCCTCTACCCGTTTTTAATTCACCCATATCTAATGCCTCTCTGAGTTTTTCTTTTTGAGACTCTCTAAATTCATCCACACGTTTAAAAGAAGATCCTAACACATTCAAAATATTTGAAACCAATAGTACAAGTTCTCCCACTTGAACACACTTCTTAGAAACCGCGACAAGAGTCAGTTGAAGTTGATGAGCAAAACAATGAACCGAATGAGCCGATCTACTTTCTTGTCTAATCAATGTTTTAAGACCACCTAGCTCACCTTGCATATTACTTGCCCCGTCATAGCATTGCCCACGTACATAAGATAAAGTCAAAGAATGGTGAGCAAGTGCATCCACAATTGTTTTCTTTAAAGACAAAGCACTAGTATCTTTAACATGAACTAATCCAATAAATGCCTCCATCACAAATCCCTTTTTATCAACATACCGTAAACAAATAGCCATTTGCTCTTTGCGTGACACATCTCTAGATTCATCAACTAATAGAGCAAAGTAGTCACCATTTAGATCCTCTATTATAGCCTTAATCGTTTCAATCTTACATGCAGTTACAATATCTTTCTGAATATCATGAGAAGTCATTTTATTATTTTTTGGAGCTCTTCCTAACACATAAGGTTTAACCTCATCACATCTCTCTGCATACCAAGAAAGAGCTTCAAGAAAATTACCTTTGTTTAATGACGATTCACTTTCATCATGACCGCGGAGTGCCAAACCTTGATTCAAGAGAAATCTTACCACATCTATTGAAGCAATTAAGCGAATTCGATATTCATGCTTACTTTTATCATCCAACTTATAAAATGCAGCTTGAATGGATTGTTTTTCTCGCATTAAATCTTCACAATTTCTTTTGGATTGATTATGAACGCTATTCGGTGGACCAATATGTGTATCAAAGCCATCTTTTCTATGCCAATTCTTATACCCTTTAGTTGAAAATACATTACCACCGCCTTGATTAATGCTTTCGCCTTGAAATAAATAACAAGGCAAACAATAAGCCGCATCTGCACTTATACTATATTCCAACCAATCGGGATATTCATCAAACCATGTAGAAACAAAACGACGTGGTGTTCCAAAAAAGTCAGTTTGAGGAAACTGATGAGTCCGAGGTTGGAAAGGACGTTTAATAATGTATGCCCTCCTTACCTCATCACGAATGCTTGGAGGATATTTCAAAATTGGAATTCTTTCAGCCGGGTCAGACTTTAGACTATTTACATCAAGTTCTTGTCTTTGAGAAGAGTGAGATGGTATTTCTATTTGGTTGACACTTTCATCTCGACGTCGTTGATTTTGATTTGGAGACGCGGAACTTGTTCTTGGTACTTTATGGAAATATCTCTCCAAGCTCATCGAAACCCAAACTGAAATAACAGTCAAGCGCGTCACAGTTCACACTATCAGAATAGATGATTCAATTCCAAAAAAATAGAAGTCAAAAAATTGATGCATACAACACAATACACAATAAGCAACTGAAATAAAGACAAATCACCTTGCCCACACCATAGCAACAAAATGAATGGGAAGCAGATTTTTTCGACATAATTTTTTTAAAAAAAGTTTCGAAACTTACCAGGAAGAAGTTCAGCAGCACGAACCTATTGATGATTATTTTGGTCATTAGTTATCTACTTAGAGAATTATTTTGTCCAAAACAAAACAAAATCCACCAAATAAATATTTAGAAAAACATCAATTTCAGATAAAAATTATTGTTGACAAAAGATATAATATCCACTTAAATCACTAAATTAAAGGGTAAAAAGAGCTAAAGAATACCTTTTCACTCTCTAATGGTTGCTATGTTAGCGGCTTAGCGCTGGTCGAAGAAGCAGCGGAGCAGAGAACTGAGAAGCTGGAAGCAGAGATGAGAGAACTGAGAAATATTTACTTTGTATGGTATGGGAGAATTGAGGATAAGAAATAAGAGAAAAAGTCTAAGAAATAAGAGAAAAAGTCTTGTTTTATTAGCTTTTATTAATAAAAACATTTTTTTTACTAAAAAGGAGAAAGTCAAAAGAAACTTCTAGTAGTGGGAACATAAGTTACAGCTGTAACTTACAGCTTTTCAAAATTTAAGCCAAAAAATATAAGTGCTGGCACTAGGATTCGAACTTGGGCCGCATAGAAGATAGTGCACACCCTTAGCCACTGGGCTATTGCTCATTTTGTAACAAGGTTGTGCAGCTATTACAATATATTCACTGAAAATTATATTTAACCTATATAATCGAAAAAATTTTCCGGCGAAGGTTGTTCATCTGACCAACCTTGGGTGGGTGTAGCTCCGCCCGTGCAAACAGGTCCTTAGACAACACATTCCGATGTGTTAGTTCTTAGAAGAATTATTATAAATTGATCAGTTTTACAACCTATTAGTTCTTAGAAGGATTATTATAAATTGATCAGTTTTACAAGCTATCAACCTATGTGTGAATAGCTACTTTTTTTCATGTCTAGAGCAAAATTGTCTTTATAGATTCTGAAGTCCCTTTCATTTTTTAAGTTGAAGCAGCTTTTCAAAGTATTAAGATTTTATTCATAAGGATTCACAATGAATAATATCAGTTTTTATACCTCATTCTTTCTGGAGATGTTTTTTGATGCTATGGATGGATAAGTTTTTGTATCGAATTCTTTCTTTTTGTGCTTCTACATTATCGTGATATGGACTTGTTATCCATGTAGGTGATGCTTAGCTAAAATTTTGTGTTCTACTAAAGTGCGGCTCTGGATATTCTCAATTTCCTGTTTTGAGCTAATCAATTGATGTGTATGGACTAAGCATGTATGGTGTTGTTTGAGAGTCATTGACACATTAAACTTTATGCATGCCAATATGGCACGGTTTAATATAATTTCCCATGGCATTAGTTATTCCATTTGATTTGGCCTTATTGACATTCTAGTTCCTTATGCTTTTCACTTGGTGCATTTTTGTGACTTAGTCTTTCATAATGCAGATCAAACCATACTTTGCCCTTTGCTACGGTAAAAGCTGAAGAAGTATCAGGCTCCCAACCTGCTGAAGTCCACAACTTGGGTATGTAAATGTACATAACAATATGTTACTGAAAATGGTCATTGATATGCAGTTGTTTAACGTTTGCCTAGGAATAGATGTGATATACTGTATAGAGAATTTAGAAAGTTTGAATTCTCTTAATCTCTCTGTATACCATGTATGTGTTAGCGATTAATAATTGAAGTAATACATCACTTCCATACACCCTTATTCTTTTTCGACCAAATTTAAGTGTGTTTCTTATAGAAAAAATAGCTAGCTATGGTCATGGTTCTAGTTTACTGCTACGTCTAGTTGACTGGTGATTTTCATCTATCCAGTGCAGGGAAAGTGGACAAAATCTTCTAGTTGGAATACTTTATTGGATCCCTTGAATGGGCAACCATTCATTAAAGTTGCAGAAGTAAATGAATCAGAATTGCAGGTACATAATGTGGATGCGTCATAGTTCTTTGCGCTGTATTTTTCCATATGAGTCTTTCACCTCGTGGAGTCTGTTATTCTGCACAATTGACTTGTTACTTTATGGCCAACTCTAATTCTGTCACATAAAGACTTTTCCCTTCTAATACAAAATGTTTAACATCAAAGATTGTCATGGTTCTATAAGTCCCTCTTGTTGCCTGTGCAGCCATTTGTGGAGAGCTTGTCCAAGTGCCCAAAACATGGTCTACATAATCCGTTCAAATCACCAGAAAGGTTTGCTTCTTTTTTTTATTTTTTTTGGGGGGGGGGGGTTGGTGAAGTTGTCTAGCTGAGCTGTGTATTGGACAAGTCTTTAATGTCTTATGGATTTTTATCCAGAGGAAGAAATTATGAATTTTTAGGAAATGTATTGAGTGACCTTTTTTTTCTTGCAGGTACCTTATGTTAGGAGACGTATCTACAAAAGCAGCTCATGCGCTTGGTTTGCCTGAGGTAAAATATATTCAAGCAAGGAATCTGGTGTTCTCTTAGCCTTTTTGACGAATAGTTTATGATATTCATAATTAATTCTTGTCCTCTTAATGTTTTACTTCTTTTTTAATGTCCCACAGGTTTCTGACTTCTTTGCTAAGCTAATACAACGGGTGTCTCCTAAGAGTTACCAACAAGCTCATGCTGAAGTTTTCGTGACGCAGAAATTTCTGGAAAATTTCTGTGGTGATCAGGTAGATTCTAAAACCATTACCTCGTATATTCTATGTTATACAGGGGCTATCTAAGGAAAGAAAATTAAATTATGGCGCAATAATTCAGCTCGGTAATTATTTGACACTGAAATATTTGTAAACTTAATAGTCTTAAGGTTCAGGAACAAGGATTTTTTTCACATGGGATTCATTTCTAAATTTTCTTTAAACTAGCTGTCAGATCTAACACTGAACCCTTGATTTATTTGGCAGGTTCGCTTTCTAGCTAGGTCTTTTGCAGTACCAGGAAATCATCTGGGGCAGCAGAGCCATGGTTTTCGATGGCCTTATGGACCTGTAAGGCACTGTTCCGTCCATTGTTGACTATATTTAATCGAAGGTGTTAAAGCTTATGATGCTATCTTTCACTTTGAAATTGAGATCTTAAGGAGCAGTTTTATAACTAAAGTCACTCAATTTATGAGGACAAAATTCTTCACCATTTCAGAATGGTGTAAAGTTGTGTTATACATAAGTTGTTTCTTACGCTCTCCTGTTGTGACTTTCTTATGTGATTGAACAATATTTTGTACTTACAAAACTATTTTGTAGGTGGCTGTTATTGCTCCCTTTAATTTTCCTTTGGAGATTCCTTTGCTTCAGCTGATGGGAGCGTTGTATATGGGAAATAAGCCTGTACTTAAAGTTGATAGCAAGGTAAGGTTGTGCAAATTTGTATGAACTCTATATAGAATGCAAATTCACTTATTGGACTAGGCCCAGCTAAGAAACAAAACTTGACTATCATCTATCAGAGAACCAAAAATTGCAAATTGACTTTTGCATACTTCTTTCTATTTTGTCAAATTAACAAAATGTGCAGAAAATTCGAAGATCCTGTTCCTATTTTAGTTTTCTTTCTGTTAATAACTCTAGATATTTTTCCAATGTGCTTTTTATAGTTCGACCTGCATTGTTGGTTAGGTATGCATTGTTATGGAACAAATGCTTCGACTACTTCATGATTGTGGGTTACCTGTGGAGGACGTGGATTTCATTAACTCAGATGGAAAGACAATGAACAAGCTACTCGTGGAGGTTAGTTTCTGAAATTAGACTTCTCTGGGCCACTTATCAATAAAATTGACAAAATGAGAATTAACAGATTTTCGTCCAAAAAGCATTCCATCCCATTAAAAATTTATTATCATCATGTTATGTGCAATCAACTTTAATTTCAACCAAGTTAGACTGATTCAGGAATCCCAGGAATTATTTATTCTATTTTCTTTTGTTGAATTTTTGGCATTCCCGCACTAATATCGAGTAATTAATTTCGTAGAGTCTCTAATAATTATAGGATTCTTTCGAACCAACTTTTCCAACTACCAAAAATAATATTCCTAACATTTCTCTTTCAAATTGTATTGCTAGGCAAAACCACGCATGACTCTCTTCACAGGTAGCTCACGAGTGGCAGAGAAGTTAGCTGATGACCTAAGCGGTAGAGTCAAACTAGAAGATGCTGGATTCGATTGGAAGATCCTTGGGCCCGATGTCAATGAGGTTCACATAATCTGTTATTGACAGGCTTCATTGCATTTCGAAAAAGCTTCAAACTTTATTTACTCTATGATTATTTGCTTTTGACAGGTGGATTACGTTGCATGGGTTTGTGACCAAGATGCATATGCATGTAGTGGTCAGAAGTGTTCAGCTGAATCAATATTGTTCATGCATGAGGTATGCTTAGTCCTTTTCTTTTTCTTTTTTCCTCCATGAAAATTAAATGTTCAGAGATAAATATGTGGTTTATATAAGCTTTTTTAAACTTAAAGTTACATGGTTTCATAGAAACTTCATCGTTCAAATAACCCTCTTTTCTAAGCATTATTTATTTGGTGCAGAATTGGGGTAAAAGTTCTCTCATAGACAAAATGACTGAGCTTGCTGCTAGAAGAAAGTTGGATGATTTAACTGTTGGTCCTGTCCTTACGGTAAGCATGGCTAATGCTTTAAGTGTTAATTTGGAGATTTGAGTGTACATTTGGTGATCAAGATTTTGGAGTGCTAGAGTGACATGAGATACAATTTACTAGAGGTTTGAATGGTATCAATACCTTTGGTTTGAATCTATTTTTGGATGGTCTTTCTGATGTTCAGAATATTATTCACTCAAACAAGTGTAGAAGTTTCTTCAGGAGTCCGTCTGAATATGTTAAATCAAATCTGAGACTTTTGTGAGATCAAACAGAATATTTATCTTAGTGGATTCCTGCTCACTTTTTGTTAGCATGATTACAATATTCACCAATTGCATTTCATTCTCCTTTATATTTTTTCTTGAACTAAGCATTCTTAGTGGTACATTGTCAAGTTATGCCAACGATCTTGTCAGAACTTCCTGGCCGTAATTGTTTATGTATTTCTCTTGCAGGTTACAACTGAAGCAATGCTAGAACATGCGAAGAAATTACTTCAGATACCTGGATCAAGACTGCTCTTTGGTGGTGAAGCCTTGCAAAACCATTCGATCCCTAAAATTTATGGAGCTATTAAACCCACTGCTATTTTTATACCACTTGAAGAAATACTCAAAGATGAACATTATCATCTCGTGACCAAAGAGATTTTTGGGCCATTCCAGGTAATTTAATTTTCTGAATTAAATGTCAAGTTGGGTAATTTTCTTGCCGATCATCAAATCTTGCTTGTTTTTTTTTTTTTCCCTTCTAGGTTGTCACCGAGTACAAAGATAATCAGCTTCCGCTGGTCCTGAATGTCCTTGAAAAGATGCATGCACATTTAACAGCTGCTGTGGTTTCAAATGACATATTGTTCCTGCAAGTAAGAAATGGTTCTCGTTACTCTTGTTCAGATATGAGAATACGTTGTGGTAGTAACAAGATTGAAATATCTGTTGCTCTATACATCTTAGAATGTTCACATGTAACTAGCAGAAAATATCTTGAAGTTTTTCTCTAGAAAGCATCCAGATACTCTTGTTCAGATATGAGAAATACCTGGTAGTAACAAGATCGAAATATCTGTTGCTTTATATACAACTTAGAATGTTCACATGCAACTAGCAGAAAATATCTCGAAGTCTTTCTCTAGAGAGCTTCCTGAATTCCTACATGAACTTAATTTCTATCTCTCGATCGGATGAATCTAGAATAAAAAAGGCAATAACAGCACGAAAGATGCCAATCCAAATCAGTTGTCGTTCTCTACCCAAGGAATTTTTTAGATTAAAACTGTTGAATTTTGTATTATGTCCCAAAGGTCAGTGTAGGAGGAGGGAGGAAGGGAAGGAGGGTGAGGAGAGAGAGGTGTAGCGTTGACTGTTAACTTACATGAAGTATTAGTAGTAATGCTGTCTGCTATTTTACCCACTGTAGAATTAAAGAGCCATGGAGGAGGGAAAGAACTGATATTTTGCCAGTCTCAAATTTGTATACCTTAAAGTTCAGGATGATAAAAAGGTTCGGATAGTCCTAAATAGTATCAGGGAAGTACTGGAGAAAATTGAACTATATTGCTATACGTTATACCAGCCAGGGGTTCAGGGCTGAATGGCCTCCATCAATTTTGTCTAATCTGCTACCCATGTTTAGTTTAGTTTCCAAATTTAGCATTAAGGCATGTTGAACAAAAGAAGTTTGAATTCACAAATTTGGGAACTTAAGCCTTTATAATACATTTTTGACTTATTGAATTGTTTTGCATCATTTGGAGCTTAGAATTTAGCATTGAGTAATTAATGATATTGCTCTTGAGAAACGTTGCTGTACTTTATTGTTAAGATGACCGACATTTCTGTCATGAAAAGAGAAAAAAAAAAGAACAAAGATGAGAGAAGAAAATAGTTATGAGTTGAAAAGCTTCATTAGCTATGCCTATCATGAGTATGTAGTTATTCAGCAATGTACCGCGGGTATTGGATCACATATGAATCGTGTAAAATTGTCAATCCCCTTTTCAGAAAGTAATTGGAAATTCAGTTAATGGAACCACTTATGCTGGATTGAGAGCAAGAACAACAGGGGCTCCACAGAATCACTGGTCAGCAACTTACTTCATCTTTTATTTGTGATTGTAATACACCAATTTGGTTAATTAACTGTCCTAAATGATGCCCCTAATGTAGGTTTGGTCCTGCCGGGGACCCCAGAGGAGCCGGAATAGGTACTCCAGAAGCTATAAAACTTGTATGGTCTTGCCACAGAGAGGTCATATATGATGTTGGTCCCATGCCACTAGGATGGAAAGTTCCTGCATCTACTTGAGGAACAACTGCTACCACTCAAAGCACTCGAGGATCGCGTTCAAAGAGGCTAACAATAGAATTCCTTTGAAAGAGTCCAGTTGAGGATGTGGAAGAAATGGTTTGGTTACATGAAATCTATCGGAATGTTATTTGAGTGCTTATGTTTTTGCAAACATATGAGCTAGGAGCTTATATCTAATAAATAAGGGAGTTATTTTTCGCGTTTTGGAGAATCTGCTCCCACTCGAATCTCTTCTTGTCCTCTAGTTCCAGTTCTTTCCCTCCAAATACGACTCATGATCTACATAAAATGATGCCAGTAACTATGGAAAAGGGAAATGTAGGTCTTCCATTGATTGTAGATCAGCGTGATATTAGTAAAAAAGGCAGTCTGGTGCACTAAGCTCCTACTATGCGCGGGGTCTGGAGCTGTAAGAATCACTAACACTTGTTTCGCTGTTGAGTACATAAATGTGCAAAAAGGACATTCAAGCTAATCACTTGATTATGATGTTTAAGAAGAGCAGCTTCTGCAAACTTAATTGTTTAGTAATTAAGTTGTTCTGTGCGAAGCTCATCATTTTCATGCGTCGTTTATTTCGTGGACAAAATACAAGAATGCAAAAATTCCTTTTTAATTAAATTATATATATGGAATTACAAAATAATTAACGCAGATTGGTAACAAAAATAAAAAAAAATTGCCATCAAACATCCACCTATGAATATGGATATGGAATTGTTTTTAATCGTTCAAGTAATCAAGTTTAGGTGGCAGCGGTGCTGAAAATTTAAAGGTTCATTCTATCGAATTCTTGAATTTATGTGTTAATGTTCACTACTTGTGCTAAAGACTAGAAATTTGCACCAGTGGTGTGCAAAGAATTTAAATATAGACAAATCTCTTTATATTAGTCATCTTTCACTATTAACATTTTTTCGCTGTAATTTGTGCACTAAAAAGGACATGCTTTGGGTGAAATGGGTTGATACCTACTATTGGTAAAGACAGAATTTTTTGAGTTCATTCTCTCTCAGGCTTTTTGGATGCTTACCCAAATCTTTAAAGTCAAACTGGTCATGGAAGAAGCTGGTCTTGACCCTAATGAGGTGATGTCGCTGAAAAAATTCTTTATTCATTAACGGTATCTTAAGATGAGAGGCATTATTCCTAAAGTGCCATAGAGTAACTTATTTGCAACAATCCTGGCTCACTTAAGTGGATTTTTCTGCTTAACTTGGCTAATATAGAACAGTCTCTACACAATGGATACACTAATCAAATGGAAGGTGGTTGAATCTCTAAAATGTGGATTATGTGAAAATCAAGATGCAACTAACCAAGCGTATTCTTACTAGGCCACAGGAAATAGTTTGGGCTAGTAAACATATAAGGGGAAAGAGTGCAACTGTCAAAGTTTATTGATTGATTATCAAGCAGAGAACGGAAGATCAAAGAATTAGAGGCATCATTCAGGAGGTGATCTATCTCTTCAACCCAAATTAGCTCAATAGTCAGAAAAGCTCAACTACTATCCTTGTTGTTTTGTTATATTTATTTCAACTCTAACAGGATAGAATAGAGAGTTGTAGTTATTTTTTGCTGATTATTTGAGACTCTGTCCATTTGATCCTACATTATGTTGCTATTATACTCTTGGTTAATATAATTCTTTATTTTCCAAAAATCTTTTCATTGTATCAATCAAAAAATATTTAGACAAATAAATTATAAAGAAATTTGATTGTATTTATTAACTTGCATTTTTTTTTTGAAAAAAAAAAGAAAAATAAAAATAAAAAAAAGGCTTCAAAAAAAGGATGTTGTACTATTATGGGCTTAAACATTCGGAACTGATCACTTAGTGAAATATAACCCATCCCAATCAACTCAAACTTAACTATTTGCATAGCTCCTATAGCTGCTTGAGTTCCAAACTCACTCTTTAGCCTTTAGGACTTTCATAGTAGAACTTTGAAGTTCAAACATTTCTGCTTCACCATTGCTAATCGCCGCAAATATTATATTTCACATATGTATTACCCATATATACAAAAATAATTAATGTTGTTATTTTTTTATACTGGTTATTTATAATATAATATTCTTAAGTGAAATATTTTTTTTAAAAAATAATTGTGATGTTCGGACCAACTTACGTGCACCTTGATTAATTTCAATTACCTAGTAATTTATCTCCGCAAAACTTGAACTTGAGACCTCATGGCGTTTAACCTATTTCATTGACCTCCTCTCAAGTGCTAAATGAAATAGTGTTCTCTCATATAGTAATATTATTTTTATATTAATAAAAGATAATTTAAATAAATAAGATATTAGAGATGTATTTAAAATATTTTACTTTTGATATTGTTGCAAAAAACAATATTTACTAATATGAGAATTTAAGTAGTTTAACTCAAACTTTTAAAATATTTTTATTGAAGAGTAGAGAGTCTTTCTTTTTTTATTTAAACAAAATTTTTGTACTTTTAAAATTTTTTCTGCAAACATTAATATTGTCTAAACTAAACTAAAATCATATGATTTATTATTAAATTTTTTGAAACCTAAATTAAGGCTTTATTAGCCTCTCCCTTAAACTAGCATTTCACCCTTTATATTTTTGATCAAATTTTATAGAGTTCCGTTTAAAATAAAATAATAATAATAAAATCATTAAAGACAATGAATATTTCATTCAGTTACAATTGTGAATAAAATTGGTTGAACAACACATTTGTTGCGAAATGAGCACAACAAAATTGATAGACTAAAATCAAAACATATTAAAAGGCCATAGAAGTTCTTTCATATAATACATATAAAAACAAGACAAAAAAATAGTAATGAGAGGTTAACATGATATATGAACTGCATGTCATGATATTATACTTTCTCCTTTGTATAAAAGTATAATATAAGTGAAAATAGTAAAAATATAAGCTCATATAGACTCATCAAGTTTTGAACTTTGCGACACTTACCTTTAAATTAGTTAAAGAAAATGAAACACAAAAACACTTATTTTTTGATGTATGAATTAATTAAATGTGACAGAAATGAATAACTGATTTAAAATTAAAAAGAAAATCATAAAAAAGTTAAAATAATTACTATAAGAAAGAAAAAATGAAATTGATTAAAAAATTAATATATTACTTAATTTAATAAAAAATTTATTATATTAACTCACTCAATCTTAACTCTACAGGATAATTTGGTGCACTAAAACTCGCCACTATGTGTGGGGTCCAAGGATCAATCTTAACTCTACTCTTTCCGTCTCATATTAATTGGTCATTTTTTTTTTTACACACATATTAAGAAATCATAAATAAGAAGGTAATTTTACTAAATCACTCCTTAAAAATCTTCTTGGAAATTTTACAAACAAGTGTAAACACTTTAAAAAGAATTAATTACAAAGGTTATATGAAAAATTTTAATTAATGCTTCGTTGATTTTGTAAGGTGGACAACTAAGGGGGTGTTTGGCCATGAGAATTTTTTACTTTTTTCTGAAAAATTATTTCACTTTGGGCCTGTTTGGAAAGCCATCCTGGTAATTGGATTTGATATAATTGGGTGTAATTACACTGTCTGGCATGTTTGGTTGGCCAGGTAATTACTTGGTCAGCAGGTAATTAAGTGTAATTGGCAGGGGATAATTACACTCTCCAATTCACAGGGGGGAGCTATGAATTGCTGGTAATTACATGGTGTAATTACAAACTGATTACTTTTTAATTTCTTTCTTTTATTTCTATTTTTATTTTTTTCGTTTTAACTTTTTTTAAATTTCTATTATTTTAAATTCTTTCTATTTTTATTATTCTAATATTTTTTTTAACAATATTTTTTATTTTATAGTATTTATATTTCATGTCCTTCTCATTTCTCAACCTTTACTTCTTGTGATTCAATGCAATTTTTCGTATTATCTATTTTTTAATTTATTTTATGTTTATTTTTTTCATTTAGCATAATTTAGTTAGTATTCTAATTTTTAAATTAAGTAGAATTTATTGTTGAATAGTGTTATAGACTTAGGTTTTCTTTTCTTTTGAATCATATTTACGTTATGTTGAAATTTGAAATAAGAATAATATTTTTTTTTGAATTTTGAACTTATGTTATATTTTCACTTTCACTTTATTTGTTTTACTAGTATTGACATGATATTTTACATTGCAAGCCATTCATTTTTTAGTTAGAATTGATAGATTATCTTTTTGTCAAATGTTTTAATAATTTATTACATTATATTTATAATATTAATCCTTTTGTCAAACATGAATTTCATCATATTCTTAAAAATCATGTACTTTATGTTTTTATGATTAATTTAATTAAAATATACTAGTTTGAAAAATATAAATCCATTATTTTTTATAACAACATATGTTTATTAATTAATATATTTCAAAAGACTATATATATATATATAATATTTAATTTAATATCATTTATAAAGGCACTTATTTGTCTAATATAAATTTTAGTTTTTGATAATTAACTTTTATTTTAAAAATTGAATATAATTATGTAATTACACTTGTGCAATCAAACAATACATTTGTAATTACACTGTAATTACACTGTGACAAACAAATAGGTCGGCATAATTAGTAGGCTGTATAATTACTAGGCTGGTAATTACTATCCTAGTAATTACACCAATTCTAATTATCAGGTGATTTTCCAAATAGACCTTTTATTGAAAAGTTTAGTGTTTGGCTATAAGAATTCCAAATGCAATTTAGAATATTTTTTACTTTCACTTCTCTCAGAAAAAGTTAAAAACAACTTCAATTTATATTAATGGTCAAACACAACTTCAATTTCAACTCTAATTTCAATTTTGATCCAACTTTAAAGTTTTTTGATTTTCATGGTTAAATATTATTTTTAGTAAGATGACTTACAATATGGTAGTGAGAGAGTACCAAATTTAAAAGATTGTTAAATTTAGGCTTACGGTGAGGAGTTCACCTGCATTACCCTAAAGCCGCCCTTTGCCTGTCTCCATTCTCCGCCGCCACTGAAAAACTTTACTCTTCCATTTTTTTTGCAATGACTTTGCTGGAAGTTATCACCAAAGCTTCGGTTGAAAATTCTCCGACAACTTCCGATGGAGTAAATTACTCTAATGTCCTCAACTCCGAACTAGTTCTGCTTCAACTGAAACCAGAAAAGGAGGAAAACGACGACGTTTCGATAATCCAACGCGGGACTGGATGGAGACTTTTATCAACCGACGTTGAAGTAATCGAGTTAGGTCAAAATTTCTTCAAAAAATTGAAGAAGAAAATGAAAAATCCTAACATTTTCAGCAAAGACGAGTTCTTCGAGTTGTTTGGTCCTTATATGAATGAAATTTGGGAGAAATTTGGGGGTCCAGTTCATGGTGATAGGTTGGATGAGGGTAGTATCGTAAAAATGATTGAAAAATCTGGGAATTATATGGGTAGAGATGTTAAGGGTTTGGTTATGGAGGCTTGTGTTGTTTTGGAAACTTGGGAGGTATTAGAGAGTTTGATTGTTAATGGGCTTGTTGAACATTCGTGTTTATCGAGTTTGATAAATAATTTGATTGAGAAAAAGCAAACTTGGTTGATTGTTTTGTGTGTAAAGCATGTTATAGATATTCAAACTTATGATATGATGTGTGTGTTGAAGTATTTTCTTTCGATTCCGAGGAGTGGGGATAGTAGTGGTTTGGTTAATGTGAGGAAGGAATGGGAGAGTCAAGCAATGTCTGCTATTGAGAAGGCGATGGATATGAGTCTCGGTCCGATTAGGATGGAGATAGCTAGGGATGCTTCGTTGTTGCTTATGTTAGCTCATGATGGTTTTTCGGTTTCTGAAATGTGTTTGCATTATTTGCTTGCGTCGAGGAACGTTGATGAGGTGATTTTGGGTGCTTGTATTAGTAAATTAAGTGGTTCGGAGATAATGGTTTTGATTCGGTACTTGAAAAAGTGGTTGAATAAATATGAGAGGTTTCCTCAAGTGTGTCCTTGTCCTAAGGCACCGTTTGAATTGGGGTTGAAGGCTTGTGAATGGGTTCCTTCACTTGAAGACGTAGTCAAGTGTCTTGGTTTGGTTGTAGATGAGCATTTCTCGTCGTTGATTTTACATCAAGAGTTTCATGATGAATTGAAATCTTTAGATGAAGTTGTGAATTCCTTAACTGCTGAAGCGAAAGTATGTGGCATGTTGTCGAATTTAACCGAGGCATTGAAAAGCAGACACAGAGGTTTGTGATTGAACTTGAAACTTCTTGTATTATCACTTATATTTCTTGTTCTATGTTCTTCGTGGAATTAATTCTTAAATTTGATGTGTGTTATCCCAAAGTTCATTTTCAGGGATGTCCTAGGTAGGTGTAAGTATTAAACATATCCTAAGTTTTTTTTTCAGCAGGATGTCCAATGGTCGATATCCTAAGTATTTACTGTAAACATCTGTTTAACATCATTGATAAAAATATCATGGCAAATATTGGATGTGGATTGTGGTCCATTCATAGATATTGAATAGCTTGGGAAGGTGGTAAAATTGCTAATCTTGGATGACGTGAACTTGACCATTCATAGATGTTGAATAACTTGGAAAGGTAGTAAAATTGCTAACCTTTTGATGATGAGAACTTGACCATTCATAGATAATGTCATATTGAATAGCTTAGAACGGTGCTAAAATTGCTAATCTTTGGATGATGGAAACTTGAATCTGGAACCTTGCCATGTTGAATAACTGATTAGTGGGGATGTTAGAGATAGAGCATGTGTGCAATTCAAATGCAACCCGAAGTAAATAGAACCACAATGGTATGTAATCTACTCGTGCATCAGGATTATTCGTGTTTAATAGCTTTATTAAGTGATTTGATGATGCCCCAGGGCTTTGGTCTAGTGGTGAGAGAAGTAAGTTATATTTGGATTAGGTGCACATCACGGATGTGAACCCGTTACCGGCAAAAAGTATGGTATTTAAGTGGAAAAGCGTAGAGGGGCGGGCCTACTATCTGCTGAGTTTGGAACTAGCACTCATGGATTAGAAAAAAAGTAAATTTGATGAATTATAGGATGTACAGATAAATTATCCATCCTTCTAATCATATAACTTACTAGAGTACCTTTTATTTTTTTGATAAGAATAACTTACTAGAGTACCTTGAAATTCCAATTTCTTCCTTTTCAATTAATGGAGGGGAATTGCCTATGCTGGAGAGCCCCATTCAGCAATGTTTGAGAACAACCATCACTTTATGTAATTGTACTAAGACAACCAAGAATGAGATAGAAATCGCCAAATATAATCTGTAACCATTATTGCTGGCAACTTTGATATGCCTGCTTACGTCTTGTATTGCAAACATTGTTGCCGCTGTTAACATTCCTCTTATCAAATACACCATCTCCTCCTCCTCCCTCTATGCCAACTCTTTTTTTACTAGTGCTGCATACAAGTACCTCCGATGTCTGTTTTTGGCCACCACCAGGTAAAATTTCCACCTTATTGTCAAGTTAAAACAGTTACCAGAAGCACTGGACCTAGGTTTTTTTGTTCATTCAAGCCTCCATCTGTATTTAAACACTTGTTTTAGTCTAAACGAGTAATATTGATGGAAGGTGGTACTTGTACGTTTGCAGTTGAGTTTGGTAATTTGGCTACTGTTGGTTTAGTCTCTTTTCCCTCCGTGGGAATGAAAGCTGTGACTATTCACGTTATATTATATAGTAAGTTTATAGGTAATGGGAAATTGACTGTTTATTGTTTTCAACTATTTGTAGGTCATTTGCTTGGGTAGATTTCCTTTCTTTTTCGTCTTGACAAGTTTATTCATTATTTCAAATTAAATTCAGTTTTGAAGATCTCAAATGCACTTCAGCTGAACTCTGTTGACAATCCTTTTTACTGTTTGTAAAAGTGAAGCTGAACTCTATTGACAATTCTATCAACTAATTGTAAAAGTACATGTTTTGGCATCATCAAGATCCCCTATTTCTGCACTGTCCTTCTGGTCGTGCTAAAGATCTATTCTTTTGCTAACAACAACAACAACACACCCATTAAAATCCCACAAGTGAGGTCTGGGGAGGGTAAAGTGTACGTAGACCTTACCACTACCTCGGGGAAAGAATTCTTTTGCTACTCTTGTCAATATATGAATAGGGCAATCTTTTCCTTTTCATTATTTTATTTTAGCCTCCTCATACGGTCATACCCCACTTGTGTCAATGGCTTCACTCTATTAAAATTAAGAAGCATAACTCTCTATTGCTCAATTCTATTTATGATATGGCTTTTGGTTTGCAATCTCTTGGAAGTTCTCTAGATGGAATGCAGTTTTTTGATACTCAAGTATGTTGCAGGATAGTTGGCTATGCAGCATGAGGTTGATATCTCCTGGTTTTCAGTTTACGCTGAATGTGCAGTTGGAGAGTCTGACAAGATCAATGACATCACATTGGAGTAATGGGTATTCTACTGGAGTAATGGGTGAATGAGAAAAACTATGGTTTTGATCACATTTGAAAGAGTCAACTGATTTAGAGCTTCCGTTCTCTTGGCTTTGCAACGCGAGACACAGAGAGAATGCAGGCTTATCTTTTCATTTATTTAAGGTATACCCGAGAATATATTTGCTGGGCAAGTGTCCAAGTCCATGTTTTTTGTACTAAGCTAGGTAAGCCTCTGGCGAGTATATCACTCTATTATATTAGATTATGACTCTTCGGATATGGTTTTGATTACATTAGAAACAGTGTTGAAACAACTTTGAAAAAACTCGAGAGAATGAAGAGATGTATGCTTCCATTTTGTCGTTAGAGATTTTGACAATTGACATGGGTAAGGCTTACTGATGACAATTTGTAAACTAGTTTTTGGAAAACATTTTTGTAGCTTTTTAATGTGTTTGGTCTTGCCAATCGTTTTTTAAATATATCCTTGTAAATCCAAGGTCCCTTCATTTTGGTGATGGGGAAATGTAGTAAGAAAAAAAATATTTTCCTTGAATAAATCATTTGCCGGTGTTAAGATACCTAAATTTTTGCTCTACTTTTCGAATTCTTCCCAAAAATATCTTGCAATAATACAGAGTCCCCTAAATATTATCTTTCTAATATTTCAATATAGCAACGATACGTAGTAAATATCGGTTCCATGAAATTTACCAATGAAAAAATTTATGGAATTACCAGCCAATATGTATGGATAAAACAGTTTACCCAGAGAAACAAAGTAGACCAAAGTTGACCATTAGAGTGAAAACGGTTACCCACTTTTCCCTCTCTATTTCTCATTCTCCTTTCCTCTCCTTTTATTTTTATCACTTACTGGTATTTAAACAAACACTTCTCCCTCTCACACAGAAAGAATAATGCAAAAGCCAAAACATATATGGCTCTTCAAATGAATTTTCTATAATTGCTTATGAGCATTTGCAGAAAAATTATCCATCTTTATCAAAAAAAACAAAAGAAGAAAAGATTATAAGTAAGAGAGAAAAGAACTGTTACTAATATAGGTATTATTGAAAAATGGGAACTTTGAAAAATAGGTTGAGTTTCTTTGTAATTTTGGCCACACTAGTTTTTAGCATTGAGGCAAATATTGGTGAGTTTGATGAGGTGTGGAAGACTCGAGCCACCCAAGCAGAGAAAACTGCTAAACTTTACTATGATCCTCATCCTGAAAAAGTTGCAGACAATTTCAACGAACATGTTCACAAGTATTTCTCTCATTTCTACTGCTTTTTAATTTTTTAACGTATTAATTTGGAGGAGACAAGGGCAATTATGTGTGTGTACATATACATATAGTTTTTGCAACAAGACGTTGTACAAGTATTACATAGTTGTATGATAATGTAAAAGTTTACGCTCGCAATTAGGTCGTAGTGACTAATCAGTATTAGAGACCAGGGGAAGCAAAAAAAATGCTAAAATGTCTCGGACGAATCCATAACATTTTGTACCCCCTTTGCCACTAGCTACACTAGAAGCTTTGAATACGTCAATGAAATTCAATAATCACCATATATACATTACAAGAATTCACCTATGCACTTGTATAATGATGTTCTAGCAAAGGAGATCCAATTGACTTGCACAGATGGTAAGCAACGTTCTCCAATTTTAAGGTTGTGGGTATGCGTCACCAAGAGAACAAAAGGGTGGAAGTTCCTAAAGGGTAAAAAGGTAAAAAATAAAATAAAAATTGACTACTCTTGGGCAAATGTAGCTCCACAACTGGCTGGAAATGAAATGTTGCATCGGTGATGCTGAGTTTTATGTCAAGATTACTTTTCATAGTACCGTTAACCCTGCCTCACATTTCATCTTATTTATTTGAAGGTCAGAAGAAGGCAGCAATAGCACAAGAAGAGACTTGCACAAGTACAATGGTCCATGTATGGCTACTAACCCTATTGATCGTTGCTGGAGATGTGATCGACATTGGGCTAAAAAACGCCAGAAGCTAGCTGATTGTGTTCTTGGATTTGGCCACCATACAACTGGTGGCAAAGGTGGCAAAATCTACGTAGTAACGGACCCTGGGGACAACGATATGGTGAATCCTACGCCGGGGACACTGCGCCATGCAGTTATTCAGCCAGGGCCATTATGGATCATATTTGGACGTCATATGATCATTAGGCTTAACCAGGAACTCATCATGACCAGCGACAAGACAATTGATGCCAGAGGGCAGCAAGTGCATATTTGTAACGGTGCTAGTTTGATGTTACAGTTCATAAACAATGTGATCATTCACGGTCTTCATATCCATGATATAAAGGCTGGTAATGGTGGTCTGATTAGAGACTCAATAAATCATTATGGTTATCGATCAAGAAGTGATGGTGATGGTATTTCAATCTTTGGATCAACAAACATTTGGATTGATCATGTTTCCATGTCTAACTGTGATGATGGACTCATTGATGCTGTGCAGGCTTCAACTGCTATTACCATTTCCAACTGCCATTTCACCCACCATAATGACGTAAAATTAGCTCCAAAATCGGATTAATGCCTAAATTCGATATACTGATAACATTTTCTACTGGAGAATGCGAACAACCAGAATGTTTTAATATCTGAAATATGTTTTTGTTTAGGTTATGTTGTTTGGAGCAAGTGGCAGCTACTCACAGGACTCAATTCTACAGATAACACTTGCTTTTAATCACTTTGGACAAGGGCTGATCCAGAGGATGCCAAGAGTGAGATGGGGATTTGTTCATGCTGTCAACAATGACTATACTCATTGGTTAATGTATGCCATTGGTGGAAGTCAACAACCTACCATCCTCAGCCAGGGCAATCGTTTCATCGCCCCGCCTAACCCTAATGCCAAAGAGGTAAACAAGATCAACAATATCCGTAACCAACAAGGTTGCATCACTATCTTGTGTATGAAAAGAAATGAACAAATTAAGAGTACTACATATGACTAACTCTTGTTGAAGATACATGCTAATTCTCATTTACCTTTTCTTGTAGGTGACCAAAAGGGATTATGCACCTGAGAGTGAGTGGAAGAATTGGGTGTGGAGATCACAGGGAGATCTGATGATGAACGGAGCTTTCTTTAAGGAATCTGGAAATCCCAATCATAAATTCACGAAGGGTCCTGACTTAATCCACCCCAAGCCAGGATCATACGCAGGCAGGCTAACAAGATTTTCAGGCTCTTTGAACTGCATTGAGGGGAAGCCTTGTTAGAGTTTGTCTGCACCAAGTTACTTATAGAAATAGGACCTGAAACTATAGAAGTCAGTTTGCTCCCTTTCTCCTCTCACATGCAAAGCTTGTAAGTAGAAGAGGAGAATGAGTGTGAGCTAAGATGGAAAAGCTTTTAGGTTTTTGATGCTCTGTGCTTCTGTAAATTCTTGACACGATGTCCTTTTCCTTCTATCAATGTAAAAATGATAAATCAAATAAAACTGCAACTTGAATTGATATAGCTATTTTTCATGATACTTGGACATTCACACATTAGGATCCTGTTGCCACTGAAACAAGAAGGCATTCTTGTAAAAGATAGAAATTACTCATTTCTGCAACACAAACATGAAGGTTTTCTGTATTCCGTCACCTATATACCTAGTTTTGGAATGAGATGGAGCACATACCATAAAAGTATATATATCTGTACAAGGTAATCATTTATACAAAATTTTTGCTTCTAGTGTTGTGTCAATGAAAGGGCATAATTGCTTGCAAGGGCAACAAGTAATTACATAAATATTGAATGAAAATAAGAATGAAAATTTGCGTGCTGATTTCTCTTGCATTTGGGTAACTAAAGCTGGAAGCTAAATCGCGTATCTGATTTGCTATCAAAAGCTGAAGATAACGGTGTTATATCATATGATTGACTATGTCATCTCTCCTCCAAGAAAATGTCATCTCACTAATTGCCGAAAATGTTAATCAATCAGTGTAAGATCTGTAAAGAGTTGCTAACACAAAACAAAATTAGAGGAGCAGCTTGTAAATTGCAAAATCAAAGTGAACCAATAAATGAATTATCCAAAAGAATTAGTAGAATCATAAATGTTTGGATTATTTTTGCGTCCTCAAAATTACAGCCAAAATAGCTAACACATAGTGTCAAAGTATGCAATCTCATAACATTAACATTAGATTTCCTAGTATAAATAGTCACATTCTGCTTTTACTGAAAGGTATAGATGATGTCAAGAAAAGTTGTTGAAATTGAGAAAGCAACAGCCAGATTCTATTTCAATCATAATTATCAGCTTTGTTAGATCAAAAGTTGGTTGTTGAGTATTTGGGTTATATCTCATATTCCATCTATTCCCTCCTTTCCATTTTAAGTTACACCCTTTCCTTTTTGGTCTGGTCCAAAAAGATCGACACCTCTATATTAGGAAATTTTTTAATTTTTTACATTCCCATATTGCTTTAGTGACATGCTCTTATAGGAAATAAGAGTGCATACTGAAGACCACTATATACCGGCCTCATTTGTTTGCACTTAATTGGGATCTGAATCTGAATGATTAAGATCTCAGCTGATTAAGTGAACTTGTTTTATTAAGATTCAGCCACTTAATACACCTCAATAGATCTGATTCATTCAGATCTGGTACAAAGTCTGAAAATCATTCAGACCGTTTTCTTGTTGTTTTATTTCTTAAATGTTATTTTTCTAATTATTACGGCATTAAACTTCTCGTTCTTCTCTGATCTTATCTCCCTGTACAATCTTATCATCAATAGCGAAAAATTTCTATCTTCATCTTCACTCTCTCCTCCGTTGACGAATCAATCATCTAAAATAAAGGAAGAAAGAAATTATTTATATATTTGACAAATGAAAATGGCCACAACCACCCATTCCCAATTTCTAATATGAACTTATCTCAGATATAGAGGTTCTTTTGTGGCCTCATTTGTTTGCACTTAATGGAGGTCTGAATCTGAATAGGCCATGAAGTGCATTTTTTTTCATTAAAATTTGAAGTGTACTTACGCAAAATAATTGTTCAGGAAAAAAACCCCCAGCACAAACAGAAAGTGATTACCACCCCTACAAAGTAAGCATTGATCTGCGTAACGCCGCAACATTATCTGACGCTAGGATTGTTCTGTGGGGCAAAAACCTAATAATCTAGAAGTGTACACATAAATAGATTAAAGACACCAAAAATCTGCCTATGACAGGCTATAATATTTGCATACAAAGAATATGAAAATATGTCAATACAATTTTCTCTGTTTCCACCCTAATTTCAGAAACCACAAATGTAGCTTTCAGCGAAGTGTAGACAAACTAAATATGATGCAGCAGGCATGACAAACCTTTCTGATTCTGATTGGTAATCCTACTTTGTCCTCTAGTCAAAAGAGGTGCCTCAAGTTTCATCAATTTGGTGAACTGCAGGAGACAACAGAAAGATGCAGCAGAAAAAAGATTATGTTATCATTCCTATCAGAAAGTAGAGGAGCTCATCATATTCTAGATAATAAAAGACATGTCTAATAGCATAGGAAAAAAATATTAAGGATACCTGTGAAGTCTTCAGCTCTAGCTCTTCCCATTCTAGAGATGAATCACTTCCTTCCACTATCCCAGTTCCCGCGTAAATTAATGCACCAAGACCCTAGTTATTACATTTCATCAGCGTGCCATGTTAAAATAATTGTATCACTAGAAATCCTTATGCAGAAAGTAAGCAAAATGATGCATTTTGCGCCCATATGTCTGTATCCAACCTTAGATCTGTTATAAGTGCTAAAGTCAAGTAAGATTGTTTCCTAAAAGGAATTCTAGCATTTAAAATTGATCCCATAAATGTTTAAAAAAATTGAGACGGTATTGACAAAAGTAAAAAAAATTCCTAGAATGTAAGCGAAATATAACGATGTTAAAATAATAAGGCAACGTAGCAGTAAATGCATGTGTGGAGCCTTAGATAATTAGCCTCTCATAAGAAAATACATCATGTGCTTACTTTTTTAAAATGTTTATAATGTGGGGAGCACATACATGCAAACTAGTTTTGCAAAGTTGCAGGAGACGTACTCTAGAATGAAGGTGAAGTGCTATGAAGTATTAACCTCACCTTTTCAACCAAAGCTGACCTTATTCCAACAGCAAACTCACTCTCTTCCCCTCCAAACCAACCAACAGGACCAGCATACATTCCTCGGTCAAACATTTCTGGAAACATCAGCTGGTTAGAACTCATATACCAGAACACAAGGTTCAAGAAGCCATTGAGTTGATTCTCAAAGAATTGCTAAAATTTTTTTATGAAAAAAGGTAATAGAATTGCTAAATTTTTCTGTTTGTATTAAGACATTGCATATAATGATACTCCCTTTGTTTCAATTTGTTTGCCTTAGTTTGACTTGGCACATAGTTTATGAAAGTAAAGAAAACTTTTGAATCTTGTGGTCATAAACTAAAGATGTGTATAATGTACTAAAATGCAATTGTTGAAATTAAAGAGTTGCCAAATTAGGAAAGAGGTATTGTTTTTGAAACAGACTAAAAAGGAAAGTAAGACGAACAAATTAAAACAAAGGAAATAATACTCTCTCACAGTTACACATCAGTTAAAGGGTTATTGTAATGACTAATTACAGCATTTCCAAGCACCAGCGTCCACGCCTCACATGGAATCCTAAGGTTGATACAGATAAAACGTTTTGCAGCAAGAGGAATCTGGCTTTCCATAAGTGGATTGAGATAATAAGTGGACAATGTGATCCTTTAAATACAAGCGTACAGTTTTCCATTCTGTTCTCTTTCTACTCTATCAACCAAGATAAGTAGCTATTTATCATTTTGGGGTGCAAAAAGATCTAGTTCAAGAAAAGAGTCATCAAACATGCAAAGGCATACCAACTAGCACATACCGGTTTCTGAAATAAATGCCCGTGCATCTTCTGTAGGATACCCACAAACTGCTGGAGTTGGGTGCACGGACGACAAAATCTTAAACTGGAAAACTGTAGATGCTTAGTGTGGTGCTTTATAAAAGGAACAGAGGAAGCAATAAATTGATCTATACATATCAGCAACACATCTTTATGCATAATAGAAATTCAAAATTACAGATTTTGCCAACTAGGGGGAAGTGATTATGAACTGATTTAGAAAGAATGTTTGATGAAATACTATGTTGGTTTCTTAAAAAAGATGTGGTAAAAAATGATATGGTAGTTTTTGGAATAATTCACAGATCCCGTAAGATCAAGGAAGCTCTTATACCATTGTTGTTTTTTTAAAAAAAAAATGGGGCAGCGAAAAGGGGTTAAAATGACTCTCTTTGGATTGAAATGACTTTCAATAAACTTTCAGTAATTTTCTTAAGCATAGAGGGGCTTTAAATAGCCACCTTACAACAAAAATCTGCGTCATTCAAAATTCAAATAAACCTAAGAAATCTCAACAACTCAAACAAACTAACAAACATTTAAAATACAAATTCAACCTAATCTAAACAACTTATTAGGCTAAAAATTACTGCAGTAACTAAATGCAAAACTCAACATACTAATAGACGCTTCATTCAGTTTTAGTTCTCATAAAACTTAAGATCCACCTCAAGAACAATGAAAACCCAGTCCACCTGTCCCAGTAAGGGAGAATAACAAAAGTTTGAAGAAACCATAAACAAGGTTATCATGCAAACTTTCCCCTGTCTACACTAAAGAGTCTCATAAAGTGCTGCATCAACCACAACTCGGTAAGTAATGGATGGAATAGGAGACATTAAGACTTACCTCATCATCTTCAGCCTGGAGTCTCCCCCTCAATCGAGCATAAAGATGCTGAACTCTTGGAAACTTTCTTATTGCTTTCTTTGGTTCAATTAAAATGCTTGAACACACAGCCTATGAAACGAAATAATGTTAAGAGAGACTCCAGCAAGTTTTGCATAACATGAAGGGTTCCTGAGATGTCCTAAAAGTGGATTGGGAATTTAAGAAATTCCAATTACGGAATAGTTCAAGTTTGACATACAAAATTTCAAAAATGTCAATTAAATGTACATGTCACCAAAAGAAAATAAACAAGTGCAATCCCCCAATTAGAAATCTCAAAAGTTCTGTTTCCCATATGAAATGTTCTTAAGATTCTGTTCACAAACCATTTAACCAAGCTTACCTCCAATCTTCTTCTTATGCACTCCCGTACTATAGTAAACTCATTATGGTCCTTAGCACTGTGAAAGAATATACGAATATAGTCAATAATACACCAACGAAAAAAATTAAGTATGATAATGACGTAGTATGTTTTATTTATAGAAAACACAAAGCAGAAAGATGAACCTGGATAGTAAATCCTGTTCTATTTTAAGATCCACAAGCTCTGATCCACCCCTAGCCCGCGTTCCGGCTAAAGCCTCACTACAAATGCTGAGGCGGTTCCGATGAAATAGCTGCTCTGGCTATTCAAAAAGAGCATAAGTAATAAATAAAAATATTCTATCTCCTCAGCATTTCTAAACCAAGTGTATAAAAAATCCAGCTATTTTGCTACCACGGCTAATAATTGGCACTTGAAAGATTCAAAGTGAGCTTGATGCTTCAGATCAATAGAAGCCAGTGGGTCTGGCTATTCATTACTACAACTTTTAATAGATGGAGCAACAAAGTCGTCACAGGAATCCAGCTGTCACCAGTACAAATGTTTTGCTAATCAGCTAGACTTGCCATCATCAAATTGTGTATTTACTAGTATCGTAATCAAATCAAATATTTTAGAAAACGTAGTTGCCAGAAATTTAATAAGATTCTATTCTGAAATTCTTAAGCGCGTTAAGTATAGTTGTGGTCTGGTCACTGGTCAGGCAATTTAGCTTCATACTGTTTCAACATTGAAGGCGCCGTCCTCAGGATTTCATACTAGAAAATTTTCAAAATTAAGCATAATTCACATATTTCTTTGACTTACCGATACACCCTCACAGAAATTAATGTTTTCGGTCTGAATAACTCTTTGTATATTAGATGATATAACGAAAGCTGCAATATAAAACAATTCAAAAGTATTCTTCTTCATGTGAAATAAGGTCATTTCACCTGGTCGGTGCACCATAATATACGGTAGCAACTACTTTGATAGGATGCACACCAAAGAGTTGATGTGTTCTATCAATTGAAGACCATAAAACTGACTTACACAGAATTTCACCTTTTACATTGCTTCATTACACCATTTAGTTATTGAGAAAGAGTTCTGACTTACAGTGTTCCCAATGAATGCCGGCGAATGGGGAGGTTGCAAACAGAACTGATATGCATTTTCTCCTTCGACCTTCAAGACTTAACCCTCTATATTTTAGCAAAAATAAGAGATAATATGCTAGTAAACTATTCAAAAAAATAAGGAGGGTAATGAACACCTTTAAGCAAGCCAGCCATGTTAGTGGATCAATATCTGCAGCTGTCACAACTCTGGTGCTACGAGCAAGTACCACCTGTTTCAAGAAAAGGTATGCACTTCAAAACCACCTAGACTTACTTATTATGAACCCATATTAATGTGTGCATCAGACTATCTCATTTTTGTTCGGCTACTTCTATAGTCCTCCATAATAAATAGGTTTACTTTATTTTAGAGTAACAATATACCCAGCATAATCCCACAAGTGGGACTTTAGTTTAGAGTAAAACATCAAAATTTTAGTAGAATATAAGGTCAACGGTGAAGTGATTAGAAAACTCAAATGATTGACAACCTTGATCAGTACAGAGTCATTTCTGCTTATTATTTGCAAAGCACGCTTGACAGCATGGTCCCAAGATGCTTTACTCGGTACATGAGTACTGGCGAGTATATGTGAATGAGGTACTTTTTTCTGCACTGTCATAAGAATGGAGGAAAGCTGCATTCATAAACGTAGAGTTAAAAAGAAAAGTTAATGATGAAAGGAGAAGATTAAAATAAAATAGAACAACAAAACAAAAATGACTACATGAAGTGAGAAGGGGAGACCTGCCATATTGTGCCGCGAAGTTCATCTATTGCCCTCTGGTATGTCCATGAGGCAGCATTATCCCATGCAATAGTTGCAGCAATAATTGAACTTCCTTCAAGCTCATCAAACTCAACCTGTCATTTAGCATCTAGCAATGGATGGATTATATTCAAGAGGCAACATGTCTAACAAAAAGACCCTAAGAAACGAAGAGATGAAAGTAAATTCATTTACCTGAGGAACCATGAAATAAAATGAGCCAAAAGCACTCCATTCAGAAGCTATGTTGGCTGTTGCATCAAATCGGATTGCCCCATAAGCACGAATTAGTGGACATTTCTTGGAGAGGAACCTTTGGCAGAGATAAAACGATGCTAGAGTTCAGAACATAAATAATGAGTTCAACTAAATCTTCTGCTAACTATAGATCCAGGTGATCCAATTCTTGCTAGCTAAAAAATCCTTAAGCGTTCTTGGGTCTCTTTTTGTTGATATTTTCCTGAAGTTTATCTCCAACAATCTGATCATGATACTAGATTAAACTACATTTCAAGTCCAGTTTATAATTAGTCGTGAAGTTTAGCAGCTCAAATTTTCAATTGTAATTAGTAAAACTAACATTGCGTGGAACATCATTAACCATGTCCTGTAATGCTTATAAAAATAAAACAAGCTAAGCAAATCTGAACTTAGCCCTAGCCAAATCATCAGCTCAAATAAGGAGAAGAGGGGAGGCTAGCTCCCTGCCTAATAACCTCCCCAAATTCTTCTTCGACCTACCTCTGCCTCTTCTAACTATGTCGGATTCCCCAAACAATGTATTTTTGGAGAATCCGACATGGGTGCTAGAGTGTCCGCAACTTAGGCTGCAACCAACCTCTCACACCTCCTTAATGGCGCATAAATATTTATTTCACAAAGAATAGGATACAAACAAAACAAAAATAGTGCATATTTGAGAAAGTGAGGGACATGCATGAAATTACCTTCTAATAGAACGCCAATCGTCAAATGAGAAGGGACGTAAATGAGTAAAGAAGACAGCAGAGCCGACACCAGCAACACTGACCAATTTAGAATGAGAAGAAGAAGTTCCATTGATGCACATTTGATCAGTTGGTGGTCTTCGACCGGAGAAGAAGCACCGAGGGAGGAGCAGATGATTCTGTGCATGAAGCCACTCAAGTGCTTCTATCTGCTCTTCAATTGGCACCTTCAATTTCCACAAATTTGTATCATTTTTCACATATCAAAATCAATATTCTGAAACTATCTAGTCACAACATTATACATCATAATTCATACGAAGTAATTTTAGTTTGCCACTACTATGTATAGTTAAAAAAAAAATTGAAACAAAATTGTCATAGCTACTCCCCTTCACCTCAATTTGTGATGATTGTTACTTGAATAAGCACAAAAGGAAAAAAGGAAAAAAAAAAAAAAAAACTTCTAAAAAAATGTGTGTAAATTAAATTATAAATTTTTGTGTGGTGGTAGAATAACTTGGAATCATTCTAATTTTGACACATTTTATTTAGTGCATATCTAAACAATTATGGTCCAGATTGTCCTGAATTTGCAAAATGGGGTTTTTTGGTCACACAGAATGCAATACCAAAGGGACTTATGTCATGGGTAAAACCTACCTACACCAGGTGTATACACCAAGCCAAAATATGCATGTCACGTGTTTAAATTTAAAGTTCATGTTACTTAACCATAATTAACTAACATATATTTTACTTCATTTAATCACTTAACCATGATAAATTACATTAATTTGATGTATGCACTGAGTGCGGATAAGTTTTTACCTTATGTCATTACTAATGCATGACCTTAATAGGAGGCTCTGGACTCTGGAGCACATACTAAGAAAGTTAACAGGTCGTATGTCTTGCTTATCATTCCACATTGATTCTCCTCTAGTCTTTTGTCCTTTAATTCAACTACTATCCATTGTCTACTATGTTACTTTGATTATTACTTTATTTTTTATTTACAGAATGTTTTGTCATGTTTTCTATAGTATTTTGCCATGATTTCTTCACTTATGTTATTTTTTTTTTTTTGTTGCTTTGATAGATCGGAAACAGCCTCTCTACTTCACCTGAGGTAGTGGTATGGACTGCGTACACTTTACCCTCCCCAGACCCTACCTGGTGGGAACACGCTGGGTATGTTGTTGTTTTTGTTGTTGTTGTTGTTGCTGCTTTGATATGTTTTCCCGTGAGCCGAGAGTCTATCGGAAGCAACCTCTCTACCTCACAAGGTAAGGGTAATGTCTACACACACTCTACCCTTTCCAGACTACAATTGCTGGATTGCGTTAAGTATGTTGTTGTTGTTGTATGTCATTGTTGTATGCCATTTTAACATATTTTTTGTTATAATTATATTCGAAACATGTCATTGATTATTACTTTAGAGACTAAAAGAAATAAATATATATATAAAAAAAGACATTGTTAAATGTCAAAATAATTTACATGTGGCTAAGCATAATTGTAATATGTTCCAAAGTTTTGAAAATCAAGAGAAAATGTCAACTCAAGTCTGTCTTATTCAAATGGTGAGAGGATACAATTTTCTAACCTTTAACCAATCAAGAGGTTGAACTTATCCCCGTAGAAAAGAGGCATTTAAAATGAGGGAAATTGTGTTTGAGTAGACAAATTCTAAAATCAATTTTTACAAGTTGCAAGTATCAGAGGTGATTTTTCAACGCTGCAACCAACTTTTTACTGCTACTGATGTGGACAGTCTTATAGCCTGTTTGGCCAAGTGCCTAACATTTGGTTATTTGGAAATGTATTTTTTGTCGAACCTTTTTTTTTTTTTGTGAAGTACTAGTATTTTCATTACAAAATAAGTGGTGTTTTTAGCTTAGGCAGAAAACTATAAACTCCTAGAAAGTAAAAAGTATTTTTACTATCTTAACCTTAATCAAATATCTTGAAAAAAAAAATTAATTCTTTAATAATTTCTTAGTTATGTAAAATTTATCTATTTAAATAAGAATAAAATTAGAAGGAAAAAATAAATATTTTCTTGATTTTGTGAAACAATACTTGTTTTGAAATAAAATGAAAGATAAAAAGAACACTTTTTTTGCCACGGAAGGAGTATTTGATTAGCAATTTGTGCTTGGCCATGATTCCGAGAGTATTCCGGAGAAAACTTCACTTTGTTCAATTTCTGAAAAACAATTTATGTTATTAGTTGAAAGTACTTATTTTTTTTCTTAAAAACATGATCAAACACCAAATTTTCTACAGAAGCTTTTTTAGTAAATAAATACTTTCGACTTTTGAAAAATATGATCACAGTATGTCTTGCTTATCATTCCACATTGATTCTCCTGTAGTCTTTTTGTCCTTTAATTCAATTACTATCCATTGTCTAATATGGTACTTTGATTATTACTCTATTTTTTGTTTCCAGAATGCTTTGTCATGTTTCCTATAGTATTTTGTTATGATTTCTTCACTTATGTTATTTCTTTTTTTTGTGTTGCTTTGATATGTTTTTCCTTGAGCCGAGAGTCTATCGGAAACAACCTCTCTACCTCAATAGGTAGGGGTAATGTCTACACAGACTCTACCCTTTCCAGACTATAATTGCGGGATTGTGTTGAGTATGTTGTTGGTGTATGTCGTTGTTGTATGCCATTTTAACATATTTTTTGTTATAATTATATTCGAAACATGTTATTGATTATTACTTTAGAGACTAAAAGAAATAAATATATATATAAAAAAAGACATTGTTAAATGTCAAAATAATTTACAGGTGGCTAAGCATAATTGTAATATGTTCCAAAGTTTTGAAAATCAAGAGAAAATGTCAACTCAAGTTTGTCTTATTCAAATGGTGAGAGGATACAATTTTCTAACCTTTAACCAATCAATCAAGAGGTTGAACTTATCCCCGTAGAAAAGAGGCATTTAAAATGAGGGAACTTGTGTTTGAGTAGACAAATCCTAAAATCAATTTTTACAAGTTGCAAGTATTAGAGGTTATTTTTCAACGCTGCAACCTACTTTTTACTGCTACTGATGTGGATAGTCTTATAGCCTGTTTGGCCAAGTGCCTAACATTTGGTTATTTGGAAATGTATTTTTTGTCGAATCCTTTTTTTTGTGTGTGTGTGATATGAAGAGCCTACACTTTCTTTGTCTTCCTCATGTTCCTTGGTATAAACCACAGTATGAGTCTTTGCCTTTAACACCTCCTTGCACAAAACGACAAGTTCCGTCTGTCGCCTCATTCTAGAAGGAATCAAACTTTGGAAATCCTTCTGGATTCTAGGTGAAGAGTATGTCATAGTGCCTTGATAACTTCTTCGACGTTTGTTACTCTTCTTTTTATTCAGTGGACCCAACCTCTCAAACACAGAAGTTCTTGTGGTTGATTCTCCAAGTCGATCAAAAACAAAAGGCCTTTTGTTGGAAGTAGTGGACTCCTCTTCCACAGTGATGTAGTCGCTAGCTACCCTTCTTATAGAGATGCAAACCGGCGGTGGCGGCATGTACCCTAAGCCTTCGCGCGTTTGCTTGGTAGTGGCTTCTGATGGGATTTTCCCCAAATTTGATGGCTCATTAGGGTTGTATCCAGCATTTACAAATTAACTTGTAAGCGTTTGGATCAAAACCTTCTTTCGTACGCTTTGAAGGGAGTGTCATATCTCGCGATGAATTTTGAGCCACAAATTCCCCAAGTAGCTTTGAGGACAAATTTATTGCACCGATTTGCTTTACTAGAAGAGTTAGCCCCCCTAGTATGTTATCTTGGACATCGGACGAGTGTCGTACTTCTTTCCCTACCTTTGGTACATCGCGAAGCACAGGAGTTGCCTTCTTCTTTAAGTACGCGACATTTCCTTTATTTGAAGTGGAGGGAGGCTTTTTAATGACAACGTTTTCAACAGCCACCTCGACCTTCTTAGCTGTAAGATCATCACACTTGGTTGATGTGATATCATCAACCTTTTTCTCCTTCACGATATAATTCTTCAAGTAGAATATGGCTTATCATTGGCCACTATCTTTCTTTTCGCTCCGTTTTCAAGATACTTCAGGCATTGATAGTAGGAGGATGAAACGATTTTGTTCTCGTGTACCCAAGGCCTACCAAGCAATATATTATATAAAGTTTTGGCATCGATCACATGCATCAATACATTTGATCGTAAATCGTCCATATGGATCTCTAACTTGATGGATCCTATGGCCCTCTGACCCCCTTGATTGAACCCTTGGATCATCAAATGGCTTTCAGTAAGTTCATCAGTTGTGATGCCAAGTTCTTTCAGTGTGCGAATAGGCAGGATATTCACTCCAGACCCTTTATCTATCAGGATTCTATTTATTTTCTTCTCAAGAATATGACCTACCATATATAAGGGACGATTGTGTATTGTTTCTCCAAACAGGAGATCCTTATCTGTAAATGTGATTTTTGTATCACATACATGTGCTTCTTGGTGAAGAAATTTAGTAGACTTTTCAGGAGAAGGAGGTTCTATTAATAGGCTTTCACCCTTTGCTTCTTCTTTGTCAGTATTGAAACAAGATGCCTCAATGTTGTCTTGAGTAGTCTTTGCGCAGAACCAACTTGGCAAAAATTCTTCGAAGGTCACAGGACGTCGTGATTTTTGGTGGTGATGTTCCACTACACTCGCCCTCTTTGGAAGCTCAACCAACCTCTGTTTCATTGGCCTCTTCACCATTCTCCTTCTAGTTGGTTGCTTGGATGAGTATTTTCGTAGACACGTCCTCTTGTTGCGCCTCCACCTAGTCACTAAAGTCCAACCTTCATCAATTAGAGACTTGTCATGCTCCAATAATTCTTCATTATGCTTTTTTAAGTTACATATTTGGATTGGATCAAGTGAGCCAAAGGAGATTTGATGAGAACTGACCTTTTCGTCATCAAGCACGATCTTCTTCTCATTAGCCAGTTTCATGATTTTATCCTTGAAGACAAAACATTTCTCCAAAGGGTGACCCACAAGCCTGTGATACTTGCAATAGTTTGGGTCACCAGTTTTTCCAGCTTCGTCGGGCCGCTTCATTTCTGGTAGATCAATGAGCTTTAGCTCAAGAAGTTCATCAAAAATTTCGAAAACGTCAGAATCAAGGAAGGGGTATTCTTTTTCCTGCATCCCCTTGAAAGTCAACTTCTGGTTTGGACGCGTTTGAGAAATCGTCTTTATGCTTTGCTTCTTGCTTACCTTTGTGGTGAGCTTCACAGAAGACACGTTGATATTCATGGATTCTTTGTTGTTGCTTTTGGGGACAAACTTGGTCCATCTCCTGGGTTCCTGTTTGTCCTTTCCCTTTCGAGGGTCATGGATGGGCGCTACTCCTTTTCCGGCAGAAGACATACTCAACTCCATGTCGTGAGCACGGATAGCTAAATCTTCAAAGGATTTTGGCTTAATGCCTTGCAAAATATAGAGAAGTTCCCAGTGCATTCCTTGGATACACATCTCTATTGCGGAAGTTTCACTGAGCCTATCTTTACAGTTTAGGCTAGCATTTCTCCATCGATTGATGAAGTCGATAACTGGCTCATCCTTTCTTTGACGAGTATTTGTGAGCTCTACCATGCTCACTGTACGCCTCATGCTATAAAAGCGATTTAGGAATTCATGCTCCAGTTGCTCCCAGCTATCAATGGAATTGGGCTCGAGGTCCGTGTACCAATCGAAGGCGTTTCCCTTTAGGGAGCGGACAAATTGTTTGAAGAGATAGTCACCGTATGTTCCGGCGTTGCTGCATGTCTCAACAAAGTGGGCGACATGTTGCTTTGAATTCCCTTTGCCCTCAAATTATTGAAATTTGGGGGGTTGATAACCGGCAGGCATCTTGAAGCTATCAATCCTAGCAGTGTAAGGCTTGGCATACGTCAGGGAAGACTTGGTAGCAACGTCGTACTTGTCCTCGAGGATCCCATCAATGAACTCTTTCAATTGATCAATTGGGATCATTCCGTCAGCATAGACTGGCACCTCCTTAGTAGGTGGTGTCTGTTTGGTAGGAGGATCTATCTCTTGAACTTCTGGAACCTTTCCAGGTGCATGACTAGAATCTCCATTTATTAAGCCTTCCATTCAATCCATCAACTTATCGATCCGAGTGTCTTGAGTTTGCACATACTTGGTCAAACCTTCAATCGCTTTCGCCATATTCGCAAGTTGCTCCTCTATGGATGAGACATCAGTTACCATTGTTTGCATGATTATTGGAGACATCGGAGAGTAGCACGAATTGTCACATAAGTTGATCTCTGAAGTCCTTGGCTCACGCGAAGTAAATGGGGATGACATGTTGGTTGAATGACCATCGTTCTTTGTCCCAGAGTTTTTTGAACCAGAGAGATCAAGTAGAGCCAGAGTCTTCTTAATTTTCTCTGTCACACTGCTTCCTTCATCTGAAGCACTTGTAGAGGACCTTGTTCTTTTTGAGGTTGAAGATCCAAAAATTGGAGTTGATGTCATCAACATTTGATGTGTTTGTTTCCCCATCATGTTGGCCTTGCTCCTTGTGACAACCCCAAAGCTTCCAAAAGTAACATCAAGGATGCTTTCTACCTCGGCGGAGAACTTGGAACCAGCAGCCTTAGGGGCAGTGGATTGAGAGTTGACCTTCTTGGAAGTCATTTCGGTATTCTTGAACTTTGAAGTTGGAAAATTGAGATGAGAGGTAGAGATTGTCCCACTGGGCGTGCCAGAATTTGTAGACAATAAAATTCGTGTCGAGAAAAATAATAATCGGAACAGAAAAATATTACAACAATCGTTTTATTTGATTTCAAATAGTGACTGTTACTTGATACTTGCCAATGCAAAAATTCACGACCGCTTGCTTGGTTACCTCCACTTCACCATCCTCATTGAGCCATTAGAGTTTGTATGGCTTAGGGTGCCTTTGTGTAGGAAGTTTCATCCGGTCAACCATTGTACAACTCACAACATTAGCTTCACTCCTACCATCTATGACCAAGGAACATACATACTCCATTATCCTAAACCTTACATGGAATAGGTTCACGCTTTGGTCAAGTTCCTCTTTAGAAAGGTCCCCCATGATTTGCCTTAATGCACAAGAAGAGTTCAATCTCTATAAATCCTCTGATTTGCCTTTTCAACTATAAATTCAAAGAACTTCGAGCTTGATCTTGAATGTTGTTGAACTTGATGGATTTGATCTTGACTTGTACTTGTATTCAAGGGCTTTTGAGCTTGATCTTGAAGCTGGTGGTCTTGATCTTGAATCTTGATGAACTTGATCTTGACTTGTACTTGAATTCAAGAGCTTTCGAGCTTGATCTTGAATCTGGTGGTCTTGATCTTGAATCTTGATGAACTTGATGCTTGAAAGCTTGAAAGCTTGAACTTGGGGCTTGTAGAGAAATCTGCGGCGTTTGATCCACGAGCTCTCTCTTGCTTCTTGTTAGAGTTGTTGATTCATTTTTCTGAATTATGAGACCCCTATTTATAGTTGCAGGAAGAAAAGAGTCATGGTGAAGATGGGCTTCTTTTGGCCAATCAGATTTAAGTGACATGTCGCATTTTTATGGGTCTTTGATTTCACTAGGCTTGCTGCATCATTTTGACATGTGACACGGTCCTATTGGCTCCTTTACTTGACTTGGCATGCCACGCCATTTGACACGTGGCGCCAAATTGAGCCTTTAGAATAAGATGACATATTGGGCTTAACCAAGTGGGCTCATTATTTGTAGCCCAAATTAATGGACAAGCCCCATGAATTTTGGGCTTTAATTAAATCCATATTTATTGGACTTAAATAATTAATCCAATTATATTAATCAACCATATTTATTTGGACTAATATATTTAAAATTTATATGATCACAGTATGTCTTGCTTATCATTCCACATTGATTCTCCTGTAGTCTTTTGTCCTTTAATTCAATTACTATCCATTGTCTAATATGGTAGTTTGATTATTACTCTATTTTTTTGTTTCCAGAATGCTTTGTCATGTTTCCTAGAGTATTTTGTTATGATTTCTTCACTTATGTTATTTCTTTTTTTTGTGTTGCTTTGATATGTTTTTCTTTGAGCCGAGAGTCTATCGGAAACAACCTCTCTACCTCACAAGGTAGGGGTAATGTCTACACAGACTCTATCCTTTTCAGACTATAATTGCGGGATTGCGTTGAGTATGTTGTTGTTGTATGTCGTTGTTGTATGCCATTTTAACATATTTTTTGTTATAATTATATTCGAAACATGTCATTGATTATTACTTTAGAGACTAAAAGAAATAAATATATATATAAAAAAAGACATTGTTAAATGTCAAAATAATTTACATGTGGCTAAGCATAATTGTAATATGTTCCAAAGTTTTGAAAATCAAGAGAAAATGTCAACTCAAGTCTGTCTTATTCAAATGGTGAGAGGATACAATTTTCTAACCTTTAACCAATCAAGAGGTTGAACTTATCCCCGTAGAAAAGAGGCATTTAAAATGAGGAAAATTGTGTTTGAGTAGACAAATTCTAAAATCAATTTTTACAAGTTGCAAGTATCAGAGGTGATTTTTCAACGCTGCAACCAACTTTTTACTGCTACTGATGTGGACAGTCTTATAGCCTATTTGGCCAAGTGCCTAACATTT
This sequence comes from Capsicum rhomboideum, assembly GCA_031232105.1. Taxonomy (NCBI): domain Eukaryota; kingdom Viridiplantae; phylum Streptophyta; class Magnoliopsida; order Solanales; family Solanaceae; genus Capsicum; species Capsicum rhomboideum. The sequence continues at coordinate 9,065,923 of CP124713.1, read as the reverse complement.
GGTTATTTGGAAATGTATTTTTTGTCGAACCTTTTTTTTTTTTTTGTGAAGTACTAGTATTTTCATTACAAAATAAGTGGTGTTTTTAGCTTAGGCAGAAAACTATAAACTCCTAGAAAGTAAAAAGTATTTTTACTATCTTAACCTTAATCAAATATCTTGAAAAAAAAATAATTCTTTAATAATTTCTTAGTTATGTAAAATTTATCTATTTAAATAAGAATAAAATTAGAAGGAAAAAATAAATATTTTCTTGATTTTGTGAAACAATACTTGTTTTGAAATAAAATGAAAGATAAAAAGAACACTTTTTTTGCCACGGAAGGAGTATTTGATTAGCAATTTGTGCTTGGCCATGATTCCGAGAGTATTCCGGAGAAAACTTCACTTTGTTCAATTTCTGAAAAACAATTTATGTTATTAGTTGAAAGTACTTATTTTTTTTCTTAAAAACATGATCAAACACCAAATTTTCTACAGAAGCTTTTTTAGTAAATAAATACTTTCGACTTTTGAAAAATATGATCACAGTATGTCTTGCTTATCATTCCACATTGATTCTCCTGTAGTCTTTTTGTCCTTTAATTCAATTACTATCCATTGTCTAATATGGTACTTTGATTATTACTCTATTTTTTGTTTCCAGAATGCTTTGTCATGTTTCCTATAGTATTTTGTTATGATTTCTTCACTTATGTTATTTCTTTTTTTTGTGTTGCTTTGATATGTTTTTCCTTGAGCCGAGAGTCTATCGGAAACAACCTCTCTACCTCAATAGGTAGGGGTAATGTCTACACAGACTCTACCCTTTCCAGACTATAATTGCGGGATTGTGTTGAGTATGTTGTTGGTGTATGTCGTTGTTGTATGCCATTTTAACATATTTTTTGTTATAATTATATTCGAAACATGTTATTGATTATTACTTTAGATACTAAAAGAAATAAATATATATATAAAAAAAAGACATTGTTAAATGTCAAAATAATTTACAGGTGGCTAAGCATAATTGTAATATGTTCCAAAGTTTTGAAAATCAAGAGAAAATGCCAACTCAAGTCTGTCTTATTTAAATGGTGAGAGGATACAATTTTCTAACCTTTAACCAATTAATCAAGAGGTTGAACTTATCCCCGTAGAAAAGAGGCATTTAAAATGAGGGAAATTGTATTTGAGTAGACAAATTCTAAAATCAATTTTTACAAGTTACAAGTATTAGAGGTGATTTTTCAACGCTGCAACCTATTCTTTACTGCTACTGATGTGGACAGTCTTATAGCCAGTTTGGCCAAGTGCCTAACATTTGGTTATTTGGAAATGTATTTTTTGTCAAACCTTTTTTTTTTTTTTTGTGAAGTACTAGTATTTTCATTACAAAATAAATGGTGTTTTTAGCTTAGGCACATCCCTAAAGACAACTATAAACTTCTAGAAAGTAAAAAGTATTTTTACTATCTTAACCTTAATCAAAAGTCTTGAAAAAAATAATTAATTCTTTAATAATTTCTTAGTTATGTAAAATATATCTATTTAAATAAGAATAAAATTAGAAGAAAAAAATAAACATTTTCTTGATTTTGTGAAACAATACTTGTTTTGAAATAAAATGAAAGATGAAAACAACACTTGTTTTGCCACGAAAGGAGTATTTGATTAGCAATTTGTGCTTGGCCATGATTCCGAGAGTATTCCAGAGAAAACCTCACTTTGCTCAGTTTCTGAAAAACAATTTATGTTATTAGTTGAAAGTACTTTTTTTTTTTTTTCCTTAAAAGCATGATCAAACACCAAATTTTCTACAGAAGCATTTTTAGTAAATAAATACTTTGGCCTTTTGAAAAATATGTCCAAACGGGCTATTATGCATAGCGTGAGAGAATGAATCATTTGGACTTTGGAAGCTGTTAGTGAAGCTAGATAAGGAATAAGATCACGATTTCTGCAGGCAAATCTGAGCCAACCACGTGTCCTATATCCACGACAGATAATATTCTGCCTTTGTCCTCAATTGCAAGGACGAATTCTTCTGTGTTCCCCAAACAGAGTGACATTGTATCTCTTATTTCTTTTGTATAATACATGAATATCATTTAAAATGTGGTAAACACGTATATCGTGAGTGATATAATGTACATACAAATTCAGGGATTTACCTCGAGGCGAATAATGCCGGAATTGTAAGGCGGAGGCTCAGACTTAATCATGTCGGAGATGGCAGAATTGAGACGTTCCATGGCCAATGCAGGGCTAGAAACTGCAGGCAACGTTCGAGTTTCTATGGTTCCGACAGGCGCTTTAGGATCGCCTTGACATCCATTCATCGACAATGAACAACACTGACTATATCTCTGTTAAGATGAAGGTAGGTACACAATTAGCAATGATTATAAGTAAAAGAAGAAAAAAAGCAAAGCATACAAATTGTAGAATTGATACATTATCTTACTTGGTTAGAGTTGAAGAAATGAACATATTGCTTTCGATACAGAGGTGAAGACGAGAGCGAGCATTTCATGAGTGATGATGATGATGATTCAAGTTCCATGAACCTTAAGGTGCAGTGTCTTGCACCTACAGCCATTAGAAGGGGGTGAAATTGATATTTGTTTTATACAGAAAATTAAACCTCATAAACAACAACTAGTGTTTATATACACAAAGGTTTATTATTGGCCATGGATGATGTAAGAGATGGGCCAGTACTACACATCTTAGCCGCTATAAAGTTAATGCCAAGACCACAAATAGATGGCAAGAGTGGAAACTCTCTCGTCGCCTTCTGCCAACTCATCTCTTCCTCTTCTTTATATATTAAAAAAAAAATGTTCTCACTGTTACTTGTTTAATTTTCACTTGTCCAGCAAGACATAAAATTCACCACTTAAGGGTTCGTTTGGTAGGAGGTATAAGGTTGGATATTCTATGGAGAAGTTTTAATTATCCCATGGATAAAATTTATATCATGTTTGGTTGATGGTATAAATTTATCTCGGGACTAATTTACACCATCAACCAAATATGGTATAAAACTAATACCACAGTTAGTCTTGGTATAACCCATGGGACTATTTTATACCACCTCCCATATGGTATAAAATAGTTCAGGGATTATAATCTCAGGACTATAATCCTGGGATAATTTAGTCTACGTACCAAACGACTCCTTAGTTCCTAAATTTATCTATAGAATTTAATATATTCAAATGGTGTTATATTAAACTTGTCGTTTTATTAATTACTACTCCCTCTGATCCAAAATAATAGAATAGTCCAAAATAATTGAATTGTTAAGGTAATGCACATCGATTAAGAAAAACATTTAAGGACATAAATTTAAGGTTACTTTCCACTATTACCCTTTTGATTATCCAAACTATTCTCCTAGAAAAATGTAAAATAGTTAAGAACATCATTAGAAGAAAGAGAAATATGAAAAAAGGTTCAAACAATTCTCTTGAACTTTGAACGATTCACTTATTTTGAACTATAAAATAAGTTTCAATAATTCATTTAATATAGACTAGAGGGAGTACTTCTTAAGACATGCCAAGTCAAACATAAACAAATAAAAATGGATGGAGGAAGTATTTATTCTAGTTACTGTTGAAGCTACGAGTTAAACATCTTTTTAAGGCTCCGTATCAAAATTGTTCTGCTTAGAAAGTGGCGTCACGGAATTTCTCTAATTTATATGCAGGCACACATGACCAGATACTGTCTTTAACACGTCCAATTATTGAACTATATTTATAAATGATAGAATTGCCACTTCAACTTTTAGCTGTTAGTATTAAATTGTTTAGTTTTTGGTTTAAATACAGAGTGCGTGTAAGTACAAGGGTTAACAAATTCCAGCAGGCTCATGCAATCCCTGAAGAGAATTCATGTAAATGTTACCAGTATAAGTATCTAACAAATAGTATCAGTTCAGCAGCTCAAGGATCAACTGAAAATTGGAGCTAAGTCAATGCATAAATAGAGAAATAATATCTTTTACTTTCAATGAACAACTTTTGCCATTGACAACCTTCGTTATCAATATTTCCAGTAGTACAGACTCAATGGACCCATGGCATAGCCCTTCCATTCAGGGGCACCAACTACCTAATTTGCTACTCGAATTACACTAAGTTACAATACAAATAGCTAAACCTTCCCCAGCAGAAGAAAGAGAGGAGGTCTCTTCTTATACCGCAAGGAATAGCGAAACATACAAAATTGCTAATATGCGGTTTTAAACCCCTATCTACAGATGTACTATTCATCTTCAGCATTAAGCCCAAATATCCGCTGCCGCCTCTTGTCAGAGCCAATTCTGAAGGACTCGAAAACAGCCCTAAACGACTCACGCTCTACTCGCAGTCTCTCTTGAAATATGTTCTGCCTCTTTGGTTCACCGTTATTTCGAGCTGATGTAAACTTCTCTTCATCAGGCAAGGGGTTCGACTTCTGAAAATGTCAGAAACAATAAAGGCAGCTTAACATATGGGTTCCAAGTACACGGAAAATCTCATTTTTAAGTGTTTTACCAACCAAATGTGTTGTATTATAATAACAAAAACTCCATAAAGTTAAACAGCGTGGCTACAAGCATAATATTGTCAAATAAGCACCAAGATGGAGATGATGATGAGCCGAACAAGTTAAACAATAGAAGCATGAGGAATCTCACCAAGTTGTATCCTGCACCAGGACCAATTATTAAAGATACATTGGTTGCTTTTGCTGCCCCTATAGAAAAGCCTCTTTTGGTTACCTGGGATAAGTAACATAAGTTTAGGGTTACCTCGGTTAAAAAAACACATCAATATAGAACTAGGAATAGCTATCATCCGTAACACGTAAAAGTTACCTGGTCACCCCAACGTACTGACTTTCCTTCCTTGCTGTAAGATTGTATCAACCCAGAGAGAGAATTTAAGTTTTTAGTGGCGTCTTTATTTCTTCGAGCATCATCTTCATCCAAATCAGATGACCATTTACTCTTTGCCAATTCTTTTACTTCAGTTATTCGATGGTCCTCTTCATGGTCTGAATCTTGATCATCCTTTACATCGCCTAATATCAAATCAAATAACAAGTATGATTAGATGCTTTTTGCAGACAAGACAAAGAAGAAAGGATAAATTTGTTTGTATCTAATCCAAAATGGTATGCATAAAGTTGAGATCCAACAATTATGTTAGATAGAGTCCAAACTGATGTGAGAAATAATCAGCATTGAAAAAGAGAATAGGTTCCACCCAGGGGTCAAAGCAAAAGCGTTGGCCGCTGAACTTCGGAATCAGCCAAGTTCAACCACCACAAAAACTGGGTACTTTGTGTTATTACAAGATAAAATCAGCTCATCCTTGTTTTAAGTCTCAAAACAAACATATGACCTACTGTGACTACATCAAATGTAAATTTTAAAGAAGGGTACCGATATCTGTTATTAAGGTAAGAAACAATGTCAGCAACAATGTTTACTAACTGGAACTTAGGACATACAACAAGAGATACAAGACAGGAACAACATAATAAATACAAATGACCCTTTGGACAGAGATCCATGACATACCATAAGCCGGAATATCTTCTTGGGGAGGTACTTTAAACTTCTCAATATTCTCTTCACCTAAAGTAGAAGGCACTCCCAAAGAGTCATCATCCTCCATATCCATGTCCACCTGCAGATCCCAAAGAAGACTCATCATTTAGAAGTTTCTACCACCTCTTAGTAACACAAGCTGTACATGTTTTGGTACTGCTACCAGAAAAAAGATTTGAATGAAGATATTACAAGTTGGTGGACATCACGTGATATTCCTAGTACATTATTACAATTGTAACTTATTTATAGCTCATTTGTTTATTTTCAGAAACAAGGTGTTCGGAACATTATCAGCCAACATCTCTTTTCTTTCCTTCCTTGCATTTGGAACATTGTTGACTGTTCATTGTGTCAGTGTAGACTGTAGTGTAGGAACTAAAACTATCCAAGACAATGTAAAATGACACTGTCCATTCAGATATTAATTTTTGTTTTATAAATGAAACACACCTTATAAAATGAATAAGCTAGGGACTAAAGAGGAAATATTTTCAAAAGCTATATGATGCCAAATTTACAAGCCAGCGAATTTTCTTATATTTTTTTCGGACAACTTTACAAGCTATAAGAATCTTTTATACCAAAACTATACAAAAGAAATTTTAGGACTTTCCAAATAGCATTTCCGACACAATCATAGGCTACTCTGTTTCTTTTATCTTATTATATCTAAAAGCCCAGACTGTTTCTCTCTTTCCAGATACTCCAGAACACATCTAAAGGTGGGAGCATCCCCTGCCATTAATCTACAATTGAGTGGACGTCTTGCTCAGGGATCTCTCTTCATTTCTTACCTGCTATCCACAACTTTAGGTGGGCCTTAGGAGAACTCTCTGGACACATTTAGGGGACGTTTCATATGAGGGATAAGGGATAATGATCTCAGGATAAAAAGCAGGATTGTTTTATCCTGCGTTTGGTTAGGGGTATTAGTTAGTTCCGGGATTATTTATCCCACCACTTGTATTACAATGATGGGATAAGTTATCCCATCCCCCATACCAGACAACCCATTACTCTGAACATATACAAGTGTCTATGTGCTCACATGGTCATGGGTATGCATCAGATGAAGCTAGGGTAAGGTTTTAACAAAATTTACCTCTTGGATTCCACCTTCCTCCAGAGCATCTCCATGAAGTAATGACTGCCACATTGTTAAAATAAAATGTAAGCCGTAAGGACAGATGACATATTAGCATCCAACTCATAAAAGCTGATAAAACTAAATTCACACGCAATGTCCAACTGGCTACACTAACAACTACTTTTCTGGAATAAGTTAAATGGCATAAGTATACTAGAGAGTCCAGGAGTGTAGAACCTAACTAACAATGCAACAAGATAGTTATTAAGGATAAAGTACCTTAACATCAAGTTTCAAGTACATGGAAGGAGCTTCCTCCCATTGGCCAGCCATCTTTTGTACGCCATCCCGTGTGAAACCGTGCACATTCCTTGCTGCACATCCCTGAAATCCACAAGGACATAGTTTAAAAAGTACATTCAGTGGATCAGATAATGTACAAGCTATAAAAGAAAACCATTACATAACATACAATGCTTAATGTTAGATCGTGGCTAACAAAGAAATACATGAGCTAACTTACCGCTGGGTCCTTATAAGTTGCTTCTAGCAAGTACACTTCATAACCAGATCTCTGAAATAATAAGCAACAGAAATAAGCAAAGAAAACAACCATGGCAAATAGAAAGGCAGCAATCAGATTTTCTTAAATGGATGTGATGATAACAATAGAAGAAGATAATCAGCAGTTGGAGAAGCCATAATATGGTTGCATTAGTTGCTTCGCTTCTTCACATATTCAACCACTTTCATCAAATCAAATTCTTTTAACAGTTCGTGATCTTAAAAGTTGTTTAATAGGGTGATCTGGCGAGATACATACATACAGATGTGCAGTTGTCATCCAAAAATTTCTACATTCTAAATACATGCAGTTGTTTAGCTGTATTTAGATAACCGGCATAACACATCAATTGGCAATTTTATCCTAGTTTTCTGTTGCTCTAGCTGGGGATTTTAGCCCCATCCTAAATGATAATTGAGCTTGCTTACTGAATGTTTACAATAATTCTGCATTTTTCTTTGGTAAAACTTAGTTTGAAGCTTCAAGCTTGATGAGCCTGCACGTCAAGATATATGCCAGTTTTATCCTATCACTTAGTAATAAAAAGTTAAAGTTCTAGAAGCTGCCCAAGTTGATGCATTTAAGTTCTAGAAGTTGCCCAAGTCGATGCATAAAGCTTTATGCTAGTCGAACAGCAACTATCTCCAGATTAAAAACAACTGAAGATTTCAATATCCTACCACAAACCAAACTACTCCATATACTGTTTTTGGTAACATCACAACTTTCTTGAAGAGCCTATACAATCAAATGGAGACGTGAAAACGATATCCTTGGCAATACCTATCACATTGCTGTGTTATACTAGACGTGAAACTTAGTGTGAGCAAAACAAGACACAGGAATAATGTTTTTGGAGATTTGCAAGCAAAATCAGCACCAAAATAATGACGACAACATTCAGCCAAACATAACCAAAAACGCAAGGCAGGGTGCTTGGTCTTTTCTTCTTTAGTAAATCTACTCTAAAGCAATGCATGAGAAGGTGTTCTACATCAAATCATTACCAGCAGTCAAGAAAGAGTTAAACTCCTAAACAGTTCATACACAAGTCATCAAGAAATGGTACTTTTAAGTGGACCAACAAAAAATAGAAACTGAGGCAAAATCCACCATGAATTAATGTAACTAACAAAAAACTGATAACACAATACGAATATAACAAAATATTAGGACTTGATGGAGTGAGTTTTCAAACTCGCAGTATCCACCCAGTCACATTGGACAACCAGCAGAAAAGCTGCTGCGGCCACAAATTCTCCTGATCAACTAACGTTATATTATTTAAAACTTGAAAGAACTGGCAACCTATGAAGGAGTAACAAACTACATATACACAAACACAAAAGGTTTAAGACTTTTAGACATTCAAAGTGTCCTAGAAAACAACTGAACGAGAGTATAGCACTTGAACTGGTTGCATAATAGAGAGAACTGAGAGTATACCTTCGCAGTTGCCCAAAACTGAGCAAAATCAGCTACCCGCAGATTGCGGTCATCCACTAAGATGAGGCACAAATACCAGCAACAAATGGGTCAATTGCCGAACAAAACTGCATCTGTAGTTAGTAAACTGAAGGCAGTGCAAGGCACTGCATCACCACTTAATCTATAATTAAACTATGGTTGAACTTTTTAACCAGACAATCTAGCATGACTTGAAGACCAATGTGCTAGCTATTATCAAGAAACCTATGGGATACTATCTACCTTCAAGTTTCCTAAATTCAATAAAAAGGGAGGTTTTCTATAGAAATATGCTCCAATAGAGAGCAACAGTCGACACGACAAAACAACTGACAGAAACATGTAATTCATTTCACTAGCAAATTTCGGTGAATCTCACAGACACAATAAACAAAAGAATAGGCATCCAGCTGTAAGAGGAAACAGTGATGCAAATCATTTCACATGTCAGTCTTAGATTATGGACAAAAAGAAGAAATGCTGAATTACAGAGTAAGAGCTATCATCTTGCCCCAAAATACCATACCAATTACGAAGGAGAAAGCCCCCTCATCCAGGGTCTTTTTAAAAGCCTTCAACATGCTTGAACGATAAGCCTGAAGAGGAGAGAAAATATCAATATAGGTAATAACATATATGAGGCACAAAATTGCAGAATATTGGGAAAAACAAACAACAAAAATCCCAACCCATAAAAATCAACTGGAAATATCATAAGATGACCTGTATATCATATATTGATTCCAGAAATTGCATACAGTATAGATGACCCAAGCTTTTGAGGACATTCCGGTAATTTGTAATTGGCATGTGAAATAATTTAGAAGTACACATACTTATATCCAAACACATAATTGCTTATTTATAATTTCAGTTTCAGCACCTAAAAATGCTTCTCACACTTGATGCTTATCAACTACTTGTAATAAGCTAACCCGAACAGGGTCTACATCTTATGATGTTATGGATCATCACCAACTAGAAAACAAGACTTTGACAAGATCAAATACCAAAAATATGTGAAACAAGCTCCCTCGGGCCTAATTCTTAATGAAAATTTCAGAAGCAAGCAACTATCCTAGATTTCCTCTTTCCTTTTTTTGGGTGGAGGTGGGGGGTTTGCTTCAGTTGACAGCTAGCTGCTAGTCAAAATATGGATTTTACTACACTGTGGATGAATAGCTTAAAGCTACCTAAAAAAAAGCAGATTAATATATTAAAACTAAAGGCTCCAAATTTAAATCTATGGAAGTTCGGTTATCTCTTAAGCTTAGGCAGAGATGGCTTTACCTCCTCCATCTCAGGTTCATAGCAGTATTCCATAACCTTCTTTGTCACCATCTTTTTGCCCCTGATAGAACCAGAAGATTTTGAAACCTCACTCTCCTCAACCTGCATGTCCGAAAGAACTGCTTATATTTTTGGGAGAGGACTTGAAATAACTAGTAACTGGCATTAATAGGAGGCTTGAATATATCAAAGAAAGCAAAGCGGGAGATGTTGACAATCAAAAGAACTTCAAGTAAGATAACAAGATAAGACCTTGTCAACTTCAGTCATGAAGTAATCATCCATTGAGTGAATACGAGGGGCAGTGCCACCGTTTTCAACCTCAAGGTCACGCAACATCTTTGCCAAATAGCTCTTTCCACTCCCTGAAAAGAATAATAGAAAGCTGAAAATACAAGAAGAAAACTTACAGAGATCCAAATTCTTTGGGCACATTAAGCTTTCATTTTTAAAACATTTTTCATATAAGAATGCAGGCAATTAAGTCACAAAAGGACATATAACATGACTGCCTGCCGTTAAGTGGCAGGTAGAGAGAAAGTTACATATCATCCCATGGTGGCAACCATCCAAGAATCTATAAACTCACAAACGATTATCTTTAGGAGGAAAGCAAACAGGTCATACTTTTCCAGCCCCTAGACTACTTCAGGTCAGTATTTGATGGAATAATAAAGTAGGCCAGCAAATGCAATGCAAGGAGGACAAAATGAAAGTATTGTCACAATGGATCCCAATATCCAGGAGAAAGGATACTTCTGATCCAGGATCATACTTCATTTTATGCCAAAGCAAGAATGTACTACCACGAAACCCACAAAAGGAGGGGGGAAACAGAGGGAGAAAGAGAAAGCCACGAAGAGTAAAAGAGAGAGTGTGTTGTGCATGTAAAAACAAGTTCATTCACAATTAGCTCGTACTTGTGCAGATAGGTACTCTTTAATTTCAACTGGCCTGGAAAAATCCAAAACACCTAAACGTAGAATTCTGTTGGTCATGATCAAGTGACATGTCTCCCCTTTTGGCCATAAGTTTTTTATTATCTGAACTTCGACTTGATATAATATTTGCAAATCAATATTTGTTTCACAATTTCAGTGCTTTCAAGAGAAATAATGGTTTTCACGCCCAAAATTTCAACGTTTGTTTTCAAATGAAATTTTATTCCAAATACTTCGAATTCCCTACTCTTTTTTTTTTCAATTTCAGCCAAATATAGTCCAAACACCTACTAAACATATCCACATCAAACCAACCTATCTTCAATATCTAAAGAATAACAGTCTATGTGGAGGTGTACAAGCAAGAAGTTAACAAAAGTCAATATAACAGAGCGCCCCAATATGTTTTCTAAATGCAGTAAACCATCCATCTCATCGTTTTACATGGACCACTGGAATCCCTAAGTCATATATATCTCCATCTCGAAAATGATGAACCGATATGAATGCTACTAATTCGTAGAACTCTCCTATTGTTGTGTCATACCTTTCAACTATTATTTTAAATACCTTATCAGAAAACCATTACATTAAATGTCTCCCGCAGACTTAACACAATAACTATTACATTAAATGTCTCCAGCAGACTTAACACGATAAACAATTCAACTTTATTTTCTTAATAACAAGAAGGGTTCACTTTTTCTTTCCTCTTTTTTTTATAACCGTGGTGTCCGGGGCAGCTTTCGCGCACCTCAACTAAAACCACGGGATACCTGCCACCTGCCACCAGCAACAGATATCATGTAACTCTATCCACCAGGACTAGGACAGATGAGAAGAATCACCTAGTTTTTTTTTGTCTTTGTTGGGATTTGAGCCTGAGACATCAGATTGTCAACCCACTTCATTGACTACAAGGCCACACCCTTGGGTGCTTTTGGGAATCAGGTAGGGGGGTTCACTTTTTCTTTCCTTTTTTTCCCTGGGGGGTTGGGGGAATTAAAGGAGTCTATATTTAAGTGGGGAAGGAGTTTAATCTCCTTATCAAATAATATAAGGCCTCGTTTGGCCATGAAAATAATAATTTTCCGGAGTTGGAGTTGGTGTTGTGTTTGGCAATGAATATAAATTGGATTATTTTTTGAAATTTTGTGAGAGAAATAGTTTACTTGTTTTCACTTTTCCAAAAAGAATTTTCACTAAAGTGAAATAATTCTTATGGCCAAACACTACTATTTTCACTAAAGTGAAATAATTTTCCAGAAAAAAGTGAAAAAATTCCCATGGCCAAACGCCTACTAAGGGTCAATAATTTTCATTCAAAGAGCACAAGCTTATAGTCATAATCAGATATCAACTAAAAGCAAACGGACAACTACATAAGTAAATGAGATATCTCTTGGAAAAGAAATAAGCACCTGGAAGCCCCCGAAGAATTACAACAAGATGATCAGGACGGGTAGCTCGGTATGGATGCTTTAGTATGTGCGAAGCATCAATGACTTTTGACTTAACTGAAGGTACCTCTAGCAGAGGATGTTCACTCCCTCTAGAGTGTATAGATGATGAAGTATAACGATGCAGAGGGACTTCCTGATGAACCACAAAAATCAGCTACATTAGGCATGTTTCACCATATCTCCAACATCAAAAGGATATCAAATTTGTTAAGTCAGGAAGGAAGCTAAAGACACACATATGTACATCTTTAAAGCCAAAAAAAGACGTTTTTTAAATAAAGGGATACCAATGCTTGATATACCCCCAATATCACAGAATATTAGCTTAAAGAAGTGTTAGGAGTTATCGATTAGGCATGGAATAGGATGATGTAAGATTCATAGTCGTCAATTGGAGCATATCCAAATAAACATCATGTGACACCTCATTGTGGGCAAACTAAAAAATACATAGAAATCCCATATCAACAAGATAATGTAGAAAAGGTCAAATTGCTATAGTATGACACCACTACAATTAGCCACATAAATTAGGAGAAAGAGAGTTATAAATGCTCGCAGTATAGGTATAAAAGGAAAATTCCTTATAAAGAAATGCCAACTAGCAAAACATCATTCGGTGAAAATCATCAAAAACGAATTATACTAGAATGTCAATTCTCCTTAATAGACTTGATAAGAACTAGTTACAAGTAACTAAACTTGTTAAGAACTACTTACAAGAAACTACTGAAAAAAAGATACTGGAATTTTTGAGGTTGTTTTAAACATGTAGTATCACAAATTATAGATCAAATTTTAAAGCAAAATTAAAAAACTAATCTTGAAATATTTTTATAACCATAATGTCCGTGCAAGCTTGGACGCACCTTGACTAATTCCCTGGATTACCTACTACCTCCCACCAACACAGGTATATGGTAACTCTATCCGCCATGGCTTAGACAGATGGAAAAGATCACCGAGCATTTTTACCTCAGCTGGAGTTTGAACCTGAGACCTCGTGGTTCTCAACCCACTTCTTTGCCAACTAGGTCACATCCTTGGGTGTGTTCTTGAAACTTTTTATAGGTAGTGTTCCAATATTTTTTTGATAATTAGATAATATTTCAACATTTATATATAATATTATCTCCTGAGCCAATCTGAGAGGCTTCGCGACTATGGCTATTGTAGGCGGATTAAGGTTGAGGAGGTTAAGGGTGCTATTCGTAGGATGCATAGAGGTAGAGCGACGGGGCCAGACGAGATCCTGGTGGATTTTTGGAAGTGCTCGGGAGGGGCAGGGATGGAGTGGTTGACGAGGTTGTTTAGTACCATTTTTAGGAGGACAAGGATGCCTGAGGCTTGGAGATGGAGTACGATGATTCCATTGTATAAGAATAAGGGTGACATTCAGGATTGCAACAAGTATAGGGGTATCAAGTTGTTGAGCCACACTATGAAGGTTTGGGAGAGGGTGGTAAAGTTGAGGTTACGTAAGATTGTGCCAATTTCTGAGAATCAGTTTGGATTTATGCCTGGACGCTCCACTACTGAGGCCATCCATCTCATAAGGAGACTAGTGGAGCAATATAGGGAGAGGAAGAAGGACTTGCACATGGTGTTCATCGACTTGGAGAAGGCTTATGATAGAGTCCCCAGGGAGGTTTTGTGGAGGTGCTTGGAGGCTAGAGGTGTTCCTATGGTGTATGCTAGGGCGATTAAGGATATGTATGACGGAGCTAAGACTCGAGTTAGGACGGTGGGAGGGGACTCTGAGCATTTTCCTGTCTTGATGGGGTTACATCAAGGATCGACGCTTAGCCTGTTTTTATTTGCTTTGGTGATGGATGTTTTGACTTTGCAAATTCAAGGTGAGGTGCCTTAGTGTATGCTTTTTGCGGATGATGTAGTCTTGATTGATGAGACCCGTGGTAGAGTTAATGATAAGTTGGAGGTTTGGAGGAAAACCCTCGAGTCTAAGGGATTTAGGTTGAGTAGGTCCAAGACGGAGTACTTGGAGTGTAAGTTCAACGAGACGTCGCATGAGGCTGAGGTGGTTATAAAGCTTGGTACGCAGGCCATCTTAAAGAGAGATAGTTTCAAGTACCTTGGGTCTATGATTCAGGGGAATGGAGAGATTGACGAGGATGTCACTCACCAGATTGGGGTAGGATGGATGAAATGGAGGCTCGCGTCTGGAATCTTGTGTGATAAGAAGGTGTCTCCTAAACTCAAAGGCAAGTTCTACAGAGTAGTGGTTAGACCGGCTTTGTTATATGGTGCGGAGTGTTGGCCAGTCAAGAAAGCTCACATCCAAAAGATCAAGGTGGCGGAGATGAGAATGTTGCGGTGGATGTGTGGGTGTACTAGGAAGGATAGGATTAGGAATGAGATTATTCGAGATAAAGTGGGAGTAGCGTCAGTGGAAGCCAAGATGCGGGAAGTGAGGTTGAGATGGTTTGGGCATGTGTTGAGGAGGGGCACAGATGCCCCAGTGCGGAGGTGTGAGATGTTGGCTAGGGATGGATTCAGGCGAGGAATGGGTAGACCGAAGAAATGTTGGAGGGAGGTGATTAGACATGATATGGAGCAGCTTAAGCTTACCGAAGACATGACCCTAGATAGGAAGGTGTGGAGGAGGCGGATTAGGGTAGAAGGTTAGTAGGAAGGGGGCGTCATTGTTAGTAGATAGGAGAATTTTGTTCTCATTAGTGGTGCTTGTAGCTAGAGTATTTGTATTATTTCAAAGTGTGTTATTACTTGTTGTATTACTTGGTGGGTCCTGCTTATATTATTATTGGGTGTGGTTATACATATCATTTCTTGTCCCTATACTATTTCTTTTCTACACTGTTGTATCTTGAGCTGGAGGTCTTTCGGAAACAGCCTCTCTATCTCACATCTGAGGTAGTGGTATGGACTGTGTACACCTACCCTCCCCAGACCCCACGTGGTGGGAATATACTGGGTATGTTGTTGTTGTTGTTGTTATTATCTCCTGAGCCACTCAATAATAAATTGCAAAGTGAAGAACACAAACAAAGCCCAAAAAGAACTGAAGGAGTACCTCTGTAGCAGAGCGAGATGACAAGTGCAAATTGGGCTGCTGATAACGCGGTACGGACTTCTCCTCAGGAAGTGGAGGATAATATGATGACAAAGGAACTGAAGAACCAACAGAAACTGGAAACAATGAGGCAGATGTTCCAGGTGGTGAAGACGAAACAAGACGCTCACGCAAAGGAGGTTCCACTGGAAGAGGAGGTGGTGGAGAAGCTGGAAGTGGCGGCTGGATAGCATATGTCTTACTACCCGGTGCCGAATACAAGTTCATGCCACTCCGGTCCGCTGAATTAACTCTCTGATCATATGGTGAACCATAGTGATTTGTTTTTGTCTCCACATGATTCTGCATTGCATATCCCTCCGAATAATGATGGTTGTAACCATGACCATCCATTGGCAAACGACTCGTTTGTTCATTGTACAGTTTATTCATCCCTGAAACTCCATGCCGCGGAAGATACCCATGTTGGCCGTGCTCTACACTGTGGTGACTATCAGTTTGAGGACCACCACCATACTTATAACCATTTCTCTGCGAAAAATTACTGTCAACTTCATCATATCCTAATAGTCCAAACTGTACATTCCCTTCCCTCAGCGGATATTGCTGTCTCTCAAAACGTTCTTCGTTTACATTCCCTTCCCTGAGCGGATATTGTTGTCTCTCATAAAGTTGTTCGTTTACATTCCCTTCCCTCATGGGATATTGCTGTCTCTCAAACCGTTCATGATCATGAAACATTTGATTTCTATCCAAATTACCATACCCTTGATCTACATAACTTCTATTGCTATTTATACCATCATGAAATCCATCGTAATCCGCTCCCCCAAATTCGTTAATGAGTTTCAATCTCCTTTCATTATCAGCTGAAAACCTAGGTAATGGAGCAGGTGAATCATCAACTCTCATTCTTTTTACTCCAACGGTAAATGGGCCGGGTGAATCATAACTAGGGTTTAGATTTCCATACGCATCCGAGGGACACGGATGATGAGGTGGAGGAGGGGGGATGTGGGCCCCACCGCGATGATCTATGAAGGGATCGTAAGGGGATTCGTAGGGTGGAAGTGGAGGAGGGTGGGGGAGGGGGAGGGGGGCATGGGGTGGATATGGGAAGCTAGGGTTTGAAGGGAAGGGGGGTGGTTGAGGAGGGCAAAATGGGAAGTGTGAAATTGAGCAAGATGGGCATATTCTAGGTTGGATTGGTGGAGGAGGAAGATGAGGACGCCATGAATGATCCATCTTTCAACTGGACACAGATACAAAGGGAAATTGAAGAGTGAAGATTGGGATTTTGTGAGAGGGTGTATATTATGGAGGGGAAAGGGGTAGGTTTAGTTCTCCCTCCATTGCTCCTTTTTTAACTGCTCTATTTACATAGGCACACCCCTAATTCCGTCTCAATTAATCATCTTGGTAATTTGATAGTATAGTAGGAAGATTTTAACCATATTATTATGGAAAGATTAAGGGCCGGTTTGAAAAGACGGTAATTAGATTTGATATAATTAGACGTAATTACACTGTCTGACATGTTTGATTGACCAGATAATTATTTAGTCAGTAAGTAATTAGGTGTAATTAATAGGATAATTACACTCTCCAATTTACAGTGAAGCTATGAATTGCTGGTAATTAGATGATGTAATTACAAACTGATTACTTTTTAAATTCTTTCCTTTTATTTCTATTTTAATTTTTTTCGTTTTAATTTATTTTTAGTTTTTATTATTTTAAATTCTTTTTATTTTTATTATTCTAATATTTTAAATATATATATATATTATTTATATTTCATTTCCTTCTCATTTTCCAACCTTTATTTCTTGTGATTTCACATAATTTTTCATATTATCTATTTTTTATTTATTTTATGTTTATTTTTTTCATTTCGCATAATTTAGATAGTATTCTAATTTTTAAATTAAGTAGAATTTATTGTTGAATAATGCTATAGACTTATGTTTTCTTTTTTCTTTTGAATTATATTTATGCACATTATGTTGAAATTTGACATAAGAGTATTATTTATTTTTTAAAATTTTAAACTTATGTTATATACTAGTATTGACTTGATATTTCACATTGCAAGTCATTCATTTTTTAGTTAGAATTAATATATTATCTTTTTGTCAAATCTTTAAATAATTTCATGGCATTATATTTATAATATTAATCTTTTTGTCAAACATTGCATGATGTTCTTAAAAATCATGTACTTTTAGTTTTTATGATGAATTTAATTAAAATATATTAGTTTGAAAAATATAAATCAATTATTTTTTTATAAGAACATATGTTTATTAATTAATATATTTTAAAAGATAATATATATATATATAAAAAAATATTTAATTTAATATCATTTGTAAAGGTTCTTATTTGTCTAATATAAATTTTTAGTTTTTGATAATTAACTTTTATTTTAAAAATTTGATATAACCATGTAATTATACTTGTGCAACCAAACAGTACATTTGTAATTACACTGCAATTACATTGTGATAAACAAACAGGTCATCGTAATTACTTGGTTGTGTAATTGATAGGCTGATAATTACTATTCTAGTAATTACACCAATTTCAATTATCAGGTGGTTTTCCAAACAGACCCTAAAAGAACACTTAAAAGGAAATACAAACACAACCTAAATAGAGCACTTAAAAAGGAATGAAGTATTCACAACATCTATAGAACTAGGTCTTTTTAAGTACTAACTTTTCTTGTTAATCATCTTTGTCCAAGATGGCTGCAATCATATTAGGACTCATGCACTAGATTTCATCATAGCTAAGAGTCTATCTTCTACTTATAAGGTATTGACAAAATCTGCGTACACTCTATCTTTTTCAGACTTCATTTTATGAGATTAGTTTGAATATGTTATTCTTGTTATTTCACTAGATTTCATCATAACCTCAAAATTAAGCATGTTTGAGTGAGAGTAGTATTAGAATAAGTAACCTCTGAAAAGTCCTCGTGTTATATCTCTTTTTGTACTTCGAGTTGTTTTTTTCTTCTTCGTCTTGGTCTAGGACAAATAAGTTGCATGCCACGTCACATCATTATTTTATAAATTGTATACTATGTGTTGACTTGTTATATCTTTCACAGTGTTTGGTTCGAAATCAGGATATCCTAGAATTATAATTTTGAGGTTAAAATTGGGATTATGATCTGAATAACTTATTTCACCTTGCATAAGTTATATCAAAATTTTAACATTATAAAAATAATATCGATTTTAGCTAATACTTCGAATCAAACATGAAATAAATTTAATTTCAAATTTATACAGAAATAACCCACCTAATTCCTTGAAGGTTGAAGCAAGTTGGTTAAAAAAATTGCCATGCATTGCGGGACATCATTTGCTGCCCTGATGTTATTATATTACAACATAATGAAACGGAATTATTACCAAAACCAGAAGGACAAAGAGGACAGTAAATCAAGTCATCTAACAATCAGTTTTGCTACTGGAAAATCAAGTAGATCTTCTTTTAACATGCAACTTACAAAGTATGTGCTAGCAAATTGTGTAACCAAGTCCATTTATGCCATGCTAAATCTGTATAACCGCAGGGATCAACGTCAACTTGTGTCATAAACTACATGTGTTTGAACAGATAGTAATAACATTGCCATGACAGAGTGGGCAAAAGGAACACAATTAACAGGTACAATTAACCAGGAGCAATATCATATCAATCTAGTAATAGTACTTCACAATTCTTCAAAGGTCTGGAGATCTTAAAATTTTTACAATATACATTTAAACATAGGTACTAGTGGCATTCACAAATACAAACCAAACTCACCAAATATATCCACACTTCAGAAAGTAAACACAAAAACGAAAAAGGCTGCTTCAAGTGAAGAGCTCATTTGATATTTCTGAGAGATAAGAACATTTAATGGTCCACAGAAGCTTGAAGAAGACCATCGCGAATCTGGCTTGCCACGTCTCTTACAGCACCAGGCCCATGAGGAAGGAAGACGGCAGATGATTTGCTGGAAGCACCGATTTCTTTCATGGTGTCAAAGTACTGGGTCAAGAGGACCATGTCCATGACATCCTTTGCTGAGGTTCCAGGCACATTCACTGAAAATCCAAGCACACTGTCTCTCAAACCATCCACAATTGCTTGACGTTGTCGTGCAATACCTAAACCTGAGAGATACTTCGACTCTGCCTCTCCTTCAGCCCTTTTTATTTGTAAAATCTTCTCTGCCTCTGCCTTCTCATTAGCAGCCACCCTCAGCCGTGCAGCTGTAGAGTTGAAAATAGTTAAGACAGGAAAAATAACAAGACAATACCATAACCTTCAATGGGGAAAATGGGAAAAAAAAATATCCTCACACTCAAACCATGCTTACACTAGAAAATATGAAACATGGAAAGGGAATAGAAACTGGTCCTTGAAGAGCTTGATAGACATAGATGTCACTAGAACTCCTAAAGCTATCATACATTTGTGAAAAGACACTGTTTTACATAGATAATTCACATGGTACTGCAAGATAACTCCATACACTGATGTATATATCCTCTTAGGACTAACTAGTCAGAGCAGTTGAGAGCCAGCAGGCATCGGGCTTAATTAGAGAGAGAAGATTTTACACATACCAGCATTGATTTCATTCATAGCTCTCTTCACATGCTCATCTGGTTCTATATCAACTATAAGTGTCTGAACAATTTCAAATCCATAAGCCGACATAGCCTGTAAAGGATCATAATGGCACTCATATTAGATCCAATGAACAATTCAAAAATACTGTATCAATTAAAAAAAACAGTGAAGAATTAGCTTACCTTCTCAAGTTCTTCCTCGACAGCCCTGGCAATTTCATTTTTCTGCTCGAAAACATCATCAAGATTGAGTTTTGGAACACTTGCTCTTATGACTGACAAAATATAAACATAGAATTGTGTAAGTTAGCAGTAATATATTGAAATCAATTTATTCTCAGAAATATATTCCAAGGGGGAATCATCAGATATATAAACAAAGAGGTTAAATATCTACCATCAAAAACATAGGCCTGAATTTGACCCTTAGTGTTGCTTAGCTTGTAGAAAGCATCATTTGCTTTGTCTGCCAGGGCACGGTACTGAATTGATGCCACAACATTGACAAACACATTATCCTGCACATTTGTTATGATAAATGTATTAAGTCATAATATGCAAATACTGAAAAATCATCACCTATTTATATTAGTCAAAGTGCAAATTGTGGTTGACTTTGACAATTTGGCTATGAACCAACGCAGCTTGTTTCAAGTCAATGGAATTCCTGTTTCGGAATAAAGATCAGACCTTTGTCTTTGTCTCACAGCGAACATCAAGTTGCTGCAACCTGAGGGAAAGATTGCCAGCTAGCTGGTACCCGAGGAACCAAGGCAAACAGTGGCACCCTGGCTGAAGCACATCTTGATACTTGCCAAACTGCTCCGTAATTGCAACGGTGGATTGATCAACTTGTACACAGCACAACAAATTGCCCATACTCTGTAAAGATGGCACGACAAGGAAGATGATCCACAGAATTCACCCATGAAACGTACTCAAATGATATTACATAAAGAGAACTTGTCATTATCAAGGAGCAATGTCAACTAGTAATAATTTCTCAAATGAAAAGAACACAATAGTAAGTTTACAATCCAAAAGGGGTAATATTTTATCGTTTCCCTGGGACTAAAGATCAATTGTTAGTTAAACTATTGGGAGAAAACGGGAATGTTTCTTTTACAAGTTACTGCAAATTTGAAATAAACTCCCAGTTAACCAAGAAAAGATTCAATGACACGATGTCAGCAGTCCAATTATTATTTTCTACGGCTACTGTATTTATCTATACTATCGGAAACAACTTCTCTACCCCACAAAGATGCGGGTAAGGACTGCATACATCCTACCTCCCAGCTAAGGGTGGCAGCCGGACAGGGCTTGCCAGTTCCGGACCGCGTCAGGCGCCGGTTCCGGTTCCGGTAGCCGTGTCCGGTTAGTCCGGTTTAGACCCGGAACCAGCACCTACTGGTACACGGACCGGTGCGGACAGAGCAGTTTAACCGGTTGTCCGGTCCGGTTAAACGATAACATTTAAAAAAAAATTATATTATCATTTTTTAGCCTTTGGGAGCCGTTAGTGGGCCCTCCAACGGCTAGTTCTAACCACCACCACCACCCCCAGCCGTCCCAGCCCCCCCTCCCCGACTTAGTTGAAACAGAACCCTCTAGAAGGTGGTTGCGTAGATTATGTGTTCTTCTAATATTTATAATACATGTACTATTTATTGATTTGAATAAAATTATAGGCTATTCGCCTTCATTTTCTTTTTAAATTTGTCTTTTATTTAAACTTTAAGAATTCAAAAAAAAAAAAAAAATTAAAGTTGAAAATCTAAATTTAAACTTTGAAGTTGAAAATTTAAACTTTAAACTTCCAAGTTCAAAGTTAAAAAAAAATCAAAGTTTTTACATCTTCAATTTCAATATTCAAAAGAATTCAAAAAAAAATATTAAACTTTAAGTTGAAAATTTAAATTTAAATAAAGTTTCAAGATTCAATTCTTAAAAAAAAATTAAAAAAAAATTAAAGTTGAAAATTTAAATTTCAACTTTAGAAAAATCAAAGTTTTCAAAGTTGAAAATTTAAACTTAAACTTTAAATTTGAAAATTAAAGTTTTCAAAGAGATGTTTTAAAACTTAATAAAATTTGAAAACTAATTTAAATTCAAACAAAAAAACAATTAAAAAAATATTTTAATAAATTTCTTTTGATTTTGTATTTAAATTAAAAATTAAAAATTTTAAAAAAAATAAAATTGGGCGGAACCAGAATCCGGACCGGCCCGCCAAGGACCGGTTAATAGCGGACCGGTTCGGACAAGTGTATTTTTCTCGGGCTGCCCGGTCCGGTAAGCCCGTTTCTGGACCAACTCCGGTCACCGGCCACCAGTGACAGTTCGAAAACGCGGACCATCCGTTTCGATTAGCCCGGTCGGGTCCATTGCCACTCCTACTCCCAGCCTTCCCAGACCCCACTTGTGGGTATATTATTGTACTGTATATCCCACCAAATTGATATGGAAGTTGAATTTTCCTGCAATTGTTCTAAAGAAAGAAACTTCTCAACCCATTTTACCTTGTCAAACCCCAAACCAATTTTCAATCCAGAAGGCAAGAAACTAAAATCCACAGCAATTTTCTTTTTATAAGTACGCTCTGTTCCAATTTATATGACACTATTTGCTTCTTAAAATTCAAATCATGTGAACTCTAACCAACATCAAAATGTTCTTTTTAATTATATTGACTTTAGAAAACTACTAATTATAGTATTTTTCATATAGTTTTCGATTATTTAAACTTCAACTTCAAAATAATGAGTTGATCTAATATAAATTTGTTTCAAAGGTTAGTCAAATTAACTCTCAACTGACAAGAAGCGAAAAAAATACCAAACAACTTGGGACAAAAGGGAGTAATTGATCTTAAAAGTTCTTCTAGGAATCTAGTCTTCAGGCACTCACTCTAACACCCAAACTATTAAAGAAAAAAAGAACAATATACAGTGATGTATAAAAGTGGATGAAGAATAGAATTCAAGAAATGGGAAAATTGAAAATCTATAAAGTATGTGCATCGACATAAACATACTTACAAAGCAGAGGGGAACAGCTAGCAAAGGAGTGAAGAATTGAAATGGGTTTCGCTAGCTAGGGTGGGTGAGTTTATATATTAGGGAGAGGGTGAGACTTGGTGAGGAAGAAAGAAAGTAAGTGGAAAATGCAATGGAGTTAATTGTAAGGAGAAGATACTTTCTTGGAAAATATCACATTGACTTTGATTGCCAACTAGTTAGTTCCCATCAATATCTCATACTTAATGCCAAGGAAAATACTCAAAACACCATGTCCATATATTAGTCCTCCCATAATAATTATGGAATTTCATAATGGAAAAAAGGTAATCCGATGCATTAAAGTGTTCGAGGTTTTGAGAAGGGCCACACACAATGATTTAAATAAATTTATCAATTACTTCAAGGTTTTCTTCAATTTTGGAAAAGAAGTTTTGTTTATATACAAGGAGAAAAGGTAAATATACTCCTCAGCTTTATAATTTAGACTTCTTATTAAACAAAATAAATATAAAGGGTCACTCGATGAACTAAAACTCTCGCTATGCATAAGACATGAAAAAGGGTCAGACCACAAAGATCTATTGTTAAACAAAATAGTGTATGTAGATCTTCTTAAGTTAGAAATTAGTGCATATTTCTTTTATTAACGTATTTATATTTATTAAATTAAAAACATTTAAAATTTATTTTTTTAATTTTAAAATATCATATGACTTTAAAAAATTATCTCTCATGTTTAACTCTTCGAATCCGATTAAGACTTAACCAAAATGAAAAAGTTCAACCCCCTTTTATTTAGTCATAAAATGAATTTACATCAGATCTAAATTAAAGAGGAGAATTTTTAAAATTCAGTATGTCAAGAAAAAAGATAAATATATACTATTTGTTAAATGATAAAATGTCTATGTATGCACTGTTTATTAGTGACAAATGTATATATATATATAAATATATATTCTTAACAAAGAATTAGAATCATAAAGTTGAACGTTTTTTTTTTTTGCCCTTTTTCTCTTCATATAAAAATAAAAAGATTCTCAGTAATAGGTACTGACGATATTTATATGAACTTTTTCTTTTTTGATAGTTTTATTATTTTATATTATAGTTTAAATCTAATCCGTGGCGCTAATATTAAAGATGTCACTTCCGATTATTTTGAACAATTATCTTTTACATTTGTCATTATAATATTGCCCATTAGCTTTGTAATTAATACTCATCTTGTTCTGGTATTAGAAGGATTGAGGAATCCGATAATTATTTAATTTATCCAGTATTATAAAGTCCACACGTTTAATGATGAATAGATGCAAAAGCTATTGACTTTTGAATTTTTATGTTCTTCCTTAGTTGGGACTTGGGAGGTACATATTTTTCCAATTAAAAAAGAATGATGCATTATCAGGCACATCAAAGGACATATCAGTTTGATCATAGATTTTAATTTCAAAATTTGAAATGATATCGAGAGATATTTTTTGAATAACTTTTTGTTTATTAAATTGGCCAACTATTTCAATTTTAAATTTGAAAAATAAACTTACAAGTTGTTCAAATTTCTACTCACAAAACTTCAATTTTATTGTCCAAACGCCTACTAAATATCACCAATTATTTTACTCCTTCACAAAAAATAATTTTGAAAGTGGCTTTTGACAAAGTATCCACACGCATTTGTTCGTTTTCTGGTCCCATATATAGGACTATAGTGGTTTACTTGACCTTCCATGATTAAGACTAAATTCAATATCATATGCTAATTTTCAGATGTTTTTTTATAAATCATACTAGTTAACTGAAATTGCCTGCAAGTTTACCCAATTATACACCTCTTGCTTTCGTAATTAAGCAGCATGAATCAAATAATCTTGTTTATGTTTATAAAAAAATTAATTAGTCAATTATAACAAAAAAAATTAATTAGTCAATTATAACAATCTGCCTTGGACGTCCAATAATATGACTAAACTTTCAGTTACCAACTTAGCTTATCCTAATCTACATCAGGTAGCACCTAAATAGGATATTCTTAATGTAAGATGGGCGATAAAGTTTTCTGGTTGAAATTTATGCTTGATTTTAAAAAAAATGTCAAACCAAAAGATTACACATCAAAATAAAAAGAATAGGAAGGAACCTCAGAAGTGTTTGCTGTTAAGATTAATTAAGAAATTCGACCCCAAATAGGTCATATGTGGTGCTAAAAAATCTCCCAAAAATCAATTACATAACCATATGGTCATATATTGAATAGATTTCTGTCTATCTGAAGATAAAGTATAAATCTTTATAGCTTTATTCATGATCATGGAATGAAGTTAATTTAGATCATGTGTTACACCTAGAAAACATGCCATTTTGTGTATTAATGGAATAGCTCCGTGAGACACAATAACGAGGATCACAATTTAAACTGTAGTATCACAAGTTACAAAATTATTTAATCTCTAATTGGAAAGGTGTAGACCATCTAATGCATCGTCGGAGAAAATTGGAGAGAAAAGTACATGATTGGATATTAATCCCAGTATAGCTTTGTCCGAAAATAGCAGAACTCAAGAAATTTAAAATTTGAAGTTTATAAGTTCTTTAAATAAATACATAATAATACTTCAATTTACGGTCAAACATAATAGATATTCCGTTACCGTTCATGGATAACTGTGAATTGGCATTGTCCATTTGATAATATGTCGAAACAACACATACAATATTGAAAGTTGAGGGAAAAGACTAGTAAAAAACAAAAGCGGAAATGGAGATGCGGGGTATCGATCCCCGTACCTCTCGCATGCTAAGCGAGCGCTCTACCATCTGAGCTACATCCCCAACTTGTTAATTCACTATGGTTTTCCCAAGACAAAGTGATTAGTGTCCACACACTCATTAGAGTCTAGAGCTAGAACTTACAAAAATAACCAAATAAAACTAGGCTTGCTAGACTAGCTAAAACTAACATTCAACACCCTCTAGGAAAGGTACAAGTGTAGCTAATACTCTATCAGCAACCAAACTACAATTAAGGAAAACAATTCAATTGCTCTAACAAGTTCTTCCATTTACAGTGCTTTTGGCCTATACAGTGTGCAATTGCAAGATAATTTCTTTAATTCTGGTTTTCCATTCTCCTTCCCTTTTTGCTGATCTCTGTGAAAGTTCCTTTCAGTCCACACATGATATATAGTAGCAGAAAACAAGAATCCCAGTATTGCATTTAGGCCTTCTATTGTTTACCAAAGCTGAGAGCCAGCTAATATAAGAAGTAGCCATTTAGAGTTAACACATTAAGACGAATCAATAGTTTGAATGTAGCAGTTTCTTCAGGATAAAGCAACATAAAGGGTTCTTAGCGGACAACAAAATTTAAGAATGTCACAAGAATGCTTAATAACCATATGCTCTTGTTTGTACTTTTGAGCATTAGCTGCTTTAGAACAGTGTCTTGTGGTGAAGGATCCGCCTTGGTTATACATTGACGCTCAGGAGGCAACTACTTGTTATGTTTTGAGCTGCCCAAATTGTAGACAACATTTAAACATGAATCATTCAACTTCCTTTTCTACAAGAAAAGAGAAAAGGAAGGCTGAAAGTACAACAGAGCAGATCGAGAAGCACGCGGAAAGATATAAGGATTGTGCAAGGCCCTCTTAGTTTTTATCAAAGCAACATGAACTGCATATGATTACTACAATATGGTAATGAAAAGACTACTTTCCAATTGTTATGTTTTCTCATAACTTACTACTTAATACAGGTGAGAAAAGAAGAAATCAACTTAATGAGTAGCTAACTTTAGAGAGACTTTTACTTTGTAATGCTGGTTCTGCTCCGATTGTTCTTTTGATCCTGAGTACAACAAAGAGCTTGGAAAGAACACATAGAACAACTTCTGCAATTGGCTTAGAACTCAAGCAGAATTGTTAGTATCACTCAAACTACAGACACCTAGAGAATTGGCAAATTGTAAACTACCCCTAAAAGGATATCAAAAACAAAACACAAACAGACAGACTAATACAGCACACTGTATCTGAATCACTCATGGTTTCTCCACGACTTAGTGTTATGGAAGATACAGTTTCCACAAGAGAAAAAACCTTTTCACTTTAGATTAGTACATGCTGTTAACATTGTCTATTGTTTTTACCATACCAAATAGTTGCTGTTTTCGTAAAGATTTTAAAAAATTTAAAACGGAACTATATGTAACATCAATTTGCAGATATCAAAAGAATTCAAGAATCCACAACTATCTGTCTAATATAAATTATTTCAGTTCCATGTTGGACATCTCAGAATTTTTTTTTTCAACTAACACAATCCTACCAGCACAAATCAAAAAGAGCAATCAAACTGAGCAGCAAAAATCTATTGACCAGGACCGAAATTTTGGTTTAACTTCTAAAGTTGTCATTTTTACTTTAATTGTTATAACCACATCTATAACACGAAATGACAGATTTTGCTACCAGCCCGTATATCAATATGTATATACCTATCCTCTTCTTTTTTTTTTTTTCCCCTATTCTTCCTCCAAAGTCTACCTTGATAATAACACTTCTTTAGTTTCTTCAAATTATCTCTTTTTCTCTCCTACTTATTTGAACCTTCTTGGATTAGAAAGTAACTCCTATCATAAGGTGTGGGCTTTAACTTCCACGAGCAACAACTGGTTATTTCTTTCAGAAGTTCCATACATCAACACTATGTTTTTTATTCAGAAACATTGCAGATTGCTCTAGAATTAACAATCTATAATGACAAAACAAAGATCACAAAAGAACCAAATTGAAACACACATAGTTGAAAAACAAAAAACACAAAGCTTATGTACATTCCCCAGCTTCTTAGTAACAGTGGTTCACCATTACCTCCTAGCGTGACTCGAACCCTCGATCTTCAGATTGAAGTGCTGAGACAACTTACCACTACGTCAACACCTCATTCTGAGAGCTAATTATAAAAGCATGAAAACTTGAACTCCAACACTTAAGTTTCTAGAATGAACTCGAACACGTACACTCTTTAACACAAGTTAATATGATCTAATGAAACCACTCATAAAGCAGTACATACATAATACATTGCATATTGCAGACTAAGCAAGCAAATTATCCCCAAGTCGTCTTTGCCAAAAAGAGAAGAGAAGATACATATTGCCTGTAAATATAATAAACACGAACATTTGTGATACTAAACTAATCATGAACTATGAATCTTTAATCATGACTTCAATTGGATAAGTAAGCAAAACATCGAGAAGAGTAAAGAAGAAAGTACTACTACATTAGGAAAGTATATCCCTCAAAACTTTAGTCAAGGTATTAAAAAATTTATATCGCAGCTACAGTATAATTCTCTTTCAATCAACCAAATTGCTCAATTTTAACTGGATCCATATTGTATAAGCTAGGACATACTTGGCATTTGAGTGAAAGATCCCTGGTACTCGTCATTTGGAATCCCTAACAAGTAACAAATCAGTTAAGTCAACGGTATATGCAAACAATACAAAGAAGTAAAGCCAAAATGATCTAATTACTTTCATCAAAATATTATATTTGCTTTAAAAATTCACTAAAATCAAAATTCTGAATCCAGAGTCTCTGCTCCAAGAAATAATACTTCCTCCATTTAAAAAAGAATGATCTACTTTCCTTTTTTGGCAATAATTTAATTCCAACTTTTCACGTGGCATATTTAAGACCGCAAGATTAAAGGACATTTTGATATATTTGAAATAACTTTAATTTATGATTACATGATTCAAAAATCTTCTTTATTTTCTTAAACTCCGTGTTAAGTCAAACTAGATCATTCTTTTTGAAATGGAGGGAATATTTATTTCAAAATGAGAGCTGAGTGGTCTTGTTCCAAGGAATTTTTTAAGAAGTAAAGAGGTCTATTAATACTATACAGAGTGACTTGAGCAGTGACGTGATTTTCCTCCTGCAACGCCATGGCTTCCGTGGCCAAAACTTCATATATATATATATATAGATAGATAGATAGATATACATACACATACACAATCTTCAGTGTATATCACAAAATCCCATAACCTTTTTCCCTTTGACCTTAACAATTTCAGTGCTTTTTTTTCAGTACTCATGGCGGCAGAAAACTTCCCACTCCAAGATCGTGTAGCCATTGTTACCGGCTCTTCTCGCGGAATCGGCAAAGCAATTGCCCTTCACTTAGCCTCACTTGGAGCTAAACTCGTCATCAACTACTCCTCCAACTCCGCTCAAGCCGACGACGTCGTATCACAAATCAATTCCACCTCCAATCCACCACGCGCCATCGCCATCAAAGCCAATATCTCCGATCCAGATCAAGTCAAATCCCTCTTCGACGCAGCAGAATCCACCTTTCAATCTCCCGTCAACATCCTCGTCAACTCCGCCGGCGTAATGGACGCAAAATATCCATCAATCC
This sequence comes from Capsicum rhomboideum, assembly GCA_031232105.1. Classification (NCBI taxonomy): domain Eukaryota; kingdom Viridiplantae; phylum Streptophyta; class Magnoliopsida; order Solanales; family Solanaceae; genus Capsicum; species Capsicum rhomboideum. The sequence continues at coordinate 9,036,358 of CP124713.1, read as the reverse complement.
TCAACACATCCCTCGAGGATTTCGACAAAACTTTCGATATAAACACACGTGGATCCTTCATCTGCTGCAAAGAAGGCGCTACTAGAATGAAGCAAGGCGGAGGAGGGAGGATCATATGTTTATCAACTTCCTTAGCAGCTGCATTTCGACCAGGATACGGAGCATACATTGCTTCAAAAGCAGCCGTAGAAGCAATGGTGAAAATACTAGCGAAGGAACTTAAAGGAACAGGAATAACGGCGAACTGTGTAGCACCAGGACCTATAGCGACGGAATTGTTTTACGAAGGGAAAACGGAGGAGATGATAAATAGAGTGATTAATGATTGTCCACATGGAAGACTTGGATTGCCGGAGGATATTGCTCCCGTGGTTGGATTTTTGGCTGGTGATGCTTCTGAATGGGTTAATGGACAAATTCTTCGTGTTAATGGCGGATTCATCTGAGTTTTTTTGCGCGGGAGTTTTGTTTTCTGCAGTTTCAGTTGTGATATCTATTTGTTTTTGGTGGGTCTTCAAATTTAATGTTTGCAAAATTATGAAAATCAAAATTTTTAACTTTGAAATATTTTGCTCCATTTCAAGTTAAGTTAACCAGAAAAAAAAAGGTTAAAGTTGATATACTCTAATAGATTAAGTTGTGAAATAAATATTAATCTGCAAATAATATATCAGAAATGAAATAATTTTATGGCAAAATTTTAAAAAGAGAGGAGGAGAGAAGGCTTTTGACACATCTTTGAAATTACATGCAATGATTATATGCCAAGTCAAAGTCCAACTCCAATTATACAACTAGATTTGATGACCACTCATGTTTGCTATGTAGGCACACATGGCACTAAGTTGTCCACGTGAAAATCTGAAAATCTTAATCCTTATTGAAATATTCTAAAGAAATAGAGAGAATTCTCATGATAAATTCTAGAATTTTTAGGATTTATATGAAAGGTCCTTAAATTTTTCTAGTATAGTAACGAATTCTAGACAGGAGGACTATCTTATAAATATGGGATTGGTATAATAATTATTATAGATATTTTTATCTGTTATAAATATATTTACATTATAGTGAATGTCTATCAAGAATATAGAGAGCATCTATCAAGATATATTGAGTATCTATCTTTATCAAGATATATGTCTATCTTTTATAGAAAAGTTAGGAGAAATTTTCTATAAATAGAGGGACTCTTTTCATTATAAATCATCTCTCATCCTTTAACTGAATAAGATATCTCCTCTCTATTATCCACTTTTCTTACTTTATATTTCATAACACGTTATCGAGTCTCTAACTAATTGAGATTACTTGCTTTCCGGTTGAGTCATCAAAAGCCCGATGATACCATTCTGCCGGTAAGGTTCTTAAGGTATGATTTATTTATTACTTTCTTATCTTGGTTCTTAAACACCATGGAGGTACACGGCTAATTAGAGGGATTTCTCTCCTCTGTTTTTGCTTCTAATATATGTACAAGGTTGTAAGTTCATCCACAAAAAAAAAAAAAAAAGTATCCTATATCAATTTTACAAATAGTATCATATAGATTTGCAAATTATTGTTACTGGAAATTTGTGGTGCGAATTGATGCTAACTTCAATTTATATATTACTCCACTCAATTCCATCAAAGGAGTTAAGTGGATAATTTGATTAGATAAATTTTTAGATAATTTGATTCTACTAACTCCAGCCGGATAATTTGATTAAACAAACTCACTTTCAATTGCTGATTGGTTGTTATCTTTGTTGATTCTGTAATCATATTTGATATTTTATTGAAGTTTAACTCACTTATGCGCAAAGTGGTGATATTGTGATAGGCTCAAGTTTGAGTTCTATTATACTTTGCCCTATTTATTAATTGAGGGTAAGACGGTTATCGCACTATAAGGGTAAGACATTCAAATAGAGTTCCGATGCATCATAATGATAAGATGTTGGGTTCAGTTTCATCGATCTATGGCCTAAGACGTCTTTTATATGGATGAGACGTTGAGCTTGAATCTCAGTGCACCATATCTATAATATTATGATGACTAAGGCAAAATAATGAGTTTTTGGTGAAAGGTCATGAAACCTGTCCAATTGAATATGCTCCATTCCCTTAAGTGAATGTAGTAGCAGTATATGATAAGTCTGAAAGATGACAAAATAATTATTGTGATCATAAACAAAGATATGTTAGAGAAAATTCTCTACATTATTTGTATGCCTCGATTTGCTCCCGAAGTAGCAATATCTTGAAAGAGGTTCTAACCTATCATAATTTGATAGGCTTAAGGCACGATTATATTCCATTCCTGGGGAATGAGAATTTCGATTGTTATAAATACAGATCTATACCCTAGGGGTGAATGTGATTGTATTTAGTAAAACTTATATATTCGAACGTGTTCTTGGTTGTGAAGAGATCAAAATCTACCTCCAGAAAAAGTAGGAAAAATGAAAGATCGAATATCTCCAAGTTACTATGGTAAGAAACATGAATGTGAAAAGTTACCAGAGAAAGATGAGATCACATGCCTTAATAAACTAAAAGTTTATCGATATAAAATTCATGTCATAGTAAATCAGAAGTTTACTAAAGCAAAAAGCACATGTGATGGGTAACTTGGAGTTTACTAGTATAAAGTTCATAAGTTGACATGAACGATTGTGACATCCCGAAGATGTGCATATTGAATGGAAGATTGAATATCTCCAAGTTACTATGGTAAGACACATGAATGTGAAAAGTTACCAGAGAAAGATGAGATCACGTGCCTTAATAAACTAAAAGTTTATTGATATAAAATTCATGTCATAGTAAATCAGAAGTTTACTAAAGCAAAAAGCACATGTGATGGGTAACTTGGAGTTTACTAGTATAAAAGTTCATAAGTTGACATGAACGATTGTGACATCCCGAAGATGTGCATATTGAGTGTTAGACATGTATTGAAGAACTAGGAGATTCTTCAAGATTGCTTGTTCTCATGATAAGTTGGTTGGACCAACTAATGTTGGAATATGATCCCTTAAAATCTGAAAAGTATAAAAGGTGAATATGGGCCCATTCACCTATCATGTGATATGTTTAATAGATACATCAACACATGATCACATAAAAGCTTATTGTCAACCTGCAGTTTGACATTAACAAAATTGTTTGCAAAATAATTGATTTAAGAGCACAACTTCTAGAATGATAAATATCCAAGTTGATTTGGCGTTAAATGCCTTCAGAAAATTAGCAGAATCATTGCTTATGAGAACAAAGCTTCATGTGTTGGTTTGAAATATGATATATTGTATACAAAAGTACTTGTATGCATCAAACCAATCAATTATGATTAATTTCTCCTTCCCAATTGGTTCAAGGTCAGGAACCAAATATTCCATCTAGTAGTTTTTGATGTGCGGTATACGATTAATGGATCTACTATGATGCACAAAGATGGATTCTCTAAAGTAAATTGAAATGTATGTTAGTTTTCCTAACATAAGGGGGAGATAATAAGTAGCTAAGAAATATGTTGTGAATTATCGATTTGATCCTCATTCAAAAAATAATACAAGTCAAATGCTAGGAGCATTTTCTGACCCCAAATTGATTGCATATTTAGCTGTGGATGCTCCTATTATATGTCCTTGAAGGACAAAGTTTACAACATGCATGAAGCGTGGTAGACCATAATCGGTTCCAAATGAAAAAAATCCTTTAAAAGGATTAGGAGCAATTGATAATAATAAGGCAATGTGCTCTTAAAGAGCCTACGACATAACACTTCATAAAACCTCATGAGAAGTTCAGGTACCTGAAAATAATGAAGTGATGAGATCTCAAAATGTTATGTCATTGTGAACCAATACAAAATGATATATCGTCGACGATATCTTTAATACAATATGGCGCAATATTGTAAAAGATTATGAGGATCTGAATTCTACGTTTATTTAAACATGCTGGCGTAGAAATATTATCAAGTGACATGGAAGGATGCATCTTGGTAAGCACAAAACTTATTTGATTTGCAGTCCAGACACTAGAAGATGTCACACATGAAATGCTGAATATTGTCACTTGATAAATCTATATGAAAATCCCGAAGGATTCAAAATCACTGAAACATATAAAAGTTTCTGAAAAATTTATTTATAATCCTTATAAGGGATAATTGATGATTTGAACATTATTGAAACTCTTGAAAAGTTTTCAAAAGCAATAGATTATTTGCTTAAATGAGAAACATACAAAATTAGATTGGATCCTGAAGTACCATATCCTGTGTAATTGATGTATTTATACATCTTGCTATAACTATGAGCATGATATAATTTTACTCCTACATGTGGAGATAGTGAAGTTGACCATTTGCATATTGCAATTGAAAACCCTTGCATGAATTTATTTATCCTAACGAATATTTTCAAGTTTTTGAATCTGCAAGATATTCATATGATTGACATAAGAGTTCGATACAAACATATTATTTATTGTCATGAAGGATTTCCTTCGTAACATGTTTTACATGGCAATCAAATGGGATTGAGATAATGACTATTCACAAAGCAAGTCGAGAATGTATGTGGTTGCGGTCAATGATACATCTTATTCGAGAAAAATGTGGTTTGAAATAGCCACTTATACAAAGATGTCGCATGCATAACACAACTAATTAGGGGATTCATAAAAGGAGAAAGAATGAAGCATATTTCGTCAAAGCTATCTACATGCATGAGCTCCAAAAGAATGACGTTATCAACGTGCAACAGATTCATTCGAATGATAATATAAATGATCATTCATAAAGTCTCTATCTACTGCAATTTTCGAGAAGATGATGCACAATATTGGAATGTGAAGATTCACGCTTCTGAATTGATGTTCTCATCAGGGGGAGTCAATACCCGTTGTACTTTTTTTTCCTTTCAATGTTTTGTCCCACTGGATTTTTCTTGTAAGGTTTTTAATGAGGTAGCCGAAATACGTATTATTAGAGATGTGTACTCTTTTTACTTCACTAGATTTTTTTCAATGAATTTTTTCTAGTAAGGTTTTAACGAGGCACATTATCTATTAATTAGACATTCAAGGGGGAGTGTTATAAATGTATTTACATTATTTTGAATGTCTATCAAGATATAATGAATGTCTATCAAGAATATAGAGAGTATCTGTCAAGATATATTGAGTATCTAGTGAATATTTATCAAGATATATGTCTATCTTTTAGAGAAAAGTTAAGAGGAATTTTCCTTATAAATAGAGGGACTCTCTTCCTTGTAAATCATCTCTCATCCTTCAACTGAAATTTTTTTATAATGGTTGAGGTGCACCCAACAATAGATGAGTGAGGGCATTTAAATTTGTGACAAGTGTTTCTGTGGGCCCTTCTTGTTAGCAACCTCTGCATTTCACTTTCATTCTCTCTTGTTTTTGTTTTATTTTTCCTTTCTTTATCCGATGCTCCTTTTCTCTTCTTTATTTTAAATAGTTTCTTCTTTTTTTTTCGTAGTTTTATTTTACACAAAAATTAAAAAGGAAGAATAACCCAAATTTTATCATAAATGGATTTTAACCTAAACTGTATTTAACTTTTTTTGTTCTCCGTATATCCTGATATGCCCTACAAATCTTAATTTTTCCTCATTTTTTGAGTTATTTTTTAGATTTCATAACTTAATATTTTTAACAAGTACATATCGAGTTAATTCCTCAAACGGTTATTCAATTCAATGAAATTATCTAATAAAATTATTTATGATTATAAATAAAATAAGGCCATTTAAATCTCTATATTTATCTTACAAGTAACAATGGATTTTAAAAAAAGGCACTTAAAAGGTAGAATAATTTGCAAGTAGCACCCTTAATATATAGTTTATACTAACGTGTTTGTCACCCAATTAAGCAAGCAAATTAATTGCTAAGTTGCTTAATATATTAAATGATTGTTATTCAGATAGTTTAATATTCTGAATTAAATAAATTTTTATAATAAATTGATTGTTGTCAAACTTTTACAAATTATTAGAACAAAAAATAATTACAAAATGATGTTATTTGAGGTATGTTAGTATGAATCTGTCACTTGCTCACCGCTGACGAATTAGAGATATATAAAACATACATAAAATAAAATATCTATGATTAAGAGTAGTTTAGATATAACTGTCATTTTTTCCCTTAATTGTAATTTTTCTATTTATCCTCATATTAAGATAATATTAGTTACGATTTTGTAGGAAACTACAAAAAAATAATATAAGATGTAAATCACAAAAGAGCACATATTGAGGGTGTACAATTAGGAAGTATCTTTAATTGTTCTACTTTTGAGTGCTTTTTTTATAAAAAAAAAAATCTATTAGTATTACTTTGTAAGATAAATATATTAACTTAAATGACCTTATTGAAATAACATAATGGTAAAATATTTTATATGATAATTTCGCTAAGTTGAATAACCATTTGAGAAATTAATTCGGTGTGTACTTGTTAGAAATACTAAGTTATGAAATTCAAATATTTTTTTTTTAAAAAAAAAATAAAAGTTCAATTTTTTTTATGCATATATTAGGAATCATTGAGAAAAAATTAGATGTAACTTAGGTTAGTATTAATTTATGTCTGGTTAAATTAGGCTTAGTGTTATCCATTTTCTAAATTTATTTTTTATGTAATATAAAACTATGGAAAAAAAAGAAGGAAAAGGAGCATTAGAGAATCGAGAAAGAAAGAAAAAATAGAGGGAATGAAAGTGAAAAAGCAAAGGCTGACAAGATGGATCCACAAAAACACTTATCACAAATTTAAATGCCCCTCTCACAACCATTATTGATTGCATCTCAACCAATTATAAATTTTTTTTTCTTCAATTGAATAAAATATCTACTCCTTATTCTCCACTCTTCCCTACTTTATATTTCATAACATTATCACACAATTAACACACACCACTAATTTCAATTTTCAGTGCATTTCTTCTTCAGTCATGGCGGCAGAAAACCTCCCACTCCAAAATCGTGTAGCCATTGTTACCGGTTCTTCTAGAGGAATCGGCAAAGCAATTGCCCTCCACTTAGCCTCTCTTGGTGCTAAACTTGTCATCAACTACTCTTCCAACTCTACTCAAGCCAACGACGTCGTATCGCAAATCAATTCCACCTCCGATTCCCCACGCGCCGTCGCCGTCAAAGCTAACGTCTCCGATCCAGATCAAGTGAAATCCCTCTTCGATGCAGCGGAATCGGCTTTTCAATCGTCGGTCAACATCCTGGTCAACTCCGCCGGCTTGCTCGACGGAAAATACCCGTCGATTCAAAACACAACGCTAGAGGATTTCGATAGGACTTTTGACGTGAACGCGCGTGGAGCTTTTATATGTTGCAAGGAAGGTGCTACTAGAATCAAGCAAGGAGGAGGAGGGAGGATTATATGCTTAACGACGTCATTAGCGGCGGCGTTTAAGCCGGGATACGGGGCGTACACGGCGTCAAAAGCGGCGGTGGAAGCGATGGTGAAAATACTAGCGAAGGAACTGAAAGGGACGGGGATAACGGCGAATTGTGTGGCGCCGGGACCTATAGCGACGGAGATGTTTTTCGAAGGGAAAACGGAGGAGATGATAAATAAGGCGATTAGTGAATGTCCACATGGAAGACTTGGACAGACGGAGGATGTTGCTCCGGTGGTTGGATTTTTGGCTGGTGATGCTTCTGAATGGGTTAATGGACAGATCATTCGTGTTAATGGCGGATACGTTTGATTTGCTCGATTGTCATGTGATCAAAAGATCACCGATTTAAGCATGAAAACAGTCTCTCCGGTAGAAATAGGTAATGCTAGTACAATAAACGCTTGACAGATGCTTACCCGATTCCGCACATAGCGGACCTTTAGTGCATCAAAGCATTTTTTTTTTTTATATACTATTATATGATTTGGTTATTCCAAGTTAATGATGAAAATTGCAGGAAAATTATTTGGTATTTTCCTTGAAATGAAACGGAGAGAGTATGTCCAAGCGTAATAATCAATCAATGAATCATATATGTACTCTCTGCCTGTTTTAATTAATTCCTTACTGCAGTACACATTTTTCATTTTTTGTTTTTATGGTCGAAAGAGAAACAATTCACAGCCAGCAAGCAATGAAAGTTGTCACCCTTTTTCTAAATACTCCCTCCGTTTAAAAAAGATTGACTTGGCACGGAGTTTAAGAAAATAAAGAAACTTTTGAATCTTATGGTCCTAAATTAAAGTTATGACAAATATACCAAAATGTCCTTTATTCTTGTGGTTTTAAATATGTCATGTGGAAAGTTGGAATTAAAGATCATTTTTTTTTTAAATGAATTAAAAAAAAAAGTAGGTTATTCTTTTTTAAACGAAAGGAGTATATACATTTAGTTTTCGTAATTATATATATATGGTGTCGGCCTAGCTTGGCATAACAGTTTGATTAATTCCACAAATGTATCTTTCATCGGCACATGTACGAGGAGCGTCACAAATTCACGTGCGTGATGTTCCCTTCTTGCAAAAGAAAAAAAGGAGGAGAAATTTTAAAAATAAAATAAAAGAAACTAGCTAATAATCACCCTCAAATGATAAAGGTTATTGACAATAAGGTAACTAATACTACAATTTAGTGGCTCTACTCTTACCTAACTAGATTTGATTATAGCCAAATCATTAAACACCTAGTAGCCATAGCTTTAATTTTCACATGATATTCCAATGATATCTGAATTTTCAACTAGTAGCCTGATCAGCAATTAAAGGATCGATCGTTTAGCGTCAATAATATTCCGAGACTAGTAGTTGGCGGCTCTATCAAGAGGTGAACCCTCCGTTAACAGAAAGATCATGCCCAGTGACAAATGCAGACTCATCAGAAGGAAGGAATGCACTAGTCCTTTTAGACTAGTCAGTGGCTCATACGTCTTCTCCACTTCCTCCGCCACCTTCTTTTAATTACGCTGCCACATAGCCCTGGCGACTGGCGTTGCCACCACTGAATTCGACAAGCTGTTTACCCTAATTCCATGCACTCCTAGTTGTAGACTGGCGGACCGGACTAACCCCAACACGGCATGTTTCGTGACGTAGTCCGTCCGCCTCCTGGCCCCTTTGCTGCCTAATTAAAATACTCCTAAGAAGCATTAAATCTACTTGGGCCATAAAAACATAACCCGCCCAAGTTACTTAGGCACATTATAAATCACTATTTTGTTTATCCATTAAACTCATTTTTAACTCGTCTAAATAAGCACTATACGTTTCATGTGACATTTCTACGTAACGTAATTTTGACGTAGATCATACATATATAATTAGACTTATATTTTCAAAAGTTTGATGGATTTTATGGTAAAATTTAATATAAAACTCATCAACTTTAAATTCTGAATCGGTTTCTGCATACGTGAAACACTAGCCAAGCAAATAATGCTCCCCTGACGCTACCCTCCACCATAACACGAGCAGTGTGTGCCGTCATGCCCTGCAGTGTTTTAAAAGGTAGTTTTGAAGCCCGCCCCGGGGCAAGACACTGGCAAAAAGCCTCGAGGCATAGGAGTGAGGCTTTAGTCCTGTGTGGCTTAGTGCCCGACTGTACGCCCTAAGCACGCCTAACATCCAACGTTCGGGGCTCGCCTACCAGGTCTTAGACAAATTATGGGTCGAATTTCTTAATTAACATTGTTGACCCTTATAATTCTATAATAAATAAATGATGTTTAATAGTTTTTTTTCCATCTATATGAATAAGAAGATTGAGAATAACTCAAATAGCAAGTCATTTCATTGCATATTTACTATTTGAAAGCATCGTGAGGGTGAATATCATTTAACATTTTTTTAAAAAAATACTTAATTAGTCGAATTTTACATCTTCACTTATCATTGGTCTTCATATTATTTTCATACGTCTCAAAATTATCATATTTTATCGTTTGTCATACGTCTCAAAATAATCGCTATTTGAAACTATCACAAAATATTGAATCCTCATTCTAATCTAAGTAGTCATCCACTTCAAATCGAATAGAAAGTAAATTATTATGTTTTATTATCTCAAAATTACCATGAGGGTACTAATAAAGTTTATTGTTTATTTTCTTTTACGGATGTGAATTGCATATTACGATAGTAATATATTTTACAAAAATGTAATTCTTTTATTATTTGAAAGTACAAATGTTAGAGTTGAATTTTATACCATAGTAGCTATTATAACATTTCTTTATTTATATTTGTAAAATTATATTAGAAGTTTTATTTTCTATGAATTTTTAATTGTTTATAATTTTTGCTTTATAACACTATTTTTACTATATTATAAATTAAAAATTGAAAGATCCATGGGACTTACGCCTCGCTCCGTACTAACTAAAATGCCTCGCCTTATGCCTTCGCCTTTTAAAACACTGATGCCATGTACATTTGCGGCGGAAAGGTGATCAAATTGCGACAAGTTCAAGTCCAAAACTGTTTGATCGGTTTGGCTAATAATGCCAGCGTTACTGAACATAATATCGAGCTGTCCATACGTGCGGACAGTCCAGTCCACCATACCCTTCACTTGGTCTTCCGCAGCTACGTCGCAATAAACGTAGCTGCATTGGACTAATTTTGAACCCGCCGCAGCTTTCGCGACGCATTTCCCCTTGTCGTCTTGAATATCGGACGTACTTGCATCGTGTTGCTATAAATTATTTTATTAAGGATAAAAGAAAATTTTAAAGTTAAATTATTTCTAATTATAGAAAGCTGACATTCTTTTAGAGATAAACTAAAAAGGAAATAGTGTCACATAAAATGGACGAGAGAAGTAACACATTGCTCTTTTGAGTAAAAAAACAAACAAACAAAAAAAATGGGTTCAAAATTAAATTGATCAAGCATCAAAACAAGGTGAGCTAATAGTGAATTAACTGTACAATTATGACACTCTGGTTGTATTTTATTATAAATCCAGCTTATTAATTCAACTTCGACTACCTAACGATATAATCATTCTAGTTCCACATGCACTAATATTTGAAAGTTCCCTTTCATAAATGGATGGTTGTGAGCAAGCAACTCATCTTTAACAGCATTAGCTTGTCTTATTATGAACGAATAATTTGATTACTTTAGTATTATTAAAAAAAAATTCCCTTGTTATTAATTTCGTGTAGGATGACTATTTTACTTTAGGAAGCAAAACATGTGTCACAAATTCCTCAAAATTTTCAGCCCCACTAAAAAAAGGAAGAAGAAAAGAGCTACACATTGTGGGAATGAGAATAACTTATGTACAATGTAAATGTTTATAATAAGCCTAATTTGGTAACTCATAAAATAAAGTGAATTACTTGCTGTAATAGGTAAAAAAAAATAGCATGATTTTTTTAAAAAAACATTGTTAGTGCTTGTATGTTTTAAATTTTAAACAATGGAATCAATTCCCCCTCTCCACGTCCGAACACCCAAAAAAAGAAAAAGTTTCACAAAATTCATCCACATTTAGTGCACAGAAAAAAGTTAAATTATTCTTTTATTGAAAAACTTCATGAGAATAGAATAAGATTCAGTCCTTATATATAGTGTAACCGTCCCATCCTTGCCTTATTCCTTGTTAATATCTACTGAAAAAAATAACAAAGAAGCACATCATTACTAGCAGCAATGGAGGAGACTGACAAAGAAGCAACTAGAAATGAAATCAAATACAGGGGAATCAGAGCCATGCCCTTTGTCATAGGTACTCCTTCCGCTCATTTTCAGTTGTCACTTGTTTAAACTGAATTTTCATTTTTACTTGTCACTTTTGACATATCAAGAAAAGACCAAAAAAAAAAAAAAACTCCTCAAATGATCATTAACATTAATTACTTATTTCTCAAATGATTTACCAAAACTTAATACTAAACATCAATTAATAGGGATAAAGGTACAATAGCCATGTCAATTATTGAGTATTTTTTTGTGCACTAAACTTTTAGTAGTGAATCGTCTCATAATTGTTCATTTTCTTGACACGATTTTATATTTTTCAATGTATGTTGAACTATGTAGTCTTAAATGAAAGTTGGATTCATATAGCAGATTCCAACTTGTTTGTGACTGAGACATAGTTATTGTTGTATGCTAAAAAATGCAGGGAATGAGACATTTGAGAAATTGGGAACAATTGGAAGCTCATCAAATCTCTTGGTTTATCTGACAAGTATATTTCATTTGAAGACCATAACTGCTACTAATATTGTCAACATCTTCAATGGCACTTGCAACTTTGGCACGTTGCTTGGAGCTTTTCTTTCTGATACTTACTTTGGCCGTTACAACATCCTTGGATTTGCGTCAGTGTCTTCCTTCTTGGTAAAAGAAATAATCATGTTGAAAAAGATTGAGATTAAGAGTTGTTTGGTACGACAAAAGTCATTTTCTATGAAAAAAGACAAAAAATTGTCTAGAATATGACTTCTGTCGTATTAAACGCACACTAACTTAACCATTGTCTAAAAGTCCTTGTAATAACTAGATGTTATCTTTAATTTCCAATTTGATAATTTGCAGGGAATGCTAGTTCTGACTTTAACAGCAGCAATCTCGAAGCTGCATCCACCTGAATGTGGAAATCAAGAAATTACACCAATATGTGAAGGTCCAACAACAGGACAAATGACATTTTTACTAAGTGGCTTTGGTTTGCTAGTAATTGGTGCTTCTGGTATAAGGCCATGTAACTTAGCATTCGGTGCAGATCAATTTGATCCCAACACTGAATCAGGAAGAAGAGGAATAAGCAGCTTCTTCAATTGGTACTATTTCACTTACACATTTGCTATGATGGTCTCATTGACTGTCATTGTGTATGTTCAAACAAGTATCAGTTGGTCACTGGGATTAGCCATCCCAACAATTATGATGTTCCTTTCTTGTGCAGTTTTCTTTGTTGGCACTAAAATTTATGTCAGGCTTGTGCCAAAGGGAAGCCCTTTAACAAGTGTGGTACAGGTCTTAGTGGCTGCATTCAAGAAGAGACACTTGCAGCTACCAGAACAACCATGCTACTCTTTATTCAACTATGTGCCTTCCAATTCCTTGAGTTCTATAATTCCTTACACTGATCAGTTTAGGTAATTCCTCTTGCCAGTAGCATCATTTTGCGAATCGTCACTAAGTTTTACACTTCATAGAATTATAGTCGTAACAACACTACTTTTAGACACATTAAAGCAACTGAACTATTGTGAATTGTTCAAGAAATACAAATGACCTAAAGTTCAAATTTTTGAAGTTGTTCATAACACATCACTCGTCATGTCATCATTCTGCTACTGTGGAAATTCCATGTCAGATAGTTCTTTTTAAATATGAGAAGTCAATTTTTACACTAAAAAAGAAAATTACTGAGGTGGATTGAATAGAGTGGCAAAGCATTAATGTGGCGAGTGACATGTTATAACCCTAATACCGAAGATTTGGCCTGAGTCAACTGATTTTCTGAGAAACTCAGACAAAGTTCGCTAAAATTTAATGTGACAAAAGAAGTAAGCATACGTGAAATCGACCCTCAAAGTCAGCTATAAGTCAAGATAAGTTATTGACTAACTAAGAAGGCTCGTGATTTCAGATTCTTGAGTAAAGCAGCAGTAAAAAACCCAGAAGACCATATAAACTCATCAGATGGATCAGCAGTCAATCCATGGAGACTTTGCAGCATTCAACAAGTGGAAGAAGTGAAATGCTTACTCAAAATAATCCCAATATGGGTTGCTGGAACCATCTATTATGTCTCTGTAGTTCAATCACAAAATTATGTTATCTTCCAAGCCTTACAAAGTAACAATCAATTAGGCCACATCAATTTTCACATCCCACCAGCATCTTTCATAGTCATTTCCATGCTATGCATAACCATTTGGCTACCTATATATGATCGCGTTTTACTTCCATGGCTTCGGAAGTTCACAGGAAAAGAAGATGGAATTACCCTTCTCCAAAAAATGGGAATTGGAATATTTCTATCGATCGTAACAATGATCATATCAGGCATAGTTGAAGATAGAAGAAGAGCCCTTACAATGACTAGGCCAATGATACAATTGACTCAGGGGAAAGGTGCAATTTCATCTATGTCAGGACTATGGCTAATACCTCAGATGGCATTATCAGGTGAGCGTCTGCAAATCATAGTCAGAAGTGAAATTCTTAGTTATGAAAGACGAACAATTGTGGAAGCATTTGCCAAGGATGTTTTTCATTAATCAAGAACAAAAGTTAAACATTTTATTCCAAGTGAACTTAAATATTGAGACACGATTTCATCTTCCACGTACTATTTTTCAACTTTAACGTACTTCAAAAACTCATAACTGAATACAGGTCTTTCTGAGGCATTTGCATTAATCAGCGAGAACGAGTTCTTCTACAAACAATGTCCTGAAAACATGAGGAGCATCGCCGCGTCTTTCTTCTTTGTTGGATTGGCAGGGTCAAGTTATTTGAGCAGTTTCTTTTCATCAGTTGTTCATAAGACATCAAATTGGTTGGCTGAGGATCTCAACAAGGGGAAATTAGACTGTTTTTATTACCTCATTGCAGCATTAGAGACTTTGAATTTGGGATATTTTCTTGTATGTGCAAAATGGTACAAGTACAAAGGTGGGGCAATGTGAGACCAAATTACATTATGTAATTTTCAGTCAGCAGTAATAGCAAGGTAAGTTATGGCTACAATGCTGAACTATAGACTATAGTTATCTAAACTAGTGTTTTTGCCCATGTTGTTGGTGTTCAGGTAATTTCACGAATGATTACTCAACTTTTATTTTACTTCACCAAAGTCACTAAACTATTTTTGAACAGAAAAGTCGCTTAACTTTGTCTATCACAAATAGTCGTTGAACTATTTTTTGTAACAAAAAGAATTATTGGAGTTTTCCTAAGTGTCACATTAAGTCGTTAAACAATTTGTTTTTGTAACTAGTCATCCAACTTTACGTAATTAGTATCTATATAAATGTCTTTTTAGTTTCCTCCTAATGATTTTATCTAATACATGTTCTGAGCCGGGGGTCTATCGGAAACAGTCTCTCTACTTCATCTGAGGTAGTGGTATGGACTGCGTACACCTTACCCCTCCCCCCCCCCCCAGACCCCACCTGGTGGGAATACCCTGGGTATGATGATGATGATGATGATTTTATCTAATACATCGATAAAGTTTAACAAAGCACATTGGACAGTACGTTTCTTCTAGTTTTTGTATATTTACAAATTTGAGTTTTTATTCTTGAAAATGAATTTTCACCTTAAAGTCACTAAAAACTTTTTTTTTGGTTTCCCACCTGGTGCCCGGTACTTGCATTGGAGCCCCGACTAATTCGAATTGCGCACTGTTGAGCCCATTCTGGGGGTGACACACCCAACATAATTTTCTCCATACCCAGGGCTCGAACCCGAGACCTCTGATCATTTGTGAACTTAATCCATACACCAGCAGTTTCTCTGACTTTTTCCTAACTAACTAATGATGAGTATTAGCGCTTTCATTCAAAGTCTCCTTTTTCTTTAATAATAATTGAGGTTCATCTTTTGATGAAAAGATTATGGCAGAATGATAAATACTTCTTTAGTTTTTAATGGGGATTAGCTTTCAGGTTCGAGTACTAGATATAGAATCGGTTTTGATAAGAAACGCTTTATCCCACAAAGTAAGACTTCCCGAGGTCAATTTAAGATTAGTCGAGCCCTAAAGTGGATGACAATATTGGGTGGGAAATCCAAAAATTAAATAGAAGTATGGGTGGCACAAGCACAACCCCCTATAAACAATATCACCCTCCTAACCTCTTCTGCTCTTACTCAACCTCCTTTCTCTCAGATTCATAAAGATTTTTCTAAGTAATTCTCAGAACAATTCCTCCAGGCTGAAACTAATGGAATTTCAGCTGTTTGTTTGGGGAAAAAAACAGTTATGAACAAGGAAAGGAAGATTTTAGTTCTTCCATTCAACAGCAAGTTAAAGAAATTCCCTCAAATATATTGCCAAGTCACCATAATACACCAAAACAATAAAACCCAACTTCTTTAATCAATGAATAGAGAGGCAGTACAAAAATCAAATGATGCTAAACCATGAAATAAAAACTCTTGAGAATATAGATAACGAATGCTGTTATAGCTTAATATTCATTCTTGGTCAATTGTCACATATATAATGGAGTCAAGACGCGAAAGCAAGAAAAGAAAAACCAAGAATTCGAAGGAAAAAAATGTATAGAATATATAAGGCACTTTTAAGCGCTGAAGACGTTACTACTATGAACTTGTTGCTCCAGAGGTAACTCACACTCATTATGTCTTCATTCTATCACCCACTCACCGGTTAAGTAACGCTAGTCAAACATGCTCGCTCTCCCATCAAACAGTGTATGATTGCTGAATTGTCTCTATGTCAAGACCCTTCAACTTCACGACTGATTCCACGTGACCTTTAAGTGTGTGCAGCTCACGTTGCCTGCAATGAAAAATGTAGCATTCAGGTTCCAGAAGTCGTGAAAACTACATGTGTGTAGCAGAGGAAAACTAAGAGTGAGCTAAAGCAAAGCAAGCACTAGAGAAGTGGTAATATAACACGGGCCGTATGAGTAAAAGAGAGAAAGTGAAATGCCCACAAATGCAAGTTCAACTTCACATTCAACTAGAACATAAGCTTGATCCAGTCATCCACTATGCTTCTGTTAAAAAAAAAACAACTCCAAATGAGAATCTTTACCTAGCGATTTCAGCTCTCCTCTTTGCTTCCTCAGCCAACTGATTAAGCTCATTGAAATTGGTAGCTTCACTAAACAATTTGGTGTCAGGAACTTGCAGCCCATGAAGGGTCCTCTGGGCGTGTGCCCATTGAAGCTCACGTTGTTCTTTTCCAAAATCCTTCTTCCTGGTGAAAGCAATCTGCAATACCAAAGAAAAACCATCATATACCATTGGATGAAAATAACATGAGCATGAATATATATTTTATATATGTATATATCTCTACTGCATAACTCGTACCCTTTGCTCAAGAACAAGATCCCAGGCCCTTCCACTGAGAGCATATCTGATCAAGAATTTGATGATATCAAGCGGGAAGTAGAATACTAAATTATAGAGCCAGATAACGCCTGCCCAACCCCAGCCAATTCCTTCGATTGCAGCAAAGCTCCAACTTGCATAAACAGCAATCAAGGTGGCAACCTGTTTACAAATAAGCAACCAAACATTATAAGAATGATGAAGTTGGAAAAAATTGCCAGAATGAATGAGCAGATGGCTTACCAGTTGAGCAATCAGAAAAGCAACCACAAGCAACAAACCAGGACGCTCAACAAACGACCAACTTCGAGATCTTGTGACAAATATCAAGGCCTGACTGATAGTGCTCACTTGAAGGTAAATTGCTGATGCTAGTTTCCTGAAGTCATCAGTTGCTGTCCTCTGAAGTGTTGATACCCCAAATACACGCTGGAAAATTACCAAAGTGAGTGAGATTACAAACTAAGAACAGCACATAATTAATACCAGTTCAACATCTAAATATTCCAAAAAGCAACGTCAACAGATCATGTAGTTTAATAAGACTATTATCAAAGTTCTGCTGTACAGGTAAGATGAAAGTCCTTCATCACTGTCCATAGATGAAGATGACCAGTTTGTTTGGCCAAACATCCTTTCATGAGTTCTATTATATAATACATAACAGCTACATCTCAAACTCCCTGCATCTTTTTGTGAATATTTTGTCTATGTTCATTGTCATGTCAAAACTGAACAATTTTTTTGATATTATACAGGAAACTCTATGCTCACCGGGAAGAAATTCGTCTCATATGCTGCCCAAAAGAAAATGACTGTCATCATTGCCAAGTAGCCACCAAGAACAACCCCAGTAGTGAAAATCTCAGCCAGCTTCCAACTATCAGGCAGAGGAGATGGTTTGACCCTATCCTTTGATATTGTCATAATGGTACCTGATATTATAAACATTAGAAGTTAGACGTAAAAAAGACTGTAAAGACAAGAGAACTAACTAAACACTGCAGTGGCAGAAGATACTAAACTTTATAGTAGAGCCTACGATGAAATAGAAAATGATTTTGTACATTTGAGCAGTAGCCTCTTACTCCTATTTCTCTTTGGTGCACCCATGAGGTCCCAATTTGAATTGCAGATAGGATGTCTTCAGAAGGAAAACATCCTTTTTTTAGTAGGTTTCTACATTTTCGTATACTACATGAATGCAGGCATTGTCCCCAACAATAATAAAATTACTATCACCTTGTCACAGAAAAAGGTTATTAAACCTTATAGGTCCTACACATGGAACTTGAAAGACGTGATAACAACTTTTATCAATCTACCTTATCTTATGATACTACAATAAGGACAAATATAATGCATCCTTTAATTTTGCCACTATTTTTATCAATCAACCGAAATAAGTAGCTTCTCAGATTTTGGTACACTCATTAAGAAACTACTCCCTCCGTCTCATATTAATTGTCCATTTTACTAAAAACATTTGTCCCATATAGTAGTTGTCCATTTATGAAACCAAGATAGGATTAGTTTAATTTTTCCCATTTTGCCTTAAAAGTTAATTCTTTTTGAAAGTACACATATAGTAAAGTTCCAAAAAAGTTCCTCTATTGTTAATCTTGGTATTGATAGATGTAAAGATACGGCACCTGGGCCTAACTCAACCCCAAAAGCTAGCTCTTGAGGGGAGGATTGCCCAAATCCGTATAAGCAAACCACCAGTCCATTCCCCAACCAATGTGGGACTTTTACCCACTCTAACAATAGATAAGACGCGTAAATAGAGTGTATTGGAAACAATTAAAAGAGTAAATTAGTAAAAGTACTCTTCTTACTCCCTCTGTTTCGTTTTAGTTGGCCCTCTTGCTAAAAATATTTGTTTCAATTTAGTTGTCCCATTTATGAAACCAAGAGAATTTTATTATGTTCTTTCAATATTACCCCTATCATTAAATGACTTCATAAAGTGTATATTCTCAAATTTATATTTTCAAAGCATAATTAATAAGGCTAATTTGGTAAAATAAACTCCTATTTGGTAAAATACACCAAGAGAAATTTATATTTTAAGGGGCGTGTCAAGTCAACAAGGGCCAACTATTTTGAAACGGAGGGAGTATTTATGATTTCTTACGGGGGCGTGTAAAAGGAAAGCGGACAAGCAATATGGGATGGAGGGAGTAGTTAATAGCATTAATTATAAGAGTTATTCACTAAATTACCCTTTATCTTTCATAGTAAATGTAAATAAACATAGAAAGATGTTTAGAAAGTTGTAGGGATCATTTATTAGAGCAAGAGTAAATTTGAAATAATGAATGTCTTAAATTTGAAATAATGAATGTCTTACTTTCTTAAATGACACTTATTTTGGACCAAATTTGAAAGGCAAGAGAGGCATTATGAACCAAATGGGGTATTAATTAATTGGAAATATGTTTCACATGTTAGTACGTTTACTTTAGGTCCTATAGTTTCTGTTATTTTTTTTATTCATGTCAGAGATTTATAAGCCTATGCATGAGGCTGATGTGGTAGTGAAACTAGATTCTCAGGCCATTCAGAAGAGGGGGAGTTTCAAGTATCTGGGGTCTATGATTCAGGGGAATGGCGAGATTGACGAGGATGTCACACACCGTATTGGTGCAGGGTGGTTGAAATAGAGGCTCGCTTCGGGAGTTTTGTGTGATAAGAAGGTGCCTCCGAAGCTTAAAGGCAAGTTCTACAGAGTGGCCGTCCGTCCGGCTATGTTATATGGAGCAGAGTGTTGGCCAGTTAAAAACTCCTACATCCAAAAGTTGAAGGTAGCGGAGATGAGGATGTTGCGATGGATGTGTGGACTTCGGTGGAAGATAAGATGCGGGAAGTGAGGTTGCGATGGTTCGGACATGTGATGAGGAGGTGCGCGGATGCTCCAGTACAGAGGTGTGAAAGGCTGGCTGTGGATGGTTTTAGGCAGGGTAGAGGTAGACCGAAGAAATATTGGAGAGAGGTAATTAGGCATGACATGGAGCAGTTACAGCTTACAGAGGACATAACCCTTGATAGGAAGAGGTGGAGGACGCGGATTAGGGTAAAGGATTAGCGGGTAGGAAGGCGTCCGTATTAGTAGGAAGGAGCGTTTGTTTGTAGCTGTGCCTGTTGTTTCTTGAGCAGATTCTTGTTCGTGTAGTTTTGGGGATGTTTGTGATTTCGAATAAATAGTCTATAGTGCTACTCTGTGGGTGTCTTGCGTCTTTTATTATCTAGCGATGTGTTATCTCTTTTTGTTGTTCGTTTTTATGATTTTGTTTGTTATTGTTATATGTTCTAAGCCGGGGGTTTATCGGAAACAGCCTCTCTACTTCATCTGAGGTAGTGGTATGGACTGCGTACACTTTACCCTCCTCAGACCCCACCTGGTGGGAATACACTGGGTATATTGTTGTTGTTGTTGTTGTCAGAGATTTATAAGCCAGTAGAAAATATAGAGAACTTTTAGTACTTTTTATTTTTATGTTGTATAATAATACAAGCAAGTTCCATTTCAATACTCTCAAATTTTATCTTTAAGACAAATTGGGGGGTCTTTAAAATGACGGGATGTTTAAACTCAACATTGTCTATGTTACTATTAGTGAAAAGGACTAACCGTCATTGAGGATTGCAATAATAAGCACCATGAAAGGTGGAAAGTCAAACTTCCAGATAAGGGCCAGAAGCATAAAACCAAGCTGTGACATTTAATAGAAGAAGAATATCAAAATATCATATAAAAATCATAAAGATTAAAGAGAAAAGAAGCAGCAGCCAAAAAACATACCACAATACGGATTGTGATGGAAACTGCATAGATCTGCCAATGCAAAAAAACAGTTAAGTTATCAATATCCTAAGACAGATTTTAAGTGCACTGCCCTCAAAATAACAGATGCTAAAATATTATGCCTCCAGTAGAACCAACAAGCCAAACATATACCGTGTAGTTTTTCATCCTTTGAAAGATTGCTCGACTAGTCAAAACAGCGCTAATGATGACACTGAGACCAGGTTCAGTAAGAACAATGTCGGAAGCACTACGAGCAGCATCAGTGGCATCATCAACAGCTATCCCAATATCGGCCTTCTTTAAAGCAGGAGCATCATTGACTCCATCACCAGTCATTCCACAGATATGCTTCCTAGCTTGCAAGCGCTTTACTATCTCATATTTGTGCTCTAAAGCAATGACAAGACAAGGTATCAGTAAGGACATACATTCTGATAAACAAGTACCCTAGTGAACACCCAAAATTAGAGAAGAAAAAGAATTTTCCGAAAGATACATACCAGGGAATACTCCAGCAAAACCATCAGCCTTTTCTATCAGTTCATCAATTGGTAAAGAAGCAATTGATTCATCCTTAGTCTGCCCTAACAGAGCAGATGAAGGGTACATGTTGGTTCCCATTCCCAGGCGGCGCCCTGTTTCTTTTCCTATAGCTAGTTGATCCCCTGCCAAGAGAACAGAAATCAAGAAATTTAAGTAGCATGTAAGCATGTCAAAACTTGGATGGAGCAAAAGAAGCACGACCAGTTAAGATGACACCTGTCCAAATTACATCTGAGATTTTTACAGCAAAAAGCAATATCATCTTGTTAAAACACAAGTTGACAGAAAAGAAGTATGAGTCTTTAAATTTAATAGTGAAAGCCCGAAATCCTTATTAACACAGTAAATGAAATGCCAAGGAACGGCCATAGACATCACTCTTCAAGCCAACAAGACCAGGTGGTGCCTCTAAACTGAACCATAATCCAGTCCAACTATCATATTGTCCCCACCAAAAATCAAAAACAAAAAGGCACAGTCCAATTAAGAATTTGGAACGAATCAAAATTAGTCTTTGATCCAACAAGCTCAGAATACCAAGAATTAGTAGCAGAGTGCATTACCAACTCAATTTGGTGATAATCTATACATTTTTCCTTTCACTAAGGGGTTGGGTATCCATTACTACGAAGTTGCCAATATAGCATGCAGTCTATTTGCAAACAATGTTTCAACGCATTGAACATAAAAAAAAAAGAATTCAGAAATACCTGTGATCATTTTAACATTCACTCCAAGATTCAAAGCCCTCCTTATAGTCTCAGCACTGTCATGTCTTGGTGGATCAAACAAAGGCAGAAGACCAATGAATTGCCATGGTCCCCCAGGACTCTCCTTCCTTCCCTCTGGAACTTCCTGCATGGGAAGTTAGGGTTGTACGGGATTAAACAAATTAAGCCTTTTCTTCTTTTGCCACACTGATTGGACTGGGAGATAAAGGTAATTAATCCCTCCTCTCTACTATATAAGTAGTAGGTTATATGCCTAAGCTGCCAGATAATTGATTTTGTTCAATTTATACACAACAAGATGAGTTTCACAGATGATAAAAGAAAAGAAAGATACCTGGTATGCTACACCAAGTGAACGCAGGCCCCTCTCAGCAAACTTATCAATTACCGCATGAACTCTACGTTCTATGTCTGATTTGTTGTGTGCAAGATTTAGGATCTAAATCCACATTGAAGCGGTTGATTAGAAAATGCGAACCTGGAAACTAAAGGCAGCAAAGAAGGACTACTTAGATGACAGGCATACCTGCTCTGGTGCCCCTTTGCTGACCCTGTGCATTTTTCCTTCGCCATCAAGATAAGTAAGTGCTGTTCGCTTGTCAGTTGGATTGAAAGGAAGAAAGTGTATTTCACGAATGCCAGCACGTGCCTGCATTAATAGCAGCATTAGAACAGTCCTCCAGCTAAAATGGATGCAATGCTCACACAGTCGTGCAATTCTAAAGTTACCTCCTTTGGATCAGACAGCATCCCAACAATAGCAGTATCAATGGCATCCTGGTTCTCTGTTCGAGACGCTCGAGCTGCCATCAGAACAACAGTGTCTGCATCGACACCTTTGGCAAAAACCTGAAAATTCAGAAGGAATAAACAAAAGGAAATCAGAGTCTGTGTGATTTAAGGGATTAGACTGAACTCCCTTTTTTTTTTTATAAGGTAAAGGGATTATAGTGAACTCTCATTCTCACCTCAACAAGGTTTTTGTCAACAGTAAGCTTGTTTAGTGTCAAGGTTCCTGTCTTGTCACTACAAAGCACATCCATGCCAGCCATCTCCTCAATTGCTGTCATTCTTTTCGTAATAGCACCCTGAATAATAAATTGATGAAATATGCAATCAATATCAGAACTGCTGAACTACGATAACTCACGATTGAAGACATGCTGAAACACTATATCCTAAGATAATGGTGCTTAGTGCTAACTGACAAACCTGTTGAGCGAGACGATGAGAACCAATTGCCATTGTGACTGAAAGAACAGTTGGCATGGCAATTGGAATTCCACCAATGAGAAGGACAAGAAGATTGTCAATCCCAGGACGATATTTGCGGTGTTGAATAGGGTACATCACAATAATCTCTATTATCATCCCCACTGCAATAGAACAGATGCAGAAGTTTCCAATAGCAGTCAAAACCTGATAGAGACATCAACAACATTGAATGTGAGATTCAGAAGAATGAGATTATCAACTAACATTCAAAACAATTAAGACAGTACAAGTTCAACTCGCCTTTTGGAAGTGTCCCACTTGGTTTGTACTGTCAACAAGGTGAGCAGCCTTCCCAAAAAAGGTATGAACCCCAGTGGCGATGACGACAGCTTCTATCTCTCCCTGCTTACAGGTGGAACCGGAGTAGACACCATCTCCAGGACCTTTAGTTACAGGAAGAGATTCACCAGTCAAAGCAGACTGCAAGTAATAGATAATTTCAGCGGCACAGTTAAGACAAAATATTGAATATAAGAGCAGCCACTTATCGAATCATAAAAACTTAATCACCTGGTCAATTTTCAGCGGATCACCTTCAAGAAGACGAGCATCTGCAGGAATAATATCTCCCAGTTTAATACTGATTATGTCCCCGGGAACAAGAACAGCAGCATCTTCTTCATTCCATTTTCCATCTCGAAGAACCTGCATATATCGACAAAAACAAACACTCAGAACGGCTTTCAATTAGCTTCTCAACCTCCCAAGATAAATTCTCATCAAAGTTATGTAAGTTAACAACTTTCACATGCTGCCTATAGAAATTGACTAACAGATTAAGGCTTGGTGGCTCTAGAACCTTGGCTTTAGGAGCGAGCCGAGCCATGAGAGCAGCTGCTGCATTGCCAGCATTGTTCTCCTCAATAAAACTAATTGTTGAGTTAATCACAAGCAAAGTAATGATCCCCACAAAATCTTGCCAATCCGGAGGCTTTCCCTACAAAAAATCAACATATATACTCCATCAAGTCAAAAAAAACCCAGCAATTATCGAATATAATGGTTAACCAAAATGTCAGTGCTTACTCCTCCATTTGCAAGAGCAATTGCCATAATAGCAGCAGCTTCCATAACCCATGATAGAGGGTTCCACATAAACCCCAGAAATTTCAAGAATTTGCTGTCCTATAACACAACAAACAGTAATCTTCAACAATAATAACAGTTCACTTTTAACTTTTTTAAGTCAAAAACATAAACCTTAAATTCTCCAAAATCAGCTTAGTTCAACTAAAGACATCTAATTTTCAGCTAAAAAGAGTCAATTCAAAGTCCAAACAACACAGACAAAGATACTAAAAGAACACAAAAAGAGAAAATAGGATAAATTTCAGCAAACAAAGGATCAAGAATTAAAGTGGACCACCAAGGAGAAACAAAACAGAGAATATTCTGCAAAAAAGAGAGTAATCATCACACCTTCTTTTCCTCAAGTTTGTTGTACCCAAAAATTGCCAACCTTTCTTGGGCAGCAGTACCAGTAAGACCATCTTTGGTACATCTCAAATTTTCAAAAACTTCTTCAATGGGTATATTCTCCTGCAACAAACAAACAAACAAACCCCATTAAAACCAAGAAACCATAAGTCATAAAAAACTGATCTTTATACTCAGATCCATTACCAAATCAACAGTTTCCTTTAACACAGCATCTAACACTTCAGGTTTCTCCCCCATCTTACTCAATTTTCCTTCTCTTCCTAATTCAAGATTCAAGAAAATTTATTATATGAACAATTTAGTACATCAATAAGCTAATAAAAAAATGCCCACCAAATAAAAAGAAGATAATAAGTGAGCTGAGCTAATATAAGTAGGAAGAGAAGCAAAGCAAGAACAACCCACCAAAGAAAGAAAGAAAGATAGGATTTTTTTGAGTTCAGAAATAGGACTGGTAAGTATAAGTAGCCCACCAAATCCAAAAATCAGTATGGAAGAGTTAAATATATAACACTTCCAAACACTTGCTTACCCTGTTATGTAGGTACTTCTTTTCATTTTCCTTTTCTGTTCCGTTTCAATTTGTTTGCCTTATTTTTTTTTCTGTTAGTTCATTTCAAATTTAGTTTTGGTAATTTTTTAATTCTAATTTTTTGTTCTCTCCTTTCATTTTTATTCATCATATTTTATTTTTTGAGAATCAAAATATATAAATTTTGATCATATTCTATCTTCAGTTCACTTTTACGTATCACATTTTGCTTATTAAGAGCCAAACAGGATGGAAGAGTAATTTATAACAGCTCCAAACACTTGTTTACTCTGTTATGTAGGTAGTTCTTTTCATTTTCCTTTTCTGTTCCGTTTTAATTTGTTTGACTTATTTTCTGTGTTAGTTCAACAACAACAACAACATGCCCAGTGTATTCTCACAATGTGGGGTCGGGGGGCATATTTTTTTTGACTCCTTGAGAGTCAAATTGCTTAGACTTTGACTAATATTTTAAGATTTATTATATGAATTTTGACCAATATCTTAAGATGTATTTTTTCATCATTTTAATATGAAAGGAATTGCAACTTATAGTATTTTCTTTATAGTTTCAAATATCTAAATTTAAATTTTAAAATATCAAATTAATTTTATTCAATTTAGTTTCGAAAATTAGTTAAATTAACTTTTGTAAAGCAAAATATGACAAGTAAAAATGAACCGAGAGAGTGCGTTTTTTTTTAGTAATATGAGAAAGATTGCAACTTATACTAACATTTTTGTATAGTTTTGGAATATTTGAATTTCAAATTTAAAATATTGATTAATCTAATTAAATTTAGCTTTGAAGATTAATTAAATTGACTCTCCTAAAACGAAAGATGATAAGCAAAAATGAACGGAGGAAATACATAACATGTTCATAATCACAAGAGTAAAGATATTTTGATAATTCTAACTTCTACATATTTTTAGTTTAAGATAGTAAAATTTATTACTCCCTTCGTCCCAATTTATATGATGTACTTTGACTTGACACGGAGTTTAAAAAATAAAGGAAGACTTTTGAAACTTGTGGTCTAAAATGAGTTATAGATATTTGTGTGGTTGTAAATCATTTCATTAAGGGTAAAGTGGGTATTTTAAAGTTAAATTATTACCAAATATAGAAATATGTCATTCTTTTTGGGATTGACTAAAAAGGAAAGTGTGTCATATAAATTGAGACAGAGGAAATACCTTTTTGCTTTCTTGAATTCATTTCAAGTCAAATCTAAATAAATTAATTAAAATTTTCTTAAAGAAATATGTCAAATCAATAAAAAATGAATGAGATGACTAGATTTATTTATTGCCAAAGTTCCTATTAACTTTAACCCTTTAGCTGCATTATTTTTTCTTTCACTAAAATAAATTTTGCTTTATTTTACTTTTATCTTTTCATTTTATTTCTAAAAAGAGTAATAAAGTTTCTTTCCAGATAAAAGATTCTATTGTTTCAGTATGTGAGTGACTATTTTGAGTAACTAGAAGCTTAGAACTATAATTGAACAGCAAAATCAGAAATTTTATTAAAGTGTTCAAAATTAAGAATATATTACATAATATATATGTAATACGAAGGGTGTTTAAGTTTTACCTGACCAATTATCACTACATAGGGGTTTGCCGTTGGACTGCTAGTTATATCTTCGATCGTCATTTGAAATTTAAATAAAGGTCAAAATACATGATAATTTTTTTTTATTGGGATACAAAATAAAACAATTACAATAACAAAACAACAACAACAATAATAATAATAATGTGTATTTCACCCTTTTATTTTAAAATCAAATTGTAAAATTAAATGAGGTGTGCCCCTGCACATGCTCATGTGCCCCCTCCCCCAAAAAGTACCATACTTTTTTTTTACCTTGAATTAATTAAACTTTCGTAGTTTTATTTTTTGTGAATAAGAAGAAAGACAAATAAATATCTTCTTGTCCACAATTTTTTTTTTCTTTTTTTAATGAAAAGACAGTCAACTTTCCTAATGCACGTTTCTTAGTTGGACTACACAACTTCTTTAGCGTATAGCTTGTCACACCCTATGTTGATACAGATTAGAATAATTTAAAATTTTCTAAAAAAGGTAATTAAACTAATAATAGTAATAGTAATTTTTTATTGAATCTCTTCGACATTATCTTATTTTTAATTATTTTGTTGTGGACTGATATATTTGCATATAAAAACATTTTAAGCCTGCAGGTGTCTTCATTCCTTCAACTAGTAGACTTGGTCAAATTGATTTCACCTTTCCTACTAATTTTTCTTGTATGTTAGACTGCACAAGGGTCATTTATTGTTATTAATTTACAAATAAATCATAGTTAATTACATCAGCTTAAGTCATGTATTATTCTTAATTGTTGTTTTACAAATAAATAAATCATAGTTTATTACATCAGCTTAATAATATAATAATTTTGTTTAAGCCGATAAATTTAAGTAAATAAAAAGTTATAATTCGGTTGCAACTATGCATAATATTTTCCGCCGGAAACCTGGTGTTAGTCTCTGTCAATATTACGTGACCTAAATGCGAATTAATCAAGCTCAGGCGGAGACAGATCTAAAGAATTGATTATTAACTCACGTGAACGCAATACTTTTAGTCAAATTTTATATAGAGAGAGACTTGTCTCAAGTTCCAAAGCAGATACCGGACATACGTGTGTTTTTCTTTTACATGGTTAATTAACAATAGATGAGGAGAACCCAACTCATAAAAATGACCATTGTGATATCTTGAATTATCCATGAACATAAATTTGGTATATAGCTAATCTTTCTTCATCTTTTTTTTTTTTTTTTGGTGTAGTTCATGTTCATGTACCCACGTCTTAACAATAATTGAAATACAAATCCAATGATCTTGGCCACTACACATAATTATATTTTTGACAAGGTCACATGGGATTGCATAATCCTTTATTAATAAAGTTGAAGGCATCAAAATATATTAATAATAATTAGGACGTGATTATCACTTCTAAATTACTTCCAAAAAAGCTAGCCATTCGGCAATCAACAATTCATCACTTAAACAATTTTTAAAATAAAAATATTAACTGTATATATAATTGGCAAATCATTGAACAATTCAGGTACAATAATTGTTTTTTAGTGGAACTTTTCACGTAAGAAAAATCAAAAAAAATTGACAGCCTTTTGTGGTGTCCACTGAAGAATCAACAAATCGTTAATATTTTTTTGGAATTAATTTTAATATATGTCCTTTTCCAAAGATTGTCTTCCAATATTAATTAAAATTTGTCATTTCATGACTTTTCTCTTTTCTCTTTTTTCTTTTGTTCCTTGATGAAGTTGGCTAGCTATGTTTCAAACCTTTTGAATTATTGGTTACTTTTCAACTTATTTTTCATCCTTATTAAGAAAAGAATAAATATAATTGTCTCAAAAAAATTATTTTAAAGCTAATTTTTAAATTTTATTCTTAATAATAATTATTTTTGAAGACTATAAATACCTTAATAAAAAAATAAATATTAATGACGAGGAATGATGTCTTATAATTAGACATAATAAGAGTAAAATAATTAAAATTTAAAATATCCTCACCCCGTTTCGATTAATATTTTTTAAAAAGATGTGTAAAAAGAAACATGACGAATAATTTAAGGATAGGAGGAGGAAGTAACTAACAAGATCCAGGTACTCTAACAAGTTTCTCTAAGCCATTCTTTAATATCCATGGAAAAACGTTTGTACATTTGTAAATAAATTTTGAAGTGGGTTAATATAAATATAGTAATATTAATGCATTCAATACTTCTCGTTGCAATAAATGCAAATGTAACATAGATATATTACTTCTATTTCTTATGAGTTGTTTAACCATATATAGATTTCCAACGAAAATTAATGAATGCGTTGACGACTCGTGTTTCTACCAAAGAAGAAGTATAAATCAAATTTGAAATTATGACCAAACGAATCCTAACATTGTCCATGAGATAGTAGTTATTTGTGCAATAGCTATTTACTCCCTCCGTTTCATTTTAATTGCATTGAAGAGTCTCACACCAGTGGTAACCAGATGGGTGATCTCTTTATATGGCTTGGACTATTCTCATATCTTGAGTCAGCTTTCGTGTTGAAGTAGACTCAATTAAAATTCATTTCTTAACATAGTATCAAAGCAAAACCCACTCAGCTTTCATTTCTGATCAGTGTTCAGCTCCAAATTAAAGTTTCATGTTCTGTTCAGTCCTAAGCATAAGATGGGGTATTGTGGAGTTCCACTTTGGTGGAAACAAGAGATGAGTGGTCTTTTTATATAATTTGGACAATCATCATCTCGTGAGCTATATCTTTTGGGGGTTAATTTAGACCTAAGATCCAGTTATAAGTAACTGTCGTTTTAGCTCAAAAAAATTGTCCATATAGTTCTCATAATAAAAAATTTAGATTAAAGTTGACAATTATTTTCAACTAAGACATTAACATTAAAAGATGCGGTTTTTTTTATAATATTGCTCAATTCTCTAAAAATACTTAATAAATTATATTTTATATTTGTTATTTTTTAACGAACATAAGAAAAAGCTAGAGCATCAATTAAAATGACACGATGAGAACATTTGTTTGGAAGCAAAGTTGGACTTAAAAATTGATTAAACATGAGGCATGCAAAAAGTTTAGTGTAATGCCTTTTAACTTTTCCTCCCTATTCAGCTTTCTTTCTTCAACTTTCCACATTTTCCATCTTTTTTTCTATCTTTACTTTTCCTCTTTTCCACTTTCTCTTACTGTATATCCCCTTTTTGGCTGCTTTTCCAGTCATACGTTACCTTTCCCTTTTTTTGAATTTTTCACTCGTTCAACATTTGCATTCGATTAATGGCGGAGCTAGCATATAGTGAGGGGATCGAATTCTCTTTAGCGGAATATTATATTATTTATATATGGTTAAAATTATTTTTTATGAATATATAGTAAATGTTGAACCCCTTTCGGCTAATTAATGTGTGCACTTTTAAACCCCTCAATGAAAAGCCTAACTCCGCTACTGGTTTGATATATCTTAGATTACTATGTTACCAGGAAGATTAAATGGTTATATTATTAATTAAAAAATAGACGTTATTAAAAAAAATAATTTTCTTAAAAATTTAAGGCCTCCATTTGATTTTGACCTTAGAGCACTAATATGTTTGAGCCGCCCCTGTTAATATAATTTACAATATTTTATTGAAAAATTCCACTTTAAAAGATAAAATATTTTCTATTAAATATAATTTCATTTCATGCTTGCATTTGAGATTTTTAATTAAGAAGGTAGAAGAACTTACCATTTTACGACAGTCTTTATAGAGGTATACATATTACTTTGTGTTTGTACAGTAGAACTTCCTAATGTTAAGTGCCAATTTCCTTGATGTCAATCCCAATGTAGATAAGTGTTGAGGATAATAAGGCTCAAAGTATAACGGCTAGTTAGTTAAATTCAGTTAGTTAGTTTAGATTACATCACTAGTTAGTTGAATGACATCATTAGTCAGTTAAGTAGTTATTATATATACAACATATACACTGTACACATAATAAGATGATTAAATGAATAATCACTCTCTCTTCCTCTCTAATCTTCAGTTATCATTTTCTCTTCTTCCTCATACTATATTCTCCTTGCATTCTCTGTAAATTCAACATGGTATCAGAGCCATAGAAGCTCGAAGTTGTCAGCTTACTTACAGAATCTGGGCATTTCCTTTCTTCTTCTATTTTCTGTTGAATCCAGACTCAATTGAGTTGGAATTACATTCAAGAAAACTCTGCAATTCTGTTCAAGAAAACTCTGTAATTCTGCAATCCTTGAAGATTCACAATGGTTATTAATGGAGAATCACACACTGAGAACCCATCTGGTGCACAACCATCGAATGTTGATGATAGCTTTGGGCAAGGTATTGTGATTGAAGCAGCACATCCCCTGTATCTTGCCAATGCTGATACAAGTGGAATTTCTCTGATTTCAATTCAGTTGACAGGCACAGACAACTATTCTTTATGGAGTCGTTCAATGAGAATTGCTCTTCTTGGTAGGAACAAATTTGGTATGGTTGATGGATCTTGGAGAAAAGAGAAGTTTCATGACAAATTTGGATCACAATGGGAAAGGTGTAATGCAATTGTTCTCTCATGGTTGATGAACTCAGTGTCACAAAGTTTAATCAGTAGTATAGCCTATGCTACAGATGCTCATGTTGTGTGGACTGATCTCAAGGAAAGGTTTGACAAAGTTGATGGTTCTCGTTCATTCAATCTCCACAGAGAAATTGTTACCCTTGTTCAAGGTACCTCAACGATCTCTGTCTACTTTACCAAGTTGAAAGAACTTTGGGATGAATCTGAAATACTAATGCCTATGCCTAGTTGTAATTGTGAGAGATCAAGAGATTTTCTGGTACATTTGCAAAAACAAAAACTGTATCAATTTCTCATGGGTTTAAATGATTCTTACATTCAAGTAAGAAGTCAAATCTTGCTTATGATTCCACTTCCAACTATTAACCAAGCTTACTCTATGTTGATAAGTGACGAAAGTCAAAAGGCAATGTTTACATCTGTATCAAACAGTGTTTTAGGTGCCCCACCTATTTCCACTGGAGGCCACTTTGAGAATACTGCCTTGTATAGTTCTAGGACTGGAAATGGAATTGGTTCAAGTAGCTTCAACAGGTTCAAAAAGAACGACAATTTATTCTGTGAAATCTGCAAACTGAGGAATCATACAAAAGATCATTGCTATAAGGTCATAGGCTATCCATCTCACAGATTCAAGAAGAAAGGGGGAGCACCTACTGCTAATGCTCACCATGTTATGATTGAAACTAAAACTGGTAGTTCACATGAAGTTCCTAAACAACCACAAGTATCATTTCCTCAATCTTTCTGTCAAGAAAATCAGTTGTCTACACCTTGTACTTTTACAAAGGACCAATATGATCAAATTCTGCAGATGTTGAATGGTGCACAGGTCAATTCTATGGAAAATTCTGCAGGTATTGACACTGCTTTTGTTACTCTTAAGTCCAAAAATGAATGGATTATTGATACAGGTGCCACCAATCATATGGTGGCTGATCCTGCTTTACTTAAAATTCCAGTAACTCTAGAACCAACTAATTCTAGAAAGGTGTTTTTACCTACTGGTGATGTTGCTTTTGTAACTCATATTGGATCAAGCATCTTCACTGATGGTCATACCATTGACAATGTTCTACATATTTCAAAATTCAAATTTAACCTTCCATCAGTGTCACAGGTAACTAAGGCCTTACATTGTTTAGTTGCATTTTATCCTGACTTCTGCTTGTTTCAGGATCTTTACAATGGGAAGGTGAAAGCGATTGGTAGACATAAGGATGGCCTATACTTACTACCTTCAGTCTCTTCAAGTACTAAGCAAAATGAAGAATTGTGCTCTCTGGTTTCAAATAACTCTACTGCTGCTAAAATTGCTTCTACAGAGCTTAATCTGTGGCATAACAGGCTTGGACATCCCTCTTCAAAAGTGTTAAATAAAATGTTATCAGTTTCTCTAGATAGTTGTACTTCTGTTGTAAAAAACTGTAGTGTTTGTCCTTGTGCAAAATTAGCAAGACTACCTTTTCCTACTAGTTCTATAAGTAGCACAGCTTGTTTTGACTTAATACATCTTGATGTTTGGGGTCCTTATAAAACTGCTTCTTATGATGGAAATAAATACTTTCTAACGGTTGTTGATGATTTCACTAGAATGACTTGGCTTTTCTTGTTGAAACTTAAATCTGATGTATGTGTAGTATTGAAACAATTCTTGATTTATGTTAGTACACAATTCAACAAAAAAGTTAAGTGTGTTAGATCAGACAATGGGACTGAGTTTGTCAACTCAGTCTGTGACTTAATGTTTAAAGCACTTGGCATTTTACACCAAACTTCATGTGCTTACACACCTCAACAGAATGGTGTGGCTGAAAGAAAGCACAAACACATTCTTGAAATGTGTAGAGCCATAAGGTTTCAGGGTCACATCCCTGTGAAGTTTTGGGGTCATTGTGTTCTAGTTGCTACTTATCTTATAAATAGAATGCCAACTGTTGTCCTTAATAATAAATCGCCTTATGAAATCCTTTATGGACAAAGACCTTCTCTTACTCATCTTAGAGTACTAGGTTGTCTTTGCTATGCAAAAGTAGTACAAGAAATTGATAAGCTCAAGTCTAGGGCTGTAGCTGCTATACATATGGGATACTCTCATTCCCAAAAGGGATATATATTGTATGATTTTACTAATAATTTGTTCTTTGTCAACAGAGATGTTGAGTTCAGAGAAAGTATATTTCCTTTTCAAACAATCAACAACAGGCTCCATTTCTTGATGTATTTAGTGATATCTTGGTAGATTCATCTGAGAACTCACAACCTAGTAGACAACACTTTTCTGATGATCATGTACCATCTACAACAGTTCAACAACCAGCTTTGGCCTCACTTCCTGTCACCATTGTCTCTCAAACTCAACCTCTACCTAATACATCTGCACCACTGCAAAGAAAATCCTCCAGAGCCAAAGCTGCACCTATCTGGTTAAAAGATTTTGTTACAGCTAAGAAGACAAGCTCTACTACTCCCTACAGCATCTCTAATCACATACAATATGATCATCTTTCTTCTAACTATCAAGATTTTGTTGCTGCAAGCTCAACTGAAGTAGAACCATCATCTTATAGTGAAACAATTCTTGATCCTAGATGGGTATCTGCAATGAAAGCAGAGATAGATGCTTTAGATAGTAACAACACTTGGAAGGTTGTTTCACTACCAGAAGGGAAGAAGGCTATTGGATGCAAGTGGGTGTTTAGAATCAAATACAAAGATACAGGTGAGGTTGAGAGATTTAAAGCCAGGCTAGTGGCAAAAGGTTTTAGTCAACAAGAAGGGATTGACTATCAGGAGACATTCTCTCCTGTAGTCAAAATGGTAACAGTAAGGTCCATCCTAGCACTTGCTTCTATCAGACATTAGCACATCCATCAAATGGATGTGTACAATGCATTTCTTCAAGGTGACTTGTATGATGAAATATACATGGAACTACCACAAGGATTTAAGAGCCAAGGGGAGAAAAGACCAGTATGTAGGCTTCTCAAATCCTTGTATGGCCTAAAACAGGCTCCGAGGCAATGGAACATGAAACTACTAGAGTCAATTCTGCAGTTTGGTTTCAAGCAGAGTGAATATGATCACTCTTTATTCCTGAAGAACACTGAAAATGAGTTGACAGTAATCCTAGTATATGTTGATGATCTCTTAATTACTGGCAGCAGTCTTCAACTAATTCAAGACACCAAGGCAGCACTAAGTCAAGACTTCAAGATGAAAGACTTAGGGGAACTAAGATTCTTTCTTGGTATAGAATTTGCAAGATCAAGTTCAGAAATATTGATGCATCAAAGGAAATATGTGCTTGAGTTAATTTCAGAAACAGGATTGGGTGCTGCAAGGCCCATATCTACACCATTGGAGACAAATGTTAGGTTAACTACTAAAGAAGTAGATGATTATGTGAATGGAACTAGCAAGGACAGTACTGATCCTGAGGTAGATGTAGCAGGATATCAAAGGATTGTTGGAAAGCTCCTCTACTTGACTGTAACCAGACCTGATATAGCTTACAGTGTACAAACTCTCAGTGATATAGCTTACAGTGTACAAACTCTCAGTGATATAGCTTACAGTGTACAAACTCTCAGTCAATTTCTTCATCAGCCTAAGAAATCTCACCATGAAGCAGCAGTGAGAATAATAAGATATGTAAAGCAACAACCAGGACAAGGTATATTGCTTTCAAGTAACAGCAAGGAACAAATATCAGCTTATTGTGATGTTGATTGGGCAGCATGTCCAAACTCTAGAAAGTCTGTGACAGGTTTCCTAGTTAAACTTGGTGATTCACTAATATCTTGGAAATCAAAGAAGCAAAATACAGTATCTAGAAGTTCAGCTAAAGCTGAATACAGAAGTTTGGCATCCACAGTAGCTGATCTTATATGGATTTTGGGATTGTTCAAGGAAATAGGAGTACAAGTCAGTCTACCAGTTCAAGTTAATATTGACAACAAAACTGCTATGCAAATAGCTGCAAACCCAGTCTTTCATGAAAGGACAAAGCACATAGAAATCGATTGCCATTTTGTAAGGGAAAAATTTCAAAAAGGGATGATCAAAACTGAGTATATACCTACCAATCTACAACAGGCTGATCTACTGACAAAAGCTCTAAGCAAGGCTCAATATGAATATCTTTGTTCCAAGCTAGGCATGCTAAATGTATTTGCACCACCAAGCTTGAGGGGGAGTGTTGAGGATAATAAGGCTCAAAGTCTAACGGCTAGTTAGTTAAATTCAGTTAGTTAGTTAAGATTACATCACTAGTTAGTTGAATGACATCATTAGTCAGTTAAGTAGTTATTATATATACAACATATACACTGTACACATAATAAGATGATTAAATGAATAATCACTCTCTCTTCCTCTCTAATCTTCAGTTATTATTTTCTCTTCTTCCTCATACTATTTTCTCCTTGCATTCTCTGTAAATTCAACAATAAGGGTGATAGAAATAGTACTTAACTTTCATGCATATAAGGATGCGTTTTAATGGTCAATAAAGTGGGTTGAGAACTATAAAGTCTCAGGTTTAAATTTTATTAGCGACAAAATATACCCAATATGTAGCAATAGGAGATAACAGATATTCCGAAAAATTAATCGAGGTGCGCCGTAACACTGACCTGAATACTATGATTATTAGAACATAGTATATTTAACTTTCCTATTTAAAGTAGGTAATCAATATTTTTGGTGTATCTTAGATTGTTAGTGACGACTGACGAGATATATTTTATTTATTTAAGGTCTATATGAAGCTTTAATGTTCTCTTTATTTAAACAAACTATAAATAATGTTAGTGACAACAAATCCCAGAATAAGTCTTCAAAGTTGCTGGCCACCTGTATGTATGCAAAAGGACAAATTTGAATCGGCCTAATTTAACGGTTACGAAGACAAATGTTTTGAAGATTTTTCCTATCAACAAATAATATCATATTTTATTGTGAAAATTGAAAAAAAGAATTTGAACATTTTTTCCTCTCAGTTAGCTTATATGGCATTGCTTATTCTATATGAATATTCTTCTAATTTGCAGTACTATTCCAATTGTTTCTTGGAGATTGAATATTATTTATAGTAGCAATAAAATTGTTTCATATTTGTCCTTGATTTTAAGTTTTAACAGAGTTACGAATCAGATAGTTTGTTCACCTAACTTCAATAATATGATCATAAACATAAATTATCATAAGTTATCGTATGTAATATAATATTTGAAATATTATATCATATTAGATGTGGTAAAGTTAGTGAATGGAACTTTCACTTTCTATGATGTCATTTAGGTCCTTCATAATTATACTTTGACCATACTTTGTAGTCGTTCATCTATGATGTCATTTAGGTCCTAACTTTATGATCATAAACATAAATTATCATATACTATTTTGATATTTCATATATAAATATTTGTAATATTATATCATATTAGATGTGGTAAAGTTAGCGAATGGAACTTTCATTTTCTATGATGTCAATTAGGTCCCATAATTGTACTTGTAGTTGCGTTCATATCAATATGGATGCGTTTTCTGTGATATTCCTCCTTTCTGACCCTACCCCTCGTTATGCTAACACTATAAATTAAATAATTGCAGGTACTAATTGAAAAACAAAAAAAAAACAGGTGATCCAGTAATACGTACAACGCACGTACATAGAGGCTAATGTAGTAGCTTGACATACTAGCCAAGTATGGAAATAGAAGTAGCACGGTCAACTTTTTGGATCGGAGCAACCATCATTTTTTATTCAGTAGGCTGTTCACAAGCTAAGGACCTTCTCGGCAAGCAAGTTGTTCGTTTTGTCCACCATAACGATATATGGTAGACAAACACTAGTTCTAATACTAGTTCCACAGTATATTCACCTTTTGTAACCATCCTCTCTGGATGGCGCCCCCTTCTTTTGATATTTATTTATCATGGTAATTGGATCTTTACTATATAAAATTACTGATGGAATAATCTCTCTTAATAACCTAATGTCAACAATAACTTTTATTATATATATATTATATATTATATTATATTATATTATATTACTATTACTATATATAATAAGAGGGAATGTTTGAGGAGCTTAGGGTCAAGTTTTCGAAATGACAACTAAGCTCCTCAAAGTCTCACTTATTACTATTTGAGGAGTTTTTAAAATAACAACTAAGCTCCTCAAAGTCCCACTTATTACTATTTAAGGAGTTTCAAAAATGACAACTAAGCTCCTCAAAGTCCCACTTATTACTATTTGCGGACTTCTTCAGAATTACTTATATTTATTTAAAATTCACGTTAAAAAATTACTATAAATTACAATAATTAATTTTAAAATATTTAAAGGGCAAAATAAAAAAATGATTGATTCTCGAAATTCTATTGGTGCTTGGGACAATTATTTGAAAATGATATGAAAAGTACTATAAATCATAATAATTAACAACTTAAAATATTTAAAAAACATAAAAAATGGGAATGAGAGGAGCTTTGAGTCAGCTTTAAGAAATTACAAATAAGCTCCTCAAAGTGATATAAATTACAATAATTAACAATTTAAAATATTTAAAAGACATAAAATGTTTGGTTGGCTCAAGTTTCAAAAATGACAACTAAGCTCCTCAAAATTCCACTTATTACTATTTGCGGACTTCTTCAGAATTACTTATATTTATTTAAAATTCACGTTAAAAAATTACTATAAATTATAATAATTAATTTTAAACTATTTAAACGGAAAAATAAAAAAATGATTGATTCTAGAAATTCTATCGGTGCCGCACAAATTGGGACAATTATTTGAAAATAATATGAAAAGTACTATAAATCATAATAATTAACAACTTAAAATATTTAAAAGACATAAAAAATGGGAATGAGAGGAGCTTAGGGTCAGCTTTAAGAAATTACAAATAAGCTCCTCAAAGTGATATAAATTATAATAATTAACAATTTAAAATATTTAAAAGACATAAAATGTTTGGTTGGCTCTCGAAATTCTATCATAGTTACATAAATTGAGACATAAGAAGTAACATATATTATTTAAAAATTACGTAAAAAATACTATAAATCACAATAATTAATAAGATAAAATATTTAATATGTGAGAACATAAAGTAGCATAGGATCGAAAAGCAACTTGACTCATTCGCCCTTCTATTTTTATCTTGTGGCTATATATAAAGTAGTAAGTATTAGTAAAATCCAATTCATGTAATTTGACCAACGAAACCGATAATTTTTCTCTTCTCGAAATTCTATCAGTACCGTATAAATTGGGACAATTATTTTAAAGTGATATAAAAAGTGTTATAAATTACAATAATTAACAAGTTAAAATATTTAAAAGACATAAAATATTTAGTTAGCTCTTGAAATTCTATCATAGTTACATAAATTGGGACATAACAAGTAACATATATTATTTGAAAAATACGTAAAAAGTACTAATGAACAATATAAACGATTTAATACGTGAGAGCAGAAAGTAGCTTGGGTTCGAAAAGCAAATTGATTGAATCACCCTTCTATTTTTATTTAATTTCACATATGTATTATTGCATATAATTATCTATATATATATATATATATATATATCATATTTATCTCTTTATTATTGGAAATTGAGCTCAATTTCCTCTATTTGTATTTAATACTCTTTCCGTTTATCTAAAAATTATAAAAAAATAATAATATAAATCACAATAATTAACTTAAAATATTTTTAAACAAGCAACATGTATTGGACTTATGGTCAAGTTTTAAAAATGAGGAGCCTCACTTATTGCTATTTGATGTGTTTTAAAAATAACAATTAAGCTCCTCAAAGTCTCACTTATTGCTATTTGATGTTTCAAAAATAACAATTAAGCTCCTCAAAGTCTCTCTTACTACTATTTGAGGACGTCTCCAGAATTGCTTATATTTAGTTAAAATTTACGTAAAAAAGCTACAAATTACAATAATGCATACTAAAAAAAATGATTGATTCTCGAAATTCTATCGGTGTCGCATAAATTGAGACAATTATTTGAAAATGATATAAAAAGTACTATAAATCATAATGATTAACAACTTAAAATATTTAAAAGATATAAAAAATGAAAATGAGAGGAGCTTAGGGTCAACTTTCAAAAATTACAAATAAGCTCCTCAAAGTCTCACTTGTTATTATTTGAGGATCTTAGGGTCAATCTGCGAAATGACCATTTTGCCCATCTACTTCCTCAGAATTACTTATATTTATTTGAAATTTACGTTAAAAAAAACACTATGAATCACAATAATAAATTTTAAAAATATTAAAAATGCATAATAAAAAAAATTGACTGATTCCCGAAATTCTATCGGTGCCGCATAAATTCGGACAATTATTTGAAAGTGGTATAAAAAGTGCTATAAATTACAATAATTTACAATTTAAAATATTTAAAAGACATAAAATGTTCGGTTGATGCTCGAAATTTTATCATAGTTACATAAATTGGGACATAAGAAGTAACATATATTATTTGAAAATTACGTAAAAAATACTATAAATCACAATAATTAACGACATAAATATTTAATACGTGAGAACATTAAGTAGTTTTGGGTCGAAAAATAAATTGACTGGTGCACTCTTCTATTTTTATTTGTGTCTATATATAAAGTAGTAAATATTAGTGATCCAATTCATGTAATTTGACCAAACAAATTGATAATTTTTCTCTTTATTATTAGTTACGCCTACTTTTTGAGATTTGTCTCTTACAATAAATCATAATACTAATTAACAACTTAAATTATTTAAAATCATACAAAAAATTGATTTACCATCCAAATTTCATGTTGCATAAATTGAGACCAAAAAAACAGCATATGTTGGGCCCGTGCTGGCACGGGCTTCTCGTATCTAGTATATAATAAGAGGGAATGTTTGAGGAGCTTAGGGTCAAGTTTCTAAAATGACCACTAAGCTCCTCAAAGTCCCACTTATTATTATTTGAGGACTTTTTTAAAATTATTTATATTTATTTAAAATTTAAGTAAAAAAAATACTATGAATCATAATAATTAATTTTAAAATATTTAAAAGACATAATAAAAAAATCCGACTGATTTTTGAAATTCTATCGGTGCCGCATAAATTAGGACAATTATTTTAAAGTGATATAAAAAGTGCTATAAATTACAATAATTAACAAGTTAAAATATTTAAAAGACATACAATATTCGATTGGCTCTCGAAATTCTATCATAGTTATATAAATTGGGACATAAGAAGTACAGTAACATATATTATTTGAAAAATACGTAAAAAGTACTATAAATCACAATAATTAACTATATAAAAGATTTAATATGTGAGAACATAAAGTAGCTTGGGGTCGAAAAGCTAATTGACTGATTCACCCTTCTATTTTTATTTAATTTTACATATGTATTATTGCATATAATTATTTGTATATATCATATTTATCTCTTTATTGTTGGAAATTGAGTCTATTTGTATTTAATACTCTTTCCGTTTATCTGAAAATTACAAAAAAATAAAATATAAATCACAATAATTATTAACTTAAAATATTTTTAAACAAGTAACATATATTGGGCTTAGGGTCAATTTTTAACAATGACAATTAAGCTCCTCAAAGTCTCACTTATTACTATTTGATACTAAGCTCTTCAAAGTCTCTCTTATTACTATTTGAGGACGTCTCCAGAATTACTTATATTTATTTAAAATTTATGTAAAAAAAAAAGCTACAAATTACGATGATTAGTTTTAAAATATTTAAAGGGCATAATAAAAAAAAATGATTGATTCTCGAAATTCTATCGGTTTCGCATAAATTGGGACAATTATTAAAAATGGGAATGAGAGGAGCTTAGGGTGAACTTTCAAAAATCACAAATAAACTCCTCAAAGTCCTACTTATTATTATTTGAGGAGCTTACGGTCAATCTGTGAAATGACCATTTTGCCCATTTACTTCCTCAGAATTACTTATATTTATTTGAAATTTACGTAAAAAAAACTATGAATCACAATAATAAATTTTAAAAATATTAAAAATGCATAATAAATTTTTTTTACTGATTCCCGAAATTCTATCGGTGCCGCATAAATTCGGACA
Source organism: Capsicum rhomboideum (assembly GCA_031232105.1). Classification (NCBI taxonomy): domain Eukaryota; kingdom Viridiplantae; phylum Streptophyta; class Magnoliopsida; order Solanales; family Solanaceae; genus Capsicum; species Capsicum rhomboideum. The sequence goes on along the minus strand of CP124713.1, from coordinate 8,994,652 downwards.
ATTATTTGAAAGTGGTATAAAAAGTGCTATAAATTACAATAATTTACAATTTAAAATACTTAATAGACATAAAATGTTCGGTTGGCACTCGAAATTCTATCATAGTTACATAAATTAGGATATAAGAAGTAACATATATTATTAAAAAATAACGTAAAAAGTACTATAAATCACAATAATTAACAACATAAAATATTTAATACGTGAGAACATAAAGTAACTTTGGGTCGAAAAATAAATTGACTGATTCGCCCTTCTATTTTTATTTTGCGGCTATATATAAAGTAGTAAATATTAGTGATTCAATTCATGTAATTTGACCAAAGAAATCGATAATTTTTCTCTTCATTATTAGTTACACCTACTTTTTGAGATTTGTGCCTTACAATAAATCATAATACTAATTAACAACTTAAAATATTTAAAATCATACAAAAATTGATTGACCGTCCAAATTTCATTTGTATTGCATAAATTGGAATCAAGAAAACAACATAAGTTGGGTCCGTGCTGGCACGGGCTCCCCGTATCTAGTTTATTTTTATATAATAAGAGGGAATGTTTGAGGAGCTTAGGGTCAAGTTTCCAAAATGACTACTAAGCTCCTCAAAGTCCCACTTATTATTATTTAAGGATTTTTTCAAAATTATTTATATTTATTTAAAATTTACGTAAAAAAAATACTATGAATCATAATAATTAATTTTAAAATATTTAAAAGACATAATAAAAAAAATCGACTGATTTTTGAAATTCTATCGGTGATGCATAAATTAGGACAATTATTTTAAAATGATATAAAAAGTGCTATAAATTACAATAATTAACAAGTTAAAATATTTAAAAGACATACAATATTCGATTGGCTCTCGAAATTCTATCATTTTACTTTACTTTACTATTACTATATATAATAAGAGGGAATGTTTGAGGAGCTTAGGGTCAAGTTTCCAAAATGACCACTAAGCTCCTCAAAGTCCCACTTATTATTATTTAAGGACTTTTTCAAAATTATTTATATTTATTTAAAATTTACGTAAAAAAATACTATGAATCATAATAATTAATTTTAAAATATTTAAAAGACATAATAAAAAAAATCGACTGATTTTCGAAATTCTATCGGTGCCGCATAAATTAGGACAATTATTTTAAAATGATATAAAAAGTGCTATAAATTACAATAATTATCAAGTTAAAATATTTAAAAGACATACAATATTCGATTGACTCTCGAAATTCTATCATAGTTACATAAATTGGGATATAAGAAGTACAGTAACATATATTATTTAAAAAATACGTAAAAAATACTATAAATCACAATAATTAACTATATAAAAGATTTAATATGTGAGAACATAAAGTAGCTTGGGGTCGAAAAGCTAATTGACTGCTTCACCCTTCTATTTTTATTTAATTTTATATATGTATTATTGCATATAATTATTTGTATATATCATATTTATCTCTTTATTGTTGGAAATTGAGTCTATTTGTATTTAATACTCTTTCCGTTTATCTGAAAATTGTAAAAAAAATAATAATATAAATCACAATAATTAACTTAAAATTTTTTTAAACAAGTAACATATATTGGGCTTAGGGTCAAGTTTTAACAATGACAATTAAGTTCCTCAAAGTCTCACTTATTACTATTTGATACTAAGCTCTTCAAAGTCTCTCTTATTACTATTTGAGGACGTCCAAAAATGACAACTAAGCTCCTCAAAGTCCCACTTATTACTATTTGCGGATTTCTTCAGAATTACTTATATTTATTTAAAATTCACGTTAAAAAATTACTATAAATTACAATAATTAATTTTAAAATATTTAAAGGGCAAAATAAAAAAATGATTGATTCTCGAAATTCTATCGGTGCCGCACAAATTGGGACAATTATTTGAAAATGATATAAAAAGTACTATAAATCATAATAATTAGCAACTTAAAATATTTAAAAGACATAAAAAAATGGGAATGAGAGGAGCTTAGGGTCAGCTTTACAAAATTACAAATAAGCTCCTCAAAGTGATATAAATTATAATAATTAACAATTTAAAATATTTAAAAGACATAAAATGTTTGGTTGGCTCTCGAAATTTTATCATAGTTACATAAATTGGGACATAAGAAGTAACATATATTATTTAAAAATTACGTAAAAAATACTATAAATCACAATAATTAATAACATAAAATATTTAATATGTGAGAACATAAAATAGTATATGATCGAAAAGCAAATTGACTCATTCGCCCTTCTATTTTTATTTTGTGGCTATATATAAAGTAGTAAGTATTAGTGAAATCCAATTCATGTAATTTGACCAACGAAATCGATAATTTTTCTCTTCTCAAAATTCTATCAGTGTCGTATAAATTGGGACAATTATTTTAAAGTGATATAAAAAGTGTTATAAATTACAATAATTAACAAGTTAAAATATTTAAAAGACATAAAATATTCAGTTGGCTCTCGAAATTCTATCATAGTTACATAAATTGGGACATAAGAAGTAACATATATTATTTGAAAAATACGTAAAAAGTACTAATTAACAATATATCATATTTATCTCTTTATTATTGGAAATTGAGCTCAATTTCCTCTATTTGTATTTAATACTCTTTCCGTTTATCTAAAAATTATAAAAAATAATAATATAAATCACAATAATTAACTTAAAATATTTTTAAACAAGTAACATGTATTGGACTTAGAGTCAAGTTTCAAAAATGACAATTAAGCTCCTCAAAGTCTCACTTATTGCTATTTGATGTGTTTCAAAAATAATAATTAAGCTCTTCAAAGTCCATCTTACTACTATTTGAGGACGTCTCCAGAATTGCTTATATTTATTTAAAATTTACGTAAAAAAAGCTATAAATTACAATAATGCATAGTAAAAAAAATGATTGATTCTCAAAATTCTATCGGTGTCGCATAAATTGAGACAATTATTTGAAAATGATATAAAAAGTACTATAAATCATAATGATTAACAACTTAAAATATTTAAAAGACATAAAAAATGGGAATGAGAAGAGCTTAGGATCAACTTTCAAAAATTACAAATAAGCTCCTCAAAGTCTCACTTGTTATTATTTGAGGAGCTTAGGGTCAATCTGCGAAATGACAATTTTGCCCATCTACTTTCTCAGAATTACTTATATTTATTTGAAATTTACGTAAAAAAAACTATGAATCACAATAATAAATTTTAAAAATATTAAAATGCATAATAAAAAAAATTGACTGATTCCCGAAATTCTATCGGTGCCGCATAAATTCGGACAATTATTTGAAAGTGTTATAAAAAGTGTTATAAATTAGAATAATTTACAATTTAAAATATTTAAAAGACATAAAATGTTCGGTTGACGCTCGAAATTTTGTCATAGTTACATAAATTGGGACATAAGAAGTAACATATATTATTTGAAAATTACGTAAAAAGTACTATAAATCACAATAATTAACAACATAAATATTTAATACGTGAGAACATTAAGTAGCTTTGGGTCGAAAATAAATTGACTGGTGCACTGTTCTATTTTTATTTTGTGGCTATATATAAAGTAGTAAATATTAGTGATCCAATTCATGTAATTTGACTAAAGAAATCGATATTTTTTCTCTTCATTATTAGTTACACCTACTTTTTGAGATTTGTGTCTTACAATAAATCATAATACTAATTAACAACTTAAAATATTTAAAATCATACAGAAATTGATTGACCATCCAAATTTCATTTGTGTTGCATAAATTGGGATCAAGAAAACAATATATGTTGGGCCCGTGCTGGCACGGGCTCCCCGTATCTAGTATATAATAAGAGGGAATGTTTGAGAAGCTTAGGGTCAAGTTTCCAAAATGACCACTAAGCTCCTCAAAGTCCCACTTATTATTATTTAAGGACTTTTTCAAAATTATTTATATTTATTTAAAATTTACATAAAAAAATACTATGAATCATAATAATTAATTTTAAAATATTTAAAAGACATAATAAAAAAAATTGACTGATTTTCGAAATTCTATCGGTGCCGCATAAATTAGGACAATTATTTTAAAATGATATAAAAAGTGCTATAAATTACAATAATTAATAAGTTAAAATATTTAAAAGACAAACAATATTCGATTAACTCTCGAAATTCTATCATAGTTACACAAATTGGGATATAAGAAGTACAGTAACATATATTATTTGAAAAATACGTAAAAAGTACTATAAATCACAATAATTAACTATATAAAAGATTTAATATGTGAGAACATAAAGTAACTTGGGGTCAAAAAGCTAATTGACTGTTTCACCCTTCTATTTTTATTTAATTTTATATATGTATTATTGCATATAATTATTTGTATATATCATACTTATCTCTTTATTGTTGGAAATTGAGTCTATTTGTATTTAATACTCTTTCCGTTTATCTGAAAATTACAAAAAAAAAATAATATAAATCACAATAATTAACTTGAAATATTTTTAAACAAGTAACATATATTGGGCTTAGGGTCAAGTTTTAACAATGACAATTAAGTTCCTCAAAGTCTCACTTATTACTATTTGATACTAAGCTCTTCAAAGTCTCTCTTATTACTATTTGAGGACGTCCAAAAATGACAACTAAGCTCCTCAAAGTCCCACTTATTACTATTTGCGGATTTCTTCAGAATTACTTATATTTATTTAAAATTCACGTTAAAAATTACTATAAATTACAATAATTAATTTTAAAATATTTAAAGGGCAAAAAAAAAAATGATTGATTCTCGAAATTCTATCGGTGCCGCACAAATTGGGACAATTATTTGAAAATGATATGAAAAGTACTATAAATCATAATAATTAACAACTTAAAATATTTAAAAGATATAAAAAATGGGAATGAGAGGAGCTTAGGGTCAGCTTTACAAAATTACAAATAAGCTCCTCAAAGTGATATAAATTATAATAATTAACAATTTAAAATATTTAAAAGACATAAAATGCTTGGTTGGCTCTCGAAATTTTATCATAGTTACATAAATTGGGACATAAGAAGTAACATATATTATTTAAAAATTACGTAAAAAGTACTATAAATCACAATAATTAATAATATAAAATATTTAATATGTGAGAACATAAAATATTATAGGATCGAAAAGCAAATTGACTCATTCGCCCTTCTATTTTTATTTTGTGGCTATATATAAAGTAGTAAGTATTAGTGAAATCCAATTCATGTAATTTGACCAACGAAATCGATAATTTTTCTCTTCTCGAAATTCTATCAGTGCCGTATAAATTGGGACAATTATTTTAAAGTGATATAAAAAGTGTTATAAATTACAATAATTAACAAATTAACATATTTAAAAGACATAAAATATTCAGTTGCCTCTCGAAATTCTATCATCGTTACATAAATTCGGACATAAGAAGTAACATATATTATTTGAAAAATACGTAAAAAGTACTAATTAACAATATATCATATTTATCTCTTTATTATTGGAAATTGAGCTCAATTTCCTCTATTTGTATTTAATACTCTTTCCGTTTATCTAAAAATTATAAATAATAATAATATAAATCACAATAATTAACTTAAAATATTTTAAAACAAGTAACATGTATTGGACTTAGGGTCAAGTTTCAAAAATGACAATTAAGCTCCTCAAAGTCTCAATTATTGTTATTTGATGTGTTTCAAAAATAACAATTAAGCTCCTCAAAGTCCCTCTTACTACTATTTGAGGACGTCTCCAGAATTGCTTATATTTATTTAAAATTTGTGTAAAAAAAGCTACAAATTACAATAATGCATAGTAAAAAAAATGATTGATTCTCGAAATTCTATCGGTGTCGCATAAATTGAGACAATTATTTGAAAATGATATAAAAAGTACTATAAATCATAATGATTAACAACTTAAAATATTTAAAAGACATAAAAAATGGGAATGAGAGAAGCTTAGGGTCAACTTTCAAAAATTACAAATAAGCTCCTCAAAGTCTGCGAAATGACCATTTTGCCCATCTACTTCCTCAGAATTACTTATATTTATTTGAAATTTACGTAAAAAAAAAACTATGAATCACAATAATAAATTTTAAAAATATTAAAAATGCATAATAAAAAAAATTGACTGATTCCCCAAATTCTATCGGTGCCGCATAAATTCGGCCAATTATTTGAAAGTGGTATAAAAAGTGTTATAAATTACAATAATTTATAATTTAAAATACATAAAATGTTCGGTTAACGCTCGAAATTTTATCATAGTTACATAAATTGGGACATAAGAAGTAACATATATTATTTGAAAATTACGTAAAAAGTACTATAAATCACAGTAATTAACAACATAAATATTTAATACGTGAGAACATTAAGTAGCTTTGGGTCGAAAAATAAATTGACTGGTGCACTCTTCTATTTTTATTTTGTGGCTATATATAAAGTAGTAAATATTAGTGATCCAATTCATGTAATTTGACCAAAGAAATCGATAATTTTTCTCTTCATTATTAGTTACACCTACTTTTTGAGATTTGTGCCTTACAATAAATCATAATACTAATTAACAACTTAAAATATTTAAAATCATACAGAAATTGATTGACCGTCCAAATTTCATTTGTGTTGCATAAATTGGGATCAAGAAAACAATATATGTTGGGCCCGTGCTGGCACGGGCTCCCTGCATCTAGTTATCTAATAAGAACAAATTATCACCCCAAGCAACTTGCATCACACACTTTGGGTGGGTTTTTTTTCTGAACCCTATGTAAACACAAAATATTTCATGTATCGAATTGCCTTTTTTCAAATTACAAAATAATAAACACATACAAGTTTCAGCCAACAGGATTGAGAAAGATTCAACCAATTTGAACCGCTCAAGTTCTTTAAAACGTACTACTAGTAAAATGTAGTCTTGTATTTCTAAAATTGTGGACTCGATTTAATTCTATGTCGTTTTTATGTTTGAAGTTAAAGTTCAAACACATTGAAATAGTCCTTATTTTAATTAATATGGTACCAAGTGGGACAAAAAAAAATCAATGTTTGGATTTTCAAGGGATCTAGAAACTAATTAAATTAAAGTTGGGCGTGGGGGTGGGGTGGAGAAGGAATTTCATCCACAAGAAAACTTCCAAAAAGGAAAAATAATTTATGGTGAGCGTACGTACTTTCTATGATATTAGTTAGGTCCCTTATGACCATGTATTCTTGGTTACTTAGTATTAAGTAGTTAAAAGACAAACAAGATTATAGTGGGATCAGGATGATTTGGGATCCTTTCATCTTTAATTAAAGATTTATGCGTTTGAGCTTCTGAGATGAAAAAAATCATGTTGAGAGCTTGCTCACAAAAAAGAGCGTTATACTTCAATGCTTAAATTCAAATTTAGGAAGAGACCGATATGAATATCGGACACTGAATACAAAACAAAACAAAAAAATTAGGTATTTAAGGTTTCTTCTTTCTTAACAAGAGAAAGTCGATCTTTTTGGTTCATAAGAAAAGTCTTTTGTGAGCTTATACGAAATGAACATTTAATTTCTTGAAGTTTCAAAGTAGAGTTTAGAGATGAAAAATTAGGTTAGGCCAATGTTAAATGGGGTCAAGTAAGAGAAAAGTATTTTATTTATTTATTTTTAAAAAAAGAAGTTGATTCCTAATATGATAATTGACAATTGACATGTCACAGTTGGTAAAAGTGATTGTTTTAATTATGAAAAGAATAATAATTTCGAGATAAAGTGTTAGAATTATTTTTTGCCGTGTCTATTGAAGTTTTCACTCTAATATAAGTCATTCCGGTACTATTTATATCTTAATTATTATATATGTTATACACATTCAATAGAATAATAGTAATTAATTCTAGAATTATTAATTTCAAAATAAAACATAATAATAAGATAAAATGCTCTTGTCCAAAAGTCCTTTAAAGCAAAGATTAAAATTAAACATGAATGCTTATTCAAATTTATCTAGTGTAAAATCAAACACGCACTTACTTTATATTATATCGTATATATTTTGCTTTTAGTCAAATGAACCAACATCTACCAATATCTACTACATAAATAATCTCATCATTATTCAATTCCCGTTGTATAATCCTCCATTATAATCCAATATAACTTATTCTCAAATCAAATAAAACTCGTAAGACACGTTTGATTATAAACAATTTATTTATATCTCCGTGGGACAATTCATATTATATATTTTCCACATAATAATTCTCATATTATTATTCACCGCTTAATAACCTATGCATTACCGTTCTTGTATAACAAAAGCATATGGCCACATGAGCCCTATAATGATATATATACATATTACTATCAAAGGATGTGATAATGCAGTGGATGAGACTGTTCCTTTTTTAATCAGAGATTTCAATTTCAAGTCATGGATATGAAAAAATCTTTGGTAAAGAGCGCTATCCGCTGCAAATTCAAATTAATCGAGCTCCAATACAAATACCGAACGCCAAATATGAAATAGATATATTACCTTTATACATATTGACTCAAAAGGAAGTTTAGAAAGCTGCCAATAATATATAGAATGACTGTGTAATTGGAATATCTGTTCACCCTGGCACTATCACAAAAAAGCAATTAGAAAAAAAGTTAGAAATAATTACTATACATTATATTAGATTCTTATTTACACGAGATTTGGATTTGCTCTTTGATTCTCTTTCACTTGGCTTCGTCTCTTTCTTTTTTCTTATACTATAGAATCACGTTTTATTATATTATTATACACATCTCTAATTTATAAATAAAAGATTTAAAAAAAAAATTAGTTTGCTTAAATTTGTTTCCAATCAAACTAAGACGCGTAAAATAAAATTGAAGGAGTAACTAACATTTTGTGACAACAAATGTGAACTTAGTATCATTTTGAGTCAAAAGTAATAAAAATATGCTGGCAATTGCTCTTAAATAACTACATCCAAACAAATAAGGTAAATTGTGTCCAAAAAATATTACTAATATTGAGCTTAATTCAACCTTGAAAAGTAGTCTATAAAAAAAGAATTGTCTAAAATTATATACTGAGGTAACGACAACGCGTTCTCTTAATCAATAAATGGAACACTTAACACCTCCTCCCTATTCCCCTAAAAGAAAATAAACGTTGAACTCGAATCATCAAATTTAAAAAATAGCGTATAAGGTGAGTATTGTCCAAGCATAGATAATGAAACAAAAACTTATCACTCAACCAGTGCGGAATTTATATTTTAACTATTTCTTATAGGATTTTATAGGGATTTACGTCGAACTTCCAACCACTTTTCATATACTTTATTCTTTGGGTATAGGTGGGTAGGAAGGAAAATTAGACAAAAGAAAAGGATTGAAAACTAATGCAAATTAAATTAAAACAACAACATACCCAGTGTATTCTCATCAGGTGGGGTGTGGGGAGGGTAAAGTGTACGCAGTCCATACCACTACCTCAGATGAAGTAGAGAGGTTGTTTCCGATAGACCCTCGGCTCAGAACAGATAACAATAACAGACAAAAACACAAAAACAAACAACAAAAAGAGATAACACAGCGCTAGGTGATACAAGAAGCAAGACACCCACAGGGTAATACTATAGACTATTCATTCGGAAATCACAAACATCACCAAAGCCACGCGAATAAGAATCTGCCAAAAAAAAACAAGCACAGATACAAATAAACACTCCTTCCTACTAATACGGACGTCTTCCTACTCCCTAACCCTCTATCCTAATCCGCACCCTCCACACCTTCCTATCGAGGGTCATGTCCTCTGTAAGCTCTAACTGCTCCATGTCATGCCTAATCACCTCCCTCCAATATTTCTTCGGCCTACCTCTACCCCGCCTAAAACCATCCACAGAAAGCCATAAAATTAATGAGAGAATCAACACACTCTCGTACACATATCTCTTTCCAAATTCAGAAATAGGATATCAATTTATAAAGACCAAAACTTAAAATAAATTGAAAACTTAAAATAAAGGCCAAAACTTGAATTAAGGAAAATAAATACGTTCTTGACCAAGTTGTTATTTGAAAGAATGGGGTTATGGATTGTAGAAGACAATAAAGAAGACATATGACATGTGATGTGGCACATGTACCTAATCAATTGACAAACCTTATGCTATTTTTGGCTGACTTTCTCCCATAACCAAAGGCTATAATGCAACCAATACAGTTCGTGATTTAAAATAAGTACTCCTTCATTCTGATCTCGAGGTTTAGATTCGAGTCCTGTAGGATACAAAATCGTTTTTATTGGGAAACAATTTACCTCCTAATGTGGGACTTTTCGATTCTAATTCAAATCCAAACAAATCTTAATGCGGATATCAAATGTCGGGCGAAAAAGAAGAGGAAGGCCATAATTAAAACACAAAAACCTCATCACAAATTAAAAAACACATCACATGGTAACTGTCCCATTTCCCAACAAATGGTACCATCCGTACTATACCGTAACACCTCATACTTCAATTATAAAAAGATTTTCTTAATAGTTCTTGCAACCTTTTAGTGTTTCTTGATTGAACTTTCTAACAGTTTTTTTTACAACTAGCTAGCAATAAACTTGTTCTTATTCTTTGATGTTCACCATCAGCCAGTTCATGAGACAAAAGTGATGGCCAGGGTGTTAAGAAATAGTATCAAAAGAATCCAATCAAATTGAAAATTAAATCAAACTGCACTACACAAAAAATTATCTTTAGCGGCAATAGCTTAATTACCGTTAAATATATGTTTTAGTGGCATTTACTAATGATAATTACATTGTAGCTTTCTTTGTAAATGTCCCTAAAGTCTATAGCGACATTGGATCCAATGACATTTAACTAATGCCGGTAAAAATTTTAACATTCTTGTTAAAGTGCATATTTATTACCGCTAAAGGTTGTTTTTGTTGTAGTGCTGACGTAAAAAAATTGACATATTATTTGACCTGATTTGGCTTGGGGGTTAAATTTAAAAAGATCAATGATATTTAGTCTGGTTTATAGTATTTATTTACTAGGAGTCTGTGTGTGGACGCATACATATTTTTTTACAAAAACCTATTACATATTTTTAGGCATAGACGGATTTAGGATTTTCACTAAGTGAGTCAAAATATGAAAGAATAAATATACGAAGAAGTCAAAAAGAATTCAATATCTACTATATATACGTAAAAGATAATTTTAACAGTGTAATTTTTTGTCCAGGAAATTCGTGTTCGCCCCATAATACTTGGTTGAATTTTGTATTATTTTATATTGAATTTAATTAGGAACAATATATTCGTTGTTTTAGTCATTAAGGTTACTAAGTAAGTATTAAAACATATGTGAATCTATACCTATTTCCGCCCCTAGCCATAATATACTTGGTTGAATTATTCTGTAATATTAATTTGGATGTCTTAAATTGATCACAGACACATCTGTTCGTGAAAGAGCATGACTATTCTGAAAAGTCATCTATCTAATTCTATAAATATAAGGCTCTCCTGAAGTAGCTTTGAAAAAAACTGTAGTATATTAATTAGGCTTTATTGGATCCTTAAAGAAATTATTTATAACCACATAAAAAATATACGAGCAATATTTCTTTAAGAACGGTGCTATTACATCAAAGTCTTTCTTCTTCAATTTTATCTTCCTATTTTTTCTAATATATATAAAAATCAATTTTCATGTATTTCAATCATGCAAGTGGACTATGCTTTGTCAATCTACTGGATATCTTTTTATTTTGTTTTATTTTGTGGCTAAGGAGATGAATGGCCAGCAGGGCTACTCTTTTTATTCACTTGTTACTTAGTGATATTCAGTCGGCGGATATATGATTCATCACATGCACATCTAAATAAATATATTAAATTTCAACTAAGGAAAAAAATTAATATATGCACTAAACAATAATATATACATGATACGCATATCATTATGTTTAGATAACTTTATATCACTTAATTATGTTAAAATGAAAACTTTAAGAATATTACAAACATTTGAATGAAACAATTTGAAAGGAGCTTTGGAGTAACTGGTAAAATTGTTGTCATATGACCAGGAGGTCATGGATTCAAGCTGTGGAAAATAGTCTCAGAAATTCAAGATAAGACTGCATACAATAAATCCTTGTGGTTCGGCCCTTCCCTAGACCGCCCGTTGTGCAACGGGATGCCCTTTTTCATTGTTAAAACCATAAAACTCTGGTAAAAAGGAATGTTAAACTATAACCTATAATGTAGCTAAAGAGTTTCTTACACTATGAATATATAGTTGAACTACTTGTGATATACACATATGAATATAGCAGGTTGGTTACTATTTCCAACGCATCGCTGGTTAATAATTATATATTATAAAAATTAATTTGCAATTAACTAATAAGTAATTTGATTGTGTAAATATTTTTTTTACAGTATCATACCTAAAACTTAAAACTTATCATATATAATAAGTGGTGATCCGTTTGGACGACCAAACGGATCTCCACCGTCCACCTGTCCCCTTCATCCGACGGATCTGATTCGTTCCTCCACCTCTTGGTCCTAATTAATTATTTTAGCTCATTTCGGTATTAGAAAATTAATAATATTTAATTAAAAAGAGTAAATAAATACAAAATGATGAATTAAGGGACGGACCCACCTGCTTCAATCCCGTGATTTTACTATATCACCCCTAATTAATTATTATAAGTCGTTTAAGTATTAGAAAGTTGATAATATTTAATTAAAAAAAAGTAAAATAGACACAAAATGATAAATTACATTACGTACAAAATGATGAATTAAGGGACGAACCCACCTGCTTCAACCTGGTGATTTTACTATATCACCCCTAATTAATTATTATAAGTCGTTTAAGTATTAGAAAATTGATAATATTTAATTAAAAAAAAGTAAAATAGACACAAAATGATAAATTACATTACGTTAAAAAGTAAATCTTGACCGTCCACCTCCCCCTTTGATCCGACGGATCTTATCCGTTCCTCCACTTCTTAGTCCTAATTAATTATTTTAACTCATTTAGGTATTAGAAAATTAATAATATTTAATTAAAAAAAGTAAATAAATACAAAATGATAAATTAAGGGACAAATCCACCTGCTTCAACCCGGTGATTTTACTATATCACCCCTAATTAATTATTATAAGTCGTTTAAGTATTAGAAAATTGATAATATTTAATCATCCCTTTTAATAAGTGTGGGTCTTTGGTATGACCAAAAAGATTTCGGCCGTCCACGGCCTTTGATCAAACGGATCTTATCCGTTCCTCCACCTCTTGGTCCTAATTAATTATTTTAACTCATTTAAGTATTAAAAAATTAATAATATTTAATTAAAAAAGGTAAATAATACAACATGATGAACTATGGCACCAACCACCTGCTTCAACCCAGTAATTTTACTATATCACCCCTAATTAATTATTATAAGTCATTTGAGTATTAGAAAATTAATAATATTTACTTAAAAAAAGTAAATAAATACAAAATGATAAATTAAGGGACAAACCCACCTGCTTCAACCCGGTGATTTTACTATATCACCCCTAATTAATTATTATAAGTCGTTTAAGTATTAGAAAATTGAAATTTAATCATCCCTTCCCTTTTAATAAGTGTGGGTCTTTGGTATGACCAAAAAGATCTCGGCCGTCCACGGCCTTTGATCGGACGGATTGGTCCTAATTAATTATTTTAACTCATTTAAGTATTAGAAAATTAATAATATTTAATTAAAAAAGATAAATAAATACAACATGATGAATTATGGCGCCAACTCACCTGCTTCAACCCCGTGAATTTACTATATCACCCCTAATTAATTATTATAAGTCGTTTGAATATTAGAAAATTAATAATATTTAATTAAAAAAAGTAAAATAGACACAAAATGATACCTTTTAATAAGTGTGGATCTTTGGTATGACCAAAAAGATCTCGGCCGTCCACGGCCTTTGATCGAATGGATCTTATTCGTTCTTCCACCTCTTGGTCTTAATTAATTATTTTACCTTCTCCATTTACTAATGTGATATAATTAAAAGTTATTTAGGTATATTAGACCCGCGTTGCATCTTCACGTGTTGCTCACATATTACTTTATTTTACTCCCAATCTACTCTCCACTTTCTCACTCATCTCTATCACTTTCGCTTGGATATCATTATTTACATCTATTACATCATAAAATTGTCAGGTCAAAAATTATTTACGTATCGTAAGAAAATAATGATTAGACACCCGTGCGGAGCATGGGCACCCTTATCTAGTAGAATAAATAACTCTATAAAAAATAAACAGTAGATTGGAGGATGTATCCATATTCCACATGGGAGGGGGTCATCCAGGCTATGGAACATGGAGATTGAAATAATTGGTTGGAATCAGAAACACATGGTATTGCTTTTAATTTCTCAACAGTAGTATGTCTATGTCTACTAGTATTTATTAGAGCTGAGTCTGACCACTTATTCATTCATTTATTGCCATTTCACAACTCAATGAGTGGTTATACTTCCCAAAACTAAGCTCATGTTCAAGCTACAAATACTCCCTACATTTCATACTCCGTCCGTTAGTTGTGTCCAGGGGATTCAAAATCTATATATATACTACATAAAAAACAAAAAAATTACCTTATATATATACATTATAAGATTTTACTAGTCGAGGGGGTTCAATGAACACCCTCCCCACCCCCTAGATCCGCCCTGCCCTTTGTCCATATTATTTGTCTACTTTTCCCTTTACATGCTCTTTAAAATTAAAAACTTATAAATAAGAAGAGCACTTTTATTAATTTATCCATAAATACCAAAGGGAGTATCATTGAATTTATCCCTTGATTTTTTGAATTGTACATCTATTTTTTAATATAGTGAACGAAGGATGTATAAGAATTATACAAGAATTTTCCTCTCAAAAGATAATAAATGAAGTCATTATCTACGAGCTCAAGTCGAAAAAAATTATAAGTGAAAAAATAATTTTATTCAGAAAACTTAATTTTGACAAATTGAAGTTCATGGCCAACACAACTATTCCAAATACTTTTTCAACTTCAACAAAATTATGTCCAAATAGTTACTACCCATGGAATGGCAAGTTAGAGCCTTTTTTTTTTTTTGGATATACCAACTGTAGCCTCGGGAACATTTTAAGTTAAAGATGTTGGCTAAGAGAATTTTTTTCCTAAAATTAATTTTCTCCTATTTGAAAGCCTACGTTCTTACTATTCCAATATACACGTAAACACGGCTTGGGACCATTTAGTTAGTGGAATGTCACAAAGAGATAGTATGGTCTACTTTTCAAATCTCCAAGATTTGATTGTACCCTATGGGACTATCACTAATTCATTATTCATTGGGGGTGGGGTGGGGGGATATTAATGAAGTTCGTTTTATGGAAAGACAGATTCAAGACTTTAAGCCAAGAGCCTCTTGTGGCCAAGTACAACAACAACAAACCCAGTGTAATCCCACCAAGTGGGGTCTGGGGAGGGTAAGATGTACGCAGTCCATACCACTACCTCGAACGAAGTAGAGAGGCTGTTTCCGATAGAACCCCGGCTCAGGACTAGTATACAAAATAACTCCTAACAAGTTCAAGAACCTCTTGTGACACTTTGATGGATACGTCATACATATGGTTATGATGATATGCCATCAGAATGGCTAAAGCCTAATGATTCTTATGTCTTGACATGATTATCCTAATCATAGCTAAGTACAACAACAACATACCCGGTGAAATCACACTGATAGGGTCTGGAGAGAGTAGAGTCTGCAAACCTTACCACTACCTCGTAGAGGTAGAGAGACTGTTTCCGAAAGACCCTCGGCTCAAGTGCAACAAGTCCAAGTACAAAGGAGGAAACAGTGAAGAAAACATGGCAACTAACAAAGGAAGCAGTGCAAAGCCTACAAGAAGGGGACAAGAACAACAACAAAATAGCGCGATAAATCTAACATATTAAACAACAGATGATGATAGATAGCAAAAGCAAAAACTACGATAATACGGCTAGTACGACAAATACCAACAAACCTAATTATAGTTAAGTAATACTAAAATCATGCATTAAGTAACCATAGTTAAGCTATAAAAGTGCAAGTAAAACACATCATCCTTTTACTGATTTGATGTAAACACGAAATGTTGGTAAAAACAGGTTTCCATAGATGTCACGTACTTGAAAGTACACAAGTGAACGAGTAACACACAGAGATAGGCCCAGGACAATCTGGCAGCACAAGAGGAAAACATGACTTGTCATAACCATCATATCATCATCTATTTTCCCAACCTTCTAAACAATGCATGCATCATGACCAGTAAGGCTGTGGGGAAACATTGCAATGTCACCGAACATTGCAATCTTCCTTGTTTATAAGCTATAACCAGGGACCAGTATAGCAATGTCACCTCAAATATAGACACTTACTTTTCACTCAACACCATACTTGCAATCTTAAGAAGTCAGGGCCATCCGCCAAACTATCATAAAAGAGCTCCAGCACAGCACATGCATCCGCCCTTCTTCACCTTGTACAAACACGGTTTTACAGTTAACCTAACAGCTTATAGCTCCCCTGGTGCCCTACTGCACCAGGTGCTTGGATTGTGTTACGTGATCCGCGTACAAAATCCTACCCAGTACAAGTAGTAGAGAAGGATATAGTACCCCAATAAAAGGGAAAAACAAACCGAAACGGATTTAATGGATTTTGTAATAAGTTAAAGATGTTTATCATCTTCTATCAGTACATTATGCAGGAAAAAGGAAAGAGACCAAGAAAAGAATGGAGGGATTCAATGTCCAACATATAATGGACATTGAACCAACTAAACGCAAGATCCTAGTGCATTTGCATCCTGATCAGACCTAAAATCACAAGCAACAGAAGAGAAGTGCTTGCATTAACGCCATATATATTCTATCGACCAAATAATGTGGAGGGACAAAATTAGTCCTCCACCACCCAAACTCCAAAGAAAATCCATATTGTCCCTAAACATTGAAACTACTAGACCTTCCTAGTATTCACAGTTTCAATTGCAAGCAATAAGCATGTCCTATATTTACATCCAACATCTGCACTATCTACCTGTGTTCATATGGCCATCCCTGGTAATCTGAATACCTATGTTCATATGGTCACCCCTGGCAAACTGAACCAAAAGACGATCATGAAGATCCTCCAAGAACCCTCCTGAGATCACATTTCTGTGCTTCTGTGAGCCTTGTTGGATACTTAACATCCATCTTGATTCTCAAATTTCCTTTTTTCCGAGGCTCTTTGGAAATTGGCATCCCTTCATTTGGTACAACTATCTCATGCCCAGATTTGACAATGTCAGTCACTGGGATAATGAGATTTCTCCCATCCAGTGTCGTCAACTCCAGCGTTTTTCCCGTGAGAGCTTCAAGAAGTGAAATCTCTTGATTGACAGTAAGGTCATTACCATCTCTTGCATAGACATGATGAGGTTTTTCCTCGATTACAAACACCAGATCTGCTGGAATGATACCAGGTTCCTCATTTCCTTTTTCAGGAAATGTTACCTTGGTTCCTTTCTTCCAACCAGGTTTAATGTCAATGGTCAATATCTCCTCTAGAGTTCGAAGCTTCCTGCAATAGAAGTATAAACATATCACAACAAAGTAAAACATGATCCGGATAATCCGTCACAATCAATAATATTGATGAACATCCTAAAGGAAATGAAATTACAGAATGTATAGTCAAATTGTCATCACATAGCACATAGTAGTCAAGCTGTCAACAAACTTCTCTATAGGTCGAAAGATATACAAAATAAATGAAACTATAAATGACATAAACATAAATAAAATACAAACATCTCATGTTGAAAAACAGAGGCTAGTGAATTACAAAAATTATGTTCCAACAGGGAAGTTCATTTCTTGATGGAGTGTCACCATTATTACTCTACACCACAAGAATGTTGGCTAATAGTCAAAGATTAGCTACCCAACCGAGATTATTAATACTTAACGAACAATTTACATTCATACTGATACCATAGCCAAATCCAAAGCAACATAAACCATTTCATATAATAACCCATTTCTTATCCCAATTTCTTCTGCTGAGTGCTGACTTCAGCTAAAAAGACCACCTTAAACAACAGATTACCCAATGTTTGGCAAATGTTGTCCACACTCTCAGATGTCCAATCCTAGGTGTGGGGGAGGGTGTTAAGTGTCTCACGTTGATGGAGGAAATGGGTTGTCTTCTTATATGGTTTTGGACAATACTCACTTCTTGAGCTAGTTTTAGGTTTGAGGTAGGCCCGAATTCAATTTTTTATCCAGTACCATTTCACTCTCTGTGTATGAGGGAAGACTGCAACAGACAAAGTTAAAGATAAATTATACGAGGTTCTGAAAGAATTTTTTCAATTCAAATAAGATGTGATTTAGGAGTCTAAAGGAATTTGTGCAACCAAGAATTGCAAATATAAGTATTTGAAATAGCAACAATCATCCTAGCGGTAAAGTCACGACTTAGTAGAATTTATACTTGCAAAAAAAGATGTATATCACATCTAAGGACGGAAAGAAGGAGCAGAAGACCAAAGTTGCCCACACCTAAAAATTAAACCAAGAAATTCCAAGAGTATTGGCATCTCATAATTCACCTAGGGATGTGTACAAATCAAAGGTACAAAAGGCGAGTTTAGAAAACTCAGTTCAGTAAACAGTACCAAAAAATCAAAGAGACTTTCTAATGTTTTGATGTGATTTTCTTCATACAACTGTGGATAATGACAGTTGCAGCTAAACAGTGCCATGTGTGTTCATAAAGAGGCTGTTTGACTTAGAGAAATCCATAAAAGAACAGAGATGAAGACAGATAAAGAAGAGGTGTGTGAATGAAAATGAAAAAAAAAAGGTCAAATGTGAATCGTCATAACCAATGAAATTTTCCGCAAGGATTTAGCATATAAACAGGCCTTTCATGGGTAACAACCTTAAGAAAAACAACATGCCTCTGATTCTGACGCTGATCTCAAAAAACAGATTCAAAATGAATTAGTTTTAGACTTCTAGAGACTAGCTTTCTCATAGACCAAGGAAGAATTGGGAAGACGTGATTAGACAGGATATGGCGCACCTTCAGCACACCGAGGACATTGACCCTATACAGAAGAGCATGGAGGTCGAGGATTAGGCAGAAGATTAGTAGGAAGTTGAGGGATTTCCCTCTTTTAGGAGGGGGCATGGTTTTAGTTTAGAGCACTTTATCTGCTCTCACTTCTCCATACCATTATTATTATTATTATACATTACCTTATTCTTCAATAGTAGTGCTGTTTTTTCTTTTACATTGGCCATCCACATATCCTTACTATTTTTGTCGTCAAAATTTTTCTTTTCTTTGATAGTTTCATCTCAATTCTTTATTCTTGTATATTTTTTTATTTTTTTTAATAACCGTGTTGTCCGGGCCAGCTTGCGCGCACCTTGACTAATTCCACGGGATACCTGCCACCTCCCACCAGCAACAGACACCAGGTAACTCTGTCCACCAAGGCTAGAGTCTATCGGAAACAGCCACTCTACCCCTCAAAGGTCCCCTACCTTCGCATCTTGGTGGTAGAAGTGAAGCATCACCTAAGCTAGAGGAAAGACTAAAAAGGGACTCACCCAAACTCAGCCAACCTTTAACAACACTGCAAACTGAGCTGATAATGGAAACAAGATACCTTGATTTGCTTTTCAGTTTAGTCCCAATTAACTATGCAATCTTTTCTGAATAGTGTGAATATTGAATGTATTTGAGGTCACAAACACATTATGTCACTGCAAAATTGGGTGACTAAAGTACTTCCACTTGCTGGAAAGTATTTGGGGTGAAGTTATGGAGGCATGCATGACACAACACTAGATATGTATTAATCTATTTTTAGTCATTAATATTTGCATAACATTACAGTCCTTGTCCCTCTCCTCTTACTCCCCCACCCCCAAACTCTCTCTACTTCCCTCTTTGTTCTTTCTTTCCCGTCAACAAAAAGTTATTAAAACTAATGATGTTACCTATACCGCCAAACAGGACAATATAGGTTCTTATTAAATAGTACCTATTTTGTTATTGACACACTAATGCATGGTTAAGAATTGGCACCACATTTAGACTGCATATACCAACAATGCTTGAAAAACTAGCATATCTTTAGCCACAAGACTGACACAGTAGTTACTGAAGGATCTATCATATTTATTTATTATTATTTTGATAAGGTAGGATCTAGCATATTTATTTTTGATACATTATAAAGTCATTTATGTTCTCTGCTTGTTATACTGTTATTTGTCCTGAGCCGGGGTTCTATCAGAAACAGTCTCTCTACTTCATTTGAGGTAGTGGTATGGACTGCGTACACTTTACCCTCCCCAGACCCCACTTTGTGGGAATACACTGGGTATGTTGTTGTTGTTGTTGTACATTATACAGTCATGTTCAAATCATTAACAATTTTCCCTCCCACTAGGGCTTGGACATTGGACTAGCTCGGAAACAAACCTCAATCTGATCAATCGACGACACCTCAACCAAATCAGTTGGAGTCAACCATATGAAACCTCTGTATCCGTTCCATTCTATTCAAACTTATTTTGTTCTAATACTAAATAATTTGTAATTCAAAAGCAAAATAGGAGTTACCTAAATCTTAAACTCTACACGTGGATTACATTAATACCAACTAGTTGGTCACGTCTATATAGTCTCTTTTCCCTATCGTATAACAATATATGGTAAGTAATTTCAATCGGTAAAAAGGTTATAAATAGCATCTGTATAAGATTACGAAGTGATTGGCATAATGTTAGCCTCAATATTTGCAAAAGTACTTGGATTTTTTTGGATAAGGACTTTGGTTTACTTAAATGATTTATCTCATAAGGGCTATTCCACACATATTTACAAAGTTCTTCAACCTTTGTTTAGTTTAGTAATTGATGGTATATGGACTCGCAATGCTGGTCCATGAGGTTTTGGATGAGGTGGTGAGAGAAGTCCCAGGCACTGAGAAGCTTTTCGTAGGTGGTGATTTCAATGGGCATATCGAGTCTTTATCGGGAGGCTATGACGATGTGCATGGAGGTTTTGGTTTCGAGAAAAGGAATGAAGGAGGAGTCTCACTTTTGGATTTTGCTAGGGCCTTTGGGTTGGTGGTAGTGAATTCGAGCTTCCAAAAGAAGGAGGAGCACCTTATTACCTTTCGTAGTTTGGCGGCCAAGACTCAAATAGACTTTTTGCTCCTTCAAAAGGGTGATAGAGCGTTATGTAAAGACTGTAAGGTCATACCTAGCGAGAATCTTTCGACCCAACATAAGCTTTTGATGATCGATTTGGAAATTAAAAAGGACAGAAAGAAGAGGGGTGGGGACAAGCGACCCAGGATTAAGTGGGGTAGCTTGACTGTGGCTAGTGCTTTGGAGATAGGGGAGAAGTTGACGACTAAGGGAGCCTGGGAGAGTAGAAGGGGATGTGGATAATATGTGGGAGACGACTGCTAGTTGCATCAGGGAGACAGCTCGAGAGATGTTGGAGAGGCCGATCTGGCAAGCACCGGGGGACTGGTGTTGGAACGAAGAAGTTAAAAGGAAGGTGGAAACCAAGAAGGTGGCTTATGTGAAGTTGATGGAGAGCAAGGATGAAGAGGAGGAGGACGAATAGGGAGGAGTATAAGTTAGCTAGGAAAGAGTCTAAGTTAGCGGTTACGGCGGCTAAAACAGCTGCTTTCGAGAGCTTATATGAGGCTTTAGAGAAGAAAGGCGGGGATAAGAAGTTGTATAGGCTTGCCAAGGCTAGGGAACAGAGGGTTCGTAACCTTGACCAAGTGAAGTGTATCAAGGGGTAGGATGGCAAGGTATTGGTGGAGGACGCCCTCATTAGGAGGAAGTGGCAGTCTTATTTTCATGGACTTTTGAACTACGAGGGGGACAAAGGCATTGTGTTGGGGGACTTGGAGCACTCAGAGAGATGTCGCGATTACGGTTATTGTAGGCGTATTAAGGTTGAGGAGGTCAAAGGAGCTATTCGTAGGATGCGTAAGGCGAATGGGTCAGACGAGATTCCAGTGGTTTTTTGGAATAGCACTGGAGGGGCAGGTATGGAGTGGCTGACAAAGTTATTTAACATCATTTTTAGGATGGCGAGGATGCCCGAAGCTTGGAGATGGAGTACAATGATTCCATTATATAAGAACAAGGGGGACATTCAGAATTGCAACAACTACAGGGGTATTAAGTTATTGAGTCATACTATGAAGGTTTGGGAAAGGATGGTAGAGTTGAGGCTGAGGAGGATCGTGAATATTTTCGAGAATTAGTTCGTTTTCATCATAGGTCGCTCGACTACCAAGGTCATTCACCTAGTGAGGAGATTAGTGGAGCAGTATAGGGAGAGGAAGAAGGACTTACACATGGTGTTTATCGATTTTGAGAAGACGTACGACAAAGTCCCCAGGGAGGTTCTGTGGAGGTGTTTGGAAGCTAAAGGTGTGCCCATGGCGTACACTAGGTCGATTCAGGACATGTACGACGGTGCAAAGACTCGTGTGAGAACGGTGGGAGGAGATTCAGAACACTTTTCTATTTTGACAGGGTTACACTAGGGATCGACTCTTAGTCCGTTTTAATTCGCCTTGTTGATGGATGTTTTGACGCAACATATTCACGGGGAGGTGCCTTGGTGTATGTTATTTGCTGATGATGTAGTTCTAATTGACAATACCCGGGAAAGAGTTAATGATAAGTTGGAGGTTTGGAGACAGACCCTAGAGTCTAAAGGGTTTAGGTTGAGCAGGACCAAGACAGAGTACTTAGAGTGCAAGTTCAATGATTTGATGCATGAGGTTGACGTGGTAGTGAAGCTGGATACCCAGGCCATTCGAAAGAGAGATAGTTTCAAGTATCTTGGGTCTATGATTCAGGGGAATGGAGAGATTGACGAGGATATCACGCATCGTATTGGTGCAGGGTGATTAAAATGGAGGCTCGCTTTGGGTGCTCTGTGTGATAAGAAATTGCCTCCTAAGCTTAAAAGCAAGTTTTACAAAGTAGCAGTCCGTCTGGTTGTGTTGTATGGAGCGGAGTGTTGGCCAGTTAAGAACTCCCATCCAAAAGTTGCAGGTGGCGGAGATGAGGATGTTGAGATGGATGTGTGGTTTACTAGGAGTGATAGGGTTAGAAATGAGATTATTCGAGAGAGAGTGGGAGTGGCCTAGATGGAAGACAAGATGCGGAAAGTAAGATTGAGATGGTTTGGGCATGTGATGAGGAGGTGCACGGATGCTCCAATTCGGAGGTGTGAGAGATTGGCTATGGATGATTTCAGACGGGATAAAAGTAGGCTGAAGAAATATTGGAGGAAGGTGATCAGACATGACATGGAGCAGTTACAGCTTACGGAGGACATGACCCTTGATAGGAAGGTGTGGAGGATGCGGATTAGAGTAGAGGGTTAGTGAGTAGGAATGCGTCCTTACTTGTAGGAAGGAGTACTTTGTGTGTAGTTGTGCCTGTAGTCGTAGTGTTATGCGTATGTCTTGTAGCTTCTTGTTCGTGGCGTTTTGGTGATATTTGTGATTGGGTCATCCCATTCTGTTGTTTGTTTTTATATTTGCTATACTGATATTTGTCCTGAGCCGAGGGTCTATCGGAAATAGCTTCTCTACTTCATCTGAGGTAGTGGTATGGACTGCATACATTTTACCCTCTCCAGACTCCACCTTGTGGGAATACACTGAGTATGTTGTTGTTGTTGTAATGCTGGTCCGTGAGATGGTCAAGGACTTCGGAATGACAACAAGACAAGCATTGAGCACGAGAAGGTTCTTATCACTTCGAGCATCTCTACATGACAATCATTGACGCCAGGAAAGCTCAAAGAAGATGACTACATAGGAATGAATTTAACAAATATGAGGAACACCAGGTACGATTCATTTCGAAGAAAGGATGCATCAGTTACTTCGATTGAAAACCATTTAGAAATCTTCCACAAGTTTTTCATTTTTTGCATATCTTTGGTGAGAGGATCGTCTCTTTTTTAGCAAATTGTCTTTCATAATTTTTTTGGGAAAAGAATAATTGTCTCACCCTCAAAGTCCGCAAATTGACCACCTAACATTTTAACTATCTCCGGGGCATCTTGCGAACCTAATTTGAAGCTACGCAATTAATCCATTGGGAACAGGATGCATGCATGCTGGAGTCACCTGCGGACTTTGGTTGGAATGCTTTTACTTCGTGTAACTCAAGGACATATTGTCCTCTACTGCGACAAAAAGAAAAAGTACTCATACATCTCTTACAGGACAAGGTTAACGTGTTATTTGGAGAGTGTGTCCTTAGTGTATTGTATTACTTTAAATACGATATTTGGAGATATTTTATTTTAAAGTCACATAACCAACACTGCTTATGTGAGGCTCTTTTATTACTTGACAAGTGGACTTGTGAGTCCCACTTGCTTACTTTAAGACATAAAAGTAAAAAAGACAACTTAAAAGTCTACATTAATCCAATTTAAACTAAGCGCCAAAATACATATAGTAATATATAAAATAAAGTAAAAATGGTAATGAAATAAACAATATGCTAAATACATGTGATAATTATGTGGAAAAAGTATGTTAAATGATAATTAAATATGCCAACATTTGAAATTAAGAGTGATTATTTAGAAAAGTAATCCACTACCCTACTAGTATAATACATATGGACATTTAAAGAATCATAAAGTAAGAAAAAAAAATCAAAAAGGCATTAGCGTCATTATACTGTAGACTAATACAATTCAAAATAAAACTAAAGTATTTACACATAAATAATAGTAATAGATAATTTTTAACCAAAAAAATAATAACTGATATAAACTAAATCAAGTATTATCATTCTCTAAAACAACGTTCACACTTAAAGTTCACAGTGACAGCTTGCAAGTCTCCATATTAATTTTTGGGTACATAATACTTTGCTTCTCTTGTTCTTCAACACAACGGAATTGAATTCAAGTGCGGATCTTTTTTTAATGTTTAATTTATTGTATTACTTATTTTGGCGCTTAATTAAAATAGGATAAATGTAAACTTTTAAGTTGTCTTTTTTTTAGTTTTATGTTTTCATAAGCAAGTGGGACCCACAAGTCCACTTGTCAAGTAACAAGGGAGCCTCACATGAGTAATGTTGGTTATGTGACTCATAAAATAAAATTCCTCCCATATGTGTCATGATGTAACTAAAACTTTACTCTATCGTATCGTTAAATTCGTTGTTATGCAAGAAAGAGAAGATACATTTCTCATAAAAACTATTCCTTATGTGCTCCCAGGGGTTAGTTTAATTGACAAAGGTTGGGGAACTTGTGTCTTAAGTCACAGGTTCAAGCCCCGCTCCAAGCGACTGTATAATTTAGGTGTATTCAATCACTGAGCTTTTTGTGGACATGGACACTGATATACTTGTTAGAACCTGACGTAACCACTACATGATCTTTGTGCTTTTTTGTTTAGCAGAACCTATCGACAGACACCGAAAGTTGGTACGACTTTTCACTTAAACACTTCCAGTAAGCCCTGTACATTTTAAACACCTGTAGTAGGCTCCCGCTGTGTCATTTTGACATTTTTTGCTGACATGGCAAAGTGAATGTGATACACTAACTAATAGCACATGAGAGGCTTATTTAGTCAATTTTTATTTTATTTTTTCACTTCTTCTTCCTCATTCTCCAGCCACTACCTCTCCCACATTTCCCCAAGCTTAAACTCCTTCAATGGAGGTCGGATTTTTGACTCAAATTTGTTTTTCAGTTGCAATAGCCAAATGGGAGGAAGATGGGTCCATTCGATTATTAAAAATAACATATCAATGATGCAAGC
Organism: Capsicum rhomboideum; assembly: GCA_031232105.1. NCBI lineage: Eukaryota > Viridiplantae > Streptophyta > Magnoliopsida > Solanales > Solanaceae > Capsicum > Capsicum rhomboideum. Next base: position 8,968,669 of record CP124713.1, on the reverse strand, counting down.
TAAATCTTAACTTCTTTCTTTAAAAGGATAGCGAATAAAATTAAGGGGAAAAAAAGGATCCGCAATCATGATTTTAGCCGAATGTGCAATCCAAGAAGAATTGATCTTTATGAGGGAAAACATTCCTCACTGCCAATGTTTTCTCATGTGCATCACTTGGGTTTTCAGGTAGCCACTATAACTTCTCAAATTTTTATTTTTTTTTAATTATCCATAACTTCTCAAATTTCACACTCGCACTTCTAGACACCAAATCAAATGAAGAAATGAGAGGGGGGTGCCGCAAAGAAGACAATCAAATCAGGGCTGTGTGGCGGGAAAGACCATGAAAAAGGAGGGAGGTGACGGAGAAGATGACTGTGTAGGGGTGGGGGTGGGGGTGGGGGTGGGGGTGGGGGAGTCTGCAAAATAATTTTTCTTTTAATTGGTCAAAATCCTTTTTATAATTATTTGGGTAAAAAAGCCACATGTCATCTATTCATTGGTCACTTTGCCATGTTTTGTGACCCTTATTTTTTCTCTTTAATTTGTTTTTGTGTGTATATAATGATGTGGCGATTTAAAATGAGTTTAACATTACCAATTTCAAAAAAAAGATTTAAAATGAGTTAGCACGATTCAACTGGCCATTTAATCCATGTTGGAAGCGATTGTTACCACGCACTTAATGATTTTAAAAGATGGTGCCGGAAGTGTCAAATGACACGGCGGGGGCCTACTACGTGTGTTTAAAATGTACAAGGCTTACTTGAGGTGTCTAAGTGAAAAGTCGTATCAACTTTAGGTGTCTGTCGATTAGTTCCGCCTTTTGTTTATACAAAATGTCCACTATCGAGAAAAATCATTGAGCTTTTTGTGTAAATTGACAAACTCATGTGATTTTGACGCTACTTTGGATTTATTAATCTTTGTATGCAAAAAGAGTCTAAATCACTTGCTGATGTACACTGTTCTTAGCATCTATTGGGTGCTATGATTGATGAAATGGATTTTACTTGACCAAAAAACAGGGAAAAAAGAAGTAAGATAACTGGATAAGAATACCCGAACCTATAGGTACCCGAACATTCGGTGCTTAAATTGCTAAAGTACTGTATATTCATGCATTTGCAGTCAATTCTAGACCTAAGTATCACTCTAGGAAGTGAACCTTTTTGTTGACCTAAGAATCACTCTTAGAAGTGAATCTCCTGGATAACCCATTCTTTAGAGAGTAAACACGTGGTGCTAAATGCGCTAATTTCCAACTAACAACTTCACAGCATTCATTCTATTGCAAGTCATACACGTGGTGCTAAATGCACCAACTTCCAACTAACAACTTTACAAAATCCAACCAATCTAGCCATCTAACTCCAAAATGGTAGTTACGTTCTCTAATCAAGTACGTACTCCATGTATAAAGATATAACTGCACTATGAATCTAATTTTTTTATCAGGCATTCAACAAAGTATCTTAATCTCACCAATGCACATCAACCGTTCCAGATAATAACCAACAAACTAGGCATGATAGAAACTTCAGATTACGATTATGCGACACAAATCTCATTCAACTTTCAAAAATACTCTCTTGATGTTCTAACAGCAGACAAAGTAGCCTAGAAACATACTATATTCCCATGCACTACTCTCTATCAAAATTCACAAAATGCACAAAGACTTCCCCGATAATGAAAAACCTAATTTTTAACAAAATGCTCAACAAATTTCTCAACAAAAATCTAATCTTGCAAGTTATATGGGAAAATTACAGTACAATCAAGCAATAAAAATCGAAAAACTAATGCAGACAAATTAAACATACCCGGAAGCATCTACAACAGTCCTAGAAATCTTCATCTTCTTCTTCGCCCCTTTATACAAATCCTCCAAACTACACAACAACGCATTCTCCACCGGCGCCGCCTTTCTCAACCCTCCTCCTCCACTCCCAGAACTCCCCGCACCGGAAAACTCCGCTCCACCATTCGTCGTACTCCTAAAAAACCCATCCCTACCTTTCCTCCCCCTCCCATTACTACTCTCCCCCGCCGCCGCCGCCGAAGAAGAAGACCCAAACAATTCCGCATAAATATCATCCGCATCTCTAGGGTTAAACCGAAACGAAGGGTTCGGGTGCGGATTCCGCATGTTGTGGGGTCCACCTCTTGGAGGTGGCGGTACCCGACCAGTTTTCAACGCTTCCTCACCGTACAAATCGTAGATCTGACGCTTCTGTGGATCGCTAAGTACATCATACGCCTCAGAAATCTGCTTGAATTTTGCTTCCGCTTCGTATTTGTTGTTGCCGAGGTTCTTGTCGGGATGCCAAATCATCGCTAATCGGCGATATGCTTTGCGTAAATCTTCTTCACTGGCATTGCGATTAACCTTCAGTATGTTATAGTAATCCACCCCCATTTTTCTTCTTCCTCTTGTAGCTATGTTGTGGTTCGTGGTGGAGTTAGGAAGAATTTGGAAGTGATTTTTTCTTCTATAAAACTAATTTAACCAAGGTCCCCCATGGTTATAAAATGGGTTCCTGTGGTGTGGTGATCCACCTTGGGGAAAGTGCACATATAGCCTATATTAGAATCACTGTTTAAATTATAGCCTAGGTTTATTTAATAATTTGTAAATTTAGCCACTTAATATCTATATTAGATTCGCAGTCAGAAATTTATGTCTGAAGTTAGCATAAATTAGAACTTCATATGATTTGGAAGTGATTTTTTCTTCAGATAATTTGGAACTTTATAATTTGAAAGTAATTTTTTCTTTGCTAAGATTAATTTAACTATTGCGTCTTTAAGGGCCCTCATGATTATAAAATGGGTTCTTGTGGTGATCCACTGGGGAGAAGTTCACATATAGGCTATTTTTTTAGAATTACTATTTAAAATATAGCCAAATTTATAGTAATATTTTTGCAAGTTTAGGCATTTAAAAAGAATCACTTCAAACTCATTAATGTCTGAAGTTGGCTAGTGGAAATCTCTGTTTTTCGGTAGTTATCTTGTGATTTCCTCTTAATTGATTCTTTCTCTTTTCTCTTACCTTCATAAGGAGGATTAATAGGTTGATGGTGAATGAGTTCAACCACTTAAGCAAATCTCATTTGTTTCTTAATTCATTAATATTTAACTGTTGCACGTAAAATGACATTTACGAATGAATTTGCAGTGCTTTATTTTAGATCTCCTTTTTAAGACTTTACTTCGCTGAGACAGACTTGTTGTCTATCGGGAATTTCCCGAGGGGTCCCTTTTTCTTTTATAAAGGAAGAGATTGTAGTTGGGTATAAATAGGCCAGTAAAAGCCGAGTAGGAAAGCATGCGTGTTGTACCAGTCAGCTGAAGCAAAATGCGTAGGCAAAAAAAAAAGACTTATTTTTCTTCATCACGAAGTTATTGTCACACTTTGCCAAAAGTTTGCATGGTTCATGCATGTCATAAGGTTAAGAAGGTATCCAAGTATAGAGAGACATATATTGGAGGCATGAATAACCGAGACTCAAGATGCGATCATGGCCTAATTCGTAATAAGCACAAATCATGACAACTAACACAAAGTTTGGAGCATGCATGAGGTATACAGGTTAAGAAGACTTATGTATGTGATTGTTCGAGGTGTTTCAAAGTGTGCTTGAATGTTATGGATTGTGATTCTAGGTGTTTTGAGACAATGACATATCAATATGGGCGGGTATAAATATCAAAAAATCAAAAAATCAAAAAAATCGAATCGAATTAGAAAATCGAACAGAACTAATATTCGGTTCTTAGATTTAATCTAAAACATGCATATGTAAAAATGAACGGATGAAGTATAAAAATAAATTTTTATATATGGGCAATTTCATTATAATCCAACTAACAATCTGAATTTTGTTACTGAAATTGAAAAATAAAAGCAACATATTTCTAAATCTTAATTCTTATATATTTATTGCAAATTTATATTGTTTAGACCACTGATGCAAACTACTAGAAAGTGAAGACATGGAGAAAAAAAAAGTTTAGGCAAAGAAAAAAGAAAATAAACTTTTTCACTTTTTAGCAACACGAATATTTTAAAGTTGTCATCATCTTATTGGATAACTATACCATTTTTGTAGATTTATTATACAAGTTAGCTCAATCATTTAGGTGTTGAAAAGCTAATTATTACACTCTTAAGTATGTGAGAAGATTAAGGATTTAGTTTATCATCTGCTTTAATTTTTAAAACATTTGTGATTGGTATGTGAATTTTAAAATATTAGTTCACTTCATTTATAGAACAAAAGCTAATAGCGATAGTGCACCGCCCAAAACCAGAAGGCCATTTTGTATTTATTGCCTTTGTGTATACCCAATCTTTAGGTAAGTGAAACTTTTGAATTAATTAAATTACAAATTAAATAATATTGCTCGGTTAGGAAAAAATAATAAAGAGAATTGTGGAGTAGTAAGAATTAGAACACGTAAAGCGACCTCTTCCAATAAATTGAGGGGGGGAAATCTCGATTAGGAATTCAAGCTTGCATTTATTTTGAAATCATTGCATTTTTATATTATACTAGTGAATTTACTCGCGTTTCGCGTGGTCATAAAAAATCTAATTGAGTTCATGATTTTAGCTTTTTCAATATCCGAATATTGACAGTAATCACAAAGCATAATTTGTGAAATCTTAAGTATTCTTTAATTTTTCTTTAGTAAGTTAAACTAAACATAAAAATATATAATCTCGACCTATATGTATTTTGCAAAATTTAAATATTCAAAACCTAGCAAAATTAATAGTCAAACTTATAAATAAAAACATTCCTAACATTTCTAGATAAAAATAATAATTAAAAAAAGAAGAAGTAAACACAGCAACAAAATAGTCTAAACAAAAGTCTCAAATATTGAATGGTTTACAAGGTTGGAATTAAATGTTCACCTTGTAAAGTTCACATAGTCAATCAAAAGCTAGTAAAATTTCTTAAAATCATAATCATTTATATTGAGAAGCATGCATGTAGGTTTTATACTTTTATAAAATCTCATAACATAATAAAAAGAAAGTAAAACTTACCTTTTATCCATATTCCAACAAATAAAATAAGAAAGATAGATAAAAGAAAGCCAAATGTCATAGTTGATTATGAGGAACAATAGAAAATTACTTTAAGTTTTTTTTATTTGAATCAAAAACTAACAAAACATTTCAAGCGTCAAATAAAGTTTTGCTCAGTTTGAAGCTATCTATTAGCACTTTCTTGTAAATTTTAAAATTACTATTGAGAAACCCTTGACATGACATTATATGCAATATTGAAAATATGATTTCTTCTCACTTATGGATACAATAAATTATCATAACGTACATATTATATATTAAGGATTATGAAATGAAAGGTATGAGAGTTATTATGATGACTTAAAAAAAGGTTACAAAAATAAAGATGCATGATTAGTTATGGGAAATTATTTTTTTTAATATAAAAATAAATGAAAAAGAAAAAAAGGAGAGAAAGAAGCTTAAAAGAAAAAAACAAAATTTCTATTAATGAATTATGCATATCATTATGTGATGGACCTAACAGTAAATGCAGCGTTTGTAATGATACATAGTACTTCCTCCATTTTAAAAGACTTGTTACTATTTTTTTTTATGAGAATCAAAAGATATGAAATTTGGTTATATTTTAATATGTCTTTTTTCATCATATTGATATGAGAAAAATTATAATTTATAGTACTTTTTATATAATTTTTGAATATCTAAATTTTAATTTTAATATATCGAATTAATCTAATTTAATTTAACTTTGAGAATTAGTTAAATTAACTCTCAATAAGCGAAATGTGACAAGTAAAAAGGAACGAAGAGAATATTAAATAAATAATAACCTTTTCTTATCATATGATGTGCAATAAACCTTTGTGATCTGATCCTTTTGAGTCGAATCTCGAGCATAGCATAAATTTTACTTCACTAGACTGTACTTTTTAAAAACCATAAGAATAAACACAGTTAAAGAGAATGAAGTCTTTTGACAATATCAAAACAGTAGTAATCCACTATCCACAATTTGTTGTTATTCAAGAATATAGCATTATTGCTGCCTCTATTCAAAGAATATTCATTTCCATCTCTCATTTCAGACCAAAAAAATTAGAAATAATATTATCAAGTAAAAAGGAAGCATGACCAATTTTTAACCTCAGAAATTTTTAGAAGATATCTATAGAACAAAGGCCGAGAAACTTGCTATTTAACTATAGTAGATTCAATTTCAAAGACTCGAAATCTTCGTAGGCTATAATATCGTGGATATTTGCAATACAATAGAAGCTTTATTCTATAATGGTCATATAATAGAATTAGCATTTTCCTCATCTACCCAAGACATAATATTTTCTTCATCTCTATTACGTACTTATATGTATATCATAGGATAAAAGTTGATGAGGCCTTTGGACTTCCTAAGTAAAGGGAGCAATTGTTCCTTATAATGTAGTACAACATAAAACTTGCTTGTAAGTTATAGTTGACGTTTAGAATTGAAAATATTGGATAAATTTTTTAAACGGCTACACTTGTAACAACCACCATTAATAGACCATTAGTGAGGAGTACATATTGAGTATAACGATGCTTGGCATTGGAAAATGACGTGTGAAGCTTGTGAGCATATGCTTGGTCAATTAAACATCTTGTTATGGCGATTCGGGGATATGATTTTGAACATCAACCATAACAAGAAGTAGTAGTTTGCATATGTTGACGAGGATATATATATATATATATCATTTGAATAAGTTGACACAATTCAACATGGGGTTTGGGACACACGTGCAAGGCCCAAAATAAATTTTAGATAAAGATAAAAATATTTTTTTATACTTCTCAAACTTCAAGTACTTACCTTTACTTTCTAAATCTACTTTGCATATGTTTTAAGCAGTAGTTGCTAGCATTTTTACTGCGAAGAATGTATACAAAATTATATATGTAAAAAATTCTACGACAATATTCATCAAGTGAAGTGAAGTGTTGTCAACTGTAAGAGAAATGTAGATCTTGAATTATTGATGTCGTATAATGTTCTTGATGGTGTAGAAGATGCAATTCAAGAAGCAAATATTTTGACTTCGTCATATGTCATCGATTGTCCTTATATGGATTGTACGAGAAAATTGATTGATGACGAAATGTGATATTTGATCGAGGCATGTTCCAATTGCTGATGAATTGTTTGTGTGAAATGTAAAGATGCTTGGATCTATTGTTACCATTATTTTCATCATCATTATTGGAAGGTCCTTCATCATCGGTACTCTTATTTTCAACATCATTATTGGAAGGTCTTTCATCATCAGTACTCGTTTCTCCATATATCTTGCCACCATACTCATCACTGTAATCATTAGTATAACTCTCATCACTACTAACACATAATCGTCATACAAAAAAATTATCACCATCACCATGCTTATTTCCTTGAATTGTCGTCACAGATTTATTAAGCTAAAAAAAAAAAAATAACCTACAAAAACTAACCTCGAATTTAAATTGCAGTTCATCTTTTTTAGGAAAAGTACATTTAAAGAACCAAATATCAGTTATAAAAACTATAACAAAACATAACTCCATCTTAAAAAATTTCAAATAAAGTAAAAAATATTTGTAATAGTATGTAGTAGCTCGTAAATGCAAATTAATCTGTGACATCATATGAGTATTTATTTGGAGATATTACTCATAATAGCATATTTAATTGTATGTTTCAGGTAAATTAGTTAAGTTGAGTGATTTTGCTAGCTTTTAAAAATTGAGGGATATAAAATATAATCCTTAAAACTATATTCGAGTTCTAAATATTCTTTGTAAGAAGTATGGACAAACACAACTTCTAACTTTAGATATTTCAAATAAATTGAATAATACTTGATTTACGGCCAAATGGATGTGCGTGGAGTATCCATATAGAATGAAACATCCATCACAAATCTAACATAATACTAAAATAAAAACAACTAACATTCGAAACAAAATAACATGTATATAATATGAGTCTTCTTTATCAAATAGAGCATAAATTTATTCCTCATCCTCCACTTTCTCCTTCCCATTTTCCTTCAATTTTTCCTTCTCCACATTCTCCTTCATCAACTTCTTCTTCCTTTTTAGTGGCTAATCTTGTTCATTATCATCGTCATCACCATCTTCATCATTCTCGTCCTCGTCCTTATCCTTGTTATCACTATTATTTATTTATTTTTTATTGTTATTATTATCATCATCATCACCACGATCACTATTGTTAACATTATTTTCAAAGTCAGTATTGAAAGGTCCTCCATTATTAGAACTCGTTTCTCCATATATATTGCCATCATGCTCATCACTGTAATCACCATTATAGCTCTCATCACTACTAAACACATAATCATCATACGAAAAATTATCACTATCATCATACTTATTTTTTTAAACTGTCGTCACATATTTATTAAGCTTAGAAAAAAAGTAACCTATAATAATGTTATACAATAATCTTATATGAACTGTATGAAAAAATTGATTGATGACGGAAAGTGATATTTGATCAAGGTATGTCCCGGTTGCTGAAAAATTTTCTTTGTGGGATGTAAAGATGTTTGGTATTGGGGAATGACATGTGAAACTTATGAGCATATGCTTGGTCAATTGAACTTCTTCTTTTAACAAACTCAAGTCCACACAAATCAACATGAGGATTGGGACACACATACAAAACACGTGTCCAAAACTAGTATTAGATAGAGATAAAAATCTTATCATAAAGTCAAATAGCATGAACTGTTTGGAAAAACGACTATGCTTAAAACTTAAAAAGTTTGGTAACAAATCAAGTAACAAGGCATACCTGTTTGGCTAACTGAAAATGGAAGATTGCTAGAATAGTGCCTTCATACGTGATCTTTAAAGAGCGAAAAAAAGTTGCACTTGTTCAGAAGTTGATGTTGGAGGCATCCATTCAAAAGTTGATTGTTGGTGGTGACTCTTCAGAAATATTCGTTGATGGTAACTTTTTAGAAAGACGGTGCGATGAGAATTTATGCAGTATTAGAACTAATTAAAGGTTGGAGGTGTTTTTGTAATTTATCTTTCAAGTTAAAGAGTTCATGCCTTTAAATTAGTATAGATACATAAAAAATAAGTATTATTTATTCATTTCTTTCCCTTGATTCTAGCTAAATCGAACATATTTGGTGTGATAAAAATTTAAGACTTATTATTCGAGGTTTTAACATACTTTACTTTAGAAGAAAAAACAAATGGCTTCTGCATTTTACAAGTATAGACGAATGATAGAAAATTAAGTCTCTCTCTCTCTCTTATTTTCTTTGGAATCAAGTGAGAAACACGAGTTTTAACTTTTCTTTCGAAGGATTGGTATAACCTTTTTTTTTTATAAGTATAGAAGGATGATAGAAAATCACGTCTCTCTCTCTCGCTCTCTCTTCTTTTCTTTAGAATCGAGTTTGAAATAGGAGTTTTAACTTTTTTTTTGTGTGTCCTCAATGAGTGAGAACACGAGTTTCACCTTTTCATTCGAAGGGTGGGTGTAACTTTTGTTTTTGTGTGTGTCGTCAACGAGTGAGAACACAAATTTCGACTTTCCTTTCAAACAAAGGGCAGTGTAACTTTCTTTTGAAGTCAAAATGCGTATTTGAGTATTGCCTCTTCATTACATATGTCTTCCTCCTCTTTTTCAACCATAAATTTCTTGTTTTGATGGGTATGATTTTTTTAATACCGACATATAAAATTATTTAAGCAAATTTCACTTATTTAGTAGGCGTTTGGCCATGAAAATTAAAATTTTTGGAGTTGGAGTTGAAGTTGAAGTTGGAGTGGAAGTTGGAGTTGGAGTTATGTTTGGCCATGAAAATAAATTAGAGTTCTTTTTGACTTTTTATGAGATAAGTAGGAGTGAAAAAAGTGAAAACAAGTAAAAAAATTCACTTTAGTAAAATAAATTTCATGGCCAAACACCACTTGTTTTCACTTTTTTCACTAAAGTGAAATAAATTTCCGAAAAAAGTGATTTTTTTTTTATGGCCAAACGGGTACTAGTTTATAATAAATGCTAAATTTCATCTTTCTAGATCTGCACAAATATGATAATCCTTTTAGTGTCTTCTTTGTTGCGCAACTTCACTCTCTTCGAATTTTTTTATTCAAGTTATATAATTAACAGTAATTTAAAAACAAGTTACAAAATAAATTCTTATAATTAACATTAATTGATTGGATAAAAAATATTAATTTACTGAATTACTTAGGCTACATTTGTTTTTATTAAGATTTAGACGTCTAAATCTTAATGCACATCTAAATGATTAAGATGTTGTCTCTAGATCTGAAAACTGAATGATTAAGATTGTTTGTTTTTCAACATATGATTGTGCAAAATTTATTTATTTGTAAATATAATAAAAATATAATTCAAATAAATAATTAATTATATATTAGAAAAATATTTAATTTAATATACTAAAATTATTATTTGATTAAAAAAGGAAACATTTATGTTTGTTAGTGATAGTGGAGATGGTTTGTAATGGTGGTGGTAGTGGTAATGATTGTTGTTAGTGTCAGGTAATGTTGGCGGTGATAGTTATGATGATAGAGATGGTTGGTATTGTAGTAACTTTCATGATGGTGGCGATTGGTAGTGGTGGTGGTTGTACGATGTGAAGTTGGTTGATGTTAGTAGTTGGAGGTGTTGATTGTGGTGGCTCAAAAATATATGCATAGTGATTGAAGATGTGTTGGTGGTAGTTGGAGACGTTGTTAGATGTGATGGTAGAGATAATTGTTAGTAGATATAGACTGTAGCGATGATAGTGGTTGATAATGGTGGTAGAATTGACAACATTGGTAACAATGGTGGTGGTGGTGACCAAAGAATGTGTGGACGTTGATTGTGTTAGTGGTAGTTAGCGGTGGTACTAGTTGTGATAGATGAGTAATGAGTTGGTCGGTAGTAGGGATTGGCCGATAGTGGTTGATGGTGGATATAATTAGAATAATGGAAGTGGTAGGTGTGGTAGCGGCTGACAATAGTGGTTGGTGGCGATGGTGGTTGTGGTGGGTGGTGATTGTTGTTGTTGGGTGGTGGTTGACAATAGTGGTGACAACAGAAGTGGTTAGTGGTGGTGACTGGTGATTGTGGATAGAGTGGTGGTGAATATTATCCGACACAAGAATATCTTTTAATGATATTAAGATTTGGTTCCAGATCTGAATGATTAAGACCTATTCAGATCTATTAAGAGCTAAAATCTTAATAAAAACAAATGCACTTAATGATCTGAGGTCTAAACCAATTCAGATACAGACCTCCATTAAGTGCAAACAAATGAGGCCTTAAACTACATCATTAGTATAGTATAAAATATATATATTTTTTATTACAATTAATTGATTAGCTAAATTTTTACCTTATTAATGAGAGTTCCATTACCATCTCATTATATCTTCCTTATTTTTCCTTTTCTACCTCCAATTATTTTTTTTTAAAAAGAAACTACTAAAAAAATCATTAACATAAAGGTAACAAAATCTAAAATCAATAGTTTCATCACTAGAAAGAAAATAAATAATACACCCAAAAAGAAAAAAAAGAAAAAAAAGAAGTAATAATAAGGTGTCCTAAAAAATAATCTCCCTTTTTCCACTGAAATACATTTCTCTCCCCCCAAAAAATTCAGAGCTCATTACAGTATATCCTCCCAAACATCGCCTTCCCACCTACCCACCCCACCCCGACAGTGACACTATCCATACATAGCTAACCTATACATATATATAATTTTTTTTATATATATATATACACTATTTCATCTCCGATCGATTGTATTTTCCGATTCCGACGTTGCTCCTTTTCGCCGGCGGTAAGTTTATTTATTAATTTGCTAGGTTGTGTAATATTGATATGAATTAGGTTGTATTTGTATATGCCTTCGATTAAATCGACATAGGGAGTAATAATTTTAATGGGGCATAAGAAGCGAACCATCGCCGCTCCTCGCTCCAAACCCTTAAGTTCACCGGCGGCGGTATCCGAAGACGGTTCACCGCCGTCAATTGATGCTGAACTAAACCTAGCTTCAACGATTACGAACGGATCGTTGAGTAGAAATGATGCGTTGGCAGTGATTGATTTTGAGAATAGTAATAGTTCGTCGTCGGGTTCGGCGGCGTCGTATGGAGCAATTAAGGTTGAGTGTGAGCGTGCGTTAACGTCGTTGAGGCGTGGGAATCACACGAAAGCGTTAAGGTTGATGAAGGACTTGTCGAGTAAGTATGAGAGTTCGCCTCATTCGGCGTTGATTCATAGGGTTCAAGGGACGGTTTGTGTGAAGGTGGCGTCGATTATTGATGATCCTAATACGAAACAGAGGCATTTGAGGAATGCAATTGAGAGTGCGAGGAAAGCGGTGTCGTTGTCTCCGTATTCGGTTGAGTTTGCGCATTTTTATGCTAATTTGTTGTATGAAGCAGCGAATGATGGGAAGGAGTATGAGGAAGTTGTGCAGGAGTGTGAAAGAGCGTTGGCGATTGAAAATCCGATAGATCCTGCGAAAGAGAGTTTACAGGAGGAGAGTCAACAGAAGATCTCCTCGCCTGAAGCTCGAATATCTCATATACACGGTGAGCTTCATAACTTGATTCAGAAGTCGAATTTTGCTTCCATTTCTACTTGGATGAAGAATATAGGTACTGGGGAGGAGAAATTTAGGTTAATTCCGATTAGGAGGGTGTCTGAGGACCCTATGGAATTGAGATTGGTTCAGGGAAGAAGGCCGAATGAAATTAAGAAGGCGACTAAGACACCTGAAGAGAGGAGAAAGGAGATTGAGGTTCGGGTAGCTGCTGCTAGGCTGTTGCAGCAGAAGTCAGAAACTGTCAAATCACAGAATGATGGAGATAAAGGTTTGGATTCAACGGCAGGATCGGGTCAGAGAGCAGGTGATAGGAGGAAGAGAGGAAATGCAAAGAAAAATGCTTCTTCCACGGAGAGAAGGAATTGGGTGCAGTCATATTGGAATTCCATAAGTTTGGATGTGAAGAAAGAATTGCTTAGAATTAGAATTTCAGATCTTAAGGCACATTTTAGTGTTTCTAAGGATCGTTTTGCTATTGAAGTACTATCTGATGCTCTTCCATTTGCCGAGACCCATAAAACATGGAAGTTCTGGAGATGTTGCCGGTGCAATGAAACATTTGCTGATTCTCAATCACACGTTCATCATGTTGTGCATGATCACATGGGAGCTTTGCTGCCTAAAATGCAGTCAGTTTTGCCTCAAAATGTTGAGAATGAGTGGGCTGAGATGCTTCTGAACTGTTCTTGGAAACCGTTAGATGTTAATGTGGCAGTGAAAATGCTTGATAAACAATCAAGACCTCAAGACCATGGTTTTCTAGATGAGTCCTATGGAAGAGATGATGGAGAGGGGCCTAAGGATGGCTATTTGGAGTCTCTCTGCCATGAAGAAGAATGGGACTCATCCCCTAGAAGGAAGAAAGTAGGGGATAGACCCAATGGATATATGGTTGACAGCAGAAAAAATGATAAGATCTCAGATGTTGACTTTATGGATTGTGATGAAGATGGTGGTCCAAAGATTTGTTTACTTCCTGAAGGCTTGCCACTCTCTGATGACCCTGAGCGAGCAAAGCTTCTTGAAAGAATCCGTGCTGTGTTTGAGGTTCTTATTAAAAATAAATATCTTGCTTCAACCCACCTCAGCAAGGTTATGCATTTCGCGGTGGAAGAGCTTCAGGCTCTTCCTTTTGGCTCTCAACTTCTTAACTACAATATTGATCAAAGCCCTCTGTGCATATGCTTTTTGGGTCCCGAAGAACTGAAAAAGGTACTAAAGTACTTGCAAGAACTTTCTCATTCTTGTGGCTTAGGGAGGTATCCTGAGAAAATTGGTGCTGTGGATCAAACAAGCAATGGATGTCATGGAGGATTTGACAATCTAGAGAAAGTAGTTTTCAATGAGGACAGCACATATTTGTTGTTTGATCTGCATTTCCTGCAGCGCCATCTTTCTCCCAACGCAGGTCTTGATGCCGTTTCTGATGACAGAAATGCAGCATTTTTGTCTGGTAATCAGTATCAAGATGGAGTTTCAATTGACCCGGATGCATTACTGTCCTGGTTATTCACTGGTCCATCAAGTGTTGAAGCCTTGGCATCATGGGCACGTGCAAGAGAAGAGAGAGGTCAGCAAGGTATGGAAATTCTCCGATTGCTTGAGAAGGAGTATTACGACCTCCAGGGTTTGTGTGAGAGAAAATTTGAGCACCTAAGTTATGAGGAAGCACTGCAAGTAGTAGAAGATCTTTGCTTAGAAGAGGGTAAAAAAAGAGAGCATGAAACAGAATTTGTCCGACAAGGCTACGATTCTGTCTTGAGAAAGCGACGAGAACTCATCGAAAGTGACAATGACGCTACAATTATCAGCAATAGGTTTGAGTTGGATGCTATATCACATGTTCTGAAGGAAGCAGAATCTCTCAATGTCAATCAATTCGGATATGACGAAGCTTATGGCGGTGGAACGTCTCAATTTTGTGACTTGGAGTCTGGTGAAGAGGATGATTGGAGACTGAAGGACTACCTTCATCAGGTGGACTCTAGTGTGGAAGTTGCAATACAGAGACAGAAGGAAAATGTCTCCATTGAGGTTGGTGCATCAGTTATAACCTAACGTTCTTTTTCTTTTTTATTTTTCTGCTGATTGTCTTTTGATCTTACAATTTCATGGATGCAGCTTAGCAAAATTGATGCACGAATCATGCGGGTGGTTACCGGAATGCAGCAGTTGGAATCAAAGCTTGAGCCAGCATCCGCCCATGATTACCGGCGGATTGTAGTGCCTCTATTGAAATCATTTCTGCGGGTATCTGCTGTTGTGAAGTACCTATGTTGCTCTTAGAATCTTTTACTGCTGTTTGTCCTCCTATTTTCTTGTTGTTTCACCTTTCTCGTTCTTCTTTTGATTAGGATGATTGTTTTTTTTAAACTCTTAGGCACACTTGGAGGACCTGGCTGAGAAGGATGCTACTGAGAAATCTGATGCTGCAAGGGAAGCTTTTCTGGCTGAACTTGCACGTGATTCCGAGAAGAGTTCAAGTGGGGGAAATGAGAAGTCTAAACATGCCCATGAAAGGACAAAGGACAAGAAAAAGAACAAAGAATATCGAAAAGCAAAGGATTCAAAGGTTTGAGTTGTGGGCCGAACTTTTGTTTCTGAAGCAGTTGTTAATATGTATTGCTGGGTGAAGATATAATTTCCTCTTACTTGTGCAGCCTAACATTGGTAATGAATTGCATGCGCTTCACCATGAGACTGTGGAACATGTGTATGTCTCTTCATAGTTCCTAATGGCATATTGCTCCATTTACATATCCCCTAGTTGTGCATCTGATCAATCCATTTATTGCGTTTAATATTTTGAAGTGTGTGTTTTGGTGCAGCTCATTTCCACTTGCTCATGATGGAGATGATCAAGAGAGTGAAATTCCTCAAACTGGTAATGCCTTAGATCTACAGGAGGAGGAGGAGGAGGAGTACAAACGTATGATTGAGCTTGAAGCCGAGGAAAGGAAGCTTGAAGAAACTTTAGAGTATCAAAGAAGAATTGAGAATGAGGCTAAGCTGAGACATCTGGCCGAGCAACATAAGAGAATTGCAAGAACAATTCCAGAGAATATAGATGCAGTTGCAAATCCTGACAGTTACCCGTATCAAAAAATGAATTCTGTCACATACTTGAAGGGTTGTGATATTGATCAGAAAATGGATGAGCAGAGCAGTGAGAAGGTTAACACTCTGATTGGATTTTGTGTTAGAAATTTTGACATTCGGAATTTCTTATGTTTTTAAAAGCTAAAACTACCTGAACTTTCTCCTTGTTGGTGAGGGTTCAATTCCCCACATTGTAGTCTCCTCCCCCATTTTCCCTTCCCCTACTCCCAATTTTGGAAAAAAAAATGCCTTGGGTGTTATTTTGAAGATGCTGCTGAAATTTTGTTGGCCCTATGAAGTGGTTGTAACATGTGACTTTCCTTGATGCAGAACAATGTACTATTAAACAGTTTAGAAGGTCTTTCAAAGAACTTACCTGAAAGAATGGCACAAAGAAGTGGTATTGCCTTAATTTGTGACAGGAATATTTATGCTTCCCGAATAATCTGTGTACCAAATGTTCCACGGTTAGGATGGTGTCATCTGAACATGCTATTATTTTTCTCTTATTCAGGATTGTCAAACAAAGTAACTCCAGGGGATGTTATATTGATATCTGATAAGCGATCTGGAAGAAAAGGCAGACGCCAGAAAGATCCGTCTAAATTTAGTGAGGGGAATTATGAATCTGGTTCTTCTGGAAGGGAAAACTCTGAAGTTAGTGAATCAAAAGCTCTGGATTCTTCACATGGTGAGCTGCAGTTGTTTGCTTAACTTTTACTATATTTGGCTGCTTCTGCTATATGATGACTTCTCTTTTACCTCTCCAACTTGAATGGGTGGTTGATGCTTTTGCATTTTCTGCTAGTTGGTCTTACTTTTATTTGTAAAGGAAAGTTGGTAGTGTCAGAAATCACAGGGCATTTCCTGGTTTTAGAAAATATGAACAGTTTCATGTTGGAGGGTATTTCTTACATGGTGGATGAATTTATCATTTTGTGTTCAGTAGTTCGCTAAATATACGAGGTGAATGTCGGCTCGATGTAAGTGCCTAACCTTGGAAAAGCTTTGGGATTGTTGAAGAATGACATTCATGTGATAACTCCGCCTGTGTGGTAGTTAGTGTCTTCTCTATAACACAGCCGGTCCCAAGCCCGGAGAAAGGAGGAGGGTTGTTTTGGTTACCCATTGACTTGAAACACAAAATTTCTTTTAACTATTGAAACAAAGAATTCATTTGATCAAATTTAGATTACTAGGTTTTAATGTTATGTTGGCTTTTAGGATTGATACTTTTTGGGTTGATTTTGCTATTATAAACGGCCGCTTCTAAAGTTGGACCGCATCCTGGATTTTAACCTTTGAAACAGACAAATCTATGCCCAAGCTTTTTTTTGTTTGTATTTGCAATAGTGATTGGTGAACTCAATCATCTCTTTCCATTTCTTCCTTGGTTAAACTTTGAAGCAGCAAGCCATCTTGGTTTCAGATAAAAATGATATAGTAATTGTGGCATTACCTCATCATACTCGAGTTGGAGTGGTATGCTGTAGCTAAACAGTGAGAACAATTTAGTACCAACTCTATGAACAAAATTGGTGGAGTCGCTTTCAAGTAAGAAACTTTAGGAGTTGCACTCAGTTTTCGGTCAAATTGAGATCCTATCCCTTTGATCTCCCCTGCAATACTCTATAGAAATTTTTTTAAAAAACAATCTGGTGGGTGTAAATAGGTGCTCTTCCTATATTTTTCCTTGAAATTTCAACTACAAACTGTTCTATGCTCTGCTTCTGTTGAAGTGAACTAAATTCACCACCACTTGATTTCAATCTCAGAAAATAATGGTACCAGAGATGGTGGAACGAAGACATTGAGACAGCTACATGTGGAGGAGGACGATGAGGAAAGGTTCCAAGCTGACCTCAAGAGAGCTGTACGCCAAAGTCTTGGTATGTCTATTTATCTTTCATTTCGGGAACAAGTTCCTGAAATAGTTTTAATGTTTAATTTATTAACCTAGTGTGTTCTTTATTTTTTTGGGAATTAGTAGTCTAGGTATGTTGTTGTTGTTGTAGTAGTAGTAGTAGTCTAGGCTGTTCTCTATCTAGGTATGTTGTTGTTGTTGTAGTAGTAGTAGTAGTCTAGGCTGTTCTCTATCTGTATCTAGTTCACTGCTTAAGCTTGATGATCAGAAGACTACTTATCTACCCTCTGTTTCTCCCACTCCTGTGTCAATTAAGATCCTCTGTAATGGTTTCTAAAGGAAAGCGACATGCTATAGCTTGAGAACTGTTAGCAGCTTTTGTTCTTCCATTTGGCTTAACGAATTAACTGCTTTAATATGTTCCATGTCCTGATTGTTCAAGTGACTTCTGTCCTCATTCTCTCTTCTTATGTCAGATGCATTCCATGCACATCAGAAATTTCCCTTGATGGCAAGTTCAGGGGCACAGAGGATGATCTCTGAAATCGGGGATTTGGGTAATGAAATTAGTTTTGGAAGTGTCAAAGAAATTGATGTATATGGCACTGGGCTAAAGAATGAAGTTGGAGAATACAATTGCTTTCTAAATGTCATTATACAGGTTAGCAGTTGTTACAAGTGCTAATCCTTTGTTTTATAGTAGAAAAATTAACTTTGTTTGTCGTGTTCTGAATTTTCTTCTATTCCAAGTGCATTGTCTGATTTTTCTTGTTTTCTTGCCACATTTTAGTCATTGTGGCATCTAAGACAATTTCGAGATGAATTTTTGAGAAGATCATCATCAGAACATGATCATGTGGGTGATCCATGTGTGGTATGTGCTTTATATGACATATTCACTGCTTTGAACACGGCTTCAACTGAGATGCAGCGAGAGGCTATTGCTCCTACTTCTCTCAGAATTGCCCTCAGCAACCTTTATCCCGATAGTAATTTCTTTCAGGAGGTAATTGCAAAACTCTATTGAACGCCTCATATTTTACGAGGAGTCAGCTTCTTTGAATTCAATAACGAGATATTGACTTACAGGCTCAAATGAATGATGCTTCTGAAGTACTGGGTGTAATATTCGATTGCCTACATCGATCATTTACATCTACTTTAGGCGTTTCAGATGCTGAATCTGCAGATAGCAGCTGTATGGGCTCTTGGGATTGCTCAAGTAGTGCTTGTACTGTGCATTCTCTTTTTGGGATGGATATTTTTGAACGGATGAACTGCTATAACTGCGGATTGGAGTCTAGACATCTGAAGTACACATCGTTCTTTCATAATATTAATGCCAGTGCTCTCCGAACAATGAAGGCATGTTCCGTTGTTCTTTGAGGCAATTTTGTGATGGCACTTTAGTTTCCATTCAGTGATTTTATCTTTTGAAGTACAACAATAGACATTGTTTGGATAATGAGCAATTTGCTTTACTGTTATTGTGAGTGGGGGAACAAATTTGCATATTTTATGGAGTTTTTTGTTCTTTCATTTCAGGTTATGTGTCCAGAAAGCTCATTGGACGAGCTTCTGAATCTTGTTGAGATGAACCATCAGTTGGCTTGCGATCCTGAGGTTGGTGGATGTGAGAAACTTAACTATATTCATCACATTCTCTCTGCTCCGCCACAGGTTTTCACAACGGGTAACTAGTTCTGATGTTCCCCTCTTCCCTCTTCTCTCTCTAATTTTCTTTGTTGCCAGTGGGTAATGTAAAATTTTTAAGAGAACCTATTTGTTTCTAATGCGACTTATTTTTTTCTCCCTGCAGTTTTAGGTTGGCAGAATACTTGTGAGGATGTAGATGACATAAAAGCGACATTATCAGCTTTATCTACTGAAGTGGACATCGGCGTCCTTTATCGCGGTCTTGATCCGAAAAACAGACATCGCTTAGTTTCTGTGGTAATGTTTCTTATTCTTTTTTCTGCTGGCTTTCTCCCCTCTTATGTATTGCTAGGGGCATTAGTATTTAAATTCCTTAACTAGCTTGAAACAAAATATAATTAAGTCGCTGGCACTGAATATACAAGTTCATTCATATTTCAGATAATTTCCTGCTCCTATTTTGAAAAATCTCACATGTTCCTTGTCAAAGTTATATTGCATTTTCAACTAGTTTCTTTAATTCATAAACCAAGCCAATTGTTTTTTACTTCTTTAATAGTACGTGACAGCTGGTTCATCTTTTTTTTTTAAAAAAAAAAAAAGTGATTTCAACTAATTGAAGAGTACTTTCTGTCATCTTTAATGAAAGAAGTACTTGTGCTATTGTGTCCTTTGTTGTAGATAAAGACTTATTTTCATGATTGATGAGTAAATGCGACTATTTTGTCGGCATGGGTTTATTTTATTCCATTTTTTGGTATTTCCTTGTTTCTGTCAAGAATATTGTTTATACTGTTTTCCGGAGCTTGGGTCAAACATATCTCAAATAATACAGCTTTCTCTTTTTCTTCCCGTGTGCAGATTTTCTCTATTATTTCTGAATCCTGAATATGCTTGAGTTTGTTTCTTTTAAAAAACCTACTTTCATCTGCATATGCTTTGGCTAAAGCCTAAGCTCTCTTTCATGTTGTTAGGTTGAATATACGAATCACTTTATAGTACTTTTGGACGGTTAACCGAGTTCAGTTTGTATTTTAGCAAGTGCCTATTTAATTCTGATGTGGAATCTGTCTAAAGACGGATAATTTTATGGCTCGACATTTCTTTCAGGTTTGCTACTATGGACAGCATTATCACTGTTTTGCCTACAATCATGATAGTGGACAGTGGATCATGTATGATGACAAAACCGTAAAGGTAATATTCTGTTTCTTCCTATTTTTCCTCTTTATCTTTTAAATTAGATTTTGTTATGACTATGGATGTTTTATATTCAGGTAATTGGTGGCTGGGATGATGTTCTCGTTATGTGTGAAAGAGGGCATTTACAACCACAGGTCCTTTTCTTCGAAGCTGTAAATTAGTCCAACCAGCAAATGATACCTCTCAAATAGTCAAAGGATAATCTGGATTAGTGTTGGTTTCTTTTTAGCTGTAAATTTATTTCAGCTTAGAAAATATACCCCCCTAAACTGCAATGAAGATGTGCTACTGTGCTTTTCCATTCAATCGTCAAAGGCAATGACGATATTTGTGCACTGATGTTATTCAAGAGATCTGCAAAGTTACAAAATTGTGTCAGAAACTGTACTATACCATCAGAAATTTGTCGACGAGATGAAGAGAAAATAGGAGTAATTGGTCTGCTAGGGAGAAAAACTTCTTCAAAGTTGTGTATTATGGTGGAAGTTATCAGAGGATTGGAAAGAGAATTGTAAGTTATGGTGCTCTTGATACTTGGCAGCATTGGCAAAGTCAAAAGTCTTGCGTCATCTGAAAATTTTGAATCCTTACAATAAGGTGGCGTGGTTGAAGAAAGTAGTAGTAGCCACCAGTTTCGTGGTCATGAGGAACGTGTAGATGTTTGATTTCCGAATGGCAAACATAACCTACTATTACCAGATATTGCTTCTGTACACAGGTAATGAATCATGTCTTTCACTTTCAATGTAAGCAAGTCTGTATAGATTGGCAGTTTGGCTGTAGTCTTTTAGTGATGCAGTCAGTAGTAAGTCTTCTATACTCCTATATTCATTTTGTTGTTTCCTCTTCGAGGAAAAAGAATTTTGAGTGCCCAGAAGTTACGGGAACTTTGTATTACGGATGTCTACGATATTTAATGAAAGCGAAGACACTATAGTTGCTCGTCAAGCAGAAAAGCAACTTGTTGAAATTCGGACTTGAAACTTCTGGCTTTTAATGGGTTCCTGTATTTGTTTTTTTCTTAATGTATTTCTGTGTATTTTAAGTGTATTTTCTTTAATGCTTTCCAATGGTTGCTGAAAAGTATCTTTGTTACTTTTGTAAACCATGTTATGTTTATTTTGTATGATTCTTAGGGTTCATTCGGTAGGGTGTATAAAAACAGTGCTGGTTGCCGAATAAGATGTATTAGTAATGAAAATTGTTTGTTTACAAAAGTACCTTCCACAAAATACCATGGAAAGGATGTGGAAAAGATTTTGATGGACAATTGGTTTTGCATTGCTAATACCATGGTTTGCCATATGTTAGTTACATATAAAGTGTACGACTAATCTATGTGTTACCTTTGCGATAGCGGTAAGGTCTGCATACCCTATCCAGACCCCACTTAGTGGGACTATGCTGGGTATGTTGTATTCTATGAAGCGATCCTGAGTTTCCCTATTCAAGTGAACAACTGTAATTTTCCTTCTCCAAGCAGCTATAATCATAAAAATCTTATAACTATATCAATCAAATACTCTTGTCTTAACCATTTAAACAATTTGGATTTGGTTCGGGTTTGTATTTTAATTAGATTTGGAATTGGTTTTTCCTACATCTTTTAGGCTGTTAGTGTGTAGAAGTCGAATTCTAGTTATTTTATTATTGATTTTGAGAAGCTCAAGTAGACTTCAAAAACCAAGAACTAAACCCCAAATAGGTTTGAAGTTTGTCTTTGAAACGACTCATCAACCCCTATAAATACCAAAAGCCCACACCTTTCTCAAGCATCCTGTTTTTTCATTCTTGATCCTAGCCAAAGTATAAAAAATAAAAAAAATTCCCTCATGGCATCAACATATGGGGACGAATTCGAGCTCGAGAAATTCATGTTTTTGATCTTGAAGTCTTCCAATGGGCTCGAATTCGAGCTTGAAAAATCCATTGCCATGAAGTACTCCATAACAATAAAAAATATGGTGGAAGATGATGTTACTACTAGCATCATCCCAATTCCCAATGTTGACTCCGAGAATCTATTCAAGATCGTTGAATACCTCGAGAAGCATGCAACAGAGGTCTCAGGTTTGAACGATGAAGAAATCAAGAATTACGACGAGAAGTTCGTGAGCATTAGCTTCAAATCCCTCGTGGATATTGTGTTGGCTGCAAAGTACCTTGAGATTAAAACTCTGCACAAGCTTTGTACACAAGAAATTGCTGAGAGGATCAAGGACAAATCATGTAGGGATATAATTAAGACATTCGATGATACAACACCTGATTTCTTCAGAGAGAAAAAGGAAGCAATTTACGACGAATTTGCATGGGCCTTCAAAGGAGATAGATATATAGATTGTTTCTCAATTCTTCGTATTAGTGTAGGGGCTATGTTCTTTTGTGGTCTTCTTTCATTACTTCAGGTTTACCTTTTTAGCCGTAGTTAGTATTTTAGATACTATGATTTTATGTTATTTAGAGTATAGCGTTGTCAGGTTATTAGTCAATTTTAAATGTTAATAGCTAGTTATTGTTTTGAAATTTTGCCAAGCTTATATACAAATAGCTAGAGATTTACTTAGAATTTTGAACTCTTATGTGATTGAGTAAACTTTGCTTTGGATTGGAACTTGCATGAGCTGTTGACAATCTGATTTTAACTTTTTTTTCTTTTTCTTTAACCAATAGTGCAGTGATGTTAATAACTTGTGTTTTGTGTGGCAAATCAAAAGGTTCAAACAAACGTCCGAGGAATAACCTGCTAACCTAAAACCACAACATATGTAGCTAACGAAAACTCGATTGGTTGGTTCCAATATAAATTCTAAACCAGTCTCAATCTCAAACTTGTTAAATTATCATGGTCCAAATATCAAATGGTTAAACGAAAAAAATAATGACAGTATGACAGAATAATCTCTGTACAATTAGATTTGAGAATAAATCATGCTTAATGTACATCAAGCCACATACAATTTCATAACTCCATTATGCAAAAACTGTCTGGAATACATTAGCCAAAAATGGATATAAGACATTTGTTTCAGTTTCTATTTTATTTTCTTTCTCTCAAAACTGTCCGTGTTAGGAGTTAGTACTAATGATGAATCAGAACACAAAAATCTTTGGAATTTAACGTAGGATGAATGAAGAAAACGAAGCGTATACATTATTTATCGACTACGAAAAAACAGAACTTCATGCATCCCAAAGACGCAACACTTCCCATAACCTAGTAGTTTTGGCTCGGATCTTTTCCTCGTGTTAAAAAATTCAGTTAATATGTATAAATAATCCATCCCAAATCCAGTTTTCAGAACCCATAAACTTAAAATCTTGTATCCGCCTCTGGCCTTGGAACCCTGAATTTAGATCATATAAGCCTTGTATTGTATGAACCACAATGTGAGCACTTATGATAGTGCCAGTGGAAGGGAACAGTTCCTCTCTTTTGACAATCATTGCATAATATAACCTGTATGTAACCTTCTTAATGTCAAGAGGATTGATATAACATTAACTCCAGTTCAAAAGATATTCATACATGGAAACACAATATGATTTAAAATGAACCTGAATCTGGCCAGCGTACTCCTCGGGAATTTTCTCCTCGGATAGAAATACATCTAACACCTCGAAGAGCACCTGAAATTGAGAACCAAATGAGCTGCATAGTCAATACATTTTCTAACCATGAACAAGTTTAATAAGCTTTCATGCTAAATAGTTTGCTGACCTTCACGTCCCCAATTGTCTTGCTACAGATTGGGCATGTGTAATGCGTAAAAGTGTAGTCCTAAAATGTGTATTTAGAAAGGAAGAAAAGATCAGCAATACAATCTGAAAGTTCCTATAGTTTTAGCTAAATAAGGAAATTTGTATGAGTTTAATACTTGAAAACATGTAGAGTGCATGAAATGACCACAAGGAAGTCCCTTAACCGGAGAGGGTGAACTGAAAATGTCCTCATGGCAGATTGGACAGTTATCCTCCAAGCACTTCTCTCGACATGTGTGAATAGAGAGAGACTTTGACAACATACAAGCGTTGCAGGTCATGCAATGAAAGTATCCAATGCCTAATCCCTTCCCCAGTCGGCATAAATTGCAGAAAGGACAGTGGTATATCTGCCTGTTCAAAAAGTTATGCCAGAATTAGTGAATGAAGGCCGGGGACATATTCCCCACAAGACCAATAATGTAAACCCGATTTTCTCACCTGTCGTCATCAAACACTTTACAGATTCTGCAATAGTATTTAGCCATGGAGAAATTGTTGCAAGTGAGAGTTAAGCAACTGGGACAGATAGGTTGTATCTTTAAGCATTTCATGCACATCATCTGGGTGATAGATTTTCTGCAAGCATGTCATAACCAGAGTTAGGATATGTTATGTAGCAGAAAAAAAAGAAAGTTCTGAAGGTACCAAAAGGCATGGAGACCAAGTGCATCCCACTCACACCTGTCCAGACAATGATCGGTAATTTCATCGTGGCACCGTATGCATGGAAAAAGCTCATTACAACATGGAGCAAGTAGCTTGCAGTTCCTCTTGTAATGCTTGCAACCAAAAACTGATTCCATTTTATCACGAAATGATGTACATTTACCAGTGATTTTCTCCGTGTCCGTTGCAGTAGAAACCGGTGAATGAGACTTCTCTTGTGTCAAAATCCATTGACTGTAGGAAACTCCATATAAAGTCAAAGTCAAATAAAAGAGGCAGAAGAAATAAACTAAAATCTAGAGAAAAGAAGAAAAGTAGAGGTGCTTTTGCATTTTTCAGTAGAAGTAAAACCATTTGTATATTTAAATGTCAACAAGTTCCATTACAATGATTCTAGAACAAATGTAATTCACTTCATAATAACTGTTTTTCGTAACATTCACTGGTAAAAGTTCAATTCTTCGTCATTCTCGATATCTCCATTAACGTTCTGACATACATTATTTAAGTGCAGACGAACAATTTTAGGAGTTACTAAGAGTTCTGGAAGAACTTATAGGAAAAGATAAACCAAAAAACTATATAATGCAGACCAGAGAACTAGATTATGCAGGAACCAGGTTTCGGATTTTCTTTGATTGGTGCCACAATTGCCAATCTAGATCAAATAGCAAGAGATCTAGAGACTGAACTGATGATGTACATGTATCATCACTTATTCAGTTATCTATAATAGTAATGCTGTTTAGGTACTATGCATTATATTGCATTATTATGCAGTTATCTGGTACTAGTAATTACATAACCATATATAGCTGCTTTATAAGAAAGAAAATGAACTACTAAGAAATTGAAAATGTATTTGCCTCATTAGTAAGCTCTGCATGAGGTGTGATTTCTTTTCAGAATCCAAAGAGGAGTCGCATGATACTCTTTTTATTACGTCAATCAGCTTGTCTTGAGTCAGCATTAGATGGTGCTCCTTTTGCGTTGACTGCTCATATAATTTTATATCCTGACAAGTTGTCTCTCTCTGATCAGCAATGCCAATTGTGTCATTGCATCTTTTCTTGTTAACCTCAGTAGAATGCTGTGTTATATCTCCGGATCGATCAACATTTTTGTTCCACTTGGCATTCTCGGTTTTATCTGCAGCAAAAAATCCAGATTGATCTAAATCATGATCAGCAAACTCTATCAGTGAAAAGTTCTCCCCTTTTTCGTGGTAGACGCTTGAACTCCTGAAATCATCTCTTGACAAATATGTAGACACAACTTCTAAAGGATCAACAGCCAATGCAAGAGAAACCTTTGATCCCTTTCCTATATTTGCTTTCTCATCTCTCTTTATATCTTCCCACCACTCTCCCAGCCACTCAAAAAACTTTGTATTCTTTGTGACTTTGCGCCAGATCAACATAATGCCATGTTGTTCTTCTGGTGTTAGAGATGCCATCAACCAGGGAATCATTTCTTGTAGATTCTCTGCTTTGGTTCGTCCAAGCATGTCTCCAATAATCTTTTCTTGTTCCTCAACAGAAAAATGTTCTTTGAATAGTGGCCAAAGTTCAACTTCTTCACGGTAGATGTGGTCGGTGAGTGTTTTATGCATAGATAAGCATGTGTCATGTAGATTTAAGCACAACTTTTTGTATTTCAGCTTATTACTGTCAAGCATGTCCAGATCACCTCGCAAACTGGTGATCTCATTTAAGATGATAGAAATTCTATCGAATTGCTCAACCTCCAATTTATGGTCAATGCCATACGAATGGCTGACATTTTGGAGTTGTCCCTTAGATTCCAAGGCAGGAAAGGCAATTTCATCCTCAGACTTACTATGCAGCTGATATAGAAATCGTACATGATGGAAGTGTCTTTCAAATTCACCTAGGAGTCCCACATCTTCAGCCAACTTAACCGACAAAGAAAGAACATACTGCAAATCTTTCTTCAGCGCTCTGTGGAAGAAATGGAAAAAGTCAATTGGTTTTACATCCAGACTTGAAATTCCTGTACCATCAGCAGCAGTTTCAGGAAGGTAGCATAAGTTTTTCACTGAATCTGAGAAAAATATATGAAGATTGATCCCATTAGAATAAGGTGTATCATGCTTCCCAATGTTGTCAAGTGTTGAAGGGTGATAAGATCTAGTGTTATTTGATGTCATGGCTTGCAGTTCCGAGTGCGAGGAAGAACTTCCAGAATTCTTGCTCCATTTCTCAAACAAATAGCTTCTGCTACTGAACATTTCTTCCAGATCTCTTCTAAACTTCTCAACGGAGATTTTGCCAGAATAACCCATCCGAACCCACTCATATAAGAGAGTAGCAAAGGACTTGTTAACAACAGCAGATCCCAACTTTATATTGCTCAAAATCATCTTGGACTCGTCCTCGGATAAATGAGCAGAGAACCAAATAATCATGCACTTTAGCAACCCAAGTGGCAACATATGCAGGCTCATGTACAATAACCAAAGCTGCAATTCATGACTGCAGGTCTCTCTAATGAACATAAAAACCTAAAAGAAACCAGAGGAACAAAAGTCCACATAAAGTCTAAAACAAAATTAAAAAAAGTTAATTAGTCCTTAACTTCAAAAGGCATGCCATTTGCCTGCTATGTTTGACCATCATCATGTCATGGTAAAACTACAGCCGGAAAGGTAGCATACCTCGGTTTCGAGAAACTGCAGCTTTTTGTTCATCCTCCCAACAAATGATTCCACTTCCTGGCAAAGTATATCAACGAAAACCCGTAATTGTATATCCTCATGCAGCTTATAGTATAGCAATCTCTGCAGTTCTTCAATTTGGCTTCTTTCAATAAACTGTTCATGAAAAGTAGAAGGGGAGTCCGTGTTCAATTGATCTACCAAGGGGTAGTAGATTTGATCCAGTGCATTGCTGTAAATAAAGAAACACTCAGAAAACAAAACAATAAACATGAAATTATCTTATGTCTGTCGAATCTTGAAATGATAAAACAGTATTTGAATGGCTATTCATCCAGCATTTGTCACTTTTTGGTAAGTCGTGAAGCATTTGACAGAAAGCAGAAGCAATTAAGAAAGTTGGCCACTTTATTTCATGAAAGATTATCATAGTAGTTGCTTAGTATAATATAAAATGATTACGCGAAATCTCATAGACCATATAAAAGGTGGAGTTACATTAATGTCAAAAAGGGAATAAGATCACATTGACTATTTATCAAGTACAATAATTTAGCTGAGAAGTTACTGAATGAGCATGGCCTAATACCTGTAGAATGTGAAGACATCTGCAAAAAACTTCAATTGTGTAATTATTGACGACAGGGTTGAAACACAAAGCGAGTTTCTTAATAGATATAGTTCCTCCGTAATTACTCTTAGATCTCGTGTAATAGCAGCATGCCAGATATGAAAACCATCAATTGGATTCTGTTCTTCTGAAGCCTTCTGCTGCTGCATTTCCTTGCACTGAACCATCAGCACATCCATTTCAAATATGTACTTCATATTGGCTTTACCATAATGAAATTGAGCTCCTTTTCCATATTTTATGCAGGATCGGAAAGACGCTTCCTTGTTATCATCAAGCCATGAGATGAACACCTTCAAAATTTGGCAAAAACTAGTTAGATCGAGGACTTTGGACTTTAAACTTAACAATATCAATGGAGAATTACTTTAAATCTACCTCTTGAATAAGTTTTTCTTCAGGTAAGACTATGTGTATGAAATTCAGAAAGTCCGCCTTTTCATGTGAAGAAAGACTAGCTGTTAGCCATGGCATAAAATCCTCTAGTATCATTAGAGGAACGCTACATAGGTATTGCCAAACAAGCCTAGCCTGCTCTTTGGCAGAGAACTTTTGCATCATCAATGGAAAAATCTGCATGGAAATTTTAAGAAAGTCAGGGTAGGCTATATGAATCTCACTGTCCATGTCGCTCCATTTAAGCCTATCTCGGTGCAATATTATAAAAACTTAGTTTCTTGAGTACTATAAGCTCTCTACATTTTTCTATTGGCATATAAATCTCTTACAAGACTAGATTAAGCGATACAAGTATTTCAGAAAAAATTGAAGTCTTTGAATTGCTTTCACCCTTCATTAAGTGATGCTCTAGCAGAGGTCTGGGGAGGTTAAAGTGTACGCAGACCTTACCACTACCTCGGGGAGGTAGAGAGGCTGTTTCCGAAAGACCCTCGGCTCAAGTGTAGAACATCCAGGTACAAAGAAGAAGGAAACAATGAATAAAATGTAACAACTAACGAGGGAACAATCAAAATCTACCAGAAAGAAACAATAATCAACCCCAAGACAGTGCGATAATCGAAACACAATAAACAACAACATATGATAGATATCACTTGTCGGATTTCACTGGGTATGTTGGTGTTTAGCTTCAACTGCTACCGGATAACGTACAAGAACTAAAATCTCTTTCCATCAAGAAAGATAAAGATACATGGAAAGAACTAAATTGGTACCTATACAGGGAGAAAAGGATCAGAATAACTATGTTGCATTATATAGTTATCAACACCTTATTTTACAATCTCCTCGGTAGGAATTGCCTTTGATTATCGGCTGTTGGTGATAATCCTGATTATTTTGGAATGCAATGCTGTACACTAATAATTTACCCACTTCATCTATAAAATTAGAAAGATGTCACATCACTCACGCATCTCTCCTTCTCCATGCTTGCAACAGAGAAATTAGAACTCATTTTATCCAAATAAGCAATAGGACATAATATTTCGGAACCAACAGAGGCCTATGAGCAAGAAATTGATTACCTCTCAGATAAAAAATAGATAATGAAGATTTGGCAATTACCTGCTCCTCTTCTTTCAACATATGCTGAGAAATGGTTGTCTGGATGGTGCCTATGCTACATGTAAGTTCATTAAACAGCACGGAAATCTCCTCTTTCTCCTTTTGTAAGCGATCCAAGCAATCGAAGATAGAACTGAACAAAACATCTATACTATTGTGTTCAAGTGAATATGTGAAGACCACATTCTTCACTTGTGCATCTAGTGCTTGAAAAAGGACCTGTCAATGTTAATATTCATATTTTGGCTTAATAAATCTGTGACAAGTAATATATTAACAATTGCCACTACTTTTATCAGAACTTTCAGTGAGCTGAGTATACTGCTGAAACATGACATTTCTTGGTGCAACTTGTGTGGATTTTTGTCAAACACTACTAAATAACGCCAGAAAGTCACAATTTGAACAAAAATATCAGTAAGTGTATCACGAGTCAATTCACTAAATTTACAAGTTTGTGCAGTAATTTGGGACCTTTCATTCTTCAGACTAAAACAAGAGCAAGGATGCGTTTTCTCCCCTTTTAATGAAAAACGCATCAGCTGTGGAAACAACCTCTTGCGGAAATGCAGGCTAAAAACTTCGCATAATAGACCCTTGTGGTCCAATCTTCCCAGTCCCAGTGTATAGCGGGAGTTTATTGCACCAGACTGCCCCTTTTAATGAAAAATATTGTTTTTGGTGTTTAGTTGCCAGAAATAACTTACTGTTACCCTATAATTTGAACCTAGCAGGTAAATAAGTTTGTCTTTCTTTTTTTCTTCTAGGTAACTAATCTCATGTTATGAATGATTACATGTAGTTAGCTTTTACTCATTTCCATCCTAATTTAAGTGTCTTAGTTTGATTGGACATAAAATTTAAGAAACAAAGAGAGACTTTTGAATTTGATTGTCTTACATTAAAGATGTGTGTAATGTATTAAAATGTATTAAAATCTTGTGGCTATAAACTTGTCACGTAGGATGTTTGAATTATCAACTCACTAAATATAGAAAAAGAATCTCTTTTTGGTACAGACAAAAAAGAAAAATAAGACACTATACACTCTTTTGAGGGAGCAGTATATGATCATATGACAGAGCTAAAATCAGTGCATATGAATTAAACACGATAAAATAAGTCCTTAAAAAATGTTCTGATCTTTGCAGAATTCAATATTTACCTCATCTTCAGCAGCACAATGGTACTTATAAACAAGCTTCAAGAAGTGTAACCGCCTGCAAAGTTCATCAACTACTTGATCACCACCACTATCCAAAGCTTCAACTGCTACACGTCGAATTTGAGCAAGCTCAAGTTCAAAAGCTTTATGAGAAAGAACGAAAAACAGAATAGGCGATTCAACTAATAGTTTCACATAATCATCAGCATCAAAAGACAAGGAAGATGGCATGGCCAGCATGTCATCATCATCCTTCTTACCACCCATTTACTGTTGAAAAAATAACGTGATGAAGTATTTTTCGTAAGATTTCCAACGATTCCACCACCTTTCATGAATGGCAAGAAAGACCAAATTGGTAGTAGTAATTTCAGCATTGAAAATGATTCAATGATAGATTAATTAGTTTCTTTTTGGCTCTTGTTTGTTCTTTGGTGCTAAAAGGCCTATTTGGTGCCTTTTCAAAGTTCAAATATTTATTTGTTTATTTGTCATGCCTTATTTCCTTGTACTAGTATAGAAGGAGGAGGGAGTATTTTATTTGTTACGTATATGTTTCATGTTTGTTAATAAATTTTTTGATGTTGTTGATTTGGTTTGATGTGAAGCTTACCTAACGACTATTATTGCCCGCGCCTTCTCTTTGGGTTATGTAACCATATTGATTTGGACCACACGTTTCAGTCGCCAAAACAGACAAAATTTAAAGCTTATGAATCAAGACTTTTGTTTGAATCGACTTATTTCAAGTGTTTTTAAGTTAAAATTGTTTTTAAGCATTTTTATAGTGTTTGAGTAAATTTAAAAAGTGCTTATAAGCATTTGATTTTACGAAAAAATTATAAAAATAAGCCAAAAATCAATCTAAACAGGCTCTTTGTCTGTTATTAGCGTGGTGGATATGGTACGGTAGTTACCAAATTATTATATTGAAATTGAAATTCTTAATTTCATGATTTTGGTATTATAGTACTCCCTCCGTTTCAAAAAGAATGACCTTCTTTCCTTTTTAGTCCATTTAAAAAAGAATGACCTCTTTCTTTTTTTGGAAACACTTTAATTTCAACTTTCCACGTGGCATGTTTAACACTACAAGATTCAAGGACATTTTGGTACATTTGCCATAACTTTAATTTAGGACCACAAGATTCAAAAGTTTCTTTATTTTCTTAAACTTCGTGCCAAATCAAACTAGGTCATTCTTTTTAGAACAGAGGGAGTATTTGGTATACATTTTAAAAAAATTTGGTATTCGATATTTTTTTTTATGTACTGAAGTATATAACTACATATACAACTCATATATGTTGGTGAATTTCTATTGTTACAAATGCTGAAAATGTCCTAGTGACTTATTATATTTGTGACAAAATTACAGACGATCACTATAACTTATTGGTAAAGGTAAATCTTGCCCAGGATTCTGCTCAAGGTTATTTTTTGCACCCTTTTTCTTAACAAGGAAAAGTGGCTAGTTGTGATATTCTTCCCATGGACAGAAGCCCGGCCCAGATACTTTTCCAAAAGCCCAATGGACTGGATCGGTCCAAACCCGATTTCGATCTGAATTTTGTTTTTCCTTTTTATATTTCCACCTTCGATTGTTGTTGCAATGAGGAAAAGCTGTGTAAGAATTTAGGTACTCGTGGAACACAAGGAGAAAGGAAAGAAGATGAAGACAACGAAAGGAGGGAAAGTGATGAACCCTACGGATGCTTATCGCAAGGAGATTCGCAAACGCGAATTGAAAAGGGTAAATGTTTTCGTATAAATTACTGTTAATTAATCAGCTACACTTAATTAAACTAGTTGGAGTTGTATGTATAAAATTTCTATATGCATTCTGCTTCACTATTCAATAGTTGGGTGTGTGTGTGTGTTGTAACCATAGAGTTATGGTTCAATTGCAATTCCCAAATTGGTTCTACTACTACAACAACCAACATACCCAATATAATCCCCCAAAGTGTGTGTCTGAGGAGGGTAGAGTGTACGCAGACCTTACCTCTACCTCAGAGGTAGAGAGACTATTTCCGATAGACCCTCGGGTCAAGGTGCTAATGTGGGCTTTATGTAGCTTTGGGGAGGGTACTACGAAGTGCTAATGTGGGGTTTATATAGCTAGATTTTGGGGTTTGGTTCTTCCTGGGTTGTAATAGTGGTATCAAAGGCACCCACCACCCTCCGTGTCCACCGTGCCATGAATGGTGACGCCGGTGTGGCACTGCTGGGGCTAGTAATGTGTAATGCATCATTTGTTATGGTCTATTGCAAGTCCCACATCCGTTCTACAAAGTGCTAATGTGGGGTTTATATAGCCTTGGGCTCGCGACCTCAATAGCTAGCTTTTGGGGTGTGTTTCTCCTTGGATTGTAAGGCATAGTATCCCAGCCATCTTGAGGATAAGTATTGCGTGGATTTGTCCATCAATATTTAGACAAATGGAAAGAAGTCGCGTACATAGCATTGTTTGTCATATTCTGGGATTAAGTGGCATCATGGTCCTTGTGGTTTTATGTTGGCTTTTACTGCGGATTTACGTCCTTTCATTTTTTTCTGGGTGGTTTCTGGAATTGTTGCACTCACATGCTTTTAAGTTTCTCACTCAACTGTTTTTGTATTACAAAATCAAGGAAAATCCAGAGGCGAGATGATTGAATTTGTTTTAAAGGAAAATTTGTTTATTTCAATTTGGTTTTAAAAGCTGCTAATAATGCTTGATGCTTTGTGGGTTTTTTATGCTTCCATAGAACAAGAAAGAAAGGAAGAAGGTTAGAGAAGTGGGCATCTTAAAGAAGGACCCGGAGCAACTAAAAGAGCAGATTGAGAAACTAGAAGTGATGAGTAAGTTGCTGTTCATTTTACAATTTGAAGTATACCACTTGTTTATCTATCTAGATGGGATGGGTGTTGGACATTTTACGTGATTGATAAAGATTTCGAAAGAGAGGAAGGAACATCACATGATATTCAGTGACATAGAGAAAGCAGGTCTAATGCCAATGAAAGTCATTTGGTGGATGTTTGAGAAGAAAGGAATTCATATTAAATCTATAAATCATATGATTATATGTATAAATGGAGTTGTGTGACAATAGAGATAGGATATATAGAAGGAGTTTCCCTTAATCAGAGTTTACATCAAGCATAGATAGACTGATGATCAAGAAACAAGTGTTGAATTTTGGTAGCTCTTATGAAGGGTTTAAGGACATGCATCATGTTCATGGAATAAATGGCATTAAAATGCTCGGGGAATAAAAAAAACATTAAAATTAGTAAGGGCTGGCTATAAAGAGAAAAAAGATAAGTAGTTAGAGCTTGTATCATAATCCAGAATCATTGAATTTTTTGTGTTTGTCTTATTCTTATTTTAATATGAAAATATTCAACATTTGCAGAGGCTGAGGGTGCACTAGATAAAGCAAGGAAACATAAAAAGAGACAACTTGAGGATACACTTAATCTTGTTCTCAAGAAGAGAAAGGTAACGTTTCCTATGTTAAAAATTTCAGATACCTCTATGCAATATATTTAAGTTATCTCCAAGATTAGCAAATACTTCCATTTTGAGTTATTTGAGATCTAATTTAACCCGAAAGAGAAAAAATAGAGTTCATTTCTCATTTCTTTCAACTGGGTTGGTCATGACTGAATCTTTTTCTTTCATGAGTAGCTGGATTCATTATGATCTAAATTTAACATGTGCAACTCATTTCTGCATGGCGAGGTTCTAATTTTTTGACAGAAAATGTAAATATTGGAGTACTACTCGGCCGAATTTTCAGGTCGACATGGAGAGAGAATAAGAGATCTTTAGATGATAAAGAGGCTGTTAACTAGCTAAGATGCATTAGATCACATTCTTGTACTAGTCTCAAAGTTTGCAGGGAGCTTAAGATGTGTGGGAATTTATTAGACTGCTGCTGTATCCTCCATCACCACCATTTTGACAGTGTTGGTTTTTCTTTATCCTCCTCTTCCTTTATTATGTACAGGTTAATGATAAAATTAGTTCAACCGATTTTAAAAACCAAAAGAGAAACGTACAATAATAATTAAGATCTGGAGTAGACTTAGATATCAAATGTGCCATTTAGCTGGTAAGGAGTATTCTGGTGATATCAGTACTACTCGTCTTTCCTACTGAAGCTACTTGATAAAGTTAGCAAAATCGCATGGAGTCAACAAATGTTCTGGATTCTTCTGGAAATTCCTGATTTTTATCCCCCCCGATTGACAACATGGTTGAAAGAATAGATTTTTCCGAAATGACTGTTTGTTCCCTGCATCCGAAGATTAACAAGACTCCACCTCTCACTCAACGAAAGTTGAAGTCACATCACCTTAAATATTTAAAGGATGAATCTATCATTAACTACTTGCTTTTTGAATCTCCTCACTTTCCAGAACAAGTTTTTAGAGGTGTAAGCAGGTCTTTGTTTATTTTGATTCTCCAAATGTATCCCAAATCTGGGTCATTCTAAATTTCTAATGTAGAAAGGAGGACTTCTAACTTGTGATGAAAAGAGTAATAATTTTTCACTAGGTTTGAGTCTTTGAATATTTGGTTACAGAAGATACATCATGGTAGGCCTGCAGCAAATTTGGTGATGATATCTCTCGTAGTTCAGCTGATAGACTTCAGAGGTTACTTGAACTGTACAGGAAGCTAAATGTACTCTCAAGCTAAATTTATTTTGCTTGGCTACATTTGTTTCTCATGTTGTGATGTTTGTGTTTGCTTTATTGTGGTTGCTATTGCTGAACTCATCTGGTATTGAAGATAGGTCCAATTCCATTCACATAGTTAAATGGAATTGTATTGTATCCTTTTATTTTTGGTGTAAAAAGATAGGCATAGATGAATTAGAACTAGTAGATCTGTTAGGGTCTTTGTAAGTAGTTTCCATTCCTTCTCTCTCCTTGTTTCTCTTTTGAAGGTGTCCAGCATATCCTTAATGCTGAAGAATACAACATTACCAGTTTAAAAAAAAAAAAAATGAACTCATCTGGTGAAATTCTATCACCTTCTTTTCCTTTTGATTCTATATTTTGATTAGAATTTTTTGTTACTAATTGGCATTGCTTTTTTTGCTAGGAATATGAAGAGAAAACAAAAGAAAAAGGTGAAGAGCCAGTAATGTTTAGGTAACAGGCCTCTTTTTTATCGTTAATGCTGTGAGAAATGGCCATTTCTCCTTGATACTTTTTTACATGTTTTTCCTACTTTCTCTGCAGTCACCTGGGGCCCCCTCGAAGGCGGACTGCTGCAGAAGAGGAAGAGAGGGTCAAACACCCTAAACCTGAAGTAAGATGTTACTTCATTCATTATATTTTATGAAAGTTGCTTTTGCTGTTCCATGAATAACATGGTATATGTGGATGCAGGACTCCGTTTATTATCACCCTACCCTGAATCCTACTGGCGCTCCTCCTCCCGGAAAACCTCCCATGTTTAAGTCATCAATAGGTATCTATAGTTTGTTTTCTCATCATAATCTCATATTGCTCTCTCTCTCTCTCTCTAGCTCTGATACTTCCTGCTTCAAACTACAGGACCTAGAATACCATTATCAGCTGCATCATCTAGTGGTGCTGCATCATCGTCGAAGTCAGATGTCGAAGATGGCACTTTATCAGCTCTTCCGCCACCGCCGCCGCCACCTCCATTGCCCCCAACTGGTGATGCAGATTCTGTAGATGGGTCTGCAGTTCCTGCATCTTTACCTTTACCTCCACCACCACCTATGCCCCCAAAGTCTGCAATGACAGACATGGGTGCTTCATTGCCATTACCTCCTTTGCCCCCACCACCTCCTGGTCCCCCACCAAAGGCACAAATCTTTGGTCATCCGCCACTTCCTCCACCTCCTCCCCGACCTCTTCATCAATCTGCCCAACCTCCTCGTTCTGGCATAGGTGGAAATGAGAGGGATAAAAGTCATTCTGCACTGGATGAGATGTCTGCGACAGAACAAAATCAGGTATGCTTCTTATTAATAAGATCTCTTTCTGGGACATTTGGAGAAGTGATTTATTTATGGTTTCTAGTTCTTGGCCCTAAAGTTATTCATGATCTCGTTAACTTCTCAGGCGTCACCCATGCTTCCCCCACCACCTCCTCCACCAGGGTTGCCACTGAAGTCAGATGGCGTGCCTGCTGACTCTGATGCTAATGTTTTGGAAGCAAATGATCATCTTAAATTACCTCCACCACCTCCACGGCAACCACCTTCAGGTCCTGGACCTGCCATGGTCCCAACTTTGCAGCCTGATGTATTACCTCCTGGAATATCTCGGTTCCCTCCACCCCCGCCTCCAACTGATATGCGGCCACCACCTGGAATTGCCATCCAGCCTGGTCCACCTGGAATGATGGTCCCTCTCTTGCCAAGACCACCTTTTGGACCTCCTGGAGGACCTCCACTAATGATGAGACCACCGCTTCCACCTGGTCCCCCTCCTTTTCAACAGGATGGTGCTAGACTGCTTGCTCCTCAAAAGCCATCATATGTCAAATCAGCTGCTTCAACAGTTGTTAAGAGGCCTCTAGCTCAGCATACACCAGAACTTACATCAATGGTGAGTGATCTTCCATTACTTTTTTACTACTTAATTGTTGTCCTCCTGCATTTATTTACATCAAGTGTTGAGTGTACTTTAGTGTCATTTCAATGCAAACCTAATATATTAGATTCGAGTGTTGTCCCCATCCAAATTGGATGATAACGAGGGGATTATGGGCAAGTTCAAATCCTTGTCCAAAGTTTGCTTGCAGGGTTAAGCTCACTGTACAGCATGCTAGTTATCTACCTTAATCGTTTAGCTTGATACTTTCTAGAAGCTTGTACCAAAACACCCTTGGCCAAGTTTAAATTTTGTAGGTGCAAATTTCTATAACAATAGGTTCTTATTAATTTTTTCTAATCCTACAACGCCTTGAAGATATTAGTTTTTCACCATCAAAAGTTGAAACAAGAACATCGGAAAATAAAAACAAACCCAGTATATTAACACACCTTTGGGGAGGGTAAGTGTACGCAGTCCATACCACTACCTCAGAAGCGAGATAGAGAGGCTGTTTCCGATAGACCCCCGGCTCAAAACAAAAACAGTCTAGAAAAAATAGTAAAGGGAACAAGAAACAATAGGTAGTAACACACCAAATAATAACATAAACAAGACTATCACTAAGTAATACAACAAACGATACCACACTCTTAAACAAGACTAGCACTATGGCCACTAGCACGGATAACAAAATAAAGTCCTCCTACCTACTAGCAAGGACGCACTCCTTCCTACCATCCTTCTACCCTAATCCGCATTCTCCACATCGGAAAATAGAAAAAATAATTCAAAAGATGGAACTATGAAGTAGGAATTAATACAGTTTTAAAAAAGTGTACGACGCAGTGCGAAAAGTGACAAAAGCGAAAACAATACAGTCAAAAAATGAAAAAACAAACTCAAGAAAGAAAAAGATTTAAACCAAAGTGGATTGAATGGGGGTTTCTGTTGCATCAGGAGGCTAAAGAGGATATATTAGGGTTTAGGGTGAGGATGCGTCCACTCTGTTCATTTAATTACAAAAAGTCGTTGAAGAAAATACAGATGCTTTGGAGGAAAGGCTGAAAATCTGAAACTGAGCATATAAACTGGAGTAGAGTTGTTTGCATCAATTAGCTATGTGGTGTAACCTCATGGATGCATGCGAAGTAGATAATATTTGGTAGACCTCTTAGCACCTCTTCAGGAATAGACAAGGATAGATCTCTATACACTTCTTTTACCTACGTAGCACTATCTTAGAGCTGGTTTTTGGTTGATGAATTTTTTTTTTGAGGGTTATGCACTTTAATAATCTACGATGGGGCGTAAAATGAAAATTGTCTCGTTGGACAATAAAGTAGTGATGAGAATTTTTATGAACACATATAAACCACTTTTATACTGGGATCTGGACTTGCTCGCATTTGATTCAACACATCAGTTGTTGCTTTCCTGTAGGTTCCTGCATCTGTGCGTGTGAGGAGAGAATCTGCACTCCCAAAACCAAAGCCAAAGTCATCTACTGCAATTACAATCAACCAGCCTGCAGTAACTCCGCCTGTTGTCAAGCATGAATCTACAAGCGCGTCTGCACCTAAACCTCAAAGCATTGATGACTCATATACGGCTTTCTTGGAGGACATGAAAGCTCTTGGTGCTCTCGAAGGAGGAAATAACATCAAATAGGAGAAAGGAAGAGGATGGTACTCAGAGGAAACAAGTGGCCGCGGACAATCTGATGAGTCTTTGATATTTTTGTGGCCCATGTCTCGTGCTACTGGAGTGTCCATAACTTAATGGTGCTTTGATGTATCGACCATCTCATTCTTCCTTCATGTGTATGATGTTCGATTCATCTGTATTCTCATTTTATCCTCCTTGGCATATTTTCACCTCTAATGGGCTGTGTGGATATGCATTAGTCCAGAGGAAGTTAGACAACATATTGTAACATGGATTCTTGCAAGGAATTTTCTTTTGGCTCTGTTTCCATTGCTTTTCTTTTTCTTATTATAGTATTAATTGTAAATATCATTGAAGAATTTATGGTTTAAACACTCATGCCCGGAATGCTTGGTACCCTTTTTCTTGCTACTGGTTTATTCCTGTCCCACTTATGCTTTCCTCACTCCCCGGCTTGCTTGCGTAGTAAAAAGAAAGAAAGCGTCTATGATAACTATCAAAGTAATCTGGAGCCCAAAACACGGTTTTGTATTTGACAAACACTAATACACTATGAGTGTAATGAGCTAGACGTTGAACTTGTCAGGATATTTCATTTAAGCACTTGAACTAAGCTCTGTTCCAATCAAATATCTCAAGTCCTAGTGAAGTGTTCCAATAGACACTTATTGATTCAAATTTTGACACAAAAATTGCTTGTGTTTTCATTCTATTATAGTTAAGTTAATCACATAATTATACGTATAATTCTTCTATTATGTACTCCCTCCATCTCAAATTACTTGGCATGTTTGCTTTTCGCACAACTCTTAAGGAAAAATTAATAAGGGGATGCAAATTGACCAATATGACTTTATTTAATCTTGATTAGATGAATCTTCTTCAATTAACATGGGTATAGTTGGGAAAAAATGGTTAATTATCTCTTGAATTCTTAAACATGTCAAATATTTTTGGACAAATTTTTTTAACAAACATGTCAAGTAATTTGAGACGGAGGGATTAATTAAGTTAATCACATAATTATACGTAATTACGTATAATTTAGCAACTGGGGTGAGGAAGAGGATCTGGTCCCATGTTACTGTCAGAACAAAAATCAATATACTCTTCATTTTAAAAGACATTCCTTTTTGACTTTCCTGCTTTTATCTGATTAAAAGTTTGACATGGTCCCAGTGCAGTAATATAACCAATTTGGACATTCATTGTTGTAATGAATTGAGTAATAAAAAAAAGAATGTTTACTTCAGCTCTTACGTCAATTCAACTCTAAGATCACTTTGATCAAATACTTGTCATTTTTCACTTTCAAGTTACTTTAGAAGAATTAGACTGTATGTTTTTTCTTTCTTTAAGGTTTCAAGTCACTATTGTTGCAGATTTGTCTGACTTTTTTTCCTTTTTTTGGGGGGGGATGTTGGGGTTAGGGGTTCTACAACATTTCCAAAAGGTACAATTGAGGAGCGGATATCTTTTTGTTAGCAAATTACATTGTGTAGATGAGTAAAAAAGAATTATGTATGTACATTTATATAATTGTGTCATATTATCTTGATTTTTTCCATGTGTTTATATTCTTTTACATTTTGACTCCTCTTAATAAAAATTCTTACTTCGCCATTATCCTCGTGATTATATATTGTTTGAACTATATCTACTTTAGAGCCAATTTTGTGCAATCAGTGGGGACAAGAAACCAACCAAGATCCATTCAAACGGTCTTTTGTCAAACAAATTCAGTGTTTCAGGTCTACAACAACAACATACCCAGTGTATTTCCACAGAGTGGGGTCTGGGGAGGGTAAAGTGTACGCAGTCCATATCACTACCTCAAGAGAAGTAGAGAGGTTGTTTCCGATAGACCCCTAGCTCAAAACAAATGACAATATACCAAGCAAAAAATAAAAATAAAAAACAAACAACAAAAATGGGTAACATATCACTAAATAAAAGAAACAAGACGTGCACGGTGTTTCAGGTCTACCATCCAATATATTATTTTAGTTGTAAAGCCATCCAATACTTTATTCTAGTTGTATTTAGGACAAAGGCTATATCATATAAAGTCAACCTTGGAAATGGAGCCTCCCATTTCTATAAAAACATAATGTCAAATG
Source organism: Capsicum rhomboideum (assembly GCA_031232105.1). Taxonomy (NCBI): domain Eukaryota; kingdom Viridiplantae; phylum Streptophyta; class Magnoliopsida; order Solanales; family Solanaceae; genus Capsicum; species Capsicum rhomboideum. The sequence continues at coordinate 8,927,380 of CP124713.1, read as the reverse complement.
ACCCTTGTGATTAACAGAAAATGACAGATTGACATGGAAGAGTAATAAATATTTTTAATACACTAGTGGTATTTTTAAATTTTGCAAATGCATTGATGGGAAGATTGGACCAATAATACAGAAGTTGGTAGCATCAACCAGTGTGTTCAAAAGTTTGAAGCACAAGAAAGTTGTCATTTTTATAGATAATCTTACTTTTGTCTCTGAAGTCTTGTCTTATTCCTATTACTGGTGGAAGGTGGCAGGTACCCTGTGGAATTAGTCGAGGTGCGCGAAAGCTGGCCTAGACACCACGGTTATATAAAAAAAAGAAATCTTGTCTGATTCCTATTAGGAACTGAGGATGTGTCATATGTTGAAAAAGACTATGATGTAGCTGCAAATACAACTTTTTATTGCAAATAGGAGTCATGAAAAGGAGTCATTTTGTCATATTCATCATTCTTCTGAACTTTCTGCAGATTCTTGATCCTTCTTTTTCACTTCCCTTGTGTACGGATTCAAGTAAGTTTCAGCATTTGCACTGTTCCATTAGAAGTTTTGTCTTGAAAAACTTCTTATTTGCAGTAGTTCTCTTTTCTGGTTTTTGATTGTTGTTAGTTCATGTGTTACAGGGGCTCCTCTTCAGCAAAAGACTCCTCTAGCATTCTGTTCTTACAATGGAACCTCATGCTGCAACTCCGCTGATGATAAACAACTTCAGACTCAATTTAATGCTATGAACATTTCTGATCTTGGATGTGCTTCTCTTATAAAATCCGTCATCTGTGCGGTAAGAAGATACTCTTGTAGTTTCTTGCTCCTTCGATTTCTGTTACTATTTATTGTTCCTTGTACTTCGTTTATCGTATTAGTATTTTGTTGTAGTTACTGTTTCTTTTTCAGAATGCTTTGCTATGCCTTGTTTAGTATTTTGCCTTGGTTTCTTCACTCCTATTATTTTCTTGAGCCGATGGTCTATCAGAAACAACCTCTCTACCTCCCAAGGTAGGGGTATGGTTTGTGTACACACCCAGACCCCACTTGTGGGACTACACTGGGTATGTTGTTGTTGGGCGGTAAGAAGATAATCTTTGTGATTCCTTATAATTATCTTACCAAAATGTAAGCACTTGAGTTTTAAACAATTTGATTTCTTGCTATATGAAGATGTAACTATGAGGTTTAACTCTAGCATTTTAATATAAAGAACCTATAGTATCACAATAATTAGTTCACTGCTGATGTTCCTCTATGGGATTAAACCAGAAATCTGTCATGCCCCTTTAAATTCTTTCTTGTTTGTAAAGCTCAAAATGCTCTATTTTACTCTCTATAATCTGCATCATGATAGCTCTTGTAGGTATCTGTACTAACTACTAATTTATTTTGGAAGATTTCAAGAGTTTTTTAAAAAAAAGTGGATACTAGTATCCGGATAGTATAAGTTAAGGATTTAACTTTTCATATCCATATTTTCACCTTTTGCAGAAGTGTGATAAATTTTCAGCAGAGCTGTTCAGAACCGATTCTGTTCCGCGACAACTTCCTATCTTGTGCAACTCCACAAATTCAGCAAATTCAACCAAAAGTAGCCAAGTTAAGAGTGACTTTTGCTCTAAACTATGGACTACATGTCAAAATGTGTCTATCATAAATTCTCCTTTTGCTGCCTCAGTCAAGTCCAATTCTACAAAGTTGACAAATTTATGGAAATCACAAACTGATTTCTGTAATGCATTTGGTGGAGCTTCTGGTGATGGATCAATATGCTTTGCTGGAGAACCTGTCACCTTAAATACCACCACACCTATAAGCCCTCCAGGCGGGTTGTGCCTTGAGAAAATTGGAAATGGTACTTACCTCAATATGGTTGCTCATCCTGATGGCTCTAGTCGTGCTTTCTTCTCAAATCAGCAAGGGAAAATATGGTTGGCTACTATTCCAAAACTCGATTCCGGGGAGCTGTTAGAGCTTGATGATGCTAGTCCTTTCTTGGACTTAACAGATGAAGTTCATTTTGACACTGAACTGGGGATGATGGGGATTGCATTTCATCCAAAGTTCTCACAGAACGGACGATTCTTTGCTTCATTCAATTGTGATAAGCAAGCATGGCCTGGATGTGGAGGAAGATGTTCTTGTAACTCAGATGTAGACTGTGATCCATCAAAACTACCTAGCGATAGCGGCTCCCAACCATGCCAATATCAAGCTGTGATAGCAGAATTTACTGCTAGTGGCTCCCAGCCAACACAGGTACTTTTGAGTGTCCAATGGATATTTTGTTGTCACTTTGTTTAGCTCTGAATGATAATAAATGAATCTCAATTTCCAGGCAAAAACTGCCAACCCAAAAGAAGTCAGAAGGATTTTCACGATGGGCCTTCCATTTACAAGTCATCACGGAGGCCAGATACTTTTTGGACCTAGAGATGGATATTTGTACTTCATGATGGGCGATGGCGGAGGTATAGGTGATCCTTACAATTTTTCCCAAAACAAGAAGTCATTGCTGGGAAAGATTATGAGGCTTGATGTTGATAGCACATCCAGTAAGTCGCTACTCAGTTCTATATTTGCTATCATTGATGATCTTGCTACTACTAAGCTACCTCAACAGGATGTTTAGGGAAAAAAAGATACTAAAAGAGCACTCTGAATCTTCATAATCCCGGCTATATATCAAACAGAAAGCAATATATCCTTGTCTTAATAATCTCAGCTAAGTATAGAAAGGTAATCAAGCTCATGACCAACAAATCCATTATCCTTTTCTTACTTTAGGCAAATAAATTGGCTGCTTATTTTTCTACTGGTAAGACAAGTAGAATTTGATAGAAAGTAACTATGTGCTTTGTGAGGACGCAAGAATTTCATCTTAGTAACTATGTGCTTTGTGAGGGCGCGATAATTTCTTCTTACTCATTGTCTTCACACTTCTTACTGTGCCTCATTTTCAGATGTCCTGCATTTATCATCTTTTCTAGGCATTCTCATCTAAACTTTAGTCCTTTTATGAATGATCACCCACATAGGAAAGTGTAAAGTTTTTTGTATGTTCAAGTGAATTTAGACTTCACTATTTTTACTCTACTGATCTAGCAGTTCTCGCCCCTTATTTTGCATCTGGTTCCTGTTCCCTTAGGTGCAGCAGAGATCACGAAGCTCGGTTTATGGGGAAACTACTCCATACCAAAGGATAATCCTTACACTGAAGATAAAGAGTTGCAGCCTGAAATATGGGCACTAGGAATGCGAAATCCTTGGCGCTGCAGTTTTGATTCTGCAAGGCCATCTTACTTCATGTGCGCTGATGTAGGGCAGGTAAAGTACAAGACTTTTGCACTCCAATGATATTGGATTTTCCATGAAAAGCTGCTTTCAAACAGCTGTATTTTGACATTGTACTCATAAACATTTTATGATTGTTTCATAGGATAAATTTGAAGAGGTGAATATAATTAGCAAGGGTGGTAACTATGGCTGGCGTGCCTACGAAGGTCCTTACCTTTACACTCCTTCGAAATCACCTGGAGGAAATACATCTATGAGCTCCACAAATCCAATTTTCCCAGTCATGGGATATAATCATTCTGATGTGAACAAGAATGGAGGGTCAGCATCAATTACTGGTGGATACTTCTATAGGTCCATGACTGATCCCTGCATGCGTGGAAGGTGAGACCTTTAGTCCTATCTTATCAAAGATGAGTGTTACCAATCTCACGCCTTTTCTGAATATATCCTTTTGTGGTGTTAGAATGTCTCGCATTGTTGAGGGAATAGGTTATGGTCTCCTTAGATCGCCTTGAACAATCATCGTCTCGTTAGCTAGTTCTTGAGTTTGAGTTTGACTCAAGGTCCATATTGTTAACATGATATCAGAGCTAGATCTATCCTTATTCTTGATTTATCCAATTTGGGCTTGCATTCTATGCTGTCCATGCTCCAAATATCAAGTCTTGGGTGTGCAGCATCAGAATTTCCCACACTGGTTGTTATAATGAACTGTTATCTCTTTATTGATGTTAGGCACCCCTCACCTCTGAGCTAGCTATAGAGATAAGTGTAAGTTATATATCGTTAGTCTTAAGGACACTAAGGAATTTTATACCATCATGTCGCATTGACCTGTTATAGCAGGTAACCTATCTTATGTAGAAGATTATGAATCACATTCTAAGGGACGGTGTATATAACTTAAACTCTTTCGTGATTGAGTTAGGCCAAAGTTCATTTTCTTAAATTATGGTAATGAGGGGAGATATTCTGCAGGTATCTTTTTGCAGATTTGTATGCAGGTTCCATGTGGGCAGGCACTGAAAATCCACAGGAAAGTGGAACATTTAACACCACTCAAATTTCTTTCAACTGTGCTCAGAAATCACCAATAGATTGTACCTTTGTTCCTGGAAGCTCAGATCCAGCTTTAGGCTACATATTTTCATATGGTGAGGATAACAACAAAGATATGTATGTCCTTGCAAGTAGTGGAGTTTACAGAGTTGTTCGTCCGAGTCGTTGTAAATTCACTTGTGCAAAGGAAAATTCCTCTTCTGTTGTTGATGATATCCCAGCTGGTTCTCCTGCTGCTTCCCCACCTTCAGCAGGAACCATGTTAACAGGTTCATGCAATAACTTTGTACTCATGTTGATGTCTTTAATGTTGATGCTGGCTAATTGGTTTTAGTATGCTGCAAAAAATGTTAAACGTATAGGGAGATGCATGGGCTTTTCAATTGACAAGTCAATACAATAAAGTTATTCTTTTCTCTTTTGAAGTTGTATAAAAAAGTTGATGATCATCATCTTTTGTTGTTCATAGAAATCGAGATAAGGCGTTATCATGTAAACTCTATATTTTCACGCGTGGGGAAAAAAATACAAAAGTAAATGTCAATTTGGGACACGAAGTAAATCTTGAAAACCACCACAATTCTTGACTCAAATCCTCTTGCAAGACTAATTGTAACAATAGACCAACACTGCTTGTGAACTCGCAGCAAGACAAATTGTAGCAATAGACTGATACTGCTTGTAAAAGATCTTGTTATGTTACGCCCGTTGTTTGGAACTAGCAAAAGCCTGTATAGACAACTTGGCTATCACACAGTTATTACATCTGTGATGGTCAACCTTTATATGCTATTCAGGAAAAGGAATTTGTCAATAGGGAATTTTAAGTGTCATTTTCCTTGATATGACACCCAACAATCTCCTTTTCTATTCATTTTGCTGATGCTAAGTTCCAACCGTTTGTTCATATTTCAAAAATCAACGCTGGTCTACCAACATAGCATGTCAAAGTGTCAACTTCCCCACACAGCCACCTTTATGTGTGGCCATAGTAATTTCATATTGAATAATTATTGAAAAAGTGAACCGCATACCAACCACAAGATATTTGAAACAGACCATATTGTGTTTTTAATAGAGAGAAGGAAGAAAAAAAAAGGAAACTTCATGGAATCTCAAATTTGTTTTCTTCTGCTGCTGTTATTCTATGGTAAGTTACATCCAAAAGTGTGTAGTGACATTCTCAAATTCACATTTATGTACCTACTTGAAAAGTACTTAAAAAAATTATTTAAAAAAAAAAAAAAGAAGACAGGGAAAGTAGAGAAAGCAAAAAATGAATTTTCATGGCACCTAAGCACAGCATCATACAAAAAACAAGAGTCCTCCAGAAAATATACAGATGATGGTTCTATTAAGTGCAAAACTTGTCTATGCTTGTGTTACTGGGAAGTTTCCAAATACCATTCTAAGTGTTATCTCATGTTACAGCATTGAGGCCTGCCTAGCTGTTGTAATTTGTTCCACATGCAAATCATCTGTCTAGGGGACTGGTAATGAGCGGTATAATAGTCGTCTATGCATCCAGCTTGGGAGAACTTCAAGCTGTGTACATATTGCACAGGACTAGATGAGCTATTAAATTTTTCGACCCACATTCCCATGCTGACATCCTCCATCTTGAACAACTGCACGTCGGTGAGTTAGTTAGCTATTTCACGAGTATTAACTTGTGGAAAGAGAGAACGGGGATTTTGTCTAACCTTTAGCTTATGACTATTAAACTCTGAGACGATGAAGTTTGCAATGGCTGATGAAATAATGTAACCCGGTCCATTCGCATAAGGTGGATAATCTTCTTCTGGCCATTCCTGAGGAACCACCCAAAAACAAAGATTAGAAGGCGGCCAGACTACTGAGTGACCAAAACTAAAGGAGATTGAGAAGACAAAAAACTAGACATCCAGATATAATCAATGCAGATAACTAGCAAGTTACAATAGCATTTGCTGCAAATTCATGCATTCACTGTCTGAACAGCTTACTGTATTCCCTTAGAAAAGCATCTCTCTGTCAAAGCCTCGCCTATCCTAAGCATGTTCATCAGACACTATTAACTGGTAAATGCTAAGCCTTTTCCTCGACAATAAAGCATATGAAAATATTTTGCCAAAAGAAAATAGCACTACTAGGTCTTCTAGCCACATAGAGATTGGACTACGAAAATTTTAAAAAGGAACTCCAAACTATTACCTCATATGTCACTGCCCATTTACCATTACGCAGGGGCTTATGATAGTAATTGATATTTCCAACATATAAGCTCCTATTCTTGGGTAATTTATTTATTTCCTTGATAACTGCATCCACTCTAACAAATGTATCATCATCACACTTCATGATATTTTTAGCAAATGCTATATGAACCTGCAACAAGCAAAGATTAAATTGAAAAATGATTAATTTTGGGACGACGTTAATCTGGGGACAACCAACTCAATGTTCACAGTTAATCCACAACTCACCCCATATTCACAGATGGCAACTGTTTTCAAGACAACAAGATCATAATTGTCCATGAAAGGAGCAATGACAATGTCACCAAAGAATTCTGCCTCTTTCTTCAACTCCACGTTTATATCCTTCCTAGCATGCTGTCAGAAAACCAATCCATGTTAAACTCAAACAAACAAGCTGCAACATCAACGCTAATAGTAAACGATATATACACTACCATCTGTCAACCTACCAATGCGACAAAGAATCGAACCACAACATTTGAAGATTTGATTAGCTGATGCTGCATCCAAGACCTCCTTATAGCCATTCGCTCAGCAAAATGATTGCCTGCAGACAGAATGCCAATGAACAGATCCACAGGCTGATCAAGCAGGGGTGGTTCCTTCCATCTGTTTGACATATCAAGATGCCTTTGAGGAGCAAAACTAGGATGTGATGAGGGCAAGGAGGCAGCAAAGACTGAATCGATATCAATGTCACCATTCAATGACAAACCAGTGGCATCCTCGAGTGCAAATCCCTAAAGAGCATCAACGAGAACCTTCTTTAGTTCAATTCAATAATTCAGCACGAAATTGAACGAGGTTGTAGTATGTTACTCACAATTCGATATGGAAATGAGGTCACATGCCTCCCATCAACATTCACATGATAACCTTCCAAACCAGCACTGAGAGTTAGCACAAATAACCTATCCTCTGAAAATGGGAATGGCCAATCAAAATCGACCTTCTTTTTTCGCCCTACTAGCCGGTTTAACCACCAAGATGCCTTTGATTGCTCAGAATGGTTAGTGTCATTATCTCGGATCCACTTTTCACATTTTACCTGGCCATCAACTGCGAAAGAGTCTAGACGTTACCAAAAGTGCCGTACCACATACAAATGATATATTAATACGTCACAGACTACAAACAGATCAAATGTAACTGATGGTGCGTTTCGCTTGCTTTTCCCTCCATCCAATTGCCAAGAAACCCATGTAGAAAAGGTATTCAAAATAATTTTAATCCCCAATTCATGAGAATAACCCGAGGAATCTACCCATCATGAGATAGCACCTCCTCAACCGATAAGTTCTATACTCAAACTTATTCAACTGCTTGATTAAGCACTATAAAAAAACTTCTGCAGCCTCCCCACCCACTACCAACCCACTCACCCCCACCCACTACCAACCCACCCACCCCAAAAAAACAACCTTTTAACCTCAATTAGTAAATCAAATAGTTCCTCCAGCTAACAAAATCTTTAAGTTTAACTAGTACTAAATGACTTTCCTTAGCAACTCTGCCTATGTGAGTCTCACATTACTGGTCACAAGTCTGGATACATGAGGAGGATTGCAGTAAGTAAACAGCTACATGATCTTCTAAGCATTTGGATATAGAGGATCATACAGGGAATCCAACTACTACTACAACAACAGCATACCCAGTGTAATCCTACAAGTGGGTCTGTGGAGGGTAGAGTGTACGTAGACCTTACCCCTACCTTGGAGGCAGGGAGGCTGTTTCCGATTAAACTAGTTCATTAAAAACAGAATAATTTCTTAAAGACTACTAAAGAAATAAAGAACCAAAATTCATATTCTCACCAGTCTCCTCATCATCCCTGGACCTCCAACCATCACACCTTTGAGCAGTCCCCCATTGCATCCTATAACAAGTGTTCAGCTCAATCACAGGCTTTCCACTCCAATCACCCTTCAACCTTGGATTAAAGTGAAGAATCCTTGGTGGGTCCTCTCCATCAACAGTCTTCAACCCTTGTAACTCCATCATAAACTGTGAAACCATCAAGAATTGACCTTCCCTCAACAATGATATCTTTGTCTCATGCTCTACATGAGCCCTTATTGGCCTCCCTACAACAGTTATATGTGAACCAAGGGTAAGCCCACATGGCAACACCATCATTCTCCCTTTCCCCACAAAATCAGACCCTGTCATTGAAATGGAATGAGGACATTCTTCTGACTTATTACTACTTTCTACAAACCCCACTTCCTTTTTATACAATTCAAGCTCTTTCCAAAACTTTTTACCTACCTCAAAAGCCTCTTTTGCTGACTTCAAAATCCCAGAAAACCCATCATTACTACTCATATTTACATAACTACCATCAAAAACTAAACTTGACAATGGATTCTTGATTTCTCTAATCTTCCTTACAGGCCTTAATTCACTTGGAACCTTATGTGGAACATCTAAAGGGCGATTTGGGGCTTCTTTTTCTTCTTCACTATCAAGCACAAAAGACTTCTCTAACTGTCCAGTACCAAAACCATCCTGAGAAACTAAACTAAATCCATTTTTGAAAACAAAAGGAACTTCAAGACCCACCAAAAATACATAACAAAGTCCTAACAAAATCAAAACTTGCAAAGATCTTTGCCTACTTAGTGACATGAACAAGTCAAATTTTGCTCTTTTCATGTTAAAAACTGAATAATGAAATAAAAAACTCCTGCTTTGTGAGCTTTAAACCCCTCTTTTCAATTTCTAGTGATCATGAAGACACTGTAAATGGAAAATAGAGAAATGGGGTTGCTCTAAAAACTCCAAACCGACAATTTTTTATACAAAAAAATCAAAACTTTTTTGAAAGAAAGAAGGAAAAATATAGTTAGAGAGAGAGAGAGAGAGAGTTAGGTCATCAAAACAAGAACAACAAGCAAGTTAAGAGAGAGAGATATGTATACAAAAATGTATAGATATAGAGAGAGAGAGAGAGATGAAGGGAGGTTACAGGGGTCGGTGGCTTTCCGGGAACAAAGAGAAAAGTGGCTATCTTTTTATTTTTTTTCAATTTGAATAGGAAAAGCTTTACACTTGATAAAAAGTTGATGGAAGCATCTTGATGGAATGTGTTGAAACTTTTTATTTTTATTTTACTCCTTTTTGTGAAAGTGAAAGCTTTTATTCTTTTTAACTAAATAGTTTTCAGTTTTTGTCATTTTTTTAATAACAATAATGCTCTTTCTTGTTTCTTGTTTCTTTTTTTTTGGCTGAGAATAGTAATGTTCATATATTTATCTTACTTGAATTTATTGCACTTAAGCGAAGGTCTTTCAAAAATAATTTTTTTATCTCCATAAGGTAGTGATAAGATCTGCGTACATTCTACCCTCTTCAGACTCCACTCGTGAGATTTCACTAAATTTTTTGTTGAAGACCAGTAATCTTCATTATCAATTTGCATGCAAGCTTGACAGTTTTATAAAGTACTTGTTATCTTTCGTTAATATAGATACTTGATAACTTATTCATTAAAATTTAGATAAATGAAAGGGTAAAAGAAAAAAGACACCTAGATTTTATCTACGGCAAAATTTAAATTTGAAACTTTTTAATTTTCAACTCATTTCGCTCCCGTTTGGTGATAGATTTTGAAAGTATATTTTTAAAAAATAATTAAAACGTTATTTGTGCATGAAATTTTGTTAGTTTTTGAAAAATTTATCATAAAAAAAAACTGATCCGGATAGATGAAGTTCCACTCATAAAGCTTCAAAAAAAAAAAAGTAATATATGAGTTTAAACACAAATTCAAATTTTAAAAATTATTTTCAACACAACTTCAAAAACTTTTTTTTTTCCAAATTTCAACAAATTTATGACCAAACACTAAATTTATTGATCACTACTTCACACCCTTTTGGGCACAAATTTTTGTCAATCTTAATTATTTGATTGAATATTTACCTTTCACCAGTATACTCTTCTATAATTTTGCCATCAGCACTCGAATGACTAAAAATTATTGATGAAACTTTTCTAACTACATTTGAGTAATAATTAAGTTTATGTCAAGAGGGAGTTACTATGTTAACATGGTCATAGTGTGGGGGGGGGGGTATAGTGAATTTTATTAAAATAATATTATATTTACCAAATTGGCAACACATAATTGTACTTAACTTGTAATTTTTTTTAATTAACATTTAAACTTGCACTTATTATATTGGTGTGTTATAACTAATATAGTTGGAGGTTGTATATTTGCTAATTAATTAGGCAATGGATTAGAAGTTAATAAATTTTTCATTTAATTTTTAATGTTAGTAGAAGCTAGCAAAGTGGACGATACAATAAGTTAAGAACTAAAGTCAACATCATTTCAATTAATTAATTAATTACTTCAACAAGCAGAAGAGGAACATAAATTTCAAAGTAAACAGAAAGTTACAAGATTGTTAAAATTTTAACTATATAGTTTCAAATATAAAGCATTGAATAATAGGTACTCTACAGTCTACACGTTAAGACTTCTTTTGGTAAACGATTTACCACTTGACTTTATTTGTTAGCTAAAGTTGTTAATCGTTAAGAAACTTTAAAACTATATAGTACTAATTAAGTCATATCTTCTTGAAAACCTTAAACACTACATGAAATGTGAATAGGAGAGAATCATTTAATTCAGTAATTCACTAACTTTTCGTTATAAAACACGAAAATAGTTTGAAATCGGAATTTTTTCTGGAATAAATAAATATATATCGTATATTTAGTGGATAGGTATTCAACAAAACAGAAACAAAAAATGCATAACTATCAAGTATATAGAACTTATTGATCTGAGTAATTTTGGATCCGCGTAAAATTCTTAAAGGAGAAAATGCTCCCCATTAAAAATTTCTCTATTCTCATGGCTCAAAACTGAGATATTTAATTAAGGGTAAGAAATTTTGTCAATGGTTTAAAAATAGTTATTAAGTGACAGTTTTATGTGATTCTCCATTATAGAGAATTATGATAAAGTAAAATTTTGTGTACTACCAATATCCTTTTAAGCTATTAAGCTAAGTCGATTTAGAATAACTATTAAATACGATAAATAAATATGTTATTAACTGATTAAATTTGTCCTAGAGGAGTGGTGGTGCAAAATATTATATTTCAATGTCAACTTGTATATGTAATTTGATTACCATGTATACAGTTGTTTAATGAAAAATGTGGACAATTAAGGAACAGAAGTTAAAAGCACATAGTTGCATATATAGGTCGGAATATATTGTCAAGAATTATGGCAAAATGGATTGCGCTCAACTCTTGAAAATTGAAAAAGAAGCAATCATATATAGTAAGGAACGCTTGTGTTTTAATACAACTTACGTAGTGAGAATCTGAACTTATTGAAATGTCAGAACACCTAAACGAAAAAAAAAAGTCACAAAAAGTCATACGTTTAATTCACATAATATATTCATTTAATTTGTTTTTTTATAATCAAGAGGTACACTTTGAGGCGAAAAGAATTCAATTAGACCCTCTTGTGTACATTTAGCTCCACCACTCTAAACCAGGTTGTGTTCTTAGTACTTTTTATGTAAACTAGACTAGAGTTTGGCCTTACATTTTAGGAGTAGATTTTAAATTTTTGTCTTCAAGCATCTGTTTGGCTATGAAATTTGATTATATTTTGAAAATTTGCTTTTCAAATACTTTCAAGTTGTCAAAAACTGTCTCAGACCAGTTTTTGAGTTTGTTGAAACTTCTACTTGCAAAATTTTAAATTTTTTTCAAGTAAAATGCATATTCAAATACAACTTTAGATTTTAAAAATCTCAACATCATTAACTCAAATTTTCAAAATTTAAGTTTCATCTTCAAAATCTAAGGTCAAACGGAAGTTTATTAGTTTATGCTATTTATTGGATTGAAAAATGAAAAGGAAGTTAACAAATAAGTTTTGTAGAATAATGATTTTTTTTAAGAATAAAAGGGGATAATTACAAGAATTTATATATAAGGAAATTAGATAAACAAGTAAAACAATTAGATAAGGTCACGTCGTTTGAGAGGCTAAAATCTTTTGATTTATGAAACCAACAGATTTGATTGTTAAGTAGTAATCCCCAAAACTTGTTCGGAGTAATTTTTTTATCAAACAATGACAAACAAACAACTTATTGATGACTTAGACGAAAATGAAAGACGCATCCAAATTGTTAATCATGAATTTTATGAGAATTAAGAAAAGAAAGACAATCATGCACAGCCACAACTACCACAGTTGAAAACTCAAAACTTCAAAGTTTTTGTTTGCAATCATTCCCTCATAAATCTATCCGCATCTACTATTTAATTTGAGATTTCGTATTCGAGCTCTAAGAGTGAGATTGTCTCAATAAAATTAGTGGCCTAAAGTAAAATTTTAATAAGAAGCTTAAATATATACAAATACATGCAAGAAAATAATAATTTAGAATAATCCCTTTTACTTTCATATACTTGTTATTTTTAATGTAAATGACAAAACCTTAAGTCAACCTCACATGGTAATATAAAACTAAAGATTAATTCTACTTAATAAGATGTTAGTAATGTGTTTGCAACATCATCTTGGATGTTGTAGTAAAAATTTTATTTAGTAATATGAAGATTTGAGTTATTTAATTCAAAATTCTGAAATAGTTTTAGTAGAAGATAGATAGTTTGTATTTCTTTCTTTTTCTATATAATATTCGGATCATTTTTTTTAAAACTATTTTCAATATTGTTGTAGGTGAAAATATATCATAAAATTTACCATTATATAAGTTTTCTGGACAACAATATTTTGAGGGCCTAAAATAAAGGCTTTAGTAGTTTTACCCTTGAGTCACCCCTGCTAGGGAGTGTTATACTCTAAAATGAGACTTTACACTGGGAATTCAAATTTATCACACTCTAAAACATACCAAATGAAAAATCAAAGAGAAGAGTTAAAAATAACAAGTGGAATTCATAGTCATAATTTTGTTTTTGTCAGGGCATATTTAGCCAAAGGATGCATATAAAGTCAAGAAAAATAGAGTTGAGGGACCTAACTCTTTCCCCTTCCTAGTTCCTAGTACAGCTGTGAAACTTAACAAGAAACATTTTCTGATTTTTATTTCTTCAAAGCCAAGTCTATTTGTCTTCATTATTTTTATTTATTGTGTGTGGAAGAATTCTAACATTAAAAAAAAAAAAATTATCAACCCCTTTGGCCTTCTTATATGTTCACTTCGAGAAACATTACATGACTTTGCGCATGTAATTAACCGACTCTAAATTTATACGTACGAGGACTAAACTCTACCAGGAGGGGAAATCAATGAAGGACAGACGAGGCAGAGTTGGGGTTCTAAATTATAGAATAGCGACATCAAATATTAGTAATCAAATTTTTAAGTTAATTAAAATTTAAACTAAAATTATTGAGTTTGGTTGAACTCGTAGCAACCTTCTAGCTTCCTTGAGATTGAGAGAGATAAAAGCAGAAGCATGTGATTGATTTATTTCCTTTTTTCAGGAAATCACAAGTCTATTTCTCAGCTGTTGCTGATATACCATTAATAGCTGATGGTCCATTAAATGATCAAATTGTTGATGTTGGCACCACTTTTAAATTCATTGAGTTGTAGTAACAAGTATTATCCTCAGTTTCAAATTCACGCTTCTTTCTTTTTTGGCAATTCTTTGATTTTAGTTTTTCATGTTATATGTCTAAAATCATAAAATTAAAGTATATCTTAATATAAAATTCAAAAGGTTTTTTTATTTTTTACAATTCGTGTTTTATCAAAATCAAACAAACAAATTATAGTTAAGAAAGTAGTACCTAGCTAGTTTCCTCCTATGGACAAGTTGATGTTTTGTACCTCCTATGGACAAGCAATAGCTAGCTAGCTAGCTCTGATATGATTGAATATATATTAGATCTCCAACTTTTTTAGACAAGTACAAGTTGGTTTTGAGCTCCTCCGATCCTTTCTCGATCAGTGGCCAATTTGAGAAAATTAATAGTATCGGGATACGATGAAACTAATTCTTTATGTAGTATATTATTGAATTGGCTTAAATAGATCGATATAAATAAAGGGCGATTTAGGTAGGGGCATTGTTCGGTTTAGTTTTGAATGTTATTGATTTGGATAATTATTAGTTATCGATTTATAAATATGTTAAATTGTTACAGAATCGTTAAGATATTTATTATTGATCGTTATGAGTTCAATTATCAATGTAACCATTATGGATCGAATACTAAATGATATAAAGCTCGGGTGAAAATCATTTACACCCCCCAACTTTGATTTAAAAATCAAACTTCCCCCTCAACTTTGAGAAATAATCATTCCTCCCCCCCCCCCCCCCCTTTTAACCTATACAATGTCTATTTTACTCTTGAAATTTACAATCCTCCATATAATGTTTATTTATTATTTATTTATTTTACTAAGGATATCCTCCATTTTGGAAGGTCATTAAGTTGGAAGATTGACTTTGGTCAACATTCGGTGATCCGAACATCGTATCAGAATTCAATCAGTTTTATCAGCTCCAGAACGTCGATTCTGGGTTAGTAGCATGGTTGGTTCGGGTACCAAGGCTTACTATGTGATTTTGAGTGTTTAGATGAGATGTTGAAAAGTTATGGCCTAAGATTAACTTTGGTTAACATCTGATGAAAATGACCTCTGTTGGAAATTCTGACCACACCGCTGAGTTCAGAATGTCGAATTTGATTTAGTAGCATAGTTGATTTATTTATGTGGGGTCCCAAACAAATCTGCAACGTCCATTCAGAGATTTTTAGCTTTGATCTTTGTTGCTGATGTTTGGTGTAGCAAATCATTCTTTGTGTTTGAGAGCCTCTGTGACTTTCGCGGAAAAGAGAGTATTTCTGGGCTTGCGATCTCCGAGGTGGGCTTGCGATCGCGGATAGTAAATCTGATCTGGGTCGGGAATGGCCTTCCCGTTCGCATGGATAACGTCGCATTTGCAATGAGATTGGGCCGGCTTGCTCACGATCGCAACTAGGCCCTTGCATTCATATGAACGACTCCAGCATTGAGCCATAGTTATTGTTGTCATGCTTCGCTTTAGTTCCAGATAATGAACTTTATATGTATGCATTGGCCATTGCCTTGATGTGGTATATTGCTTGCTGGTTGTTGCTCGCTGGCACTTTATTATGTTTGAGTCAGCAGTTCTTGTCATGGTGTTATTGAAGTCACAATAGCCTACGTCTTGCAGGGTAGATTTTCACACGAAAGTTGTTGCTTTTTGGTTGTGGATTGTTGGGTTCGAAATTGAGAGGGCATCATGCGAAAGCTCATAGTTGCAAACTATAGATACGATAAATCAAATGACAAAGAAAATATACTAAAAACATATTATTGATAGGGTTTGACAAAGAAGACTATAACAAAGAAAACATATTATTTGATATGATTAACCAACAAGCCTACATATTGAAAACTATATCAAAAAGCTTAAAACCTATTGGGAGAAATCTCCCCCTAAATAAGACTCTTTAAAAGATTACATTGTAGATGCTATTGTGTTATGGTATGAGAAGAGGGGTATTTTATTTATAGAGATTCAAAACCTTTCCTTTAATTAATTATGGAAGAGATCTTTTCTTACAAGGAAACCTTTTCCCTAAAGAAAACCCTTTTGAATTAAAATACAATTCTGGTAAAATTCAAGTAAACTAGGAAATTCAGGACAAATCCTAACAAATCTCCCCTTGGACTGAATTTTCTGGCAAAATTGTTCTTCATCTTCTTCTTCACATAATCTTCATATATCACTGCTGCTTACCATGATTAAAAGTTGATATGGATTAAAAATTGGAGCCCTATGCATTAAAAATAAAAACATGGGTTAATATTATTGGAGCTCTGTGTTATAAGTGAACAGGGTTAAAAGTGGAGTCTTGTGCATTGAAAGTTAGCGCATGTTAAAAGTGGAACTCATGCGTTAAAAGTATATATGCATGAGTTGAAAGGAGCCCAAACATAAATGTTAGCGAGGGTTGAAAGTTGGAGCTCATGTGTTAAAGCAAGTATGGGTTGAAAATTGATTTTGGTTTTAAAGATGGATTAGCAGCAGGATTTTTGAAAATTTGTTTGAAACTTCTTCTCCACATGTAGTTTTTTGGACATATATCTTCATTATCATCAAATTGGTTGCAACTTTCATCATAACTTATCCTCAATCTGAACCATAGGACCTTTGAACCATAGGCTCTTATACCACTTGTTGGGTTCGAAACCGAGAGGGCGTCATGCGGAAGCTTATAGTTGCAAACCATAGATGCGATAAATCAGATGACAAAGAAAATATACTAAAAACATATTATTGATAGGGTTTGACAAAGAAGACTATAATAAAGAAAATATATTGTTTGATTGACCAATAGACCTACATATTGAAAACTAAATCAAAAAGCTTAAAACCTATTGGGAGAAATCTCTCCCTAAATAAGACTCTTTAAAGGACTATATTATAGATGCTATTGTGTTATAGTATGAGAAGAGTTGTCTTTTATTTATAGAGGTTCAAAACCTTTCCTCCAAGAAAGAGGTTAACTAATTATGGAAGAGATCTTTTCCTACAAGGAAACCTTTTCCCTAAAGAAAACTCTTTTGAATTAAAATACAATTACGGTAAAATTCAAGTAAACTAGGAAATTCAGGACAAATCCTAACATGGATAACATAAAATATTGAAACTTATTTTGTTTTTTCTACTCGGTATTTGCTATCCTCCCAATAATTTTTTTTTCCATACTCATACAAATCTGAGATCTCTGGGTAAGGGTGGAGCAATCTGTCACTGAATCACATTCCATGTTGGTAAATATTGAAACTTGCTAACTCCGATTCCCCTTGTGATTAGGGGTCGGTAAGATATAGTAAATATTGAATTATTATATTGAAATTCAATTTTTTATATCGCGATTTCGATATTATAATTATTTGATATGACACTATATGTATTTAATTTTTTTTAATATTAATACAATATTTCTATCAAAATAAGTTTTTCAATCTCAGTACATTTGAAATAGAGGTAAGATCTATGTATGTTGAACTGTTCCTTATCCTTTTTTGTGGAATTAGGCTGGGTATGATGTTGTTGTTGTTGTTGATCTAATATGGTATTTGATATATGATTACGTATATAATTCATACACTATATTATTATTATTATACTAACAAAATATATAAATTAGTAATACTACAAAATTAATTGTTTAAACGCCGGAACTTTTATTACTCTATCTTGATTGAAATGATTTTTTATTTTTTTTTGTATAATTGATTAATGAAGGATTTGCTTCTACTTTTTTTAAAAAAAATATTTTTACATGTGCACGGTGTTAGTATGATATAATTGAGACATTTCTTGAAAAGTTCAAATCATAATTTTCTATTGTATGATCATATATAAGTTAAAGTCGAACAAATTATAGTATCGATTTACTACATTGCAAAATATTAAAGCTAAACTTTAAAATACGAACCAATTTATGTGTCACACTTTTAATTTTAATTTGTTCTAAAAAATGTTACCTTTCTATAATCAAATAAGAATAGTTTAACTTTTAAAAAATTCCTTTTACCCTGATAAAATGTCCCAATTTATATGATTTATATTTTTCTTTTTAGTCGGTTAAAAAAAGAATGACACATTTCTATCTTTAGTAACAATTTGACTTTAAAATGTCAAATTTATCCTTAATAAAATGATTTATAGCCACACAAATATCTATCACTTATTTAGACCACAAGTTTTAAAAGTCTTTTTTTTCTTTCTTAAACACCGTGTCAAGTCAAACTAATTTATATAAATTTAGACTGAGGGAGTGCACCCTTTGTTCCTATTTACTTGTCACCTTTTTAAGTTGCACACCCCTTAAGAAAAACATTAACTAGAAGGTGTTTAACTAAATTACTCTTATTTATTACTTATCTTTATTTAATGCTTCTCTTTTATGAACTATATTAATATCTCTTTATCTTTATTAATTATTACTAAGGGTAAAAGTGGAAATAAACAACTAATTATGTTTAGGTTTTATGAAATGACAAGTACTTCCTCCGTGTTATGAAATATTAAAGTAAGAAGAAGAAGAATGGAGATAAGAGAGGAAATATATTATTCAGTTGAGGGATGATTTACAATGAAGAGAGCCCCTCTATTTATAGGGGAAATTCCTCCTAATTCTTCTCTAAAAGATAGACATATACCTTGATAGATATTCACTAGATCTTTGATATATACTCAATATATCTTGATAGACATTCACTATAAGATGATATACATCAATATCATTTATAACACTCCCCCTTGAATGTCTAAATAGATAATGTGCCTCGTTAAAACCTTGCTAGAAAAAAAAACTCAAATAGAAAAAAAAAAATTCTATTAAAGGAAAAGAGTACACAAATCTAACAATACGCATTTAGGCTGCCTCATTAAAAACCTAACAAGGAAAACCCAGTGGGACAAAACCTCTTAAGGGAAAAAGAGTACAACGCGTATTAGCTCCCCCTAATGAGAACATCCTTAAATCTTTGCATTCCGATCTTGTGCACCATCTTCTTGAAAGTTGCAGTTGGAAGAGACTTGGTGAATAAATCAGCCACATTGTCACTTGAACGAATCTGTTGCACGTTAATATCACCATTCTTTTGGAGTTCATGTGTATAGAAAAGCTTTGGCGAAATGTGCTTCGTTCTATCTCCTTTTATGAATCCTCCCTTAAGTTGTGTTATGCATGCTGCATTATCTTCATATAAAATCGTGGGTACTTTGTCATATTTCAAACCACATTTTTCTCGAATGAGATGTATCATGGACCTCAACCACACACACTCTCGACTAGCTTCATGAATAGCTATTATCTCAGCATGGTTCGATGAAGTAGCTACGCTAGATTGCTTTGTAGATCTCCAAGATATAGCAGTACCCCCACATATGAACATATAGCCTGTTTGAGATCGAGCTTTGTGTGGGTCAGATAAATACCCTGCATCAGCATAACCAACAAGATCGGGACTGCAATCATTAGAATAAAATAAGCCCATATCGGTGGTCCCTTTTAGATACCGCAATATGTGTTTGATCCCATTCCAATGTCTCCTAGTAGGAGCAGAACTATACCTTGCTAACAAATTAACTGAAAAGGCTATATCAGGCCTTGTAGTATTTGCAAGATACATTAGTGCACCAATTGCACTAAGATATGGTACTTCAGGACCAAGGATTTCCTCATTCTTTTCTTGAGGTCGAAATGGATCCTTATTCACATCAAGTGATCGAACAACCATCGGAGTACTTAATGGATGTGCTCCATCCATAGAAAATCTTTTCAACACCTTTTCTGTGTAGGCAGATTGATGGATAAAGATACCGTTTGTCAAATGCTCGATTTGCAAACCAAGACATAATTTTGTCTTTCCAAGATCTTTCATCTCAAATTCTTTCTTTAAATAATCAATTGCCTTTTGAAGCTCTATTGGAGTTCTAATAAGGTTTATGTCATCAACATAAACAGCAAGTACAACAAACTCCGATGTTGTTTTCTTTATAAAAACACAAGGGCAAATTTCATCATTTGTATAACCTTCTTTAGATAAATACTCACTAAGACGGTCTTCCAGATTGCTTCAAACCATACAATGATCTTTGCAATCTAATGGAATACATTTCCCGAGGCTTTGAACTATATGCTTCAGGCATCTTAAATCCTTCGGGAATTTTCATATATATCTCATTATCAAGTGATCCATATAGATAGACTGTAACCATATCCATCAAATGCATTTCAAGTTTCTCATGGACAGTGAAACTAATAAGATAACGCAACGTTATTGCATCCATAACTGGTGAATATGTCTCTTCATAATCGACACCAGGCCATTGTGAAAACCCTTGTGCAACAAGGCGTGCCTTATACCTTTGTATTTCATTTTTCTCATTTCTTTTTCGCACAAAGACCCATTTATAGCCAACAGGTTTAACACCATTAGGTGTTTGAGCCATAGGTTCAAAAACTTCACGTTTGACAAGTGAATTCAACTCTGATTGAATTGCTTCTTGCCATTTTGGCCAATTATTTTTTTGTCGACATTCTGTGACAGATTGAGGTTCAAGATCCTCACTATCTTGCATGATTTTTGTAGCAACATTATATTCAAAGACATAATCCACCACTATTTCAGATCGATTCAAATTAGTTTCAATATCACTTGAATTTATGGATAGTTCCTCATTTTCTTGAGTCTCAGGCTCATTGATTCCTTCAGGGATATCAAAATTGCTCAAATCTTGAACTTCCATATGAGGATCTTTCGTAGTGTCATCTTGACCATTTGTTTTTCTTTTTCTAGGATTTCGATCCTTAGAACCCAATGGTCTACCACGCTTCAGGCGTGCTTTGGACTCATTTGCTATGACACTAGTGGATGGTCCTTTAGGGACATCAATTCGAATTGGGACATTCTCTGCAGGAATATGTGATTTGGTGATCCTTTTCAAATCTGTAAATGCGTCTGGCATTTGATTTGCAACTTTCTGCAGATGAATAATCTTTTGTACTTCTTGCTCACAAATAGAAGCACGTGGATCAAGATGAGATAGTGATAGATTTTTCCACAAAATTTTTTTTTTGATGTCACTATCTTCTCCCCCTAATTTTGGGAAAACTATCTCATCAAACCGACAATCTGCGAATCGAGCAGTGAACATATCTCCCGTTAATGGTTCAAGATAGCGAATAATGGAGGGTGATTCAAACCCAACATAAATTCCTAACCTTCTTTGGGGGCCCATCTTAGTGCGATTTGGTGGTGCTATAGGCACAAATACAGCGCATCCAAAAATTCTCAAATGAGATATATTAGGCTCTTGACCCAAACCAATTGCAACGGAGAAAATTTATGATAATTTATCGGTCTGAGACGAACAAGTGTTGCAGCATGCAAAATTGCATGACCCCAAGCAGAAGTGGGCAATCTAGTTTTCATAAGCAATGGTCTTGCTATCAACTGCAGACGTTTAATTAATGACTCAGCAAGGCCATTTTGAGTGTGAATATGAGCTACAGGATGTTCAACTCTTATCCCAATCGATAAACAATAATCATTAAATGCTTGGGATGAAAACTCTGCAGCGTTATCAAGGCGAATGGACTTAATCTGATTATCAGGGAACTGTGCCCGTAATCGTATTATTTGTGCCAATAATTTCGCAAATGCCAAGTTGCGAGATGACAATAGGCACACATGAGACCATCTAGAAGAAGCATCTATTAGGACCATAAAGTATCTAAACGACCCACTATGTGGGTGAATAGGTCCACAAATATCCCCATGTATGCGTTCCAAGAACGTGGGGGACTCAATTCCAACTTTTGTTGGTGATGGCCTCACAATTAACTTGCCTTGATAACAAGCATTACAAGGAAATTCACCATTTGAAAGAACCTTCAAGTTCTTTAATGGATGCCCATTTGAATTTTCTATAATTCGTCTTATCATTATAGATCCAGGATGTCCCAGACGATCATGCCAAAGTACGAAAGTATTGGAATTAGTAAACTTCTGATTTACTATAGAATGTGCCTCAATTGCACTAATCTTTGTCCAATACAAGCCAGAAGATAAAGAAGGGAACTTTTCTATAACACATGTCTGGCCAGAGACATTCTTGGTGATACCAAGATATTCAAGATTCATCTCATCAATTGTCTTGATATGATAACCATTTTCACGGATATCTTTAAAATTCAACAAGTTTCTCCGAGACTTAGGAGAAAACATGGCATTATTTATGATGAGTTTAGCTCCCTTAGGCAAGATTATAATAGCTTTTCCAAAGCCTTCAATCAAATTGGCACTACCAGAAATCGTAGTAACATTTATCTTGCCCATGTTTAGATGAGAAAAATATTTCTCGTCTTTAAATATCGTATGTGTTGTGCCAGAATCAATCAAACAAATGTCTTCATAATTGGACAACTTGCTTTGAGAATTATCCATATCTTCAAATAAATATATATTAAAACTTAGTACAAAGTAAATATAATAAATTATTAATTACCTTTTACTAAGCAACTAATGAAGTATGTCCAAACGATTTTCACATATCTAAAGCATTTAATACTTTAATAATTTTAAACAATAAATTAGTATTTAGAGCAATAGTACAGTACTCTACTATTGAATTATTAACCCGTTCTTATGGCTTGTAGTTTAATTAGTTACTACACTTATTAGTAGCAAATTTATGTGTATCCCAGAAACAATAAAAATTCAGCCATTATCTTTGTCAATATAGAGAAAACTAAGCCCTATAAGGATACAACAACTATAATAAGTTCAAAGTCCAGCATTAGAATGCACAAAGAAAAGATGTTGTTGTTTGGATAAATATAAATAATAGACAACATGTTGGTCGAAACATGCAAATAATATAATACTATTATGTTACATTATTAATATAATAATTCAATGATCAATTCACTGGTACCGTCGTTTTCATTTTTCTTACTAGCAAATTAACAATTCAATGATAATATTTAAAGTGTTATAAATCAGATCAATATTAAGAAATAGTTCAATTAAAATGAAATCAAACTGAATTTAAATTGCTGATGAACTCCAAATAAAAATATGAATAAAATAATTTAAAACTAATTAAATGACTAGAGCTCATGCAAACAACTACTTTTACATGATCTTTTATTTACTAACTATTATTACTAGCACAAAAAAAAAATAAAAAATTATTCATTCTTCCATGTTCACAGACCCATCACCAATCAAGTGATCAATCTTTCCTTCAGGGCGCTCGAAGAAATCTGCTACGTCCAAACATGTGATGTCAACATGATTTTCAGAGATAAAATTAGCCTCAGGATTTTTCTCTTTCTTCTTTAGTGAGGCTTGATAAAGCTCAACCAAATGTTTAAGAGCACGACAGTCACTTGCATAGTGTCCTTTTCCACCACATCGGAAGCAAACAATTGCTCCACGTTTCTTATCTTTTCCTTTTTCCTTTTGATGGTGCTTTTTGTTCGATGAATGATTAACACCAAGAACAGGATTTCTTTCTTGATCACTACGACCACGTCCACGTCCACGACCACGTCCAGGGCCGCGACCTTTTCCACGCTTAGCATGGTGGGCATACACCTCATTCACTTCAGGAAATGGTGCAGATCTAGTAGGTCGATTCTCATGATTTTTCATTAACAAGTCATTATTTTGTTCAGCCACGAGAAGATGAGAACTTAGTTCAGTATACTTCTTGAAACCTTTATCTCGATATTGTTGCTGCAAGAGCACATTCGAGACATGGAAGGTGGAGAGAGTCTTTTCCATCATGTCATCATCATTGACAGTCTCTCCACATAGTTTCAACTGAGAAGAAATTCTGAACATGGCAGAATTGTACTCATGAACAGACTTATAGTCTTGAAATCTCAGATGCATCCATTCATATCGTGCTTTTGAAAGGATGACCATCTTCAAGTGATCAAACCTTTCTTTTAGGCTATTCCACAAAACAAGTGGATCCTTAGTAGTGAGGTATTCGATTTTCAGAATTTCGTCAAGATGATGACGCAAGAAAATCATAGCCTTAGCACGATTTTGGTTAGATGCTGTATTTTCTTTCTTAATGGTGTCTCCAAGACCCATTGCATCTAAGTGGATTTCAGCATCCAGCACCCATGAAATATAGTTCTTGCCCGAACTTTGAAGGGGCAACGAACTCACGTTTCGTAAGATTATTAGCCATATGAAAACAAAATAAATAAATAATACCTTAGCCTTAAAATCTGAGACGGTAGAGTCTCGTGCTGATAACGTGTTATGAAATATTAAAGTAAGAAGAAGAAGAATGGAGAGAAGAGAGGAAATATATTATTCAGTTGAGGGATGATTTACAATGAAGAGAGCCCCTCTATTTATATGGGAAATTCCTCCTAATTCTTCTCTAAAAGATAGATATATATCTTGATAGATATTCACTAGATCTTTGATATATACTCAATATATCTTGATAGACATTCACTATAAGATGATATACATCAATATCATTTATAACACTCCGTTCGCTTTTACTTGTCACTTTTTGATATTTCACATCCATTAAGAAAATAATGATTAATATAGTGACTTTACTATATTGTTTCCATTAATTAATGTTTAGTACTCTCTCCGTCTATTTTTACTTGTCCACTTTTCTATTTTGGGATGTCCATCAATACTTGTTCAGTTTATAAAACCAATTGATAATTTACTTATATTTACCCTTGGTATTAAATACAATACATCACTCATTGCATTTTTTAATTTTTTTAAAATTATATTTAAAAGGTGATATAGTAAAATCACCTCTCTGTTTATTGTTTTTTAAGATTTGTACCAAGTCAAAAATAGATAAGTATTTATACACGAAGAGAGTAATAGACATTGAAAAATAATTTGGAGAATAAGTAATTAATGCTAAGGATAAAACATGATTTTATTTTTTGTCTTTTTTTAATTTATAAAAAATAATAAGTAAAAATAAAAATAAAATTAGAAAAATAGACAAGTAAATCCGAATGGAGCGAGTATTAAGTAACATAATAACGGAGGAGTATTAGTTTTCTAAAAGTGAGTGTGAAATCAATATGTGGCAATGAGAAGGAGGGAGTAATATTCAAAAATCCGGAGCATATAAATAGGAAAACCCCAAAAAAAGGGATCCCAATGTAAGAACAAATTGGGGGAAAATGGTGGCACTCTCACTGTACAAGGGAAATCTTCACCGAGTACCCGAAACTCCTCCCCGTCGATGGCTAATGCCAACCCCCAAAATCTCCCTCAAAGACTTCAAAACTCTCCTCCATCGCCGATCCCGTGCTCTCGCTCGCCTCCAACCTCCTCCTTCCACCGACACCGTTCCCACCGCCACCGCTTCAAACCCTAACCCTAAAATCGACTCCAAATCCAAATCCAAACCTGAGGATGAGGATGAGGATGAGATTCCTCGTGTTCCGGTAAAGACCGAGAAGGAAGACGATGATGTTCGTGTGGAGACTGTGAAATTGGCGGAGAAATTGGTTATTTCAGCTGATGTTCCACCGAAGGTTGTTGTACCTAAGGTTGAGGTGGTGGATGCCGATCATCAGAAATTGGACGTTCCGGTGAATCCTCTTCCCTCCGGTGTCGAGGTATCGAAGTCTATATGTAATTATTGATTTGTTTCGTTTGTAAATTGTATCATTATTATGTATTTTTCTGTTTTTTCTTAGTAAAGAAGGGCTCCCAGCTAAGTCAGGGTAAGAATAAAGGGGGTGTGTAACTTATGAAGCTTTTTCGTATTTTTGCAATGAGGATGGTTCCACGTCTGGATTCTCGAACCATGACCGACAGCTTTTCCTCATTTTTGTTTATTATGCATAGGGAGATTTTAAATATGTGCAATAAAGGAGGATGTAACAGATGATTTGTAAAAGGTAATACTGTTGTTTCTGTGAAAGAGCGTATATACTATATAGTCGAGGTATCAATTTGTACATAGTCAATCAAGAGTGTAGGCTGTAGCAGGTGCGGCACCTGGTACATTTGAGTGTGGTAAGTTTTTTTTTTTCCTTTTGTGCTTACTGCTCAAATTGTTTCAGCTCGAGTGTGTGAAATTTGTTGGGGAAACCGGGGGGGTTACATAGATGAAAGAATCAAGAATTGAAAATGGGCATGATAGTGTTATTAGTGTTTTTAGTTGGGAAAAGAGTTCAAAGAACGGAACTTTACAGCTCGGCGAATCACATTTTGGGGAGAAGCTATGAATTTGGTGTTTTGAAGAATTTTAGGGAAATGCTAATATTTGTTGAAGTGTTCTGTACTTGACTTATGTGTCTTTCCGTTTTCTCTTAGTAAAGAAGAGCAGCAAGTCAGGTTAGAAGTAAAGGGAGTGCATACGTTGTGAAGTTTTTTCCCATTTTCGCAATGAGGATGCTTTTACGTCTGGACTCTCGAACCATGACCTACAGCTTTTCCTCATTTTTGTTTGTTATGCTTAGGGAGTTATTAAGATATGCCATAAAGAAACTATGTAACAGATGAGCTAACACTGTTGTTTCTGTGGAGGAGTGTAATACTCTTATGTGTAGTTGGTTGTACTGATTAGAGACAAGGAGGTATATCTGCCGGAGGATTGGGATACTTACGTTAGATCTGTTCGAGAAAATACTCCTTTCGGAAATTAATGATTAATGGATAGATTGTGAATGCCACATGCTACATTGGATTTATGGAGATGGGGAGAGGAGTCGATCTTTCCATATAGGGTGCTGAAGGTTCAGCATGTTCCTTTGCTTGATTAGGAGTGAGGTAAGTGATACTGACAGTTGAGAACTGGAGGTAGAGGATGAGCACCTATGTTGGTGCTACATCTACAGATGTTTGGGTCAATATGTAGACCTATCCCTGTTACATTTTCAGGTGGTCGTGCACTCATTGTTAGCAATTCTGAATTGTTTTCTGGATACTATGGGCATTCAGCAGAGTTTCCTCTATACAGGGAGCAATCCATAGTTCCAAACTTGTCAGCTACTCATTCAACAAGAACCCAACATACTTTGTCTCCAAATCTCTCTTTTGGCTTTGGAAACTTCGAGTCGTGACAAATAGTCATACGTGCGAAAGAGACTTCCTTCCCGCTTTGACTCAGCAAAAGGTAAAGGTAAAAATTAGGTGGCGAAGAAGAGATGGAGGAGTTTCCTCCCCCATTGAAGGCTCACTAATATGAGTACCACTTTTAGGAGAAGTACAGATCTAAGATGATATCAAAATCTGAAGTCTCTGGCTTCCGGCAAAACTTTAGACATTCCAAGTTACTTCTTTACTGTCACAAGCCAAAGCCAAATTTACAAGATTGACACAAGGAGCAAAACTCTAGGATTTTAGCAAAATAATATAGTACAGTAGTCTAAATAGAATGATGTTCCATGCGAAGCACGTGCGGGCCAGCTGGATCCATCGTCAGCTTTGTCTATCACTCTATCTGTGTCAAAGTGTCACCCTCAACTAACTTATCTGTAATGAAAAAAAGAAAGGAGTGGGTTTGTCGCACCGACTGAGTGAGTAATAACATCAACCATCTCTAGTACAGTAGAGTAGCAGGGACCCTTTTGACTGTTTTACAGGTTTTTGTCAAGCTAGCTCCATATATCTCTGTTTGGAGCAGCTTCCCTTGCACACTTGTGCCTTTGTTACTCTGCATCTTCTTGATGCTTATCTAATATCATTTAATTACTTTACCAAAAAAAAAAATAACATCAACCATAACCATTTTTTTGGAACAAACATACATAAGAAATCATGCAATTTATAAGATCATCAACTATGTCTTATTTAAATCAATATAGCAATTCATGTATGAAAACAATAATCAAATGGGTGATGATAGACATTTTAAATCCATTTATCTTTTTCTACTTCATATCCTTATATAATGGGAGATGCTTAGATACCTAAAGGAGAATCGATATAATCAAATGGATGATGATAGACATTTTAAATCCATTTATCTTTTTCTACTTCATATCCTTATATAATGGGAGATGCTTAGATACTTAAAGGAGAATCGATATACTTTCTGACACCACGAGTCTATCATGGCCGTCTTACTAGCCCGTCAGCTGGGTTCCCTTCTAGAGGGTGCAAGTGTCATATGCATATTACTAGCTCTTTCCTGCTAGCAAAGAAAAATATATTATACAAGGTGCAACAGGTCTAATGATCCTGACATTAGATAATGGTGATCTAACAAAGTTTACTCCTAAAGTATCTTCCTTACAACAACATACCCAGTATAATTCCACATAGTGGGGTCTGGGGAGGGTAGAGTGTACACTGTCGTTACCCCTACCTCAGAGATACTGAAGTATCTTCCTTATAGTACAAACTATATTCATATTCTTTTTGTGTCAAGAATTTATTCCAATAGTAGATATAGCAACTCATAAATAACATAGGTTCAAGAGTAATTAGTATGTGGAAGTCATTGTAAAGATGATTTAGTACATATCCAATTATGGATCATACTATCGCTTGTCCGCGTGCAAGTAATCAATTTGTTTTTGATAAATCATTTCAATGCAAGAAAACGAATTTAAATCATGTTGTTGTTGAAAATTAACTACAAAAGAATTATCACTCACAATACTATTGCTGAAAAGCCCCAATTTACTTCCAATATTTGCGTTGTCAAAGTGTCAATTATCTAAACATACGATATAACATTTGAATATTAATCATTCCTAGAACTCCTGAAATTAAATATTTCTAGCAATAAGTTCTCAATTTCCCAAGTGTGTGAGAACCTGATGTTTCAGCAGAGACAAAAAAACACTAGGTGATTCTTCCCATTTGTCTTAGCCTTGGTGGACAAAGTTACCTAATACCTTTTGCTGTTGCTGGTGGGAGGTGACAGATATCTGGTGGATTTAGTCGAGGTGC
Source organism: Capsicum rhomboideum (assembly GCA_031232105.1). Taxonomy (NCBI): domain Eukaryota; kingdom Viridiplantae; phylum Streptophyta; class Magnoliopsida; order Solanales; family Solanaceae; genus Capsicum; species Capsicum rhomboideum. The sequence continues at coordinate 8,898,294 of CP124713.1, read as the reverse complement.
GCAAAAGCTAGCCCGGACACCATGGTTATAAAAAAAAAAGATCTCAATTTCCTAATTCCACTCCACCGTCAAGTTGCGGTGGGTTTATTTGTTTGGTTGTCAACTTTACCATCACCTGTATTCTCCATTCTGAAAAGAAGTTATCTAGGATCCTAAATAGCAAATCATGAAACTGCAAGTTCAATAAATAAAGATGATTTATGTCCAACTAGTGTTTATATCAATTTATTGCTAGCCAACTTTATGGAACGCGTTGTCTTAGCTCTGTCAACAGGAAAATATATTTTCGATCATCAAATTTGATACCTAAATCAACTTCTGCCCCAAAGTGAAAGCTTCTTTAAAATTCCAGATTAGTGCCTCCTCAAATCTCCATTTATGAACAAGGTATTTCTACTTTTGATATACTGTTGAATCTAATGCTGAAACACCTCATTAATTTAAGATTACTTCACTCCTAATTCCTACTGTTTTATACCCTAAAGAAGAAGAGTTAGTTGAATAGGTTTTAGAGGCACCTGATGATTGTGATTACAAAGCAAAAATTGCTTCTTCTCCTCTAGCTTGTGCTTAGGGTCCCAATGGTAGTAAGTTCTATTTACGGTCTTGAAGTTTTTATTATTTGCTTTCTTTCCTTTTTTCTCTTCCCTGTAGCTTGTTTCCCCCCTTGGAATATGCTGCCGGACAGCTTCCTCTTAAAACCAGCGCTGCTGGCTTTTATCTATGTTGCCAATCACCGTTCTTCTTCTTTCTTTTGTTTTTTTCTCCTTTATTTAATAGCTGATAGGTCGAGGGATAATGTACTAGCTATTTTAATTACTTGCTTATTTAAGTCATTACACACATTGTGGGGTTGAGGGTTTTTTCTTCTCTTTATATGGTCTTATGCATTCCTCCCTTTGTGAGCTAGCTTTTGAGGTTGAGTTTGACCGGCGGCCCATTTCTTTGTCATAGTATCAGAGTCAGGTCCATCCCAATTCATGTTTACCTGATGTTTGGTCTCCCATCCCATCTTGTGTTGTCCATGCTCCATATGTCCAACCCTAGCGTGCGACTGGGCTTTTTTTTTTGGGGGGGGTTGGGGGGTGGGTGGGGGTGGTCCCACTTCGTGGGGTTAAGGGTTGCCTATTCTTTATATGATTTTGGACAATCCTTCCCTCACTGAGCTGGGGGTCTATCGGAAACAGCCTCTCTACTTCGCCTGAGGTAGTGGTATGGACTGCGTACACCTTACCCTCCCCAGACCCCACCTGGTGGGAATACACTGGGTATGTTGTTGTTGTTGTTGTTGGACAATCCTTCCCTCAGGATCTAGCTTTTGGATTGAGGTAGACCCAAGATAAATTTCTTTATCAGAAGGAGAACGGGTGGTCCATTAGCCTTTATGTGGGTTATATTGAAAGAGAAAAATAGGAGAACATTTGAAGGGGTTGGCAATGACTCTGTAAAATTGGAAAAAAATAGCCTCTTGTGTCTAATATATCTTTGGTGTACCTATGAGGTCCCTATTTGTGTAGAAAATCGGATATCTTTTGTAGAGAACCATACTTTTGTTTAGGTTTCAGTACTTTTTGATATATGACTTGTATACGGGGTTTCCCCATCATTGATTTTATTATTTACTTAATTAAAGAAAAATGAGAAATGGTGAATGAAATTGCCTTATTGAATATATGGCAGCTGTTTGAATAGTGCTAATTATGTCATACACTTTTTGAATGAGCAACATCATGAGTTGCGAAGGCACAAGGATCTATAGTTCTGCTAATAACTTCCTTTTCGTCTGCGTTCTTGCTTGCTGTCCATTGGTTCCTTTGTTCTTCTCTTACCTCTTATTTGTGCATTCATTCATCTGTACTGTACATGTTATTTGGCAGTTGATCGTCTTCTAAAATTTACCAAAAGTTAATTAGCCTAGATCTCTTGACATGGCTCACTGTAGATTATAGTGAATTTTTCATTTTTATGTCTGAATACGTCCCAACTTCCAATGTGGTTAGCAGAAAGGGTGGGTCTGAGATCTGAATCATATATCTCTAACTTAAGCGGAATTGAAAACAACCCCCAAGATCCTCTTCTAAAATTTGCCAATTAGCCTAGATCTCTTGACATGGCTGGTTGTAGATTATAGTGAATTTTCATTTTTATGTCTGAATACGTCCCAATTTCCAATGTGGTTAGCAGAGAGCGGTGGGTTTGAGATCTGAATCATATATCTCCAACTTAAGCGGATTTGAAAACAACCCCCAAGATTGGTAAGGTATCTGATATGCAAAATATATGATTATATATTATGTTTGAGATCAAGATAAACTATACATTTGGTGCATAATTTAGAATAAGGACCAGCTCCAAATTGTTCTCTTCTTATTTCCTTTTGTTAGCTTTTTAACTTTTTTGATCACTTTCCTTGGCAGACGAGCAACAAAGAGGATGCTGCTGATAAACAGAAAAGAAAGGAGATTGAGGATAAATTGCAGATTCTGAATATGAAAAAGCATGGTTTGGTACAATTACTAAAACAGGTGATCTTAGTGTAAAGCAATCTGAGGAGGAATTGAAACTCTTATCTGACACCTCATTTTTTATTTATTCTGAACATCTGTAAATTCTATATGGACTTAGCATGATCATCTTTTGTTCACAAAGTATTGTTTTTTTTGTTTTTTTTTTCAGATTCTGAATGCAGAAGAGGAGCTAAAGAGACGGAGCATGCAAGGTGTGACAGTTCGGCCATCACTCCCGCTTCATGTGGATACTACAAATGACACCGGATCTATGACTAAACTAAACACACCTAGAATGGGTGCGGATGGAAACCCCATTGGTGAGGTGGATGGAGATGGAGGTGATGATGCTTCCAACCAGAACACGCTTTCTCGGAATTTGCTTCGTATGAGCAGTACATCTCCATCTTCAGATTCTCAACTGAGGAAGACCCCCCATAATGTGGTAATTGCCCTATCTATGCATGAACTGTTACATTCGGCCTTTCGTCTGTGGCGCCAACACTTGGAGTGGAAAAAGAGGGTTTAATTTTCTTTCTAATTAAATTAGTTCTAGCAATGTTTCAAAAAGTTTAAGTAAAACTGGTAGCATGAAAACAAAATTCAATTTGTGCAAGGCTGCAAGTTAGTTCATCATATTATTGCTGGTTCAGTCCCTTGAACCAACTTCTACGACTTATCTTCTTCCTTAATGGAGCAGATCAATTGTATCGGTAGGGGTAGATACAAAAATCAAATGCAATAAACCTCACCCTTGGATTATCCTCACTTTTCAATTATTCAACCATTTATTACCTAGTTAAATGTCAAGCTATTACCATTTTTTTCTTTTCTTGTAAATGAGTTGATTATTCAGGAAGTCCTTAATTAAAAGTCAAGAAAGATCAATTATAGCATGTCCATTTTTAAGGAAGATATCGGGTGTTGACCAAAATGGGTGGGGGGTTAGTATTTAGTCAGATGAGGGAGGGGATGAGGGACTAGTTGGAAAGGGCTATAAGAGAAGAAGGGGTGTGGGAAGCTGTGAAGGGATGAGGGCATACACCATCCCCTCATACCCCACTTGTGGGATTACACTGGGTATGTTGTTGTTGGAGCTCCAGATGAAGATTAGGTGATACTTTTCTTGACGAATTGTTTTACGAGGAAGGCTGCTGACACTGCATTAGGTGCTTACATCTGGTTTTCAGAAAGAGATCTTTTTTTCAAATTTCGCGAAGTAGATTATTTGTCAAAATCATAATTAGATATAAATTGGAATCTAGCTATTAGTAGTCCTTTGTAATGAAAATGATGAACAATCATATATTTTTGTAATCGTATGTTAGTCAACTTAGTAGTTAGTTAATTAAATAGTTCTTATATTAGCCTGAAGTTATTTTCCTTTGAGGTCTACTTTTGATATATAGGGTGAATGGTAGGGCAGGGTGACAAGAAACTGAAGAAAACAGCTATAAGAAAAAAAGATATGAAAGTAGACGAAAAAAGGTTTTCTCATAAACCAGTAAAAAAAAATAGAAAAAAAGAGTCATGAGATTACCTTCAAGTAGCTTATCTAATAAACATTTGCGTCGGGAGCAAAATAATACACCACAGCTTCCTCCTCCTAGTAAATCAGATAAAAATCAGTTCATCAAAAATTTCAGCCAACTCGTTTATGAGAACTAATTCTAGAATAGTATGTAATAGTTTTAGATATATTTCACTAGTTTAAGACATCCATTTTCACTTCCTGCATATTTTTTCAGGGTCCTCTCTCTTCACGATCTGTTGGAGTTACTGTTAGTCCTTCACGGTTTGCACCTCCGGGACAGCAAGGACAACCTTCAAATCTCCCCCCAATGTCCTTATCTGGAACGAATTTCGCTGCCTCCTCTCCTTCTCCTGTAGCATCAGGCGGCACTTCAGCATTTCGGGATCGGTTTTCAAGCCCATGAAATTAGAAGTTATGCTGGTTGTTTTTACATGTCAATTTGGCCTAGCAACTGGTTATTACTCGTCATCTGGCTTTATGTTTTCTCAACAAACTGGGTAATCTGTGAAGCTGTAAATCATTCTGAAGTTCCAAATTGCTCGTTCACTGGAAAGTTAGTAATGAAGATGTAGTGTCAGTCCGGTTCCTTTTGGTCGGAAGTATAGTATAATAGGTGTGCGTGTTCATCTGATCCTTGTGAAGCCCTGATTATGGTTTTCAGCTCTTAAAGGTGTTAGAAATGAATATCCCATGTACATATATGTAATGCCATTTTGCTTTAGGTTATGATCTTAAGTCGTAGAGTTCTATTGCAATGAGTGACGTTTTATTTTTTCATTGTTGTGCAATCCCTTCTCAAAAAATGTGACCTCATTCAGATTTCAATGCGTTATCTCAAAGATCCCGGATGAAGTATGTCATTGGTGTGTGATTCTTCCTGAAATTTGACAGCACATATTAAATGTAGTAGACACGGACTGGGAGTAGGATAGACTCCATGTTCTCTTAGAAGTGGAAACATAATGCAAATACAAATTGACTCGTTTTGAGATTTGTCATTAGCCATCTGCTTTCCATAACTATGTGGACCGAGTTACCGAGTCTCGAGTTGGCAGGCTGTCTTACTACGGTCCATTTTCTATTTGTTCGTCCATCCTCCTCTCTTACCTTTTCTGGTTGTGTTTGTTCCTCTTTATAAGAATATTGTTCTATTGCCGTATGATGTACTCTTAGTTGGGATTTTCAATTGGAAGCACTTGATGTCCGATTTAAAGTAAGTATTGCAGCGTTGTCAATCTTTCTTCGACTTTGCTTCGTGGAGAAGACACTTAAGTAGTTTTGACGAAGAACAAAGTTAATGACCTATTTCGGAGCTCAGCACTAAGGTCTTATGTTCAAGTCTCACTGTGAAGCGTGATCTATCAAAATTCTCTTTTTTTGATTCAGGAGAGAGTCAAGCTAGCACTTGAGCGGGCGTGTTGAAGACATAATTCAAATTGATTGAAATGTTGCTCCATTTGGGTGGTACAAACATTTCAGCACTGTAGCAGTAAACAGGCAAAGAAAGGCAACCTTGCAGAATTTTCAAATTTCACCTACTCAAAGAGAGCCTCTGTCGGGGGTTGGTCTTTGCTGACCGTTTTGTTGCTTTTTGTATCACGCCACGGGGCACATGTTGTGTAGACAAAATAATCATTTTATTCTTAAGAATTGTAAATTAAAGGGATAATACATCATTTTAAAAGTTTATATTGCATGAATGTCATTTTAAAGGGATAATACACAACACTGGTTAGGAGTAAATTTCTTCCATGTTTGACGGATCAGTAAGCAACACTTTTCTTTTGATATAGCTATATATTTGGTATTCAAAACTCAGTAGCTTGATTAATCTGAATTCATATCGCCTAGGGTTCACTAAGGATGAAGCATGCTCTAACCTTGTACGTAGTTAAGGTTTGACCCAAGGGCGGCTCTTAAGCTTAATGGAAAAGGCAGTTGTCTTAGGCCCCCAAATTTAGGATGCCTCATTTTTTTTAGCAATAAGGGGTTGTTTGGTAGTTATTAAAGAGGTAGTTTATTCATGTATTAATTTTTGTATAAGTTATACAACGTTCAATAGCTAGTTAGGAAGTAGGTTATTCATGTATAAAATCAATATGATGCTTGGTTTTCAATTTAAAAATCTACATAATTAGCACCATATATAAGTTATGAGAGTATTGATATATTATTTTATGTGGGGTACCAGTAGAAGATGGAATAACTAATATTTGCATAACTAGTACCTGCATTACTAAACTTACATAATTCTAACCACCTACCAAAGAACCCTTAATATTGTATTAGTAAAAATCCGTTATAAAAACATTATTAATAACTATGAATCTCAAAAGATTAGAAGAATAGACTTCAAATGAAAACGTATACTATCTTTTTTCTTTTTAGTTTAAGGCCTCCCATTGAATTTTGGCCTTAGACCACGTATTTGCTTGAGCCGGCCCTGGTTTGACCATAATTAGTGCAAGACTTATGCATATTTAAACTACTAGGTTTGTCTCAATCAGAATGGTGCTTTACTTGAACGACTGTTTCTCAGCCATGCCATGGTCATCTGTCAATTAGTGAACTCGAAAAGACAGGTTGCTTCCTGCAGTGGTGCACTCTTACAAGTGGGTGAAGGAAAATAATATTGTACTAACAACTACTACCACAACCACATATTCATCGTAATCTCACAAGTAGTGTATATGTAAACCTTACCCAATCTCTGAGACTATTTCTGATAGATCCTTGGCTCAAGAAAAAATATATCAAAGCAGCCGGAAAAAAGAAATAGCAGAAGTGGAGAAGCCACGACAAAATACTAAAGATAGCATGACAACGTATTCTAAAAAAAAAAAGAAGAAAAAGAATAGTATCTAAAACAAAATAATACTATAATCAAAGTACAAGAAATAAAAGATGATAATAGAACTTAAAGAACAAGAAACTACAAAAGTAACGCTACGACTACTAATGTGGAAGGATAAGTGAGACAACGTTCAACTACCTAGAAGTCTGCTACCTTAATAATTTACATCCTCCATAGCTTTCTATCTAAAGTCATATCTTCGATAAACTGAAGTTGCATCATGTTCTTTTAATCAGTTTCCCCCTAACTAAGTAAATATATGATAGTATGTGTTTATTATATGCACTTATATCACTAATCATCCTTAATTAATCTATATTTTCACTATATTAACTTGCTTGATTCTCTTAAATGTACACCAAGTTACCAAAAATTGATCTTACTATTAAAAATGAAATGTGAAGTTGTTAGAATGCACATCTCCTTTTAGATGAACCAAATTCCAGTGGAACCCATTTCATTGACTCCACATGCTTTTTGCACACAAAAGTAGATGATGTCAAAAAGTTGCCCTTTCACTACTTCTCATCTTTTCTTTATATTTTTCTCTTTGCTTGTCCCCTTTATATCCCCCACTCCCCCCAACCCCCAAACCCCAACCAGCACAATTTAGCATCATCTCCCACTTTAACTCACTCACAAGTCCCATTCCACTACAACTTTCTCCAACAATTATTATCCCTCTTTGCCCTTTTCTCCACTTTCCCTTACCCTTTTTCCCATCTTTCATTTTCCCCTTTACATTTCTTTGCTAACTTATCTCCAAACCACCCACATGGCACACACCACCACGCACAGGCGCATTTTAGCAACTCAAGACCATAGTCCTAAAACTTCCATTTCCATGGATCCCACTCTCAAAAAGCAACCAAAACCCACCCCCTTTACTTCCAAGACTACTGTAGAGTTAAGTTGCGCGTACTCTTCACTTTCGATGACGCACTCATGTCGTCTTCAAAAATACACAACTTTTAGTGAATTTGACACGCACCTGTTGAGATTTTTGAATAGTCCGACCAACATAGCTAGAGACAACATCTCCAATCACAAAATCCTTAACTCTTCCTTAAAATCCCCTTCTGGGCATACATCTTATTCACTTAACAACCACTTAAAGCCCAAATCTTGGACTAGTTCATCAGTTCTTGATTCTTCATGTACAACTTTAACCAAGTCAAAAAGCCAACATGGGAACTCTACTATGGTCAAGGTGAAAAAGTTTTTACCCCACAAGGGTAAAGAGTTCCATAAAGAGGTGGATGTTAAAAGGGGATGTGTAAATTTGTCTAAGAGTCAAGAAATTGAAAGGTACAAGGAGTTTGATGAGATAAAAATAAAAAAGCAATCTTTATCACTACAACCATTGGAGAATGGTGGAAGGAGGAAATCATTATGCAGTTCAAAGATTGAGTTGGGTGATTTCTTTAGTTGTAGTGGTGTGAAAGTTGTGTCTGTGGATATGCCACCATTTATGCAGATTCATGCTGTTAATTGTGCAAGAAAGACTCATGATAGCTTGGAAAAGTTCACATCTAAAGCTCTTGCTTTTACCCTCAAAAAGGTAAACTAAAGTATAGTTGTATATCCCCTTTATTTCAATGCTAGTATATTACCATGCTAGGTGTAATATGAAAGGAAAAAAGTACTACTCTTTTCCTTGCAATTTGTTTGTCTAGTTTTAAGTTTGATATGTAATATGCAATTTGTTTGTCTAGTATATTAACCTTTTTTGTCTAAAAAAAAAAATAATACAAATAAATTGAAACGAAGAGATAAATTATGCATTTTTGATTGATTTTGAGATTTGTATTTTCAATGAACTGATTATTGGACTGAATAGGGTTTTCTGAATAATTTTTCAGGAGTTTGATGAAGTGTATGGACCAGCATGGCACTGTATAGTAGGGACAAGTTTTGGTTCATTTGTAACACATTCTGTTGGTGGTTTTATGTATTTTTCTATGGATCACAAGCTATATGTACTCCTATTCAAGACTACTGTACAAAAAGCAGAATCTAGTTGAAAATCTTGAGATGAATTTCATTCTAGTACAGAGCAAAGTTTTGGTAAAAATATAATAATGTCTACCATGTAGTAGTTTTTTGTACATTAGATTTACTAAGAAAAATATGGTAGTTTTGTACTTATTTTTATGTTTTGAATATCATTGGAAATGTTCAGAAACAAATGAACACTGTTACTATTTTGTCTCATTTCTTCTTAGATATCAACTTATTAATTTGTTATACTAAGTGACAAATGTAAAGAACTTTAACGTTAGAGAAATTATCCAATTTATCTAACACTATAAAATAACCCCTTTCTGAGAAACTTTTTTTTATACTTTTATAAATTAAAGATCTTTCTTTTTCATACATTAACATAATAACATCTGCAATATAATCCTTTAATATTTGGAGAAGTCTTGTTTAGTGGAGAATTTTATCTCAATTAATTTGTACTCTTTTTTATATTAGTAGATTATTATTAATGAAGGTCAATTGATCAAAATCATGTTATAATATTTTTTATTTGTACTCCAATTAACGTCGTCTACTTCATCTAAAGTAGTGGTATGGATCGAGTGCACTTTATCCTCTTCAGATCTCACTTTGTGGGAAAATACTGGGTATATTGTTGTTGTTATTGTACTCCCATTAACGTCGTGTAAAATTTGCAATTATTAGTATTCACATGACGTACTACACTATTTCAATCCCAACACAAATATTTAGTATAACTTTTTAAATCATAAATTTTTTTTTTTTTTTTTTTCCATGGACAATCAAATACGTTGGATGACTTTTTAGATCACATGATTCACTGTTTATATTTATTTAATATTGAGTAGCAGCTGCATTAACATGAAGTCGCTTTGGCCGAGTGGTTAAGGCGTGTGCCTGCTAAGTACATGGGGTTTCCCCGCGAGAGTTCGAATCTCTCAGGCGACGTCAACTTTTTCTTTTTTTTTTTTTAGTTGGTGGAGCGATTTGTCTCATTAATTCCGTTAACGAACTCAGCCCCCTAATTAGCTATGCGGAGGTATCCCTTTACGGTATGTGGCTGATGTGGAGCTTATACAGCTGAGACCGCGGAAGTTTGAGGCAATAACAGGTTAACCCGAGAAACAAAAAAAACAAAGAAAGCTTCAACTAGCAGAATGCGGAAGCAAATCCCAGAAACAAAAAAACAGGGACATAAAAAGCTTCAACTAGCCAATTTCTGCCGCTAACCCGAGAAACAAAAAAACAGAGCCATAAGCTTCAACTAAGCCAAATGCTTCAGCTAATTAGAGAAACAAAAAAACAGAGGCATAAGGTTTCAACTTGACAAACACAAAATTATAATAAACAAGAGAAAGCTTCAGCTAACCAGAGGATTAAAAAATAGAGCAAAACAGTGGCACGAGCTTCACCAAAACAACACAAAACTGAACAAATAAGGTAAATGCAATTACACCTCTTTGTAAATATTAAAGGGTACTATGATTAATCACTCTCTGCTGGACAAAAAAGTTTCAGAATGCTGCATCTCATGAATACTCTATATATCATGTTCAATGCGTTTACTGAATTTTTACATTTCAGGGCTGGTAGTGAAAGTTAAGTTGCAACCTCGATACTAAAAAGGAAACAACTCTATTAACAGAGGATGTCAAATAGTGTTCTGCATTTTGAAATCAAGACTATGATTGCAGAAATCACCATCACCATAAAACCTCTGTCTTTTCAAAGTTGTCATAATCAACGTTGAGATCACTTGTTCAAACTATGAAATGAAACATCCTGCAATTAGTAATGAAAAAAAAAACATATATCAAGATGAGTAGCATTACTTATTAGAAGAAAAGAAAAAGAAAAGCATAATAAACTTTGTTCACTAACTCTTAAGAGTTGAGTCAGACTTCCATGGGATGATCCTTGAGACAATTGTGAAGGGCACCATGAAGGAAAGCCACCCTATTATATAAGTACAAATATAAGTTCTTACGATATAATAAACAAGAAAAAATTAAAATGTCGTGAGATACCGTAGTTATTGATGCATCTGATAAAGAAGGAGAAGGGACTCGAAGAGATGGGAAGTCATCTAGCTGCTGGTCAGGTTGACTAAGAGGATATTTTGGCAATGAACTCTTTTTTTTCCTCTGGGCTTTTTCCGTAAAACTCTTTGGCCGAGTATTAGAACGACGAGTTGATTGCTTCCTTTTTAACCCAGTCACTTTCGTGACATTTGTATTATCAACAAATATTGTCTCACTCGCTTCATTGTGGATATCATTGCTTGAAGTCAGCTCTTCAAGTGATTCATTTCTCTTCTTTACATCGTTTAACTTTGTAATTATCTCGTTCGCACACTTTGCAGCCAATTCATACCCTTCTTGAGATTCAGAAGCTTCACTAGAAATTTGGATAAAGGTTTGACATAAATGTCTATACCTCGCAATAACTTCAACTTTCGGATCAGAATTTTTTGCTACTTGATTGACATCCATCTCATGCATGTTTGTAACATCTTTTGTCCACCTCTTTAGTATATAATGCTCAGGAATCATATCTTTCACATTCAGTACATCAAGGATCTTTAAAGCATGTCTGCATAGTATACCCATGAACTCAAACTTCTTACAGCTACAAGAAACTTGAGTTACTGATCGCTTGGCGATTATCGCATGCTCCTTAACACTTCCATAAGTGCTAACATTGTATGTACACAAATCTCCTTCATCATGAAAGTCCTTCACAAAAACAAATAATGATCTTTCCCATTCATGTTGAAACATGTCAAATATAGTTGGGGTGTATACATCCCTAGCATGAGTCAATAAAGGAAGTTTAACCTTTAAAATAGGTATTCTTTGGGTCATATCAAAATTTGACTTATTCTCATTGGTGCGCTTATCAACGACTGACCTTTGAAAATGTTTAAAAAATTGAACAATATCCAAATCAGATTTCAAATATCCCCTTAAAGATCCATTAAAGCTCTCACTTAATTGTGTACTTTGCATACCTGCTGAAAATGTATTTCTTCCATAAGTCATCGACCATTTCTCCCTTATAGAAAATGTAGTTTTCAACCAACTATTATCCTCAAGATCATATTTCTCAAGCATGTCCTGCCATGCACTTAAAAAATCGTCCTCATACTCATAACCATAAAGCAATTTGCTAAAATCTCCCGGAAATGATGAATTAGCTCTGAAGATATGATTAAGATGCTTAAATGCATTTTTTTCTAAGTGCCACACACACAAGCGATGATATGTCTGGGGCATTACTGATGAGACAGCAGAAGCTATTGCGGGATCTTGATCTGTCATGAATGTTTGTGGTTTATCTGCAGACATAATCCTAAAGAATGCGTTAAAAAGCCATTCAAACGATTCAATTGATTCATCATATAAGAGAGCTGCACCAAATATAATCATTTCCCTATGATTATTCAAACCAACAAACAATGCCAAGGGTCGGTACTCTTTATTTGTCCTATATGTTGTATCAAAAGACACAACATCTCCATAGATCTTAAAATCTCTTATCATCTTTGCATCAGCCCAGAATACATTAGTTATCAAATTATCATCATCTAACTGTAAAGAAAATCGAAAAGCAGGATCTTCTAGTGTTCTTTTCTCAAAATAATTCACCAAGCTACGAGCCAACCCATGTTTCATACTTTCTTGTCTTTTGTCCCTAAGATAATTCTTGTGATCCCTCTTTGTGTAACCGAGAGAAGATTGTCCTCCAGCTTGATGAGCAGCAAACTCAAATGAAGCTTTAGGACGTATTCCTGAATCATCTAATAAGTCAAGTTCATATGCTTGGACATTTTTTATCTTTCTTTGAGACGGTAAGAGATGAGCTAAAGAAGAATCAACAAGAGGATGGTTGTGTTTCTCTTCAAATGAAGTGATGCGAAACACTCCATTCAATTGACGACTAATAATAATATGAGCTAAGCACCCTGTCCTAGTTTCCTTTCTGTGCTTTTGAACCTTCGAATCTCGTTTGTCTGTGCCTCTGTAACCTTCCTTATAACATGTAAACTTTTTTGAAGTCACATACCCTTGGACTCTATTTTTATTAGCATATTCTTTTCTAACACTAAAGCCAATTGAAGCTGCATATTCATTATAACATTCATATGCGTGCTCGTCTGAATCAAATTCCATGCCAAGTTTTATTGACACATTACATCCACCTTGAGATTCAGTTGATGCGGTACCCATAAATCTACATTAAAAAGGTATATATAAGACAAATAATCTTTAATCATAAATTCTAGAAAACAACATACTGAATGGAGTTCTAGTCTATTGACTTTCAAACGCAAGAATGATGTATGTAATAGTTTCCTTATCTATTGAAACATCAAGTGAGTAAAGAAAAATCAATGGAAGACTTCCACTACAACAATGGATTCACTAATAAAAGTAGTCGTCCTAACCAAATGTTGTGTTACTATTATATTCTAAAATTAGTAATCTTCATAATTTTCACACGATTAACAAACAAATACACTTTGTGTGTATCAAGTTGTAACTTTTATTGGAATTTTTACTTGTGCTTTAAGTACTCAACTTTTCACTATGTTAAATATTTATTTTTTCACTTAAATTCTCAAACAACCTTAGTTGAGACATTTTATCGAACAGATTCTAGAAATTTATTCATATTGGTTATTTCACTACAAGAATCACAAGAAACAAAGGTATTTGATCTCGCAGTATCAAAAATAGAGCAAGAAAAGAAGAACCTGTTTTGGTATTGTCACTCGATCTACGGAAAAACTTTTGTTCATCAATTGATATTCTGTTTTCTTGTGATTTTTGAGTATTATTGTACCATCTAGATGAGTTTATCTTCTGTTCTTGTTGATAATTGCTGCATCTTTCCATGATTTTTGAGGTAAGAAAATCTTTTTCAACCAGAGATTTTCGAGCACTTTTTTCGGATGTTTGTTTTTGGCGGGTAAAATTTTCACCAAAACGGAAGTTGCCCATAAGGAAAGGACTTAATTAGATAACTAGGAGGTTTAACCATGGTTTAAGGGATATTTTAGTTAAAATAAATGCTGACCATTAGATTTTATGATGGACAGATGTCATAAAAATAGATATGCACTGGACCAAACTGGAGAGATATGTACTGGAGATGAGCCTCATCCGTTCAAATGTAGCTTTGAACTACTTTTTTTCCCCTTGAATTGAGGGTATAACGGAAACAACCTCTAGATAAGGTCGCGTACACTCTACCCTTTTCAGACACTACTTTGGGAAATTACAGTGACTATGTTGTTGCTGTTGTTGTAAGACACTGTATGTATGACAGTCAAATTCAATTCATCATATATCAAGACTCATTCAATGGCCATGCAGGTTGAATATCATAAAAAAAATGTATATTTTTGTACAAGTACTTTGAAAAATGAAATTTGGACATCTTTATTCACTAATATATTGAAAAACGAATAAAAATAGCAATGAAAAAGTCCACTCGTGCATTGACTTAACCGAAGATAAAGGACGATCGTTAATTCAGGTAAATGATCAACCAACCAATTTTATTTCGACCATTTTACTGTATATAGTTCAAATTAATGCCATCATTTTCACTTTTTTGACACCTTTGAATTATCAATTCAATTTTATTTTTATTTCCTTCCTCAAAAATATTTACAATGCAAATGCAGAAGCCAGAAAGATGAACATCATGATCTATCTCATTTCATATACCCTTTATTCCTCGTTTTAAATCTTGGGTTATTTTATATTATGTTAATGTAGTATGGCTTCAGGATCATTCAGGTGTTTTGTTGATAAAAAATTGGGAAAATTTGCATTTTTCTTCTTATATGCTATTCTTGAATGGGTGTTGATCATTGTGCTTTTTGTTGATGGTTTTCTTGCATTCTTTTCTAATGAGTTCGCCAAGTTCTTCGAATTGAATATCCCGTGCTTGCTTTGCACGAGGATTGATCACCTTCTCGTTAATAGGAACTCGAATTTCTATTATAATGAATCCATTTGTGAGGTTCATAAGAAGGACCTTTCTGCACTTGCATATTGTCATGTCCATAAGAAGCTATCTGAAATCAAGAATATGTGTGAAGGTTGCCTTTTGTCGTTTGCAACAGAGAAAGATGCTGATTGCCATAGGTATTGTTATATCGTGAGACTGTTTTATCTAAAAGCTTAAATTCTTAGAAAACACACACTTTTATTTACTTAATGATATTTTTCAACGCGTCTTGTCATGCGTAGGCCATGTGAATCCTCTTAGCTTTTTCATATATTTACTTTTTTATATTTTGAATTATCTTATTAGTGAAAAATCCTGACTTTCATGAATTTAGTAGGTGGAAATTCAATTCCATAACAAGTGATGGTGATATTTTGATTAAAAAGACCTCTACTTACTTGTGATATCATGTTAAATTGTGTGACCGCCTTATCTAAAACTTAAAACTGTTTGAAAGAGTGCACATTTGTTTAATTAGTTACGTCTCCAACAGGTACAAATCACTAGCTGGGGTCTTGCAAAAGGAAATTGATTGCTTTGCAGGAGATGATGTAAGAGTTTCTGTGAAAACAGGGAAGAAGGAACTAGACGAGGCCATCCAAATCGAGAGGGGCATAGTCGCGAGATGTTCTTGTTGTAGAGAGCCTCTAAAAATGAGGTCCAAATTTGCCAGGAATGCGTCGATAAATGGAAGGTCTTATACTCAAGCTCCTGCTCCATCTCCTCGCGCTTCTCCTAGAGCTCCGTTATTAGGAGCATGGAGAACTATTGAGGAAGTGCGCCATCTAGAATCGCCTCGCAGTGTTAGGTACACGGAGCTCAAGTTCACTCAAGATGATGAAGGCCCCTCAAATGGAGGTAATCTACTAATCGTTTTAGCAATCTTTTCCTTCATGTTTAATCTTTTTTCCTCGTGATTCGTTACTGTTTATCTGTTCTTTTTGTTACTATCTGCTATTTCTTGTACTTTCGTTACTTTTTTTTCTGGACTGCTTTGGACGATCTTTCCTTGAGTAGAGGTTCTATCGGAAACAACCTCTGTACCTCTAAGGTAGGGGTAAGGTCTGCGTACACTCTACCCTCCCCAGACCCCACTTTGTGGGATCGTTCTGTTTATTTTATTGTTGTATGATCCTTTACTGTTTATCAAGAAAAAAAAGTTCGTTTAGTTTTGTCTGGTTTGAGATTGTATGACAGCAAAGGCTGAGTTAGTATTTGAGTTTATCGGCTATATTAAGTGGATTTTTAAACACAAATACAGGGTTTTGAGCCAAAGCTAGTGGGTTCTGCAGAACCCGCAGACGAAGTTGTAGCTCTACCAATGTATGTCACTATAAATATGTAAGTATGAGATACAAACTTATGACAAATTAATGCATTCCAGGTAAAGAGGATATGAAAGTTGCTACTATGCCATTGCTACCAGATTCTGAGGACACACATATTGATTCCTCTTGCAAAACTCCAAATAATTCTAGAAACAGATTTTTTGGTATCCCATTAGACTCAGCTCAAGCAAGTCCTAGATTGTCTCATCATAGGCCCAGAAAATCATGGATTAGTGATAAACTTGATATCACTTCAGAGGCCAACGACACAAATACTGTACCGGGCGATTTAGAAGAAGATATCTTGATTCGCTTAAAGAAACAGGTTCGTTTGGACCGTAAGTCTCTTGTAGAACTATACATGGAATTGGATGAAGAAAGAAGTGCTTCCGCTATTGCAGCAAATAATGCAATGGCGATGATCACTCGTTTGCAAGCGGAGAAAGCTGCTGTTGAAATGGAAGCCTTTCAGTATCAGAGAATGATGGAAGAACAGGCAGAATATGACCAAGAGGCTTTGCAGTTCATGAATGAAGAGCTTCTGAAGAAAGAGGACGAGATGAAGCTCTTACAAGTTGAACTCGAGACTTATAGGGAAAAATATGGACAGATAAAGAAAATAGGTAGTGAGGTTTGTGAAGTTGATGATGATGAAGATTATCAAGAATTGAAATCTCAGTGTTTATCATCTGTTAGTGAGAGATCAGATTGTGCCAGCCCTAATGAAGCGGATCATCATAGAGTAAACGAGCGCCTTTTTGAATGTTCCGGGGAACATGGCGGGGTGAATGTGGATGAATCACAACTCGATTTTGAGAAACAAAGATCTTATCTTATGGGCTTGTTGACAGATGTTGTAGAGAAAATCAAAATATCTCCTGAAGAAGGATTGCATACGTTGGAACCAAAGATGATCGAAGAAAGAGGTACGTGAACCTATTTTCTTTTCAACGTTTTCATTTTGGATTTACACTCATATTATACTGACAGTTCAAAGAAATTTTACACTATTAGTGCAATTTAACTTGTTATAGCATGTCATCCTCTTTATCTCCCGGTAATCACTTATTATGGATGGTTGTAATGATCTTTTCTATGACGTGATAGTGTAAAAACTATTCTATTTTTTGTTTCAAGTATATACACTAACCTTAGTTTTCAAATGCTGATAGGAAATGAAAATAAGGCTACTCTTACAAGAGAAGTGTCGATAATAAGAGAGAGGTTGAGAGCCATAGAAGCAGAAAGCGGCTTCTTAAAACATGCTGCCATGACATTACAGAGTGGTGATGAAGGAAGCAAACTCTTGACTGAGATAGCTCAACATCTGCAGAAGCTTAGACACACGGGCAATACCTCATCTGAGTGTACAGATGCAGCGCCGAAAATCCAATTAAGGTGATTTCTCCATAGTGAATTCCTTCTTTGTCTGAATTGATGTATGCATCTCCCTCCTGGAGGTAGTATAATTTCGTTGAAGAGGATAAATCAGAAGAACTAGCATGGTAATAGAAAAGTTTGCAGGTTGTGTCAACGTGCTACAAAAAAAAGATTAATGCTCCTTTTAGCCTACAACTGAACTCTAGTGGTATACGGAGAATCCATATAGCCGACCCTAACTTGCTTGGAGTAGAGGCGCATAGATGATGTTAACCAAACTCTATTGATAATGAATTTTCAATTGTGGAGCACATTTAACCAGTTGCATTTGCAGGTGAAATTAGCAGGGAACAACACTACTCTGGTATAATCCAGCAAGCTTTTCATCACCTTAGCTTAGTCCAAATGGAACAAATCGAGAAGCCATGAATCGATTGGACCTGCCAATTGTATGACTCGTAACAATTGTACGTGATGATCCACTTAATGAAGATCCCATTAGATTTCGGAAGCCACTCGAGTGAAGAATGAAGAGCTAATGCTGTTATACAGTATATGTAAAACATACATACATGATTTTTCATTTATATTACACACACATCTATGATCTATGTAAAATGAAAGATTTTCTCAAGATTTTGATTCTTCCACTGAGATTTTTCTAATTGGTTGCGACAGAGGCGGCTCAATATAGTTGGTGGCCTAAAGCGGAACTCTAAATGAGGCCTTAACGAAAAAAAGATTACTATGTAATATATGCATTTGAAAATTTTTAATTTTAAAAAAATTTCTTCAAGTGAGGCAATTGTTATAGGAACTCTATATGCAATATATGCATTTGAAAAATAATAAAATCTTTTTATCATATTGAAATATTTCTTACCTTTCTACTCACTCTGTCCCACTTTAAATATTGTTTTAATTCTTTTCACGTCCATTAAGCAAAATAACAAATACATGGTATAGTTTATTAAGTTATCCCTATTTATTAGATTTATTTTTAGAATATAGAAGTATTAAAAGGAAATATTCTTTAATGTTAAAGATAAAGTTGAAAATAATTGTCAAACTAAAGCAACATAAATGAAAAAGAGAAAATATTAAAAAGTACTCAATATTTTCTAATGAAAAAAATCTACAAGATTATAAACCTTAATTACTAAAAATTGAGGCTCCCAAAAAGCCTTGGCTTCACTTGCTTTAGGTTGAAGTCGGCACTGGGTTGCGACTCCTGTCAGTGCACTTGCAAATTCACTCATTTTCATTGTATTATCAGGCTTAGCTTCGTAGTGGTCCAACCCTTACCCGAACCCTGCACATAGCGATAACTTTAATGTTTCGGGTTGTCCTTTTAACTTCATAGTGCTAACAAAACCGAGCGATAGTTCCAGCCAATTTTATTGAATGAACTGACCAATGCACTGGCATGTATATTTAATTTGAACTCCATAACTTTTGCAAAACAAAAATGACAAATAAAATAGCTGAACCTGATAATTTGTAAGAATCAATACTACTACTAGATCAAGTTTCTTCTTTTGAAAAACAACAACTGTGTTATATGTTCAAATCATGATGATCTGATACTAGTAATAATAATAGTAATTAAGAAGATTTGCACAATTGCAACAACCTGTAATATCTACCAAAGGATGAACAATCTCCCTGTTTTTCTGACTCAATGTATATAGATGAAATTATTATTAATAGATTTTGACATAAATCTTTTTGGTTCTTAAAAAGAAACCGTTCTAGAATGTTTAATTAGTCAAAATGAATTTCTAGATTCGCAGATTTATCGATATCATGTTCCTTTTCTTTTCTTAGGGAAATTGCAGTCGTTGTCAAAGGAAGGCATAGACTGGCAAAAAATATTATCCATTTAGAGAGAAATAAATGATATAAAGCATACAATTTTTTTATTTGGGACAATATACTAAATCAAACAACAACATACCCAGTGTATTTCCATCAGGTGGGGTCTGGGGAGGGTAAAGTGTACGCAGTCCATACCACTACCTCAGATGAAGTACAGAGGTTATTTCTGATAGACCCCCGTCTCAGAACAGATAACAATAACAAACAAAAATCATAAAAACAAACAACAAAAAGAGATAACACATCGTTAGATAATAAAAGAAACAAGACACCCACAGAATAACAGTATAGACTATTTAATCGAAATCACAAACATCACCAAAACAACACGAACACGAATCTGTCCAAGAAACAACAGACACAGATACAAACAAACACTCCTTCCTACTAATACGGCCGCCTTCCTACCCACTAACCTTCTACCCTAATCCGCGTCCTCCACAACTTTCTATCAAGGGTCATGTCCTCTGTAAGCTGTAACTGCTCCATGTCATGCCTAATCACCTCCCTCCAATATTTCTTCGGTCTACCTCTATCCCGCCTAAAACCATCCACAGAGAGCCTTTCACACCTCCATACTGGAACATCCGTGCACCTCCTCATCACATGTCCGAACCATCGCAACCTCACTTCCCGCATCTTATCTTCCACCGAAGTCACTCCCAACTTCTCTTGAATAATCTCATTTCTAACCCTATCATTCCTGATAAGTCCACACATCCATCGCAACATCCTCATCTCCGCTACCTTCAACTTTTGGATGTGGGAGTTTTTAACTAGCCAACACTCCGTTCCATATAACATAGGCGGACGGATGACCACTCTGTAGAACTTACCTTTAATCTTCAGAGGCACCTTCTTATCACAAAAAACTCCCGAAGCGAGCCTCCATTTCAACCACCCTGCACTAATACGGTGCGTGACATCCTCGTCATTCTCGCCATTCTCCTGAATCATAGACCCTAGGTACTTGAAATTCCCCCTCTCCTGAATGGCCTGAGAATCCAGCTTCACTATCACATAAACCTCATGCATCGAATCACTAAACTTACATTCCAAGTACTCTGTCTTAGTCCTACTCAACCTAATCCCTTTAGACTCAAGGGTCTGTCTCCAAACCTCCAACTTATCATTAACTTCTCCCCGGGTCTTGTCAATCAGTACCACATCATCAACAAATAGCATACACCAAAGCACCTCCCCTTGAATATGCCGCGTCAAAACATCCATCACCAAGGCAAATAAAAAAGGACAAAGAGTCGATCCTTGGTGCAATCCTGTCAAAACAGGAAAGTGCTCTGAATCCTCTCCTACCGTCCTCACACGCGTCTTTGCACCGTCGTACATGTCTTGAATCAACCTAGTGTACGCCACAGGTACACCTTTAGCCTCGAAGCACCTCCACAGAATCTCCCTGGGGACTTTGTCGTACGCCTTCTCAAGATCGATGAACACCATGTGCAAGTCCTTCTTCCTCTCGCTAAACTGCTCCACTAATCTCCTCACTAGGTAAATGGCCTCAGTAGTCGAGCAACCTGGCATGAAACCGAACTGATTCTCGAAAATAGTCACGATCATCCTCAGCCTCACCTCTACCACCCTTTCCCAAACCTTCATAGTATGACTCAACAACTTGATACCCCTATAGTTGTTGCAGCTCTGAATGTCCCCCTTGTTCTTATATAATGGAATCATCGTATTCCATCTCCAAGATTCGGGCATCTTTGTCGTCCCAAAAATGATGTTAAACAACCTTGTCAGCCACTCCATACTTGCACGCCAGTGTACATCCAGAAATCCACCGGAATCTCGTCGGACCCAGTCGCCCTACCCCTACGCATCCTACAAATAACACCCTTGACCTCTTCAACCTTGATACGCCTACAATAATCATAATCGCGACACCTCTCTGGGACAATATTCTAAATACTTAGAAAAAATAAAAATAGATGATTAAAAGAAAAGCTCAAAAAGTTCAAGAACATAACTTACCTATGTTTACGAACGTGGATGTCTATGCTCAGGCTGAGCCAACTTCTTCAAATTATCCAATTTACCATGAATAACATTCACAATCACAACTATCTTGTACATATATATTTTTTAAGGTGCTTCGTAATTTTTTGTGTGAAAAATATTTACTACACTAGCATTATTACATCATCAATTAGCAACAAAAACTTTTTTGACTTCTCTCAATAGAAAGCAAAAACGGTTGTTTCTTTCATGCCTAATTTTCCGGCATCGCGTTTGTATTTATTCGTCTTAAACTTTTTCTTTTTTTCAAATGTTAAGATAAAAACGATTGTTTCTTTTATACAAAATTTCTAGCATGAAGTTTTGTATTTATTCCACTTAAACTTTTTTTTTCCTAATATAAGACAAATGGTTGTTTCTTTTATGCAGATTTTCCGGCATGATGTTTGCATTTATTCCACTTGAATATACTCCTTTTTTGTTATTTTTTATAATAATGTATATTTATATTTCTATACAAAAAAATTACAAAAGTAGCGATTAGTTGAAGGGTAAAAAAAGTAGTTCACTATTTTATGAGGGAAAAGCTGAAAAGGGTCAAATTCACCCTCGCTGTCATACTTTGGGGTCAAATTTACCCCTCTACTTTAGAAAATTAGCTAAATATACTCTTCGTCATACTTTGGGGCTAAATTTACCCTCAATGTCATACTTTGGGGTCAATTTTACCCTCATTATTAAGAAACTTTTCACATGTACCATTTCTTTAATAGAAAAACTCAAACCAACGTTAAATATCCCATTTTTAAAAAATAAAACACACTCTAATCTAACCCGCCCGATCCGACTCGAGCCACAAAAAAGACACAAATAAATATACCATTTCGGTTCTATTGATCAAATTTTCCCAACGAGATTAAGCCACTGGATAGTTATCATCTGCATCAGTACAAACACAATCAAATATACCCCTCCTTTAGTTTATGGATCTGCATTAGTGCAGAGCTCATGAAAAATGTCACTTAGCGGTCAAATGCAACATATTAGGTCCACTAGATATTTCTTTTGGATGATTGAGTTAAGTGGTCTACTTATGTGTCAATCGTGACATCTCTTCATTTTATGTCTTTAGCCTCTCTACCTCATCTGAGGTAGTGGTATGGACTGCATACACTTTACCCCCAGACCCCACCTGGTGGGAATACACTGGGTATGATGATGATGATGATATACAATTTGGATCTATATAAATTTTTGATCATGTCATTTGTTCAGAAAACTTATCTACTGATTTTAGAATCTAGATGCACATATAATTGCATACCAAATTTTGAAATTTGAACATAACTAGAACAGGAGCAGAGTTTGTAATAGACATTTTCTCTAGTTCTATGCTTCTGCATTAACCCAATTCATTTTACCGTTTGTTCATTTGTAAAAAACCTACCAGTGTTGTACGTTAAAAGAGAAGTATATTTGTTTGTTGGAAAAATTCGACCAACAGAATTGAGGGAGGGATATATTTGTTTGTGTATTTTTTGTGGGTCAGATCGGGCGGGTTAAATTAAGGTGTATTTTATTTTTTAAAATGGGTCATTTAACGTTGATTTGGGCTTTTCTGTTAAATGAAGGGTCAAGTGAAAAATTTCTTAATAACGAGGGTAAATTTGGCCCCAAAGTATGACATCAACGGTAAATTTGGCCCCAAAGTATGACGAAGGGTATATTTAGCCAATTTTCCAAAGTAGAGGGGTAAATTTGGCCAAAAATATGACAACAAAGATAAATTTGACCCCAAAGTATGACGAAGGATATATTTAGCCAATTTTCCAAAGTAGAGTGGTAAATTTGATCCTTTTCCCTTTTATGAGTATTTAGTAATAATTTAGTAGCCGTTTGACTATAAATATTATTCACAATATTTCGAAATACTTGTTTGACCATAAAAATAAAAAAAGTATTCCGTAATATGTTTTCATAATTTTTGTTTTTTTAAAAACAACTCTTGAGGTATTTTCACTTTTTTTGCACTCATTTTTTTCTATCACTTTATAAAAAAGCATATCCAAAATCTAAAATATTTTTGAAAATACTATAGCCAAATACAACTTTAACTCTAATTTCAACTTCAAAAAAACTAAATAAAGTGAATACGTTTTTGATTTTCATTGACAAACGGGTCCTTAGTTTTCAAATATAGTACCATGATTTACTATAGTCTTTTACCTTGAATATTCAAATTCGAAAAGTCTATGGATGTTATATGAAGGAGCAGTATAAAACTAAACCAGAATGACTCTTATTCAAAAGTTCTTCCCCCTTCGACCAATCCAGTAACTCACTGTGACAATTCATCGAACACTTTGTGTACACAGCCAATCAAGTACTCTTTCAATCACTGCCAAACCGCACCGCAACCGCTCAAAGCCCTCTAAAAGCTTATCACTATCCTCTGTTTGTAAGCCAAAGTACGAAAATTGACAGCTCCAAAGTAGCTGTATATTGGGGCTATAAGTGCCGATTTAGAACTAGGATTTTGGGGCGTTACTTTTTTTTTTTTTGGGGGGAGCTGAAGTGAAGAAAAATGGAGCTACAGAACACAGTGAAAGAAGCCCTAAATGCGCTGTACCATCATCCAGACGACGCCGTTCGTATGCAAGCCGATCGATGGCTACAGGATTTTCAAAGAACTATTGATGCTTGGCAGGTTTGATGAATTTTTATTCTTTTTTATTGTTTGATTTGTCTATGTTTGATTAGATGGGTGTAGTTATTATGAGAAATGGGATTCGGGTTTTTGATTTTGAGTATGGGCTTACCGAGCTGATCAAGAATTTCGATTTTTTTTTCAGATTTACCTGAATAAAATCCAACTAATTTGGGATTGAGGTTTACTTAATTGATTGGTTAATTTTCATTTCTTGAGTTTTCAATTTGAGTATGTTTAATCAATAGTGGTTTCTTTTTGTTGCTGCAAATGCAGTCTTTTTTTCCCCAAGAAGTCGATGGCGTTACACCATTGGGATGCTTTGAATAAACTTGAGTACATATAGGAAGACAATTTTACTATACTGGAATTACCATTAACCTCGGTTGGCTCAGGAAATGGGAGGTGTGTTTTCCAATTACCGAGCTGATCAAGGAATTTCGATTTTTATGGAGGGGACAAAAAAAAAGAAAATTTTCAGATTGACCCCAATAGGATCAAACGAATTTGGCGTTGAGTCATACTTGATTGAATTGGTTAATTTTTCATTTCTTGAGTTTTATTTGTGCAGTTTTCAATTTTAGTCTGTTAAATCAATAGTGGTTTCTTTTACGTTGCTGCAAATGAAGTTCTTTTTTCCCAAGAAGTTGGCGGGGTTACACCATTGGGATACTTCGAATAAACTTGAGTATATATAGGAAGACAATTTTACTGTACTGGAATTATCATTAACCTCGGTTGGCTCAGGAAATGGGAGGTGTGTTTTCCATTACCGAGCTGATCAAGAATTTCGATTTTTATGGGGACAAAAATTTTTTTTTTTTCAGATTGACCCGAATAGAATCCAACTAATTTGAGATTGAGGGATAGTTGATTAATTGGTTTATTTTCATTTCTTGAGTTTTCAATTTGAATCTGTTTAATCAATAGCGGTTTCTTTATGTTGCTGCAAATGCAGTCCTTTTTCCCAAGAAGTCAACGGTGTTACACATTACTTTGAATAAACTTGAGTACATATAGGAAGACAATAATATGCTGGAATTACTATTTACCTTGGTTGGCTCAGGAAATGGGAAGTGTGTTTGTCATTACTGAGCTGATCAAGAATTTCGATTTTTATGGAGGGGACAAGAAAAAGATTTTTTTTCAGATTGACCCAAATAAAGTCCAACCAATAGAATACTTTGATTGATTGGTTAATTTTTCATTTCTTGAGTTTTCAATTTGAGTCTGTTTAATCAATAGTGGTTTCTTTATGTTGCTGCAAATGCAGTTCTTTTTTCCAAGAAGATAAACTTGAGTACATATAGGAAGACAATTTACTATACCGGAATTACCATTAACTTCGATTGGCTCAGGAAATGGGAAGTGTGTTTGCCAATTTCCATTACCGAGCTGATCAAGAATTTCGACTTTTATGGAGGGGACAAGAATTTTCTTTTTTTCAGATTGACCCTAATAGAATTCAACTAATTTGAGATTGAAGCATACTTGATTGATTGGTTAATTTTTCATTTCTTGAGGTTTTCAATTTGAGTCTGTGAAATCGATAGTGGTTTCTTTATGTTGCTGCAAATGCAGTCCTTTTTCCCAAGAAGTCGACGGCTTTACACCATTGGGATACTTCGAATAAACTTGAGTACATATAGGAAGACATTACTATACTGGTAATAACATTAACCTCTGTTGGCTCAGGAAATGGGAGGTGTGTTTGTCATTACCGAGCTGATCAAGAATTTCGATTTTTACGGAGGGGACAAGAAAAAGAAAAATTTCAAATTGACCCGAATAGAGTCCAACTCTAATTTGAGATTCAGGCATACTTGATTGATTGATTAATTTTTCATTTCTTGAGTTTTATTTGTACAGTTTTCAAGTTGAATCTGTTAAATCAATTGTGGTCTTTATGTTGCTGCAAATGCAGTCCTTTTTTCTCAAGAAGTGGACGGTGTTACACCATTGTGATACTTCGAATAAACTTGAGTACATATAGGAAGACAATACTATACTGGAATTACCATTAACATTGGTTGGCTCAGGAAATGGGAGGTGTGTCTTCTGTGGTGATTGATGGTTGGGCTTGAGGAGGGGTCGTTGGTCAATAAGTAGTCCTTTCAGTTCAGCAGCATAGAAGCAAGCACTTGTTCCTGTATGTCAATCAAGTTCAGTATGGCAATATTTCGAGTTTTATTAAGGTATTCAAATAGCAGTTTTTGGGCATTTGGAAGGACTTGTATGTCCAATAGAGAGAGAACCTATGTACAGATTTAATTCGGGAAATTCATAGCTACCTCAAACAAATTATTTAAGAGCGTATAAAGAGTAATCGGATGGTATCTGAATTTTGCTGTCATAATGGTTACAAAGTTAACGGAAAAAAAGGAAGTGCGAGTGCATCATTAATACATATGTGGTACCCATAATATGGTTTCATTCATAATCAATATGTCTGTTTCACATGTGATGGCATATCATAGGATAGTAAAAAGTTGTTAGCCAATTATGTCTGACAACTGCAACTACCTTGGCGACAAATGGAGACCATTCGAGTCCAATCCGATTTGTTTTGTCTGATTTAAGGTACATACATGCGACAATGTTTACTATTTTATACCAGTTTTTGGGCATTTGGAAGCACTTGCATATCCAATAGAAATAGAACGTAGGTATAGATTTAATTTGGGAAATTTATATCTATCTCAAACAAATTATTTGAGAGCTAAGTTATGCGGAATCTTTACTTTTGGGGCCACTCCCATGTCGACACGACATGGGTGTGGGGATCCATACCGGATACAACAACAACAACAACATACCCAGTGTAATCCCACCAGGTGGGGTCTGGGAAGGGTAAAGTGTACGCAGTCCATACCACTACCTCAGGTGAAGTAGAGAGGCTGTTTCCGATTCCAAAATTTATTGACCATATCCGGTATACCAAAATAACAATACAATGATACATTTTACTTAATAATAATTTGTAGATTCATGGGCAATGCCACGAATGGTGAAAGAATTGATGTTTAGTTGGAAGAGCGGGAGAAGAAGGAGAAGGCGCAATGGAACGCGGTTAGAACGGTGAAAGAATTGATGTTTAGTTGGAAGAGCGGGAGAAGGAGGAGAAGACGCATGGGATGGAACGTGGTTCCACTCGCGTTGATGTGGGTGGTATGGAGAGAGTGAAATAGGTAAGCTTTTAAGGGGATAAAGTCGAGCTTTTCTCAATTAAGGAGTAGCCTCCGGTCCATTATTTTCTTTGGGTGCACCCGTATAATTTCAAGTTGTATAGGAGATTGGGTAGAATTTATAGAGAATCGATTGTTATTGTAGTTTTTTTACCTTTGATATACCCCTTGTATACAACCCGTTTTTTGGCCATGTTTATGAATGAAATATGTATACGTGGTTAAAATATCTATATATATATATATAGATTCAAAATTACTCTCAAATATTCATGCATTCCTTTCCTTCCAAATAGTCCACCGTAATTTAGGCATAGTTTTATAACTCTATTTTTATATACTTGAATAACTTTAGCCGAATCCCCGTACCCCCGTATCCATACCTAGATCCTGTACTCCTGAATCTTAAAATTTAAATGAGGATCTGACCCCTAGATTTGCATCCCAGTTTGAGCAACTTAGTTTAAGGGCGCATCAATATCCTAATGATATTTGAATTTTGATGTCATAATGGTTAACGGAAAAAAAGGAAGGTCAAGTGCATCATTAACTATGTTGTTCAGATTCTTCAAGAATGTCAACGGGTGCGTGTCCGATTCTCCGAAAGTAGTGTATTTTTTGAAGAATCCGACACGGGTACGGCATCAGAACTAAAGAGTCTACGCAACTTAGATCATTAATATGTATGTGGTACCCATAACATGGATTCATTCATAATCAATATGTCTATTTCACATGTCATGGCGTATCTCATGATATAAAAAGATGTTAGCCAATTATGTCCGACTACTGCAAGTTCCTTGGTGACAAATGGATACCATTTGAGTCCAGTCTGATTTGTTTTGTCTGACTCAAAGGAGCATAAATACGACATTGCTTACTATTCTATATCTTTTTGCTGACTTAAATGTGACTGATTGCCTTAACCATGGAGAAGAAACCAATAACTAGCATGTTGTCGCAATTAGTCTACGTGTTAGGAGAATAGGTATGTCGAGCACATTAAGGCCTCATTTGTTTGCACTTAATGAAGGTCTTACTCTTAATCATTCAGATCTCAATCATGAACTCCTTTGTTTTTTAGGCCTAAATCTTAATCATTAAGTGCGTTAGTTTTTTCTCGTTTACAACCACTTAATGGATTTGAATACATCTGAATGATTAACATCTGTTACAATCTTAAGATCATTAGGATGTCTATTCAAGGATTTCAACAAAGATGGTAGTTTTCCAATTTCATCCATTCATTGCTACCGCCATCATCCACTATTACCAACTACCCCCGTCGTTGCCCTCCATTATCCACTACCATCACCTACCAATCACAACCACCACTGTTGCCAATCCCTACAATCAGCCGTCATCACCACTATCCACCATCTACAATCATCATCACCAACTATCATCACCATAAAAACTACCAACATTTGTCACCACGATATAATATCAACCACCATCATTATTAGTTGCCACTGCCGATTACCACCATTGTTAACCACTATTGCTAGTCATAATCACCACTAACTACTACACATCACCACTTGCCAAGACCAACTCCAATTGATGACACCAACAATCACCACCGCCACCACTAACCATCACCACCACCAACCACCATATAATTTATTAAAAATAATTTGTTGAGCTAATATTAAAATTTAATATTCTATTAAATTTTATATTAATTAACTTTTAAATAAAGAACTTTTAAATTAAGATCAGTTTTACATATTCAAATGTAGAAAAAAACAAATAGTCTTAGTTTATTTAGTATTCAAATCTTAATACATCATCTTAATGTTCAGACGTATATTCAGATTCAGACATCTAAATCTTCGTCACATCTTAATATTCAGATGTGTATTCAAACTTAGAGATCTTAATCTTAATTAAAACAAATGAGTCCTAAGTGACAAGGGGGATATTGTTCTGTAACAAGTTTAATTATATGGAATACAGTCTCCTTCTTCAGCTGTTGTTCTTGAGGTTTATAAGATTTATGGCCCATACCTGATGATGGATGTTTCTTTTAGGCTCCCCCTCACATAGAGCGGAAATGATATAGATAAGTCATATAGTCGACCTAACTAGTTTTTGGAATGGGATGTAGTTGATTGATTGGTGTAATGTTTGTGAGATTGAGGTGTACATTGTTGTTAGCATCTGTTTATATTAGCTCTCTCCCCCACCCCCCACCCCCCCTAATTCCTCTAACACATTTAATTATTTAACTAAATATGTCATTGCATATGCACTTTCTTTTCTGTAACTTACAACAACAACAAACCCAGTATATTCCCACAAAGGGGGGTCTGGGGAGGGTAAGTGTACCTCAGAGACTTTCTTTTCTGGAACTTAAACTTTCTTTTCTGTAACTTAACTGCACATAATGATGCTTGTCATTTTTCTAAGTTT
The DNA here is from genome assembly GCA_031232105.1 of Capsicum rhomboideum. NCBI lineage: Eukaryota > Viridiplantae > Streptophyta > Magnoliopsida > Solanales > Solanaceae > Capsicum > Capsicum rhomboideum. The sequence goes on along the minus strand of CP124713.1, from coordinate 8,868,504 downwards.
GTTGTATTTGATTAGGTGGCTGATAATCTGCTTCATGATGCATCTAGCAATCAAGAAACTTTAATATTCTGTTCTCAAACTCTCCGAAGCAAGGTAATCTTCATATTGAGCATCCATGGAAGTCTTATTAGTTATTTCCAGTTTCTCTATGATGTATTTAAAAGTAAAAGCTGCTGAAATGTTCAATTAAATGATATCAGTATCAATCTCTGTCAGTATTTCCTATCAGCAATTTAATAAGGGCATTTTCTATCTGATTGGTAGGTTCAACGGGATTTTGAAGAACTGCCTTCTGAAGCTTTTCGTCCACTACGGGATTCCCTGAACGTGAGCAAGTTTATCATCTCGACAAAATTAATATTTACTACTTGGATATTTGTTATCATTAAAATTTATTAGTTTCGTTCATATTGCCAGCAGATTGCTTTACTTCAATTAACAACCACAAAATTGTGAATCAAATCTGTATAGAACTGTTGCCTGCATGATGCTTGCATCCCAGTAGGTGGGATTAAATTGATTCCTCTTCGCCCTTCGTGGAGTATAAAATTGTGTTTTGGCTTCTTTTGTGATATATAAGGCACATGTTAAGTACTAGCAGTATACGGAAATAGGTCCTAGGAATGAATGCTTGCTATTTGCCTGATCAAAACTAGAAGTGTTCTATTCCTAAGCAGTGGCCTCTCAATTAAGGTATCGTCACACCGCTTTCATGTTCTAGCATAATGTTAAGAGTTATTCCTCCACATTAAAGAAAGTGATTAGGAAAAAAATATTATATTTGGTTCATTATTATAAAAACTTATTTGATGGTTTGCCTTCCATCAAAAAATGTATTATAATTTTCTTTGGTAACTGATAAGTAGATTATATTTTATTCCCTTTACAGAAGACGGTATACAAAAAGGAGTTCTCTTTTTCCTTCTAAACTGTCTAACCAATCATCTAGATAACTGAAGTTGTCATGTATGCTCCGCTAATAGACAAAGCTGGCAAAGTCATCTGGACGTACAATAAATTTCTGCACCGACACAACAGTTACTAAGAACAAAATAATTCTGGGTCCCCACCCCCCAGATTTTCCTCCTAAACGACCTGATGTGTAGAGCTTCAATCTTTAAGGAATTAAAACACTACCATTATTTGAATCATGAGAGATTTCATCTAATATATTCCAGGAATACATTGGACGTTCGATATAAGGAATAATTATAAACATTATTGATATACCAAATTGGGTTGAGTTACAATCAAGAAGATAAATATGATTATAAAATATACCGTAAAAGGGAAAATGTTTTTGATCCTAAACTTTAACAATTCAAATAATTGGTGCATTGCGCTTTGTTAACAGCTCAATTCCTTTATTAAAGTTACCTGGTACCTGTTGTTGGTGGGAGGTGGTAGGTATCCCGTGGAATTAGTCGAGGGATGCACAAGCTGGCCCGGACACCATGGTTATCTTTTTTTTTTTTAAAAAAAGGAACTCCTTTAAGTGTAACTATACTTTGGTGGTTTAGTTGTCCAGCTTGGCAAAACTGTAAAAGCAAACTGTTGTAACTGTTCTTTTTGGTAAGATAGATAATTTTAGTGATCAAACTGTTTTAACTTGTATGATGTGTTACATAAGCTGCCGTCAGGTTCTGCTCTATATTTGCATAAACTGACATATTCCACCTGAGGAATAGCCTCTTTTCCTTTATTATGTTTTGGTGCACCCTTGAGACCCCGTTATGTCTAGAAGATTGGGTGTCTTTATAGAGAGCTATATCTCTACCTTTTGTATACTTCTTGTATAGGGGTATTTATGCCCTTTATTAATAATATTTTATTACTTGATAAAACAAAAAGTAGAAATAAGTATGTAGATTTATCAAATGCTATATTTCCTCCTGTCTATGAGTTTGATGATTTTCAAAATGCAGACCTTGTTGAAAACATTTCATAAGGGTCCCCCAAAAGTTAGAACACAGGTAACTTCTGATATTTTTATCAAATAAACAACATGTGACGGTTAATTAAAAGATTCTGTACTAAATGCTTTTAGTATAGATTAGTCTTGCAGTGGCTGCTTTGGCTGTTCATGTGCCTGCAGATGATTGGGGAGATGGTGGTATTATAAACTGGCTGAGGGATGAAATGAATTCTCATCCCGAGTTTATACCGAGTTTTCTGGAGCTTCTTAGAGTTTTGCCTGAGGTATTAGTCTCACTGTTTATGTTAAAGCACACAGTAAATATTCGGTTCCTGTGATGCTTTTTATTTATTGAAAAGGATTAGGTCGATATTTTTGAATTGAAGATGCAAAATGTTAGAGGTTGCAAAGTTTTTTTTAGATGAAGTGAGAGGTTGAGGTTGCAAAGTTATGTCCGTGTTGTTGCTTTTTGTGAGGAAATGTTGCATCTTCTCTTTAAATCTTGAACGATATTGGTAACGGACATGTCTTCACACAGGAGGAATTTAACTACAAGATAGCTGCTCGTCCAGATAGGCGACGCCAGTTTGAAAAAGAACTTGCTTCTGCTACCGAGACTGCACTTAATATCTTGACTGCCTGTTTGAATATCAATGAACTTAAGGAACAGGTGAGCTCTACTTTTCCTTTTGTGCCTCTTCACCGTTGGATATTTACATCCTTATCGAACCAACCAACCAGCACCTTTACGATTCTCTCTCACTAAATAGTAGTTTTCCTGTGCCTAGAGCATGGATGCCAGTTTGACTGAATTTTCGCCATCTCCTTTTAATTTATGTGTTTAAATAGTTATTGTGAGCCTCTTAGTTATTACCATTTCCCGAAAAGAAAAAAAGAAGTTATTGTGAGCCTCAAGATGGGTATGTTATTGTGAGCCTCACTGGGTAACTTATTGTTGTTTATTGTGAGCCTCAAGATCCTTTTACATGAAGTTGCAACTGATTTTTGTCTGTGGATTTTGGCAATGAACTAAAATTATGATGGTCTCAATTCTGATATTAGGTCAACAACAATAGTTTTTGTTGCTTTCTCTGTAATTTTCCTTCTGTTCTTTCCCTAACTTATTTCACTTTCTTTTGTCACCCCAAATAATATTAAAATTGATAGTTTTCATAATCAGTTTGTTGCACTTCATTTTTTTCCTTGAGCTCTGGTTGTCTACTGGGATATATAATGAATGTAGAAACTTCAAAATTGAGCTGATGATCATTGAAAGAATGCTCTAATTTGATTTACAATTGGTTAGATGAAAAGAAAGAGGTAATGGCAGAGAGGGTTGAAACAGACTGCTTGTTAGCTTATAATAACTATCCTCAAAATTGAGAGTACAGAGGAATTTATAAACTGGGATATTTATGTTTGCGTCCTGTAACTGTCCTATTGCGAGTTATCTAATTTGATTATAATGTTCTACATCAGTCATACCTTTTGCAATTATGTAGGATAACTTACAATTTCTGCTCAAGTAATATTAGAATTTTGAAGGTAAAATGGAAAATTTAATAGTTCAAGTATAGAGTATTGCTTTACTCACTTTCTGGTGCAACAATGGGATGTAAATGATGTTGATGTCATGCTTGACTTAGCTCATTAATACAAATTTGTAACGTAAATAGTTCAATTGTTACTCCACCTCCAGCATTCTCTTGTTGATCGACATGTTTAGTAATATTTTGAACCATTATTTAGCGAAAAAGAGATCTTGTGCTTTGTTACATGGGACCCTCATTGTTTGATTGTACACGTGTACAAGTGTATTACTCCCCTTTGTTTCAATTTGTTGGTTTTACTTTCCCTTTTAGTCCATTTCAAAAAGAATATCTCTTTCTTTTTTTGGCAACTCTTTAATTTTAACTTTCCACATGACAAGTTTAAAACCACAAGATTAAGGGCATTTTGATACATTCTACATACTTTAGTTTAAGACCACAAGATTCAAAAAACAGTACAAATTCTCAAAAAAAAGAAGACCACAAGATTCAAAAGTCTTTTTTACTTTCTTAAATTCTGTGCCAAGTGAAAACCGGACAAACAAATTGAGGCGGAGGGAGTATGATTTATGAGTGTGGATATTTGGTGTAGATTCTTCAAAATACACTAAGAATTAGCCAAAAGAATTAGATCCTTCCGTAGATGTAGCTTACCCATTTTGGATATGCACCTGAGAAAGAGTCCATGTAATGTAGCTTCTCTACACAAGATATAGGGTCAGAACCAAGGTTACTTCACAGTGCCTTGGAACTGATAGGGCAGCTGCTAGTTTATACAGAGATATGTCTAATCAAATTCCAGATTCTCTTAGATCTTTCTGTACACACTCTAACAGGCTAATTAGTGGGTGAATGCTCTAGGAAATGAAAAATATTATAAAGGGAAATTGCATGTGTTTACTATTTACTTTTCGTTTTTATTCATATTTCTTAAAGGTGAAAAATTGACTTGATAACTTATGATTGCTTCAGTGTTTTTTCCTTCTATCTGATCGGTTTTCCAATTGCATGACAGGTCCTAGAGGCATTTGCTTCTTGGCTACGGTTAAGGCATAGGTATTATTTGGCTTCCCTGAGTCTCTTGGTATTCACATGCTGAACCTAGATTATACCTGTAGCACAAACTCTAATCCTTCTTTGATGGTTCCTGTGATATTGTTTTATTCAAAATAAAGTTGCACGTTTGGGGAAGTTGGTCCCGGATTTCATGGAAAAGCTAGTACCTGATGTGTCTTAAAATTTTGTTTTTGAACTTTATCGCGTGTCTTCTTGAATGCAGAAGATTTTCCTTCTTCAGTGGATATTCTTCTGATGTAATTTTTAAGTGTTTAACATTGCCCGTTGTCTTTATGATTGAAACATCTTTAAGATGAAATTTACCCTGAAGCAGAGTTTCAAGCAAGACTAATATTAAAACGGTTGACATTCCAGCAGTTAGTCTATAAAGTTAAATGGAGAATTGTTCCATTAACAATGGATCAAAACTCATTTATTCATGGGCCTGCCTTTGCTGAGAAATGAAAAAAAAACATCTTTAAGAGTTGGTGTGCAGAGTGAGTGTATTTGAACCAGTTAATTGCCGAATTCTATAGAATCCCACATCGGATGTACAAGACATCCAAGGGGGTTATTAAGGTTTTGGGTCCAACCACACATTGCCTTAAGGTTTTAGGTTGGATATTCTACTCTAGTGGTATTAAAGCAGGTAGAGGTCCTAAGTGTGAGTTTCTACGCTACTGGTCAACAAAAATTTTCACATTCTTGGTCTATGAAAATATTCATTGGGTATGTTGTTGTTATTGTTGGTCTATGAAAAAGAATCTGTTTGCATACGAGGTGGCCTGTTGCAGACCTAAAGAAGTAAATAAAAACGGGTGTTTTGTGTACCTAAGTAACTTTTTTTTTTTTTTTGATAAGGTGAATAACTTTATTAATGATGGGGAAAACTCCCGGTATATAAGATTGTATACCTAAGCAAATATAAACAATAGTGTTCCCTCTTTAATAACTTAACCTCTTAGATGAGTTGGTTTACACAGCTCAGAATTAATAAATGAATCAGTTATGATGTTAAGTTCAGCGAAGACTAGTTGAACTTGCTGATTCATTATATTTTACGGGAGTTAATGATTCAATTAGGCGCAGTTACAATAGCTGGAGATTAGATGGAGAGTAGAGAATATATACTATGAAAAAATTGCTACTTTTGAGATATATTCTGTGAAGTCATGGTACGTGGTTGTGCTGGACTTTCCAGGAAGTGGACAGCATTCTTAAAAGAGGAAAAAGTTGTGGGCTTTTAAAAGACTAGATAGAGATTCCTTCCCACTTTACAGGTGTGTAGGTGAACTCATGTGGATACCAGTCGACCTTGGTCAGGTTATTCACCTAATCATTGATTATAGTGGAAGATTTAGAGACCATTTAACACTAAGATTGGTTGAGACTTGAGTGTACTTTATAAATTGTATGAACGATCTATGAAACATGTGATGCAGATTACATGGTTGTTTAACACACACATTACTAATTGATAGTGCTGATCACTCTAATTTTTCTCTTTATTTATTCTGTGTGGTAACTAGTGAGTTTCTGCTTGATTTACTGGATGGTGTTTTGCTGAGCATTTTTTATGTCATTTGTTGGTCAAGTATGCTATGCTTAAAATATATTCATACTATCATGATATTAATTTGTTGTTGAGTTGGTAGACTCAAAGCCCTCAAGAACGTGAAATTGACCACTGTGCAGTTTCGTAGACCCATTTTATGGACTTATATAACTAGTTATATGTCACACAATTTGTGCAGATAAATCATGAGACAAGGTTTCTGTCTAGAAATTCTTTAGGTGGTATACTTCTGTCCTATGAAAAGGAAGTGTTCTGATCTTACTCTACTTTTTGATGTAATAAAGTGCAACTTTTAGATCTACAAGGATTTACTTGAACTAAGTCTCTCTTCTCCCCTCTTTTTTCTACTTCTGCATGCGTTGGATCTCAGTTTTTGTGGTCACAGCAATCAGTCGCATACTTGTTTAGAACTGAACATTTATTTTTCCTCATTCTGTAAATCTTGTGTGCATCAATTTTCTATTTCCTGTGAACATAGCAGAATATTGTTGCTTAATACATCACTTATTCTATTTCAGGATACCTGCATCTACCCTTTCTTCACACCCTTTAGTGCTTGCAGCTCTCTCAAGCTTGAATGCTGAAATATTGTCTGAAGCCTCCGTTAATGGTATTGTGATTGTTTTGGGTTACCGTTCTTTCTTCTTATAAATTCATTACTCTGATCTTGTGTCATTAGTGCGTCAAACTATTGTTATATACACTTCATCTTAAGCTGTTCAAGGTAATCTATTTGGGGATCTTAAATGTAGTTGCAATTCCCTGTAAGTCCTGAAGTGAATTGTAGCTACATTGGAAATAAATCTATCCAAATGAGGCTTAGGGTTATAGAAAATCTCATACTGTTGAAAGAGAATGCAACTGATGTTCAGAGGTAGTCACGCTTAGTTGGATAAAGCTCAACCGTAGGCCCATTATTAGTGAATCCATTCTTACTGATTAATAGTCTGTTTCATGTTACAAGTCTTACTGTTATGCAGTAGATTGATAAACATTGGGAAGATTACTGTGGTTCCATGGCCTTCTCCCTTGTTCTTTTGTACTTATAAGCGTCTTTCAATTCTCCTGCATTTTGTCATGATTATGTGCTCGCTACAATATGTTTGATGGAAAATTCGCTTTGTTCTCTCTATATTCCACTTTTTGCAGTTATTTCTGAATTGATACACTACACAGCAGCAAGAAATTCTGGTGGAGTTTCGTCACAATTGCCTTTGATTCAAGTAATCGTTCCTCAAGTTATGAGTCTGAAACCTCAGTTCAGAGATCCTTCGAAGGTATATTACCTTGTACATTGAACAGGGAAATTCTGATTGGTTCATTCTTTTTCTTTTCCTACACTTACATTAAGTTCTCTAGATAGGGACATCAGGAGTACACCAAAAGGAAACCAAAAACAATAAACTACTTGGCAATTTACAAACTCTTGTTCCACCTCTTCAGAAGTCCTATTCTCTCTTTCCAAATAACCCACATGATTGCTAAAGGGGCCACACTCCATGCCCTTGGGACTTTTTCTTTCCCTCATGCGAGTCCAACTTTACAACGCCTCCTTCACTGTGTCTGGTATCACCCATTGCTTTCCGAACAAATTAAGGATCACCACAATAACCTTTTAGCCACTTTACAATGCAATAGAGGATGGTCTACATCTTCACCCGATCTTTTGCACATAAAACACCGACACATGCGATCCTCCTCTTTGTCAAATTTTCTGTTTTCAAGATCACAACCCTTGCTGCTAACCACACAAAGAAACACCCCTTTCTCAGAGCTCTATGGATCCAAATAGAATCATGAGGAAAAATAAATTCCTCTCTTATCAATAAGCTCATAATAAGAGCTGACAGTAAAAAAACATTTCCACCTCCATACATCCGTAATATTGTCTGGTGTGTCCAGCACATACAATGTCTTATATCATACTGGGCACTAGTATTCTTGTAAAGAAACTCTTCACCCTCTCCCCTTTTTGTCTCTTATAAGCATGTGAAACTTATGTCCCATCACCCATATAAGTTCATGGTTTTCCCATTGCATATATTCAAACACTTAGGCGTCTCTGTTGGTTACAGCGTTATAAGCAGGTGGAAATGCTTCCTCCAGAGTACTATCACCGCACAATCTCGCTTCCATAACTTAATTCTACTGTTACCAACTCTGAATTCTATATATCTTAGGAAAGTGTTCCTCTTTATAATCCTCCTCCACAAACTTACACCATAAGAATTAATTTCTTTTCTCGAACCTTATCTACCAATCCATATTTGTGATGTTCTTGGGAGTATATGCCCTTGTTTCTATTTTCACTCTCTTCTATCGGTTTCTCCGTGGTGATCTATTGGTTGTGAAGGGGTTTTGCAGTGACATGATAAGTCATGGAGCTTTAAAGTTACTGTTTGATGTTTTCTCTTTTTGTTTTTGATTTTTGTGTAAAAATGGGTGTTCTCTTAATTATCTGACCATCCTGTTGTCTGTTTCATCACTTCCAGGATGAGGAGGATATTAAAGCCATTGCTCGTTTGTTTGCTGACATGGGCGATGCATACGTTGAATTGATTGCCACTGGTAGCTATCTTCCTCTCTTTCTTGGTCCCTTCCAGATGTAACTTCTTTTTCTTTGACTTCCCAAAAAAGTTTGATGTGCTTAAAAACGTATGTGATATTTGTTCTTACTTATGTATAACCAAAAATGACAACTGTATTCAGGTTCTGATGAATCAATGCTGATTGTACATGCATTACTTGAAGTTGCTTCACATCCTGAGTTCGATATTGCTTCCATGACTTTTAACTTCTGGCACAATCTTCAGATGATTTTGACAGAAAGGTGAATGCTGTTGGAATTTTCAAATCAGTCTATTTACTGCAAAACAAATTTTGCATCTAAAATTATACTTATTCAGGGAGTCATATAGAGCTTTCGGCAATGAAACTTCCATTGAGACAGAGAAAACTCGTAGGTTACAGGTTTTCCGTTCATCATATGAATCACTCGTCTCCTTGGTGAGTCCTCTGGAATTAGAAGTAGGAAATTTGGTTTAGACATATAAGATTTGTTGCGTTAAACTTTTCGTGCATGGCTTCATATCGATCTAAACTATTTCAGGTGACAAAAACTAATTTAATTTCTTCCGGGACGTGATATCCTTAGTTTATAATCACATAGATTGCTTACCCATTCTCTTCCACTTTTAAGTTTATGTTTGTATTTTCACTTTCAGGTTAATTTCAGAGTTCAATATCCTCAGGATTACTTTGATCTCTCCTTGGAGGACCAGAAAGATTTTATGCAGACAAGATATGGTACCATTTATTCTAAAGATCTTGCCCTGAACGCTCTTCTTTTTATCAAGTAAATGTATTCTCATTCATAAACAAGGCCAAACTGGCTGTAGACAAGGTATAAAGCTAAAGGTAAAGAATCTACAAAGAGATGATTCTCTGCAAACTCCACCCAATCGTCTATACAACAACGAACTTTCTGTGTGCAGCAAAAGAAAATAAGGGAATGTAGACTACTCCTCAACGTTGAGAAACTCAATTCTACTCCTTCAAAAGCTCTCCTATTTCTCTCTCCCAATTGAACAACAAGTGTATCACAGTTTTTGGCATTGCCCATGGAGTGCCGAACCACCTAAACATATCCACCATGACCTTATGGTAAGCCCACAATGTAGAAGAAGACAATTCACATTTTCGCCCGCCTCCTTACACAGGTAATACCAACTAACTGATGCATATAATCTTCCACCTTCTTAGATTTTCCCAGTCAAAATCGCCCCTCTAGCTGCTAGCCAAGTGAAAAAGCACACCTTCCTCGGTACCTTTGGAAGCCATACTGCATTACATGGAAAAACGTGTTCCTCCCTAATCAAAAGTTTTTCATAGAAGGGCTTCACAGAGAACAATCCATAATTCCCCAGGCCCCACCGCTAAGCGTCGGGCTTATCAACTAGATTGACTTGCCTATGTAGTAAGGCTAACGTTTTTTGGAACTCGGTCACTTTTTAATTTGGAAATTCCCTTATAAATTTCAAGTCCCAAAATATCTCTCCACCTTGTGTCCTAATTTACCGAACTGTCAAGTCTCTTTGGCTTGATATTCTGTACAATCTCTGGAATCCATCCTTCTGTAATATGTCTCGACCTGCTATGTCCCCAAAACTTTACTCTCCGACCTTGAGTGAGTTATTTTCCCAAAAATAATCCCATCTCTTCACGATATTCGTCCACAAACCACACTCGTAAGGTAAGGTGATATCTCTAGTTCTCCAACCCTCTTTTGTAATACCATATTTATCAACCGTCACCCCCTCCACAAAGCTTGTACCTCCACCCCAAACATCCAAAGCCATTTGTCTAATAAAGCTTTATTAAAGACTTTTAAACCTTTTAATTCCTAGGCGTCCCCATTTTTTAGGAGATGTAACAGTCTTCCAACGCACCAAGTGAAATTTTCTTGCCCCATCCGCCTCTTGCCCTAAAATTAATCTGGTTTCTTAAAGTTTTTTTTCTTCTAATGTCATAACATTTTATGATTAAATATCCATTATCCCCTGGAATTAGTGGAGGTGCGCACAAGATGGCCCAGATGTCACCGTTATAAAAAAAGAGTTTGGTTTTTCCTTGCTTCATAACCTGGAAGTGATATTTAGTTGGTCAAGTTGCATTTTTGGAGCTTCTGGCAGTTTCCTACCTGTTGCCCTATTGTATTATGGTTAGCAAAAGCATTTAGGTGCTTTTATTTTGTGTATTAACCTTAGTTTTAGGATTCATAAAGATGACCGTTAGTTCTAAGGAAGTTTTGCACTAAACATTAAGTTTATAAACTAATTCTTGATGATAACAAATACAAAAAAGACAATGTTGAAGGGTTGAGGCCAAAGTAGGAAATAATGCTCAATGACCTTATCATCTTGTTCTTAAGAAAAAGTACTACCAAAATTAAAAATGCAGAAGCAAAAGTAGTGGACTATGCTTAATGCCTCTCTCTTGCCAATGCTATCAAGATTCAAAACTAGTGTAGACAATTTTCTTAATATCTTGAACTTCAACAAAATATCTCACATGTGCCCCTCGCTTGTGTGATCACCATCCGGAATCTTCTCCGTTGTGCTTTATGCCTTGGTTGTTTTAATGCAGGTCACCAAACTTTCCGGTTTGAATTATATCTCTGGCAATTTACATCATGTTGGCTTTCTTTTCTTTAGAGAACGAGAAATGCATTTTATATCAGGGACTTATAACGGTTTAATTTGCATTTATAAGCGTATATTTGACTGGTTTATTTTCTTGCTCTAGAATGACATAGCATATTTTCAAAGAGCTAGTCTCTTAGCTCATTGATATGCGTCAAGTGTCTAGCTCAATCTGTACCAATTATGCACCTTATCGGTTATTTCCTTCATGTCACTTTCTTTATTACCATGTTGTCTTGAAATTTTGGAAATCCAATCATGAATGTGCATCGACTCTTGTGTTGAGAAGAAATGTAAGAGATTCTCTTTTCCACCATGCTAATTTACTCTGTGATGTTGCCATGTGTCAGCTGTTGCAGATGTCTTGATTGATGCAGCATTGGTTTTAGGAGGTGAACCTATCTTGAAAATTCTCTATATGAAGCTAGTTGAGGTGTGTACTGCTACTGTAATCCTGGAGAAATGGTTGACTTTCTCAAATTAATGTACCAAATTCATTTGATTAACGTAAGCTACCAAAATTGTAGGGACCACAAAAGTTTAACTCACCACTTCTGAGAGAGTCGAAACTAGGTTAATGCACTTAATTTTGAAGTTCTCCCTTTGGGGTTGTGGACGTGTTGACTACATTAGTTAGCTTTGGTACGTCAGTGGAACTGACTTATTTGAATTGTTCTGGAATTTTGTACAAAAGAAATTTACTAAAGAGTGGTGTCTGCTTGCTGAGAGAGTCCTTCAAGTTGATGCCTGCCAAAGGATTGAGTCAGTTGTAGTTGCAACTGTAAAGCTGCTGCCTGAAAGCTTGCGGTTTGACTTGTCTTAGAGGTGGTGGCCATCCTGGCTTCCTTGTATTGCTTCTCAGCTTATTCTAAACGAAGTCTTGTGTATAAAGACAATTTATTTTGACTCTTCTTCTCTCAAAGTACAAAGTTTCTACACAGCTGATCTATTTGAATTAGATAAAAACGACTGATCTACACTATAACAGTTAAGAAATCAATTGTAACCACATAAAGTTGTCGGGATAATATCAAAGAAAAATTGTATCGGGATCTTCTATACTTAACATATCAGATGTTCTTACTGAAAGTAGAACTTGAAAGTTTGAAGTCCTAGGGAGTAGCCTTCTGCTCATTTGGAATTGTTATTGGATCTCTGCAACGAAAAAAACTCTTGGATACTTGTACATGTACTTAGGTGTAAGTTTTGATAAGAAGTTTCTTCTTACAATTTTTCTCGCAAATTTCAAGTCAGTTCAAGTCCTTGTGTTCTGGACATCTCAACTTGTTGTAATCTAAGTAAGGATAGAGCAGTTGTAGAGCAAGGCAGATTTAAACAGCATAAGGTTGGGAATTGTTGTTTTCATTTGGCTCTTGGAGATTTTGGGTGTTGCTTATTTTATAATCTCTAGCTAGAGCTTCCTGACCTTGGTTTATGCTTATGCAAATTGTGAAAGGCATTAGAACATTATGTCTCAGATAGTAGAGTTGCATTTATTTTTAGATATCAACTTTTGCTGATTTTTACAGGCCATCAGTCACTGTGGACATAATCAGAATTCTGATTGGCGTCCTGCAGAGGCTGCCTTGTATTGTATACGAGCTATATCAGATTATGTTTCTGATATTGAAGCCGAAGTGATGCCGCAGGTTTGAATGATGATTGAAAATTATGTCCATTCAACTTTGTTTTACTTGAGAAATTGTGTTAACTTGTTTTTCTTCTTTGTTGCCTTGCTATTTTAACTTGCAGATTATGTCTTTGCTTCCTAAGCTGCCTCATCAACCCCAGCTACTTCAGACAGGTAGTTAATTGTTCCCATCAAAGTGAGAGGTGATTGGATTCGTGGATATTGGTAGGGTAGGGGATTTGTATTTGGCCAGATAATAATCTGGAATTTGGTTCATTTTATTCTTTTACATATGAGATTATTTTGATAATGTTTACCTATTGAGATATCCTGGCTAATTAGCCTACCCATTTTGTGGCCTCATATAACAGTCACAAACATATAGAGGGTATTAACAATCCAACTAGTGGTTGGATTCTAATTGATATTAGCGCCAAAATCATTTTCAATCTCTCCTTACTCTTCATAACCGACTGTATGAATAGAATACAACAAGGAGATGATGTGATTGAATAATTTTTTCCCCATATTTGCTCCAGTAATTAGGTATAGAGTTCTAGTTAAATTTTCATATGATAGTAATTAAATGGATAAACCTCATCGACAATGTAAATTGATAGATGGATAAGGAGTAATGTAGACACCGTACCATAGTCTCTTAAGTACAACATAGGTGACAGAAATGAATGTCGTCGTCCTTATCCTTCTTCCTGTCCCATATCCACTAATGAAGCATTCCCTAAGAGTGTCACTCTCCACCCTCTCCTCTTTGAGTGCTCCTATTTTGGTTATTTGTCTCACTTGTTGGCAATCTGATATATACTGTCATTTTCTGCCAAATATTCCTATAGATACCTTTCAACTGCTGATGAGCTACTGATTTGGCTATTCTCATTTGCACTTTTGATTTACTAATTTCCAGTGTGTTTAACGATCGGAGCTTATTCAAGGTGGCTTAATGCTGCATCAAATGGACTCTCATTCTTGCCCATGCTCATTGATATTCTTGTGAGTGGCATGAGCATGTGTGAAGATTCCGCAGCAGCTGCTGCTTTAGCTTTCAGACACATATGCAATGGTAAATACTTCGTTCAGTTTCTCATGTTTGTATTTAGCTACTTTTTAAAGTTACTTGTTGTAAATCTGCCTTTTATCCAAAAAAGTGATACTTTTTGTTGTAAAACTGATTGTTTTTCTATAATCATTTTCCTTTATTTCACGGGGTAGTTTTATTTTATTTTTTGAGTGTAAGAGATCTCTAATATTTGACAATTGATGAAATTTATCGGTCTATGGTTGGGCTCTGTCAACATTTAATTAATATCTATGAGACTAATTGGTGGACTTTTGATATGCCTCTTGTTTCAAATTCACGTCCAGTTTATCTGTGGCAGCTTTTTCAAAAGGAGAATTTTAGGATCAATCTTTTCTTAATTTTGTGAAATTGGATCTTGGTTAGTGCCCCTGATATATGACCTTGTGAATTTGCTCCTTCTCGGAGTTGACATTCTGGCCAGAGTTAATAGTTCTTTAGTTCAAGCTTGTTTAAAAATTCTTTTGTCATTGTAGATTGCAAGGAGAAGCTTTGTGGGTCCCTAGATGGTCTGTTTCAAATTTACCAAACGGCAGTCAATGGGGAAGGTCCCTTCAAAGTTTCTGCTGAAGATTCGTTGCATCTGGTTGAAGCTTTAAGGTATTATCTATTTCTTAGGAGCTAATCCCTAAGTAAGTTAGATTCTTTATCTTGTTAAATCCGTACTCTCACCACCCACCCTGCAAAATAAACACACTGGTCCTTTCTTTTGCAGTATGGTTATTACAGAACTTCCTTCAGAACATGCTAAGAAGGCCCTTGAGGCAGTATGCTTGCCATCTGTTGCTCCATTACAAGTAAGTTTCCTTTCTAAGATTTTATAAATGACTTTTAAGTGTCAATTTACCAATAATTGGAGTTAACTAACAGGAGATAATAAATCAAGGTCCCCAAGTTTTGGGGCAAAAAACCGCTCGCGAATTAACAGTTCATTTTGATCGACTTGCAAATATATTCAGGTAAAGGCAATTTCCTTGTACTGTCTTTCATCTGTTTGATTCTATTTGCATATTGTCAATTTTGGGACTGAACCATTTGCAGATATGTAAATCACCCAGAAGCAGTTGCAGATGCAATTCAAAGACTTTGGCCAATTTTCAAAGCCATTTTCGATGTGTAAGAAAGCTGTTTGCCGTAAATATTGCTTTCGGGATAATTCTTTGATTATAATTTTTCCTGGTTGTTGTGTTTGATTATATTCACATAGTCGTGCTTGGGACATGCGGACAATGGAGTCTCTTTGCCGGGCTTGTAAAAATGCTGTAAGTTCAGTTATCTATGCCATCTCCTGCCAAGGGATTTAAGGAAATTATTTGTCAAACTGCCTATTCCTGAAGATTCTGTAGTGACACAACTACTCCTGTAAATATGTGGCATTTTTCATAGTCCTTTGAATTCTTCGTGTTCTTCTCTTCTTTTTTCTTGTGGCTCTTGCCCTCTACATCCATAGCTGATTGCTTTCTTCTTTCTGTGAGTTTTTGCTGACATATGTTGCTTAATGTTATGACCTCAAACTGTTTCTATGTTGCACTTTCAAAATTGTGATTGATAATATTCCCTCCAGCTTATTTAAAGTGTCTGTTCTGAACTCTGAAGACAAGGGTGACCTAGTCCGAGTCCAACGACAAGCAAATGGTATTACAACTTCCCTAACTCTGATGATTTCATCCATTAGGTTCGAACTTCTAAGAGGCTCATGGGAGTTACAATCGGCGCGATGCTGGAGGAAATACAAGGACTATATGGACAACACCACCAACCTTGTTTCCTTTATCTCTCTAGTGAAGTCATTAAGGTATTTGCGTTCTTTCTTTCATTGCTAAGTTAATCATATTTGCAATTTCCATTTTAAGCAACAGTTGGACCTTCTGTTGCAGATATTTGGTTCAGATCCATCCTGTGCAAATTACTTGAAAGTTCTCATTGAGTCTCTCTTTAGCCATACTGCATGTCTTCTTACAAAGATTCAGGTACAATCTGTTGCTTGATTTTGCATTGTACCGCTAGTTATATAAGCTGACTCCAAAATGTGGGTTATAGGATTTCACTTCCCGCCCGGATATAGCAGATGATTGTTTTTTGCTGGCATCAAGATGTATCCGATACTGCCCTCAACTATTTTTTCCTTCTACTGTGTTTCCATCAATGGTGGATTGTGCCATGGTCGGCATCACCGTGCAGCACAGGTAAATCCTCTCTATTTCCCCCTCACCCCATGAACATTCTTGCCTGTTTACATCTATTTTGATGTAAAGAGGAAGCTCTGGTTCGACTCATGTGGAGTGATGAAGATTTTGTATTCTGGACAGTAACATAAAATTATCAGAAATGTGAGATAAATTGATAGAATTTGTGAGGACAAGTGTCGTATAGTTGAATCTTGGAGGCCCCAATAATGTAATCTCTTCATGCATAGAATACTATTGTTGAGATATATACTCGTAGGCAAAAATTCAATTTATCTATAAGTCTAACATTTATATTTAATTATCTGATACGAACCTCAACCTGGTGGCTACATGTCGTATATGCCATGCCATGTCTGTGACTGACGAGATGACATCTGTGTGAGCCAATCATTCGATTTTATGAATTTTATTATAGTGCCTCATGAGAGTATCTTTTCTCTGACAAAACAACGGTAAATTTCTATTGCTTGATCCTCTTATTATGTAGTGGATTCGGTATAAAATAAAATGCTATTCAATTATTTCACACAAGTTTCATCTGGCTTAGCTCGTCGAACTTCAATTCTTCGAGTAGTTTGGCAGCAAAAGTCGAAGCTGTTGTGGTTGTGGTGCGATGTGCTCTAGATCTTGCAATCACATTTTCTTTTTGCTTTCCTAGGAGGAGTTGCTCCAACTATAACGCAATACTTGGGACTTATAGCATCCAGCAAAGTGTGTCACCATCCAATCTGCACTTGTCGTGTCATTGATTCTCGTAGAGTAATACTTCATCTGGAGCTTATTTTTTATGCTGAAGCCTGAAGCATGCATCCAGATGAGTATTGTTAGAATAGGAGTAGGAACAGGAATAGTATATAGAATCCTACTTGGAAAAGCATTGTAATGTAGTGTCCTAGTTGGAAAAGGAGTCTAATCTAGTGTCTATAAATAGGGTCTCAATGAATAATATAGATAAACAATTCAATAATATTCTTCTCTTATATTTCTCACATGGTATCAGAGCCTCTACGATCTTGGTAGAGAATCAAAGAGCTTTCGCTGCCGGCGGGCGGCTATTACCCATATATGCCGCCCGTCTGGCCAATGATCATGTTAGCAAAATTTGGGTCACCGTGCTTCTTTCCGGTGGCTTCTTTTATCTAATTTGCGTAGCACCGTGCATCTTTCCGGTGACTACTTTTTCATTTCGAATTTGTGTAGCACCATGCATCTTCCGGTCACTACTTTCTCATATCTGATTTGCGTTGCACCGTGCATCTTTCCGACTACTTTCTCATAGCTGATTTGCATTGCGCCGTGCATCTTTCCGACTACTTTCTCATATCTGTTGCATAGCACCATGCGTCTTTCCGGTGATTCCTCAGATCTAATTTGTGTAGTTCTATGTGTCTTTCCGGTAACTCATTAGATCTGATTTATGTAGTTTCAGTTTTCGTCAGTGTTGTGCAAAAAAAAAAAACAAAAAAAAAACAACACCATCGAGAGTTCTAGATGATCCATATATTTTATACCAGTTTCCGATAATTTTCTAGCGACAGATCGACTTTCCATCGATGTTTACTACTTTTCCGACCACTTTTTCAGTTTGTTCCTTTTCAGCTGAGGTCGCCCAGACGTACCGAGCAGTACTTACCAGTTTTATTGCAGATATCTTCACCAAGTCCCTCATTGGTCATCGTACTAGTTACATCTATAACAAGCTCGGTACATATGACCTATATGCACCAGCTTGCGGGGGAGTGTTAGAATTGGACTAGGAACAGGAATAATATTTAGAATCCTACTTGGAAAAGGATTTTAATGTAGTGTCCTACTTGGAAAAGGATTGGAATGTAGTGTCTATAAATAGGGCCTCAATGTAATAATATAGATACACAATTCAATAATATTCTTCTCTTATATTTCTCAAGTATCACTAGGAAATGAAACTTGTAGTCCTAACTAGAAATATTAGGTCAGTCACTATGAGGTAGTTTAGTTTACCAACTTTTTGTATCTCCCTGGAACACCAAGAGGCTCCTCTGACCTAATAGATCACTAAGGGGACCAAAATCTGATTCCATCCATAACTCGAGATTCTTCCCTATGAGATAGTTTCAATAAGAATAATACCATGGTTTTTATGATATTGGCAAATATAACTGTCAGAAAAGAGCAGAGGAAAAGGATTCATGTCTATAATTACGATCAAGTACCTAAGTGAAATGATACAAGAACTGAGTTACAAGACACAGTATTTGCTAGTTTGATTAGCATGAACTACTTGATGAGACATTAACTTGTCTGATGCTGAAGGGGACCACATTGTATATTTCCTTACAAAAAGAAAACAGTACTTACTGCATTGGTTGTCATATTTTATTGCATTTCTCAATGCAATATAAGCAGCAGTTCATTCCATATCAATATGGCAGTATATTTGTTTCCAACGTCCATTCCCTACTATATGCATTACAGAGGCCAAGTACCCAACCTCTTTAGTAAAACTATACTTGTTGAATTTTAATCAGTCAAGCGTAGAATCATCTTTTGATACTTCCTCTATGTCAATTTTAAGTGTCTTAGTTTGATTAGCACAGAGTTTAAGAAAATAAGAGAGATCTTTGAATCTTGTGGTCTTAAACTAAAGATGTGGGTAATGTATCAAGATGTCCTTTGAATCTTGTGGTCTTAAACAAGCCATGTAAAATGTTGGAATTAGAGAGTTACCAATGTCATTCTTTTTGAAACAGACTAAAGAGAAAGTAAGATGCTTCACTTGAAACGCAGGGAGTATATCATTGTCCACTCATCTATCTAATTACGAGAGAACCTGTCAGGAACTGCAAGGGAAACTCTAGCCCTTTCATATTTGAATTTCTCCTTCTCTACTAATTCTATTAGCCATTTGGCTTGATATGTTATAAAGTTTTGATTGTTCTAAATTTTGATGTATTGGCTGGATTGTAGGGAGGCTTGCAATTCAATATTGAACTTTTTGTCCGACATATTCGATCTTGCAAACTCTACACAGGGAGAAAATTGCCTATCCATAAGGGACAGTGTGATTATTCCTCGAGGGCCCACTATCACCAGAATTTTGGTTGCTTGTCTAACTGGTGCCCTTCCTAGTTCACGACTAGAAATAGTAAGTACAAATCATTATTTTCTATAGAAGGCAGATGGGTGAATAGAAAGGTAGTATTCTTTAATTGACATGGTTTGTTTTGTCATTCAAGAGTTGCTCTGAGATGTTTTCTCTTTAGGTAACTTATGCTCTATTGGCATTGACCCGGGCTTATGGGTTGAAAGCTCTTGAGTGGGTAAAGGAATGTGTGTCCTTAATTCCATCAACAGCTGTTACAGAATTGGAAAGGACTAGATTTTTACAAGCTTTATCAGATGCAGCCTCTGGGGCGAATATGAATGGTCTGGTGGTTCCTATTGACGAGATTTCAGAGGTTTGCCGGCGTAATCGAACTGTTCAGGAGATAGTTCAAGGAGCTTTGAGGCCACTTGATCTGAACATTGTAGCTGTATAATAGTGAAGAGGGTGCAGAAGGGCCTTTTTAACCCCTTCCCTTCAGTGCAGGCGGTAGTTTTCCATGATTCTTTGGAGGCCTGATTTCATTGTTTGTCCATTACAGCGGCTTGCACATTTATACGAGTTGGTGCGGCAAAAGAGTGTTGTATTGTTGTTACTTTTTCTACTTGTGGTAAGTGATAGGGGAACTCAAGCAGATTCAGTTTCCTTGGTTTGACCTTTTCACTTTTGGTCCTTTTTCGTTTTTCTGGGGATTTTTCAAGGAGGAGGAGTTTCCAGTTTTGAGGTTTAATCCTGGAGTCAATGTATAATCTTCTTGTATTTGGTGAAATTTTCCAGTTTAATATTGTACAGAATGTGCAGACAATAAATTTGCTTTCAGTTCAATAGATGAATGCTCAGGAAATGAATGTTTCCATGTTGGTTGTCCTCACTCTCTATTTCTCTCTCTTAAACATTTAAAGGGGTCAGAGCTAGTTGTTGATGATCACTTGTTGTCTTTCACTCCCTTTTAATATGTAAACATAGCATTGCATCGACCTTTTATATATTTAATCTGTTAAACTACATTTTAGTAAAGGAGAACTTTTCATTGGTCTGGAGGATGTAATTTGCTTGCCTGCTGGGCTTCTCAGATCTCCAAGTGTTGGTGTGAAAAATGTATCTCTACTCTTCCAATTTTTCGTTGGTTATTGTGTCACTATATGGACATCAATAAACTGTACTTTGTGACAAAAAATTCTGTGTTGTTTAAAGGTATGCAAATTTTCAGGAGAAAAAAAATAGGGAGAAGGTCGATGTTTGATTTTACATTAAACTTCTTATACTTTGAGCCTCATATTCCAAATTCGTAAGACTTCCCCCCTTCTTTTTTGCTTAATAGAGTCCACTATTCTGCCAGGCACATTTTCTTTAATGATCATAATAACGCTTGCTTCGGCGTATGTTCATATCAAATCATGTCATGGTTTAAATATGAGATGTGTATAAATTTATACTACCTATTTTTGGTCCGGTCACAACTAAAGTCTTTAAAGTTAATTGTTATTATTTCCTCCCTCTTAATTTATATGAATATGGCATTTAAAGGAAAAATAAATCTTTTCAAATAAATATAAATACTTGTTTAACTATAAACTATATTATTGAACATAAAGTATAAAAAAATTAGAACTTTTTTTTTTAAATATATATTAAATTAATTGACTAGATTAGAAAAGACACAGAGGGTACTATAAAAAGCAAAGTAGAAAATGACAAAGATAATGTAGTCGGCACCACTTGGGTTACAACCACTGTTTTAAAAGGTAGTTTTGAGGCTCGCCTGAGATCGGGCATTGGCAAAACACCTCGATGCATAGGTGTGAGGCTTAAGTCCTGTAAGGCTTACGTCTTAAGCGCCCGACTGTACGCCTTAAGTATGTCTAACGCCCAACGCTCGGGGCTCGCCTAACAAATCTTAGAAAAATTATGTGTCGAATTCCTTAATTGACATTGTTAACCCTTATAATTCTCTAATAAGTAAATGATCCTTAATAGTTTTTTCATCTATAGAAATTAGAAGATTGAGAATAACTCAAATAACAAGTCATTGTATTGCATATTTATTATTTGAAAGCACCATGACGGTAAATATCATTTAACATTTCTTTAAAAAAATACTTAATTAGTCAAATTTTACATCTTCACTTGTCAATATTGATCTTCATATTATTTCCATATGTCTCAAAATAATCGTTATTTGAAAGTAAATTATTATGTTTTATTATCTCAAAATTACCGTGAGGGTACTAATGAACTTTATTGATTATTTTCTTCCAGGGATGTAAATTGCATAGTCCGATCATAATATATTTTACAAAAATATGATTCTTTTATTATTTGAAAATTAAGATGTTAGAGTTGATTTGCATCTCATAGTAGCTATTATAACATTTTTTTCTTTACCCTTATAGAATTATATTAGAAGTTTTATTTTCTATGAGTTTGTTGATCATGTTTTTAATTATTAATTTATTATTTATAATTTTTGTTTTATAACACTATTTTACTATATTATAAATGAAAAATTTTAAGATCCATGAGGCTTACGTCCCCTCGCCTCGAGGCTTACGCCTTGCCCCACGCTAAGTAAAACGTTTCGCCTTATGCCTTAGCCTTTTAAAACACTGGTTACAACCAAAAACAGAACTCGATATTTTTAAAGTTGAAAATAGAGTTGGAGTTGTGTTTGGCTAGAGTATTTTTAAAAATATTTTAAAGTTTGGATGTGCTTTTTTATAAAGTGATAAGAAAAATTGAGTGTAAAAATGTGAAAATAGAGGTGTTTTCAAAAAATCAAAAATTGTAAAAACTTATTCTGAAAAATGTTTTTGATTTTTATGGCCAAACAAATATTCGAATAAAGTGAAAACGTATTTCAGAATATTGTGAATAATATTTATTGCGAAACATGTACTTAGCGTATTGGATTTCACTTCCCACCTGCCCCCTGCCCCCTACCCCCACTCCCCTTCAACCCTCCCTCTTTAATTTCATTTCCATGTTCATTCATGCATCTGTAATTTTGCAAAATCCACTGTTTTCTCAATCAGCCTCTACTCCTCTTCTGGTAATCACTGCTCCCCCCCCACCCCATCCCACCCCACCCCACCCCAAGAAAACACCCTTCAAAGTTACAATCTTTCACTTTCTTGAATTCTTCTTTACCCCACTAGTCCCAGTAGATCCTCAGATGTAGCCCTTTTCCTTTCTTTAGCCTGCTCTGAGTTCAATCTCAGCTGGCTTTTCTTGCAAATTCCCTATAAAGATGAAATCTTTTTCATTTTCTTGATAAAGGGTTTCAAGAATTCTTGTTAAATATGGCATTTGCAACTCAACAGAAAAAGACCCTTCATTCCATGTTAGCAAACAAACTGACCCATCTCAAAATTCCAGACTCTTCTTCTTCATCTTCTACTGATCCTGACTTTGATTTTTCTGAAGTTTTTGGTGCCCCTACTACCTCTTCTTCATCTCCTTCATCTTCTTCCAACTTTCTAACTGACCCACAAATCATTCATAGTAGGTCCCACTCTTTTGTGGGTCCATCTCCAAGAATCACTCTCTCAAAGCCTCTACCTTTTCACCAAGAAGTTGATTCTGAGGGTGAAAGTGATAGTGATAAAGTTAATAATAATAATAATAATCATGTGGGTAATCACCAAATTGGATGTACTGATGAGGGGACTGATGAGGGGTTAGCAGCAGTAACAAAACTTGGGCCAGGGGATTTTGAGATCTTGAGGATGATTGGGAAAGGTTCTTTTGGTAAGGTTTTTCAGGTGAGGATGAAGGGTTATGGTGGTGCTGATGATGAGGGTGCTGGTGATGGGATATTAGCAATGAAAGTTATGAGGAAGGACACAGTTATCAAGAATAAGCATGTGGATTATATGAGAGCTGAGAGGGATATTCTTACCAAAGTTGAACACCCTTTTATTGTTCAGCTTAGATACTCTTTTCAGGTAATAGTTGCTTGTATTGGACTTTACTAATTTTGTCTATTCAGTTTTAGATTAATGGCTGTATTTATTTGAAATTTATGTACATAAATAGTCAGGGATTTCTTGATGAGAATAGTGCATCCTCGTTAATGGGGTCGTTTGGTGGAGTGTATAAGAATAGTACTGCATATGGTGTATTAGTAATGCTGGCATTAGTAATGATGGGATTAATTCTAGTCCACTGTTTGGTTTGGTGTATTTAGGACACTTCTGTTTTTAACCATGCTTATCCATGTATTAATAACCCTGGTATTTCAAGTACCATGGTTTGTTATGTATTAGTTATACATAGGCTGAAATCCTACCAAACAAAGGATTAAATAATATCATGACTAAGACATGTATTAGATTCTCTAATACATCCTACCAAACGAGCCCTCGAGGGAGTTAGCTAAGTGTTATTCCAGCTATCAATCTGAATTGATGTTACTGGTTTTTCATTTTTCATGTAAAGTACAAGATAATCTTATGTATTAGGGATTATTTGGTTCTGAATCAGAAGCTAATTTTAGGCCTATGGTTTTTGTCCCTTCATTTAATTTTCTGTTATAGAGGTACTCAAAAGGTGAGAGCTTTTTCTTTTGCCTCTCTCTATGGAAAAAACTCTTTTCATAGGAAGAGGAAATCCTTTTGGGAATATTTTTGAATTCTGTTGTCACCCATGCCTTCCTTTTGTGCTGGGACAAAATGAGCAAGTTTTGAACTTTATTAGTACTACTATTTAACACCGTTAATGCTAATGAAATTAATTTCAAGGAGGACTTCTGTTCTGTTTGTCAAGAATCTAGTCAGATTATTGAATATTTGATAGGATCATTTAGCAGATTTAGTTAGACAGTTTCAAAGAAGCTCATGAACTTTGTTGAATTTCTGTTGTGATTTTCTTTTTTTAGTTCCCATTATTCTTTGCTTTTGATGCAGAATTTGTCTTTGTTTCGTATACGATCTTTGCAAGGATTTTTTGGACAATTTCAAAGTGAAGTTTAATGATTTTCTTGAACTTTCTGATGTTTACTTATGTTCAGTCTCCATATTTGTCGATGTCTTTTTTTAAGCACAGATTTTGTCTTTCTTTGGTGTACTCATTGTCATTGACTTTGCTACTTCGATGTGGTTTTCGAAATCATTGAACAGTGTTTGATGCATTTACAGTCTCAGACCAAGCTTTCTTGCCCTCTGATGTGATTATTTTATTTTTACAACATCATTCTTTGGTCTTTTATTTTTGGAATATGCTGCAGACGAGGTCTAAGCTGTACTTGATTTTGGATTTTATAAATGGAGGACATCTTTTCTATCATCTATACAGACAAGGGATTTTCAGGTACCTTCTATATTTCTTATTACTAGCCAGTCATGATATGTGTCAGCTCATCTAACTTGAGTTCTTGGGTTTGATTTGGGTAGTGAGGACCAGGCAAGGATTTATGCTGCTGAGATAGTTTCTGCTGTTTCACATCTTCACCAGAGAGGGATCGTGCACCGAGACCTCAAACCTGAGAATATTCTCATGGATTCTGATGGACATGTAACAGTCTTGCCTAAATATTCTACTGCAGTGCATGACTGATGCATGAGAAATTGCATTTTCCCTTTGAATATTGCAGTTGATTCTTTCCTCTTCTTAAGCGTCTCATTTCCACCCAGGTCATGCTGACAGATTTTGGACTGGCAAAAGAGATTGATGAATCAAGCAGATCAAATTCAATGTGTGGAACCATGGAATACATGGCTCCAGAGATTATACAGTCCAAGGGCCACAATAAAGATGCTGACTGGTGGAGCGTTGGGGTACTTCTGTATGAGATGCTGACTGGTCAGGTAATCTAAGTACTGGTTGGAACATTTGCTTGCAGTGTAATATTAGGACACTATAATCGTGCAGTGTTGAGTAATGCCAAAGCATGTGACAATCATAGATAGCTCATCGGACATTCTCTGGTGCCTATTTTATGTGAAATGGACTATAAACTGCATTACAGATTTTTTTCTTGTATATTGGGACACTTTTGACTCTCATTTCGTTCAGCCACCTTTCACACATTCAAATAGAAAGAAGCTTCAGGAAAAGATCATCAGCGAGAAATTGAAACTTCTACCACGTCTGACCGGTGAAGCTCACTCTCTGCTCAAAGGAGTATGTACAAACTATCAATTGACTTCTTGCCCATACTTTCTTAGAAAAGTGCTTATAATTCAACTGAATGACAACTTGGAATTTTTTTCCTGCAGTTGCTACAGAAGGACCCATCCAAAAGATTAGGCAGTGGACCAAGAGGAGGGGATGAGATCAAAAGTCACAAGTGGTTCCGGACAATCAACTGGAAAAAACTAGATGCCAGAGAACTACAGCCTAAGTTCAAACCAGATGTAATTGGCAGAGATTGCACCGCCAATTTTGACAAATGTTGGACTACGATGCCACCGGATGACTCACCAGCATCTACTCCGACAACAGGCGAACACTTTCAAGGTTACACTTATATAGCACCAAATCATTGGCTCTCCTCAAGTTGATTAAGTCTTTATCCTGAAAAAAATATCAGACTCTCAGTTGCTATCGTAAGCCATTCTTTGTTAGTGAGAGGATCATGAGAAATATATGGGTCAGATTGTATCATGATAAAAGCAAATCTTTCTAACTCTTTTTGTGTACTGTTGTAAGCTCATTCTTCTTTATGGACAAGATGTGAAATAAATCAATTGACTTTGATCGTGTAACTCTTTTCTTTACCTGCTCTTCTATGTTTCTCTCAACCTCATCTATTTGATGCTCTCAGGAATTTATATTTTCTTTTAATTTTTTTGTACTGCAAGAGAATCTAAGAATGTGTTACACACGAGAAATTTTCCACGGCACCTCTATTGCACCAACGTAGTATCACAGGATGGAGGATGGTAACTATGCTGCATTAATAGCATCTCTTATTGACTAAACTAACTGGACATTAATTTGTCCAACTTTTTGTTAGAGGAGCATCAAGGGAGTACCTCTGAAGGCAATCTTAGAATTTTTTATGTTGTATTTAATGTCTGATTCTTGGTGAACGTGGAAATTTACCTGTCTATTTACCAGAGCTGCATGGTTCATTAATTTTCACTCATGTGATGAATTAGTCCCTATATTTCAATTCCAAATTGTTTTGAAAATTAATCTTAGTTGTTTAATATTCAAGAGCTCTAAATGATTAATAAGAAATAGCTAAATAAAGTCATTACAAATATGTACATGGGGAAGCTGAAAAGAGAGAATATTCCAGGGCCTTGTGGCATTCTAGAGCATAAAAAATGCTAATGAGTTCTGCCATATGGTGCAAAAACTTAATGGAGGAGCAAATTGAGGGTGTGTTGCTGCATTAGTGAAGTATATGAGTAGATATCCTTCAGGGGATGAATTGGTTTTTGGTTTTCTCCTTTGCGGAGGTCCATGGGAGGGTCTGCCTGATTGTTTTAGAGGCTTGCACAATCTTATTCAGTAGTAGTCGCGAAAAGTAGAAGAAGGTGTATTCTCACTACTATTTCTAAAAACTGGTGCAACATAAAATGAACCAACTGGAAAAGTTGGATTCAGTTTTGATGATGAGTAATGTATTGCTCTTTTGAACTATGTTAGGACATACCTTAGTCATGTTTATATGAATAGATGAGTGTCATTCTTATGCTTATGTAAGTGTTGTATGAAATTTTGAAAGATGGCTTTTTATAGGTCCATGGGAGGGTCTGCCTGATTGTTTTAGAGGCTTGCACAATCTTATTCAGTAGTCGTCGAGAAAAATAGAAGCAGCGTATTCTCACTACTATTTCTAAAAACTGGTGCAAAATAAAATGAACCAACTTGAAAAGTTGCATTCAGTTTTGATGATGAGTAATGCAGTGCTCTTTTGAACTATGTTAGGACATATCTTAGTCATGTTTATATGAATAGATGAGTGTCATTCTTATGCTTATGCAAGTGTTGTATGAAATTTTGAAAGATGGCTTTTTATTTTATTTCTCCTGCCTGAATATCGGATACATTCTCTTTGTACCTTGTTGGTTGCTGGTTTTGCTCACTATTTCAGTATGTGCAAATCACCAGCTTTCACCTACTAATTTATGGCTCAAGAAATGCTATACATCTCTCTTGTATTTGACCAAGCTCCTCCAGCATTTTGTTTTTGCTCTCTTTCTTTGGGTTAATACTGACTATAACATGAATAAATAAACAAAGGTAAACCAATCAAACTTCTGTATTAGACGTTTGTTTGCAAGAGTTGTTAGTAGTTCCATACGAATTATTTCCCTTAGAACTTGAGACTGTCCTTGAGTAGGTTTTTGAATGGAAGAACTGTACACATGCCAAAATAAGCATCTATATATCTAACTTCCTATTATGTTGTTTATCTTGGAAATTAACTGTTAACAATTTAGGGATGTGATTTTTTTTGCAGGAAGGATCTGTGACTAGAAAGTCATCTTGCTGATGCGATAGTCCTCCGCATGTGGCCGTCTCGATAATAGGATAGGGAAAGGAAATCCATAGACGAGACCAACTAGGACCGAACCTTTCTATTTTCTTCTTTCTCTTTTTGTTCCCTCCTGCATCTTTTTTTGTTAACAGTGTAGATTTGTCTCCAATTGGTGAGACGATTAGTGATATCACCCCAGAAAAAAATTAAATATGACATGTTTGTTAAAATATGAGCCACATAACCATGTGGAGCACAAGTGCTGTTATTATATAAGTTAAGACGCACATTTGTGAACTAATAAGATGGTTTTCAGTACATATCCATTATCTAGATATTGTGGAAAAAGTTGCATAAAGGTTGGAATCAGTTGAAGAGCACTGGTGACTACTTAATGAAACTTAAATAAATTATAGCTTCATATGGCATAAATTATAGCTTCATATGGCATATGGAAAGTAGAAAGGCATCTTATTCCAGTACTTTTTAAATGGATAACTTAGTTTGTGCTCATTAATAACCACCCGGATTGGGGGGGTGGGAGAACTCGTTACTCACGTGGATAGCTAATATGATCATCAGATATTATTGCTTTCCATTTTATTTGGAATTGCTTTAAGAACTAACCTCTTATCACAGCCCAAAATCTTATATTGCTTGTAGATAGGCAGGCAGCATTGATTCCTTTTATTCTTCTGAGTTCCATATGGCATATAGAAATAGAGAAAAATCTTATTGCATGAATGAGAAAAGGATTTAGCACTAATAAAGTTACTGTTAGGATGGAAGAAACTTAAGTGAGATTCCATTCTTTTTTTAACAACACAAATGAGAAATCAGCTGAGGGGTTATACTCTACTACCCTACAATGCTTTAGAAGCAAGTTTCTTTAGCTTTATACATGTGTATATATATCCATTGTGTTTGGCTTGTTATGCTATCACTTTCTCTGTTCTTGTAAGCATCTGGCAGATAGAATTTGTTGCATTTGCCATGAAGAACAAAAGCAGAAGCAACAACGACTCCCTCTGTGAGAACTCAATGAAGATGGTAACAAATGTCATCAGGCTATCGTCATTCTCTATTGCCAGGATGAGCCTTGGAATCGCAACACAACCAGCACCAGCGAGTAAAATTCCTGCAACATTCACCAAAGGCTCACCAGCAGCACAATTTCCTGAGAGCTTAAGGTCACAGGAGCCGGTGAACATCAAAAAACCCATTGCCTACCTGATTGAGCCAACTGAAAGTGGTAAATCCTCCTTGCATGCAGTTAATGAGGAGAGCGTAGATGGTAGGGCCTCTGATTACATTAGAAGAGTGCATGAGAAGAATCGTCATGATTCAAACGAGGCCATGAGTTTTTCTGCATTCGTCATTCCACCTCCACCTCGTGTCGTGTAGTCATATTTGTACTACCAAGTACCAACCATGTGTATTTCCTTCTACTATTTTGTGTAGAATAATTGCCTCATCCATCTTGGATAATATGCTTTGCTTCTCTTGAGAACAAAGCTTATGATTAGTGCTATAGTGATGAAGAATCTTCTCCTTCTGTCCCTTTGTCTACTGATGGCTTTTGTTCGTAAGAAGCTTGCTTCTTGCTCTCTAGCATTCTTCCTTATTGCTTTTGCATCTATTGATCTTCTGTCTGTCATATAATTAATTAAACCAAATTAGTCGGAATCGGTTATATGAATCTTATCCATTCCGTTTTATTCAAGCATATATCTCATTCTGATATTAGATAAGTTGTCTTTTAGGTGAATTAAGGTTTCTCCAAACTATAAATTTCTAAATCTTGCAATAATTTTATTATTTACATACTTTTAAGTGTTGATTCCAAAAAGTTGGTTTTGTTTATATGGGTCCCATTGCTTTCGTTGTGTTTTGCTTTTAGCTATGTTATTCTCGCATTCCAAAAAGTTGGTTTCTGAGTTAGCTGTTCGACGTCAGGGGAAGACCGTTCCCAGTCCGTCTCCCGGCCGGCACACCACAACCCACTTGAGCTGTCCATTGATAGCTGACGGGCTTGGGACTGGGACCCCGTGCCCAGCCCTCATAGTCAATCCTTTTCCTGATTCATTTTGTCGACTTTCCTTACCTATATTGTTCCATTGATCAGAGGTTGTTCACCTTGGAGATGTGATGCGGTTATGAATACGACCGGCGTGACCAAACCATCTTATATGACCTTATCTTAGTTATCCTGTGTGTGTGCTCTTTGCAAAGTCGTCGTACATATATAATCAAATATCTTTTGATATTATCTTGTGTCAATACACAATGACATCCATCATCATGTGAACTTATTGGACCTTAAGGACCTAACTAATAAATACTAAGTATTCTACAGTATATGTCGTTTACCTTGCTTGGTATTTTTCTATCGCATAACTTTTCCATTGCACTGCCAGCCAATTTGTATTAATTGTGCTTACATCTCTATTGAATCTAGATATTTGAACTATATGCAGCATTCACCACAATCTTATAAATCTATCTTTAGAACGTAGTCGGTTTTTTTTGGTTTTTTTTTTTGTAAGAAGCGCTTTATCTCAAAGTGGGACTTCTCCATGCAAATTTGGACCAGTAAGGCCCTAAAGTGGATACTGAACGTGAATTGAAACAAAAAATTCTTTTCAGAAAACGAATAATTAGAGAGTATAAATGAAGGAAGAAAAGATATTTTGTGTCAAGTGGCAAGAGAATATTGTTGAGCAAAAGGGGGAATATCTTTTCTTTCACCCTACCAATCCTCACCTTATCTGTGGTCTCCAACTAAATAGAGAACCTTATTTATTGCGTGTAAACGTGACAATTTGTTATTGATATGTCCTTTCCACAACAAAGCAATTTTTTTAATAATAATATTGATATTCGAGTTAATCTATATTTTTTAATAATAATATTGATATTCGAGTTAATCTATACTCACTTCGATTATTACATTATTTATATGCAATTCTTTTATCAGTACAAATACTGAATAACTCTAAGCATCAAATTTTAAATAAATAAAACACCTAGGTCTCTTTTTTATTAGTATTTGGAAATTTTTGAATTCCGATCTTCTATGATCACCACTCGAGCTTTATTGGCCACATTCTTTATTCTTAGATGCACCAAGAAAACACACATTTGAGTGTGGGATCACTACATAACTTTTAATGAGCAATAATACAAGAACCACTACACAAAAGATTTCTTTTTTGGTAGGGGCCAAGTTAGTGTCGAGACTATTTTTTGTTTATCCAATAGGAGTAATGGAAGTATGTGCTATCGTTAGCAAATTTTTTCAAGTTAGACCTTTTTAATTTTTTTCACTACTAACGACCAATAATTGATCAGTTTTAGAAAACACGCCAACCGTTAATAGGCAGTATAGGTGACTTACTAGTACTGATGTTTCCACTCATATAACAATAAATCCAAACAAAGAATTGACATTTCATTTTGCAACGTATTCAATTTTACATGTGTTTAGGGTGTGTAAATGACTTGGTTCGATCAATTATTTTAGAAATTTTAGATCAAATTGGTTTCTTACGATTACTTTATCCTGTCTAATCAAAATTAGCTCATCAAAATGGTGTCAATTATCTCTAATTCTTTTTTTGTCTGTTTGTTTCTCTTATAAACTCAAACAGTCTATCCTAGTTATTGGGCACACGATAATAAATTTATATAAAAACCTATAATTATTAAAAAGAACCTTATAGTCATATTTAGTTTGATATTTATTTTGTTTTCTTTTGTAAAATTCAAAAATTATCCTAACTATTTGAGTATAAAATTATATAAAAATCTATAATTTCACTAAAAAGAATCTAATAATCTGTCCCAATAAGATTCGACCCCATCAATTTCCATCCGTTTTGCCAAAACTATTGGCACCCCTACATAAAAGATAGCCAGCTAGTCAGCAGTAGAAAACAACAATACTACCTAGTGATACAACAAAGAGGGTAAAGAGGCAACCAATTCGAGCAATGGCTCCACCGTCCTTGCAACCCATACACATCGAATCAGAACACATGCAAGACATTATAACCCAATCAGGATTTTGGATAACGTTATCACATGGTCATAAAACCACCCACAGATATCTATAGGACCACTCTCCACCATACATCTTGATTGTGCTTTTCAATGGAAAACTAAATATTGCAGCATTCAACTTTTACTTTATGAATTCAAAGTACAGCAAACTACCACCCATTTATATTAATTAGATACTAGCAGGGCCGATGTTATTCAATGCTCTGCCTAATTTTTACAAGGAGGAAGAATGTAGTAGTTAAATAAGAGTAGCATTAAACAGGTACCACAGTCCACAAGGCATGACATATTTCTGGTCTGTACAAATCAGGACCAAAAGTCTAGTCAATTAATCACAAGGTTGTCTCCTTAAATAAACTTTTCCTCAATATATAAATTATAATTATGAACCCAGCTTACTCACTCTAGTCCTATTTTTTCTTCCATATTGCTTTCATTTTCTTCTTTTTAGAGATCCTTTGATCTCCTCATGCCACACTTATGATGCTTTCTCCATTACTGAAGCTTGACATGACTTGATATCCCGCATGTCTAGTAGATGATGCTTGTCCCTGATCAACTGACAAGGATAATCTCAGTGACAAAGGTGATGGCTCAATTGTAGTGTTCTGGTTCGCGTTAAGGTCAATCACTGTTGATGGATTGGGCATTGAAAACATAGGAACAGGACCAACCAGCATCGATGAATTCCCATGATCACGTCGCAACAGAGTTGGACTATCTCTTGACATATCAATCTGTGCTGGTAACATGATAGGACCAACAGCCGGTGCCAATGGAAATGCATTGGTTTTGGTAGTTTCTACTGTAGGTAATATTGCTGGTGCTAGAACTGGCATTTCTTGCTTATTTTCCCCCTCTTCTATGGGCATTACTGTTACCTGTTTGTCATGTATAGAAAGAGAATATTAGAAAATGAAGTCTGAAAAACAAATCTCATCACCAAATATCCAAGTGGCAAAGATTTCAGTTTAGTGTTTCATCAGACTTCAAAATTTTCATCTTTAAAAAAAAAAACAAGTATAAGACAAAGAACTTGAGACCAATGAAGAAGAATCTTTTAGAGAAAAGACAAAAGAATAACAACAAAACCCAGCACCAATATCAATTCAAAACAAGAGAAACTTACAAGAAGAATCAAAATACTAATCCCTCTGTTAAAGAGTGATATAATCGAAATACAAAAATCAACAACAACATCCCCAGTATAATCACACAAAGCGGGGTCCAGGAAGGGTAGATTGTACGCAGACCTAACACCTACCTCAACAGTTTAGAGAGTGTTTCTGATAGACTCAAGGGAATGAAGAACAAAAATCAAGCCATCTAGTTTTCTCTGTCTATACACAATTGTTTACCACCTAATCAAGTGCTCTCCACTAGTACATGGTAAAATGAGAGAGAAATATAATACTAGTAGTTAAAAGAAATTGCTTGATTTTTCAAGTATTTGATAAATGAAAGACATGAAGAAGAAAAAAAAATACCGAGTCAGTGGTGATATCAAAGAGGCTAGATCGGCGGCGACGACGGTTGAGGTTGCTTCGCCGGAGGAAGTACTTCTGAGCATGACTTGCAACCTGTGTCGGTGTGCGAGTCTTCACAAAGTTTCGAGAGATTCCTCTCCAGTCTCCTTTTCCTACTTTCTGCAATCCTAAAAGGAATAACTTGTGCTCTTCCTCCGTCCACGGAACTCCTAATACAAACAAAATCAACAAAGCTTAATCAAAAATCAATATTTATGAATCCAAAGCATAACAGGTTGGATCAAAACCATACTGTACAGTCCTGAAAACTCCCGTAGAAGATAAAAAACGAGTTTTTACAGGATTTAAATTTTTTCTATGAATTCGGCCATCATTTTCGAAATTACTTTCTTTAAAAATTACATCTACATCACATCAAATAATTATCTCCAACGGCAGAGGAAAAACGAGTTTTTCTACAGGAACTAAATTTTTTTCTATGAATTCAGCCATCATTTTTGGAATTATTTTTCAAAAAATCACATTTTTTATGATTAAACTATAAAATTTGACTCTATACGAAACAAATTAGGATCATAAAAGAGTATAACGCAAAAATTTGTGCATAACAAGAGAAAACGATCGATGAATCTAATAGAAGAAACACTAATTGATTCATAACAGAGAAAGACAACTGAATCAAAAAGCAAAAAAATCGTTCTATATACGTTTGTAAAATGAAGATGATGACAAAAACACAGCGATTTTTCAGGATATGAACAAAATCAAAAGAACATCAGAGATCTCACCTCGCTTACGCTCACGGCCACAGTTAGACTGATGTTGAACAGCGTCATCTGCAGATGCATAACCTTCATCAGCCGCCACTTTAGTCGATTCATTGTTATCACCGCTGTTGTTATTGTTGTTGTTAGCACTCGGCTGTTCATACTGTGACAGATTGTTTAGACTGACGTTCCTCCTCATAGGATCCACTTTTACTCTCACACCAAACAACATGATTTCTCCTCCAAAACCACCACCGCCAGCCGTCGCCGACGATTCATCGCCGCACGCGCTCGACATCCTTGTGGAAGAATCCGCAAATGAATTGATAGGAGTGGTGAGGAATAAACATACACTTCCGTGAATGGAAGCTGTACAACTATTGAGATTGAAAGAAAGAGAGGAGCGAATAAAGCGGAACGGACAGTATAGAGATTCGGAAATATATATAGGGGTTGAGACATGTGTGATGCTGATAAGGACCACTTATTAAAACAACATTTCAAGTTATGCCAAATACACAACCCACTCCTCTAACTTGTAATTAATTTTCATTTTGGCACAATATCTCTACCTTATTTCATTTTAACCCAATAACCCCATGTTTCACACGTATCCTTCGAAGGTTTCGAGAAGCTGATATCAACAATAACTGATTTTATTAAGGGACAATTTATAATGTTCTTGTCGATTTATTATGCGCTACTAAATCAATGAACGTAAGAAATTTATTCTTCTACATATGATTGTAGTTGAATAATATGTATTCATACTTTAATGAAGTATATGTCTTTTTAAATTTTAAATTAAAAAAAACTTTTCTTTACTTCAATCTATAGGTTTTACTTCTATCTTTTGTTGATCGATCTACACATAATCATACTAGTTGATTTACCATATGTATGAAATAAAAACACGACAACTAAAATATTTCCTCCGTTTGATTTTACTCGTTACAAATTGAGATGACACACCTATTAAGAAAACAATGATTAGTAGTATAACTTTACCATATTGTCCCTATTAATGGTTGTGCCATGTATTAAGTAAAGTTAAATTCCAATATTGATGGAGTAATTATTTCAATGATACCAAAACATTTTATTGGGTAAAGAATATAGCAGTCTTTTATTTAAATAAATTAGCAACAATTAGATTAGCTAATTAACTACAATATTATATCATGTTACCCAAGGAATTTGTAAGTGACTGTATTCTGTAAATTACAACGTGGTCATTTTATTTCCTCATACTTGGTTGTAGGATTTCTCTATTTCTTTAATTTGTCCTCACTTGTACCAATTTTCCTGATAATATAATATAAATTAGAATATGTGCTCCTTTGAGCTTGATCGTTATAGTTGTTTACCATCTTATATAGAAGAATTTTGA
The DNA here is from genome assembly GCA_031232105.1 of Capsicum rhomboideum. Classification (NCBI taxonomy): domain Eukaryota; kingdom Viridiplantae; phylum Streptophyta; class Magnoliopsida; order Solanales; family Solanaceae; genus Capsicum; species Capsicum rhomboideum. The sequence goes on along the minus strand of CP124713.1, from coordinate 8,833,072 downwards.
GCAATCTTAGTGTATTGTTTTACTTCCACAAAGTAGCACTTTGTATTGGTGTGCCTCTTGTTTTAAAATTGGTTGGTTATAGGAGTATGTTTTTATGGATTAATGAATGGTTTAAACACTTTGTCAATTCTCAAACGGCTAATTTGACTTTTGGAGGCTCCAAAAAGTCTTGGAACATTTTACAAGGTTAATTAACTCAATGCTAATAGGAGTAATCAATTAAGGGTATAGTAGAATTTTTTTTTTTTAATCTTATTTTAATTAGTGAAAAATAATAAGTAAAAGTAGAATTTATGATGAGTAAAACTGAATAAAGGGAGTAGATTGAAGAAAGTATTTGAATTAAGATCAATTAAAATCTCCCCATCTTCTTCAAAGTGGAGTATATGTTATTAAGTCAAACTAAGAAAATGAACGTAGGGAGTATATAAATTTTCTCAAAGGTGGGCTAGGCATATTGGAGTTTAAGAGGAACACGTGGCAACAATTTAACGGTTTATCCGAATCTTCAGTGTCTGATTTTTATTGGAAATCTCAACCAACTGATGTAGAGTAGAGGGGCATTTCTGAGGTGGATAAGGGACATACGGCGTAATAGCTTGGGCCTACCCAGATAATTTATTCACGTGGAGTATAATTCCACGGATATCAGTCATCTCTCGGCAGTAATAGGTATTGAAAATTTTTGCTTACTAATTTGAAGACAGATGAGAAAAAAATAATCTAATAAGTTTTGTCAGCAATAAAATTTGAACTTAGCATCTCATGGTTCTCAATTCATTTTATTGATACTAGACCTATAATCAGAATCTGGAGATCAATCCCAAGGACTAATTGCGGGAGCAAGGATTGGATTGGAAACTGCATGACTTGATTCCTCTTCTTCTACTCGGTGCTCGGGGGATAGCAAGCGTGACCAAAAAAAGAAGGAAAGCCATACGGTGGCACCCAGAGAGGAGGAAGGGTTTAGTAATCGATGAAATGCTTCGGGGAGTTGAAAATCAGCATAGATCTGGAGATTTCTGAATAGGTCAACCTTTCAAACTGTTGCTGAATCCATGGGCAGGCAAGAGAGAACCAGACGAACTGAAAAATCTTATCTGCCAAAGGAAAAGAACGCAAAAGTGATTCCCGTAGAAGCACCGAGCAAAGTGGGAGTTGCCTCACCCGTGAAAATGGGGTTGTGGGAAAGCAATACAAGCGTCGTGCAGCTAGGTGAAGCAACTCGAATGCTGCACCTTAGATGACAAAAGTCTAATAGCCGAAAGTGTCACTAACTTAGGCTTTGACCCGAGTAGTATGGGGCACATAGAATCCCGTGTGAATCAGCAAGGACCCCACATCTTTAGGTGTAATTAGTAATATTATTTATTTTATATGACAAATAATATTATTTATGAATCAAGCAATTTTTTAGATAACTTTGTTTTTCAAATATTTTCTAAGAACTTCTAATTTTAAGAATAATTATCGATGTTTTCACATATTTCTTTGTTTCATTTTTTTTATATTGCCATTTGGAGAGTCAAAGGGGTTTCCCTTTGATCATATTTTTAAAAATATTTTTTTAAGTACGAATTTTCTATTAATTTTGTAACTTATAATTTTTTTTTTGTGTGTGAAGTTCTTGAATTATATACATTTTATTTCTGAAACTTCAAAATATAAGTAGTATATTAATACTGAAAGTTAAGTAATTTGATATCGTTGTATCTGAAACTCCATCATATCAAATGAACCAAAAGAAGTAATTATATGTATGTAATTTTTTAAAAAATAATAATAAAAAATCATGCACTAAAAAAATGTATGTATGTATGAAGAGATTAGTAATTAATACATACTTTTTGTCTGTTCTGTCTTTTTTGTTTGGCCTTGATTTTAATTGCATAATATTTAGCCAATAGGCCAATACAATTGAAGTGAAGTTTGACTTTGTGGGAGTACTTGTTTAGGGAAAGAGATTACTCCTAATTAAGGTCGTTTATATATTTTGTCAGATCGAATTTGTTGGGACACAAATGGCAATCACCAACACGAGAAAATAATGAAAATCCTTATGCAAATATTTAAATTTTATAAATTCACATATTTACGTAATTCTTCACTTGTTTGCAATTCAAAAGCTTGAAGTTCACATATATGTTGTTTGATTGTTTCTAAGAATAATTGAATTATGACTCAAGATATTTTTACTTTATTTGTTTCATTAATTTGTTTACTTTCCAGCAAAGTTTTCTGGTTGATCGGTGAATGGAATAGTGTTTTTTTTTTGTTTTTTTTTTAATTTTAAATAGTAGTAGCATTTTATTCATCTCCAAAATATTGGTACATTAGATTGAGGTAGACAGTCAGCCAGAAACTTCCCTAAGCTAATGGAATTTTTCTTAGTCTATAGTTTAAAAATGGTCAAAGAAGCAAGTTAATTAAATAAGTCCACCTACCATTACCAAGAGATAATATTATCTTTTCTGAAGATAGAAATTGACTTTAATCAAGATAATAAATAATTAATACTCCCTCCGTCCCATTTTATGTAACCTACTTTTCTTTTTAGTCTGTCCCAAAAAGAATGTCCTATTTTCTTATTTGGTAACTTTTTGAAGGCACAATTACTCTTTTATCCTTATTGATCCCACTTAATTAAAAAGTGAATGCATTATCTTTTATTTTTTAAGTACAATATGGTAAACATTATCAAGTCAAAACATATTTCTTAAACTTCGTGTCCAGTTAAATTAGGCCACATAAAATGGGACGGAAGGAGTAATACATTAAACTTGGATCAATGCTAACGTGATTTGGTTCCATGCACAAGAACCAATGTTGTACTATCAACTTAAGAAAGTCAAAATTATTGGTGCAAGTGGATGGTAAATTCAAATAAAATAAAGAAAGAATCACGTGAAAAGGAAATACTTAGTGATTGATTAACTGACAAATTTATCTTATTATTAAACTTATTTAATTAAGTAGGATATTACAATTAGGTACTGAATTGAAATTTTTTACAACACAACTATGGATGGCTAGCTGTGTTCCTTCCTCAATTATTTGATTCAAGATAATAATGTTAATTTTCTTGCTAGGGCCACACTGATTATTCATAACCTATTTTATCTGTAATGCAAGTAACATTCAATCCTCTATGGTTATGGATACCCAGTGCCCACGTATTATTATCCCATATGAAGTTATCATATAAAAAAATTATTTATTATTTAAACATTGTTTAATCAATTTTAGACAGATCGAATTGAAGTTGAAAATGTAGATATAAAGTAATAAACTTCAGACATAATTACTTAACTTATATGTAAGCTTGACAATTCCCAATTTCATATTAGTATATCTGAAATTTAAATTACCAAACTTGATCTAAAGTTAGCAGTAATTATCGCAAGGAATAAAATGCGAATATGCTTTGTGATTGGCAAGCTTTGATCGTTAATTTATCAAGAAAAATGGTGGTATTTTTTTTCCTTCTTTTTTTTTTAGAAGGTGAGGTGTCTGCTAGCTAAAATTCTTCTTTAAATTACGTATGGGATTAGATATTAGCATATTATAGGTGCAAATTAAACTTAATTAGCATAATATAATATGCTTGCTGGAAATTGACATGGACAATATTAATTATCTTTACTTTGGAAAGTTAGGTTCTTCTTTACAATAATGAAATAGATGGAGTATTTGGGGCTTTGGGCATTAATTTATTAATAGCTACACAACAACAACCACACCTAATTCAAGATTAAAAAACTTAAGACTTTGTTATCCTATCTCAAAAACTATTCGATAATTACATACCATAGAATTGTATATGATCTTTATGGATTTGACTGACACAATACTACTTCCAAGCAAAAACTAATGTTCTTTGAACGTGACAGGTTGATATAAAATTGTATTAGACATATTATAAACAGAAAATCTTTGGTCTAATTAACCACTCAAAGAGCATAATCTTTTTAACATAAGTACATATAATAAGAGGCGAATTTAAAATTTAAAATCAGGTGATGACATATTTCTTATTATGTGTTCCGTGCCAAAAGTAATAAGCTTGAGTAAATAAATTTATGAGACTTATCATAGACCACCTCTAGCTAAACCATAAACAATTAAAGATGCTTTTACTACAACTTTGAAGTTTTGTTTTTAATTTTAATTGGTGCTTAATGGCATCACATAGTGATGAAATTAGAATATTTCTTACGAAAATTCAAAATATAAAAAATTAAATATATAAAGACGTTAATAATATGTTTAAATAATTTTAATTTTATATATAATGAAATTTTTTGACGAATAGTGTTAAATAAATTTCTTGCGCCCCGAATCTGCCCTTGATGTCATGTATATTTTTGTTTTCTTTTTCATTTTAGTTAATTGCAGAGAATGAAAATAAACAAAAGTTGATGATGGGGCTCACATCTAATCTGGATAACTGGAGATAGAGGTGTCTATCTTGTCTCCATCTCTTGCATGGACCCTACCACTGATAATACAGGAAAAAAAATATTTTAACTTTTGAGGAACAATATAATTTGATAAGATAATTATTAGGTAAGTATCTTCAAACAGAATATAAATGCAACCCACACATTTATTAAAGGGAATTATCAAATGTTAGTACTCCGTCCATTTCCGTTTCATTATATGTGATCTAAATTGACTTTTTACACACCTATGAGAAAATATTTTCTGTGTACATTTTTTTTTTTATTTAACTTGACATATTTTTTAATAAATAATAAATAAAGTGAGTTTTACTGTATCATTTCTAATCATTAGTATATATAAGTCATATTATTGGAAAATACCACTATATACTAATGTTTGATAAGGGTAATTCTGTTATTTGAAATTTTCATTGTATTGATGCTTCTTTTCTGTGCTTTTATATATGCTTTTTTCTCTTTTAATTTATGCCTTTTCTTCTTCACCTTTCCTCCTTTGAAATGTATGGAGGTTTGTTTTAGGCATGTGATTTTAGACTTCCCCACCAACTTTTTTCGATAAAAAGAAAAAAGAAAAAAGAAAAAAAAAAAAAAGGTTCATGATTTCGACTATGTATGTAGAGAGGAAAAAGAGTTTTCTTCATGTCTAAGGTACCAAGGCCATCATACTTTGAAAAACGAGGAAATTAATTATCCAATACTTTTAGTACTTTAAAGTTTAAACACTAAGTTTTATTTTGACATTTGGTAAAAAATATCATTTCAATCCTATGGCTTTGTGCCTTTTCCCTCAACCAAGTGCAAATATATTTGCATGATGCATGCATAATGCAACTTAACAAAATTAGAATTAAAGAATAAGAAATTACATGTAACATGTTAGTAATATATTTATTGTCTTATTGATCATCTTATTAGAAGTTCTAGATCAACAACCGATCGTTTTAATTAAGTAATATTTCATACCTCGAAACTCATACTTAACAACTTCTATAAATTTCACTATATACTTACAAATATTACAGTATTTCTTATAATAAAATTTTTTCTCCTCTTAATTCGTCACTCTCTCAACGCACATCAATGCGCACACGTATATTATTATTACTATATATACACACATAGTATATGTTGTGCGCCTGCACGTTTTTGTGTTGCCTAGTGGAAGCTCCAAAGCCCTCCATTTAATTATATCTTAAATTAGGTAAAGAAGAAGGACCTCCATTCCACAAAGGGTCTTTCCTATATTGACATTTTTCATCAGCACACCATGTTTTTTTGTTTTTGTTTTTCTGAAGTTGGACCATTAGGGGTTGCATGTGACATTAAATAACATATCTTATACCAATCTTAAAAGTTAAATTAGGCAATTTATGCAAGACATGTCAAAAGGAGAGCCCCCAAATTACCCAATTAAACAATACAAGAACTAAAAGTTAATAAAAGGGAATTGGGAAGAAATAAGGGGTTTGATAGCATTGGTGTCACTACATTAACTTGGTATTTTTCTTCTTTTTTTTTCTTCCACAGGAAAAAAAAGGAATTACCTACGAACTTCATCACTAATTTGTTGCTAAATAGCTCATAGTTAATAAGATTATTTGATAATATATAGCTAATCCGTAACTAAACAGAATTAGAGACAAATTATTATTTAGCATCAAAATCTGTCCATTGCTAATTTCTGCTTTTTACTATTACTTGGTATTTTTCTGATTCTTGTGGGTTCTAAATCTTCTCAACACTACATTGTTGTTGTATACATGAAAATTAGGTTAAGTTCAAAGCCTATGTTTGATGGAACTGAATGGGATAATATAATTAATGGTAAGATGCAATCTCTCGGAATTATATTAATTTCAAGAACTTTGGATAGCTTTTTTTAATTTCTTCCCTCTTATATATTCTGGTTAGTCTGCCAAAATAATCTACAAGTTGGAATATATATTTACTATTGTTTTATTGACCAGATATATTCTCATTTGAACTCCATTATGTTTATGGCCAACAGATTGTATGTTCCATTTTCATAATATATCTAGGCCCTAGACCACCTTATAAGTCTATAACTATAGGGATGAATCATTCATCAACAGGTGAAGATTAATTAGCCAACCCTAATTAAGTGGAATTGATTAATATAATCTAGGCTAGGATAGGTTCTCACAGCTGTATAGTTGTTCAAGCACATGATATCCACATGAACTTGCTGCTCAAATTGCCTTATGTATATTAAATATTACTACTGTAATATTTTAAAAAATTATATTAGGTGTAAGTAAAATAGAATGAAGGGGCTCGAAAAATAATACAAGTAAAGCTAGGACTTCACCTTCTACCATTACAAATCAAATTGTTTCAATAGATCAACAATCAACATAGCTCAATTGACGATGCAAAATTATGTACATCACAAATTGAATTGTTTCAAGAGAAAAGGACTGATGTACCTCTCAATTTTGTGATCTAGAGTTGATATACTCTTCGTTGTGGTCCACATATATCCCTACCACCAAATGACCCAGATATACCCTTTTCAACTAACGAAAGTGAAAAAATTAATTGTATTTTTTTTATTTTTTACAAAAATAAAATTCATAGAGGGGTATATTTGATCCTTGTCACATGTGAATTTTTTTTTTCAACTTCTTTAATTCAACGGCTAATTATGCTGATATAAAATTATGCGTACGTCCCTAATGAGTGCCACTCAGTTTCACTTGCTAGTCAAAGTCATTAAGATAAGTTGGATTATGCGACCTAACAATATAATTATATAGCTGTCCACCCACATTGGATGGACAATGTGTGTTGGAAGCATATATACATAAGAAAATTGTATAACCTATAGTGGCATATTGAATGTGCAATAGGCAATCATTCAGAAGAATATTTCCTGTATAGTTTGAAGTCTCCAAATTTTACCCATCATTTAGATATAAGTGCATTTCCATGATAAGGCTACCTACAAAGATGCTAGCTAGTTGCATAATATCAATGATTAGTCATGTCACTTTTGCCTTTTTTCAAAATGAACAAAGATGATAAAGTCATTGACCCCGAAGATATTTTTATTTTGCCATTTTGGCAACGGAAAACTAGTATATTCACATGCACAAGTCACTTGTGGTCATGTGGTTGGTGCTATAACGTATAATTTATATACGCAGCGGAAGTATAAATACACAGATCATAAACTTACACAGATTATAAACTTACATGATAACATAACTTTAAAATGAAATTCAGAAAATACTTACTTGTTGAAGCTTTCACAAATTTCGTTTATCACCTTGTTCTCCAGGTCTACTGTCTTCTACTACTTTCTGATTAACCTTTTCTAATCAACACTTGTGTGGACAAGTTCTTTGTTTTTTTTTTTTTTCAGGAAAAAAGAATAATGGATTTCTGAAAACAAGCTCCTATTTATTCCAAAACTCCATTGAAGAAGGAAAGGGAAGGGGCAAACGTTTTCAGCCTTCATGCCAACTTAATACCATCAAAATGAGCAAAACGTTTTTCAGCCTTAATAATCCCATTAAGTGCAAATGTTTTCAGCTCTTTATTTATTGGAATATTACCACTCCCATAATTAAGATCAAATTATATTTTAATCTTGTGCTACAATCATCAAGATGTTTGTCCAACTTCATCTTTGATTGTGAACATTAATTTAGAACTTATAAGAACCGACAATTTTAATCTTCCATGCATGAGTTAAATAACTCCATACACAAAATCGTTTACTTTATAAGTCAAGGACACACATGTCAACACAATGATCTATTCAAATAAAGACTTTATTAAATTAAGTAAATGAAATAGATTGTCTTTACATGAGATGTAAAAATAATATTATAACTTAAACCAACATGGTCAATAGTATATCCTAACAGTTGGAATCACTTTCTCCTTTTAATTCTCATCACCTCTGTCACGGGCCAAAACATTTAGTGAATTTTTTCGTATTAATTATGCAACTTCATTAATTAAGAGCCATAACAATATCGCACCAATTTGACATATTGTCTGTGTTCCCTGGCAATGAAACTAAAGCACATTATCAATATCAATTGGATAGATCAAGAAGTTTTTTAGTATTGAGGGAGGCAACTCCCAACTAGTTCAATCCCACGAGTCAATTAATTAAACTTTTGCAATAAGTGAAATCCTCCTTTCACAAACTTTCTTGGCTTGTCAAACTCCTTTTTTTTTCATTCACCAAGAAAATTTGGCCCCAGGGTGACAAAATTAAACCCTTTGTTAGTTAGTAAAGCTAGGCTTATGGGTAATAAGGAACTTTTGTTGCTAGGCGCTTTACCGATTAGGTAGTATATATATATATACCTATGGTCATAAACATGTGAGAAGTTTTGCTTTTGCCATCGACTAGCTATTAGCAGTTCTATATTAGATAGGCATGCAAGATCTTTGGCTGATGTAGCTGAACAAAGTCGATCAATGATAGCTTATGAGAGTTTTCTTTCTATCAATACGCAACTACCCTACTCTTAGCTCAGGTTTAATAATACTTCAATCCATTTTATCTGATTTGCTTCATATTTGGTTAATTCCAAGAATGACCATGCCTTCATAAAAGCTTTTGAAAAAAAACTCGATTGGATTAAGCAGACTGGATCATGGAGAAGACAAACCTTAAGCGGACTGGATTGGTTTGTGTGTGTTTTTTTCATTTGGGTCGGGTCTGGAGGAGTAAAAATTAATGATCCACTGATTTTTTAAAAACAGATGACATTTTTGGATTTTATAAAATAAAGTAAATGATTTTTAATTCGATAATTATAAGTCTGTTTACAGAAATAATAAATGTTTACAGAAATAATAAATGTGCACCATTCTTAGACGACTACAATATATATATATATATATATCACTTTTTTAATAAAAATATATCTGATCTTAAATCTCAAAGTTGAGAGTTATATTTACCCATTTTCTCTATTATATAAAGACTACTAGCTAGTAGTCCCTACAAAAAGGGCCTTATTTTCGAAGTGTTAATACTTTTAACTTTTTATGACAACCTTTCTTAATGGCTCATGCTTAAAAGCCACTTAAAATAAGTCCATTTAAATAAGCTCTTAATTTTTCCTAAATCTCTTTTTACCAGTTACATTTAAGTGGAAACAGCCTCTCAGAAATGCAGGGTGTTTAAGGCTGCTTACAATATACTTTTGTGTCGCGTCCTTTTTGTACCTCGGGCATAGCGGAAGCTTTTAGTAGACCAGCATTTTACATTTAAATTATAAAAAAGGAAACTGAAAAACCTTCTCTAATCAACACCCAGTACTGGATAGGAATCGAATTTCACATTCCAAATGTCGATTCTGCAGCCTTGGTATGTAGACTAAATTATCCCGGAATTATAATCCTGGGATTATAATACCTGGACTAATTTATCCCATATGGGAGTGGTATAAAATGATCATATATTAGATTTATACCATATTTGATTAATGGTATAAATAAGTCCCGGAATATTTATGCCATCAACCAAACATGCTATAAATTTAATACCAAACGAGCCACAATAGTTTGAGAGCACAGTTTGGTGGTTCTTTTTTTTGGTTTCTCACCCGGTGTTTGTATCCATATTGGACCCAATTAAATTCAAATTCGCCGCGAAAAGTTCCACATTAACGGTAAGCACTCCCTAACAATACACATGGCTATGGAATTAGACTGCAATTTAAGGAGCATTGAGGAATCTATTGCCCACGTTAAAGTTGTGGGAGCTATGATCAGGCTGGGCTCAGAGTTTGAAATCACTGGATATGGTTGTGAACATCATTTCTTGGAACTTGATAATGTTGCTCATGCGTAAGTTTCTTTATGTGCTGTGTTAAGATCATTTCTTCGGGTCGTATTGTTCCTGATTAGGAAGTGAATTATTCATGTATCAAAGCTGGCATAATTAGTATCGTTTTGATAGCATTTTAGTTGCTATGTATCAAATTTAGCATGCCAAGTACGTTGTTTGGCTATCAATTTATAATCTTGTAAAACTAAAACATGTAAAGGTTTTAGTTAATATGCATTAGTTTCATTTGTCTTGTATTGGCTATTAGTTTACAATTCTGCATAACTAAACCAATGTTACTTTGCACATATGAATATTTGGTATTGTTGTGGATGTAATGAAACCTACTGACAGTAGAATATGCTAATCTTTCATTTGAAATGGAATATATTTTGTTTTGTCTTCACCGACAACTAGCACAACAAGTCAATTATGGTGATATCATCAATGTTTCTCATTGTTAGAGTGGGTGAAAGTCCCACATTGGTTGGGGAATGGACTGGCGGTCTGCTTATATGAACTTGAACAATCCTCCCCTCATGAGCTAGCTTTTGGGATTGAGTTAGGCCTAGGTATCATATCTTTACGTTGGTATAAGAGTCAGGTCCATGTATGGACTGGTTGTTACACTCATCATTGAAATACTAGTTGATGTTTCAAAAGAAACACTCGCAGATAAGTTGGCATCAGTCATTATATATAGATTTAGAGTGGTAAACAAATGTTTTAGAATGAACTTTTATTAAGTTGTATGACAAAAATTTATCATTTTTTGGACCTGATTGTAACAATGGATAAGTAGTTATTTTTTTACAATTAAAGTTAATAAAACATAGTTGTGGAGATGCACTCATTTTTCAAATTTCGTTTTAACTGGAAATGTGCATAGTTTTGGTGATCCTGTTTTTTCCTAAACCAAAAGCAAACCAATATTGAACGGACTTTAAAGTTAAAACTACAAAACCAAACCAAAAGCGTAAAAGAACTGTCTGTGTTGCTTTGTTGGTTCTAGTTGATGTGTTGAGTTTATCAAGTCTTTTTTCTATTTAGCTTTATCATTGTATTTAGTTTTTTTTCCTCCTCTAGCATTACATCTTTTTCAAAGTGATCATCTGAACATAACTCTTAGAACTTAAAACATAAAAAACACGAGTATAAAGGCCACCTCTTAGTTTAAGAAGTGATGCTCTCATCATTACTTATTAGTGATAATAAACAGTCACTACCCCCTGGTATGTGCCGCTTTCGTAATCAAAAGTTAGGAGAGCACCCCTTCTCCCGAAGTTACGGGGTTATTTTTCCGAGTTCCTTCAACATGGTTCTCTCAAGCGCCCTAGTATGCTCTACTTGTTCACCTGTGTCGGTTTGGGGTACAGTCAGTTCACCGGGACGATCGCCATCCCAATTCGAAGTTTTTCCCTGGAAGTTTCAACCTTGTTGACTATGACAACAGTCATGAGAGCACATACATATGATGTCAGTTCGGTTTCTGTATATTGTGGATTTTAATTCACAAAAACAATACCAGAAAAGGAAATAGTCACCTTTCATTTTTCAAAACCAAACCAGTTGGATAATTTTCAAAAAAATTGGCTTTGGGTTGATTCAGCCAGAAATGGCTTTCATTTTACTTCGTGCTCTAGTTGCGCCTTTTCCTTAACCACCATTTTTACTATATCAGAAAACTACCTTTTCACTTCTCTGTGTATTTTTTGTATGAAAATATCCTATGCGTGAATAGTTTTAAAAAGCTCCTAAATCAAGGTAGTATTCAGTGTAAAAGAGTCATACAAGTCAGTATTAGACACTACAACAAAATGCATATATTGCTACAGAGTATGTTGTAGCTAAATAGGAAAATTTCCATGGCTAAATACTTTAGCCACCAAACTTTCTTCCGTAGCATTCGTAGCAAGAAGTGGCGTAACTAAAAGTTAGCTACAGACTTTACATGGTCCATAGCTAAGGACTAATACTTATAGCTATGAGATTTTTTGTGTTGTAGCTGTGATGGTAAAAAGTTTTTGCCACAAAAAAATACTTATAGCAAATGATTTTATTCTTTTACCACAAGGAATAAGATTGGTAGCTATCTTCATATTGTAGCCATAAGATGTTGTATTGTAGCAAAAAATTAATTTATTTGCCACACAAACTCAAGTTTTATAGCTAAGTATCTATTGCTTAGTCTCGTGGCAAGTACTCATATTCAGCTACAAATAAAAATATTCATAGCTATAAATAAACATATTTGCCACAAATATTTTTGTGTTGTAGCTAAGAATTCATACCTTTAGCCATGAAATATATAGAATTATAGCAAAGGAGTTTCTTCATTTCCTACAAAAAGTAAAAAAATTGTAGCAATGTTCTTGATACGTGATAATTATAGCATTTATGTTTAGTTGCAAATCTAAAAATTCATCATATCCCATTTTCTTTTTATTAGAAGATATAAAATGGTAGCAAAAGAACTTCTTCATTTGCTACAACAAGTGAAAATCTATAGCCATATTCTTGATACGTTACAATAATAGAATTTTCCACTAGCATTGTTCGTCATAAAAGTTACATAATGTAGCTACGAATTTATTTTTGAGATTCTAAAACAATTGTCAAGTTATATATAATTGCGTTTTACAATTTTGAGAATAGTCACAATATACAATTCGTTTGAGACACAATCTTGTTTGAGTTCAAAGCAGCATAGTCGTCCTCTATTTCTCCTTCCACAGTCTTCAAGTGCACCTTAACTTGATCAACATTCGTCCCAATTTGTCATTTATTTGCTCTTTTTCCATTAATATGCCTATAAATAATGATAAAATATATTAGCACCAAGAAAATCAGGACCAACTAATTATATATATAAGTATGTGTATATATAGAATTTCAAGGAGAAAAAATGTATATGTCTTATCTAATTCTTTTATTAAAATTTTAACAAATAAAAACAAGAAAAAGTGCAAAGCAACAAAAGAAGTAAACCTCTTAGATCTGTAGATGTAGATCTCAAATTTCAATACAATAATAATAACATACTCAGTATAATCTCATGAGTAATAAAATATCAAATTTCAGTATCAATATTTTAAAACTCATGCAGATAAAAAAGTTATCTATATATTAACAAAAATATATACAATTCAATGCAATACCTATATTGTAAAAACTTATCTCATCTATTTCGAGAATCCCGTGTTGTAAAAACCTACAAAAATAAAAAGTTGATAAGCAAATCATTATAAAAATTTCAAATGGAACCCCAAACTAAGATAAGCAAGGGTGAGGGGCGAAGGGGGAGGGGAGTGGGCGAAGGAAAGAAAGAAATGGGGAGAGGGGAAAGGGATATTGGTGTTTAAAGTGGGAGGGGAGTAGGTTATTTGATTAGGTTTTAAAATTTTAGAGGGAAATTTTGGGCTTTTCTAATTTTTAATTTTTTTGGGGGAAGATTTTGGGGTTTGAATCTAAATGGAAAAGGTGGAGGCACGGCTGTAGAGAGATTTAGGATTGAGATTTCTTTTAATTTTTATTTGGTTTGATTGATAGAAGTTTAAGAATTTTTTTGTTTGGCCTTTTTCGTTTCCTTTACTATAGTACTATATGTATGTTTTTGCTTTCTTTTTACAAATTCTATTATTAATAACTAACAAATTTTGTCTAACGAAATACTAATAAAGATATATTTTACTTTAAGTTAATGAAAAAAGTTAACTATTTTATTTGAAATAAATATTATTCTAAAATATATATTCCTTTTCAACTTTTTTGGCCCTTCATGATATCGTTAGTTTTGTTATTTTTTCTCCTATTTTAATAAATTTTTAACTTATAGTGGTTAGTTAAATTTATGATTATTCTTAATTTAATTTTATATTTTCAATTCACACTAAAACATAGTAATTCAAAAAAATGATTATATGGATTTGAATTTTAAATGATTTTCTCTATTTCTAAGGTAGAGATAAGGTCTGCGTACACTCTACTCTTCTTAGACTACACTAGGTAGTTGTTGTATATGAATTTAGAATGATTTATATGAATTAGAATGTCATGTTTATAATAGAAAATCATAAAATAAAATAAAATTATCAATATCAAAAAAACTATCTATATAGAATCAGAGAAGCAAAATAATATTGTGATGACAAGTGTTAGTTACTATAAAATTCAAGTTTGAAAAATATTTTAAGATAGAAATTTCAAATAAAAACATATCAATTTATTTTTTCTTATATCAAAAACGTGAATTCAAATCCATATTAAAGTGCTCTATTATGGTGGAGTCATACTTCCACGACATTCGATTATTTCAATTTGAATTTAAATAAGAATATGAATTTGAATTACTATTTTTAGTTTAAATTGAAAATATAAAAATTATATGAATTTAAAATGAATTGTATGAATTAAATGTGAAGTTTAAAATAGAAAATGCAAAAATAAAATAAAATTGTCGATATTTGAAAATCTATCTAATCTATTTATATATAATAGGAGAAGCAAAATAATATTGTGATGTAAGTGTCATCATCACAAAATTATCAATTATACATTTTTAAAACAATACAATTAACATCTGAAGATAACATGTTGCAATAAAATAAAAATATTGGCTTGATAAGTTTGAGGTTATAAGTAGGTATATAAATTATATATTGTTGAAGATTATTCTTTTTTAAAAAAAAATAATTAAGTTTATTATTTGAAACTTTCAAGTAAGATTCTATAAAATTGAATCAAGTCGAATAATACATGATCTTTAATTAGACTAAATTAAATTTTTAAAAATATTTTCTCAATAAATCATGTCCAAGTCAAATATCAATTTTGAAAACACTTAGGCAGGGCAAAATATGAATGAAACTTATTGAAGTTTTCCTAAATTTGACATGATTAGTTGATTGAAATAAATATAATTATATTTAAGACTTGCAAGCTGTAACATTGAATTAAATCAAACGATCAACACCTCCAATCACATTAGATCGACAAAATATTATTTTAATGAAACATGTTTAATTTGAGTCAAAATAACATTTCTGAAATTAAGCTCTCGATCAAGATGAAGCTTCAGTGAGACTTAGTGAAGTTATATTTAAGTTTGATATAATTAGTTAATTAAAATTAATTAGATACGATCACCTATTTATTTAAGTTATATTTTAAATCGACAAGTAGACATTTAAAATTGAATCGAATCAAACGATTAATACCTCTAAATACACTAGATTAGTATTACTACAACAAATTTCAGCTCGGGATAAAAAATAATTATTAGCTACAAAATGTTATTACAATAATAATTCTAAATTATTTTATCATGAAACTTATTTATATAGCTATTATTAAGTCAATTATTCCCACAATTTTTTAATATTCAAAACAAAAATATTTATGTTGATGCAATTTTTTGTTTTAACTAACATTTTTCATGATTAAAAGGTCATTATTGCTACAACAAATTTCAACATATGGCAAAAGTTAATAATTTTAGCCACGAAACTCGATCGTATCAAAAAATCTATGACTTTATCATTTAGCTATTGCAACAATTTCTTTTAAATTTTGAAGCAAAAAGATATATTTAGCTATAATATTTTATTGCAAATAAATTTCATGGCTAAAAGGTTATTAATTACTACAATAAATTTCAATTCGTAGCAAAATATAGCAATTAGCTACTAAATTTTATCATAACAAAAAAGACGTGGCTATATCATTTAACTATTGCCACAATTTTTTATATCTTGAAGCAAAACATTTAATTTAGCTACAATATTTTTTTTCAAATAGTTTATTGTGGCTAAAAAGTTAATGTTGCTACAATAACTTTTTTTGTGTCGCAAAAACTTATGACCAGCTATAAAATTTTATTGTAGCAACAAAGTTGTAGCTATTTAGGCAACTATTGTCACAATTGTTAGTAATTGTGGCAAAAATAAGAAATTAGCTTTATCAGTTTAATTTTCGTGGCTAAGAAATTTTATGAATATGTAAATAGCTATAAAATTTAAATTTTTGTGGCTATTGCTAGATAATAGCTACAATTTTTAATTCATAGCTTAGATTTTGTAGCTATAAATGCATTGTGTTGTAGTGAGACCATATTCTTTTTAATCTTTTAGCAGTTTCAATTTCTTCCGGCATAGCCGTCTATGGCAATGTTGTCCTATTTCGTTTAGCAAGAATCGAGCTAAGATACATTTTCAAATATAGTCTTTCATGATTTGATATGAGAATAATTTCCATTTAGTTTGTGAATATTTAGGTTCTATTTTTTTAGAAAATTAATTAACTTTTGATCGGTTTAATCCAAAAAATTGGTGAATATGTAGATTTTGGTTTCAGAAGTTGTTATCAGTCTGTTTATAACCTTAATTGTTCATCATCTGTTTATAACCTTAATTGTTCATCAGTTATAGTATAGAAGTCATTAAGGTAGGAGATATAATGCTTCAACATTCTCAAAATTTTAGCCCCCTACCCTAGATACTACTGATTTTGGTGTTCATCATTCTTTGTTGGTTCCATGGTGGTTGAGAAACTACTACTTGACAAGTTTAATCGCTGTTAGACACTTACATGACTTGAAATGTTAACAACGACATAAGTTGAATATTTTCAGTAAGTTACTCAACATTATGTCATTGTTCGACTTGTTGTATCATGTATGAAACTTCTTATTTTTTTTGTAAAAGAAAAGGGAAAGGATAAAATTTTTGATTGCAATATCTCGCTTGAGAAAAAAAATTATAATAAGATAAACAAAAATGATAATTTTCTTCCTGTCCTAAGTTCCTCTTTGTGGCCGCATAGTATGGGAGATTTCTCTTGCTTAGAACACACAATGCTGAACTTAGCAGTCAAACAAATTATGCATGTGTAGCAATAATAAGTTGCAGCTCAGTGACTTTGCCCATCATTTATATGGTTTTGAGCTTTGTTCTACTGTTGCCTTCAGAGCTGTTGCAGCTGAAGTTTGTGAGGAATTTTCAAACTCCTCACACTGAGCTTGCATTGAATGGTATTGAAGTGTTTATGAACGCAAGTGGAAGCCATCATCAACTACAAGAAATTGATCTTCTCCTTTGTGCTCTTTTAAGTGCCACACATACACGAGGGGGAGTTTATGTGTACAGTAATCACCAAGGATGTGATGATGGTCGCCTCTAATATGGTAGCAAGTCTGCTTTCTGTCCTCTCAATAGTCTATCATATCAATAATCTAGCCTATATTTATTAGGTCTGGTGATGACGATAATAGTGCCTTTATACTCATTCCAGTAGCCTTGCTGTAGCAGTTTTATTACTGTGTATTCATTGTTGATTTACCTCTAGCAGATGGATGTTCTTGTGTTTTTGTAAACGGAAATATGGTAGCACAAGGTTCACAATTTTCCATGAAAGATGTTGAAGTGGTTTTCTGCTCAAATGGATCTAAGATGCGACATGCTTGGATTTTGAACTCAATATCTGAAAATGTTGCTATATAATATCCTCAATTTTTTCCTCATCTAAGTATTTTGTGGGCTACCAAACTAATGCCAACAAATTGGCTCAAATTATGCTTAAGGCCCTTCCCCGAACCCTGCGCATAACGGGAGCTTTAGTGCACCGGGCTGCCCTTTTTATTAATTCAACTCAACTTAAGGATTTGTGTGTATTAATTGCTCGTCCACGCTTTTGCTTATTGATTCCTCATTGTTCACTGAAGGGGAGCCTTGGAGTAACTGGTAAAGTTGCTGCCATGTGACCAGGAGGTTCAAGCCTCGGAAACAGCCTCTGGCAGAAATGCAAGAAGGCTGCATACAATAGACCCTTGTGGTTGGGACCTTCCCCCGACCCTGCGCATAGTGGGAGCTTTAGTGCACTGGGCTGCCCTTTTTTATTCCTCATTGTTCATAGCTCAATTAATATGAAGTTCCCTTTAAATTTTGCCATGCCTGCTAAGCAATAGCCAAATCTTGATATGTAGAGTTAGTTTTATTGAAGAAATAACGCAATGTAATGAGAGCACTTTGGCATATTTTGCATTTTGTAGAGGCGAGTGAATTCTTTTCGGTTGAGATCTGTACAGTTTATTAGCCATCCATTTCCATTTAGTCAAGTGATAATGGTTTCTTACTTCCCCTTTTGGTTCTGTCTGGTGTATTCGCTGTTGCTTAATTAAGTTTGCTTAGCGAACTGCTTTCTGTTTTCAGATTAGATACCACTCTCTGGAGGAGGAAATACTGAAATAGCACTTGGTTCTGCTTGCCGGCTATGGGATTATCTATGATTAAGTGATGCATCTGGATTTTTGCTTCCAGTGTCTGGTGGTGCTGATAGTTCCTCCCTTGTTGCTTAGTTGGTTCAATTTGCCAGCTTGTAGTAAAAGGCTTATAATAGGTAAAAATATGCTAAAGTGCACAAAAAGAAGAAGAAAATTAAAGCTGCCAATGTATAAAAAGTTGAATAAACCTGGTTGGTATTTGCTTTCGGTGATTGATCAAAGAGTTCTCCTTTAACTCACTCGTCTTTCTATCTTGTAGTTGCTTTGTACCAAGAGAGCAGTCACCTTTAGAGAAAAATATATGAATATTAGAGTCGGAGGCGAACCCACGTGGTGGATTAGAGTTGCATGTGCACTCGCTAACTTCAGTTGAAGAACTATCATATCATATATTTTAAAACAACAACAACAACAGCATACCCAGCGTATTCCCACCAGTTGGGATCTGGGGAGGGTAAAGTGTACGCAGCCCATACCACTACCTCAGATGAAGTAGAGAGGCTGTTTCCGATAGACCCCCGGCTCAGAACAGATCATATCATATATTTTAAAAGGACCTCAAATATATTTACTAGATTGGGTCATTTGGTCAGTGTGCTCCTAAGGCTCTTGAGCACTTGCATGTGACCAATATAGGTGGCAGGTTTCGAACAGGCAACCTAATGTATGAAAAATGGTGCCCAAACCATCTGTCCACAGAGCAAGCTTCATCAAATATTGCCACTTAATTCATATTAATATGTTAGGACATCAATGCTATGGGTGTTCAATAAAATTTTCAGACGAGGCGGTGTTGCTGCACGACATCATTTCGACTAATGTGCATCTCTCTTTAGTGGTGCCCCAGTAATGTATATTGTTAATCTGAAAGAAAATGTGAAGGTTGTTGTGTCATTGCAGAAGGTCTGGTACTCTTGGACTAAATTCATCTGTTTAAACAGTACATCCTACCTTTCAATACCTAGTAATTACATGGGATATGTTGTTGTTGCTGGTTAAATTGATTTTGTAAAAAACAGGAAAGAAAAAGTAATTCAACACTGGATGCTAATAGAATCACTGAACAGTACTTGGAAAACATTGAACTTCCAGTTTCTCCTAATCAACTGCACTTCTGAATCATGAAGTTAAGAATTTGAATGCCAGCCGTTGGATCGCCCGAGCCTGCTGCCACCTTTTCCCCATCATTCAATCTTGTAATAGCTACTTTTATCACCAGCAAGCTGATTCACAAGTTCGTCAATCCTTTGAAATTGATATGGCCATCTGACATTGTACAGAAACTGGCGTGGTGCAGATCAAAACCTATTGTCCTCGCGGGTGAATAACTCTACAAGACGAAAAAGTTATATGCATGCCTGTAGAAAATATAGAGAACTTCTAATACTTTCTTTTTTTTATTTTACTTTGTATAATATTAGTCTGAGAAAAGCTTATATGGAGGATTGCTTATATGGAGGATATAATAAGTGAATGTATATATAGGCGAGATCAACTTACTTGAAATTGAGGCGCAAATGATGATGATTCTTCTCTAATGAAAGTATGAAACATACAGAAACAAAAGCATTACAATGGTTTAATACTTTATACTGGCTCTGACTATTTGGATTTAAGAAACATGGATACGGGAAAGAATAGGTATCCAAGTCTGTGTAAGTATCCGATATGGGCATTGTAGGCTTTATTTTTTTATTTTTTTTATGTATTTAGAAGAACCATGTGAAGTATGTCTACCAGACATAAATACTCCAATGCAAGTAATGAATCCGTGCAACATAGAAGTGAATTAGTACTTACATCGGCTTGATATGAAGGCGTTAGTACTGTCATGAGTCATCTTGTGTATATTGATGGAATAGTACTTAAAAAGAAATACTTCACTTTGTCCACCACCTCTGCATGCGTCAATTTTGTGCCCCATTTGTAACACAAATTCTGCAGTATGATTCCGTGATATATCAAGGACTACGAAAAATCTATGGATGAAATGATCCTACAACAAGTCTGCTTCCATAATGGCTTACGGAATGAAGAGGACAAACCTTAAACATCGATACAAGTCCACAGCAATAAAATGATCGCAACCTTCCATATACTGAATGTTAATCACAGATCATACCCACGGGAAATCTGGAAACTGATGGCAAGATGCACGCATAGCAGCAAGACCCCCTCCATCCAACCACAAATACAAGAGAACTCTCCGGAGTGAAGGATGAGCAAATACTAGAAACAAGAACAATGATCACAAGCAACAGTAGAAAAGGCATCGTAAACTGAAAATTGGCAGTACACTGAATCAGATACCTGACTGTAATTTGAGCGTATAGGCTCCAACTCAGCAGAAGGCATCTCTGCCAGGGATGAGTAACCAAGATGAATGGGATCCCATTTCAGAAATGTTCGAAGATCAATCTTACAGATACTTCCAATTGGATCTATATCTGCTGAACTACAATCATACAGAAAAGATAGACATTTATCACCAGGATAAGTGTTAAAAAAAGAGAGATGCACTAATATACAGTTCAATTTTTTATCTGTTTATTGACAAGTTTTACAAGCACAGAAGATCAAATTCAAGGAGAGTTCCAGCCTGCCGCAAATAAGTTCAAACATTAGTACGTGGCAAAAAATCCTCTGATGACTGGATTCGACAAAAAAATCTTCTATCTCTATCCACATTGGAGCTACCCAAAACTAGATAAAAACCAGGTTTGTTATGGATCCATGGCAGCAGATATGCTAGCATGAACGCTAAGACCATTCAGACGTGAGCTTGAATGTTTTGCAACCCTAAATGTTCAATGTTTGATCCCCCATCTACCTGCAAAGAAAGAATCAGGTCAAATTGCACTGTGAAACAATAACTTCATCTGTATTTCAGAAATGGTTCCTCTTAGTCCATCGGGAACAGCCTCTCTACCTGTCAAGGTAGGGGTAAGGTCTAAGGTCTGTGTATGCTCTACCCTCCCCAGACCCCACTTATGGGACTATACTGGGTATGTTGTTCTTGTTGTTGTTCCTCTTAGTCCAACCAACTATTAGTTGGCCAAACAACATGAGGGTAAAGATTTCAGTTTCCACATAAAGCAGATAATTAGATATGGGTAAAATGTATTTCACACTATTACCTTGCAGCGTGGACTTTCCTGTAAGTGTTTGAAACAGAAAAATTAGTGAAGCGACCACTCCATCGATGCTAACATTAAAGTTGCCAGGATCTATCTCAGCAGTTTTATTTGTAAAAGTATTTCACATTTACAATGAAATTTATGAAAATTGACCATCAATCAAGTCACAGGTATCTAACATATTCACATCTAATGATTTTCCACAAAGTGGTACAAACCTTTGCCCCATTTTTTATGGCTTTTGAACTGTCACACACATGAACAACACTAGTTTGGCTCATTAATCAATTCAAATAAATCTTTTTCAAACATAGAGTTCCCAAAAGAACACTGTGTTGGTATTCTCCTGAAGAGAGAAGAAGCCCTTAGGACTTCTCCGCTGAAGGTCACATCTATAAATCAATAGAAAAGGCATGAAATCTTATATTAGATCATTTGCTTACAGTTGGAGATGATCATTCTCTCTCTAATTTCATCCGCCAGTAAAAATAAGAACATGAAAACCCTTTAAAGTTCAGATCAAAGGTGTCATTAGACTCAATGGGAATATTCACTTCGCGGACTGCTAATGAGTCCCTTGATATTAGGGAACGAGTGTCATTTAAGAACATCTAAGTGGCGTTGACTCCTAGAATTCATGAGGCTGGTTGTCAGCTTTGGTTCAGCAGGCTAGCACAACAGTGAGTCTACCCGAGATTTCATGATGACCAGATTCTCATCTTTGCAAAGTTCAAATTTTCTACATGTTTTAAGATTACTAAAAGGGCTCTCAGTTCTGGACCAGAAATATGCTTCCCAGGGCCAGTCAAGATAAAAGCCATTTGCAAATTGAAAATGAGAAAAGCAACTATAAAGGAGTAAATTATTACTACAGTTGTAACTAGAAAATACGTAGAAATCAGAACAGAAAATCTGAAAAGGAGAAAATACCGGCACTTTTGCTGATTTTCTTACCTATTTTTTTTTTTTTTTTTGAGAATTGGTAACATTTTATTCTTCAGCATTTAAGGATATGCTGTATGCTGGGGACATTCAAAAAGAGAAAACAACGAAGTAATATTTACAAGGATCCTAGGAATTCTAGAAATTGATTTGAATCCTCTAATCCTATCTGTTTACACCAAAAAGAAAGAGATACAATGCAATCCCATTTAACCTTTTGAATGGAAGTGGATATATTTTCAAAATTCATACTATTCATCTCCTTCCAACTGTCCATCAGATGCAGTGTGGCATTAGATTCCACCAAATCTTCTGTCTCTTGCTACCTCCTCTTCTGATCCAGCAGCTCAGTAAATCTGCAGTATGTTCTGGCATAGTCCACTTCAGTTCTGATATATTAAGGAACGTGGACCAGATTTGGGTTGTGAAAGGACAATGTAAGGATAGGTGACTGTTAGTTTCACCTGTCTTCCCACATAAAGAACACTAGCGGAGTATGATCTTTCCCTTCTTCCTCAATACTTCATGTGTCAAGCAAACCTTTCTAGCAACCAACCAAGTGAAGCATTTGACTTTTATTGGTGCTGAGTTCCTCCAAATCTTTCTCCATAGACTCTGGTTACTGCTGCTTTGTACGATGCACTCCTTTTTATATGCCCTGCCAACTGAGAATATCCCATCCTTAGTGTGAGACCATCTTACTGTATCAGGGATAGTGCTGGTGCCTGCAAACTTCCCCACTTCCTCCAACAATTTGGGTACTCTTTCAATTTCCCAATCATTTAGTGGCCTTCCGAAAGACAGGTTCCAGCCTTGTTCTGTCCAGCAATCACTGATCTTGGCCTCGGGGTTGTTGCATAAGATGAATAAAAACATTTTCTTCAATGGGGTTTGTAAGAGCCAGACATCCCACCAGAACCTAGTTCTCCTGCCATCCCCCACCTCGATGTGCAAATTTGGTTCTAGCTTGGGCCACAGGTTTCTAGTATATCTCCACACACCCACTCCATAAGGTTCAGTACTTACATTACTACACCAAAAATCATCCTCCCCATATTTGCATTTAATCAAGTCCTTCCACAGGGATTGCCTCTCCTCATTATATCTCCACAACCATTTCATCAATAAACTGTTATTATGCTTCCTCAGATCTCTGATGCCCATACCCCCTCTTTCTTTGCTACGCAATACTATCTCCCACTTGACCAAATTGTATCCTTTGATTTCTTTGCAGCCATGACAAAGAAAATCTCTCCTCAACTTGTCCAGTTTCTTTGCCACCTTGGCAGGCAAGGGGAAAAGGGACATAACATAAGTTGGGAGAGAGTCTAAGACAGCGTTCCCATAAAAACAGTATAAACAATGCGTTCAGCAAATTCTTTGATATCAATTGGAAACTGACCATCAGTGTAATGGCCAATTCGAATGCCATCAGCTTTTACCTGTTCATCGGCATTTGCATTTCTCCATTGACATCACTGGTGAGTAAACTATAGAGAAAACAAAGCCCAGTGAATAATCCGCTTATCTTCAAACACGCTGCACATGCTATTTACTTTTACCCCTTTAACAATAAGTTACACAAGCCAACCAGCTCAATGCAATTTATCAGTCAGCATTATATAAATGAAGACACGGTACATGTCTTACAGACATACTAATTAAAATGCTTGTCAGCTCTAGAACAATATAGACAGAAAAATAGCTGATGTGCAGCAGAAACTTAACCACTAATATGACAAATCAAGGATCCCCCTAAATTTGGCCATGGTAGCCTTTTCAGTTCACCTACATCATGGAAAGTTCAATCCCAAAATTATATAAGTAACTAGTATATTTTAACAAAGCAGACCTCCACATTTGTCATGTTTTCTCGAGAACAATTCACCAAATACAAATCGTGTTAATAATTTGAGTAATCAAACAGCAGCGGTGATTATGTATCATTTTTTTCACTGAAAGATGCTGTTGATTCACGTAGGAAACTACCAAAGGTTCAGGTGCCTAAAGGGATCACTGCATTTTCATTCTTCACTCAGCAACTACGATGAAACCTATTTACATGACAGCAATGTGATAGTCAAACAGTAGCTACAAAAACAGGAAAATAGCTAGAACTCACCAATACAGATGTTTAGGAGGGAAGGGAAGGGAATCCAATAAACATTTTAATACAAGATGGCACATTGAACCAACTATAGCAAAAAAAGGGCAGCCCGGTTCACTAAAGCTCCCACTATGCGCGGGTCCGGAGAAGCACCGGACTACAAGGGTCTATTGTACGCAACCTTACCTTGTATTTCTACAAGATACTGTTTCCACCACTTGAACCTGTGACCTCCAGGTCATATGGCAGCAACTTTACTAGTTACTTTACCCGAACCACGGCTTGAACCAACTATAGCAACAAGGGAAGAGTTATCAGTACCACCAGAAACTGGAAGCAAAAATCCAGATGCACCACTTACTCTTAGATAATCCCATATATGGTCCAAGTGCTATTTCCTCCACCGGAGAGGGTATCTAATCTGGAAACAGAAAGCAGTTCACTAAGCAAACTTAATTAAGCAACGGCGAATGCACCAGAGAGTACCACAAGGGGACGTAAGAACCATTATCACTTGACTAAATGGATGGCTAATAAACTTTTTCAGCAGAAAAGAATTCACTCGCCGCTACAAAATGCAAAATATGCTAAAGTTCCTATCATCACATAGTGATTTTTACCACATACCCAGTGTAAAGTCATTGCATTGTGTTATTTCTTCAATAAACAAACTCTACATATCAAGATTTGGCAATTGCTTAGCAGGCATAACAAAATTTAAAGGAAACTTTAAATTAATTGAGCTATGAACAAAGAGGAATCAGTAAGCAAAAGCATGAACAAGCATCACGCAAATCCTTAAGTTGAGTTGAATTAATACTTAAGCATAATCTGAACCAATTTGTTGGCATTAGTTTGATAGCCCACAAAATACTTAGATACCCCCTCACCAACTCGCTAATGAGGAAAAAGTTGAGGCTATTATATAGCAACATTTTCAGATAATGAGTTCAAAATCCAAGCATACAGCATCTTAGATCTATTTGAGCAAAAACCATTTCAACATCCTTCGGAGAAAATTTTGAACCTTGGGCTACCATATCCCCGTTTACAAAAACACAAGAAAATCCATCTGCCATAGGTAAATCAGCAATGAATACACACTAATAAAACTGGTACAAAAAGGTTACCAAAGTGAGTATATAAGCACTATCTTCAAATCACCTGAGCTAATAAATAAGCTAGATTACTGATATGGTAGACTATTGAGAGGACAGAAAGCAGACTTGATACCATATCAGAGACGACCATCATACATCTTGGTGATTACTGTACATGTAACTCCCCCTCAAGTATGACTTCCACTTGCATTCATAAACACTTCAATACCATTCAATGCAAGTTCAGTGTGAGAAGGTTGAAAATTCCTCACAAACTTCAGCTGCAACCTATGTTGCTCTGACTCTCCAAAAATGTCGCCGCACCTGTGTCGGATCTTCCGAAAATACACTATTGCTGAAGGATCTGACATGCACCCGTTGACAATTTTGAAGAGTCCGAGTAACATAGGCTGCAACAGTTCTGAATGCAACATTAGAACAAAGCTCAAAACCATAAAAATGATGGGCAAAGTCAATGAGCTGCAACTTATTATTATTACTACACATGCATAATTTGTTTGACTGCTAAGTTCGGCATTGTGTGTTCTAAGCAAGAGAAGTCTCCCATTCTATGCTGCCGCAAAGAGGAATTTAGGCTAGGAAAAGAATTATCATTTTTGTTTATCTTATTATAATTTTCTTTCTTAAGCAAGCTATTCCCCACTTGTGGGAGTACACTGGGTATGTTGTTGTTATTGCTCTTAAGCAAGCTATTGCAATCATGAATTTTATCCTTTCCCTTTTTTTTTTGTAAAAAAATAAGAAGTTTCATACAACAACTTGAAAGATGACATAATGTTGAGTAACTTCCTAAAAACGCTCAACTTATGTCGTTGTTAATATTTCAAGTCATATAAGTGTCTAACAGAGATTAAACTTAGTCAAGTAGCAGTTTCTTAGCCACCACGGAACCAACAAAGAAAGATGGACACCAAAATCAGTAGTATCTATGATACGGGGCTGAAATTTTGAGGATGTTGAAGCATTATCTCCTACCTAAGTGACCTCCGTACTCTAGCTGATGAAACAATTAAGTTTATAAACAGACTGATCACAAACTTTGAAATCAAAATCCACATATTCACCAATTTTTTGGATTAAGCCGATCAAAAGTTAATTGATCTTCTATATCATAGAACCTAAATTTCACAAACTAAATGGAAATCAATCTCATATCAAATCATGAAAGACTATATTTGAAAATGTCACTGAAGAAAAAAATATTTTATTCACAAACTCAAATGATTCTCCTTACAAGAAAATATGTGACAGAGCACCCCTATATATAATACTAGAAAACCAAATTAAACTAGGACTACAGAACCTATTTCAATATGAATTAGAAGAAACAAATCCCAACTATAGATGAATTAAATAAGTACCAAATCCTAAACGAATTTGGTTTCCGACTCCAACTTTGAATTATTATTCTAACATTCTCCCGTAATTCAAAGTTGTATACTCTTGCCTTTTCTTGTTGTATTGGAGCACTTCTCTCCAATCTTCAATTTTTTGTTTGTGTTGGAGAATTTGTCTCCTATCTTCAATCGTTGATGCACTTTGCCATCAACCTTCAATTGTTGAAGCATTTCACTTCAATCTTCAATTGTTGGAGCACTTCTCTCCAACTCCCGATATCTTTTTTTCTTGGTTATGTTGGAGCACTTATCTCCAACTTCCAATAGTTGAAGCACTTCTCATCAACACCCGATATTTTTTTCCTTGGTTGTGTTGGAGTACTTCTCTCCAACTTCCAATAGTTGAAGCACTTCTATTATTCAACATTTTTATAAATGAAATACAGAGAGAAAATTTCCACAAATTGTTCTGCACTTTAATTTCTAACAAATTATCATTCCTTTTGTACTAAAACACACCTCGATGTTGAGTTAGCCTAAGTGCGCCTGTTGCCGATTGGGAACAAATGTTTGGCCAACTCAGCATCAAGGTGTGTATTAATGCAAAGAAAGTGATAGTTTAGGTATATAATGAGAACAATAGCTTGTTGAGGTAAAACTCACAAAAAATGATAGTTTAAGTGTGTTTTTGACTATGACCTCAACTAACGCACCAAAATGTGTTTTACAAGCAATATTAGAATACAGTTTTGCTTCTTTGAACTTATAATTGTCTATAATAGTAGTCTAATTTGATAACCTAGTACGTAAATAACCTATTGTAATAGGTAAAAATATGCTATAGAGCACAAAAAGAAGAAAAAAGTTAACGCTGTTAATGCATAAAAAGTTAAATAAACCTGGTTGGTCTTTGCTTTCGGTGATTGATCAAAGAGTTCTCGTTTTACTCACTCATTTTTCTATCTTATAGTTGCTTTGTACCAATAGAGCAGCAAGTTTCACTAAACCCTCTTAACCTTTAACCTTTAGAGGAAAATGTAAGTACAAACTACAACATACCCAATGTAATTCCACAAGTGGAGTCCGGAGAAAATAGGTGTATGCGGGACCTTACCTTAACTTGAGAGGTAGAGAGACTGCTTTCGATTGACCCTCGGCCCTTGGAATAGACAAAAAAATATGAATATTATAGTATATTGTTAATCTAAAAGAAATGTAAAGGTAACAGTGTCATTGCTGAAGGTCTGATACTCTTGGACATCTGTTTAAACAACAGGCCGCGCAAAATGCAAATGAGAGGATTTTCATTTTCTGAGGTTAAATTGATATTGTATTTAAAAGAAAAAGTAATTCAACATAAAAAGACAAATTCTAGGATATGAAAACTGAATAGTACTTGGAAAGCATTCAAATTCAGCCAGTTTCTCCTAATCAGCTGCACTTCTGAATCATGAAGTTAAGATCAATTGAACGCCAGCCCTTGGATCACCTGAGCCTGCTGCCACCATCAGCCGTCACCTTTTTCCCATCATTCAATTTTGTAATAGCAACTCTATCACCAGCAAGCTGATTCACAAGTTTTTCATCTTTTGAAATTGATATGGTCATCTGACATTGTACAGATACTGGCTGGGCGCAGATCAAACCTATTGTCCTCGGGTGAATAACTCTACAACAACAACAACATATCCATTATAGTTTCACATAATGGGGTCTGGGGAAGGTAGAGTGTCCCAAAACTTACCCCTACCTTAGAGGTAGAGAGGCCGTTTCTGATTGACCCTCGACTCAAGCGAAACAGTCCAAAGCAATACAGAAGAGAAAAAACAGAAGCGAAAGCATCACAAAACATACTGAACAGTAACTACAACAAAATATATGATAGTCGAAGTACAAGAAACATCAGATAGTAACAAAATGGGAGGACCAGAAACATCAGATAGTAACAAAATGGAAGGACAAGAAACTACTGGAGCAATACTACGACTACTAGTATGGGCCGATAGCAAGACAACGTACTACTACCTACTAACCTCCTATACCTAATTCTTTTCCTCCACAACCTCCTATCTAAGGTCATGTCCTCGGTAAGCTGAAACTGTATCATGTCCTATCTAATGATCTCTCCCCAATTCTTCTTCAGCCTACCTCTACTTCTCCTGAAACCATCCATAGCCAACCTCTCACACCTCCGCATTGGGGCATCCATGCATCTCCTCTTCACATGCCCTAACCATCTCAGGTGAATAACTCTACAAGACGAAAAATGTTATGTGCTAGTAGAAAATATAGACAACTTCTAATTAATACTTTCTATTTTTAGTTTTACTTTGTGTGATATCAGTCTGAGAAAAGCTTATATGGAGCGATATAATCAGTGAATAAATATATATAAATCGGTGGCATCAATTGTTTGAAATTAAGGCGCTGATGATGATGATGATTCTTCCATGATGAAAGTATGAAACACACAGAACAAAAGCATTAAAATTTTAATCCTTTATACTGGCTCTGACTATTTGGATTTAAGAAACATTATACAGGAACAAATAGGTATCCGAGGTATAAGTATCCAATATGTGCATTGTAGGCTTTTTGGTTATTTTCTTTTATGTATTTTAAAAGAACCCTGTGAAGTGTGTGTACCAGATATAAATACTCCAGTGCAAGTGTAGAATCTATGCAACACAGAAGTGAAATACGAACCTCGGCTTGATATGAAGGCGTTAGCACTGTCATGAGTCATCTTGTGTATATTGATGGAATAGTACTTAAAGAAATATTTTACTTTGTCCGCCACCTCTGCACGCGTGAACTTTGTGCCCCATTTGTAACACATATTCTGCAATATGATTCTGTGATATGTCAAGGACTATGAAAATCTACGGATGAAATGATCCTACAGCAAGTCTGCTTCCATAATGGCTTACAGAATGAAGAGGACAAACCTTAAACATTGAGGTTGTACAAAATCCACTTCATCCAGTAACAAGTTATTTCATAAATATTTTAATGCAAAATGAGAACTCTCCAGAGTGAAGGATGAGAAAATACTAGAAACAGGAAACAATGATCATCCACAACACTAGAAAAAGCATTATAAACTGAAAATAGGCAGTACACTGAATCAAATACCTGACTGTAATTTGAATGTATAGGTTCCCAGAGGCGAATCTAAGATTTGTAAAATACGGGTGCACCACTAAAATAAGAAGGAAAAAATGTATTAAGTGGGAATTGATGCTCTGTTTGAACAGTATTAGGTGGCCCAAAAATCCTACTACTGTTTCAACTTACTTGCAGCTGGCTTGAACTCTATTAAGTGGGCCAGCCGCAAATAAGTTCAAACAGTAGTAGGTGGCCAAAAAATCCTCTGTTGAATGGATTCAACAAAAAATTCTTCTACCTTTGTTAAGTAACCACATAATCCTTCATCCATCCACATTGGAGCTACCCAAAACTAGATAAAAACCAGGTCTGTTATGGATCCACTGTAGCAAAGATGGTAACGTGAACGCTAAGACCATTTGGACGTGAGCTTGAATGTTCTGCAACCCAATGTTTTCAATAGTTGATTCCCCATCTACCTGCGAAGAAAGAATCAGGTCAATATTGCACTGTGAAACAATAACCTGGTCTTTATTTCGAAAATGGTTCCTTTTAGTCCAATCAACTATTAGTTAGCCAAAAAACGTGAGGGTAAAGGTTTCAGTTCCCACATAAAGCCAATACATAACAGCAAATAATTAGATAAGGGCAAAATATATTGCACACTATTACCTTGTAGCGTAAACTGTCCGATGAGTGTTTGAAACTGAACAATTAGTGAAGAGACCACTTGTAACACCCCGAAAACTTCGACTAGGATTTGATCTATTCTTTGTACGAGTAAAGGCCCTAAACCCAATCTTTTCAATTAAATATAAGTGTTAGGATCAATTTCCTAGTGTAATGAGTTCTTTTGATGTAAATTATGGTCATAAGAAACATTTAGCGCAAAGTTGAGTTGAGAGCATTTCGATCAATCGAGTTTTAGTATGTGATTTTACTTGGGTCAACTTCAAACGAGCATAACTCTTGAAATATGCAGAATTTTGTGACCTAAGACCTACCAAATGAAATATCTTTGAGTCTTCTTTCCAACGCCACCAACCGTTCATCCATCCGAGTCCCGAGTAAAAAGTTATGATCATTTTACTAACATGACGCAGTGCAGTGAACTGGGCCGCGTTTTGGCCGACGGAAATTTATTAAAAAAGGTCGTTTTTGTCCTTTCCACATCCCATAACCCTAATCAAGCCTATCACCTTCCCCTAAAAGGCCAAATTCAATCAGATTTCATAAGTCACGATAAATTCTTCTCCTCTCTTATTCTCTCAAGCTTTCAACCTTCAAGTTGCAAGGAAAATCAGGCTAGGGTTCCAAATCATAAGGATTCTTCCCCATCGTTAATCTTCGAGGTACGTAAGAGCAATATCTTTCGTGGGGAACCCTGTTCATCCCCATAATTGAGTCATAGTTCCAAGATTAAGTCATGATTTCAAGTTAGGATTTTAAGATTTGAATATTCTAAGCATTGTTCTTGATTCCTTGATGACAATTCTTGGATGTTCTATGATTTCTAGTAAGAGTTCTACAAGTTTGGAGTCTTTCCCATTACATGTCTATTGAGTTTTCAAGCAAAGTTTGTGAATTTTCTTTAAGTTATTTAGAGTCTATTTCATGATTTACTATTTAATAATTCATGATTTCATTTTCAGTTGATATTAAAGTTTATAAGTTATATTCCTGAAAAGTTTACAGAGAATCTCTATGTTATTATCATGTCTTGAAAAGAGAAAAGCTTATCGCATCTTGAAACGCTAAAGTTTAAGAAAAGTTATGAAGATTTAGAGTCAAGGCTCACAGAGAATGATATATTCACGATACGATATTTTAGAATCAAGCATAAATTTTTGAAAGTGTTTTAAAGACTTATGATACGAGCAAATAGTATATTTTTGGGAGGATTATTTAGCACCGAGACGGGTATGAGTCCGAGGTCACATACTCCAAAACTACGTTGCCACCGTAGGATAGGATCGCCTGCAGATAGGGTGACTCTTCTATTATTTATAGCCTTCGGGCTCAGCTTTGGGATCCCCATATTATGTTTCGTCTTATACCCCAGCAAGGTATAGGATGGCTCTGCCAACGTGGGCAAGACGTTGGGTTCTGGCAACGTGGATAAGACGTTGTACTCCATGTTGCTCACATGGTTTATGTCGGTTAAGAGAAACTCCCCAAAAGAAAACTTACTTATTTTGAGAGAATATATGATTGGCCGAGGCCACTAGTTTAAAGAAAGTTTTCTGAAGTATTGTTTTCAAGTTTTGTCCAGACTTCAGTCATTTATTCTTTAGTCTCAGTTTTAGTTGATGAATTATATTAAAGTTGTTTTATCACAATATTATAATTATTATTGTCGGGCTTATATTTTACGAAGTTTACTATTTAAGTTTTTACATGCTTTTAATGTTTTTAAATAACTTATTCAATTTCACTACTTCAGTCCCGACAGATTTGCAAGAAAAGGTCAGTAAGTCTTTGGTCCCATATCTCCTTATCATGTCATATGTTATGATTTAATTCAAAAGTTTATTCAGTTCAGTTTTCATTCCGCTATTATGTACCAATACATTCAAAGTATTGACGCTCTTTTTGCACTGCATCATTGGACGATGTAGTGCTCAGTTTTCAGATATGCAAGTTCGTGTTCAAACTTTTCAATAGGCTATGACATCAGCTTGAGGGAGTTCTCATTCTTTCGAGGACTTAACAGTGTCTCAGTCACTAGTTTCTTTTGTTACATAAGGTTTTATTGTACTCATGATGTAGTAGAGGCTTCATAGACATAGTCAAGTCAAGTCAGTTGTATTAGTTTATAATTTTTTTTTTTAATGTTTCAGTCAATGAAAGTTTAAGTTAATTTATTTTTTTGTTTACAAAAGTTAGCCCATGTTTCCAGCTTCCGCATTTTTATAAAAAGTTTAGCTTTATTAATTGCATGCCAGGCCAAGTGGTTCTCTCGGGCCATTCGTGGTTCGGGTGCCGGTTATGTCTAGGGTATAGGCTCGGGGCGTGACACCACTCCGTCGATGCTAACATTAAAGATGCTAGGATCTATCTCAGCATTTTTTTTTGTACAAAGTATTTCACATTTACGATGAAATTTATGAAAATTGACCATCAATTGAGTCATAGGTATCTAATAAATTCAAACCTAATGATTTTCCACAAAGTGGTGATAAACCTTTGCCCGATTTTGTGTCTTCTGAACTGTCACACACATGAACAGCACTAGTTTGGCTCAATTATCAATTCAAATAAATCTTTTTCAAACATAGAGTTCTGAAAATAACACTGTGGTGGTATTCTCCAGAAGAGAGAAGAAGCCCGACTTCTCCGCTGTAGGTGACATCTATGAATCAATAGAAAAGGCATGAAATCTTATATTAGATCATCTGCTTACTGTTGGAAATGATCATTCTCTCTCTAATTTCATCCGCCGGGAAAAGTAAAAACATGCAAAATTCTAAACCCTTAAACTTCAGATCAAAGGTGTCATTAGACTCTATGAGAATATTCACTTCTTGGACTGCTAATAAGTCCCTTTATATTAGAGGATGAATGTCATTTAAGAACGAAATCTAAGTAGCGTTGACTCCTAGAATTCATGAGGTTGGTTGTTTGGTTTTGCAGGCAGTAGCACAACAGTGAGTTTAGCCGAGATTTCATGACGACCAAATTGACAATTTCTCATCTTTGCAACATGTATTTAGATTACTAAAAGGGCTCTCAGTTCTGGACAAGAAATATGCCGCCCAAGGCCAGGCAAGAAAAAAGCCATTTGCAAATTGAAAATGAGCAAAGCAACTACAAAGGAGTAAATTATGACTACAGTTCGATCGGAGAAAATAATGGCATTTTGCTGACTTTCTTACCTATTTTCAGATCCCATAAAAACATTATAAACAATGTGTTGAGCCGAGAGTCTATCGGAAACAGCCTCTATACCTCTGAGGTACGGATATGGTCTGCATACACTCTACCCTCCCCAGAACCCACTTTGTGGGATTACACTGGGTATGTTGTTGTTATTGTAAACAGTGTATTCAGCAAATCCTTTGCTATCCATCGGAAACTGACCATCAGTGTAATGGCCAATTCAAAAGCCATCTGCTTTTACCTATTCATCACCATTTGCAATTTCTGCATTGACATCACTGGTGAGTAAACTATAGAGAAAACAAAGCTCAGTGAATAATCTGCTTATCTTCAGACACGCTGGCCATGCTATTTACTTTTACCTTTAGCAACAAGGTAGACTATTCTACCAGATCAATGCAATTTATCAGTCAGTATCACATAAATGAAGACACGGTACATGTATTACAGAACATGCACAAATAGTGAATACCATACTAATAAAAATGCTTGCAAGCTCTAGAACACTTTAGATGGAAAATAGCTGATGAGTAGCGGAAACTTGACCTACTAATGTGACAAATCAAGGATCCCCCTAAATTTGGCCATGCTGTAACATTTTCAGTTCATTCTTTAGTAACTAGTACATTTCAACAAAGCAGACCTCCACACTTATCATGTTTTCTACCAAATACAAAGCGAGTTAATAATTTGAGTAATGAAACAGCACCAGTAATTATCTATCATTTTTTCACTGAAAGATGCTGCTGTTCATGTAGGAAACTACCAAAGGTTCAGGCGCCTACAATGATAGGGGAACATAATCACCGCATTTTCATTCTTCACTCAGCAACTATGACGAAACCTATTTACATGAAAGCAAAGTGATTGTCTACCTTATTGCTAAATGTAAAAGTAAATAGCATGGCCAGCGTGGATGGCTAATAAATGTTAGAAGGGAAGGGACTCCAATACAATAGGTTATTTACTTACTAGGTTATCAAATTAGACTACTAGTATAGACAATTATAAGTTCAAAGAAGAAAAATTGTATTCTAATATTGCTTGTAAAAACATTTTAGTGCGTTAGTCACTTAGTTGAGCTCATGCTCAAAACTTAAAGGGATCATTTTTTGTAAGTTTCACTTCAACAATCTATTTTTCTTCTTGCATACCTAAACTATCACTTCTTTTGTATTAAAACACACTTGGATGCCGAGTTGGCCAAATATTTGTTACCAATTGGCAACAGGCGCGTGTAGGCTAACTCAACATCGAGGTGTGTTTTAATACAAAAGGAATGATAATTTGTTAGAAATTAAAGTGTAGAACAATTTGTGGAAATTTTCTCTCTGTATTTCATTGATAAAACTATACATGTATCATATCATATCATGTTATACTCATATTATACTAAAAGTGGGAAGATGCTAAGTCTAAAGTTGGATTACGAAAGTGCCTTCACTAACTTTTTATATTGAAATGTCTTTCAATAACTTTTAAAATAAAATCAATAATGACAGCAAAATTATTTTGTACAAAAAAGTAAAAAAGAAAATTAAACTTGAAAAGAAAACCTTATGATAAATGATAATTTCTGCTTGAATCATATTAATAGAGGTGATTGTTTCACCTACCAACAACTATTACAATTTGAGTAGTTATGCACAATTGTGAACTCTTCACATTTCAACTTCTTGATCCGTTCTTTGAGCTTCCATTAGTAATGACAATTATATGTAACTTTTACACTTTATTATTGCACTCTATAAAGGTGCACAACCAAAAATAATGTTTCATATCATGTCAGAATTAAACAGACTCACCATTTTCATACACTCATGTCTATGAAATACACTCATGGCCTTTCAATGTCGCTTTATTTTATTCTTTAGATGGCCTTCTTATTTAGATCCTTTAGTTACTAATGAATCTTATCTTCTTATTTCTTGATTATTGATTTTTCGTTTCCTTAACAGTAAAAGAAAACATTACTTTCTTTGTTTATCTTTGAGGTCAAGCATGCAGAAGTTGCATAATTTCTATATTGCCTATTCCTTGTGATGTTCACATGTAATTTTTTGTATTTTCTCTCTATTAGACCTCTTTAATTTAATTTTCTATGAAGTTCTAATTAACATAAATCAATATTTTTATTTAGGTTCAAATTAGCCGTTTGTAACTTTATTGGAAGTTTCCTAACTACTAATCAAAATTCAAAAATCTACGATTGGTTTTTAAAAAGAATTAACTTTAAACAATAAAATGTGTCCCTTTTCGCACATTTAATTTATTTGTAATTGTTTCATTTTATTACTCATTACATGTTTTCATAGAATTTTTTGCATTCTAACAGATCTATAAAAATTTACATGGGATACACGTGCAATGCACGTGTCCAGAAACTAGTTTATATAAAATAAAGAAAAATCTATATCATTCCTATTAGTACACTTGTACTCTTCCTATTGGCTATGCTATAACCGACCTCAACAAACTTAAAAAGAAAAAATAAAAGAAATAATTAAAATAGTTGTCCTATACGCGTGACATTTCGAGGCTACCAGAATCATTTCCATCATAGATCAAAATTTAGGGCTGAGATTGAGAGTTGGTGAAACATGATGAACAACTGTGATCATTGGAAACTAAAGAGATAAAAGACTTCGATATTGTTGAAGGATTTGATTTTTGTCTGAGAACTCGGTCTTTCACCATTATTGTCTTCTTCATTTCTTCATCAGTAGAGTGAGAAGACATATTCCCAACATAGTTGAGGTATGAAACTTAAAAAAAGTTATAATTTAAGTAAGTAAATAAATCAGTTGCTCGTTAAGTGTATTTTTTTACGATTAATTCATGTTAGTTAGATTGATCAAACTAGCATTTCCTTTTTGGAAAAAAGAATCTTGGTTATTTGAGTTGCAACATCTTATCTTCTCATTTCTTGATTATTGATTTTTTTGTTCCCTTATCAGTAAAAGAAAACATTACTTTCTTTGTTTATCTTTGGGGTCAAGCATGCAGAACTCTCATAATTTCTACATTGTCTTTTCCTTGTGATGGTCACATGTAATTTTTTGTATTTTCTCTCTATTAGACTTCTTTGATTTAATTTTTCACGAAGTTCTAATTGCCGTAAGTCTATATTTTTTATTTAGGCTCAAATTAGCCGTTTGTGACTTTATTGAAAGTTTCCTAACTACTAATTAAAATTAAAAAAATTGCGATTGATTTTTAAAAGGAATTAACTTTAAACAATAAAATGCGTTCCTTTTTGCACTTTTAATTTATTTGTAATTGTTTCATTTTATTACTTTTTAGATGTTTTCATAAAAAAAATTCCGTTCTAACGGATTTATAGAAATTTACATGGGATAAACGTGCAACAGAAACTAGTTTATATAAAATAAAGAATAATCTATATTATTCCTATTCGTACACTTGTACTCTTCCTATTGGCTATGCTATAACCGACGTCAACAAACTTAAAAAGAAAAGATAAAAGAAATAATTAAAATAGTTGTCCTATACGCATGACATTTGAAGGCTACCAGAATCATTTTCATCATGGATCAAAATTGACGGTTGAGATTGAGAGTTTGAAAGAATTAAGAAGAAAGCTTTAAAAATTTTCTGTGTAATTTTATTGATGATCAATCTAACTTTTATACAAGTATTGATACAATAAAAATGTAAAAGAAAAATTCAAAGAATTATCTCAGGTGTACACTTGTACTGAACCTATACATTATTCTATAACTGTGTAACTAATTTTATTCCTTCTATGTTGGAGAGTGTGCTTCTCACGTGTCTCTAACAGACTTGTGCCCATTATCATCAAACGGCTTAAAACACATCCATCTGGAAATCTCTTGAACGACTTGATTTCCTCCATGTGGCTGAGTTGTAGAACTTAAAGGCTTACCTAGGATAGATCGATTACTTTCCCTTTTGTCTGAAAACCCTAGAATCTTCTTCTTCATTTCGTCTTTCTTTCTATACAATAAAATGCGTCCCTTTTCGCACTTTTAATTTATTTGTAATTGTTTCATTTTATTACTTATTACATGTTTTCACAAAAACTTTTTCGTTCTAACGGATCTATAAAAATTTACATGGGATAAACGTGCAACGCACGTGTCCAGAAACTAGTTTATATAAAATAAAGAATAATCTATATTATTCCTATTCGTATACTTGTACTCTTTCTATTGGCTATGCTATAACCGACCTCAACAAACTTAAAAGGAAAAGATAAAAGAAATAATTAAAATTGTTGTCCTATACGCGTGACATTTATAGGCTACCAGAATCATTTTCATCATAGATCAAAATCGATGGTTGAGATTGAGAGTTTGAAAGAATTAAGAAGAATGCTTTGAAAATTTTTTGTGTAATTTTATTGATGATCAATCTAACCTTCATACAAGCATTTGTACAGTAAAAATGTAAAAAAAAATAAAAAAAAATACAAAGAATTATCTCAGTTGTTCACTTGTACTGATCCTATACATTATTCTATAACTGTGTAACTAATTTTATTCCTACTATGCTCCCATTATCATCAAACGGCTTAAAACACATCCATCTGGAAATCTCTTGAATGGCTTGATTTCCTTCACGTGGCTGAGCTGTAGAACTTATAGGTTTACCTAGGATAAATTGATTACTTTCCCTTTTGTCTGAAAACCCTAGAATTTTCTTCTTCATTTCCTCTTTCTTTTGCTGAATTAGATCGATTATTGTCTTCAATAGAGTTGGTGAAACATGATGAACGACTGTGATCATTAAAAACTAAAGAGATAAAAGACTTTGATATTGTCGAAGGATATGATTTTATCTGAGAACTCAATCTTTCACCATTATTCATCAGTAGAGTAAGGAGTCATATTCCCAACATAATTGAGGTATGAAACTCGCAAAAAATGATAGTTTAAGTAAGTAAATAAATCAGTTGCTCGTTAAGTGTTTTTTTTACGATTAATTCATGTTAGTCAGATTCAAACAAGCATTTCCTTTTTGGAAAAAAGAAACTTGGTTATTTGAGTTGCAACACCTTATCTTCTCATTTCTTGATTTTTGATTTTTCGTTCCCTTATCAGTAAAAGAAAACATTACTTTCTTTGTTTATTTTTGGGGTCAAGCATGCAGAAGTCTCATAATTTCTATATTGCCTTCTCCTTGTGATGGTCACATGTAATTTTTTGTATTTTCTCTCTATTAGACTTCTTTAATTTATTTTTTCATGAAGTTCTAATTGTCGTAAGTCTATGTTTTTTATTTAGGCTCAAATTAGCCGTTTGTAACTTTATTGAAGGTTTCCTAACTACTAATCAAAATTTAAAAATTTGTGATTGGTTTTTAAAATGAATTAACTTTAAACAACAAAATGTGTTCCTTTTCACACTTTTAATTTATTTGTAATTGTTTCATTTTATTACTTATTAGATGTTTTCATAAAAAAAAATTCCGTTCTAGCGGATCTATAAAAAATTACATGGGATACACGTGCAACGCACGTGTCCAGAAACTAGTTTATATAAAATAAAGAATAATCTATATTATTCTTATTCGTACACTTGTACTCTTCCTATTGGCTATGCTATAACCGATCTTGACAAACTTAAAAAGAAAAGATAAAAGAAATAATTAAAATAGTTGTCCTATACGCGTGACATTTGGAGGCTACCAGAATCATTTCCATCATAGATCAAAATTGACGGTTGAGATTGAGAGTTTAAAAGAATTAAGAAGAAAGCTTTGGGAATTTTTTGTGTAATTTTATTGATGATCAATCTAACCTTTATACAAGTATTTGTATAATAAAAATGTAAAGGAAAAATACAAAGAATTATCTCAGTTATACACTTGTACTGATCCTATACATTATTCTATAATTGAGTAACTAATTTTATTCCTTCTATGTTGGAGAGTGTGCTTCTCACGTGTCTCTACAGACTTGTGCCCATTATCAACAAACGACTAAAAATGCTTTCATCTGAAAATCTCTTGAACGGCTTGATTTGCTCCACGTGGCTGAGTTGTAGAACTTATAGGCTTACCTAGGATAGATTGATTACTTTCCCTTTGTCTGAAAACCCTAGAATCTTCTTCTTCACTTCCTCTTTCTTTATATAGCTACTTGATAGTGTAACTTTTGCTGAATTAGATCGATTATTGTCTTCAACATAGTTGGTGAAACTTGATGAACGACTGTGATCATTGGAAACTAAAGAGATAAAAGACTTCGATATTGTCGAAGGATCTGATTTTTGTCTAGGAACTCGATCTTTCACCATTATCGTCTTCTTCATTTCTTCATCAATAGAGTGAGGAGTCATATTCTCAACATAATAGAGCTATGAAACTAGCAAAAATTGATAGTTTAAGTAATTAAAATAAATCAGTTGCTCATTAAGTGTATTTTTTATGATTAATTCATGTTAGTTAGGTTCAAACTAGCATTTTCTTTTTGGAAAAAAAGAATCTTGGTTATTTGAGTTGCAACACCTTATCTTCTCATTTCTTGATTTTTGATTTTTCATTCCCTTATCAGTAAAAGAAAACATTACTTTATTTGTTTATCTTTGGGGCCAAGCATGCAGAAGTCTCATAATTTCTATATTGCCTTCTCCTTGTGATGATCACATATAATTTTTTGTGTTTTTTCTCTATTAGACTTTTTTAATTTAATTTTCTATGAAATTCTAACTGTCGTAAGTCCATATTTTTATGTAGCCTCAAATTAGTCGTCTGTAACTTTATTGGAAGTTTCCTAACTACTAATCAAAATTCAAAAATTTACGATTGATTTTTAAAAAGAATCAACTTTAAACAATAAAATGGTCCCTTTTCGCACTTTTAATTTATTTGTAATTGTTTCATTTTATTACTCATTACACGTTTTCATAGAATTTTTTTCCGTTCTAGCGGATCTATAAAAAATTACATGGGATACACGTGCAATGCACGTGTCCAGAAACTAGTTTATATAAAATAAATAATAATCTATATCATTCCTATTAGTACACTTGTACTCTTCCTATTGGCTATGCTATAACCGACCTCAACAAACTTAAAAAGAAAAAATAAAAGAAATAATTAAAATAGTTGTCCTATACAAGTGACATTGGAGGCTGCCAAAATCATTTCCATCATAGATGAAAATTGAGGGCTGAGATTGAGAGTTGGTGAAACTTGATGAACGACTGTAATCATTGAAAACTAAAGAGATAAAAGACTTCGATATTGTCGAAGGATCTGATTTTTGTCTGAGAAGTCGGTCTTTCACCACTATCATCTTCTTCATTTCTTCATCAATAGAGTGAGGAATCACATTCTCAACATAATTGAGGTATGAAACTAGCAAAAAACGATAGTTTAAGTAAGTAAATAAATCAGTTGCTCATTAAGTGTATTTTTTGCGATTAATTCATATTAGTTAGATTCAAACTAGCATTTCCTTTTTGGAAAAAAAGAAGGGCAAACATCATAAATATAGGAGGTTTTGTCCATAATTACAATATATATCGAAATAATTCCCTTAGATACACAAGACAACAGTCGGGTGTATCTCAGATATACATGATAAATTGCGTGTATCGACCAGCCATCAACCCTCCTTCCCCATTTTTCCAGTGAATCCAAACCACTACTCCACCTCTTTTCTCTACCTCTCTGTCGTCCAAGCACCCTGGTCGGAACTGAATCTCCACCACCCAACATCGCCTCATTTTTCCCCTTCCCCATTATTGTCACGACGCTGAAAAATCAATCACCACCCTCATCGGCTCCAAATAAGTCACCATCATTTTCAAATCTGAACAGATCTGAGAAGAACAGGGGTGAGAATGAGGTGAGGCGGCGTTAGGGTTGGGTGGTGCTTCGGTGGGTACGGTGGTGTAGTGGAGGTCGGTTGTGGTTGCAGGAAACTACGAATTTGGTCTCACCAGAAAAGGAGAAGAGGGACAGTGGTTGCTGTTGGTTTCGAGTATCTTTATGATTTTTGGAAGTGTATCTACTCACAAATACACGTAGATATATAGATATTTTAAGTTCTAGATACAAAATCTCAGATAAAAAGTCTAGATACACAGTTTCAGATACACGCGAGCTAGTGTTTCTGAGATACACAGGCCTAAGATACACGCGACCTCGGTATGTTTTGTAATTTAATTTAAAGTTAAGGGAGCTTTTATAAATAGCCCTTTATGTTTGACTATTTTTTTGATTATCCAAAAAAGAATCTTGGTTATTGAGTTGCAACTTTATTTTTTTATCAAATAAACAAACATATTAAACATTTCTTTTTCCTTTTTTGGGTGAATTGGGGGCAAACATTTTATAAAGAAACAAATCTTTTAAGCCCATTGCCGCTCAAGATCCTTTTTTCCCTCCAAAATTTTCTCATGTACTGACAGTAACAGTGACATTACCGTACTTCAATTTGTTTCTCAGGGGTATTTGAGTAATTTAACAAAGCAAAACAATTTCCTCCTGTTTCTTATAAAACCACCTTCGCGAATTTTCGTTCTTCACATTTTGGCCTGGAAAACCTTAAACGACAATAACACTTTGCGAACAGTTCAAGGAAACAGCAATGGATGCCAACGAGGTAACAATTTTGTTTCTTTCTTCATGTTCTCATTTTTAGGATAACATTGTTTTTAGTCTTTTATTAGTACTTTGATTATCGTATTATTTTTTGCGGTATCTTTTGTTCATTTTCATGCTCTATATAGTATTCGCAATGCCTTTTTCACTTTATTTCTTTTTATGGACTGCTTTGTTTTACTCTCTACCTTCCAACAGAAGCGGCGGAGCTAGAATTTTCACCAACGATTATAAATATGAAAAATTTAACATAGAAGAAGTCGAAGTGGTTCACTATTTATTATATATGTAAAAAGTAATTTTAATCATGTATAAATAATGTAGTTTTCTATAAAAAGGGGTTCGCCTTTGGTCCTAACGAGCTCTGCTTCCAAGGTAGGGTTAAGGTCAGTGGCGAAGTCACAAATTTCGTTGAGGTATTCAAGAGATAAGAAGTAATTTTTAACCTATATATGTCATACAATTTCTATATACATAGAATAATTTTTAGACAAAGGGTGTTCAACAGACCACCCTTCATTGCATGTGGCTACGCCATTGGTTAAGGTTTGTGTACACTCTACCCTTCCTAGACCCCACTTATGAGATTACAGTGAATATGTTGTTGTTGTTGTTATTGTATTGGAATGAAACAGAAAGAGTTTGGGATTAAGGAGTGCTAGTAGTGATATATTTTGTATTAATTTGGTGTGTGTTTATCTTTTTTTTTTTTTTTTTTTTTTTGGTTGTAGAGATTAAAAGCTTTGGAAAAGGAGTATGCGGATGAAGTCTTGAACACAAAGAAGGAGGCAGCAGTGAGGATTATGGTGTCGGAGCAGAAAGCTCAATGTTTGGAGGAGGAGCTTCAAGTGGTGAAAGAAAAGGGGCTATTGACGTTGATGAAGCTGAAAGAGATGATGGATTCTAAGGTGAACTCTATTCAACACTATATTTCTTGTTACTAGTGTTTTATCTTTTAGATTAGATTGTATTTATCTTCTAAAATTAGATGATTATCATAGGAAGATATTATACATTTATACTTTAGTTTAGGTAAGACTCTTTAGTAATTTGATTTAAACAAAACTCCTTAATTAAGGAGTACTGTTGGGAAGGTGGTTACTGCAGAATTGTTTTTTAACTCATCATGGCATTCATTAATACACTTTAGTACACATCCCACTCAGAATTCATTGTCAAAATCCTTAGTGCTCTTAGCCTTGAGTTTTGTTAGATTTTTGTTGCCATTCGAGCCTGTGAACAACTATTATGTTAAGAACTATATAAAGAGGCTACTAGATCATGAACTCTTCCTCCACCATGAAGAGGCCAAGAAAATCCATAGTCCAATCACGAAGGCATTAGTCACTCGCAACTAATTGAACAACTCTTACAATATCAACAATCATAGCCAAAACCACAACATCAATCCTCATCCTTGGTGTCCGAATATAGGCTCAAACCCTCCACCTCATGGTAGCCACCAATAACACTAACACCAGCGGTGTTCTTTGGTTGCCAGCTACACGACAACCAATGCCACTCATCATATCACAGCGAAGTCGCACAACTTACAACCATATTGCTATAATGAGTATGTCTCTATGGATGATGGTAACAAAATTTTCTCATCTCATACTGGTTTCACTCAGTCTCAGTTACAAGCATCAAATAATGTTTTTAAGCTAATTAACACTATGTGCTCCTACTATGAATCATAATCTTATCTTTATTATAAAATAATGTTAGAATAATTTAACCTATGTGAATTTTTTCCATTCCATTTTGTTGCGAAGGACCTGAAAACGCAGACGTCGTTGGGATACAGCCAAAAGATATGGACTGTGTGAGTGTTTCGTTTTACCTCCATAAGTTCACATGTCCACCACTGCAACTTCCATTTTCACTTGGCATCAAATACTCGGTCATCCTTATTTTAGAGTTCTTAAATGCGTCTTGAATAAATTCTTGCCACCATTCTCTGACCAAGACAAATTTATCTTTGGCTGAAAACATATCTGGCCTCTTAAACTTGTCTATTTTTTAAATTTAGACACCTGAACTAAGGATTGTACCTATTAAATTTGATCTTGATATCTAGCATTGATCTTCTTAAGTTTTCTTAGAGATTGAGGTTGAGT
This sequence comes from Capsicum rhomboideum, assembly GCA_031232105.1. Lineage (NCBI taxonomy): Eukaryota > Viridiplantae > Streptophyta > Magnoliopsida > Solanales > Solanaceae > Capsicum > Capsicum rhomboideum. The sequence continues at coordinate 8,788,170 of CP124713.1, read as the reverse complement.
CATCATCTCCGATGCACCACCTTTCAAAGCACCATCAAATTCGATTGACAAATTCCATTACTCTCAGTTCTCTTTTGGTGAGTTCCAATCAAATTTGCATCGGAGGTCATTGATGGTTGTAGGGCAGATAGAGGAGGAGAAGATCGGGGATGTGAGGAAGACGAAGGAAGGGAGATAAAAAAAAAGGTATTTGAACCTCACTCACCAAGTATTTTAGCTTGATATAAAAAAATGTGTTCAATTGACACAGTTTGACTAGAGCTTAGGTGTTCAATAGGTACAATCCTTAGTTCAAGTGTCTAAATGAAAATATCGAACTAGTTTAAGGGGACGCATAAGGATTCAACCTTTATCTTTTGTAGTTCTTGTTTGTCTTCTAAAGCACATTGTGAGAAATATAGGAGAAAAATACTATTGAATTGTGTATCTATGTTATTACACTGAGACCCTATTTATAGACACTACATTACAATCCTTTTCCAACTAGGACACTACATTACAATCTTTTTTCAAGTAGGATTGTATATATTATTCATGATCCAATTCCAATTCTAACACTTCCCCTCAAGTTGGTGCATACAGGTCATTTGTACTGAGCTTGTTAATATACAATTAATACGAGGACCAGTGAGGGACTTGGTGAAGATAGCTACAAGAAAACTGGTAAGGATTGCTCGGGAGTCGGGACATCCAGGCGACCTCAGTTGAAAAGGAACAACTGAAAAAGTGGTCGAAAAAGTAGTAACGTATCTGGAAAGTCGATCTGTAGTTGGAAAATTGCCGGAAATTGGTGTAAAATATATGGATTGTCTCAAAATCAAGAGACAGGTAGATCTTGAACAAGAAAATTGTCGAAAAACTGGCCGAAAAAGGCTCACGCTCTGGCATGTGGTCAGATCTCGTCGGAGGTGACGATCTCCTGGGCAACGCGTGGAGGTGCGTGGGAGGTCGATTCACAACGCTGGTTGGGGTTTGGTTGCAGGGAGACACTGGATCTCTTGGTGGTGATGGTTTTGGCACAACACCGATGAAAAGTGAAACTACTTAAATAAGATCTGAGGAGTCACCGAAAAGTCGCACTGAACCATGCAAATCAATTCTGAGGAGTCAACAGAAAGACGCACGGTGCTACGCAACTCGGATATGAGAAAGTAGTCCGGAAAGACGCACGGTGCTACGAATCATATATGAGAAAGTAGTCACTGGAAGATGCACGGTGCTAAACAAATCAGATCTGATAAGGCACCGGAAAGAAGCATGCGGCCCAACTTTTGCTAACATAATCATTGGCAAGAGGGGCGACTATATGAGTTATAACCACCCGCCGGCAGTGGAAGCTTTTTTGATTCTCTACCAAAATCGTAGAGGCTCTGATACCATGTGAGAAATATAGGAGAAAAGTATTATTGAATTGTGTATCTACATTATTACACTGAGACCCTATTTATAGATACTACATTACAATCCTTTTCCAAGTAGGATTCTATATACTATTCTTGTTCCTACTCCTATTCTAACACACATCAACATTCGTCTCACAGATTGACTCTGACAAGTTCTAAATTGGTTCAAATTATTTTTAATGATTTGTGGGGGTGCTTCTTCAATTTTACCGCTTGATAAAAAAATTGTATTATGTAATCTTTGTTGATCAACACATGAGAGTAGACTATACACACTAAAACCTAAAGATTAGGTCAAAGGCCGAGAAAAATCCGAGATGAACACTTGAGGTAGATTTGGGTTCATGTTTATTTTTGTAATATAGTTTTAAGTCAGGGTTAACATAAGCATCCAAAAGTTCTTTGAGAGGCATATTCTTCTCACTTCTGTCGTGCCAAATAATTTTTGAAACGGGGAGTAACTATTTAAAAGTGATGTGAGTAGACATTTATTAGATAAACAACATGGTGACATATGAAGGACCCAAAACAGTGTCGGAAGATACTCATGCAAAAATGTTCTTGCAGTTTCAATAATGTGATGATGCTAAGGCATATATGATAGAGTAAAAAGATGCTTGATATTGTGATGGGAGATATATGAGTCAAGACTTTTATACTCTCATTCACCATCTCGAAGTGTTTTTCTACTTAAGGATGAGTTTTTTGAAAAAGCTCTTTGACTTCATTTTTACCTTTTTAGCGTGTAGAGCCACACAAATGCAATAATACAAATCTTTTATCAAGAGATTGAACAAGAGAGAGCTGTCACAAATCAGTAAAAATAATTTAAGTGGTTTAGAGCTTTTCAGAGTCAATTTATAAAATGGATGTTGATGAGCTTTCATGTAAGCTTGTGGAGGTGTAACGGGCCACTCATGCAGTCCACTTTTTTTCTGGCCGCATGCCAACGGTGTCTGCATTATCAGATTCTTCACAACAAAATGAAAAGGAAAACATTCATCAGATGTTAGATTTTCTTGACATAGTTTGGAAATCGAGATAAAAAACATAATTTGATGCTTGTAACTGAGTAGAACCAATATGTGATGTGGATTTGTTAGCATTGCGCACATAGACATCGTTGTTGCCATAATATGGTTGTAAATTGTGCGGCTCCGCTGTGGTATGATGAGTAGCACCGGAGTCAATTATCCAAGGATTGGCAGTGGTATTGAAGCCAGAGATATAATTGGCTTTGGCCTCAAAGTGATAGTGAGATTTGGGTCGCCAAGGTCGGTAGACACTTGTAACATGTCCAATCTTGTTGCATAGAGTAACAGCAATATTGTTATTCAAGGACTGAAATAGTGGATTTATCAAAAAATAATAAGATAAACTGCGAGCTTTTTTTATATCTATTTTTGATAATTGAAAAGGAGAGATAAGCACCAGCTTTTGCCATTCTGATTTTACAAAGCTTCTTTGATTATCAGTTAAAAAGAAACTTTGATTCTCGATTCCCCTCTGACCAATTATTTAGTCGATGTAACCAACATTAACTTTTCTCATTTCTTTTCTCCTTTCTTTATATATCATTCATCTAGAAGACCAGTCTCCACCATTTATATTTTGTCCATATCTTATTGATCTATCCTTATTGACAGATTATTGAAGCAGAATTGACATCGTTGAGTCAACAGAGGAAGATTGAAGAACTTGAGGCTCAACTTGAGGAAGCAGAAGATATTGTAAGTGAACTCAGGGTTGAGTTGAGAGAAATTCAAGCTGAACTTGAGAGAGTCGGCAGCAAAGAGAAAGAAGAAAAGCAATCACAGGATGTTGATACTACTAATCCTGGAGAACTAACAAAGGATAACACAGTTGTATTGCCTCCAGAACCTCAGGATGCTTCTGTGACAACTTTTAATATGGAGGTCGCCAGTATGAACCAGAAAATTGAGGGCCACCATTCTTGTCATATAAAAGTTAACGCAGGGAATTGTTATGTTGCTAGTTTGGATTTACCCTCTATAAGTTTGAGAGGCAAAGCGCTAGAGTTGTACCAAGATGGACATACACAGAGAATTCATGATGCTGAAGGAAATCCATCAAATAGGGAAATCATTCATAATGAAACATTTTGCGGACATTCTTCGAAGACGGAAAACATGCCAACCAATAATTTTTTGACAGATGATTCAACTGTAGTGAGAGGCAATGCTCCTAGCGAGGATCCTTCTGAGATGCTTCAAGGATTGTCCACAGGAAAAGGTGAACAATGCGTGGAGCTGGGACATGCAGAAAGTTCTGATAATAAACTGCAGTTTATTGAGGTTTCTGGTGTTAATTATGCAAGAGATGAGCATGAGCAGTTGATTGGAAAGATGGATCTTTCAGAAGAATATATTGAAAATGTTTGCAATCAGTTGCTCTTTATAAAAAATCTTTGCAATCAGTTGTTAGTGGCAGAACCAAGGGCATCTGATGTAAACAATAGGGTCCCTAGCCAACCTCTAAATGATAGAGTGATTAAGTACACATACCAAAGAAAGAGGAAAATAGAATTTTTGAGTGTATCTGATGAGAAAGCTTCAATTGCAAAGAGCTCTTCAAAGAAAAAGAATTTGACTACAGAGTCTTCTCGAGACACAGTATGAGTTCAGTGACAGAATCATCTCAGTACAATTGGCAAATGGCATTAGGTTGCTTAACAGGTTGGTTATTTGTTTATTTATTGCCTTTGATGTTTCTATTGTATACCTATCTTTGTTTATATACTAATTTAACTGGTATACCTTCAATATGAGAATGTAAACAAGTGTTCCGTCACGTGAATGTGACGACATGTATGATTTTTGTTTTGAGAAGGCAGGCTGGTAGAGCTCCTCCAATTGTTATAATATGCTTTTTCCCATCCAAAAGAAACAAGATAAAGGAAAGGTGTCAAATTTGATGTCATTGACTACCTAAAAGTTTTAATATATGAAAGAGGAGAAAACTTGGAAGTTCTGTCTATTTTTAGATCTTTGTGGAAAATTGGCCTGTAGTTGTGAGAATATGTTGCAACTCCATGAAGACTATCTGCTTTGTGGACTTACTGGCAGCTAGGAGTGGCTAATAGGCTGTTTGGGCTGAGTTTGGAAGGGGTCAAGATGGGCTGAAGCAATAAATTGGTCATTTCCCAACATTGCCCAAAGTTGAGATGGGCTAAACAATGATCATAGCCCAACCCACCCAACTTGACCCATCATTTTAATAATTTTCAAACTTATATATGACTAATATTCAACGTGTCAGTGACAACCTTCCACAATTTCATCAGTTCCTAGCATTTACAAAGTTTATACTAAGGAGACCTCATTCCAGTGACAAAGGCCAAACCTTCTACTCTTAAAAAGTACTATGTTTACAGCTTATAGAACAAGTTCAGAATTTGTATATTTTGAGTACTTTTTTTCGAATGGAGTTTTTCACTAAAAGAACTTTTGGATAGTAGTAGTTTGTGTTTGACTTGAGTCATTTGAGAAACTGCTTTTGTTAGTATTGTAGAAGCTATTTGCGTTTGAGCAATCTTTCCAAAATATCTTTTAGCGTTAAACTACAAAAAATGACATGTAAAGATTCACTTTTTAATTAATATTTTTTGAATAAATATATTGATTTGATATATGCATTATGAGACTAGTTGTTCAATTTCTTTTCATTGAAATATAAAAGATACTAACAACAACATACCCAGTGTAATCCACAAGTGAGGGAGTGTAGGATGTACGCAGACCTTACCCTACCTTTGTGGGGTAGATAGATTGTTTCCGATAGACCCTCAGCTCAAAAGGAATGTTATTGAAGTAGGATGGCATGAAAATATGGCAACCAAATAACATGATACAAAGCAAATGCAGCAACATATAGTAATACTCATAGAAGAATAGAGAACTACGAAAATACTAAGTAATACTACTAGTAGAGGTGAGAAGAGGAAAGGAAGAGGCCCACCTCTCCCACGTATTGTGTGACAACACTCGGCTACCTACTAACCTTCTATCCTAATTCTCGACCTCCAAACCTACCTGCCTATCTTGGATCATGTCCTCAATAAGTTGAAGTTGTGCCAAGTCATGTTTGATCACCTCTCACCCAATTCTTTATCGGCCTATCTCTACCTCTCCTAGCTCCTGCTATGGCCAACCTCTCACACCTCATAGATGTGTTGTTGACAATGCATGAGGTCAATCTTCATCCATATGCTAAGGGACTTTTGTCTTCAAAAAATAAAAATCAGCTTATTGTTCCACCTCTTAGGGAGAAGCTATTTTTAAGTTTCTTTGCCACAACTGAAAAATAAGCACTTCTAGTTTCCCAAAAGTTTGGTCAAACACGCTATTAAGCTTCTTCATAGAAAGATGTTACAGGAGTTGGAATATTCCATCAGGATATTTTTATCAAGAAAGAACATTTAGGAATAATGAATTTATCAATTCTTTCTTTTTTCTTGTAAAGAGCAAGTTGTGCTGGTTTAATTAATGCTCAATACTGTTAAGTACAACAGAAGCAAACCCAGTGTAGTCCCATAAGCGGGGTCTTGGGAGGATAGAGTGTAAGCAGACCTTACCCTACCTCAAGGAGGTAGAGAGGCTGTTTGCTCAGTACCGTTAAATAATGTTGGCATATTGCCCCATTTTTGTTGGTGTGCTTCAAATTTTGATGGCTGTTAACATGGTAGACTAGTTTTAGGTTTCTTGAAAATATGTTGTTTGTCTCTTCGTTGCTCATTCTTCCCTATTTGTTCTCTGCAGCTAATGTCTTTGTCTAAGTAGAAGTGCCAATGAAATTGAGTGTGTCATGTCGTCTTTGCCAGAAAATGAGGAATGTCTTGTGTCTGCTATCTCTGAGATCCACCTTTCGGATATCATGTCATTAATGATGGAGGTTTACGTGTGAGATGCACTATCCGATTAACAGTTTGCCGGCATGATATTCAGCAGAGGCAGATCTAGCCTTCAAGCATTGGATTTAAGTGAATCCAGTAATTTTTGCCCAAACCATGTATTTGTATCAGGAAATCCGCTAATTAGCGAATTCAGTGTTTATTGTAAATTAACTTGAGATCGTTGTAGGAACCTATTAACTTCAAATCTTGGATCTGTCTCTGTCGTCCAGTATTAACTATCGTTATTGTATTGTTTGGATGCTGTCCTTGTACAATATGTAGCCTTCAAACTTAACTCTGTTCTCGTTTAGATTGAACTTTAAGGAAGATGTTATTGATCGGAAGTTTGTTCTCTTCTGATGGCATTATGTCTTTGAAATAACTTTTACTAACCAAATTTTATCACCAAAGGCTGAGGTGGGTGATAAGTATGCCGTCATTCTTGACTAAAGGTCTTTGATTCGAGCCTTGAAAAATGAACTTGCAGAGAGCACAAATACGAATTAATTGAGTCCCAAAGCCGATATCGAATAACAGGTGAGGAACTAAAAAAATAAAGAGTAATCAAATTTAGTTGAAGTGATTACCCATAGAAAAGTGAAAGTAAGGTTGAATATTATCGCGTCGAATGTAAGGCTATTATTTGGACGGAAAATATTTTCTTGTATCGGTATCACATCAAATCAATTAAACTTAATGTGGTTAAGTAATTCAATGAAGTGAATATATGAGTTGATTAACTAAAATTACATGTTAGAAGTTCACATTAAACCAATAGATTTGCAAAAAAAAAAAAAAAAAAAAAAAAAAGTTCACGCTCAACAACTTTTTTTTTTTTAAAAAAAGATATTTAAATGCTAAATGAAAACAAAAACACAAATAATAATAGTAATCCAAATATCCAATTATTTAATTTTGACGTATCTCACTTCAAGCCAAGATATAAATTCTTCATCCGAAACCAAACAAAAAAAAAAATCAATATTTTCGATTTGTTCTGCTCTTTCTAGTTTATCCAAAAATTAGTAAACTTGACCACGCTTGTCGCAAGAGAAAAGAAAACTATTCTTCTTAGCAGCTTTTTCAACCTACCCGAGGTAAGGAAGTAAAGCAACCAATAGCCTTTTTACCTACTGTGCCTTTCACCGGGTGAGCAAAAAGTAGTTACCTTTAGCCCGGTCTTCGTTCTGGATAGGCGCGCATCCTCATAGAGCGAGGGGCAGAAAAGATCAATGAAAGACTAGAGCGCGAGCTAGCTGATCTACCGACAAGTCCTTGATTTCTTATCCGCGAACCTTTTCATCTTCTATGCAGCCTTCTCTAAGTATGAGCGGTCGGTGTCGGTATATTCTTCCCAAGTCTTTGCCAAGCGATATGGGCCGCCCCAAACCTGGAGCTGACATTTAAATCGAAAATCAACATCGGGTCCCGGCTATCCGAAAAACGCAGACTGAAGCGGAAGATCACAAAATGCAACACAACAAGGGGGTCGTTAGACCGTAGCTTGCGCGAAGGAAGAAGCTAATCAATCAGAATTGAGACAGGGAGGAGAGGCGAAAGAGAGATTTTCGAGCCTGCAAGCAGCAAGCAACAACGGCTTTTCAGCCGTTGCGCGCTAGCTTGTAGTTTAGGGGTATAGCCTGCCCCTGACCTGCTGGGTTGGGTGGCCGGGTTAGCACCCCTCGTCGCCTCTGTACCCGAAACAGATGCGATGCGCTACCCAGTGAATTCCCATGTGGCAGGCATATATCTACATAGACCAATCAATAGTTCAAGTCACACACTCCCATAATCCATTTTCTCTTCACAAAATTCCCTTCAATCCCCCCGTTTAGTTTTGGGCCCTTCATCTTTCTGAATCGAAGCCCGACCCGGCTCGCGTCGTTCCAACAACCTGCGGGGAGCACCTCAGTATACGATCGCGCGCAGTAACTGGGAGTCCTGTTACACCTAAGGCCAACTTCAATTCACCAAACCAAGGTTGAAGATCTCATTAGATTTACAAATTAATCTTCTTATTATATCCAAAAATTTAAAATATTCTATTTAGTCCTTAAATATAATCCAAATAGATTAAATTTTAAGTTGTAATTCATTTTACTATTAGCATTTTGTTTTATAATTTTTTTCTCTAACTTTTCATCACGCGATCACCTAATTATTACCTAGTTCTTAGGAAATTAATTCACCAAGGAGAAAAGAAAATAGTCCCTCCTCATCTTCCTACTACTCCTTAGCGTTGTTGACACCACATACTTTTTTGGTTTCCTATCAAATGTTATAGTAATAATCGTTTTAAATAATTTCATTCATTCTCTATAGTAGTACATTTTATAGTTTTGGGAAAGTTGTATAAACTTTTTATTTGTTAAATTCCTAAAAGTTTTCTACTATTTCAATTGGTGAAAATCGTTTACACCCTCCAACTTTATTTTAAAAATCAAACTCCCTCCCTAACTTTAAAAAATAATCATTGTGTCCCCTTTTTCTAATTGATTTTTTTAAATGTCTATTCTACTCTTACATTATCATTTCTTTATTTATCTTTACATCTTTAAAATCATGATACTTTTACTTTTAATCTATATAAAAAAAAGCTATAAAAAATATTAATATCGTCGAAAAAAGAAAAGTGAGATATTGTCACAGCTCAATGTTAAAATCTTGATTTTAAAATATTCAAATCCGAGCTCCCAAGTTAAAAAATGATGCAAAATGGTGAGTTTAATCCCGAAAAGGAACTATTTAAAGCTTTCACGGACTGTCTTCTACGAGATCACAAGGGCCTGGTCGCGATCGTGACTAACCCGACCCAGTCTCATTGTGAACGTAACGTCATCCATGAAAACGTGAAGACGATTCCAGACCCGGATCCTGTTTACTCTGCGCAATTGCGAGCCTACCTCCGTGATCATGATGACCAGAAATACTCCCTTCTTCGTGAATGCGATGGAAACTCGCGAACGGAAAGAAGGATTTGTTGCGCCAGACATCAGCAGTAAAGGTCAAAGCCAAAACTCTCCGAATAGATCCTGGAAATTCGTTCGGGACCCCACATAAATAAAATCAACTATGCTACTAAATCAAAGTCGATATTACGAACTCAATGGTGCGGTCAAAATTTTCAACAGAGGTCATTTTCATCATATGTTGACCAAATCAATCTTAGGCCATAACTTTCCAACATCTCATCTAAACGCTCAAAATCACACCAGAAGCCTCGGGGCCTTAATCAACCATGCTTCCAACCCAAAATCAACGTTTTGGAGCTAATGGAATTGATTGAATTCTAATACGATACTCGGATCTTCAAATGTTGACCAAAGTCAACCATTCCAACTTAAAGACCTTTCAAAATGGAGGATATTAATACCTCAATAAAATAAACAATATAAAAAGATATTATATAAATGGAGGATTGCAAATGTAAAGGGTAAAATAGATATTGTATAGGATAAAGAGGGGGAGGAGGGGGGGAGGGGGTAGAGAATGATTATTTCTCAAAGTTGAGGGGGAAGTTTGATTTTTAAGTCAAAGTTAGGGAATATAAATAATTTTCACCCTATTTCAATTCCTTACATAATTCAAATGAATTATTATATTTAACTTATAACTTTGTTTCCCCAAGGAAATGATAATATTTATAACATAAGAATACAAACGTTTAATTCACAGGTTAAAAAAAACACATGATTTTTTTATTATTGATAAGCAAAAGCAAAATAAAGATATACTATTAATCTTTACTTTTTCTTTACTTTTTAGCCAAAAGCAATGGTTTGTACCATGAAAATATCACTTTATAAACTAAAGTAAGCCAAACTTAAGTAGTGATTAAAATATCTTATTGATATTGAAGGAATCAGAATGTAACAAATCACATTTTCTTAGCCTCGAACCACTTAAAATGCCACGATATCTTGTAGTCCACTTAATTTGCTTTCTATTGAAAAAAAAAATTAGATTGCTTTCTACTCTCCGATTTTCTTTGAGGAGTTCCAAATTCTTTCACTACAAAAAAAAGGCGGTAAATTGAAATTGAAATTCGTGGAAGTTATAAGCCTCCGCTATTTGCTGTCAGCAAATAATAGAGGTTTTAGACCTCCGCAATTTACCTTTTGTTTTGATAGTGTTTCTTGCTTGGCTCTATCACATGTGAATCTTTTTTCTTTCTTGGCTCTGTCACATATGGATTTTCATCATATTTGCTAACCAAGATGAGAACATAGAATTCATTTTGCATCTCGATTCATGTTGCCGCTAAGAAATAATAGTATATAAATTCTCTGTTTCTTTCTTTGATCTACATCGACATTTCAAGTTCTTCTGTTAGAATATAACAATATCAGGGTTTCAGTTAATAACAAACCAAGAATTTTCCTAAATTAATCAAGAATTTAAAAAAATTATAATACCAATTAAGACTTAATTTTTTATTTATTTTTGAATAAGATATATGAAAGCTTAAGCGGTAATAATCGAAACTTTATTCTCATAATAAGAGGAGAAATGAAAAAAAAAAAATTATGTTCAAGAATAATTTAACAACTGATAAATAACAACAAATCATAAAAAGTTACAATATCATATTATTAGCTAAATAAAACTTAAAAACATATTTCTTGAACTTCAAAGAATCTCCAAATTGCTTGGTGATCTGCAAGAAGAAGAAGGAAAAAGAGAATAGAGAATTTGAAATTAGAAATCTATAAGATTGTATTGAATTTTTTGTATATACAAGATTCAAGAAGAGTCTTGATTGGGTCTTTATTTATCATACCACCTTAGCTTCTTAACAATTGATGACAAATAATATATATGAACTTATAACTTTAAAAATATAACAGATTAATACTAAGAACACTAACCATAAATTAAGTTTAGATTCTGAATTCTCCTCCATCTCTCCATCACATACTACTTGTTCTCACAAAAAGTTGATTGTGTGTTTCATTGAGAAGTAGCTTAAGATTTTTGTTTTTTCTGATTTTACCTTTTTGAAATTTGCAGTTGAAAGTAAAAGTTAATGAGACTTTTATACTGATATAATTAGTAGAGTACTGGTGACTGGTGAGGGAGTGGAAGAGTTTTATCCTCCTTTAATTAGCATGAAATAGTATAACGTAATGACAGTGGATTAATAAAGAATCAAGATAATTAACTTTTGGATTCTTAAAATAAAGTGTATATATCTCACTTGCAATATGCAAAATTAAGTAATGGATCAATCAATCAATATATAATAATAAAGCTAAATGAGAACATGATGATGTGGCACCTCTCATAGCTCAAGGATTGCATTTATCTTTTTTGTGGTTTTTTTGAATTTTTTGTTCATGATTTTCATTAATTAAATTCTATAATATTATATTTATCACATCTAATTATATCTAATGAGTTACAAAAAAACCTCCATCTATTTGCATGCTCTACTTAAATAACATGTCCCCTCACCTCCCTTCTATCTAATTTTTATAAGTTAACTAATTTACTTATTGCAACTAAATGCTCAATTTTAAATATACGTTTTCTCAGTCTTTTTTGCCTTACATTTTCTGTTCTCTTCTTTCCTCTAGGAAGACTAACAGTTGGTTGAAAAAAATAAAGAGCGTCTTAAACATTAAAATTTTGCTGGCCACAAGTATTTAACATTTTCTGTTCTCTTCTTTCCTATAGGAAGACTAATTGTTGCAGCACTTAAAATAATTAAGAGGTGTGAAAATGATATCAACGGCTGCAATTATAATGAAAGGTTTGAGGCAATGAAAAGTTATGAGGGCAAAAGAGCTATAAATTAATGAGATATTGCAAAGATTCAATTTACATGGCCACAGCCCACAAGTATTCTTCACACATTGAGGTATGTTGAGTGACTACCAAATCACACATTGTAGTTCATCACTTTCTATTGAGTGATTTACTTTCACTATAAATCTTTGTAGTTTTTATATAGATCAAATAATATTTTTATGACATATATTTAAATTGCTTCAAAGAATGATATAATTTGTAGATGACTCTCTTACGTCTCGCATCCATAGAATTATAAATTTAATTATGTCGTGCTATACAACAATTCTTTCGCTATCGATTTGAAAAAAACTTTTTCTTTATGTTCAAAAAATTTCAAGACAATCATGAATGGATAGCTAAATTGCACATTTGTGAGCACCTTACACTTGACCTGCCATAATTTAGAAGGTATAATATTTCATCATAAATTTGTATTCTTATCAAAGCTTTGTGTAAAATAGTTCATTGACCATCTTTTCTATTATTTTTTGTCAAGCATTCTGAATATTGAGAGCTTATGCAGAAAATAGAAAGTGATGAACTACATAAAGGTTGCGGTAAATTTTCCCTCCACCTTAAGTTTATGTTGATAAGTTATGTTTCACTGCGGTATGTTGTTAATTTTTTAGGGCACCTTATACTTGACAAGTTTAACACTTTTCTATTATTGTCATTCAAGGCTATCTTATTTTCTTATGTTCTTTCAATTTTTTTAAAAAATTTGTGTGTGATCGAGTGTACTTAGCACGTATTTATTAATTTGCTATCATTACCTATCACTCTGAAAATTTTATACCATATGAAAGTACTGTTGGCATATAATTTACAACAACTAGATTTCAAGGCTTCAAAACATATTTTGTAATATGAAGGTTTTTTTCTTTCCTTTCATTTTTTCCAGTGAAAAGTAATATTAATGTATTGGCTACTATCGACTATGCCCTGTGGAGTTGAATTTTTTAGTATAATAATAAAGTTAGGAATAAAAAAAGTAAATCACTCATTTAACTTTCTTAATTATATTACATATGCAATGTTACGAAACTAAAAAGTCATTTCTTTAATGTAAACTTAAGGATCTTTACTTTCATTACTCCCACAACTTTTTATTATCATAACCCCTAGGTATAATAATTAGATAGTTAAATGTGTGGCATTATTTGGCTTTTCATATTGTAGTCCTATGGATAAAGGCATTATTAGACTTTGTAGAAATGATCACATTAATTAGTCCTTTAAGTTGTTGTGTTTTCGGTGCTTATTATATTCATGTTTTATTTCAACTTGAAGAATAAGATGAAAGCTATTCAATGATGATCGGCTTGTGGGAGTGGATATTGACAAGAGCTTGAAAAATTGTGTATTGATTTTATTTTTTTTCTTTTATTATTTAACAATTTAGTAAGAATGATGTCATGTTTTTTTTTTTTTTGTATATTCTCACTAGGATTTTCATTATTTTTATTTTATATGAATTTTTTATTGTAGTAAGTTTAAAATATTTTGGTTTAAAAATTAACTCTCGACTCTGTTGGAAGTTTGCTAACTACTAACCAAGCGTTTTCGGCCTCTTCTATTTATATTATATTTAATAAAATTATTATTATCTTACCATCTTTTATAACCGCGCGAAGCGCGGTCGAATTCACTAATATTACTATATAATGCATGAATAAGAATTTAATTATCATCAAAGTCATGTTAATTACATTACTCCTACATGAGATTCAGGCAAAACGATGAAATTGAAATTCATTACTCCCTCCGTCCCAATTTATGTGATGTACTTTGACTTGGCACGGAGTTTAAGAAATAAAGGAAGACTTTTGAAACTTGTGGTCTAAAATGAGTTATAGATATTTGTGTGGTTGTAAATCATTTCATTAAGGGTAAAGTGGGTATTTTAAAGTTAAATTGTTACCAAATATAGAAATGTGTTATTTTTTTTGGGACTGACTAAAAAGGAAAGTGTGTCATATAAATTGGGACAGAGGGAGTACAAATATACCATAAAGGCAATTTTGATTACTGCTATGTAGATGTGATTTCAATATTTATTTTATGAGGTTTCTATTAATCCATTTACTTAGTAGATCATGTACAAAAATAAAAAAGAAAATTCAAAAAAAAGAGAAAAAAATAAATGAGAATGAAGTCACGGAAAGGTATCACATCACCTTGTCTTAATTCTGCTTTATTATTATATTTTGATTATTTAAAAGTACATTAATTTAATCAGATACTCTGATTAATAAAAAGAAAATGAAAAAAGTCTTAATCATAAACCCCTGAATAAGAAGGGGTGTCGGGTTTAGTGGTTTGCAATATTGCAGTCACTATTCTCCATTTTAATCCCAACTAAGTACTAAAAATTCAAAGGCAAAACGCCGGAAAATGGGAGGTGGAAGCAAGGCAGGTGACTTGGTATTTAAGGCCGCAGCGGCGGGGCTTGGCGTCGCCACCATATATCTCACTGCTACTTTCTCCGTTAACGTCTACCGTGGTCTCTCTTGGCATAAAGCTCAATCGGTACCCAAACATAATCCCTTTGTATATGTTCGCTAGTTGGTTCTTCTGTTTCATCCAAAATCTAATTGTCGGATTTCTAGCTGATGCGCTTTACCGTTGAGTCACAATTTATTGGTTTATTGTATTTGCAATGATATCTCGATCCATTTTTAGAAGCAACCTGGATCTTTCGTTATGCTTAATTGATTTAGAGTTAATGGTCAAAAACACACCTAAAGCATACCGGCTTTTTGAGTTTCATACTCCTACTGGAACTATCAACAACTATTTATCAAAATACACCTCAACTATCAATTTTTCACTTTTCATACATGAACTATGGTGATGTTTTCCTTTTTGATAACCGTGGTGTTGGGGCCAGCTTGCGCGCACCTTAACTAAATCCACGGGATACCTGCCACCTCCACCAGCAATAGGTATCAGTGTCAATAGGTATCAGGTAACTCTATCCATCAAGACTAGAATAGATGAGAAGAAATCACGTTTAGTGATTTTGTCTCTGCTGGGAGTTGAGAACTATGGTGATATTTCAAGTAGGAAAGGTACACAATAGTTGAGGTGTGTTTTGATAAATATTGAGTGATAGTTCAGGTAGGAAACTCTCACACTTGATAGTTCAGGAATGAATCTCGAAAAACCGGGACACTTTAGGTGTATTTTTGTTTTTGACCTTCACTCTTTGATTTATTTCGTTTATCTCCTTATCTGTTTTACATGGATTATTCATTTGCTTTAACTTACCCATGTGGAACGTGTGTGATATGGTTTGACTGGGTTGTTCAGAAAATACTTAAATTTAGTGAAGATTTGCACTACCCAAATTACCTACCCTTAAAATGAGTCAGTTTAACATAGCTCCTAATACGTTTTTCACAAAGAATGTCTCCTAACAGCAGCTGAGCTACCTATTGTGAGGGGGTTCAATTGAATCCTCTTGAAAACTATATTGCATAAATAGGGCAAAAAAAATTGTTTGGTATCTTATACATTGTCGAATCCCCGTGGAAAATGGTAAATGGTGCATTCTGGCATTTTTTGAATTCCCTCATTAGAATTCCGCCACTGTCTCCTAGTACAAATTATAAGATTGACCATCATTTTACTTCTCTATTACCAATTGTTTATCTATTGCTTTTTCTATCTTTATCCCCTCTGTATTGACGCAATACATCACTGATAATTGTTCTCAAGGGTTCTACCTCATGTTCTGCTGGCTTTACTGGCGTCTACTTGAAATCCTGTTGTTCAGTGAGCCAGAGAGTCAAATAGGACTAACGTTCCAGCTGCCACTTGGGCATGGGAAGATTCTGTACCTTTCCCCTAAATCCTATCCATAAGATTTAGCTCTACTATTTTTGTTCGGTAACATGACAAGATCCTAATTATCAATGTTTAGTTTGTGTTAACACTGGTAGATTTATTTGTGGGGAAACATCAGTCAATTGTGTGACTTGTATCAAAAGTTAATATGAAGAAATGCCTTTGTGAGTTTTTATCTTTAAACTGCTGGATGTGAACTTTTAATGCAGTGTTTAGTTCCCTAAGGGTAGGAGAAGGGTAAAGGACGCAGAAATTCGTTGGTTTACGTCCTTCCCTATTGAAAATTTACCGTTTACCTCCCATTGTTTGGAATAAGTGGAAGAGGTAAAGAGATATTTTCTCCAGTTAGTCCTTAAAGTAGCTAAAAGAGCGAACTTGGATAAGTATCCAGCCGGCCCTTTCACTTTTACTCCTCTCTCCAACCCATCTTTTCTCTTTGAAACATAGTTAGACATTCCCAAACTGTTGTAAATGATTAGCTTTCCTAAAGTGGAAAAGAATGTGTTAAGAAGATGAAACTATTCTGCTGCCAGAGATCAGTGAAATTCTTTGCTGGTCAGTTTCACAGTCCATCTGAATGCAAGTTGGATGGTTATTTTGGTTTTTGTGGAGTTTTTCCAATTGGATATAAAGATTATACGAGTTATCAAACTACTAATTAGTGGAGCACAAAAACTGAAGTCCGTTTGTTGGTTGATATATCTCTTTTTTGCTTCAGTAGTATGAGGTTTCTGCAACTTAAGTGCTCTAGGTATTCAAGTGCTATTGTTTGAACCTCTGAATGGTTTCCATTCCTGTTGCACCTCGTCTTCTCTTTGGTGCTGAAGCTGAAACATCTTTTGTTCAGTTCTTTTCATATCTAAACTCAAACGAACTAGTTTTGTGATCTAGTGAGTTCCTAAAAGATGAGTTTGAACATGGGTACTGATTAAGAACATCCTGGAAGAGTTGTTGAGTTCTAAGTTGGTTTTTTCACTCATTGTGTATGTGCAACTGCTTTAAGGCTGATGTGTGTAATGAGTCAAGTAAGCAGCTGGAGCATCCTTCATGCTTTGTGCTTGTTAGCTTGCTATATTTGTCAATTGGTATGAAATTTTAATTATCCTTCTGGTTTCAGGCACCTGACTATGCATCCAATGTGCTCACTGCGCATTGTATGTGCTTTTTCTTAGTGACCTCTGTACGCATTCTGCCTTTGGCCTATTGAATTCTGACAGCGGACAGTTTATCCTAGATAATCTTTACTGAGTTTGAATATTACGCAGTGTTGCCATCATTTGGTTTATTTATTAAATTGCTATTCTGAGTCGGGGGTCTGACGGAAACAGCCTTTCTACTTCTTCTGAGGTAGTGGTATGGACTGCGTACACTTTACCCCCCAGACCCCACATTGTAGGAATACATTGGGTATGTTGTTGTTAGTTCTACAAGAAAGTTTTCTGATATGTGGCCTTTTTCTTCCTGCAACTGCAGAAAAATGAGAAAGAAGGATCTGTAGTTCAGCAGGAAGGATGAAGTGTCTTCGAATCCTACACTTGGTCGTCATGTTGCTAGCTGAGGTCCTGCCAGAAATTTTGGAGGATATCTGAATGTTATCGCGTTGTGTAATAACGTTTTCACAGTTTTTCCATAGGATACTTAAATCATAGCAGCACTTCATGATCTTTTCCTCCAACGAACAAATTGGATGGACAGTATGCCATGTTTATTCATATTCCGTTTCTATTTTGTTACTTAAATTCTCCACAACTCCGAGTTGTAACAGTTAATTGGAACGATATTCGGAGTTCCACAGTTGTATGTTTCAGATTCATTAACAATTCTATTTACACAATGAGACCTACTGTGCAAGTAATATACATAGATAGCATGACTGTGGATTTTCTTTACAAGTATGCAACCACCCATAAAAGGCAAGTTCATTATATGGTACTAAAGATACTAGAACACATCAGATGGGATACAGTAACCTAAGATGAAATATTATGCAGAAAATAGTAAGTTAGGTAATTTCCTTTACTCATATCTTACATGCCCATTTCATATTGTTTCCCTTAAGTTTCCTTTGGTGCAATTCAAAAGGAAACTTCTGTCCATAAGCAAAAGCAAAGGCCATTGCGTATTTTCCCAAATGTAGTATTAGTTGCTTGTATGGTAAAAGATACACAATAATTTAGCAAGTGTTGATTATTCGTCTAAGTATTGTAACTGAATTCAGATTACTTTCGTGTAAATATTTCGATTGAATAATACTGAGAGAATAAAGTCTGTCTTAATTCAGTAAGAGATATTATATAGTCTCTAAAAAGAGATAATAAATGGAAATAAATTAGTAAATTCTTTGCTTCTTTTCTGACACGCTAAGTACAAACTTGGTATAAATAGTGATGTTTACTTTGTGTTATTGGAGTAAATCAACAAGGAAATGAACGTGAATTGTACTTGTATGTGGGGATTTGGAGATTAAAGGAAAGTACAGTAATGTAAGAGGGGTGAGATAAGAGCCGGACAATTCTCTATTCGAACCATTTTACTTGTCATGTTTTTGGTCTACACATACCTTAAGAAATTATAGATTTGGAGATAAAAGGAAAGTACAGTCATGTAAGAGAGGTGAGATAAGAGCAAGTCTAACTCTATCCGAACTATTTTACTTGTCATGTTTTTAGTTCACACGTACCTTAAAAAATCATAGATTTTGATTATTATACCCTTATTTATTACCTTAATAGTTTAAAATGTTAATCTAATCCCATCTTCAATGAATATTATCTATTTAATCTCTCTTCAATAAAAATAAATAAAAAGAAAGTTAATCTAAACAATCACAACTTCAAAACATAATTATTACTAGGGCAAAATGAGAAGAACTTTACATATTTAACAAATCAATTGAATTACATAATAATAACATACCCTGATACTCAATATAGTTAGAATATAATTAAATTAACCAAATAATGAGGGCACGATAGAGTAACATCTAATTTATTTATTTCAATGTCCTCAACAAATATCTAAATCTAATCCATTTTTCCCTTTTTACTATATTTTCTAATTTTATTAACATATACAGTTGTAAGACGGACAATTTTATAAATCAACCAAACATACCCCCCTCATTTCCCACTTATTTACATCATCAACTTATCATAAAACCCATAAATTTGGCAACAACCAGGGGCAATTCGGGTACATTATTTGTATATATTACTCACATTTGTATAGAATTTTCTAAATATTGAAAGATCCAAACTTTACACAAAGCAATTTTCCGTTATCTTCTCTCTCTATACCTATCCACCTAAATTCTTCGACATATATTTCTCTGATCAAATTAGGGTTTCTCTCAAATTCGATTTACCGATTCCACTCAGCTAACAATGGTTTCCGATTCAATTATCAACGCTTCAATCCCCGTAGCTTCCTCTAATCCCAAAGATTTCGCAAAGAAAAAACGGGTAACAATTTGTTAATTTTTTTTTATTTTTATTTTTTTTTTTGTTCTATTTAGTTTTTCATATTGATAAATTTTAAGAGTTTTATGGATTTTTTTTTTCAATGTGATTTGTGTTATGTACTGATTATTTTGTTTGGTGAATTTTAGGCTAATCGGTCGGCGAAGTTGAAGCAGTGCAAGCTGGATGCTCGACGTGAACAGTGGCTCTCACAAGGTTGTTAAAGTTTCTCCTTTTTTACCTATCTTTGATGAATTAGTCATAGGGATGTGTAAAATCCGGTTTAACCAATCAGCTGAACTGGAAAAGATGGTATTTTTATGGTTATATGGTTATTGGATTGATGGTTTTTAAGCGGTTTTGTAAAAAAATTTATTGGGTTATCGATTGTTTTTTTCGATGTTAAGGTTTTAGTCCATTGTTAAACCGATAACCATCAAGATTATACTAAAGTTGCATTTTTTATCCCGAATTATATAATAGTGACTTTAGATTTTAAATTAAAAATTCTATTTTCTTTTGCATTTTATAGTTTCTGTCTTGGTGCTGATGTTCATTGACCTTGTTTTTCTTTTTGAAAGATTGTCACAGTGCTACTGCAAACATGTTTGCAAGTTAATAAGAAAAAAAAATATTTTAGCAGACTTTTATGCATGAAGACAAATGTATATATGAACAAATGAAGATAAGAGAAAACGACAAAAATTAGAGGAGCATTTTCTTATCGGTTAACTAGAAAAACAAACCGGTAAGGACCAAAAACCGATTAATCGAAAACCAATAACGAATATCTTTGGTTTTGGTTATTGGTTTTGAGTGTTAACAAATCGAAAACCGATAAACCGAACCGGTAATACACAAAACCAGAAGGAACCAACTGATAAACACCCCTAATTAGTAATCTGTCCTTTCTGGTCAGGCCAAAATTCGTTCTTTGGACTTGAATATATACGATTGACAAGTTTTTTCTTATAAAGATATAGTTATTTAATTCTAAGAATAATTTTGTAGTCGGGGTATTTCATACCCATTGAGTTAAAATCTTCGCTGAAGTCATATGCTCACCTAAAGTTGGCATGAAGTTTCACTAGATACCTTAACTAAGATTTGTACCATATAAACACTAGTAGTTGGGTGTAGGTATATGACTTTCAGCCTTGAATCTTTGAAGGAAAAAGAAAAATTAAAATCTTTGATTGCATTTGTGTATTTGGTGAATGATTGATCAATCTCAAGATTGGTACTTTTCTGTATTTTGGTATTAATTATGTTGTTTTCCTATATTTTATGTGCCTTAATTCTTGGTTTTTGGGGTTTGTGTAGTGAAGAATAAAGGCTCCAGAGAGGAACTTAATGGTGGGGGAGGGGTTTGTGGGCAGGGTATGCAGGTTACTAATGAAGGAGGCCAAGTGATGGAGAAGTTAGCTATAAAGCCGAGAGGAGAAGCAGAGGAAAATGGGGGTTACACGAACACTTACAATGATTTTGATTCACCTTCTAATAGCCCCACCAGCCACACTAGTAGTGTGTTGGAAGGAAATGATTCTGGGACCAATTTCACGGGTGGCAGCAGCAGTAGTAACAGTAGTAGCAGTGGTGGGTGTTGCTCACGAAGTATGAGTGAGGAAGATAACGAAGGGGATGATGACTGCTTGGATGATTGGGAAGCTGTTGCTGATGCTTTAGCTGCCACTGATAAGAAGCAGGAGCAGCATAACTCTAGCTTGGATTCAGCTCCAGAGAGGGATGACAGTGTAGTGCATATGAGTTCTCAGCAAGAAGTTTCTGACCGGAAGGTACCAGCAATGGATACATCACAGCAGAATCCCAAGGGCAGAGGAGCAGTACCTGGATCTCCTATCGGCTTTCAGGCGTGGAGGCCTAATGATGCATTCCGTCCACAAAGTCTTCCGAATTTGTCGAAACAGTATACTTTCCCTATGAATTCGGGGCGGCATTACCGAGGAGGCTCTGTATGGGGATGTAAAAGTTTATCAATACCCACATCATGTCCTATATGCTGTGAGGATTTGGATTTCACAGATACAAGTTTTCTCCCTTGTCCTTGCGGGTTTAGGCTTTGTCTCTTTTGTCACAAGAGGATTCTTGAGGATGATGGGCGGTGTCCAGGTTGCAGGAAGCAGTATAAACATGACCCAATTGAGGGAGAGACAACCAAAGATGCAGGCTGCCTGATGTTTCGAGCGGCTCGTTCTTGTAGCATGATCTCAAGGTCGTAGGGAGATTCTGTTTTCTGTGAATGTGTATGTTGTGTCCTCTTTCTCTGTGTGGCTTGACTTTGTTAGACTCCAATTTTTCTTAGCATTAGATGTTGATATAGGATCGAGATTCTGAAAGCACAGGGGAACTGTTATGGTTCTCTTATGATTTTTCTCATTATAGATATGATGCTTGTGCTGATGTAGAAGTCTCGTTATGTGAATAGATAAGGTGGATAAAGGTTAGATAGACTGAATTCGATGGTATAAATGTCCTTGTCTCTTTGAGCACTTTTTCACCTTCTATCAGATTACCATGAATAAACATGAGAACAATGGGACATCAATCTTTGAATGAATATCTTTCTTTTTGAATATTTTTGCCATTCTTCATCTTGACTGCTTGCGATGAATCTGAGTAAATACAAAGCCTATATATTTTATCCTCAAATTAGTTGTTAACTGGTCTATTGCTCTCACTTTTCTCTTCAATTCAGTTTGGGATCAAGCCACAAAATGCATCCTTACCACAGTATGGGCTTTTAGTTTGGCAGATATGTACTGATAAATTTTCTGCCCCCAGATATGTATCAATGTTCTGCCCCAAGGTAATGAAGAAGTGAATTTTGGGGATAGATAGTTAGATTGTCTTGTGAAATTCTAAGTTCTTGCGTTTTGGGAATCACTTTTAAGTGTAGGGTTTTATGAAGTGAAGTAGTCTTGTTGAGTTTAGATTGGTCAGCTGTATATGTGACTTTCTTATTTTGTCATCTTTATTGCATTCCCTAACAGATCTATGTTCAAATTGCGCATTCGTTGTGTGCATGCTTGACATGTGGATTATAGCAGCGTTGGATTCAAATTGTGCATTCTGTGTTTTCTCAATAACCTATCTAAAAATGGGATCATTGGGGGGTGGGGGGTTGTTCAGTGGAAGTATCTTGAAAAATGTCCTATACCTTGAGCTTCCATTCTCTTCTCATAAGCTGGTAAAGATTATTAAGTCCTTCAATATGGTTAGTTTTGTTGAAAGCTAATTTACATTTAGATATTCTATTTAATATCTGTCTTTTTCTAAGCTTTATGCCGTCTGTTTACTGGATCTTGATGAGATTATGTTAAGAGTGACAATTGTGTTTTTTTAGAGCAGTAGCAGAAGTTATTTGGTGTCACTTTTTTCCCTGGTACTAGTTAATTGCTTTTCCATGGAAGTATTTGGAAGTATCTCCAAATGTTGTACCTTCCCTCCTCTCTTCTCATAAGCTGGTAAAAACATCAAGTCCTTCAATATGGTTAGTTTTGTTGAAAGCTAACATTTACCTGTAGATCTATTTAATATCTCAAGACTTTTTCTAAGCTTTATACTGTTTGCTTACTGGAGCTCGAAGAGATTATGTTAGTGTGATAATTCTTTTTTTAGAGAAGTGGCAGCAATTATGCGGTGTTACTTCTTTTTCCCTTGTACAAGTTGATTGCTTTTCCGTGGAGCAGAAGACTTTGTGCTACAGCTGATCTTCTCCTTGCTATTCTTGAAGTTCAATTCCTTTAGAGCCTCTGGTTTGTTCCAGGGATAAACAAATGAGATCTCTGCATGTTTCTCATGGCTGATAAGCTGTTGGGGTGTAGACAGTAACGATAAACGTTTGGTTCTGTATGATTTACACATTACTATGATGTTAACGAGTTTCATGAGGTTATTTTTTCCAAATATTTGTATGGGATTTGCTATCAGTGAATAACTATGACGTGATGGTTGTGGTATCCTTTTTTGTTACAAGAACTCCATGTAATGGCAACAATATGCTTTCTGACAATGAACGGCTTTACTCTCTGACATCCAGACCGACCTTGGTCTTATGCTGTGATTATGTTGTCCAGATTTCTTCCTATTAAAAGTTGTAAAATTAAAATTTTGCCAGCCTGGTTACTTTTTAGGTTCTTGGATTGTTAAAAGTTGGAAATTCTCGTTGTACATGGGAAAAATGTGAGCTTGTATCCCACCTTAAATACTTGAATGTTGGTGTTCTTGCTACTTATCTACCATACAAGTAAAGCAATTCCTAGGAAAACTGGAACGTTTTCAATTATCTGAGCTAGATGCATCCGGTTGCTCTCATTTAAGTAAGATGAGCTGCCAGATTTAACCTATTTTATTATCTTAGGCAAATACAATGACTGCTCTTATTAGGGCTTTGGAGCATACGTGGTGGAATAGCTGAGGTGTCTGCAAGCTGGCCTGGGCACCATTGTTATCAAATTATTAGGGCGCAAGGCGCTAAGAATTCATTTGGTCCGATACCCAAGATGCCTGTGTGTGCTGAGTAGGGAGTGTTTTCCACCATTTGGTAAAGGTAGTCTCAGGGAAGAAAACATCATTTCCCAGAAGGTCACTCTGGAACCAGCTCCGTGCGTTTGCTTCTAAACTCAAAACCCTGTTTTGCACGTCTGCAAATGGCTTGTTTCTTAGTTCTTCCACTTCTGCCCAGAAACAAGACTCGGAACGCTCACCAGTTGGCACTCTGTCAAAATGCTCTAACCATCTCTGTGTGAACCGATAACGCTTAGGCCTAGCCCTGATCATGTAAGGTCCAGTATCTTCATTCTTCAAGTGCCTGTAATAGTTTGCAATATCCAAGGGCTCAACTTGCCTGCGAAACTGTGTCCCTAGTTTTATCCATTCCTTTCGTCCCTCGAAACTATCTGGGAGCTCATACCTTTTCAACATTTCAATTATCTCGTCCCATATTCCTGCTAACTCAAGCCTTGTCACATTAGCATTGAAGTCATCAATGTTTACTTGAAGCTTGAATGCATCATAATATCCAACTTTATGGATATCACACTTGGTCTGGTACTCCTGTATCTTGCTTAATGCGTCCTCGATGCTTTTCTTATTACCATCGATCTTTTCCTCGTTCTTCTTTTTCTGCTTCTCCCACTCTCCTGCTGCACGAAGACACAGCCTTGCTCTTGTGCTCTGAGATTCAAATAACATGAAAACGCCCATTAGCTTGATCAAAATTAGCAATTATGTTGAAAATTAGGACAAAAATTAACCATATTTATCGCTTACCAGGCCAAGGCCATTCAGTGCTGAATTCATAGTTGCAACTTCATCAGTGACATTTGAAGACAATGGGATATCAGTAAGATTATTGAGGCAAACCACATCTGGCATCTCTAAGCTCTCCTGCATTTCGTTTCTATATAACAAATGTTCGTTTAAGCTTCTGGCAACGACGTCTTGAGCTTCTGCTTCTGAACTCAGTTGAGAGGAATAGAACAGTAATTGCAGAACAGCATCTGGATTCTCAATGACTACCAGTTTCCCATCACCAGTGCAGAAGATGTAAGTTCCAAAAGGTCTGTAAGGGCTGAGTTGAACAATGTTGGAAACAGTTTCTAACAGCAAGTTTGTGCATCCCTTCAGATTACATGCAGCGTAGCTTGCAACACAGGATGCACTCCTCATTACAGTCATAAAGAAATTCGAAGCATCACTTGATCTTGCACCAGACACATGCGGGGATTTTGGTGTGATGAAGGCAAAGATTGCTTGAACCAATTCTTGAATTGATAAAAGGGGAGCAAGCATCATCCGGGGGACAACATCGTACTTCATGACAAAATGTATGAAGTAACAAGCCCAGTTTTCGCGCCTAAGGGCATGAGACCATATTCTGTCACCAACAAGAGGGGATCCAAAAGTCATACAGTATGGATAGACAAGGTTGTCATTTGATCTTGTGCGGCGATATTCCAGACACCAGAGAGCTGCCAAAATAGCTATAGGGCCACCAAACGAGTGCCCTGCAAACACTATCTGTTTTCCATCTGACATTGCCTTCTCCACCTAAAACCAACAGACCCCATGAATCAACATTCACTTTCCAAATCAAAGATGAAGTTATGAAGATTAATTTCCATTAACCTAGTCTACAGAGGCATTATCCTGAAAGGATCTGTGATAGGAATCGGTACTCTTATTTTGGCTTGGAACATACTGCTGACATGACAAATTAATAAATAAAAGCCGCTAAAGGGAATCAAATTGATCAAACTCAAGTTGGCTGGATCAACATGAAACTGTCAAGAATAGATAACCCTCTCCGCCTCCCATTACTAAAATTGACAAAGTTGGTCCCGAGAAGTAAAGACGGATTTAGAATTTAGACTTGATGGTTATATATCTATGGTTTCTGTCAATAATACTATGTTCAGTTGAAACCATTGGGCAAGGCTACTTCCACCTCTGCCCCGGAGAAGAAACCAAACCAGTAGTCACATCTGGTCTACTCAACAAAGGAAGTACATAAAAAGTTTGAATCAAATAGAAAAATTCTGTCTAAAGACTCATAGAATTTGATTCTTTAACTGAAGTACACTCAAGTTGTAAAAACATTTGTCTAAAAGAAATGAGATGATAGTCAATCTCCTCTGTGTGCTAGTATAATCAATTGAATGCATCCCCAGCTTTTGGTCCATTTCCAGTGCTAACATCTAACACTTCAGGTTCTTCCTTTCCTCTCCTAGAACCAGTCTCTCCCTTCACAACCCCAACAGGCAACAACAACAACAACCTAGTGTAGTCCCACAAAGTGAGGTCTAGGGAGGGTAGAGTGTACGCAGACCTTACCCCTACTTCAGAGGTAGAGAGGTTGTTTCCGATAGACTCTTCGCTCAAGGAAAAACAATCCAAAGCAGTATAGAAAAAGAAGTAACGGAAGCACAAAAAACAACAGATACTAACAAAACAGCAGATAGTAATAGAACAGAAACTACACAAAACACTATGATAGCCGAGATACAAGAAATCAACAGATAATAACAGAAATCGATGTACAAGAAACTACATGAGCAATACTATGACTACTAATATGAACATACAACAACACGAATAAAAGATTGAATCTTTTGCTACAATTCACTATACTCTACTGGGAATTAATTTTCCCATCATTTAATGAGAAGCCAAGAAAACAAAACCACCAAGACAATAAAAAGGAACAAGATTATCAAATCCAGTACCTCATTTTTAAGTGAAGATTTGTTCAATATGTCTTCAAATCTCCTAGCAAATGCTTCATTGACCATAGCTACCTCATCAGTACCAACACTTCTCAAAGATGGAAACAAAGAGATGTTGATCTTTGTCTCTCCAAAAGAAGTGTTATTGTACCAACCATCAAGAGACCAAGTTCCAGCAAAACCAAAAACAGCATCCATTGACCCACTTTTTTTCTTGTAAATATAAGGCTTCCCAGATGACAAATTGTGAGCTTCCATGGCCAGGTTACAAGCTTTCTTGATCAACTCATCTTGGACTTCAATTCCCTCTCCAATTATCACCATTTTTTGCTTTCTTAGCTGCTCAAAGATTGCAACTTAACTGTTTAGTTTTCAAGAATCTTGATGATTGTGGAGAGATGGAATGAGCTAAGGGGGGAATGGGTATTTAAGCTTTTGATGATTGGATGTTATGCCTGAGCAATGAGACATTGACTTTGGAGTCTTTGTTTACTTGACTTTTGGTTGTGGAAATTCTATTGGAAGATACAGTGTCAATCAAGGAAATTTTCTACTACTAAAGATTCTGCAAAATGATTAATGTATGTATCTAATCTATGTTGCTCGGACTTTTTAAAAATATTATTGTATTTGTGTTAAATCTTTTTAAAAATACACTAAATTTAGAGGATCGATATGCATACGTCGATAATTTTAGAAAAGTCAGGAGCAACTATTATATTGCTTGCTGCTATTAGAAAAGTCAGGAGCAACTATATTTCTGTCTTGATTATGCAAAGTGGGTACCCACTGAAGGACAATTTGGTTCTGCTCCCTTCTTTACGCTGAATGTAAGGTCAAATAAGTAATTTCAGATAAAGAGAAGCCTCTTACTAGTATATATTTTTCTTTTTTAAAAAAGCTACAAAGTAAAGTTTGGTAAGTTGGAAAAGTACACCTGTTTTGAAACATTCTTACGGAAAAATAAAAAATTGAGAAGCTGGGTGAATGCTTTATTTCTTTTTTATTTATTTATTTTGTTTCACATGGTGTTCGGTACTCGTTTTGGGACCCGACTAATTCAGATTCATGCCAAAAAATTCCACATTGAGGGTAAAAAGCTCCCTATCAAAGGCAATTTGATAGCGAGTGCAGGTAGAGACTACTTACCGCTCCACCTCAATATCACTGCAAATATTTTTCGAGGAGTTAAATACTGATCCCTTTCTCTACACAAACAATAAGCCTATGAAATATAATTACTTCTGTGACTTTGAAAACTAATCGAATACTATTGAAGATAAAATGTACAGATGTTAGTAAGTTTTGTGCAAACTATAATCTTATAATTACTTCTGTGACTTTGAAAACTAATCGAAATAGCAATTACTGCTGATTATATTAATCCAAAAGAGATGATAAAGTTGTGAAAGATACAGATATGACAGAAGGGTTACTTTGTTGGAAAACATATTGTTCTAGTTTTCACCATTCGATAATCGAAAATTAAGGTTTATTACAAGTGTTTATTGATTAACGAGCAAAACAAACAATAATAGACATGGTGTGTAGTTTTGCACATCATTTGAAGCATCAAACTGCTTCGTGGACAACTCCATTTTGGTGGTTTTTAGAAGGTGACTTGTAAAAAGCCCATGCTTCCTCAGAAGTATACTCTGTCACCTGCTTAATGTTCAAATACTTTTCAAGACCCCTGCATCAATGAACACAAGTGATTATCAGTCATCAGTCGGATACAACCAACCAGAGGTCTCAAGTTCGAGCATTGAAAATGCAAGTGTTTTTGGTAAAGAATGTTTTTCCTTTTAATGGACCTTATACAACGTGAGTTCAGATTAGTAAATGCTTACCATTCCCCTAGATCACGTCCAAAACCACTACGCTTTTTACCACCCCATGGAAGCTGACTAAAAGTTGGCTGTGAACAGTTAATCCATACGACCCCTGTCTGGAAGGCCTGCAAAATCCAATTAACTCTTGTAGAAATGCCATGCCTATTTATTAAAAAAATTGCTTATAGCAAATGAGAAATACTCCCACCTTTGTAAACCTCTCACATCTTTCAGCATCTTTTGACATAATAACTGAAGCCAAACCATATCTATGAAAAAAGGGAAAGAGATCAGCAACAGCAAACAACTAAATTTACGCCTAAATCCCAAGCAAGTCGGATAGACTATATGAATCCTCCTGATATTAATGCAAATAAAATTTAAATCAAGTTTTTTCTATCTTCTATCGGCACATAAATCTCCGACAAGATTATAAAACTCTTCTATTTTCTATTTTAACTCTGAATAGGCTACTCACTTGGTGTCATTGGCTAGTTCAATGGCTTCCTCTTCAGTTTTGAATGTTTTGACACAGAGAACAGGTCCGAATACTTCCTCTTTCCAGATTTCCATGGAGGTATTAACATCAGTAATAATTGTTGGCTGAACATAATAGCCTTTCTTCAAATGCTGCAATTTAATTGTGATGACTTAAGTTGCATTACAAAAGATTGACAAATAACGCACCTGCATCCCTTTGCCAGGAAAGATTTTTCTTACCTGAGGTCGTTCGCCACCGTAAAGAATGGTTGCACCTTCATTTTTGGCATTTGAGATGAACTTCAATACCTTCTCATACTGCAAATTAACAAAAATTAAGTACATTGATATTGTCTAAATTGTGTGATCACTCCATCTACAAGATCTGCTAGAAAGTAACAAATGAAAAATAGTGTCTTCTAATGAGTTGTTCACTTTGATAAGATATGTGTCATATCAATGTTAAACATCATATTTTGTTTCTGAAGAACTTTATAGTTAGAACCGCGTTTTCTATTAACTCAAAAGCATACATTTTCTTACCTGTCCAGAACTAACGATGGGACCAAGCTTGCAGTCTTCTTCCAAGGGATCAGAGATTTTGATGTTTTTGGTCCACAGAAGCAGCCTGTCCAAAAATGCAGAAGCAATGCTTTCCTGGAATATTCAGAGTTCAATTTCAAGAAAAGCTCCAACATTGTAGACAACAGAAAGGAAAATACCGCAAAAGAATGCACCAAAAAGACCGGGAAATGCTACAGTTTTTGTAAGTTAGAACTAATGTAATCAGCATTCGTGTCTGGCCTTGATATGCTAAGTATAGTAAAATGACTACTAGATCATCGTTTTCTTGGAAAGGCCACATCCCATCTCATATGCTCATATTTGCTACACCTTGCAATCAATATTAAAACCAAAAGTTGCACCCTTGCAATCCACATCAGCCCTAAGTGAGAAATCTTTTTGTTCATAAGAAAACAAACTAAATGAACTGGTGTCCCAAGATATTCCAAGAAATAGGCAGGTAAGACAATGTCACACAATTTGAATCCGAGTGAAAATTTTGGTGATCTTCTCTCAAGCATAACCCTCCTTCAAAAAGTGTTAAAGAGTTGAACTTCACGTTCCTATTACACTTCCAAGCGCGCATGACTTGATGATCAAACATACAAACAGGTGTCCCGAGAGGTACTTCCTAGATATTGGTAAATAGTTCCAATCCAGGATTGCGTTAACTAAAGGAAAATACTGTGACTAAATATGTGGACCTCATACACATTTAACACTTGTTACCTGTATTATAAGACGTGATGTTGCACTGCAAACTTGACCAGTATTCGCAAAGCAACCAAAAAGAGTCCACTCAACAGCTGCATTAGACAACCAAGAACATAGGATCAATAAAAATGATTATTTTCCTAAACATAGGGTGAAGTTAACTTCTTAACCAAATGGTAAGTGTACAATTTAAAAAGAGCAAACCTATATCAAGGTTATCGATGTCATCAAACACAACCATTGGACTTTTTCCACCAAGCTCAAGAGTAACTGGCTGCAAATGAAACATAAGGCCTTAAGTATAATTAATCCACCCGTGCACCAGCTAGTTTTTTGTCAGTTAGAACCTGAGAATATTATTTATTTACGCCAGAACGTACTTTAACAAGTTGAGCTGCAGCAGTCATGATCTTAACCCCTGTAGGGGCACTTCCTGTAAATGAAATCTGTCACCAAAATTTAATAAATTCATTCACCATATTAAAATGTGAGATTTGATAAATATACAAAAAGCATAACTCAAAAAAGAAATAGCCAAACCTTGTCCACATGAGGATGAGATGACAAAGAAGCTCCAGCTTCAGGCCCCAATCCTGTTAGAATGTTAAGGGCACCAGGAGGAAGACCGACTTCCCTACAGATCTCACCCAACTCCAAACATGTACTGCGATTGGATTTTAGCGTCGTCTACTTAAAGATGAAAACAATGTGGATCAAGGATATGGAAAATGAATATGATATGATAAGGACTCACATAGATGCTAGTTCAGACGGCTTAAGTATTGCTGCACAACCAGCAGCCAGGGCCGGGGCAACTTTCCATGTGGCCATTAACAATGGATAATTCCTGCGTTATGAAAACAAAAGGATCATTGACTTGAAAAAGTACACATGAATATCATTCTCATTGTTTATTTATTATGATTATGGACCAATTTTTCAAATGAACTAGGAGACAGCTAGGTTAACTGAATGTTCTTCGTTTGCAAACTATATTAGCTTTTTAAGAACTAATCAGATCACCTAAGATAAAGTATAATGAGTTAATTTTAGCTTGTCAATGACAAGAAAACAACCAGTGAATATATACATGTACAGAAAACATAAGTGAAATGCAGAAGTTCCATCATGAACTTCTGCCTGATCAATCTGTGGTTTGTAAAACTAAAAGAATCATAATCATTCTGAAAAATGGCACCTACCATGGAGTTATCAATCCCACAACACCAAGAGGTTCTCTAAGAACATAAGTCTTAAATGAATCCAGATGAAGATTAACTGGAGTCTTCCTTTTCGAATCCAGAGCTTCAGCGAGGTCTGCATAGTACTTAAAACAGGCTACAACATCATCCTGAAATATAAGACAGGCACATAAAATAAATTGTGTACTTCAAGTTGAAGCAGAACATGTTTATCTCATTATGCAAGAATATACCATATCTGCAGCAGACTCGAACAATGTTTTTCCATTATCAAGCGATTCAAGTGTTGCAAGTTCAGATTTCCTCTCCAGTACCTTCGAAAAAATCTAAAACTGTTAGCAAATGAATCATTTAAAAAAAAAACAGAATAGTCAATTAGTCATGAACAATATCTTGCCAACATCAGGTCCAGGTGTAAATGCAACATATACAGCAGCTCACTAGTATCCAAGAACATAATCTACTTGAGTGGAAATTTTCTACTTTCTCAAAGTAGTAAGTTAGATGCCCCTAAACGACAACAAGTGCACTTATTTATCCTCCGCGACATCTACAGCTGCACTATTTTTCAGGCATCTCAAAAAAAATATTTGGCCTTAGGAAAATCTAAAAAGGCACTCACAGCTTGGAGGAATCACTAATGTAATATTACATATACATTAAAAATATTACTATGCCTTAATCTCAAGTTAAATCGTCTACATTCATTTTGCTCTAGTTGGAGACTTGTGTCACTCAAATACTCAATTGTTTATCTATAAAGACAAAACATTTAGCTTTATATACAAGGTAGTTGAACTGGCGTTCTCAGAGCTAGATATCCTCCACTGGAGAACTAGACTTTGACGCGGTAGGTTGTTTAAGATTTAATTATCAGTCGACACACTAGCAGTGTTTAGAAGTTTCGCTTCATCTGAGTTCAAGGACACAAGGAACGCGATCTCGATGTAAGTTCATGGCTGAGTACGAAAAATTGAATAAAGTAACACAGAAAATACAGACTTTTCAGATCATGTGTAATTTGAGAATTGAGCTCAACACTATTCCAAATTCATACAAAATTATGGAATTAGCATTGAAATAAAAATTATTTCTCTGTTCTGGACCAGTAACTGCCTGCATCAGGGAAAAGGGCCTATTATATCCCTGAAGTATTCAACGAAGAAGAGTACACAACCTTAGCAGCAATAGCACGGAGATATTTTGCGCGTTGTGCCCCTGTTGTTGAACCCCAGTCATCCTGAGCAAGCGCTCTCCGTGCTGCTTCCACAGCTATATCCACATCTTCTGCAGTAGCAGCTGGAATATCCCCTGAAAATCCAATTTCAATGAGTTACGTTGCACTACGAAACAAATAAATCAATTTGTTCTCTCTAATAACTTAAACTTTTAGACGAGACTGTTCATGCAATTCAACATATTATCTCAGCAGAACAAAATTATTTTCAGTGCTTCGCCCAAAAAAAAAAAAAGAATCAGATTCGCAAATAAAAGTACACTCAACAGAAAAAAATTTGAGAAGCGCGATTAAAATTAATCTGCTCTCTCTAATAACTTAAACTTTTAGACCATACTGTTCACGCAATTCAACATAATATCTCAGGAGAACAAAAGTATTTCCACGTGCTTCGCAAAAAGGAAAAAAAAAGAATCACACTCGCAAGTAAAAGGACATTCAACAGAAAAAAAGTGAGAAGAGCGATCAAATTAGAACCAGAGAAAGAACATAGTATGCTAATCATCAAATTAATTCGTTCTCTCTAATAACTTAAACTTTTAGATGAGACTGTTCACGCGATTCAACATAATATCTCAGCAGAACAAAAGTATTTCCACTTGCTTCGCCAAAAAATTTAAAAAAAGAAAAAAGAATCAGACTCGCACGTAAAAGGACATTCAACAAAAAATGTGAAAAGCGCGATCAAATTACTAGCAGAGAAAGAGCATAGTATGCTAATCATCTAGTAATGTACCGATGATTTGTTCAGTAGCCGGATTGATTATGGGAATCCGGTTCTTCTTGACCGGTTCTCTCCATTCCCCGTCGATGTACAGCTGTCGACTTGGGATTGGTACATTACAAATTGCCATAACTAGATAGTCGATACAATCACCTAACAGTTTAAGACAGTTAAGTAGAGAAAGCTGATCTACCTTACAACAAAAATGGTGCAGAGACTAGTAATTAGCACACTACGTCTTTTTTATACGAGAGAGACTTTTAAAACGCAGAAAAAAGACAGTTCAGTGCTCTAAAGCTTTCGCTATACATGGGATTCATGGCACTGCAGGCACCAGGTGGAGCTAGCATGTTTACCGAGAGATTTAAAATATAAAGAAACAAGCATACGAAGAAGTTGAAAGGATTGTAACTTTTCAAGAAAAGGAATTCGAATGAACCTCTTGCACCTTGTAGCTCTGCCTATACTTAAATATATGATAACATTAGTGTGATTATAAAAATTTCTCATTAAAAATAAAACGTAAATCATAAATTGAATTATTTTTCAAATTTTGCAATGTATAATTATTTTTGAAACAAATTACAACAAAGAAATAATGTTACTATTTTGGAGATAGTACCTGAAATGAAAAAAAAAAAAAAAAAGATAGCTCCAAAGTGGAACTTGTGCCTACAGCCTGTAAGTGGGCAATGTATGATTAATAACATCAGCAATTAACCTTTTTTTATGGTGAGGGCATAATTGCAATACAGATGTTTCAATTAGTTACAACTTACAACGTACACGTACAACCGCTTAAGCCTGGCGCACATCCTAGTCAGGCAGCTCGTTTTTCTCTTGCACGTCTATTCCAACTGTGATATTCAATTTATGAGTAACACTTTCTTTTTCGATATATAGCAAAAAAAAAAAAAAAACATTTTTTCGTGGTTCAAACCAATAATAACATATTCAATATACTTTCACAAATAGAGTCTGAGAAAGATATCGTGTACTTAGACTTTACTCTTATCTTAGAACGTAGGAGGAACGTGAAGAAATGAAAGACCTCTAATGGACGTAAAACTCTTTACATAATTGATGCAAAATAGGCATAGAACCACTAATTTCCAAGTTTGATAAATAACACTACTGTACTGGTTTTTCTTTTCTTCGAAAAAACCAAGGTGCACATGCTATCAGTCATGATATTTCATTTTCAGTATGATCAAATTGGGGTGATGGGATATTGTTGAGTGGTCAATAATGCTTGGGTTGCTTGACATTTCCTTGGTTGTGTACACTTACGTTGAAACTAAGGCAATCATATGTGGTAGTAATAAATACCTACTCTCGTTCGATAGTTACATCAAATCATCATGAAATTAATCTTAATAGTTAAAAGTTAAAATGATTTTTCCTTCGTTCCATATTAGTTGTCATCTTTCTTCTTTATTTGGTAGCGTGTATTGGAAAAAATAATGCATGCATTAAAT
The DNA here is from genome assembly GCA_031232105.1 of Capsicum rhomboideum. Taxonomy (NCBI): domain Eukaryota; kingdom Viridiplantae; phylum Streptophyta; class Magnoliopsida; order Solanales; family Solanaceae; genus Capsicum; species Capsicum rhomboideum. The sequence continues at coordinate 8,753,277 of CP124713.1, read as the reverse complement.
TTATGTATTACAAGTAGCTTGTTTGGTACATTTTTTCACACTATGTATAACTAATGTCTCTATTGTGTATTAAGATATGTATTACTAATACTACCACCTTTTTCAATTTATTAATAATACAAAGGATTTCAACACATACATTAACTTGATTAATAACAAACTTACCCGTCAAATCCCTCTAGAACATTTCCCGAGTCCTTTTCCACATGCTTTGCCTCTCTTCTCTGTACGCTAAAAATAACTTAATTGGACAAAAAAATTAATCTGTAGGTTTCCAATAAAATAAATTAATATGTAAAATAATTAGACAAAAAATAAATACTGAATTTTTATATATTAAAAATGAAACAATGGAGTTTTGCGTTTAGAACTATAAATAGGAAAAGTTTTTACTTTTTTTAAAAAAAGAAAGCAAACTGTTTTAGGATTAAAAACGAAAAGGATTTACCTTAAAAAAACAACACACCGATTTAGAATTAAAAACGGAAAAGGGTTAACCTTAAAAAAACGGTGTGTTTTACAACTTAAAATGGAAAAGCAGTTCACTTTTTTTCTTTAAAAAAAGCTGAAACTAATTGAATGAAAAATGCTGAAAGGATTTTTCTCTTTTTTTTTTTTACAACTTAAAATAAAACTGTTCTATCTTGTATTGCAAAAGAAATTATTTGTCAACTTTCCTCAAGAAAATCATAAAGCAATGTTAACAACTATTTATGTTCATTTTTTGGGGGAAAAAATGAGCCAGTGAAGTTTTATGAAAATATACAAGAAGAGGGTATATTATTTCTTATACATCAAACCAAATAGTGTATAAAAAATAATGTCAACATAACTAATGCAAGCATTACTAAAACAGTCTATTCAGCATTATTCTTATAAATTCTACCAAACGACCCCTTACACATCCCTTAAGAAAGCATAAATAAGATGGATAGTTTTACTAATTTACCATTTATCCACTCTTTCGAGAAAGAAATTTTTTGAAACTTTTAAACGTGTTTAGACTTTCAAAAAAATTAATTGTAAGGATAAAATGGGAAACTTTTAATTAATTTTGTCTTGATTTGATAAATGGACAAGTAATTTCAGAAAACTTATTATTGTAAAGTGGACAACTAATATGGGATGGAGGGAGTAAAATATAGTAATCCCTCCGATTCATTTTATTTGTTGTGTTTATTAAAGATAATTGATCCAAAATAATTGTCATTTTATAAAATTAAGATATAATTAATTTATTTATTTCCACTTGTTCCTTACTTAATAAATGTGGACGAGATTATGTGGTGTAAAAGAGAATAGTTTTTCCCTAATTGAGATAAGAAATAATTTAATTAAATAATTTTTTACTCCCTCAGCGCCTAAATAATTGTCCTTACTCTAAATAGATATTTCATAATACATGTCATTTTAGAAAATCAAAACATAATTAGTTGTCTTTTTTCATCTTTATTCTCAGTCATAAATATGGAGAGATACTAATATAGTGCAAAAAAAAAAAAAAAGAAGTATTAAATAGAGAGGAGTAATATATAAGGGTGATTAGATTTTGCACAATTTTTAAGAAAAAAATAATTAAAAGTATGATTTGACTAATATATACATTATTAATTCTTTAATCTCCATCTATTTACATGTCTCTTAATTCTAGAATAATTATTACTAAGGATAGAGTTGAAAAAAAGTGATTAATTATCTCTTGATCTTTTAAACATGCCAACTATTTTGAGATAAATTTTTTTTAACAAATATGTCAATTATTTTGAGATAGAAAGAATATTTTCTTAAGAGAGGCGTAAAGAAAAACATAATAGGTAAAATGGAAGGCAAATAAATTATTGGACATGGTGTAGATTCAAAATTTATTTGTCCAGCAAGTTGATATTCTAATAATTTATTTCACTACTTATAAGTTAAAGTTAATATTGACCATGAATTTTATTTTACAGACCTTTTTAAAAACAGGCCAAAACTTATACCCTGAAAAATCCTGCTTATTTGTAAAAAATGTCAAAATCGCTCATCTGGAATTGGATTTGTCTTCATCACTCTTTTTAAGTTTTTCGTTAAAATATCCACACAAGGTTTACAAGATTCTGAGTTAATTTCCTAAATTATTATTGAGCTTGTACAAATATCTCACTAAAATAACTTTTGTTTCTCTTAGAAAAATATTATCATTGAACTATTTACATCTTTTCAAAATAAGATGAAACTAAAAAATAGTTAAGGACTTGTTTGGAAAGTCACAAGGGAATTGGATGTAAATTACAGTCTAATTCTCAAGAAGGGGTTAATAATTGGGTGCACTTACATGATGTAATTACAAGATTACTTTTTAATTTATTTATTTTTTATTTATATTATTTTTAGTTTCTATTTATTTTTACATTTTTAATTTTTTTTTCATTTTACATTTTTATCTTTCATCTTTTTTCTTCTAATTTTCCAACCTTTACTTCTTATGATTCAATATAATTGCTCGTATTTTTATTTTCTTCATTTAGCGCATAACTGCATTATTATTGCAGTGTTTGAATTAAAATAGATTTTCATTATTGAATGTGATTATAGACTTATGTTTTCCCTTTCTTTTGAATTATATTTACTTGTTGAAATTTGATATAAGAGTATTATGTTGTTGTTTTTTGAATTTTGCATTTATGTTATATTTTAAGTTTCAATTTATTTGCTTTATTGGTATTGACTTGTTATTTCATATTACATGTCATATCAAACTGTGTAATTACATCTAATTTCAATTCTCTTGTGACTTTCCAAACAAGCCCTTAAATATTTTTTAGTTTCAACTTATTTTTGGAAAGATGTAAATAGTTCAATGACAATATTTTTCTAAAAGAAACAAAAGTTACTTTAGTGGATGTTTGCACAGGTTCAATAACAATTTGGGAAATTAACTTTCGTATGCTCTTGCACACCTTAGAAGGGAATATGGAATGAATCAAACCACCAAGTCGTGTGATTTAGCACGCCTTAAATCAAATTTTTTTGATGCAAGGCATGTGGAACCTCACGACTTGCTTAAAAAATCAATGGATGCAACAAGGCGTGGGATATTCCATGCTTTTACCCCTTTGGTCTCTTTCAAATTTTAGTTGTCCCTTTGAAATTTTTAGTGAAAAAAAAATGTCATTTAAGCTCCGGACTCGATAAAATGGACCGAAGAAAGACTGAACTATGATTGATCAATAAATTTGTGTATAAAACGACAAATAGTACTTCCTCCGTTCATTTTAACTTGTCTAGTATTAATTTGGCACACTCTTGAAGGAATAATAAATAGAATGACAATTTTACTATATCACCCTCTGAATATACTCGCTCCGTCTACTTTTACTTGTCTATTATACTAAAAATGGATGTCCAGTAATTTACCACTCAGTTCTTAATTTACCCTTATTATTAACTATAGTCATTTTTCAAAGCATTGAATTTATTAATCTCTCAGTTTCAAAATAGTTGGTCCTTCTTAACTTGACACTACCCTTAAGAAAATATTTATTAGGAGTTTATTTTACCAAATTAGCCTTATTAATTATGCTTTGAAAATATAAATTTGAGTATATACACTTTATATAATCATTTAATAATAGGTGTAATGTTGGAAGAACATAATAAAATTTTCTTGATTTTATAAATTGGACAATAAATTGAAACAAATATTTTTAGTAAGAGGGTCAACTAAAACAAAATGGAGGGAGTATATTAAAAGGGAGATAAAGTAAAATTATCATTCTATTTAGGGCAAATGGCCAAATTTACCCCTCTACATTGGAAAATTGGCTAAAATATATCCTTCGTCATATTTTGGGGCCAAATTTACCTCGTTGTCATATTTTGAGGTCAAATTTATCCTCGTTGTTAAGAAACTTTTCACATTTACCTTTTCTTTAACAGAAAATCAACGTTAAATGCCCCATTTTTTAAAAATAAAACACACCCTAATCTAATCTAACTGCTCCGACCCGCAAAAAGACACAAACAAATATACCCCTTCCTCAGTTCTGTCTGTCGAATTTTTCCAACGAGATTAGGCCACTAGATTTTTATCAGTACATAGCTCATGAAAAATGAATCTGCATCAGTGCAGACAACCCCTCCCTCGGTTCATGGATCTGGATAAGTGCAAAGCTCATGAAAAATGATACTTAGTGGTCAAATGCAATAGGTTAGACCCACTGGATATTTCTCTGGATGATTTAGTTAAGAGGAAAATTTGACCAACAAAATTAGGCAGGGGTATATTTGTTTGTGTCTTTTTAGTGGACCGGGCGGATTAAATTAGGTTGTATTTTATTTTTCAAAAATGAGGAATTTAACGTCTATTTGGCCTTTTCTGTTAAAGGAAGGGTACAGGTGAAAAGTTTCTTAACAACGAGATTAAATTTGGCCCCAAAGTATGATAGCGAAGGTAAATTTGGCCCTTTACCTTCTATTTATTACTCCTACAAGTAAAAATGGACGGAGGAAGTAATAAATTAAATGTTTTTGAAAATGACTATAGTTAATAATAAAGGTAAATTAGAAATTAAATCATAAATTATCTTAATTTTGTAAATTTGATAAGTAAAAATGAATATCTATTTTTAATGCGGCACAATACATCCAGCTTCTACTTTGAAAAACACGAGCATAAATATACAATTAAAATCAAATACTATATTCGCGTGATATGGATTAGATATAACATGTCCATAAATACAATATATTTTTAAATAAATTGCTATATAATATAAAAAGAGGAAATTATCTTGTATATACTTATTGGATTGTTTATTGTAAGTTGTGGCAACACTTTTATATAATTATTGAACTATGGAATTAGTTGCAAGTTATGGTAATTTTAAAAAAATTAATTTTGATTCTTTTTTAAAAAAAAAAAAATCATTTAATACATATTTATTAATCTAATTATCTCCTTTTTTTTAGCGTTTAATATTTTATCTCTCCTAAATAAATGTGTTGATAATTATGGTAGGAGTAAAATCTGGTCAATAATTTATCTTCATTTATTCACGTTTTTTTTTCTTTTTTCAAAAAAGTTACATGTTTCTCTATAACTCTCTTTATTTGAAAAATATTTCTTGCCTATTAACACATAAAATGCATACATAATATACACATTTCAACATTTCTTTTTCAACATACCAGAAAACAAAAACATAAGATAAAGAATATATATAATTCAAAAAACATACCAAATTTATATACAAATATACGTTTTAAAATATTTTTTCAGAAATTGCTTTACATTTCGCCATAATTAGAATATATATATATATAAACGAATTCACGCACCACTAAAAATCATAGAGTTTGACATTATGTTTTGTGTATGATTATAAATTCTTCCTTATGTTCTATCATATCCATTGACATATTTTTCATTGTTATGTACAATGTATATTTAACAAAGAATTCGACAACCATCTTTTTTTTATCTAGATACACCATGACTTCTGTATCATTGTGTTTGATCATTGGTGGACATTTATCACTTATAATGTACTTACTTTCAATTTGAATTGAAGTATACTTGGTATTCGCATCATACATAATCCAATCTACAAATAAATCTTTAGATCTACATATTCAAATAATACAAAATTATTGAGTAATTAATATTCAAAAATAGTTGGAGATATGTAATTTAAAATCAAAACACACTTTAAAATCCAAAAACATACACATGAATAACCAAAAAAAAAATAAAATGAATCTGTTAACTGTTAACAAAAAATCCTTCAAGACTAAGATCATCATCTTGAATTAATGTTTAAAAAGAGATTTGTATTATGTCTGTTTTCTCCTAAATTTTGTTGTAATTAATTAATAAATTTTTAACTTTTGAATAATTAAAAAATCACAAACTTATGTAATTTTAATATCATAAAATACATGTGACATTCCATCTTCCTCCATGCAATATCATTATTGAAGGTAAACTTGAGAATTGAGATATTAAGGAGCCAATCATCTGTTCAAAAGTTTCAAGGACACAAAATACACTCTGACCAAATTCATACAGTTGCACTTTTCGAAATCACAAAAAATCAAGAAAAGAAAACAAACAAGAAAGCAGCTAAATCAGGAATGGAAAAAACAAATTGAATTTTGCTTATTCATTTGGATCTCTCACGCAGCTATAAGAAGATATTTTATAGCCTTAAGAATAACGTTGTATTCAAGTAAAATACTTAAATCAGTATTTTAATAGATCTTTTTAACTCAAATATGTAAATTGATTGACAAATTTCTGAAGATATAAGAAGATATTTGAATTTTTTTAAGAAATAAGATGAAGAAAGCAATTGTTGGAGAAGAAGACGTGTTTTGGGTATGATAAAGGATAGAGGAAACCGTTTCAGATAGAAAAATAGAGGATGATTGATATCCTGATATTAATTGCAATCTATTTTTAAGGGCATGAAAATGATTTTTTTCCTTTTTAATATGGTTTTTTTGTTAACTGAAAAGCAAATTGTATTTTCTTTTCTTTTCTTTTTTTAAAAACATTGCTATAACTTGCAATCTAACAAATATTACTACAATTTACAATAAATAATTTAATGATGTATATATAGTTACTTTTCCCATATCAAAACGAACGCTAAATAGCACTACTTATGAAATTTTCGCTTGATTAACAAGGCAATTCCAGACAACTTTGGTTTGGTTGGAGAATTAAAGCAAACTATGTTGGGCCTGAACGTGAATTGGGTAGTAAAACAAGTTGGGCCCAATAGAGGGACAAGTCCTAAGCCCATAAAAATTGTAGAAATGGCACCTGGTAGCCACTTAATGAACTACTATTTAAATTTTAGCCAATGTTTGCAACTTATTTAAAGTTTAGGCACAACTTAAAGAGTGCTGCTGCTTCTCTGGTTACTCAAACTTCAAAGTACAGTGTCTTAAAAAATAGTTTTTTCAACTTAAACTTTAGGTTTCAGCTTTATGTCCTAAATTTCATTTCTTTTGGGTCAAGCGTTTGCTTTATTCGGTTCAAATTGAATGATTATTTTGTATTGTTTGAATTGTATTATTGGAATATGAAAGCATGATCTTTATATTTATATTGACATCACAATAAAACTAGAAAACTTATCATATGCACTACATAGAAGGACAACTATAGAAGATTGAATTGAAAAAACTCTTGAATTATAGAGTTTCATGATAGTCTTGAAATTTCAAATGTCGTTCTTGATTGAATTGTCCGAAAGTCAAAAGTAGTTGAAGTTATGTTTGAGATTGAAGTATTGTATGTGCAATCACTCTCTTTTTCATATATGTAGAGGATTTGGCTTTTGGCCAAAAATTTTAATCAAGCTACAAATAGTCGGGATATAATCACTTACCTTTCAACCTTGATTAAAAGATTTGACTATTTCATTATACACTTTGTGAATTTAGTTTCCTTTGTTTAGCATGTAATAAAATATTCAAATATTCAAAGTATCTGAGATTGCTTCAAGTTCAGGGAATGTATTGTTGTTTCCTTGTAAAGTATTGCTTTTGGAAAGTTGATTTCTGATAAGTTGAAGCTCATACAAATTCCTTGAATAATACTAACGTTAATAACGTATAATAGGACTTTTTCTTTTTTCTTTTTGGGTTGAAATGGGACATCATATTAATTAACTTGAAGTGAAGAAGTCCTAACCTTCTGTAAATGGACTGGTTTGGCTTTAAGAGAATCTAATTATTGATTACATATACTCATGATTTAGTTATTTATATAATTGTTTATTACAGTTAGAGTTGTTTGGTTCGCAGGATAATTGATGATTTAATTATTTATATCATTGTTTATTACACCTAGAATCATTTGGTATGTAGGATAAAGTGAGATATCATAGTATTAAACATGAGATAAGATTTATGCATTTAGTAGATGGTATAAAATTATCCCAAACAAATTTATACTATCTACAGAATGTAGTATAAATTTTATTTCAGGTGTAATTTTGAGATATCTCACCTTATCTCATTTAATTTGAGATTATTTTATTCATGTGGATAAATTAATCCAAATGATAATACCAAAAACTATAATCTCAAAATAATTTATACTTTTGCTCTTAGTACACGGGTTGATTTTTTCCCTAAGGGTTTTCTTTTCCCTCAGAATCCCTAGTCTGCATCAATTTTTTTTTTTTGGAGAGTTCAAGTGAAATGAAGGGTGGATCTATCTTTACCATTTACTTATGAGGACGGATCGGGTACGAATATTAAATGGTTGTTAAGTTGGAATATGGTTAAGTGGGCTGGTTGGATATTAAATGGGACACTGACGTGGACTAACCATGTGACAATTTTTTTTCACGTGGTGTGCTTGGTGACACTCCATTAATGTGAGGGGTATTTTTGAGCCAAAAAACAAATGGAGGGGTATTTTTGCTCCATTTCGGATAGTTCAGGGGTAGTTTTGGCCCTTTTTGGCGCTCCGTTAAAATGAGGGGCATTATTGAGCCAAAAAATAAACGGAGGGGTATTTTTGAGCCAAAAAACAAACGGAGGGTATTTTGCTCTATTTCGGATAGTTCAGGGGTAGTTTTGACCCTTTTCCGTTTGGAAAATAAAAGTTCAATTTTTTTTGTAAATATAGAAAATATGATAAGAGCAATATTTTGGAAAGGCTTTAATACGATTTAATTATTCCAAAGAATATTAATATAGATTGGAGCTGGTAAATTATTAAATATAATAATCAATCTGTCCCAACTTATGTGACATATTTTCCTTCTTAGTTCGCCCAAAAAGAATGTCACATTTTCATAATTGAAAATAATTTAATTTTAAAACTTCTCTTTTTCCTTTCTTTCTTAAACTTTGTACTAAGTTAAATAGTGTCGCATAAATTGGGATAGATAGAGTATTTGTAAAAGAAATTTACTTTGGAAATTAGATTTCAAGTTTTTTTAACTTACAGTCTTGTTTTGTTATGACTTTAACAAAACTTAATTTATTTCCATGTGTAGGGATAAGATAAGAAGAAAATAAATGGCCTTAACGAAAAAGATAATCTAAATGTCGAAGAAATTAAATTTGATGTGGTATTATAAATAAAATATGAAAATTACTCTAATACGTTAAATTTTTTATTTTTTTTTGGTACTAATACAATAGAACCTCTCTGAATCAATACTCTGTAAATTAATAAACACTCTAAGATAATATTTTACTCCGGTTTGACCTGGGCCATTGAAAAAAATAACCAATTTTGATAAGTTAGTAAGATAATATATTTTCAAAAGACCCCTATATAAATATATGACCCCATTAATATTATAAATTAATAAATCTTTAAAATTACGAAAATATATAAGACAATTTAGTGAAATATGATTATAGTATTTTTTATTTTTTGTTAAAATTTAAATCTAGTCGTTGAAGCTCATCTCTAACTTTTCTTATTACATAACTTTTCTTATTACATCCAAAAGTTTTGGTGTTGTCTTCACGAACTGCACCAAAAAATTCTGAAGAGTTCTAGACGCGATAAGTGTTTCCTTATGCGTAACTGGTTTCAAAGGTTTTGTATTATCTTCAACTTCATCATCAATATTATTTTCTCCGATGTTATCCACAATTTCTTCTAAGTTCTGGACCTCTGAACATGTATCATTTTCACAGGGCAATCCAATAAACGGTACTCCCTTTGTCCTAATTTATATGACTCACTTTCCTTTTTAGTCAGTCTAAAAAAGAATGACACGTTTCTTTATTTTGTAATAATTTAACTTTAAAATAATTTTTTTTCATAAATTTCGTGTCAAGTCAAACTAACTTATATAAATTAGGACGGAAGGAGTATAAATTTATCCCGAATAAATTTATACTCTCTACAAAATGCAGTGTAAATCTTATTTCAGGCGTAATCTGTAGCACCCCGGGAAAATTTTGAATTAAGTTGACACTTTAAAACAAGTATAACTCCAGGTCTATAAAGAGTTGGTTAGTACTCAGACATCACGAATTCATCGCTTTGTGAATGGCCTCACCGGTCCTTTGAAAGACCTTCTTTCTATTGCTGCTATGAATAAAGATTCAGACATAGCGAGAATCATGGCACGTGCTCAGCAGTTAGAGGAGGATCAGCGTAATCATGAAATAGAGAGCGAGAGGGAGCAGAGTAAGAGAGCCAGGACGGCTAGCCAATATCAGGGGAGCAGTGGAGCTTCCACTAGTAGAGGGCCACCTAGGCATGCTCAGTCAGCTGTGCGCTTCACATCTAATGCTCCAAACCCATTCTCGAGACACAGATATGAGCAGGGTCAGACTTTTAGAGCACCAGACTCACGTCTTCAGAGGGGCATCAATCGGGGATTACCACCTCGACCTTTATGCAGACAGTGTGGCCGAGCACATGGAGGAGAGTGTCGGAGTGGTTCAAATGCATGTTATTGGTGTGGTGTAGAGGGTCACATGGTTCGAGATTGTCCTCAGCTCAAAGATAGAGGTAGAGGTGATCGATCACAGCCTACAGGGTCTGCATCAGCCTCCTCGTCGTCAGTACCTACTTCTTATCGCAGTCCTCAGGCACCAGCAGGTAGAGGATCTGGTAGAGGTAGAGGGTCCGGTTCGAGCGCTGGCCCGAATCGTATGTATGCACTAGCTGGTCGGCAAGATTCAGAGGCATCTCCAGATGTGGTCACAGGTACCTTAGTTGTTTTTTCACACAATGTATATGCTTTGATAGATCCAGGATCTACCCTGTCATATGTTACTCCTTTTGTTGCTAAAAAGTTTGGAATAGAGCTAGAGTTGTTACGTGAACCATTTGCAGTATCGACTCCAGTAGGAGAGTCTATCATAGCTAGACGGGTCTATTATGACTGTGTAGTGACAGTATGTGGTCGTGCTACATTGGCTAATCTAGTTGAACTTGAAATGGTCGATTTCGATGTCATTATGGGTATGGATTGGCTATCATCTTGTTATGCTACAGTTGATTGTCGAGCCAAGATGGCCCGATTCCATTTTCCAGGAGAGCCAGTTCTAGAATGGAAAGGTAACTCTATGATGCCCAGAGGGAGGTTTATTTCCTATCTTAAAGCACGAAAGCTTATTGCAAAAGGGTGGTACAACCACCTAGTCCAAGTAAAAGATCTTGAAGCAAAAAAACAAGCACCGACTCTCCAATCTGTACTAGTGGTGAATGAGTATCCAGATGTGTTTCCTGATGAACTTCCTGGATTACCTCCTATCAGAGAGATTGATTTCGATATTGATGTAGATCCCGGTACTCAACCGATCTCAATTCCACCTTATAGGATGGCGCATGTAGAATTGAAAGAGCTAAAGGCACAATTGAAAGACTTACTTGATAAAGGCTTTATTCGATCCAGTATATCACCTTGGGGTGCGTCAGTGTTGTTTGTACACAAGAAAGATGGCTCGCTGCGAATGTGTATCGATTACAGACAGCTGAACAAAGTGACAATAAAGAATAAATATCCTCTTCCCCGAATAGATGACTTATTCGATCAATTACAGGGAGCTAAATGCTTTTCAAAGATCGATTTGAGGTCCGGTTATCACCAGCTAAGGATTCGTGAAGTAGACATTCCTAAGACAGCTTTTCGAACAAGATATGGGCATTTCGAGTTCCTTGTTATGTCATTTGGACTGACGAATGCTCCAGCAGCCTTCATGGATATGATGAATAGGGTTTTCAAACCTTTTATTGATATGTACGTGATTGTATTTATAGATGACATTTTGATATATTCACGTAATGAAGCTGATCATGCAGATCATTTGAGGTCAGTTTTGCAGAAACTCAGGGAACACCAGTTGTATGCTAAATTTTCTAAATGTGAGTTCTGGCTGACCTCAGTAGCTTTTCTTGGTCACATGGTATCTGAAGAAGGCATCAGAGTAGATTCTCAGAAGATAGAAGTTGTGAAGAATTGGCCTCGACCAACCACTCCTACGGAGGTACTACAGGAGATTTGTGGAGGGATTTTCCTCTATTTCTGCCCCATTGACTAAATTAACGCAGAAAGCAGTCAAGTACCAGTGGTCAGATGCTTGCGAAAGGAGTTTTCAAGAGCTGAAACATAGATTGACTACAACGCCAGTATTAGCCTTACCAGAGGGCACCGAAGGGTATGTTGTGTATTGTGATGCTTCAGGTATTGGCTTAGGTTGCGTTCTTATGCAGCATGGAAGAGTTATAGCGTACGCTTCTCGGCAGTTGAAGAAGCATGAACAGAATTATCCTACTCATGATTTAGAGCTTGCAGCAGTGGTATTCGCGCTTAAAATATGGCGTCATTATTTATATGGAGTGCATGTTGATATTTTTACAGATCATAAAAGTCTTCAATATCTATTCAAGCAAAAAGAGTTGAACTTGAGGCAAAGAAGGTGGCTAGAGTTGCTGAAAGACTACGATGTTGATATTCTCTATCATCCAGATAAAGGTAACATTGTAGCAGATGCTCTTAGTCGACTATCCATGGGTAGTCTAGCACATTTGTCACTTGTTCAGAGGGAAGTGGTAGAGATGTTCATAGATTGGCCAGCCTTGGAGTCCGTCTTATAGATTCCGAAGATGGTGGTGTTGTAGTACTCAATACAGCTGAGTCATCACTTGTAGCATTGGTGAAACAGAGGCAGTATGAAGATCCTTTATTACTCCAGTACAAAGAGGGAATTCAACAACATAGAGTCACAGCATTTGAGTTAGCAGACGATGGCACTTTGAGGTGCCGAGGTAGATTATGTGTACCAGACGTAAATGGGTTGAGACAACAGATTATGACTGAGGCACATTGCTCCCGTTATTCAATCCATCCAGGCTCTACAAAGATGTATCATGATCTTAAAGAGATTTATTGGTGGAATGACATGAAGAAAGATATAGCAGAGTATGTGGCACGGTGCTCCAATTGTCAGTTAGTGAAAGCCGAGCATCAGAGGCCCGGTGGCCTAGCTCAGACCTTTAGTATTCCAGTGTGGAAATGGGACGCTATCAATATGGATTTCGTCACAGGTTTACCTTCTTCTTATCGGAAACATGACTCTATTTGGGTAATAGTTGATCGTCTGACGAAATCGGCCCATTGTCTTCCTGTTAAGACTACCAGCACAGCCGAGGATTATGCCAAGTTATATATAAAAGAGATTGTTCGCTTACATGGGACCCCAATGTCCATTATTTCAGATAGAGGTGCCCAGTTCACAACATAGTTTTGTAAATCGTTCCAAAGGAGTTTGGGTACTCAGGTGAATCTTAGCACGACATTTTATCCGCAAACAGATGGCCAAGCCGAGCGCACAATTCAGACGCTCGAAGACATGTTGAGAGCATGTGTGCTGGATTTTAAAGGTAATTGGGATGATCATTTGCCCTTAATAGAATTTGCTTATAATAACAACTATCACTCCAGTATTGGCATGGCTCCATTCGAAGCCCTATATGGGAGACGATGTCGATCGCCTATTGGTTGGTTTGAAGTGGGCGAGACTCAAGTATTAGGACCAGATCTAGTCCATCAAGCCGTTGAAAAGGTTAAGTTGATACGAGAACGGTTGAAGACTGCTCCGAGTAGGCAAAAGTCATATGCGGATGTACGACGTAGAGATTTAGAATTCCAAATTGATGATTTGGTATTTTTGAAGGTGTCGCCTATGAAAGGCGTTATGCTATTCGGAAAGAAGGGTAAACTGAGTCCCAGGTATACTGGGCCTTACAGAGTTATTCGCAAAATTGGCCTTGTAGCCTATGAGTTAGAATTACCTCCAGAGTTAGCTGCAGTACATCCTGTCTTTCATGTGTCTATGCTACGTAAATGCTTAGGAGAGCCTTCACACGTTATTCCTACAGAGGGTATTGAGCTTGCGGAAGACTTGTCATATGAGGAAGTCCCCGTGGCTATATTAGATCGGCAGGTAAAAAAAATTGAGAACTAGGGACATAGTTTCAGTTAAAATGCTTTGGAGGAACCAAGACATAGAAGAAGCCACTTGGGAATCAGAAACGGATATGAAAACCAAATATCCATACTTGTTCCAGGAACCATCAGAAGGTTCTTAAACTACTTGCCCCCTTTATATGATTGTTAGTTTCCATTATATTTGGTTCTGTTAACATTTGATTCTTACTTGATGTGTTTAGGTACATGATGTGTGCCTATGAGTCTTGAGATTTACATGGATACAGCATGCGGGTGCGGAGTATAAGGTAAATTGCATCACTGGTGATGACTTTTATTTAAGCTTAAGGCCAAGAGGAGCCTCGTGTATTATTTGTGAGTTTAAGGCCAAACGGAGCCTCGTGTATTATCTGTTGAGCATTATGTGTGTTGTCACGCTCTGTGAAGCGTATTTGGATATATTCTGGCTTGCTGACAGGTTCCCGATAGGCCTATTTACAAAGGAAACTCTGGCGAAATTTTTGGAAATTTGGAGAGTTAGCCAAATTTTAAGGCCATAGGATGGAATAAAGTGAGAACGAGGTGGGTTAAATGTTCTTGTGGATGTCTTGAATAGTTGTGGAATGGGAAGTAAGCTACAAGCATCATTCGAGGACGAATGATTCTAAGTGGGGGAGATTGTAGCACCCCGGGAAATTTTTGAATTAAGTTGACACTTTAAAACAAGTATAACTCCGGGTCTATAAAGAAAATTATGGTGTATTAGTAAATGGTGTAGAGTAAATATATTTGTATGGTTGCTGATGACAAAAGAAAAAGGTTTTGAAAATTTTGTAAACATAATGTGTGTGTTTAAGTATATTGAGTGGTGGGGACCATTTTGTTCATTCATAAGTAAAGGAAAGTGAATGTTGCTTTTTCATTTTGGAAAAAAAAATTGCTCCAGGGACGTGAGTAGCAACAAATACTCTCTGCTTGTCCTTCTTCATCAGTGAAGCAAAGGGAAAAAAAAAACTGGGGGAAATTACTAAGGATACAAAATTCTTGCGAAAGAAAGGAGTACTACGGTCCTAAATTAATAGATAAGTATTATTAGTTAGTTCAAGTTGTGGAGAATTTCTTCAAGAACTCAAGTTGGGTTTAACTCCAAAAAGGTAATCTCTTCACTCCGTACTCGAATTTAATTTTAGAATATATGTTGGGAGTGTCGTATCAGTTGTTGATTATTGTTTGATTTGAATTTCTCTCAAGTTCATGAAATGGGTCTTTTAATTAGGGATCATAAGGAAAAGGGAAAAAGTGAAATTTTGCTAGAAGTGAAGTACTTTTTCTTGGAAATTCTTATCAATTGGATGGACTTAATATCAGATTTTATAAGTTGGAAACTAAAGAATTCATTTTGGATTTTTAGTAAGAAATTCGATTAATTTCGAATATAAGTGAAGCTTATTGGAATAAATTGTTAAGTGTGCTTATGGGTTATTGATGGACATACATTGTTCTTGTAGTTAGTTGGTTATTTATCGAATAGCAGACACTTGTGATTGAGAAGAGAAAGGCTACGCTATTGCGGGTTGAGTTGTTTGAGGCTCGGGGTATTATCGTAGCTAGTAAAGCACTAAGGTATATAAAGCTAAACCTTCCCTCGCCGTTAAGGCACCACCCTATTCATGTGCTCATTTTTATCGTCGTTAATATAATTCTCGTGAGATACGTCTACCCCCAAGTTTATATGTACCCGTTTTGCTCTCTTTATGTCAAGTCTTCACAATATTATCGTAAGTTTCTCTACTTGAAATTCTTAAGCCATATGGTACACATGTATACACGTCACATGTTACGAATGAAAGTAAATATCCATAGCATAATTACATTTGTATGTAGTGGACACTACCATAATTCATATGTCATAGGCCTTTGCGGCATTATTTGATAAACGTTAACGGCGGGAGGGTACATAGGTTTTACTTGGCATATGCGCTCGACGTGATTCTGTGCACAGGATCGAGACTAGACCATTATAGTGAGCCCGAACACTGGGGCGTACCCGCCTTTATGGCATCATTTGTATTTGGAGTCAGCAGGAACGTCATGCACTGGTTCCCCTGACTCGAGCCAACATATGGCATATATGGCCTGCGGGCAGACCCTCATAGTGAGCCCCTGGAAGGGCGTACCTTATATCAGACTGCGATTACAGTTATACGTATAAATCATAGTCATATGTACTTGGGGCGATGTACGCCTTATATGTGATTCAGATCGCCTTCGGTAGGCCACCTTATGATTATTTGTACTACAGGTAGTTTAAGCACATCACCTAGGCAAACTATAGATTTTACATTATAAAGAATGCCCTCCTCGACGTTATATGATGGGCTAATAAGGTTGGTACATAGGTTATAGTTTCATATCATACATAGTGTACTTGTATGCTCATAATTCTTTCACTTGATATTTGATTCATATGAGCTTCCGCACTTGTCTAGGTGTTATTCTGTCTGCTTTCATACCAGTACATATTATATATGTACTGACGTCTCCACATTGTCACATACTATTGATGCAGGCTCAGTTTCACAGGATAGCAGACGTCCACGTTAGGCTCTATTGTCGTTTTCCACTGATATTTTTGGTGAGCTCCATGTCTCTCTGGAGCCAGTATATGTCTAGTATTTTTATTATATGTACAAGTTTCTAGTTGGGTATGTCAGGCCTTATGCCAACTAGTTATTCGTAGTGTAGTGTGTCAAATTAACTAGAGGCTTCATGGACGTTGTGCAACAGTGTATTGTACAGTTTTTATTAGTGTAACTCCCTCGCGTATATATATATATACAAGTACTTGTAAAGTAAGTGTATACGGTACTTGTCCGTCCCTTCCAGTTTGGGGCGTGATATAATCTTTGATATCCCACCTTATTTTATCCACCTTGAGATTATTTTATTTCTCAAATAGATAAATTAGTCCAAAATTATACTCCCTCCGTTCGAATTTACTTGCCACTATTTTTCTAATTTGATTTTTTTTTTGGTCATTTTTGACAAATCAAGAAAAGACAATTTTTTTTTCATGTTTTACCCTTAACATTAATTACTTATTCTCCAAATTATTTTTCAATACTTATTAATCCCTCCTTTTAAAAAAGAATGACATGCTTTGACTTGACATGAAGTTTAAGAAAATGAATAAGACTTTTGAATTTTGTGATCTTAAATTAAAGTTATGTCAAATGTACCAAAATGCACTTTGAACTTGTGGTCTTAAACATGCGACATGAAAAGTTGGAACTAAGTGTTGCCAAAAAAAGAAAGAATCATTCTTTTTTAAAAGGACTAAAAAAAATAGACAATTCTTTTTTAAATGGAGGGAGTATTAACATCAATTAATATGGAAAATATTGTAAACTCACTATATCAATCATTATTTTCTTAATGAATGCGTCATATCAAAAAGTGATAAGTAAAACCGAAAGAAGAAATTGATACCAAAAACATAATTCTAAAATAATTTAGTACAACTCGATTTTGATATCCACTTTAAAAGAAGGAGGCTTTTGTGACAGTAACGTCATCATGATGGCGTCAACATAATGGCGTCATCCAGAGGGCTTTTGTCTTCTTCTTTTTGGCTTTTTATTACTCTTTCCGTCTCATTTTATGTGTCATCATTTGACTTGACATGAGGTTTAATTAAAAAAAACAATTTTTTTTTTGAAACTTATGGTAAAAAAAAGGTGATATTTTTTTGGGACGAACCCCCCCCAAAAAAGGTATCACATACAATGGGACGAAGGGAGTATTATCCTTTCTTCATCCTTTTATATATTTTCTTCCTTTCGAAAAGAATGACCTACTTTCGTTTTTAGTTCATTTAAAAAAGAATGATCCTTTTCTTTTTTGACAACACTTTAATTCTAACTTTACTCGTGGCATATTTAAAACTACAAAATTAAAGTATATTTTAATACATTTGACATAATTTTAATTTAAGACCACAAAATTTAAGAGTTTTTTTTATTTTCTTAAATCCCATATTAAATCAAAACAAATCATTCTTTTTTATTTTATTTGTTCACGAGGTTCGATTTTAACTATTTTCCTGCTTCTCTTTAATTCTCTCATATATATATTTGGTGGCAGGGGGGAGCTAAAGGGGGCGAACTCCCTCGGTAAATAATCACATTGTATACGTAAGGTGTTTTTTTAATATCTTTTATGTATATGTATAGATATTAAACCTCCAAAATATAAGATTTGAGATTGACTTAATGATTGAGAGGATTCTAAATTTACCTTGTGATTTCAAGTCCAAAACCAAATACTATATTTTTATTTTTCGAACCTCTTAATAAAAATTCTGAAACCACCACTATTTGGTGGTGTTAAAAGACATTATTAACGTGTATGTATTCCATATTTTGCTTATAGTGTTTATATGGCGGCTGGCGTCAATATTAAGCCATGCATTGTCCTGGAAATTTCTGTTACGGAATTGTAATATTAATTACATTATTTTCTATATAATTTTTTTCTTACTCAATGTAAATCTAAATTTTATTGTCTCTTTGCTATGTCATGTGACAGATACATTTGGGTTAATTATAATGAAATCTTATAGTAAGATTTTATGGGAAATAATATTTAGATAAGTGATAAATCATTACAAAATTACATGGCAAATTTTGAAGAATATTAATAGGCAACGTAAATATATGGGAATGTATTTTTGACTTGATGTCTTTATTTTTTGAATTTGATTTGAACAAAAAAATATTTAAGTTGAGTGTAGTTAGTTTTCAATTTAATTGAAAAGTAAAAGTTTCATTTTTTTTTTGTAGATATAGAAAATAGGATAAGAGCAATAATTTGGAAAGACTTTAATACAATTTAATTATTTCCGAAGACTATTAATATAGATTGGAGCTGGTAAATTAGTAAATATAATACTCAATCTGTCTCAATTTGTATGACATATTTTCCTTCTTAGTTCGTCCGAAAAAGAATGTTGCATTTTCATAATTAAAAATAATTTAACTTTAAAACTTCTTTTTTTCCTCTTTTTCTTAAACTTTGTACCAAGTCAATAATGCCGCATAAATTGGGACGGATGGAGTATTTGTAAAAGAAAGTTACTTTAGAAATTAGATTTCAAGTCTTTTTTGTCTTACAAACTTGTTTTTTTATCACTTTAACAAAACCTAATATTTCCATGAGTAGGATTAGGAATTGACTTATAATAAGATGAGAAGAAAATAAATGGCCTCAACGAAAAAGATAATATAAATGTCGAAGAAATTAAGGGTCTGTTTGGAATTGCAGTTGGGAAATCAAAAGTGTTTTTTTTTTAGAAAAAAATATTTTTTTTGATGGGGCAGAGTATTTGAGTAACTTATGAAACTACTTTTAAATAGAAGCATAAGCATTTTTCTTGGCTAGCATAGTAAGGTGACTGTCGTTTTGTCATGAAATTGTGAAGTTTTCTTTTGCCATTAAACAAACATATTGGGTACAAAGGTCATGTGAGTATCAAGAATAAACTTAACGTGTTCAATAAATGTATTATTTAAGTTTATATCTTCTGCAAGGAGATCGTAGATTATCACTTGCAATTTTTGGACTTGGATAACTACAGCTTTACTGTCTACCATCTTAAAGTCCAGAATGTTGCAACAATGAATTTCTTCATTCCGATATCCTCTGTTTTATACCTCTTTTCCAAAGCCTCCCAGAATTCCTTCGAGGTCTTCATGTTGCTATGTACATTTTACAAGTCGTCTTGTAGGCCACTCAGAATATAATTTTTACACCAAAAAACTGAATGCTTCCAAGCTTCTGTCACAACAAAGCGATCTTTTTTCGGAGTTTCTTTCGGCAATTCAGGAACGCTTTCTGTGATAAACCTTTGTAGACTCAAGGTAGTTAAATAAAAGAACATCTTCTACTGCCAACGTTTGAAATCAACACCAGAATTTTTTTTTGTTTTTCCGACGGTGCCATGACAGGAGCAACATTCGTACTACTCGAAGTAGCAATGTTAGTTGTTGCAACATTCGTCGTTCCATCATTGACTTGATTTTCATTAGTCATTTTGCTGTCACAAATAAATAAACAACTTAGTATCACAAATACTAACAATAAAGTCTTAAACTTTAAACAACTTGTTTCTAGTTTAACGATGAAATTTTATATTCTTCAAATCGCCAACTGACTGAATCTTTGACTCGTGATGAAATTTTTATATCTTCAAATCACTATCAAGTTCAAACAGAGTAGAAAACCAAAAGGTTTTTAATCTCCAGAAACCAAAAAATACAGATTAATAAATTCCTGAAGATTGTTGTTTTTCGGGTACACAATCTGTATTACAACATAAATTTCAACAACAAGTTCTAGAACAATAAAGAAGTTCAAACTATTTTTCTGGAAAAAACAGAAAAAACCATAAGAAAGAGATGAAGAAAGAAAGAATTAAGTCCACCGAATTCACGGTGTGTCCTTAAGGAATTTATTCCCTTCAAGTACCCAAGGTTAATGGAATATATCCTCCCAGGATAAAATGATTCACTTCAGCAAATGGTGGTACCTCAAATTTGCTGAACTACGAACTCACTCAAAGATTTATAGCTCACACTTGAGTTTTTCAAGAAGAAGAGAATGTTTTTCACTTCAAAATTTCGTGCCTTTACTGGAGGAAAAAAAATCAAGTATTTATAGTCAAAAGGTGGTGCTTCAGAAAAGAAGCAAGGGTTCTTGAGAAGACGCACTGTTTTGGACTGTTGTGTCACCTGTGGGCCCACTTGCTTGCCTCGAAGGGTCACGTCCCTTTGAGGTGCGTTGTGACATGCGTTTGCGAATGGAGAATACTTTTCTATCGGATTTTTGGATTTAAAAATCACTAACTCTCAAGTTTCAAAGGAATTTTGTCTAAAAAGATAATCTCTCGATCGTTTTCCAAATCCAAATCCGATGCCGAGCGAGCGACGACGACAACGACGGAGCGAGGCTTGCTTTCTTCTTGCCTCACTAACAACATGGAGTATTGCTTCTATATTTAAGCATAAAAGAGTTCCTTTCTCCCATCAATGTGGGAGAACATTCCTTCCTTAAAGTGAAAAACACAATTCACTTTTTTCCTCTATTTTTCATTCATATTTCATCACTAGAACCCAACACGAACCCCCTCGATAAATAATTACACTGTATATGTAACAGGGGCAGACCCACGTGGTGCCAAATGGGTTCAACTGAACCCACTTCGTGCGAAAATTTACTGTTAATCCAAGGAAAATTATTTTTAATTCGAGTATAAATATTCACTTGAACCCACATTAAACAAAGCGTGGTTGCAGCGCAACGGTTGAGTGGGTTCAAGTTTGTCACCCGCGCTTGGGTTCGAATCCCATCTACTTAGCCGAGGGGTTTAAAATCTTATGTTTTGATGGATTGAGGGGTTCAAATGACAAAAGACTAAGTAGAGGTGTCCACTTTACAAACTCGGACAAATATAAGAGTCTCGTAAACCATTTTGCCTTACTATTTCACTCATTTTTGCTTAGTATGGATATCACATATGGAAAGGCCAAATTGGCTATGTTACCGAAAATATTAAAAAAGAATTAGCCGATTTTGTGGGAATGCCAGTAACATGCTAACTACTAAATTTATCACTTATATTTTCTCTCTTTTTATACACTTGTATATTTTTTTTTTTACTCAAATTCAATAAAAAATTTAAATCTATTTTATTCTAAATAAAATTTAATTTTTTATTAACTGAATTTTGGTACTTTTTTAAAAAAAATAGTTTTTAGCTAAAACGCGCAACTATTTTAGTTGAAAATATATATAGTTTGTTGGTTTACTTTAATTTTAGTTTTTAAAAATCTAAATATGCTCTTTTGCAAATATTTAATTTATTCCCATCTGTGTTAGATAAAAAGATGGACTGCGGAAACAACCTCTCTATCTCACTTCTGAGGGAGTGGTATGGATTGCGTACATTTACTCTCCCAGACCCCACGTGGTGGGAATATACTGGGTATGGTGTTGTGTTAGATAAAAAGAAAAGCCGAGTGTATTTTTTTTTTAAATATTCTATTTTAATATTATATTATTAACAAAAAAAAACCAATAAAAGAGCAACGAAAAAATTGTTTGTTGTATTCAACGCTGCTTACACTATCAGTTTCACTATCGATTACCTATTTACTGATTGAACCCACTTGTATAAAATTCTGGATCTGTCACTGATATGTAAGGTATTTTTTAAATATATTTTATGTACATGTATAGATTTTGAATCTTCGTAATATAAAAATTGAGATTGACATAGTAGTCAGAGGCGGAGCCAGGATTTCAACAAAGGGGGTTCAATATTTGAAGAAAAATCAATCGAAGGGGGTACAACACCTACTATATATACATAAAAAATAATTTTAATCAGGTATAAATAGTATATTTTTCCGTCGAAGGGGGTTCGGACGAACCCCCTTGCCAAAGGCTGGCTCCGCCCCTGATAGTAGTTGAGGGGTTCTAAATTTATCTTATGATTTCAAGTTCAAATTCAAACATTACATTTTTATTTTCAAACTGCTTAATAAATTTTTTGGATCCACCACTATTTGGTGGTGCTAAAAGACATTATTAACGTGTATGTATTCCATATTTTGCTTATAGGGTTTATATGGCGGCTGGCGTCAATATTAAGCCGTGCATTGTCCTGGAAATTTCTGTTATTAATTACTTTATTTCTATATAATTCTTTTCTTATTCAATGTAAATCTAAATTTTATCGTCTCTTTGCTGTGTCATGTGACAACTACGTATGGGTTTACTTATAGTAATGAAATCTTATAGGATTTTATGGCAATAATATTTAGATAAGTGATAAATCATCACAAAATTACATGGCAAATTTTGAACAATATTAATAGGCAACGTAAATACACGGGAATGTATTTTTGACTTGAGTGTGTTTATTTTTTAAATTTGATTCGAACAAAAAAAAATAAAAAATTTAAGCTGAGTGTTGTTAGTTTTTAATTTAATTGGAAAATAAAAGATTCATTTTTTTGTAAATATTGGAAATATGCTAAGAGCAATAATTTGGAAAGGCTTTAATACGATATAATTATTTCCGAAGAATATTAATATAGATTAAAGCTACTAAATTAATAAAAAAAATAATACTTCATCTATCTCAATTTATGTGGCACACTTTCCTTCTGTCGCTTATATTTTCATAATTGAAAATAATTTAACTTTGAAATTCCTTTTTTACCTATAATAAAATTATTTATAGCTATACAAATGGTCAGTGACTATTTTAGACTAAAATTTTCAAAAGTTTTCTTCCATTTCTTAAATTTTATATCAAATCAAAGGATGTCGCATAAATTGAGACAGTGCGCGAGTAAAAGAAAGTGTGGATCTTCAAGTGCATTTCAATATTATAAATGTTAAAGTGTAACATTTTGTTAGTCATAACGTGCAACTTGGGTAGTCATAACATGCAGCTATCTTTCTTGGCTATTTGTGGCATCATGGCAATATGTCTAATTACTTTTTGGAGTAGGTGGCGATTTAAGGAAAGAGAAGTTCGTTTTATCTGCTGCATATAATGACATTAAGGAGCTTTGGTTATTGGTTAAATGGTGGCTGATTTGGCTATCACTTTGCTTGAAATTTTTGTAAACTTCAATTTTTTATTTGTCCATTATATTATCTACCTCATTGTTTCTTGTAACTCGTGTAACTTTCAAGGCATAATTAATTCCTCCATTCGTTTACCTATATTACTACTCCACCTTCTTCGTATTTACTATAAGGAAGAATTCCTCGCTCATAAATAGTGGTGGTTTTACTGTGTATTAAGTAGAACAAGAAAATATAGAGTGAACAAATAAGTTAGTTATTGAAGGGAAATGTTCTTTTGATAGAACTTTGAACTCAACTCTTGTCCAGAGGTTGTTGAGTTATAAAGTGTTGTTAGACGGTTGTATCCTAGAGGGGACAAATCAAGAAGATTATTATTGGATGGATGAAAACATTTAGGACTTAAATTTTCTTTAAAAGAGCGATATATCCGTGCCTTCTTCAAATCTTCCTTCTTATTTTTTGACTTACAAACTTGTTTTTTTATAACTTTAACCAAAACTTAATTTATTTCCATGTGTGTAGGATAGGAGTTGACTTATAAGAAAAAAATAAATGGCTTCAACGAAAAAGACAATTTAAATGTTAAAGAAATTAAATTTGATGTGATATTATAAATAAAATATGAATATTACTCCCTTCGTTCCTTTTTAGTTGGCATAATTTTTTTTTAGAGTCAGACAATATAAATTTTCACCAACATTTAAGATGTATTTTTAATCATATTGAAAAAAGAAAAATTACAATTTATAGTATTTTTCATATATCTAAACTTTAATTTTAAAATATTAAATTAATTTAATCTAATTTAACTTTAAAAATGAATCAAATTGACACTCGATAAATAAAATATGTCAATTAAAAAGAAACGGAGGGGAGGGAGTAATATGTTTCTTTTTTTTTTTGGTACCAAATACTAATACTAGTGAAGTGAACATAAGCCAGCGAGTCCACTACGCGGAGTGTGGAAGTTGGCCCTGCCATTAACGCGTCTATTGTAGTACAGTTTTTCCAGAAAGTAGGTCCCGCACACTCCTTTAAATATTTCGACTGTCCCCAAAAAACAAACAAACATAAAACCTCTTCTAATTCAAGATCAAAATCCTCAAACCAATCAAAATCTGATTTCTAGTTTCCCATTCTTTGTTCACTTCAAATATGTTACCTAATGGACATTCCAAATATAATAATGCCAGCTATCAAGGAAACAATGTTAATTCTCCCATTTTCACAAGGTAAAACTACTTTTGCATAGCACACAAAATCTTCATAGTAGATGCATATATTATATTATTGAAGGAAATAAAGTCGTTTTAAGGTTGGTTTTTTTGTCGTTTTTTTGTCGGCCTTCTGAGGTACGGTTAGTATAAATAGAATATTCAAATAATTCTAGAATTATTACTGCTACGTACTACGTACTGATGTTGTTCTATTGATACAAATAAATCAGGAATGCGCAGACAAGATGTTGTTTGTTAAAGTTCTTACAGGATATTCCTCCAGTGGTATATACTGGGGAAAATATTGTTGTCAAAGATACAACTATAGACATAGCATTATTTGATGATGCTACAGGGGAACTTGTTAAATTTGGACCCGATGCCTATGCGAAAGTTGAAATTGTTCTTCTTAATGGGGACTTTGATCCTAATAGATATTGGACAGCTGATCAGTTCAATATTCATCAAATTGTTGGGCCAAGTTCAATGCTTGGGAAAGATATCTATCTGAATTTGCAACAAGGAGTTGGCAGTGTTGGCGAAATCAAATTCAAACACGGTGCACAATGGATGAAGAAAAACAAGTTCAGGCTCGGGGCAAGAATGGTAGATCCACCAGCTACAATTGAAGTTAGGGAAGCCGTGACAGGATTGTTCCTCGTGAAGGACAAGCGATTAAGTACGTATTTCACATATATATATATATATATATATATATATATATATGCTTAAGGACACACAGTGCAATCTGTGGGCTCGATATTTAATTTTGTGCAACATATTTTTGGCAGAAAGCAAAAAACGTGATCCACCATCGCCATCAGATGAGGTATGGCGACTCAAAGGGATAGGTAGAGATGGTCGTTTTCATAAGAAGTTGTTTGCAAAGGATATCAGAACAGTGGGGGATTTTCTTACTGAATTCTCCAAAGATGGTGCAACGTTAAAAGACGTAAGAACTGACTTCTTCTTCCTTTAGAAATTTACTTTTACAACTCTTGGAACTTGAATCTTCTACTTCTTGTGACATTTTGCTGGTTCATTATATATTTTGGTTCAATTTAACACAAGTTATTATTAATTATCTTTATCTTGAAAATATTGAGATATTTATCAATTTATTATAATTTTTTATTATTGATTGTCACTAATTTTTTACACAATTATTTTTATAAATAAATGTTGTTTGAATTAGTTTTAAATTTAAATTATATTTTTATCTGACATCAAATATATTTATTAATTTTTTTTATTACAGTCCGTTAATTCATAAAAAATAAAAAAGATATTTTTACACGAATAAATTAAATATCATAACTTTGGATAACATCAAATAGTCATTATTTTGGATGACTCATGATTTTGAATAGCCAATAATTTTTCAAAATCATGATATTAAGCACACAATTTTGCCCTTGATGATTTTTTATTTTTTTTATAAAATTAATTCACTCCCTTCTTAATTAATAATGGTGAAAATTTCTAAATTAGACCAAAACACTAAATTCTTTCCCTTTCCTTTTTTGGCTACAACAGCCGCCTCTTTCCTCTTCTCATATTACCGGTGATCCACCACCGCCGGAAACCAGCTCCACCACCCGTTCAACATAAACCAAACAACCCCTTTACTCCCTTTCCACCATCACTGTTAAACCATACCGCCGCCGCCATCTCACACCGGAGTTCTGAGCTCCGGTAAACAGCAACCGAACGACCTCCGTTTCTTCTCCTCTTCTAGTTTTGCCGGCGAACTTATAACGCCAGAACCAACAACAACTCAACCCGTTGCCAGTCCGGCGAGGAGCTTTGAGCTCCAATGAACCGGAGCTTCATCCAAAGTCAAACCAACACAGCCTCTCCGTTTTTTTCCAACAGATCTGGCCCGAAACGAACAACACCAACACAACAGGGTTGATGCCGCTGTTCCGACCAACCGCCGGAATCCAGTGAAGGTCCAACAAATAGACCCCAAACATGGCCGGGATATCCCACCTGTGAGATATTTTAAAATAAATTGATGAATATTTTCTTTTTGGTCAAGTAAATTTGAGTGGGTCCCAATGGAACATGTCATCCGCTTGAGGACCAAGTATTATTATTTCCTTTCTCCCAAAGAAAATAATTTGCTGTGGACTCCAATTGGTACACGTGACACAAGTGTGTCTAAATATAAATTTGTCATGTGTACTTGTTTCGAAAGGAAGTAGAGTCCACCGCCCTCAATTTCTTATAAATAGTCAGAGCCGTCAATATGCGTCAGGCTAATTGAGCTGATCCGTTCTAATTTGTAATTTAATAGGGTTGGACTTTAATTTTTGTAGTTCATTTAAGAATCAGCCCGTCCGTGAATCAAATAAAAATAATTTAAAAATAAAATAAAGTACTAAAAATAATAAAAGAGTCCAAAATCCACACTCAAAATCTATTTAAATTATTATAAATATTTAAATTTAATTATATTTATAAAATATGTACATAACTACAATACAAAAATAAATAGTACTAGATTTAAACAATTAAACATTAAAATATCAGTTATATTGTTACTCATTAACTATTTAGATTGCTTATTAATATTTTTATTTGGTTCGAAAGGTATCATGTCAAAAGTTATTTAGTTTCGTCATTATGATTAGCTTTTTTGGTGTATTGGAGACTTAATTAGCAAGTAGTAATACTATGTAATATTGTCTTGTAAATATTTATATTTATTAACATTCTAAAATTAAATTATAAAAATAATATTTTTTAAAATGTGAATTGACCCATGAAACCCGCATCCCACAAAGTGATAGTGTAGACTTGATATTTATGGCCCATCATTTTGATGGATCAGCCCGACCTGATTCGTCAAACTCCAAAATCCGTGTGAACTAATCCGAATGGACTGGACCATCCCGTATTTACAGGTCTATAAATAGTCACTCCTTTTTATTGGCAGTAACACACTTAACAACTAACACCTTTATACCTTTCTTGTGGCAGTAACATACTTAACAACTAACACCTTTATTCCTTTGCTCTCCTTCCCTAGACGTGTTCCTCTCTTCTCCATTATTACTTTAATTTGCTTCTGTTTTGCTCCCCAAATTAACTTATTGGTTTATAATTAATTTTGCTGATTCGTGTATTCTTTGATTAATTAGGAAAGATTTATTTGGTTTTAAATATCCTTTAATTAATCAGAGAAGTGCTTGTTTAATTCTGAGAAAATATTTTATACTGCTGAAATAATTTCTTAGGACAATGCCTAGCACGACTTAAGTATATTTATATATCACTTAAAATAATATTGTAGTAATATTTATTTAATATTCTGTATCATTATATTACTAATAAGTAATTATATTTCTGTCGTAATATATCAGAACTATTATATTGATAATAATATTATTATAAGAGTAGTAATATTATTGTATATTGTTATATTATTATTTTTTGAGTTATTTTGCATTGTTTCCCAACACCACCTCGGTGAAGTTTTTTTTTTTCTTCCTCCCCTGTTGCTTTGTCGTTATTTTATATGTTTGTGTTATTGTTGAGATAAATTGCAGTTGTTGCTTTTTTCATCATCATCATCTTGGACTGTTCTTTTTATATTTTGTTGTTGATTTTCGGTTCGAAATTGCACTCCGGCAACTTTGTTTTCCTCTGCTTAATTTCAAAGAAAACAGTAATAGAACTTAACTCATGGTTTTTTACTTTGTGTTTTATGTCATTTGTTCATGTATACTTATTTCTTTTGTTGGGTTCATTTTTATTGCAAACATACACGCTGCACTTGTTTACTTTACAGGTGTTATTATTATTATTTTTATTGTTACCCCTCTTCAATTTGATGGAGCTACATTGTTACTATTTTGCTCCATCTTTACCACTGTTTGATGTAATTTTGGACTGTTTTGACATAATGTTGACTTAACTAATACAAAACATATTGGTCAATGATAAAATTTCTCCGTCGGATTTTCGAGGCCTCTCCATTATAAAAGACGAATTTTATTTTAAGTTCAATTATTTGCCAAGTTCAATTTTATTTTAAGTTCAATTATTTTGTTTCAAGTGTTAATACACTTGGCCAATGAAGAAATTTCTATCGATTTCCAAAGCCTCTCATGTATATAAGATGAATTTTACTTTTTGTTTATTATTCCTTTATATTTATTCATTACTAACACTTTTATCAAGTGTTTTTACATGTTTTACTTTATCAAGTGTTTTTAGGTCATCTTCGTTATTCATGTTTTACTTTACATTTTGTACATGTTTTATTTTTCTTTTACTTGCATTTGATTTTTTATCTCCTCAATTAAAAAAATGAGTTCAGTCGGGACCCACTTTTGTGGATTTTGAAGGATGCCTAACACCTCCCTTTGGAATAACCTAAACCCTTACCTAGAATCTAATTGGTTACTAAATTTTTCTTTAATTTAATTAATTGGTTTTCTAATTTTCTTAAAATTAGGTGGCGACTCTAAATTTTTCAAATATTTAATTAATTAGTTTTTGAGCCCCGAAGTTGCGCCTTGTAAAAATAGGGATCGCGACAATGAAAATTGACTTTAATCACAAATAAAATATGATAAAATTGAGATTTTATTGATAATATTTGTGAGTACAACTCTATTAATTCCTTGATTCTTCCGAGGATTGTTAGTAGCATAATTCTAAAATATAATATTATTAATTAGACCTACTTGTGATGTAATTGATCGCTAGGAATGTCGGGCGACGACTTTGACAAAGGCACTATTTGATGTCTTATCTCTTTATGAATATTTCATGAGTTTATGGGATTCCAAGACGTCTCTTCAAGATAATATGTCACTCTTTGTATAGGTGTGAACTAAGGTTTAAGCTAGAGTAGCCTCCAAGAAGTTAACCCTAAGAGAGATTGGACTCATCTTGTTAAGTCCCATAAAATTTTAATATCTAGAGTCGTAAGAAAGAGTTTGGTAAAATGCGCAATTTTCACTAATATGAGGTCCTTCCATCACTATTAGAAACATAGGCTTTTTCTACCGCGAATCAATGGGGAATCTGTGTTATAAAATATGATTTTCCCACTCATTTCCTGCAGAACCAGCTTCCTAGGAAAACGCATGGTGGGAAACAAACTCTCATTGAAACAATGAAAGCTTCCTAATTTTTCCATGTGAAAACACTATTTTTTTTTGTTTTCTTATTGACTCAATTAAAATATCTGTAGAAATATTCACTGAACATTTTTTAATCGAAAATTTCAATAGGAAAATAGTGATTTTTTAGTAGTGGATCATGTTAGGCTTTAGTACTTTTTTTGAATTCCTTCATGTTCTGCCTAATTTCTGAAATATCATAGTGAATTGATGAAACTCTTGCGTGCTATTCCTTTTGTCTTCAAGCTGCCAAATAATGAACTTAATCGCTATGTGTTGAATAAAGAAATTCATATCGTAGCTCAAATTTCCTAAAAGATTTTGCTGCAAGCACATTGATGTGTATGTTGTATGATCTGTTGTTGTTTTGTAATTTTGTATCATGAGCATGTCCTAGTAATTAAAAAAAAAAACCAACCATTTTTGAGAGATTCAGAGTAGAAAAAATAGGTGGAGTTGAAACAACTAAATTTTGTATGCTTCGTATCATGTAGCAGGTATTTTAGTTTCCTAAGCATATAAAATCTAAACAATTTTGAGTGTGCATGTATTGTTTATAGGAGAGATTATTTCTACTTCAGCTTCATGGTTTGAAGTAAGGGAAAGAATGTCTTGCATTGTTGCAGATACTTGGTCCAACAATGTCTGATCATCTGTGGAATGTTACTTTAACACATGCACAAAGATGCAAATGGGATGACACACAATTCTTGAACTGTCCCTTGGAGACATGTCAAGAAATTGCCATGGTTAACTGTCCTGATTCTTTCACTGACATGTCCAAGAACCAGCACGAGCCCAGAATTCCCCCTGTATCACTTGACTATGGAGCTAGCCAGGGTAAATTTGGTTACTTACAAGTTTGCCAAGTTGTGTTAATTTGGATTTTCTTATACAACTTACCTTTGCAATCTTTAAACCAAATCACACTTTTTCTTAAATTTCTATGCAGAGCTTTCTTTCCAAAAACCGATGGAGTATGTTACTAATTCTGACGATGCTATTATCTTTGATGACCCTGAGCAAGTTCCATATGGTCATAATCAGAAATCAACTCCAACTAACCAGCTGCTGCTGACCTGTTTAAAAGACGAGGATATCCCTGAGTGGATTAAGGAATTACAACTATTAGATGAAGAGCCTGGAAAATCCTTCATTATGCTTTCTGATGAGCACAACGATCAGGACATCAACTCGTCAAGTCCAGAGGTGAAGAAACTCTCCATGGATTCAAAAAATTGGCAGCAGTGTGTCATTCCTGATGCTACCGTTTTCAAAGGTTATGACATTGGCAAAAAGAAATGGACCTTGTTATCTAACATACTAAAATGGTTCTTGATTAGTAGGATTGTCAAAATTGAGAATCGAATTGCCAAGAGGCTAAGATCGTCCTAATCAACCACAAAAACAATATCCACATACAGTCAAACCTCTCTATAATGGTTTGGTTGGAGAATTGACGCAAATAGCGCTACTTATAATGTATGTATAATCGTCTTGTTTGGTTGAATAATTAATGTGTTATTTGTCACTTCTAATTTCATAGGCAGATATGTAGATGTCAAGTTGATTTGAATAGGCACTCGAGAGATTCTTACTAGCAATATTAATCATGTTAATCAATAAAACAAAAAAAGGCAGGCTGGTGCACTCAAGTTCCCGCTATGCGCAGGATCCGGGACCCGACCACAAGGCTCTTGCATTATGTTAATCAATAAAACAACAGATAACAAATTAATTATTCAATTTAAATGGAAAAACTCAACTACTAATTAATCATTTGTCTTATTGAAAGGTACATTAATCAATTACTCCACCTTAAGAAAGGATTATAACTAGTTCCAGATCCCATACACATTCCTCCATCTTGTATTTTCCAACGACAAAAATGATCAGCAGCATCACATTTATCTTTATCTTTATCAAAGTTAAACAA
This sequence comes from Capsicum rhomboideum, assembly GCA_031232105.1. Taxonomy (NCBI): domain Eukaryota; kingdom Viridiplantae; phylum Streptophyta; class Magnoliopsida; order Solanales; family Solanaceae; genus Capsicum; species Capsicum rhomboideum. The sequence continues at coordinate 8,721,419 of CP124713.1, read as the reverse complement.
CTCGAAATGACCGTGTTTTTTTTAATAAAACAGTTAAATAAGTGTTATGGGGATGTCCATGTAATGTGGACCACCTCCAGGTACTTAGTTAGTGTGGTCAACATCTTTTCCTTTCAAAAAACACAAAGAATTTCTGCTTGCTTATGAACCTTTATTTTCAACATTAAGTGAGTACGTTTGTGAAATAGCTGAACCTGACAAAATACTTATAACTAAGAAGCATACGATAAAAAATGGGGAAGGCATGATGTTTTTTTATTGTGTTGATGTCTCTAATTTATACTCGTAATTGTTCTCATGCTACGTACGACTCTTCTAATTCGATTTAATTTTTTTCTCTATTTGACTTGCTCACCAGTCACCATGGATTAAAAATAGAACTTCAATTATTTCCAATCCATAAACAATGTAAGTCATTGAATCTTGCCCAATAGAAGTTCAATCACTTCCACAATCCACAAACAATATAAATCATTGAATCTTGCCATTAAAAACAGAAGTTCAATGACTTCCAATCCATAAAAAATATAAGTCATCAAATCTTACTTTCTTCTCCCTATATAGGCAAAATGATCTATTGGACCCTTGTACTTGTCCGAGTTTGTAATGTGGATACTTCTAATCAGGCCTTTGTCATCTGAATCCCTCAACCCATCAAAACACAACATTTTTAACTCTTTTTTTGACTTGGCTGTTGAGCGTGTAGCACAAATGCTGACACGTAATTAAAAAATTAATCTCCTAAAAACCACGTAGGAAATGACGTGGAAACAAGTTAAAACCCTCAGAAAACTTCTCATTTTCTCATTCTTCTTTTTTCATCTAGACACCCGCACTTACACTTTTTTCATTTTTCCCTTCGTTTCCACTTAATTCGTTGACTGTTCTTGTTTTTGTCGATTAACACTGCTTTTGTTGAAATTTTTTGGGGGTTTTGCTTTGTTTCGTGTCTATGCTTTGTTGGAACTTTAAGTTCATCATAAAGTTCACAATAACAAACACGAACTGGCATGGTGAAAAAAAAAATACAACGACTGAAAATGGGGTTAAAATTGAACTGAAAATGCACTAAAAAGAGGAGTATAACAACAGGCAAAAAAAATTAATGGACGAGAAATTTGAAGAGAGAAGATCGAGAAAGAGGCAAAAAAAAAGCTCAAATTTGTCCAACAATGGTGGTAGAATCAAATGGGGAAGAAGATGGCTAATAGAGGCCCTAATGTGACTGTTAGGCCCTATTTACAAGGTCTCACGCTGTTGTTTTGTTTATATCACACGCTCCTATGTGGTTTTTGCCACATAGGAGCATTTATATCACACGCTCCTATGGGGTTTATGCCACATAGAATGTCAAGTCAAAAAAGGGGTTTAAAATATTGTGTTTTGATGAGTTGAGGGGTTCAGATGACAAAAATCTAAGTAGAGGTATCCACATTACAAACTCGGACAAGTACAAGGTATCCCTATATAATATATATTCCCCAACACAAAGTTAAGTATACTTTGAGTATCCAAAATATAGTTAACATCATATGTGGCAAAATTACCTCATGAAATTATACTTCGTCCAACTTATTTAAGTTGTATTAGCTCCCTATTGATTTACTCATTCATAAACTCTGCTTATTTTAGTCCATCAAAATTTGGAATGATATCTAGTCCAAATTGATCCATGAGAAGTTTTTTCATTTTCTTTTAGTTTGATATGTCATATATATTCGAAATAACGAGAAATAATAATAAGGTACTAAAATTATTATAAAAGAACAAATAAAGTGATTAAAACTTAATAAGAGTTGAGCGGGTTGAACTATGAGTCTATGACCTTCATTTTAGCCTGTTTTAGCCCAAACAACTTTTGACTGGATCAATAACTCGCCCATTTATTAACTCAAATTCAGTCTAACTTGTCCATTTGCCACCTATAGTTAACATGAATGATATAATCCTGAGTGCAACATTAATCTTGGGTGTACCAAGAATAACAGCAATGCTGATGATGTTCAACTATGCATCAATATCACTCTTGAACATACTATAAAGAGCATTTTCTGCCAGAATTACTATGCATCTCGAACTACTACATATAGTGTGTCATCTGCCAAGTGCCAACCACCAGGTAGATCGAAGAAAGTGGTACTCAAACTGTAAATATAGTGTCAAATTTAACCATGTAGATGCATGGTATCCATGATAAACACTTTTTGATATTTATACGGCAAGGATTAAGAGAGATCTCGTTGTAAATGTAAATGTTAAGTTGATTTGAATAGGCACTTGAGAGATTCTTATTATCAACATTAATCATGTCAATCAATAAAACAGCAGATAATAAACTAATTAGTCAATTCAAATGAAAAAACTCAACTATTCATAATTAATAATTTGTCTTATTTAATGTAATTGTTCATTAATCACCTATTCCATGTTAAGAAAGGATTACAATTAGTTCCAGATCCCATACACATTCCTCCATCTTGTATTTCCCAACGACAAGAACAGTTAGGAGTATCACACCTATCCTTATCTTTTTCAAAGTCAAACAACTGAAAATGACCTTGTTTTTTCAAAAATATAGTCAGTGCAATATCACAAGTGAGGCGATTATCTCCACCGACAATAACGGGGACTTCGATGTTATGTGGACCACCAATTATTTTAGTCTGGAACACAGGATTTCCTCTCAAAAAGCAATGGACATTAGCTGCTTCTGAAGCTTTGTTTTCAATATCAATTGTGTACGAGAATTGTGAATTAACTGAGCCTGAGAAAATACTTATAACTAGAAAGCATGTGATAAATAATGGGGAAGCCATGATGTTTTTCTTGTGTGTGTGTGTGTTTGTGTTGATGTTGTTAGGGTTTTTGCCCTGATTTTCTTACCAACTTTGAGTTTTATTTTTCTTGAAAGGAAAATAAAAGTAATACCATAATTACTTTTACTTTTCCTAAAAGGAAAATATAAAACTCTTCCATATTTGGCTAACCTCTTTCTTGGAGGAAAGGATTTGAACTCCTATAAATAAAAGACCCCCCTTCTCATACCAAAACACAATAGCATCCACAATGTAGTCTCTAAAGAGTCTTGTTTAGGGGGAGATTTCTCCCAATACGTTTTATGTTTTTTGATATTAGTTTCATAATATGTAGGTCGTTTGACCAAACCATACTAATAATATGTTTTTTAGTATGTTTTTTTGTCGTCTGAATTATCGCCTCTATGGTTTGCAAATTATATGCTTCCGCATGACGCCCTCTCGATTTTCGAACCCAACAAGTGGTATCAGAGTCTACGGTTCAAAGGTCCAATGGTTTGGTGAAACGAGATCAAAAACAGGTTCAAAGCGGTTTCAAATCAAGCTGCAACAAATTTGATGATAATGAAGATTTTTGTCAAACTACATGTGGAGAAGAAGTTTCAACCATATTTTCAACATACCTGCTGCTGCATTTTTAAAAATAAAAAACAAAATATTAATTTTTAACCCATTTTTAATCATGATATTTTAAACCTTATTTTTAACCATGGCAAGCAGCAATGATGAAGATTATGTGAAGAACAAAGATCATATATGCAAGTGAAGAAGGCGGATCAAGTTTTGCCAAGAAAATCCAGCCAAAAAGGAGAGATTTGTTAGGGTTTTTGCCCTGATTTTCTTACCAAATTTGAGTTTTATTTTTCTTGAAAGGAAAATAAAAGTAATACCATAATTACTTTTACTTTTCCTAAAAGGAAAATATAAAACTCTTCCATATTTGGCTAACCTCTTTCTTGGAGGAAAGGATTTGAACTCCTATAAATAGAAGACCCCCCTTCTCATATCAAAACACAATAGCATCCACAATGTAGTCTCTAAAGAGTCTTGTTTAGGGGGAGATTTCTCCCAATACGTTTTATGTTTTTTGATATTAGTTTCATAATATGTAGGTCGTTTGACCAAACCATATTAATAATATGTTTTTTAGTATGTTTTTTTGTCGTCTGAATTATCGCCTCTATGGTTTGCAAATTATATGCTTCCGCATGACGCCCTCTCGATTTTCGAATTAACTGAGTCTGAGAAAATACTTATAACTAGAAAGCATGTGATAAATAATGGGGAAGCCATGATGTTTTTCTTGTGTGTGTGTGTGTGTTTGTGTTGATGTGACTCTAATTTATAGTAGTTGGTCTCATGTTACTTGAGATTCATCTAATCTGATTTAGTTATTCTCTCTTAACTTACTTATCATGAACTAAATAGAAGTTTAATTACTTCCAATCCATAAAAATATGTCATTGAATCTTGACCAAGCATTAACAAATCATAAATGCCAAAATCTCATATAATAAAAATATAAAGTACCGAGTAAAGAAAAAAATTACTTAATACCATAATTTAATTTATCTTAATTACTTAAAATTCCAACCCTTTTGATTAATAACTTAAATCTCTGATTTACCTTCTCTTTCTAAATCATCGGATATATCACGAAACCTACGGCTAAACTCCGTATTTCTCGGCTGAAGATCTGCATCCCCCCATCCCCTCTTCATCTTCAATTTCTCCATTAAAGGAGAACTTCTGCAATACAACTTCAACAACATCAACAGAACAACGTCGACAACATATCAGCAAAGCCCCGACGAAGAACCCCCTCTAAACGAATCTTTAATTTCTCCATTAAAGCAGAAATTTTATTTTTCCTGTTGTCCGATTGAATTTCTATTGGAGTTAACTCCAAAGGTTTGAAATTTCATCCAATTAGTTTTAACTCCAAAGGTTCGATTTACTGATAATCTCTTATTTTACATCTCATTCCTTATTTATTCCAAACGAAATCGAATTAGACGGCGATCCCCCACGAAATTGTTACTTGAAAAAATCAATGGAGGTGAAAAAGAGTAGTGTGTCGCGGGTTTCATGAGGCATCCGTCATTAATGGCAGGATGGTGAAGGATATGAAGATACATCATGGGATCGTCTAAAAAGGTACAAATATTATGTATCGTACTATTTTTGTGTGCAGATACATAAGAATGGTGTATCTGATTGAAAATATGATAAAAATTATGTATCGAAATGCTTTTTTGTATTACTGATACATAAGACTTATATGTCGGAATAAGATCTATGTTACTGATACATAAGAATTATGTATCGAGATGAGTTTTGTGTCACTAATGTATACAAAATATTACATTTTTTGATACATTATGCGTGAAGTGATGTATCTTATGAATCACCATTGGTGATGAATTGTCTTCTATCAAATTTATATACGAAATATTCTCTCCAATCACAATTCCGTCACTTTTGTATCGTGCAAAAAAAATAGAACTTAAAAAAAAAGAGAAGAAAGAATCAGAGATTTTGGGCTTGAACTATCGTGATCTGATTTTTGAAATTTGAATTTTTAATTGATTACACATTTTTGAAAAACTCAGAAAACATTAAAATGTTTGACGCGTGATTTATTCCACAGATGAAGAGATTTTTGTTATTTTTCTTTTTAATCTCGCTTAATTAGTTACTAATGTATCAACGGCAGTGATGTATCGGGCGTTAAGTGATGTATCGAAATGGACAAAGTTCAAAATTTAAAATAATTTTGATAAAAGTTGGGATAGAAAGTAATTAGCTCTTAAAGGGTTCGAATTTATATAACTTTTACTAAAGAAAATGGATGTCTTGGGCCCAAGTTTGCTTCTCGATTTGTCAGTCATAAATCACGAAGGAAGAATCATGATATCTCTAAACGTGTCTGATCTTGAATTTTTGTTCTTACTTTATAAAATATTTAAAAATTAAATCATTATGAAAAATTGTTGTCCATCCTGCATAAATTTAAACTTTTACCTATAAGACAAAATTTATGGCTAATTGAGCAAGTTTATTTCCTTAAAGTACCTGAACGTCTGTGTTATAGGTAAAAGTTAGAATATCTCTATTCTCTATTGCCCGTCAGATATAACTTCTAACTTTTGTCTATTATGCTGAGTTTATGATTAATTGAGCAAGTTCACTATCTTCAATTATCCTGAACTTATGTTTTATAGACAAAATTATTTTTTGCCCATGATTTATACCCGATGACCAACAAAAGTTTTGCCTCACGGATTTATAAAGTGAAAGTTATTTTTTAAAAGTTTTATTAAGTGGGACCAAAGAGTAATCGACAAAGGGACAAATATACCCCCTAACTTTGCGATTTAGAGCAAATATACCCCTCGTTAATAAAGTGATGCATATATATCCTTGTCATCTAACAAATGGTGTAAATTTACACTTTTCATTAACAGACTAAATTAAAAAGAATTCTAAAACCGTTTTTTTAATTCCAAAAATGTTACATGACATTAACAAATAACCTCACCCATTTTTTAACCCCTCTAAACTCGATCCAATTGGAAAAAAAATTCAATCCCTCTTTTAATCAGACCTGGTTCAATCCTATTTTATGACTCAATAAAGAAAGAATTGAGTTTTTTTTAATCATAGTGTGTGGGTCTGGAGGGATAAAAAAATGAGTGAGGTAATTATTTAAAGCCACATGACATCTTTTGAGTAAAAAATCAATATTAGCATTTTTTTTTTTAAAATCTAGTAAACATAAATCTGTTAACGAAAAGAGTATATATGTACCATTTGTTAGACAGTAAGGATATATATGCACCACCCTTAGTGGCTGTGATTTGTGAATGGAGTCAACGCGTACCCCACTTTTAAATACCGCATGTATAATGTTGTATATTATTGCGTCCAAATGCACACACAAGTGTACGCGATCGTACAAGTAATATAGGATTTTTTAAGTCCGAATATTATATTTACAGGGACTTGTCGATTAACTATTTACTAAATTAGAATAATGTTGATTATTATTCAAGCGGGTAGATCCCAAAGATATATCTATGAATTAACTCAACTAAAAATAAAAGAAAATAACTAACGAACAATTAACCAAATAAAGAAAAGAGTTTTACGTAAATCAATGCGATGGAATCAATCTAGGGTTATGAATTCGCTAACAATCATATGTAGAGTACTTGAATTCATCGAATAGTTCTAATTGTTGATTTACGGGAATGATTTTATGATCATGGCCTGACAAACTTCTAATCATCTATCCAAATTGACCTCACAACTACATCGTTGAGCCTGGATGTGATAACCCAATTCGAATGAATTCATATATCTTCCCGTTTCGTAACCAAGAAAGGCAATCGATGTATTGGTCTACCCAAGCCACAAATCAATTCTTTATGTTACTAAATGGAGTATCTTACTCTCTATATTCTTCGTTTTAATCTTCGGTTTCCCTTGTGAGCTCACTTTGAAAATATAGATGTATCCTAATGGTCGCGAAACATTAAAATAGTAAACTCAAAAATATAAGAACAACTAATATGATAAACAAATACTCGTCAAATCAAGAATAAAATAGATTCAAAGTGATAAATTAACTCTAAATTTTTTAAATTGTATAAATAAAGTTGGACAATTATTTTTAGCATACCGGACAAGTAAAGATGTACAGAGAGAGTATTATTCTTCCATTTATTTTTACTTGTTTAGTACCCCCTCCATCCATCTTTACTTGTCAGGTATACTAAAAATAGTTGTCCAACTTTACTTATCCAGTTTGAAAAATCAAGAGATAATTAACTATTTTGTGTCTATTTTACCGTTGTTATTAAATGTTATTCATTTACCAATATTTAGATCACTTACAATTAATAGAGGTGCTATAAGTAGTAAAATTACTCTTCTATTTATTACTTCCTTCGTTCATTTTTACTTATCACATTTGGACTTGACACATCATTGAAAAAAAAAAAAAATTGACATGACTATTTTACCATACTACTTTTATTACTCCCTCCGTCCATCTTTATTTGTCCACTTTTCTATTGGCACAGGAATTAAGAAGCAGGAAATGATAGGAGTAATTTTACCATATTACCCTTTGAATATAATAAATTTAATGATTTGAAAAATGCATTAGATAATGAATCGTATTTAATGCTAAGAGTAAAATGAGTAGAAATGGGTAAATTATCCATTGATTTTATAAACTGGATAAGTATTGTTGGACATCCCAAAAAAGAAAATTGGACAAGTAAAGATGGACGAAGGGAGTAATTGATTTTTATTAGTATTAAGTCTTAGAAATGATTTTGAGAATAAGTAATTAATGACAAGGATAAAATATGAAAAAAAATAATTATTTTTCTTGATATATTAAAAATGACAAGTAAGAGTGAAAATCTATTTTTGAATAGTGGAAAGTAAAAGTGAATGGAAGAAATACTCCCTCCGTTCCTAATTAGTTGTCGTACTTACTAAAAATAGATATTCCTTAATATTTATCATTTCATAAAATCAAAGCATAATTACTTGTCTTTTTCCTCCTCTACCCTTAGTTATAAATATTGAGAGATATCAATATAGTACAAAAAAGAAAAAGTACTAAATAGAGAAGAGTAATAAATAAGGATAATTTAGTTAATTTAGCATATAGTTAATGTTTTTCTTAAGAGGAGTGCAAACAAAAATGGTGACAACTATTTAGAAACGAAAGGAGTATTTCTTAAAAGGTATATCATGTACCAAATTAAACATGGACAAGCACATATGAACTAATATACCCTCCGTTCCGTTTTAATTGACCTTCTTACTACAAATAATTGTTTCAATTTATGAAATAAAGAGAAGTTTATTACTCCCTCCGTTTTTAAATAGTTGATCCTCTTTCTAAAAATATTTGTTTCAATTTAGTTGTCCCTTTTATGAAATCAAGAGAATTTTATTATGTTCTTTCAATACTACCCCTACCATTAAATGACTAAACAAAGTGTATATACTTAAATTTATATTTTCAAAGCATAATTAATAAGACTAATTTGATAAAATAAACCCCTAATAAATATTTTCTTAAGGGAAGTGTCAAGTCAACAAGGGTCAACTATTTTAAAACGGAGTGAGTACATTCTTTCAATACTATCTCTATCATTAAATGCTTATATAAAATGTATAATATTTAAATTTATATTTTTAAAAGCATAATTAATAACGTTAATTTAGAAAAAATAATAAGCCCTAATATTCTCTTCAAGTCTTAAAACGCCCACTGATTTCCACAGCAAACCATTGTTTTGTCTCAAAGGCATCAATAACCACAACTGAGTTTAATAATCAGATTACTTTAAAATAATTAATTGAGTTAATGGTCCAAAACACACCTAAACTATCACGATTTATTGAGTTTCATACCTAAACTATCAAATGTGTGAATTTTCTATCTGAACTATCATCAACTAGTTAGCAAAACACACTTAAACTATTAATGGTTCACTTTTTCTACCTGAAAGTTCAGGTATGAAACTCAAACAATTAATAATTTATGTATGTTTTGCTAACTAGTTAGTGATAGTTCAGGTAAGAAACTCACACACATAATAGTTCAGGTATGAAACTCAAAAAACTGAAATACACCTCCTTCCATAATTCTACTTGATGTGTATTCACCTGTACTAATTTTCTTCCATATTATTAATTATAGGGATAAGTTAAATCTTTGACAAAATATTCCTTCATTATAGACGGCTAATATTTATCCAAAGCCTGTCTGGCTTCTACTATTTCTCGCACTTTAAAATTTACGTGCTATACTTTTTTTTTAGTTTATTTTATAAAGGACGTCACATTTTTTATATTTGAAAATAATTAAATTTTAATATTTATTTTTTATTTTTAATTAAATAATTTATAATCACACAAATATTTACAGTGCGTTTTAGACCATAAATTTCGAAAAAATAAAAATTATTAAATTTTGTGTCAAAGAATGAATTAATTGAATTTTGAGAATCTTAAGTAAGATTTCTTATTCTAATTTTCAATTATCAATTTAATATTATTCTCTCAACTTTGATTAGACATAAATATAATTCAAAATTCAAACATCATAATGTATAGGTGAGAGAGAGAGAGAGAGAGAGAGAGAGAGAGAGAGAGAGAAAGGAAGAAAGACACTAGAAAAAAAGGTCTCTTGTTTTTTGTTTGTTCATTGAATTGAGTGAAGATTTGCAGAGGGAAGAGAAAAAGGGGGAAGGAAATGGCAAGTTATGGAGGGACAACACAGAAGTGTAAAGCTTGTGAGAAAACAGTGTACTTGGTGGATCAACTTACTGCTGACAATAAAGTTTATCATAAAGCTTGTTTCAGATGCCACCACTGTAAGGGTACTCTCAAGGTGATACAAAATTTTTACAATAAAAATTCTTTCTTTTTTCTTGTTAGTATGTCATATGTGGTGAATATTTGTATGTGAATCCCATTTTAGTTTTTCATCTTAACTAAAAATAAATATCTCATATTAGTTGATCACTTATTAAATCAAAATAGAATTAATTAATTTTTTCTCATTTTACCCCTATAATTAATTACAATTCCAATGTCCATTCCTATGCCCAATGAATATTAAAGGGTAAAATAGTAAAATCTATTACTGCATTTATAATTTCTTAATCACCGTGTAAAATGGAATGTGCCCAAGTAAAATGGGACGGAGGGAGTAGATAGGTAATTTCAAGTTCTTTTTATTTTTAGTTGGGGACGGGAAGGGGAAATGGTGAGCGGATTACAAGATTGGAAATCGGAGTCTCATCGATAAGGTAAAAGTTTAGGTAGTTAATCAACTGAACTACTAAGATTCCCTAGATAATTTCAAGCTTTTAAAAAAAAAATATGGGGTAGGGGAAGGGGAAATGGGGAAGGGATTACAGGTGGGAAATAGAAACATCACCAATAAGGTGAAAGTTTAGGTAGCCAATCAACTGAACTACTAAAATTCCTCAGATAATTTCAAGCTTATAATGAGCTGGGGCTTTTTGAAACAGCTTCTCTACCTCTCCTAGGTAGGGGTAAGGTCTGCGTACACTCTAACTTCCTCAGACTCCACTTTGTGGGATTTCACTGGGTATGTTGTTGTTGTCATTATGTTCTAATCAAGTGACTTCTTAGAGGAGGGGACTCATGAATAGGGGCAAGGAAAGCAAGAAGAGGCGTTTAATATTTGAAGTTGCAATTATCTGTGGCTTGCAACTTCAATCTCTTATGTGCTTTGTTAGAAATGAATGATTGGGTTTGGTTGGGAGATCCATGATGCTCTGCTGTTTATCTCAAAAGAACAGAGAATTTGATTAATGGATGCTTTCAATGATAGGTTATGTTTGTCAGATTGTTTTGATTTGCCTCTTTCAAAGTTTTGAGTTTTGGATATTCATGTGAGCTTTCTGCAATTGTTAGGGAAGAGTAGTTGTTTGATAGTATTAAGGTAACCGATTTGCTTGGACATACTAGGAGAGATATGATAAGGAACGAAGCTATACGGGGCAGGGTAGGAGTGGCATCCGTGGAGGACAATATAGGGAAGCGCCGCTGAGATAATTCGGGCATGTGAAGAGGAGGTGCATGGATGCACCAGTTAGGAGGTGTGAAAGGTTGGATATAGTGGGTGTTAGGAGAGAGAGAGGTAGAGGTAGACCGAAGAATAACTAGGGAGGGGGGGAATCATTCGGCAGGACATGGCACACCTTCAACTTACTGAGGAACGTTGGAGGTCTCAAAGATTAGGGTAGAAGTATTGTAGGTAGCTGCGCGGGGTGGTACCTTTATGTGGGAGAGTCAGGGGGCTAGTCTCCCGTTCATTTTTCTCCTTTTAAGTAGTATTATATGTACTATTTAATACTTGCGTAGTATCTTAATATTAAGAAAGCGAAAGCAGTGGTTTCTTGGTCCCAACCAGCTAGGGCTAAAGTTCCAAATTACAGCTATGAATTAAAGAGGAACACTTTTATTGGGTCATTTGGGAATGTTAATGAAGAAAACATTTATTCAGGTCATACCAAGTCAGAAATGGGTGCTCTGGCAGATCATTCCTTGGGTTTTGATCGTTTGAATGGTATCTTAACTTTTTTCCCTAAAGCATTGGCTTGTTGTTTACCGTCAAAGAGTTGTCATAAAATATTCCACTGCAATTGATCTGAAAAGCACATTATAGAAATTAATCGTGCTGTTAAATTTTTTATGAGCTCTCTCTTTTGCTGAAATTGCACTATTAAACCTTACTTTTTATAGCACAGATTCTCATAGTTAGTTAAAGCATGAAGTCAGGTCTGCCAAGTGCCAACCTTTAAAGACAACAAAACCCAAAATGTCTTATCTTATGATTCATTGCGTTATTGCTCAAGGGCTGCCATTTCTTTGGATACTTCCACTTGATTACCAACATGTCGTTCACCCAGCCCCGTGCAAAAGAAGGAGCGGTGAACAAGTTTGATGACCCTCAAGTAGGAGTATGAAATCTTGGCTGGATACGTTTGATAAATGAGCAAGAAAATAGGCAGCCCTGGTTTCAGTTGCATATGAAGCAAAACATATTTCTGTCACTTAGAGAACAACAAACATTGAATTTCCCCTACCCTGTGGCATGGGTATGGGTGAAGAATACATGAGTGTCGTTCCTCTTTTCCTTCTTTTAGGAGAAATATGCAAGAAAGCCGACATGTATAGAAGCATGGGAAGACATTGCATCAAAATTATCATTTATGTAAAAGCTTTGCTTCACTCTTTAGCTGAGAAGTGCTGAGAAGTTAAGTAGAGTATATTGCAATTCCATCCTCTCATCCATTTCAGACCTCAGTTCAACAGTTACTGTACTCACTTTGTTGATTTTGAAACATGACTCCACCTATCAGTAATTGTGCTACTGTAATGGTTGTTCAATTCTGATTTGGGAGGCCGTGAAACTTTTTATTCGTACAACTTTGTTAGAATGGTAATCTATCATGGAAAGGCTATTGAGTTAGTTGTACAAATGAAAATCTTTTGCTCTATCAACCGGAAGTAAAAAATCTAGTGTAAACTTCTCAGACGGATTAGTATTTAGAGTATACAGAATCTCCATTTTCTCCTTAGCATGTTTAGCATCTCTATAGCACCTTGTTTTCATGTGGTTAATTCTAAGATGTCTTAATCTTATTTTCCTTGACATTTTTAACGTTTTTCAGCTGAGTAATTATAACTCCTTCGAAGGAGTTTTGTACTGCCGGCCTCACTTTGATCAGCTATTCAAAATGACAGGAAGTCTGGATAAGAGTTTTGAAGGTAATTAGATAGAGTTGGCAAGATGATATTTCTTATATTTCAGTTTATCACTCCTCCTACTAAAGCTAGTGTCTTCTTTGCTTGTTATTTCTCTTTTTAGGGGCTCCAAAAACAGTCAGAGAGCGTTGTGCTGATCAGGTATTATTTGATTTTCTAGTTTCAAGATGCTCCAAGATCACTACTTTGAAGACTGTTCATCTAGCATTTTACCGCATACATTATTGTCCATTTCAGTTTGCCTGCTGATCTTATGATTAATTGTCTCATATTAATCTCTCAGGGATCAAACAGTAAGGTCTCAAGTTTGTTTGGCGGAACTCAAGATAAATGTGTTGCTTGCAAGAAAACTGTTTACCCCCTGGAAAAGGTAGTGACAATTTCTTTTGCTGTCTAGCGGTAACTAATCGGAAAAGCCACAGAGTAGACTGTTAAATTATTTCAAAATACTTTAGTACGTATCTGAAAAGTTGAGCTCTCGTAGGAGCCCATGGATGAGTGCCTCTAACTCGGCGTATAATCACATTTGTATTCTTATCGCCTGAAAATAAAAAGTTTCCATTGTTAGATTAATGTCAGTGGTGCTTTTATAGGTAGCAGTGGATGGCACTTCGTACCACAGGGCTTGTTTCAAATGCAGCCACGGGGGTTGCACGATCAGTCCATCAAACTATGTAGCTCATGAGCACAAGTTGTACTGTAGGCACCATCACACTCAACTCTTCAAGGAGAGAGGTAACTTCAGCCAAATGGAAGACCATGAGAAAAACTGAAGGGGTGACTGAGAGCACAATAGCATGAGGCTTGCCGGGAACATTTTCATTTTCGTTTTGAGTTTGAAATTAAAGGGTAATCGGCTTTCAGTCGATTGTTGGACCAGTTTGTTGCTCTGGTTCACACATACAATTCAAGACCTTATCACATAAATGATGTATCTATATATGACATCTTCCTGAGAGTCAAAAAGAAGAGTTTCCTTCATTGTCTTTTTAGGTCTATTGGTTTGTGCTTTAATGCCATTAATACAATCTTTTTTCTACCGAGCACACTGTATTTGCTGTTGTGCTTGTTCTGCAAAATTTCATGGATTTTTATGAGGGGAGAGTTTACTTCCCCTGGTTGATAATTGAAATTTTCATAAATTTGTGTACATGGTAAAATAATACAATAAAGAGACAAGGGTGACCCTTCGCACAGAAGGATGGGGCATATCGATCAATGAGGTGAATGAAAATTACGGGAGATAGAGTTCAACGTTTAATAGATATAAGCAATGTTAGGTGATTTCTGCCCATTTTCCTATACCGTAAAGTTACTGACACCTATGTTGGCACGAGATAGTAGGTCCGCCACCATTATAAAAACAGAGGGATTACACCACATATTCCAGTGCAACAAAAGGTGGGTGATATGATTTCTTCAAGTCAAAATTGGGTAAGGCATTATGACTCCAAGTATTTGGAAACGTTTGCTCAGTTATGTCCCATGTTCATTATATCAGTCACAAAGAATGCTTTTATATATGTATCCAGCTAATGATTTAGCAAATATTTTACATGGCAACTTTACTAAAAAGTTTTTTGTAGCTACTTTCCGTGATGACTCTTTCTGTCAAAGAATATCACGGGTAGATATATTTGTACAATACTTAGAACTTTATGCTATCACCCCTTAATAAAAGAAGCTGATACGTTATTGATTTTTGGTAAAAGAAAATAATAAGATACCCAAACTTGTTATTTTTCCAAGAGCTACCAAAAGAAAAAGACAAAACAGAGAAGTTAATTTATTTTTTATTTTTACAGCTCCAAACTTGAAAAAATATTCTTAACTAGTTCCCTAAGTTAAACTAGATTTTCAAAAGCTTCAACTCAATAATTTTGTCAAGCGAAATACATGTTTAAACACAAATTCAACTTTCAGCAACAATAACATAATCTGTGTAGTCCCATAAAATAGAGTCTAAGGAGGATAGAGTGTACGCAGACCTTACCCCACCTCAGAAGTTGAGGTAGAGATTGTTTTCAATAGAACCCCAACTCAAAAAAAACAGTTCGAAGCAATCCAAAAAAGAACTAATGAAAATTAAAAAACAACCGATAGTAAAATAGTACTATAACAAAATTACGGTAATCGAAGTATAATAACAACAAATACTAACTACAATCAAAGTACAAAAAATAACTTTCAAATGTCTTTCTTTCTTTTTTAATTTAACTTTAAATGTTACTCAATTCATATCCAAACACGTCATGAACTCAGAACAGCATTATTGGTGTTTCACTTATCAGATCAAGAAGAATCAAACACAAGAGAATCCTTGCAGACTTGCAGGACCCCAAATCCAGAAATCTGATGGGTCTAAGTGGGAATAATTAGATAACATTTCATGAAGACATTTGTGTTTGTTTGTGATGAATACATTGACTAGATCTTTGTGTGAGGCCCATTCCTTTTAGCAAATCAAAAGCATTATGAATAGGTTCCCCACACAAATAATGCAAGCATGCAAATGATGCTTTTTGCCTCCTCCTATCTTCATTTGTTTCCTTTTGTCCAAATTCCCTTTTAGCCTTTCATTTGATGTACTCTTTCCCCACTCTCTAATTATTCTTTTCAATTCCTCGTGTGTGTTTTTCCTTTCATTATTTTATTGTAGGATCAATAATGCATTCACTTAGTGATGGATTTGTAGTACTCCTAATTAGCACAAATCCATTGGCTGTTTTATATTATATAGTTATAAAAGAAAATTTTAAAATATGCAATCTATTTAAATCTGAACCAATTATTATTACAACAAAAGAGTGATAAGTGCAATTATGCACTGTAGACCACATTCTGCATCTTTTTACTTGAAGCATAGTTGGAAAATTATTCCTTACTTTCTTTGGGTCCAAGCAGAGCTCTACTGCAGGAGTTCTTTTTTTTTTTTTTTTTTTTTTTTTTTTAAAAGATAATGACCAAAAGCACATTTGAAGTATCAATTTTTTTAGCTTCATATCTGAATTAACAGATGTTTATGTTTTCAATCTGAACCGTCACCAATTATTTACCAAAACACATATTGAAGATGACCAGATCAAGTGTTTGAATATCATCGCCAAAAGGCGTATGACAACATAATTTGCCCATAAAATTTCATCCACAAGACAGCTAACTCATTAATATTGAGACTATAAAACTCGCAAAAAAATGATACTTGAAATTCGCCACAACATGATAGAAGGTTCTCCACTCATTATGTGTTCCAAGTCCATTAGAGTTGTCAAATTAAAAGTAGTACTTCAAGTACACAAATTGATGCATACAACAAAGCCTACATTAATTCCAATTGAACAAAAATGCCTCCAAATCATTCAAAAATTAAGATGTGAGAAATCCCCTTTTTTTTCCCCTCATTTGCTATACATCTAACAAACAGAACACTCTTTCTCCAGAATCTCATACAGAAGAACAATTTAATCAAATAATAGAAGCATCACAAATCAGCAGGCACCCTCTGATATGCTCTGTAATGAGGGATGCCATCCTCTGCATTTTGAGCCTGTTGAGTTTCTATGCTTTTCCTGTTTAACCTGGAAAAAAAACCCTCATAAATTAAAAAAAAAAACTAATTTTCCTTTTTCAAGATCTTTTTTTTTTTTTTTTTTGGTCAATTGAAGTAACAAACAAACATGTTTTTGGAATTAAAAAGGAAAGTGTGTGAACTTTAGAAGATTAAAGTCACCTGTTTAGAGTTCTCCTGAACTGATTTTGTAACACCTTCGTTAGGATGTAAAGTTGATTTGTGTGTCAATTTCTCACATGAATATTCTAACTGCTTCAGCTTCGCATATTTTTTTGCGCACAATCCTTTCATTACCTCTGTATAAGCAAGAAAAACGAATAAGTACAAAATTCAGGAGCAGATTTAGAATTTGAAATTTATGAGTTCATAAAATCAGGGGCATATTATTAGGTAAAATATGAGGCACGTCAATCCGTGGTCTCTTTGTAAAACTACATATTCTCATACTACAAGAAAGACTAAATGATGCACTCAGTTGAATATTAAGTTATTTATCTAGAGAATTAGGGATCAATTTTCACTTAATAAATTTTTCCTTCTTTCTATTAGTAGTGCAATCATGTTCTAGAAATCTTAGATTCGTCTTGCCTACGATGACCTCAAACTAATACTTACTACAATGATAAATATATATACAAAATCTAGGTAAAAGTTATTGAATTCACGCAAACTCATAACATATGGAGTGAATTGTTCGGTGCTTAATCAAGATATGAATAGGAAAGGAGGATTTTAAGAGAAACAACTAACCTTGAGCAGTAACTAGTTTGTATATCTGACCAAGAACAAGTGAATCTGTAGGCTTGAGAAGCTTTATTCTCCTAATTCGTACTGGCACATTATTACTAATCTTATTATTATTATTATTATTACTGGTGGTGGTGGTAGTAATGGTGGTGAGAAGAAGAGCAACATAATGACCAGAATAGATTTTCATGATTTGGTGAGCAGTGACAGATGAATAGAGCTTCTCTACTTTGCCATTTGGGTGTTGTAAAAGCAAAGCTGCATTATCAATTGCTTGGCAATTCCCCATCTCTCCAATAACTTATGTTTTTTTTCTTAATCTCTCTGGAGATATTGGGGAAAGATAAACTTTGAGAAGGGAACGAGTCTCTCTAAGTTGTGTACTTACACAGGCTACGACCTTTATATAAGTGAACTAGTTTTGGGTACTTTCTATATTTACTCTCCCTTTTGTTTTTGTGTATGTTGGTCCCCTTAAATTTTCTTAGGAGAATACTATGTGTAGGTAGTTTGGTTTGTTACGCACAGTATTGCCTCCGTCCATTTTTGCTTGTCAATTATATTAAACATCGATGTCTATTTTTATTTGACTAGTTTGAAAAATTAAGAGATAATTTACTATTCACACTGCAGTTTAAACGTACCCTCGTTACTTCATATGAAGAGGTTAGGGTCACTTAGGGTACTGTGGTCTCAACGGCGAAGTCAGAAACTTCACAAAGAAATTTTTTTGATCTATTTATGTATATTATAATTTTTCGATAAAGAAAAGATTTAAATTTCAACAAAGATAAAAAGAAAATTCTAGGTAATTCCTTATTATCTATTTAAGTCTTGGTAAACAAAGTTACAAGCTAAATACACTCTGTAAAAGATAGCATATGTCCAATAAAATAATTAAGGTGCACGTAAACTGATTCGAATCCATTAAGGATGTTATGGCATGGTTAAGCAAACAAAGGCGTGGAAAGAAAACATCATTTACACCAACATGGCATACATATCACTCTGTAAACAACCATCATAGTAAAATCCCTTTTGCTTCTTTTACTTTCTCTAGATAGATCTTGGTTAGTGCAAAATGGGACAATTCTGTTTTTGCTGTAGCTACCTTTATCCAACATCCTCTGATATTCCCCTCAGCAAATTCCTCTTACTGTTTCCCTTCAAAGTTACAAAAAGGGCATCCAAAAAAACTTTGTCCTCTCTCTGTCTGTATGCATGCTCATTTTCTTCTTTACAACAACAATAACATATCAAGTATATTCCCACAAAGTGGGATCTAGGAAGGGTAAGTGTATGCAGTCCATACCACTACCTCAGAGTTGATATATTCCGGCGCATTTTCTTCTTTCTTTGGCAAAATTATACTCTTGCTTCCAGGTAGTTTTCTTAATATTAAGATTAATTTAAATTCATGTTATGTCAATTAATGTGAGTTTGTAACCACTGTCAAGTTAGATTGTTTAATTACTAATTGTCATTTTCGTTGAGATCTAGACTTGCTGATTGTCATATAGATTATTATTCTTCAAGATTCAAAAAATTATATGCTTGAACTCAATTTTTTCTGATCCTTTTAACTTAAAGGATGATCACGCTTTGACCAAATTATTACACGACGAAAAGAGGTAAACATTTATTATTGGATAGCTCCAAGAAGAGAATGATCAGATTTGAGAGAGTGCAATGAAGATTTTTCTTTTTATGGTGTCTGAATCAACTTACCAGCGTAATTCTACTTTTTCATATGGTACGTCTTACTTCTCGGCCACTAGCATATGTGTCGAGTAACTCTACCATCAAAAAACTGAATAAATGGGTTGAAATCATCTAGTCTCTTCTTTTGTCTATGTTGGAAAAGATCTCCCATGATTTTGCTTACTATACTCTTGAGTACAATGATACTCCATCAATCAGTTCAACAAAGGAGAATCTAATACGTACTTGAAACAGTAATACATGGTCTTCAGGCAATCATTACTCATGCACTGGGGTCATTAGGTACACAAGACGAGATAAACAAAGATATCCCATGAGATTTTAATCCTTATCTCCCGTACCAAACCACCCCTAACTATATATGACGTTCAGTTCATGCTTTCAATAGCCTTAGAGGGTTTCATAATGCCATCGAGAATGCCCAGTTTTGACCAATTAGTTTCTTCAAAATTCTACCTCATTTATGAAATTCTTATGTAGATGACAAAGTAGTTGAATTTTAGAAAGGAATAAGAAAGGGTACAAGTGGCTTCCTTTCCAACAAAAGAAAATGATAGAAAAAGTTATCGATGTGCTGGTCCAAATTCTCTTTATTGTTTTTCTGTCTTCAAATCCAATGAATGACAATTCATAGTGGTCCTGTTTCCTTGTTCTCCCCTTCTGTACCAGTGTAACACCCTCATCATTTGGTTACATAATCTTCTCTTTTTTCACATTAGTCAGAAAATTGTCATAGTGTTTTGAAGGAGAATCTTGGAGTAACTGATAAAGTTGTTGCCATGTGACAAGGAGGTCACGCGTTCAAGTCGTGAAAACAGTCTCTTACAGAAATGTAAGGTAAGGCTGCGTACAATAGACCCTTGTGGTCAAGTCCTTCCGGAGACCCGCACATAGCGGGAGTTTTGGTGCAATGGACTACTTTTCACTTAGAAATTCTGTAACAAATTTTCCAGTCTGCTTTACTGCTAATTAAATCCATAAAAGGATTGCTTGCTCTATTGCTAGTTAAATCCATATATCCATAAATTTACAACAGCAGGAAATACTCGAACTAATAACTGTTGTTCTAAGCTTCTTCAAAATGGTCAAACTAATTATACTTCTTTTCGCACGTAAGAGGGTACATATGAAAGAAAATTGATGTTGCAGCAGCAACCTCCCTCCCCTATCCCCTTCCCACAAGAAACAGCTTTAAGTGGAAAGGGAGAAAGCAAGACGCTAGTGGAAGTATGAACCTTTCGTCTCCGTGGTATCACGAAATCACACAGACGGGAAATACTTGTTCAGATTGAAAGGGAGGGAGTAAAATTCCTCGCTTCTTGTGTCAGTCTTGAAGGACTTAAATTTGTCCCACCAGTGCTTGCCTCTGTCCTTTCTTGTCTGGCCATCCTTTTTGTGCATCGTGTTGTCTAGGAAAAAAGCAACGATACCCGCCACAAAAGCTTTCGATTGGAAGGGCACATTGACCATGTCGTTGAACTGAAAGAATAACAAACCACAAAAGCTCTTAATACATGACTGAAATGCAGCACAAGTTAAATGTTAAAGACATTTATAAACTGATGCCAATTTGCTATACCCATCTTGCATGTGTGTGAACAGGTCCATAACCAGCAACAGCAGTATACTCATTGAAGTACTGTGGTATGGACAAGCCCAGAAAGAAGGAGAAACCTAATATAAACTTGGTACGGAAACTATTAAGATTGCAGAACTGAAGGAAGCCTAAGCCTCCAGCGCCTGCAAAGAATGAACAACATAAGAAACCACAATTCCCTAGCTTTCAATGACATGAAAATTTTTGCCAGTGACCCAGGGCTGTGCTCGCCTTAAAGATATACATACCTACATAAGCGAAGAAAAGGCAATACAAAGCACCAACAATTGGTGCTGGAATTGAAGCAAAGACAGCTCCAAATTTCCCTGATAATAATATGGTTGTCAAGACAAATCGACGGAGATATCAAGATAACCCACAAGAATTGCTCGACAAAAGCATTAAGAGTGGTGATTTACCGAGAATTGAAAAGAAAATCATGAATGCAGCAGATATCTGAACAACTCTTCTACTGCCAACACGTGTCAATGCTAAAAGACCAGCATTCTCCCTGCATGTACACAAACAAAGGAAGTGAGTTCTACTTGGTTAAATATCGTAATAAGGCGCTATCAAGCTGCAGAAGGTTTTGTCCGGACTTACACAGATACAGAAGATCCATTCCCGGTGCCAAACAATCCTGATAGTAGAATTCCAACTCCCTGAGGTAAAAGCAGAATGTTTCAAAATTAAAGAAAGCAAGAAGGTATTAAGAAATAGCAAGGGGTAGGGGAAGAGAAAACAATGACACTTCTCGTGAACCTCATTAAGTCTACAAAATAGATTTCTTCCTTTTCCAATCTGACCTACCCCCACCCTAAAAGAGGATATAACATAAAGAAAAACATTCTCTCCCATGATACCGAAGTATCATTCAGTGAGGGCGATGGGAAAGTTGCATAGATATACATCCAGTTCACTCTCGCTTATACCCCCAACTAGTCCGGGAGCACTTCGTGAACTGGGTAAGCCCTTTTTAGGCTGTCTTTCTAGCCTCTTGCTTGCTTTCAACAAATTATGTACTGCAAAAAAATGCTAGAATGCAATAGAGTTGAACTTCTATGCACGGGAAGTGTAAAAAATAATTACACAATCAGGTTACTTATTAGGTAATTACAGGTAAATCTCTTTATATGCATTTATTGGTACTCTAGTAAAAATGATTACTAACATGCTATTAAAACTCACTTATAATGAAAGTTTAATCGGAGAATATTCCTGTAACAAGAGCATGTGAGTATTTAATTTATGTGTCTCATTCTCCAAGATAAAAGAATCCTTTTGCTAAATGAATGGTAGAAAACGAAAGATAGAGAGTGGAGAAGAAGAATGTTTGAGAAAGCATGCGAGAAAGCAAGAGATAGAGAGAGAGATCATATCCGCCATGTACCGTCACACCCAAATTGGCATTAGATCCAAAATAATAATTCCAGGGATATGGACCAGATAGACATGTTGGGTTGCAGAATTGCATTTGAGTGGTCAAAGATTTAGACTAGTGTTATCAGTTATGGGAAGAAAGCCATTCTAGTTAGAATAGGGCATTGGATTACCTAAAAACAGTTCATAATTCTTATTGTGAATTTATGTGTGTTGACAATACGGATACTGGATGAGTACGATGATGTTCCAACTTTATATCTTTCTCCTAATCTACTTGCGGCTTCACATAAACCTCCCCAAAGATTCTATGCATTTGATTCAGAGTAAAGCTCCACTTCAATGAAATGCAACAGAACTTTCCTTACTTTTCATTTTACAAGAGGATGAGAGGGATAGGGAGAGGAGAAATTCTAGGAAAGAAAACCTGTTTACCTGCCAACCAACACCACGACTAAGTATGGATGGTGGCAAGGGAGTGGCACTTGCATATCTTGCAACTGCAATAAAAGCACCAGTGGACTGAAAGAACCAAAGCACAAGCATGAAAGGAAGTTAGTTCAATGCCATCTCTTACAGAGCATATAAGTATCTGTTTTTTTTTCTTCAGAAAAATGGCTAAAAAGAGAAGTGTGAAATCACGCAAGAATTGGAAAGGATGCAAACAGGTTTAAAAAAGAAAAGGACAGCACAAAGTAAGAGAAAGCAGACGAAGGTTGAGAAGCAACTCAGAACATCTGTAACAACAACCAGATGTTTCATAATAACAACAACCAACGTGGCCAAAATATAAGACAATCCCGGGTCATAGTTGAATTAGCAAAAGAAAACAACCTGAAACTAAAATATTTACAAAACCTGCCAGAACAAAGAATAAAGCATTCACAATTTTTCAGTATCTTTGACCAAGCTCTGACAGGTGAACAAACCTCTACAAGAGCAACAAAACTAGCCATCATCATGGCAAATGCTTCACCGGCATTGAATGAAGGAGGTCCCCATTGGAAGGGGTAAGGAATACTAATCCTGCAGATTCACGCCAGCGAGATAAAAGAGAAAATTATTAAAGTTACAATATGTTACCTTGTAATTCTAGAGAAATATTTTCCTAATGGACAACAGTAACAAATTAAGAAGAATAACTAACAAATACAACTTTATGTGAGCAATGAACATAATGGAATGATTTTCAAACAATATGCATCCCATGTCACAATCATAAGACCATTAGTAAAAGAAGATGAAATGGAGAACAAAATCTAAATTTTGTTATGCTCCATTTTCAAAATTGACCAACAAACAATCTATGCAGTCTGACAATATGAGATTCAGATAGGTTACTTTGGGACACCTCTCTATATGCTTGTGCTTACTTTTCCTAATCTGTAGCACCATCACCATAAATGCCAGTTATGCTCGATGTGGGAATAACTGACCAGCACAACCAGTTGATCAGTTGTGACTAAACTGGTGATGAAAGAAAAAGCACAAAGCATCATCCACGCAAAACCATATAGCTAAAATACCTAGATGTATCTCTCTTATTTTCTTCTTGTTTTCCGTTTCAATCGAATTATGCAAGGTCAGTTTAATGGACAAGTATGCACCAATTCTAGCCTTTTCCAGAACTGCTGCTCACAGGAGCTACTGGGATGGGCAACTTTAGAGAGGAAAAAAGGATATGGCACATTACACTCTAAGATTTCTTAAAATCTAGGAGTTAAGAGTAGAAAAGAATGGTCTATGTCATATGTCAAAACAAAGTGTTTTTACATTGAAGGTTGTAATGCCATATAGGTTATGAGAAACTAATCCTTATGTCCCAACATAAGCATCTTACTTTCCTCTTTATGCTGTGCTAGCATGTGCCACTTCCCTAGAACACAACTTAAATACCATACCGTAGAATCCTTATTGAAGTTATGGTAGCAATAGAAGCATGACCCACTCTTACACTTACAAAGTCGTAATTTTTATTTTACCAAGGAGTTCCATATCTTTGGGACCACATATATATTAAAATACTACAATTTTCCGTGCATATCCACATATATATTTAGACCCATGCCAGTAACATTAGAAAAGTGAAAAATGTAGGAGAGAAGCACTTGCCATGGAGCGCCGTCAATGAGTCCAGCACGATCAGTTCTGCAGCTTGCTTGTGTCTTTGGTGGCTTTCCATTGTAAGCCCCACCCACAGTGAGCAGATGTGCATAAATCCATACAATGATCACCGTGAAAAGAACAGCAAAACGATCAAATATATTCTTCCCTGGACGTATCAGGTGGGCCAAATACTGCAATAACCAGCATTTTATCAAGAATGTGTAACCTATTATCCTACTACGTTAAGCGTTTAAAGCAATGTTTAAGAAAAATATATGATTTCTAGACAAAGCATCCCACCTGAGAGAAAATGACTAAAAGGACTAGCTCTGGCAACCCAATTTCAACACATTTGGCAACCTAACCAAAGATGAAAGAGATTCAGCAGTAATCATGGGATGAATATCAATGCGAGATAAGTGTGGTGAGTTTCTGCTTACCCCAGGAAAACCAAACTCATAAAGCCCAAAGCCAACAAGAGAAACCAAAGGAACAGCTGAAAGTGGGCTCAGAAACCTAAGAATCCACATGAAGTAAAATGCCAATCAGAGCTAGCACACTGTACGAACACAAAGCAGTAAACATAACTGAGAAGACCTCAAACCACAAGAAACAGACCCATAGAGAAATTACTTAATCACTACTCACTAGTATAGCATAACAATATCCAAGAGCAGGCAAGTACGTTTGTACGTACTTAATTGATAGTATAAAGCCAGGTAGCAATATGAGAAATCTAGTTCAAATGTAGGGAGAAGTCTTTTGATAAAACAGACCTTGTAACATTGCGCCAGAGACCACTGAATCCTAGGACAATCTGAAGCGTTGAAGCAATAATAAGGGCACCTTGGGTGGCCCGCATTATCTTCTTGAATCTCTGAATAAACAGAGAAAATATCAACAATAATTTAAGATCCAATATCACCAAGATGCAATGGATGACTCCCTTTGTATCTCTAAGCATACTCCTGATTATTAAAGAAGTTAAAGGAATATGCACTGACATGAATCATCATGTTGAAAGTAAATTATTTGTGCATCAGTTTCTTCTTCTTCTTCTTCTTCTTTTTGACAAGGTAATGTAAAATTCATTATAACTCAGTACCAAGAAGAAACGAGAAAAGAAAAAAACAACAGAGGATCTACGGATCCCCCTATGCCCACATACTGTCCAAAAATTCTAAAACCTGAGCTAAACCGTCTATCATACGACCTTACACCATAAGAAAAAAATTTGTAAGCATCTAATCTTTCCCTCAAAACATCTCTTTTTCTTTCTATACAAACAATCCACAAAATACGTAGATGAACTGTCTTCCTTTGTATCTTCAGTCTTTTGTCAACCCTTTGACCGTGCTGTAGTAAACTCTTCAACATCTCCTGGCATGACCCACATTAGTCCAAAAAATCAACTAAACATATTTACGAATAGTCAAAAGGTAACAAAAAATGGTTGTTACCTCATATGGACCAAATAAAGGGAAAAGAAGAAAAGTGATGGAGTGGTCGTGCCACGAAATCTGAACAGTCAGGGAGCATAAAAAATGGTTTATAGTTGGGAACCTAAATGACCCAAGAGGGGAAAAACAATGAATGCTGTAATTTAATTTCTAAAATTTCAAAATGGATTTTGGGAGCTGGTCTTCCCATGGGAGGTACTCTTTCAAAAGCAATTAGGTTTTCTTCGGCTTTAGAACCAAATACCCCGTTTTTCTGGTTTCCAGAACTAATGAAGGTTAGTTTTGAGTTTGGTTTCAAAATCAAGCACCCCATTAGCTAGTACAACTTAAAACCAAACAACTGTCAACAGTAACTCCTCGAGTCTCGTGTCATTTTCCTGTTACGTGTCGCCACCAGATTCATTGCTTTTGGTTTGAAATCAAACCTTAAGCCAACTCCAACTGATTTTCCCACATTCTAACTAAATGAATTAACAAAGTAAAACTGCTAATCCCATATATTCACCAACTAAATCCATTGTCCTTGACAAATCAACCAATACGCTCACTAGATGATCCAAAGAATTCGAGAGAAAATCACTCAGTGTTTGAGGACACCAACCGTCACAGGATCTTCGTCATTCCATTGTCCAGAAAGGATAATTGAGATTGTAGGTGCAACATAGGTATAAGACCCTCCAATCACAGCAGGCAGTCTGGTACCAAAGATGGACTGCAACAAGGTGTTCAGCCCAGCAACGAATAGTGATGTCTGAATAACTTGGGCTTTTTCCTCCTGCAGGGGCAGGTATTTTTCCAATTAAAATGTATAACACTACTTGAGGTCAAAAGAAATTCACATCTTAAGTAGTTAAGCAGTTCAATGTCTCTGGAAGCCTCACATTGCCACCTCCCATTTGGGGAACTAGAGCTGTAGGAATGATAACTATGGTACCAAGCATAACAAGATAATGTTGAAATCCAAGAAGAATAGCTTCAGCTGCATTCCAACAATTAGACAGAATCAGCTAGGTCCACAATACATGGTGAAACCAATTTAAAACATAACTTCACCATTTATATAGAAGCTTCCAAAACGGTTTGCTCAATAACACTAACAGGAAAATAAGTAAATACTTTGCAGAGTAAATATTACGTTGATCCACAAAATAATAATTTATACAGTCAGCTCTTTAGCAGTTTAGCCATAAGCTCTCTTAAGTACGAGAATAATTCGTGAAATACTATAACAATAGTAAAGGCATCTTACTCAACTATAAGATACAGAGACCTTGAAATGCTATGTTGTTCGGACTCTTCAAAAATGTTGACGCACACATGTAGGATCCTCCCAAAAATAGTGTATTGCTGGAGGATCCGACACGGGTGCTGCAACATTGTTGGAGAGTCTGAGCAACATAGTTGAGATGTATAAACCAAATAGACCCCATCCATATGGCAACCAAATTAACCTTAATTCGCTGACTGAAATACAAATCCTATGCTGCTTCACCGAACAATACCAAAAAACCAGGGTGCACATTTTAGGAACTGTTTCGCATATCTGACCAGTTTCCAGTATCTAGATTCCAATTTGCTGGTCAAAAACACAAACCCCACGAACCCAACGCATAACATGACACACAATTTGCCAGTAATTTATCTTGGAAAAACATGAATTCTGAAAAGAAAATAGAAAATGTGAAACCAGAGCAAGTGATGTTCAGTGTTCACTAGGCAATACACATTGTGTTATCAAGTAATCCACTGAGAAACAGTAGGACCCTTTTGGCCATAGATTTTGAAAGCACTTTCTGGGAATTTTTTTTTAATCAGGACCCATAACCCAAATGCACCTAGACTAGCTTGTGTGCACCTCGATTAATCCGCCTGTTAGCCTAGTATCTCACAAGAATCAGGACCCATAAACCATAAACCCTTGTGGTTCAGCCCTTCCCCAAACCCGCGCATAGCAGGAGCTTTAGTACACCGAGCTGGCCTTTTTTAGCCTACTATCTCACATTGTCCAACCCTAAGCCCATATGAGCTCACATTAAGTTTTCCAGCTCAGATGCGAACCTGAACCACTCAGTCATCCCCTTTTCATGCTTAAAAACAGCAATAATGCATAAATGTAGTCTGCTCAAAGAAGCTAACAGGTACCCATTATCAAAACAAAGGAATGTAGTGGGTATCAGAGAAGGGAAAGAGAAACTTACGCCATGGGGGTGGACTAGTAATGCAGTAAGAAACATTGGGAAGCTGATCTTTTGGTGGATGTGGTACTGGTTCACTTGCCTTTGCTGCTGGAGCTACTCCTCCTCCTCCACCACCTCCTGCCATTGCTTTTTCTACTTTTAGTAAAGCACTGCAAAACCCCAAATCTACAGCACACCCAAATCTGCAAATCCTTCACAAAGTATCAAGAGAGAAAAAAAACATGAACAAGAAAAGTTAGAGAAAGGGTGAAAGTACCAAGAGAGGAAAAAGTGAAGAAAAGGTTAATGTAGTACTGATAAAGCTGAGTCTACTGAAAAATGAAGCTCAAAGGGGAAGGAGAGTGACAAGAATGGAGCAATAAGGCCACATGGTAGTAGTGTACTACCCCACACACACACACACACTCACAGTAATGTACAACAAGGAAAATTAAAGGACCTTAAAGAAAAATTAAACTGTAAGTTAACGAAAATGGGAAGAAAGACACTTGTCCTTTTTGGTCAAATATGGTTTGCATTTAATACTCTCTCCGTTTATTTTTATTTGTCACACCACATTATTTTTATTAATTGATATTTAGTATTTCCTTATTGGCTTTTAATTGTCACATAGATGTTTAGTACTCCCTTGTTCGCTTTTAATTGTCACATTTGAAATTGACACGCCCATTAAAAAAATAATGATTGACATGATTATTCTTATCATACTACCTCTATTAATTGATGTTTAGTATTAATCTTGAAAATAATTTAGAGAATAAATAATTAATGTTAAAGGTAAAATATAGAAAAAAACAATTGTATTTTCTTGATATATTAAGAATGACAAGTAAAAGCTAAAATCTATTTTTTGAATAATAGACAAGTAAAAGTGAACGGAGAGAGTATTATATCTTGAAAAATAATTAGGCTAATAAATAATTAATGTTAAGGATAAAACATTAAAAAATATATATATATTTTCTTGTTAAAAGTGATAAGTAAAAGTGAAAATCTATTTTAGATATAGTGGATAAATAAAAGTGAATATAGAAGTGTCTATTTTATTACACAGTGGTCGAGAATGACGAATGAGAGAAAAGATCTAACCAATAAGATAAAAATTTAGGTAATTAATCAGTCAAACTACTAAAATCTTCTTACATCTAAAAAAATTTAGGGCCATACTGAATGCATAAGCCAAGGCTAGAATAGTTTATTTAAAAAATTGAATTTGCCATTGAACTTTCAAAATGATTCAAGTTTATCCTTTGTTAGTGTTCTCCAATAAATTGAATTTATTCTTAAATTATACCAAATTGTTTAGATTTACTCTTAAATTTTATGAAGGAGATTATTATTGTAATGATAATAAATTATCTTTTTCAACACTCAAAATTTCTAATTACGATGTCTTTATTTTTCAAATTTAAATTATTCTAAAGACTCATATCATCGAATGGAACTCAAACAATGAGCAATTAAACCACCAAATTAAAATTTCACCTTTATTAAAAATATATCCGACTTTATCAACAATTTTTCTCGGATCATAATATTATTAAAGCTCCACATCTACCCTTTAATGCGAAAAATTTAGGTACATAATATTTAGCTTCTAAGTCAAAAGCAATATTGAAGCATCAATGTGGAATTATAGTGATTGAGAGTGATAGTCTTATGGCAAAGATAAAATATTAACAAAATAGTAAAAATGAAGGTGTGAGAGAGACCAACAAGAATTGTGGTGGAGTGGTAAATACTCCTTCATTCTTAACCAGAGGTCTCGAGTTCGAGACCCTCTAGATACGGAGTAGTCCTTGCTAGGGAGTGTTTTACCTCCAATGTGGAACTTCCCGACGTGAATTCGAATTTAATCGGGCTTCAATATGAACACCGAACACTGGGTGGAAAAAAAAAAAGACAAGAAGGTGTGAGATAGATCGTTTGAATGAGGTAGCTTTGTGTGTGAACTTTATGTGTTCTTTTTGTGATCATCGTCGGAATAAAGTGGTGATGGAGTGATGGTGAAATTCACATTGTGTATTTTAGATTGAAGAGAATCAATTATTACAGTTGTATTGATTTGGAGCAATGATGATTGGTGTTTGGTGGCTGAAAAAGAAATTGCATAGATTTGCGAAGTTCATGAACAAATTTGGACCACTTCATAATTCAAAGGCAAATTAATTTTTTTTGCTTATAAAACGAACTCAGGTGTTTGAAAGCTTTTCTCGTTAATGAATAAATACATATTTAAAGCAATTTTGTAAGGGCAAAGTAATTTATACCCCAATTAACGAAATAAAATGCAGACCATTTCCCAAAAAAATAAATCAATAAACATTTTATAGAAATTATGAGCAAGATGGGAAGCTAGTAATGGAATTGAAAGCACCTACTCTTCTTCTTCTTTTGTTTTCTACACAATAGAAATTAATCAAAAGAATCTTGAACACCCCCACCCCCACCTCACTCAGATTAGTTTACGTGCTAATTTTTAAAATAGTTTATCTTTTGTCAGTAATCTTTTTTTTAATTTTTTTTTTTTATGTTGTCAGTAATCTGACCAAGGATTTTTTTTTAAAAAAACTAAAAATCTAAGCCTTATGTTCTCTGTACTTGAAAGAAAAAGGGGATTAACATTTATTCTAATGACGGATTTGTTCATACAATAATCTCATTTTTTATTAAACACAAATTCCAATGCAGGAACAAAGAAAGTTAATGTAAGATTCCCAAAACATACAATTACTTAATGTAAGATTCCCAAACATACAATTTAAATTCCTCGGTTCACTTTTACTTATCATATTTGGACTTGAGATGCCAGAAAATAAGGAATGACATAATATTTTACCACACTATCCCTATTAATTGATGTTTAGTATTAAATTTTGAAAAATAGTTTGAAAAATAAGCAATTAATGTTAAGGATAAAACATGAAAAATATAATTATTTTTCCTGATATGTTAAAAGTGAAAAGTAATAGTGCAAAAAAAATATATTTTGAAATAATGGACAAGTAAAAGTAAATAGAGAGAATCTTTTAGACAAAATAGAATGGGCAAGGGTCCCTCTTAAGACTCTAAGGGGTTGTTTGGTCGGAAACAAGTTAACCCGGAATTAGCTATGCCGAAATTCAGGGTTCAGAGTTCAGTTATTCCATAACGGGATAACTAATCCCGAGTTGAGTTATTCCATGCATTTTATTCCAACCAAATATGGGATAAGTTCATCCTAAAATTAATCCCCAGATTAGCTATCCCTTATCTCTTATACCAAACGAGCCTTAAAGGGTCGTTTGATTGGGAAATAAGTTATTCCATGATTACTTATTTCACCCTTAATATGAGATAAAAATAATAATACAATCTCGAAATTAATTATCTATTATCAAAATCCAAAGAGCCCTAAAATCATTAATGGGCCATGTGAGCTGTAAGAATATGGGCTAGTTAAGTGCCTAAGGAGAGTTCAAGGACTCGTTGCTTTGTCCGATGCCTTCCCGGACAACTGCGCTATCAAATCTTTCATCAAACTGTTGGGCTCATTAAGTCTGGGCTTAAAGGGTAGCCCTATCTCTGCCTGTTGCTTCCAAGGTAGGCCCATAACGTATTTTTCACTAGTGTTTCTGCCACTTTCAAAGTTCGTATAAATAAAGCCATAAAAAGATATCATTTCAGCTCAATTTCCACTCAGAATTCGTAAATTAACGCATTAATCTTGTCTCCGAAAAAGGTTTCAATTTAGAAATTCCCATTTTCGTGACCTTACCAGTTTTTTTTGTGGTCTTGATACTGCAGAGGGCGAGCCAATGAAAGTCAAGATTTTGCGTATCCTTATGTGATTTTTTTCACTTATATGAGATGTTTAAATGAAGGCTATGAAATATACATGTTATTTCTTTGGAGCAGATAGAAGTGCAGTGAATTATAGCAAGTGTTACGAAATGATTAGACAGGACCTGGTTCATCTTGACCGCATATTAGGGTAGAAGGTTACTTAATAGTTGAGCGTTCTCTCGCTTCCCTGTGAGATAGTCTCAGAGGTTATTCCTGGACCTCCCGCATTTTCAGTATTATTAGCACTGTGCTTGTAGTTCCTTGAGCTTCAATTTCAGCTTTCACCGGTGTTTTGTGTTGCATTATTTCATTTTCGTTATTGTCCTTTCTATTGTTTGTTGTGTAGTGCTTTCTATTTTGATTAATTTGTATTGTGATTGCTCCCATATATGTATCCCCTTTTTCAGACTGTTTGTCGGGTACCAGTTAAGCTGAGGGTCTATCGGAAACAACCCTTCTACCTTTACGAGGTAGAGGTGAGGTTTGCGTACATTCTACCCCACTTCTGGGATTACACTGCGATATTGTTGTTGTTGTGACGAAATGATTCTAATATGAAAGAATAATTGTCTCTCTAAACATGTAATTAGTGATTGGATATGTCTTATCATGTGATCTTGAGATTTTAATATCATTGATTTCTGTATTTTGTTAGAGAATGTAGAGCCATTGAACTTCTTAGGATTACAAAGAAGCATTCTCACTAACCCTTTGGTCTTTTTCCTCTGAAAATCTACTTTTTTTAAAAAAACAGTTATCACATTTGGGGAGGGGGAGGGGGAAAGGAATGCTATCACTAGTGATGGGTTTGAACCTTTCGCCTCAACTGTGAAAGGAAGGGAGCTCACCAAGTGAGCCAGCCAAATCTACTTCAATTTATATTCCATCAATTATTTCGCGTTTTTTTATGAGGTGCAGAAGTGCATATTCTGAATTTTTTTAGTAAATGGAGGGTAAGCTTTATGTTTCAAGTTGGTTAGATGCTTTGACAGAAGGATATGTTGTCATATTTCTTTGCGATAGACTATATCGTGAAGTTTTCCTTAACCAGTTCTGTTGTGTGTTTTGCTGGGATCGTGAATAGAGTATGTCCTCTTCATGGCATTTGGTATTTTGATAGTTGTCTGACTTTAGACTACATGACGTGATTACTTCATCTTACTTCCTTGTGTATTGCAGATGGCATGCTGTTGCTTCATGGACATGGGACGCTCAAGATGAAACTTGTGGTATATGCAGGATGGCTTTTGATGGTTGTTGTCCTGATTGCAAACTCCCTGGTGATGATTGTCCACTGAGTAAGGCTGTTTATATCTCCCTGATAATTTTCTCAGTAAGCTACTGCATCATCATTATCATGTAAACCAAGTGTATCTGCATATCCTAATATATTTACATGGATAAAGTATTATGTTTTGTAGATTGCATATCAGTAGTGCCTTATATGTCTGTACATTGTCAATATGTATTTGCACTTTCGACTTTGAGATACATTGTTGATGCGATTGGTGAAATAATTCAAACATCAGAATATTTTGGTTCCTAGACTTTGCATATGTGCCTTCCAATTGAGGCTATAAGCCTGCTGGACTATCTTAAAAAGGGCAGCCCGGTGCACTAAAGCTCCCACTATGTGCAGTGTCCGGGGAAGGGCCCGACCACAAGGATCTATTATACGCAGCCTTACCTTACATTTCTGCAAGAGGTTGTTTCCAAGGCTTGAACCCGTGCCCTCCTGGTCACATGGCAACAACTTTACCAGTTATTCCGAGGCTCCCTTTCAAGCCTGCTGGACTATCTTGCCAAGAGAAAAAAAAAATTTAATCGTGCATTCATCATGTGTTTGACGAAATGGGAAAAATCCCACTGCCTTAGATTTCGAGGTTTACATATTTCTACATTGATGTTAATCATGAACACGAGAAGAGCTATAAAGTGTTCCTCGACAATATTTGTAGTCCTTCATTCTTGTGTTACCTATCACTGTCCTACTGGATGACAAAGTTAGTTTTAATTCGTTTGATTTGGTTATAGGACTGCAGAATGATATATTAGGGTACAACCTTTTAGATATATAGTAGGTACGTGACTGAAAACATGGATATTCTCAAAACTTAGCACTGCAATCTATGTAAAACCCTTAAATCTACAATACCTTTGTTAAGCACTCAATGGAGAGAAAAATACTATACTTTAATTGCACAGTTTCTAGTACTGTACTTACCTTAGTACACCACTTTCATTAAGTCGTGTTTTTCAGGAGTCTTTTTAGTTTGATTTTCATTACTAAACACCCAGTCAGTGTCAAAAGAATTTGCAAATAACGTACATGTACCGAAACGAGTCATCCACGTGCATCAAACCACTTTGATAGCTATATTTATTTTCTCTTTACCAAAAATATGAATGAAAAAGAAAAGATATTTGATTAGATCTCTAATTTTCTTCATTCCTTCCCATGACAATAACTAGAATGAAAGTTCTTAATGCTTCTACACCATACTACTCTAAAACAATCTTCTATATCTTTCGTTCCATAAAGTACCAAAGAGGCATAGTAGTAATGTTTCCCAGGCTGCCCTCGTTAACTATTGATTATCTGAAGTGAGAGCAGTTGGTCCTATGAAGCATGAACGCTTGCCTTGCTAGGAGGATTTAAATATTGTCTCGCCCTATACCCCATCTCTTCTCTTCCATAAATTGAGGGCCAATAGGATCGGCTTGTCTTGCTAGCAGGATTTAAAAAATCCAAGAAAAAAGTAGTTTACACTGGTTTTATTCTATGAATAACTACGTAATTTATCCTTAATTTTTCTTTTGAAAACCGTGGTTGTCCGGGTCAGCTTGCTCACACCTCGACTAATTCCACGGGATACCTGCTACCTCTCATATGCAACAGGTACCATGTAACTTTTCCACCAAGGCTTAGGCAGATGAGAAAATCATCTAGTGTTAGTGTTTTTGTCTCATTATTTCTACTAAAACAGTTGCCCTGATCATTATTTCTTCTTCATTTAATTCGCTGACATCTTTAGAGGAGTCCAGATCAGCCAGCTCTTTGAGTAAGCTATTTTTTCTTGTTGACAAGTTCACTAAAGTTGGTCTTACTCCAATCTTTGAGTTTCTTTTTAAGCATCTGAAGCTTCTTGCTGAGAATGTGGTCGGGTAGTCCTCCACTTCAAAACTTGACCACCATTGTTGAATTAAATCAGAAAATCCCTCCACCCCAAGCCTCCAGTTTTCATATTTGAAGTATGATTTTCCTTTATCCCTATTTCCACATTCAAATATTATAGGGCCTAGGGGTTTGATCAGAGGTTGCCCTTGGGAGAATCCTTTGTCTTATGCTTCTTAAAGATTCTTCCCATTCTATAGAGTAAAGGAATCTGTCTAGTCTGGCTGCACTGTTGTGATTGATCCCTCTTAACCATGTGAATCTACCCCCCCACCCCCCCACCCCACCCCTCATATTTAAGGGTGGATCATAGAGTTGCATTCTTCTATCCAGTAAGAAAAATCAGTCATCGAGGGGCTAATTGTGGTACTATCTCTTCTCTCATGAGTATACATGTTGGTATTAAATTCTTCACAAGTAACCCAAGGGCCTTCCCATATGCTTTTGACAGTTGCAAGTTCTTTCCCCAGCTGAAGCACTGATTAGTTGAGACAAAACTATAGGTGATGGAGTGTGCTTTTTTTCAATTAAATCCCCTGTCCACACTCTGTTGTCCTACGTTATAAGAACTAGAGCCGTCAATATGGACTAGGCCCGTTGGGTTGGCCCAACCCAATATGTAATTTGATAGGGTTGGGCTATGTTTGATAGATATGGGGGCTTGGGGGAGTAGTGGGGATGCAGACAATATGTGGGATAAGACGGCTAGTTGCATTAGGGAAACGGCTAGAGAGGTGTTGGGTGTCTCGAGAGGTAGGTCCGGCAGACGTCGAAGGGACTGGTGGTGGAATGGAGAAGTACAAGGGAAGGTGGAGGCAAAGAAGAGGGCTTACACGAAGTTGGTGGAAAGTACGACCGAGAAGGAGAAACGGAGGAATAGGAAAAGTATAAATTGGCTAGGAAGGAGGCTAAGTTAGCTGTTATGGCGGCTAAAACAGCAGCATTCGAGAGCTTGAACGTTGAATTAGAGCAAAAAGGCGGGGATAAGAAGTTATACAGGTTAGCCAAGGTTAGGGAGCATAAGACTCGTGATCTTGACCAAGTGAAGTGCATCAAGGGCGAGGACGGCGAAGTATTGGTGGATGAGGTTCTCATTAGGAGGAGATGGCAGTCATACTTTCATAAGCTCTTGAACGAAACGGGGGACACATGCATTGTGTTGGGGGACTTAGAGCACTCAGAGAGGCATCGTGATTATGGTTATTGTAGGCATATTAAGGTTGAGGAGGTTAGGGGTGCTATTCGTAGGATGCATAGGGGTAGAGTGACTGTGCCAGATGAGATTCCCGTGGATTTTAGAAGAGCACAGGCGAGGCAGGTATGGAGTGGTTGACCGAGTTGTTTAATGTCATTTTCAGGACGGCGAAGATGTCCAAAGCTTGGAGATGGAGTACGATGATTCCTTTGTACAAGAACAAGGGTGACATTCAGAATTGCAACAACTATAGGGGTATCAAGTTGTTGAGTCACATTATGAAGGTTTGGGAAATGGTGGTGGAGTTGAGGTTGAGGAGGATCGTGACTATTTCTGAAAATTAGTTCGGATTCATGCCAGGACGCTCGACTACGGAGGCCATTCATCTCTTTAGGAGACTGGTTGAACAATATAGAGAGAGGAAGAAGGACCTTCACATGGTGTTCATTAATCTTGGGAAGGCGTATGACAAAGTCCCCAGGGAGGTTCTATGGAGGTGCTTGGAGGCTAGAGGTGTTCCTGTGGCGTACACTAGGCCAATTAAAGACATGTATGATGGAGTTAAGACTCGTGTAAGAACTGTAGGAGGAGACCTGGAGCACTTTCCCGTATTGATGGGGTTGCACCAAGGATCGTCTCTTAGCCCGTTTTTATTTGCCTCAGTGATGGATGTTTTAACGCGGTAAGTTCAAGGTGAGGTGCCTTGGTGTATGTTATTTGCGGATGACATAGTGTTGATTGACGAGACCCGCGGAGGAGTTAATGCTAAGTTGGAGTTTTGGAGGCAAATCCTAGAGCCTAAAGAATTTAGGTTGAGCAGGACCAAGACAGAATATTT
Organism: Capsicum rhomboideum; assembly: GCA_031232105.1. NCBI lineage: Eukaryota > Viridiplantae > Streptophyta > Magnoliopsida > Solanales > Solanaceae > Capsicum > Capsicum rhomboideum. The sequence goes on along the minus strand of CP124713.1, from coordinate 8,684,454 downwards.
GGAGTGTAAAGTTTAGTGAGGGAACACATGAGACAGACATGGTAGTGAAGCTTGATGCACAGGCCATTCCAAAGAGAGATAGTTTCAAGTATCTTGGGTCTATGACACAGGGAAATGGTGAGATTGACGAGGATGACACCCATCGTATTGGTGCAGGGTGCAGAGAACGTGTTCCCTGGACTTAAAGGCAAGTTCTATAGAGTGGCGGTTAGACCAGCTATATTGTATGGAGCAGAGTGTTGGCCAGTTAAGAACTCTAACATTCAAAAGATGAAGGTGACGGAGATGAGGATGCTGCGATGGATGTGTGGGTTTACTAGGATGGATAGGATAAGAAATGAGGTTATTCGTGACAAAGTGGGAGTGACTTTGGTGGAAGAAAAAATGCTGGAAGTAAGGTTGAGATGGTTTGGGCATGTGATGGAGGGGCATGGATGCCCCAGTGTGGAAGTGCGAGAGGTCGGCTATGGATGAATTCAGGCGAGGTAGAGGTAGACCGAAGAAATATTGGAGGGAGGTGCTTAGACATGACATGGAGCAGTTATAGCTTACCGATGACATGGCTCTAGATAGGAAAGAGTGAAGGACGCGTATTAGGGTAGAAGGTTAGTAGGCTGGGGGCTAGTAGTTATAGCGTTTCACAGGTAGTATCTTGTTCTTGGAGTTTTTGGGTGTTGTTTGTGGTTTCGGAAAGATTGTTGGTGGTATTATTTGGTGATAATCTTGTTTCTGCTAGTCTGTTGTTTTGTTACGACCTTTTGTTTCTTGTTCTTATAATATGTTTTTTCCTACGTTAACAACTTCTCTACCTCACCTCTGAGGTAGTAGTATGGACTGCGTACATTCTACCCTCCCCAGACCCTACTATGTGGGAATATACTGGGTATTATGTTGTTGTTGTTGTTGTTGTATTGCTATTTAGCTAGTTATCTTGGTTACTCATTAACTGTTTAATTTGCTTATTAATATCTCTATTTGGTTCGAACGGTATCATGTCAAAAGTTATTTAGTTTCACAGATTATTAGGATTATTTTTTTATGACTTTGAGACTTGATTAGCAAGTAGTAACACCGTATAATATTGTCTTGTAAATATTTATGTTATTAACATTTTAAATTTAAATTTAAATTAAAAAGATTATAAAAATAATATTTTTTAAAAAAATGGGTTGGCCCATCGAGGCCCGTAGCCCATAGGGTGATGGGTTGGGCTTGTTGTTTTCTGGCCCATCATCTTGGTGGGCTAGCTCGGCCTGACCCATTAAATTTCAAAGCATGTGTGGGTTGAGCCAGCCCATATTGACAGCTCTAATAAGAATACCACCACTGGTGTCTTCTGCTTCTAAATAATCATATATCATCCATCTGCAGGGCCATATTTGCCTTTAGGGAAAGACTTTGTATCTCTGTCAAGTTTTGTTTCTTGAAAGCAATAGACATCAGCTCTCCATTTTTTAATCAAACTCTGCACAAGATTTCGTTTGGACAATCCATTTAGTTCCCTGACATTTCATGACAATATGTTGACATGGATTGATAGATCGGACCGAGTGGTTCCTCTGCTTCCAACACCTTCTACAACCCCATTTAGAGCTGATGAGGCGACTGAGTTGCCCATGTGTTTTAATTGACCCCCACATGACATATCATGCTAGTCATTAAACTTCTTTGAGTGATCAGTTCTTGATGGGTCGGACCCTGATAGTTGTAGGTTAAGTCTAAATTCAAATTAATAAATTAATGCTAGCAACCCAACCAAGAGATTCTCAATAAAATTAGTGGTTTAAAGTAAAATTTTAATAAGAGGCTTTTTGTATATACACAAATACATACAAAAAATAATAATTTAGAGTTGTCTTTTTTATTTTTACATGGTTATTTTTAAGATAGTATTCTTAAGTGACATATGCCTTTAGTTAATCTCACATAGTAATATAAATTACTTCTAGTTAATAAGATGTTAGTCATGTCTTTGTAATACATTACCTTGGATTAAAAAAAAAAAGGCAGCCCGGTGCACTAAAGCTACCGCTATGCGCGGTGTCTGGGGAAGGGCCCCACCACAAGGGTGTATTGTACGCAGCCTTACCTTGCATTTCTGCCAGAGGCTGTTTCCAAGGCTTGAACCCATGACCTTCTGGCCACATGGCAGCAACTTTATCAGTTACTCCAAGGCTCTATATTAATAAATAAAGTTTTTACAACAACATTCATACCTTGGATGTTGTTGTAAAAACTTTATTTATTAATATGGAGATTTGAGTTAATTAATTCAATGTTCTAAGATATTTTTTGGTAAAAGGTAGATAATTTTTCTTTCTTTCATTTTTTATATAAATTTTGAACCTTTTTTTTTACAATCTTCAATATTATATTAAGTGAAAATACTGTCATAAAATTCACCATCAAAATTTTGGGGACTTGAATATTTTCGGGGCCTAAAACAAATGCTTTACTAGCTTCGCCCTTGAGCCATCCTGAGCCCAACTTTTCTTTTTGTGTGATTGTTGGAAGATGTCTGTTGTCGTACGATGTTACCATTTTCCCCTTCTTTTGATTACTTCTTAACAAATTCAGATTAAATGTAATTTAACAGCAGATTTATGTGTGTAACTGGATTTTGAAAATGAGGAGGAAGTGACATTTGATATTTTGATATGGTTAGGGTTCATCATCTTTTTGTGGATGGTATTGACATGACCTCTCTGGAGTCTGGCCCCTTTTTTTAAAGCTATTAATGCTTTGATAATTTACTTGTCTTTGCAGTTTGGGGTGCTTGCAACCATGCATTTCATCTTTATTGTATCTTGAAGTGGGTGAATTCTCAATCTACTCAAGCACATTGTCCCATGTGTCGTCGTGAATGGCAGTTTAAAGAATGAACCATGATTATGTGCATCTTTTGCTCATCAATGGCAGTAGAAGGAACAAATTCAAAATTTTAGTCCACAACTTGGATTCTCTGTTTCATGCCTCTTGAGAGAAAGGGTAAAAGTGCTTGTTTTCTATTGAATTTTGGTATTAAAGTGTACGTGTGTGATAATATGATATTATAGCGAGCATAGTTGTGCTCATCCTCATATACAAAGTATTAGTTTAGGCCTTTAATACCAAGAATAGGTAGTGTATTTGTATCAGCCTTGGAAGCAGGTTCAGATGTTCTGTATGAGCCATCCATCCAAAGTCAACTTGGATGTTCTACTGAGACGAAGAGGATGATATATGCTTTATGATCTTAAACTCTCAGGTGCATGGCACATTTTGGAGAGCCGTTATGGCTAATATTACTCCTCTATCTAGTTTGTGCACATTCCATGCTGCTGCCAATATTAACATTTGTCCGAACATCAGTATGACATGCTAGCTCATTCAGGATGACCTTCATTGTACTTGGAACTATTTTGCAGTAATAGTCTGATAGTCTTTGGCAGAAATGGTGAACTAGCTTATGGATGCTTCTTATATTCTCTCTATAATATCTGAGATGTGATAACCAACAAGAATGGTTTGATGAGATCTAAGTTGCCTTCATGTTGTATAAACGTGACACTCATTAAATTAGTGGCCATTCTTGGACACAAAATCTGGTGTCAACGTGTGTAATATTACTCCTATAAAAAAGACATGGGCAAGTGCATGTGTATGAGTCAGCTTTTTTAATAAGGTACGTAGTGCTTTTGTACTATATTTCTGACTAGGAGGAGATTTGGTTGGTGCAGCCAAAAGCAAAGCAACTTCTTTGGCAGCAAACAATTCCTTTATTATTGTTTTTTCTTGCGTAGGTTGAGGGTTAGCTGATGACATTGGCCTCTCTTTTTTTCTTTCTTCTTTTGGGGTGGGGGTGGAGTGGGTGGGTGTTGTGGAGGCGTGGGGGTTGGCAGACCTAGATTCTCCAAGAATTACAATTAGTATCTCAGTATTTGACCCCAAGTACCGTTTGCTATTTGTAGACAACAACAAAGCAGTTAATTTTGTGATGAATTTAAGTTGTATACACTAGAAAATTTTTAAAGAGCTGTACAATTTGTCATGACTTCTTCATTTATGTTATTGCCTTTTCATCGAGTAGAGGGTCACAACTCTACCTTGTAGGAGTAAGGTTTGTGTATACCCACCCTATGAATCGGGGGATTACACTGGTATGTTTGTTTTATATAATTTAACCTATTATAACATGTTAAATGATAAATCATCATTTTATTATGTTATTAACTAATGTTTATATACATTTACTTATAATTACGAAAGTTATGAATGATAGGCGTATGATTTTTTTTACTTTTTAGTGCATAAAATTTAAGTTTTTGTGTGATGCCTGAGAATCTTAAAATTAGGGGTGCCACCCCTAAATTACAATATGAGATTTGTATTTGTTAATGGTGTAATATAGCAAAGGGCTATCGTTTTCATTCTTACCGAAATGAATTTAATTTCTTGACACAATTGATTTCAAACATCATTCAAGTAATAGCATGTAAGGAATGCGACGTGACATAATATTTTCCATCGCCCCATAAACAAAGGAAACATTAAATAGTGAAAGACACATTAATTTTGGTGAATGAAGTATTACTACTATCAAACTTATTAAAAGTATATCCTTATTAAAAAAGAACGTATTTAAAAATATATTTATTTCTCCCTAAGTTAAGAAGTATTGCTCTTAGTTTTTTGATACTAGATCATTTAAAATGTTTACTGATTCTATTTTACTCCATGCGCTCCATGTTCAACGAGTTCTTAAATTCGTAATGAAACAAGATTTGGAAAATTCCTTAAAAAGGACAACATTTATTGAATGTGCTCCTACTACCAAGTACCAACATATTGTAGTGTCCGTAAACCACAAGACAACCTTAACTTCCAACCATATGCCATTTTACCCTTCCACTTTACTTAAATGATGAACCTCAATGTCAAATTATATATATGCCCCTCATCAAGATGGGTAATTATTCCTTTTGCCCTTCTAAAAGAAACTGCCCCAATCAATCACCCACCCACATGCGTACGGAACTAGAAAAGACAATTGGGGTCAGTGATGAATCTGATGCTAATCAAAACTAGAAAAAGAAAGGCAAGAAATAAAATTGCCTTCTTAGGAAAATCAAAGTCAAATACTCACACCATCTGTCAACCCCGCAACCCCAACCCCACACACTAGATCGACCCGACCCCGACCACTTAAACCAGTAGATATTATGTGCCTATATTATTCGGATCTTTCGGTGGAGAATAACTTTTCTATTATTGAAAAATTCTTCTCCATTTTATTAAACCGCTTCTCTTAGTCAAGAGCTTACTCAATTCATTTTAAACTTAAGCAAAGCTCTTCTTTTCTTCAAGTGAGTTGGTTATGAATAAAAGCAGATTTCATTCTGACTTTTATCGAGGACAAGTATAGAATTTGATTTGATCGATATAGTGAATAAAATATCAAAAAAATTGCTTCATTAGAACTCCTCATGAAAGAAAAATTGATTGATATGGAAGGACTTATTTATTATTGTATCCATCACATAGTTTATATATTTAGACAGACTGACTCCGAAGCATATAATCAAAAGTCATTATAGCAAGTGCTAGCTCATATAGCTCTATTAATCCTATTGGATTGGAGCAAGAGCGAATGGAAGAAAAGAAAGTTGTCTTTTATCTTCCCTTCCGACCGATATCCCCTCCCTACATAAAGGAATGCCCGATAATTCTTCAAGAGCTTGTATGTCTTTTCAGTTCTGATTAAAGAAACATCGATTAAAGAAAACATTCCTATACTATCCAGTGTTGATTCGTCTCAAGTTAAACTCGGATTAAATTCTTCTAAAATTATACATTCTTGAATAATTCGATACCATACTGAAAAAGAAAATAAAATTTATAAATTGTTGATGATCCTCGACTTTATTTAATGCGAAGGAAAATAATGCACGATTTTAAATGCATAATTTTAAATCACAGCTATTGAGTGAGTGCACACTCAATTCCTTTCTAAACTTTCACAAAGCTCTCCTTTTCTCAGAGTGAGTTAATTTTAAATGAAAGCAGGTTTCATCCTGATTTTCATCGGCGAAAATTAAAGATCTGAGTCGGTTGATACGATGAATGCAAAATTTAGAAATGTTTTCATTGAATTTCCTTGTGGAAACGTAGAAGATTTATTTATTATCGTATCCGTCACATAGTTTACATACTCAGACAGACCAACTCCAACGCCTACAGTCAGAAGCCTCTATTTATCCTATTGGGTTGAAGCAAGAGTGGAACGGAAGAAAGAAAACTATCATTTTGAGTGGAACGGAAGAAAGAAAACTATCATTTTCTTTTTCTCCAACTGGTACCTCCTCCCGCTAAGAAGAAATGCCCAATAATCCTTCAGAATCTAATACGTCTTTTAATTCTGATCTGAAAAACGCCGATCAGATTATCACTCTTACATTATCTGGTATAAAATCAACTCAAATCACTATTAAATTCTTGAAATTCTTAACACAACTCAACACAAACACAACACCCAAAAAAATGAGAATTTATAAACCGATACCTCCTCCGATATGAAGCAATGCCAAATAATACTTCTGAATATAATACGTCTTTCGGTCTTGCTCTGACAAATACCAATCAGCTCATCACTTCTATATTATCCGATATTAATTCAACTCAAATCACCATTAAATTCTTCAAACCCTTAAACAACTCTCCACAAATACAACTTAGCACTCAAAAAAAAAGCAAGAATTTATAAACCGTCAAACACTCTCGACTCTATTTAATAACAAAACCCAACCTTGCAATCGTCATTCGTGCGTGCGGGGGGGACTCGATGCCAGGCAAGTAAGTGCAGTCGCATTCCAAATCGACCACATCATCAGTAAGAGTCAGTCACAAAAACATTTCAGTCTTTTTAATTCACCCCGGTGGGGTACCTACCTAGCGTTATCAATGCACTTGCCCCACTCTGCCCAATCTGCCCGCTCCTCCCTGCCCGTTTCCCCCCTTCTATCTCTCTACTACAACCCGAACTTTCCTTTTTTACCTCTTCACAACACTTCGCTCTTTCCATTTTTCCCTCTTCCATTCTCTCTTTGAGTTCTACTTCAAATACTAAGTACTTTTTCTTCAGTTCGTAGAAATTAAGGTTTGTGTTTGTTTTTTTTGTGTTTTTTTTTTTTTTTTTTTTGTGTGGATTGAATTAATTGGATCTACAAATTGATTTTTTACAGATCGGTGAATTGATGATTTGGTGTTGAAATTAGTAAAGGAAGTTAGGGTTTTTGAGTTTTTGGTATGTTGTATGGGCGATCGAGGTTTTTTTTGGGGTTCTAGGGTTGAGTAAAATTGGGGATTTTATGAATAATTGATGGTTGAGGGTGAAGGAATTGGGGAAAATGCAAGGGGAGTTTTATTATGCATGGGAGGATACAAAGGGAAGAAGGTCAGGTTTGTAAACGGCTGGGGAGTAGTGGTGGTGGTGGTGGTCAACACATGCCGGCGACGACTACAAGGAGGACTGTAGCCGTCGGTGAATCTTCGATTGTTTCTACAGTTACTGCTGATTCTTTCTGCAAGGTATTGTCTTTATTGGATTTGCTGTAGCTATTCAACTGAGGGGGTGGGGGTGGGGCTCTGTTATAGTGATAGGTGATTTGAATCAAGTGTGCATAGCGCTACCTATTCTTATACTAATTTTAGGGGCATAAAGGTGATAACTTTTTAGTTTGTATGTGATTTTTTGGCCCGGTTCGAGTATTTTTGGAGGTTGTATTGTTTTGTCTTAGAAGCTTCTCGTGGCGCTATGTGATACATATGCTCATTTATTTACATTGCAAATTCATGAGTATCGTGTGTTTGGTTATAAAGCGGATAATTTTTTTAGTTTGTTTGTGTTTTTTTGTCGCGGTTGAGAGGTTTTTTTGGGAGGTTGTGTCATTTAGCTTAGAAGCTTCTCGCAGCGCTATGATATAGATATGCTCGTTTATTTGCATTGCAAATTAATGAGTAGTTTGTGTTTGGTTATAAAGTGGATTTTTTTTTTAGTTTGTATGCGATTTTTTTGTCCCATTCAGAGTTTTTTTGGGAGGTTGTATCATTTTAGCTTAGAAGTTTCTCGTGGTGCTATGTGATATATATGCTCATTTATTTACATTGCAAACTCATGAGTAGCTTGTGTTTGATTATAAAGCAGATAACTTTTCTAGTTTGTACGTGATTTTTTGTCCCGGTTCGAGTATTTTTGGAGGTTGTATCATTTTAGCTTATAGGTTTCTCGTGGCGTTATGTGATATATATGCTCATTTATTTACATGGAAAATTCATGAGTAGCTCGTGTTTTGTTACAAAGGGGATAACTTTTCTAGTTTGTATGTGATTTTTTGTCCCGTTCAGAGTTTTTTTCGGAGGTTGTATCATTTTAGCTTAGAAGTTTCTCGTGGTGCTATGTGCCACTGGCTGGGGGTGAGCGTACCATGCGTGCAACGGGGGTTCGATCTCCCACTGCCAGTACTATTATATTTTCTAGACTGTTTTTATTTTGAGCCGGGGTTCTATCGGAAAAGGCCTCTCTATCTCACCTCTGAGTTAGTGGTATGAAATGCGTACACTTACCCTCCCCGGACCCCACTTTGTGGGAATATACTGGGTTTTTTGTTGTTGTTATTTACATTGCAAATTCATGAGTAGCTTGTGTTTGATTATAAAGCGGATAGCTTTTCTTGTTTGTATGTGATTTTTTGTCCCGGTTCGAGTATTTTTTGGAGGTTGTATCATTTTAGGTTATAGTTTTCTCATGGCATTATGTGATATATATGCTCATTTATTTACATGGTAAATTCATGAGTTGCTTGTGTTTGGTTATAAAGGGGATAACTTTTTAGTTTGTGTGTGATTTTTTGTCCCGTTCGAAGTTTTTTGGGGAGGTTGTGTCATTTTAGTTTAGAAGCTTCTCGCGGCACTATGTGATATGTATGCTCATTTATAACTTTGTTAGTTTGTACGTGATTTTTGGTCCTGGTTGGAGTAATTTTTGGAGGTTGTATCATTTTATCTTAGAAGCTTCCCGTGGCGTTATGTGATATATATGCTCATTTGTTTGCATTGCAAATTCATGAGTAGCTTGTGTTTGGTTAATTTTTTTTGCATAGAGGTGTATAATGAGGTACTTAGTAAGCCGGAATTTTTTGTTGTTATGCTGCCTTGATATTCATCCTCCATCTGCTCTTATGCATCTTGCAAGCGTGGTCATGGTTGTGTATGGTTTGTTAACTGCTTGGTTATTGTGTCTTGTTGGATGAAGATGATGGGATAAGATAAAGCAAGCAGTTAAATTGCTAATATGCCTCAAACTAATGTTCTCCAAATTCTGCGTAGATAAGTGTTGGTTGTACCTGATGAAGTACAGCAAATACAAAAAGTACCTAGAAAACTATGGAAGCGTGTGCATGATGAAGAGGATAATGGATTTCCCCTTTTCCATGTCTCCAACTTTATCAACATCTTTCCCTATTGCTTTCTAGTTCATCTATGTACTTATTTTCTGTGTAGTTTGCTTACGTTTTTATGCAGTTTGTAGTTTCCTTATATTCTGTTAGTTTATTTTTGGTATTTTTAATTCGGTTTTCTTGGTGAAGTTAATGTTATCCTCTCTCTGCAGGATGGTCGCAAAATTCGTGTGGGAGATTGCGCTTTGTTCAAACCACCGCATGATTCACCACCTTTCATTGCAATAATACGTAGACTAAGATTGTGTAAAGATAATAACTTGCAATTAGGTCTTAATTGGCTCTATCGTCCTGCTGAGCTGAAGCTTAGCAAGGGCATCGTCCTGGACACCACGCCCAACGAAATCTTTTATTCCTTCCATAGGGATGAGATTCCAGCTGCATCATTACTCCATCCTTGTAAAGTTGCATTCCTTCCTAAAGGGGCTTCACTTCCAACAGGGATATCCTCATTTGTATGCAGGCGGGTTTATGACATTTCAAACAAGTGCTTATATTGGTTAACTGATCAAGATTGTATTAACGTAAGTTATCATTTCATTGCTTGACAGTTCAGTAATCCTCTGCTAAATTATGTAAAGGTAATTTGTTTTACAGATAAAATAGATAAATAGGGTTGAAATGTTGAACGGAAAAGGGTGAGAGAGTTCTTGGATATGTTTTTCATCAAAGAAAAGAAGGTTTTATCTGCTTTGCGGGTGGTTGTTTGAAATGGTGTGATAACAAGTGGAATTGCTAAACTTTCAGGCATTATTTTTGTAATCTCGCATAATGTTTCACTTATCAAATATTATTTTTCCTCTGTAGGAACTACAAAAAAAAGAGGTAGATCAGCTGTTATACAAGACACAAGTAGAGATGCATGCAACAGTGCAGCCTGGTGGTCGTTCTCCTAAACCTATGAATGGCCCTATGTCATCGTCACAATTGAAATCTGGTTCTGATAATGTACAAAGTAGTGTAACTTCTTTTCCTTCACAAGTCAAGGGAAAGAAAAGGGAGCGAGGAGAACAGGGTTCTGAATCCATTAAACGAGAACGTTCAGTTAAATCTGATGATAGTGAAAGCGTCTTAAAATCTGAAATTTCTAAAATAACAGAGGAAGGAGGGCTTGTGGACTGTGAAGGGGCTGCTAAACTTGTTCAGCTCATGCAACCAGATAGAGTGGACAGGAAAATGGATTTGACTAGTCGTTCGATGCTTGCAAGTGTTGTTGCTGCAACTGACAAGTTTGACTGCCTTGCTAGGTTTGTACAGTTAAAGGGTTTGCCTGTGTTAGATGGATGGCTTCAAGATGTTCATAGAGGGAGGATTGTTGAATTCAGTAATAGTAAGGATGGTGATATATCAATTGAGGAATTTCTCTTGGTTTTGCTTCGAGCACTTGATAAGCTTCCTGTGAATCTTCAGGCACTACAGATGTGCAATATTGGTAAATCTGTTAATCACTTGCGCCAGCATAAAAACATGGAAATTCAGAGGAAGGCACGAAGCTTAGTTGACACTTGGAAGAAACGTGTCGAAGCTGAAATGAACATCATTGATTCTAAGTCTGGCTCAAATCAAGCTGTCACATGGCCCTCTAAAGCACGGTTGCCTGAGGCTTCTCATAGCGGCAACAAAAATCCTGGTGGTTCCTGTGATGCAACTCGGAGCTCAGTTACTCAGTTTTCTGCATCCAAGACAACCTCAATTAAGCCTACACCAGTGGAAACTAATATGAAGTCTGCATGCTCGTCCCCAGGCCCAACAAAACAAGCATCGTCTCCTTCTTCCGGAAAAGTGGGTCAGCCAAGAGTTTCAGCTTTTGGTTCCAGTGATGTTCCTCTAGCAAGGGAAGATAAGAGCAGCAGTTCTAGCCAGTCTCACAATCACAGTCAGTCCTTCTCAGGGAAGGAGGATGCGAGGAGTTCAACTGCTGTGTCAATGAGCAGCATCAAGATCTCTAGTGGTGGTTCTCGGCACCGCAAATCGATAAATGGTGGTCCTGGATCATCAGTTTCTGCAGGTCAAAAAGAATGTTCTACAAACAGAAGTTCTTCATTGCACCGGAATCCTACCACTGAGAAGTCGCTGCAGTCTGCATTGAGTGGTGAAAAGCCGGTCGATGTGCCAGCTGTTGAGGGGAGTTGTCACAAATTGATAGTTAAGATATCATCAAACAAAGGCCGCAGTCCTGCGCGTAGTGTCAGTGGAGGATCGTATGAAGACCCTACCATCAGGAGCAGCCGAGCTTCTTCTCCTGTGCTATCTGAAAAGAATGATCAGCTTGATCGTAATTCTAAGGAGAAGAATGATGCATATCGATCAAATGCTACTTTTGACGTGAATGCAGAATCATGGCAGAGCAACGTTTTGAAAGATGTTCTCACTGGATCTGATGAGGGTGATGGATCACCTGTTGCTGTTCTGGAGGAAGAGCGGAGCAAAACTGCTGGTGAGGGCAGAAAATCATCTGAAGTTGCCAAACCTGGTTCTTCGTCATCAGGAACTGAACTGAAGTCAGGAAAACTGCACGAGGCTTCATTCAGCTCCATGAATGCATTGATTGAGAGCTGTGTGAAATATTCTGAAGCAAACACATCCATGTCACTAAGTGATGCTGTTGGAATGAATCTGCTAGCCAGTGTGGCTACTGAAGAAATGTCCAAGTCTGGGAGGGTTTCACCTTCTGTTTCTCCACAAGGAGATAGCCCTTCAGGTGGTGAGACCTGCACAGGTGATGAGCTTAAGTCAAAGTCATCTCCCGTAGATAGTTCTTCAGGTGACCATTGTGGGCGAAATGACGGTGATGCTAATGGTGATAAAGAGAAACAGTCCATTGCTGCTAGTACGTTGTGGCCTGAGGGTAAACTACATGCTTATAGAAATGCAGTGACGGAGTTTACCAGAGGTAGAAGGCCCTCTTCATCTCCTTCTGAAGAAACAGCCACTGGAGAGTGTATCAATTCTTCCTGCACTGATTCACAGACAGCTGGAGATTTGAAATCAGATGTTAATGAGAAGTTGGGTGAGATGGTAAAGTCTGCTGCTGCTCCTTGCAGTGTATCTGAAAAAGCGAGTGATGGTGAACAGAGCAAACAATTCCATGAGGAAAAAGTAGTTTCCAATAAGAGGCTTGATAGTGTTCTAGATGATGAATTAGGTGGACATGGTAGTTCAGTAGGAGAGGACAAAGTCACTAATGGCCTTGTAAGCGTAGAAGACTTGAAACGACCAGTTGGAGTTTCTGCTTCTAAATTTGAGGGCGACAACAAAAATGATGTGAGTAGGGTGTTAGGTGTTGCTAATATAGAGGTGAAACCACCTTCGGTTGTGGCAAAATCTGAACCTACAGAGAGAGATGGCAAGGAAGAGCTGCAACAAACTGGTTCTTGTCGAGATTCTATTGCAGGGGAAGGTGGACATTCTGATGAAAAAGATGCAAATAATGTTATTCAGTCAGAACAGCCAAATTATGATAAAAAAGCTGTTGATACTTCAGTTGTTGAGGATAAAGCCATATCTGAATCTAATTTAGCTAGAAGGAATTTGATAAAGGATGAACCTAGTGCTGAAAATAATGATATAACTAAGCATGATTCTGACAGTGGATTATTTACTAACAAAGAGACACCTGGATTTTCCAATGTGGAAGTGGAAAATGTGGAATCAAGAGAATCTAAGTACTCTGGTGTAGAGGCAGATAGAACAAAGGAATGTGTGTCCATCAAAGGGGAAACTTCTTCAATCTCTGCTGCTACTGCTTCAGATTCAGCTTCAAAAATGAAGTTCGACTTAAATGAAGGTTTCGTTTCTGATGAGGGGAAATATGGGGAGCCAGTCAACACGACAGGTCCTGGGTGTTTGTCAAATGTCCACATGATGAGCCCATCAACATTTGCTGTCTCATCTGTTTCCAGTAGTCTTCCTGCTTCCATTACGGTGGCTGCTGCCGCCAAAGGACCTTTTGTCCCGCCAGAAGATCTATTGAGAGTCAAAGGGGAGTTTGGATGGAAAGGATCAGCAGCGACAAGTGCATTTCGCCCGGCTGAGCCTAGAAAACCCCTTGACATGCATTCAAGTTCCACGACCATCTCTGTTTCTGAAGCTTCTACCAGCAAGCATGGTCGTCCTCCATTAGATATTGATCTGAATGTAGCAGATGAAAGGATTTTTGAGGACATAAATTCTCAAGATTGTGCTCTAGCAATAGGATCTGCGGTGGACCATATAACTAATCTTGTTTCATCAAAAAATAAATGCTCAGGTTCTCCTGCTCTTCGTAGTTTTGGAGGACTTGATCTTGATTTGAATAGAGTTGATGAACCTAATGATGTAGGCCAATGCTCCTTGAGTAGCAGTCAGAGATTAGAGGGTGGAATTTTTCCCGCAAGTGCATCTTCATCTGGTGTTTTACCAACTGTAGAAGTAAAGAGGGACTTTGATTTGAATAATGGCCCTGGTGTTGATGATTCAAGTGCGGAACAATCTCTATTCCACCAGAGTCATCAGGGAAACATGCGTTCCCAATTAAATGCGTCTAGCCTCAGAATGAACAATCCAGAAATGGGAAACCTATCGTCTTGGTTTGCTCCAGGGAATAGTTACTCAACTATGACAATTCCATCAATTTTGCCTGATCGGGGAGAGCAGCCACCATTTCCAATAATCCCACCTGGTGCCCCACGAATGTTAGGTCCATCTGCTGCTGGTTCCCCCTTCACTCCAGATGTTTTCAGGGGTTCGGTATTGTCATCATCACCTGCTATGCCATTCCCCGCTGCTCCGTTCCAGTATCCTGTGTTCCCTTTTGGAACCACTTTCCCGCTTCCCTCTGGAACATATGCAGTTGGATCAACCTCTTATATTGATTCATCCTCTGGTGGAAGGCTTTTCACTCCACCTGTGAATTCACAGTTGCTAGGTGCTGTGTCACATCAATACCCAAGGCCTTATGTGGTTTCCCTTCCCGATGCTAACAGCAATGGAGCCACAGAGCACAACAGAAACCGGAGCCGGCAAGGTCTGGATCTGAATGCAGGTCCTGGAGCTGTGGACTTGGAAGGGAAAGAAGAGTCAGTTTCATTGGTACCAAGGCAACTTTCTGTTGCTGGCTCACAGGCCCTTTCGGAGCATGGGAGGATGTATCCTGTAGCTGGGAGTCTACTGAAAAGGAAGGAACCCGAGGGAGGATGGGACAGTGAGAGCTTCAGGTTCAAGCAATCATCGTGGCAGTAGGAATGCAAAAAACTGCAACTTGGCGACCTTCAAGGTGATATGAGATTCATTTACTTGTAGTTATGATCGTCGTCTTTATGATTTAGACTGTAACCATCTTCTGTCTATTCTGTTGTATATGCACTGAGAAGTGATTAGTATATAGGCATGTGCAATACATTGTCAAAATTGCTTGTGACAAGCTGTGGTTGAGCTGCTTGTTTGTTTGTGTGTGTACATTCCTTTTGCCATGTAGTTTTTGCTCCTTTTCAAACTAGGGTCCCTTCTGCCGGCCTCGTACACATGCATGATCTATGAAGGTGTTTGACTGCACATATTCTTTTCATTTTAGTTTGTATTGATAGGAAGAGATGAAGATATTCAAAATTTTGGAAATATATTTGGGATCTTCGTCTATTATCAAGTTACACTAGGGTGTTTGTCCCTCCTGAAAATGTGATCTTAATATGCTGTTAGGATACATGTCATCCTCAAACAGAGGAATGAGTAGTTTTTAAATGGAAATAATGCTTTCAAGTGTTATGAGCTTGTGTATACTTATTATTACCATATTTTGAATTGAGCATGCTGGTTAGGGTGTTTTAAGAATAATGAAGTATATTGCTGCACATTTGGTTTGACTCTTTCCTTTTTCATTTCTTCTTGCAGTTATCAAAGGATGGACTATGGTGGGCTCCTCAAAAGTATCAGCTTCTAGTATGCTCTTGAGGTTGTGTGATGTGACCAATGATGTGCTCAGTCTCCATCCACCATTTCTTTCAATGTATGAAAGGAAGGAGGATTTCAATGGGTTTGTGACCACTTTGGTCAGCCATATTGTCTGGGTGGGCATAGATGAGTCTTCCCCCTGTAAATATTTTAACTGTTGGAAGGCTTGAAATCTGCAATGCCCGGCAACTGGGATCAGTTGTCTTATCCTTGGCCAAGATATTGTCAGTGGAGGTTGGAATTCTGGACCGAGTAAAACGGAATGCCTTCTATGTTCTTTGTAAAATGACTGTTCTCTCCTCTTTTTTGGCAATTACATAAATATAAAGAGGTTGACACCAGGTTTTGGTTCTAAAGTGTCCACCTTCTATGCTTTTATTTGATACATCTGCATTGTACCTTAAATTCACTTGATTTCTAACTTTAGCTTTAGTCTGATTCACAGATAAAAGACTGCTTCAAGGTTATATTATCAATGGTGTGGTGAGAAGTATGTTTTACCTTCTAGCCATTATTTGTGTACAAAATGATTCTTGAGAGCTAGAAAAAGAATACTTTGGTTTATGTTGAGGATCCAAATGGTGTAGATTTTGGGGCAGAGGTTTATTTGTGGTCTGCATACCCCTGGTTGTTTCTGCCCCTGGGAGATGTGAGTGATTGAATAATCTATAATATAATACTGTCTTTGGTAACTGAGAAATTCCTGTGAGTTGGCTAGCTAGCCTTGGTCAGCCCACGGGTTTGAAACTCGCTGCCTCTATATTGTTCCAATTCGAGTGATATATTATTGAACCAAAGCCTTGGAGGAGGTTGAGTAATCTAATACACAAACAATCGTCAGGGGTGGCTCACGGGTGAAGTTAGTAAAGAGTATGCTTTAGGCCCTAGGGTGAAGCTGTGCTTTAGGCACTCAAAATTTTGAGGCCTCAAAAAATTTTAGTACTGAATTTTATGATTTTAATTTGGGAAAATTATATAAAATATACATTGAATTTAATTTTTATACAAAAAATAGCACACTTATTAATTCTTACCAAAAGTAGCCTTTCGGCCAACTTTTGTCACCAAAACTGGCCAGCCGGCCATAATATTTACAAGAAAATTGGCCAGTCGGCCATATCCCTTTAGTTTCAATGTTGTCTTCTGTTTACTGTTGCTCCATTTAGTTAGGCACCGAATTAGTGTTAGGCCATTTGGCCATTCTTTCTAAAAAAAAATTTAATTTTTTTAATATTTCTTTTGCTGTGCGATTTTTTTTTTAAAAAAACTTTTTCATTGTTTAAATTTTTTTTAATTGCTGCTTTTTTAAAAATCTTTTTTCTTTTCTAAGTTTCACTTCTTTTGTGGAAAATATGAATATTTGTGTTGTTTTATTATTTTTTATTTAGACTTTTACTTATTAAGATGGGAACACTTGATAGTTAAATAAATATCAATATCGATACATTACATAATTGCTTATATAATATTGATACACACTTAAACACCATTTATACAATATCGATACATTACATAACTATTTATACAATATCGATACACGTTTATACATACAGGTTTGTAAATTATTTATACAATATTGACGCATGCTTATATACCATTTATACAATGTCGATACATTATATAACTATTTATACAATATCGATACACATATATACACTATTTATACAATATCGATACACATATATACACTATTTATACAATATTGATGCATTACATATATATTACATAACTATTTATACAATATTGATACATTACATATATACTACATAACTATTTGTACATTATATATACATATTTATACATCATTTATACAATATCAATACAATACATATACAACATAATTATTTATATACTATTAATGACTATGTATGTAATGGAAGAAAATAGAGAATGAATGAAAGGACCTCCATGGGCCGCGTGGTGGTCCACTAGCTGCCACTACTACTACTAACGCTACCCTTTAAGCTTTCGTCTATAGGATGACTACTTTTTCTGTAAATTAAAAGTGAGTTATTTTTATTGTAAACTTTTTACTTTTGTGTATATAAATGAAATTATCCCTTTTAATTTCACTGAAAATAGTATTAAAGATTATAAAAACTAAGAGGTACAAAATTTAAATAAAAGAAAGAAAGAAAGAAGAAATATCTATTTTTACAAAAATATTTTAGATTTTTGAATTAAACAACTCAAATCTCCTTATTAATTAATAAAGTTTTCACAACAACATCCAAGGTAATGCATTACAAACAAATGTCATGGTCAAAATCAGATTCAATTGTCAACTGCCCCTATCGAAAATAAGATTGACTACCGATTCCGAAGGAATGAACTGGAGTTACATCTCTTTTCCATTCAAGAGTTCTTATGCGTTTCCACGCCCCTATGGGATCTTACTAACTAGAATTGATCTTCTTTTTTTTTTTTTTTATATAAATAATAATATTACTATGTGAAGTTAAACGCCTAATGTCTTTTAAAAATACTATACTAAACCCAAGTAACATGTAAGAACAAAAAAATACAACTCTAAAATATTAATATCTTTATGTATATGTCTGTATATTTAAGACCTCTTATTAAAATTTAGTTTTAAGCTACTAATTTTATTGAGACGCCTTTGATAACCGTTTGTATCCTTGTATTTGGATATGTCTACTCTAGTTCTTCAGAAGTAAATGTTAAGATGATTTCTCCAGAAGTAAGTGTCAGATGCTCATGACTAATCTGTTTGTTTATATTTTCTTTTCCCTAATTCAGCTAATTCAGCAGACTGGCCAATTTTTCTTCTGCTCCAAATTTTGGCATCCATGTGGACGTGTAGTTAGTTGTTCACATGATGGCCATTTTCGTAAGGTCCCATCTTCTCCTGTTAATATACATGATCATTCATGCCGAAGTGCCTTTGGAATGCAAATACGCCTGACTTGTCATGTCGTAAAATGTTTGATTTGATCCGTACGAAGCAAAAAAAATTGGGCTTCAAGGGATCATGACATCGACCTAGCTGATTGTATTCATTTGTTAAGATGTCACGTTAAATAAATGATTGCAGTACGAGCTAAGAACCTAATTTCCCCAGACAATTTCGAGAGAAAGGCGCAACATTAAGCATGCAACTTAGTTGTCTGTTAAGTTTTTGTATGACG
The DNA here is from genome assembly GCA_031232105.1 of Capsicum rhomboideum. Lineage (NCBI taxonomy): Eukaryota > Viridiplantae > Streptophyta > Magnoliopsida > Solanales > Solanaceae > Capsicum > Capsicum rhomboideum. The sequence continues at coordinate 8,665,883 of CP124713.1, read as the reverse complement.
TTATCCATGCTGTTAAAAGAGTATGCCTAGCGAACCCTTGAATGTAAGTTTGTATTGTTGACTATCATTTAGTTTGAACTTAAAAGGAGGATTCAATCATCTTCGTGTTTGTCTTATCAACGAGTCAACTTTCACGACATTCTTTTATGGTGGCTCCTGAAGCTACTTTAGAAGGATATAAAAATCTTCCTGCCCGTTTTGTTTAGATTTTTTTAAAGAACTGTTCAGAAGATTCAAAAGAAAAAATAGGCAGTTCTCCGTGCACTGAACACATAGCTCACCGAATTAGTTGCGACACCAATAAAAATACATGCTATGAAAGATAGAATCGAGTTTGATACATCAATTGACTAATCAATATCCTTGTACAAGCCAGAATTCTGCTGAACTTAACACATTGTTTAAAGCAATTTTCTCATAATTAATTTAGGCACACAATTTATCCTCAATATTGTTTTCCAAACTCAGATACGACCTAGTATCAACTATCATCACATCAGAGACTAAAATGAACTCTATCCATCACAAAAAAAAATATGGAAATCCTATGTACAGCTCCCTCATAAAGACAAAAACAATATACAGTCCAAACAGTAGAAAATTAAAGAAAGAAAAAGACATCACCAATCCCAATAATTTTTTATAGCTACAAAAAAGTAGAAAACTTGCACGCACCTACTTATCTTTTTTGATGAGCTGTCTGTTTTTGTAGTCCCCCCCCTTAACTGTCGTGATCGTTTGATACGTGTCATAAGATGAAATTTCATAGAAGTAATTAAATTTAAAATAAAATTTATATCGTATTTGATCGATAATATAAATGCATTATACCATCAATCTAATTCAGTATAAAATTTACCTCAAGCTTCTTTCATGATAATTTAATTCGCGTACCAAACAACGTCACACACTCAAACGAAACTGGGTCCCTCGTCCATGGACACTTTGCCAGACGCCGGAATCGATGCATATCTCGTCGAGAAATTCCTGAGTACCAATTCCTCCTCCTCTTCTCCGTTATTCCCTCTCCCTTCATCGAAGTTCAATGAATAACTCAAAGGATCATATTGGAATTTCGCATTCCTACTACTACCGCTTTTATTCCGATTGAATCGCCGGATGAAAGTCTTCCATCTCGGTCCGGCGACGATCTCCGACCATTCTCGAAGCTTCTTCAAAGCGTTGATTCCTTTAGCCCATACTGATCCTTCCTTGAACGCGCTGCTAGTACGGAACCTACTCCACCAGTTCAACTGAACGCATCTTGTTAGTTGATTTGTGGAACGGAAAGATGGGAAGCAGAAACAACGACGTCGTTTGTGGAATAGCGTTTCGGGAGTCTCGATGTTTGGTGTTGCTGCATATGAGTGTGGAAATTCAGAATCGGCCATTGGAATTGGATTAATGCATTCACTGATTGAGGAGGAGGAAAAGTGGTAGTGCTTATAATAGTAGTAACTTTGGTTGATGGTATATTTGGTGGGAAATGATGTAATGGAAGTTTATACGGGGCCTTTGAGTAGATATATATGACCCTTAGGTTCCTTTTGGAGGGGGGGTGGGGTAGGTTGTTTCATCCTGTGTTCGATATTTATATTGAAGCTTGATTAAATCGAAAATTTATAAGGTGAAAACTTGAACTATTACCAATAAGGTGAAAGTTTATGTCCACCAATTAAAATTTTCATTGTGGGGCTCATTTTTATAGCTGGGGCGTCTAGTAATTTTTTAATAATATTCAAAATTTAAACTCAAATCTTTAATTAAAAATGAAGAAATTTCAGTCATCACACCACGATTTATTTTGACCCTCGAGGGATTCTTTGGTTGTAGGAATACAAATATTAATTTCAGTATAAAATTTGTAATTATATCTATCTCATGTTTAATTATGAATACTAACTCTATAACAACATATATTTTACGTCAAAATTTTAGTATTCTTTCTCACATAAAATATGAAATAATAATTTCAAGATTACAATCTCCAAGTAACTCTGTTAGCCAATCAAATGAACTTAATTCTATCTCGTTTGGTCTTTGACCTTGAGAGGAGTATTAATCAAATGTGATAATAGATTACAACCTATACCTAACCTAACGACCACTTGCTTGGCAAATTTTTGTCACCTAATCTAATTTTGTGGATCAAAATACTTTTATTTATGATTTGATTTACTCGGTATAAATTTAGAAATTTTTTTTGCTCGGTATAAGTTTTGTAGGAATTAAGTTATGCGACAAAAGTTATTTGGTATTTTTATGACCTAATTCGCTTGACATAAATTTATAAATTTTTTTTGTCTCGCTTGACATAAGTTCCATAGGTTTTGATTATGACTTTTACAGCATAGCTTATGAGTTCTAAAGCTAAATTTTTGCCTCATTCAACATAAATTAGATAGCAATGAAGTTATGCAGTACGACATAACTTGTTATGCCTTTTACGACAGAACCTATGAGATGTTATGCCGTGAAAATATAAACTTATGCTTCATGAAAAATTATTTGTTATTTCAGTGTCATGGGTATTTCAATCGCCTTTTTGTTACTTAAAAGTGTTGAAGGATAAAAGTTAAATACCACCCCATATAGAAGCATTGGAGGAAAATGTTAAAGTGAGTTAAAGTCTCGCATTAGTTGAGTAATAGTCTATTTATATGAACTTGGATAATATTTCTCTCATGAGCTAATTTTTGAGATTGAGTTGTATTAGAGCCAGGTCCATCTCTATTTAAGTTTTCGGGCTCTAGCTGGTCTGAACGTGAAAAAGATGTTAAAGTGGATTAAAGTGTCACATTAATTAAAAAATGGACTAGTAATTTACTTATGGATAAATTAGACTCAACTTTCCTGAACGGTTCTTTTCATGCTTGTCCTCTGTTCTGTTTCTTCTTTTCTTTAATTTATATTTATTGTGATAGATTGTGTGGACTTAACTGCAGGGCAGATTTAAGGCCAATTTTGGGGTGCTTCGATATCCGTTAAATTTAACGCATAATAGGTATAATTATACAAAAAATGTATAAAAATTGATATAAAATTTAGAAAAACATCCAGTAAATCAAGAAGATAGATAAGTGCTTTAGTTTCCCGATGAAACTTTAACGCTTTGGACATCAATATGTGTGTTTGAATCTACCGGACATCCACAACTCCTAAATCCTGGTCCGTTACTGCTTAACTGACCCTGAGATTAGCACTAAATATGCCAATCATGAAATTGTAACTTAAAAGCGACGCCTTAATAATAGTTCAAGTGTAACTTGGAAGCATTCACCTCAATTCCTAACCAATTCTAGGTACACCAGTGAGATTGGATTAAGGCACAAGTTATAAGTTTATTTAAACTTGTATTGACTCAAATAATGTATGCGCTAAAAAAGTCTATTAAGGAGTATAAATAATAAATTTCAAACTCAGAAAATTAAATAGGCTGTGATAAATTTAACTTAAAAAATTTAAATTACATATCTAAATAAAATTTCGACTTCAAATCAACATGTTCAAATCATGATTTCCAAATGGACCCTTAGAATGAAATGGAGAGAGTATAGGGGCATTAATAGGCATACTACACAAACTCTAGGGACCATTTGGCCAAAAAACTAGAAAAAGTTATAAATCCATTGAGTTAGAGGAATTAAAATCTCTTCGCCACTTATAAAATAGTACTAAGAAAATAGATCGTTGAATTAACTTTTTTTTAAAGTTGGTTGTAATGAAGAGGATTATTTTAAAAAAAAAATGGGGATAGAGGAAGGAAAAATGCAAAGTGGATTACACGTGTAAAAATTGAGCCTTCACTAATAAGATGAAAGTTTAAATAATCAACCAATCAAACTAGTAAGATTTCACAAAAAGAGGAAAATGAGGGAGAAAATGACACGAAAAATTAAACCTTTACCAACAAAATAAAAATTTAAGGCGTCACCCTGAGCTAGTAAGATTTCAATTTAATGTTCAATCATACTAAACAAGATCAAAATAATATTATAGTATGACCAAAGTCCCAAAAGCACGGCCAAAAACCAAAATTCCCTTAACATTACATGCATGTAATCCTCCGATAGCGTAGGTAATCTATAGGAGTAAGTTGGAAATAAGCCGCTTCAGCTACCACCACCTGTCCTCTTCATCTTCCCCTTTTTCAACAAACAATCAAAATTCAACATTAATTTTTCTTTTTTTTGCTTTGTAGGAATCGCTTCATCACTGTATATGCACAAAAAGCAACAAAGATGCCAGGTCCAGGACCACACATGATGTATACATTGGGTTCAGGATTAGGCCTTATGAGTGTATCTAATGGCCGGTTTAGTCCTCATCACTGTCTTACTTATTCCATCAATGCCTTTTTTGGACCGGATATTGGATCTTTTTCTGAGTGGCTTACTTCTACTCTTGGTTTAGGGAGTGCTTTGGGTTATGCAATTGAGCCGTGGATTCATGATCCGTTTTATTATATACTTATTCTTGGTATTCCTATGTCTATGCTTTATAGCTCTGCTTCCAAATTTCTTCTCAAGAAGGGATTGCTTGATTCTGTTTCTGGGGTTAGGCTCTTTTTCTCTTTGCTTTGATTTCTTGATGCAATTTTGTGTGTGGGAATTGATTGAATTTTGAATTTTGATGATGTTGGTGTTTTCCTTTTGAGAAAGCTGCTGTTTTTAGGACATGGGTAACTTTGTTTTTCTTGATTCCGTTTCTGGGGTTAGGCCTTTTATCTCTCTGCTTTGCTTTCTTGATGCTATTTTGTGCGTGGGAATTGATTGAATTGTGAATTTTGATGATGTTGGTGTTTCCCCTTTTGATAAAGCTACTGTTTTTAGGACATGGGTGACTTTGTTTCTTTCATTTTCGTGGCTGATTGTGTTTTTACGCTTGATTCTGTTTCTGGGGTTTGCGCTATATCTTTCTTGATACAATTTTGTGTGGGGGAATTGATTGAATTGTGAATTTTGATGCTGTTTCCTTATTAGTTGCTATGCTTTCTTCATTGTCGTTTTCCCTTTTCATGCATACTTTGATTTGTTGTACTCGAGCTGAGTTTCCTCCAGAAACAGCCTCTCTACCTCCACGAGGTAGCTGTAACTGCGTATACTCTACCCTCTCCAGACCACTGGGTAAGTTGTTGTTGGTGTATTTCCTTTGAGAAAGCTACTGTTTTTAGGACATGGGTAACTTCGTTTCTTTCATTTTCTTTCCCTTTGAGAAAGCTGATTGTGCTTTTACACTTGATTCTGTTTCTGGAGTTAGCCCCTCTATCACTCTGCTTCACTTTCTTGATACAATTTTGTGTGTGGGAATTTGATTGAATTGTGAATTTTGATGTTGTTTCCTTATTAGTTGCTATGTTTTCTTACTGTTGTTTTCCTTTTTCATACCTACTTTGATTTGCTATACTTGAGCCGAGGGTCCTCCAGAAACAGCTTCTCTACCTCCACAGGTAGTGGTGTGGAGATAGTGGTAAGGTCTTCGTAGGGATGGCAATGCGACGGGGTGGGTGCGGACTTATGCAGGTGCGGGGTGGGTTGATTTTTTAAAAAGAGATTCTTTGCGGGTTGCGGGGCGGGTGCGGTTTTTTTTTTTTTAGAAAACAACCAATTGATTAGATTGCAATAACGTGGACAAAATTATACACAGATTTGGCACATTTTACTTGAGAAACTCAGAGATAAATGGTAACCGTTCTGTAGCAAGAAATTTCAACTAAATCCAACTGTAATTCCTTAATTTTGGAATAAAAAGAAGTTAGAAAGGATGCACAAGAAATTTGATACTTTCAGGTTTATTGGTTTTCTTTTTTGTTAAAAAAGAAAAAAGAGTTCCCCAAGGGATATCAACACATTCAGCAGAATTTTTAAATTGGACATAAAACTAATACAATGAAGGAAAAAAATACACTTAAGCGGGGCGGGCGGATTTAGGACACGGGTAATTCTGTTTTGTTCAATTTTCTGTCTCAGCTCCTCTCTGTTTTCTTACTCGCTATTTTGATATGATTTTGTCTGTGGATATTGATTGAATTGTGAATTTTGATTGTGTTGGTGTATCCCCTTTGAGAAAGCTACTGATTTTAGGACACGACATGGACAACTCTGTTCCATTCATTTTTCTGTATCCCTTTCGTGGCTGATTGTATTTTTTTATGCAACAGGTGCCGCTTTCGAGGAAACAATGTCTTTTCCTGGCGGCTGCTGGTTCTTTATCACATTTTTTCTTGGACCATTTATTTGAGGTAACGTTTGTTTGATCATATATGGTCGTGTTACTTGTGAGCTATATTTTACTCTGGCCCTTTTATGAAACCTTGGTGCAATATGTAGTATTATATGATTTCTGAAAGAAATGGTAGTTAAAGAATTTGTATGATATTATAAGAACTATTTGTATAGAATTGTGTTAAAGATTTGGCAGAACTAGTGTTCTGAACGTGCCTGTAAAATTTTTTGCACAAGGTGGAGTCATTAAGGTCCTACTAGTTAGAAATTTCTCTTCTTTTTTCTTCTTTTTATTTGATCAATCTGATTTACTAAACTGGATGGGGCAAGGAAAGTGCCAAGAGGTCTGAATTTATATATTTGTTGATCGTTGAATGGTTTGCCAGTGGGATTTCACTGGGTATGTTGTTGTTATATTGAATGGTTTGCCACAAAGGAGGATCTAGGGTACTGGGTGTGGGTTCCCGGGAACCAAGTAACTTTCGTGAAATCTATTAAATATATAAGAAGTATCTGTTGGTAACCCATTACTTTACCTTTCTCAAAAAAAAAGTATCTGTTGGTAACCCAGTAACAAAACAGTCTCTTGGTCTAGCGACAGTAATAGTTCTGTCTAAGTTTAGTTGGCCTTTTGGATGGGGCTTCAATTCCCCTTGGGAACCCATAAATTTCAAATGCTGGATTAGCCTCTGGTTTGCCACACACTAAGAATTTGTATGATATGTTTGCAAATGCTGATAGTATGTCTTTATTCTTTACACTGGCTTGAATGTGGTTCTCGAACTGGTTGATATTGTTGCTTGAGGAGAGGCCTTGCAAGTCCACATTTTATAAATACTGTTGTGTGATTAAGAAATAAAGAGTAGACCTATCAGTTTCTGCTCTAAATAAGTCACAGAAGAGAATTTTGCTGTATCAAAGATATTTTAGAGTTATAGTTATACAAGTATCTTTCCTTATCTTTATATAGATTTAAGATTATGGCCAGCCTTTTAAATTAGCTATTACAAGTTTCACACCTGTAAACGTTCAGGCATAGAATGGGGGAAGATGAGGTAAACAACGTTGTTGCTTCCCTGTCCTCCCCTTCCTCCCACAAGAAGGAAACTAACACAATTATACAGTAAGTGTGTCCCGTGAAGGCAGTAGGTTAATCCTCGAGGAAGTTATTGAAAAACCTCCAAAGGCCTAAAAGAGGAAGGTGGCAATCAGAAGTTATTTGTACTATAGTAGATAAAGGAGGAAGCTTTATTACTACTTGGAAGCATGGATTGTTATTTTAACTAGTGAACTCACCTCCTTCCAAGTTATAGTTCATATGACTTAATCCTTATTCCTTAAAGCTCTCCAAGAAATGTCACATTGATCAGAATCACCTTTTATTGGTGTCACTAAGTCTAGTTCGGAGACTATATATCAAATGCTTTTATCTCTGTCGGTCATAAATACAGTTCAAAACTTTCCTAACAACAAAGTGCATCTTTTCTTTGCTTTTAGTGCAACTCTCTCTCTCTCTATCAACCTGAAATCAGCAATAACACTTTTTGTTTAATTCCTTATAAATTATACTCCTTGAAACAGGAAAATGGGAAGTCTACTATGTACACTTGGATATTGAGCACAGGTTGGTGGGAAGGTCGAGCACCAATCAATCCAGATGCTGTTGTTGTGGTTTGCATTTTATGTAGCTGCTTGATCGCTGACTTTATTTACATCAACAGGTGTTTGCTGATGGATTATTCAACAAGATTTTGCTTTCATTTCAGTTGCTTGTTCTGTCGTTAACCTGTCATCTTTGGGTCATAACTATCTTGCAGAGTGAAGCCACTGAAACTGCTCAAGTTACGAGTTATCAACTCTGTCAAGCTGATGTTGGTAATTGCTTCCTTATACTGCTTGTGGTGTGCAACCCAAATATATTTAGTTCGTCCTCGTCGGCCAGCAGTTGGTGAAGAGGCTGATCTTGGAGTTCTTGTGTTTATGGGAATATATTTTTTCCTTCCTCATTGGTTGTGCATTCAGTCCATGAACTCAAGAGATCCCCAAGAACTTATGCCCTTATGACTTAAATGAAAATCATAGTGACTAGTGACACAGAAAATCTCAAGGCTATAATTGATTGAAGCCTTTGTCAGCAACATTTTGTAGAGGGAGCTGAACTAGCCGATGTTCGCCCGTTTCGTTGCAGAATCTGTTACTCTTTAAGGTTTCCTGGCATCAGCTAGGCATAAATTTACTTTGCTTCCTGGCTCCACAAATTCAAAGTGTAGAGATTGTGATTTTGGAGCTGCATTTTTTCTTCTTGATGTTGTAAGTTAAACTGTAAGGTAGGTCATAGTAAAATACTATTCCAAAAAACATAGGTGTTTCTGGTTTTGTTGATCAAATAATTAATAGCTCATATTTGCACCACCATTGTGCATTGAAATTGACCCTTATGGTACGGTCCTTCCCCGGATCCCGCAATTAGCGGGAGCTGTAGTGCACCGAGCTGCCGAACTTGGAGATGTTACATGAAATATGAATCAGCTCCTCTTGAAGTGATTCTTGAATTTCAACTCTGTACATTAGCCCTTATTTTCAACAACTACGACGTATCCAGTGTAATTCAACAAAGGGTGGTGTGGGAGTGTAAGTGCACATAAACCTTACCTCTACCTTGGATTAGCACTTATTTTCGAGAGGTCAATTTGGCTCCGTTAGAATTGGTGATAAACTTTATAATACGAGTATGAACAGCAGAAGGCAACTTGATTTCCAAAAGAAACTAGCATGATATTCAAATCCTATTAGATGTTTGTTACAAGAAAAAAGGCTAACAAAAAGAAAAAGAAACTCAATGCACATTAGAGGGCAAAGAAAAACCAATGAACAAAAGAACTCCAATGCACACTAGATGATTAGGTACTTGGGTATCATGCCCCCAAAGAAAAGGAGACTTAAACAACTAAGTACTATTTAAGTTAGTTTTTCCTTTTTCCCAATTATATGTACTAAATAACTTGTGTGTGTTTACTGTGGCTAAATGATGTGAATTTCAAATAATACATTTCAACTAATAATAATTGAATGCTAACCTCAGTTAAATTCACTTATCGTGCATTTAATCAGACGCAAATGCAACCTTTGGATAATATGTTCAGCTGAACCTAAATAATGTAATGGATTAAAGTATTAAATTTAATTTACTCAGATTTTAAAACTAAAAGGAATGTTAACACATTCTTTACACTTAACTATTTATAATTAATAAAATATTTTATTACCCTATTCTACATTGCTTCATTCCCAAGAAAACCTCGCGGGGAAAAGTCTCCTTCCACACCCAGAAAAATCTAGTTTCACAACTCATTACAAAATTAAGCCAACCATTAATCCTCTATTTTTACAATATACTGTAAGTTCGATTCGATTTTTATATTTTTTGGTCTCTTTAATTTTCGATTTACACTTCAAGTATATGCATTCGTATTTTCGATTAACAGTAGCCAGGGTTTAGCATATGGATTTTCCTATACTTTTGTGAATAGGTTATTTTGTTGACGGTTGCTAGTGTAAAATTGTGGGTTTTGCTAGTAAATAAGAATGGCAACGGAACAACCAAAGGCAGCAGCTGAAGACGTGAAAATGGATCTGTTTGAGGATGATGACGAATTTGAAGAGTTTGAAATTGATCAAGGTGACTTAACACTCATTATTATTCTTTTCTCGTTTTGCATCTTATTATCTTGCATTGGTTACACTTCTTTTGATCCGAGGATCTATCGAAACAACCTCACTACCCTACAAAGGTAAGGATAGTTTTAAAGTAGTTAAACTATGACGAACACTTGCACCCAAGGATGTGGTCTAGTGGTCGATGAAGTGGGTTGAGAACCTGAGGTCCTTGGTTCAAATCCCAGCAGGGACAAACAAAACTCTACGTGATTCTTCTCATCTGTCCTAGCCTTGGTGGACTGTTGCTGGTGGGAGGTGGCAGGTGTCCCATGGATTTTGTCGAGATGCGCAAACACTGGCTCGGACACCATGGTTATTAAAAAAAAACCTGATTAACACTTTGAATAGTGAGTGGAGCTGACTGGATAAAGAGGATTTGTGTGGTTTAACACTGACTAGTGTTGGATCGATGATTTTTGGAGGATCACTGTGGAAATTCTGTTTGTTTGTGATGAAGTCCTGTTGAAAAGGAGTTTTTTGCATGAATGTTGGGTTGCACGTTTAGCTGCAATACTTTGATTTTCTGACATCTTGCTGATTCTAAAAATTAGAGATCTTGCTAGAAGAACTTTACTTGATAAAATAGAAAAGGAGACTCTTGCTAGAAGAAAGAAATAAAATAATGTACCTGTTGTACTATGTCATTTCTATGTCAAATTTGTTTTGTATGATACTAGTTTTTTGATGTCCGAACCTCAGTTGAAGTCTTGTTAAGGAAGGAAGATATAAATGGATGAATAGGTAATTTATCCTTTGTTGTTTGCTTCCAATGTTATACTTTTGCTGCTGGTTGAGCTTCATAGTTTAGTTGATTCAAGCTGTGTCACAGCTTAAAGTTGTGAGGCAGTCGTATCAAATTAGTTGGAAATTTGTTGTCTTATTTCTCTTGACATTATTATCTATTTAGGATATTGTGTATGTCTAATATGCTCTTGTAGTATAAGAAATTGAAGTGTTCTGTTCAAACCCTGAGGTTTTATGAAACGGGAGGGGGTGGGGGTGGGCGAGGGTGAGTACTTGTGTGTGTTGGCCTGGTTTATTTAGTATGTAGATGAATGGTGCACGAATAACAGTGGTCTATTCTTGTTTAGTTTTCGAATAGGTCTCTTGGAGATGGCGTTCTAAACCTTAGTTCATGATTCACAAGAAGACCAAACTCTTTAAGATTGACCATTTTGCCAATAATAGTTCACTCATCCTTATACATGTCTTAACTGCTTGATCTCCCCATATTCAGTCATGCAATGCAAGTACTCTTTCCTAGGGCTTTGCTCTAGTGGTAAGAGTGCAACATTTTGATATGTGAGTTAGGAGAACGTCATGGTTTCGAACCCAGTGCTTGGTGCTAAGTGAGAAAGGGTAAAGGGGTGGTCCCATTAGCCATCGATTTTGACCGTGCACCACAACCCTCTAGGGATTTCTCGGTTATTTAAAAAACTTCAGTAATGCAAGCACTAGATAGGCATTCCACAAATTTACCAAATGACAACTCTCAAGGACTTCATAGAAACCATTGCGTGTGTGATTCTGGCACTTGGTTCCAAGTGATGTTGGTATTGATTTTTTGCATCAGGCTTCTCAATTTGGAGAAGCGTTAATCATCTTTGGTTTTGTTCTCTAAAAAACTAAAATATTCTCCTTTCTTCTTTTATCTTTTGTTTAATTATGTATAAATTGGAAAAATCTATTACTATTAAGTTGAGACTTGTGTTGCTCAGGCTCTCCAAAAATGCCACGTGCTTGTCTGATCCTCCAAAAGTAGTGCATTTTTGGAGGATCACACACGAGTGCAGCAGTATTTTTGGAGTGTCCAAGCAACATAGGTTGAGACTCTATGACCACTTTTGCCTTTGATTTTCTGGTTAATTTGCCGCACTGCCTTTTCATTAACATCTGGTTTGATGTCTATATCTATCAGAGTGGGAGGCGAAAGAGGAAGGGAAAGAAGCTACCCAGCAGTGGGAAGATGATTGGGATGATGATGATGTCAATGATGACTTCTCTCTACAACTGAAAAGGGAATTGGAAAGCAACACGGAGAAGAAATAACCAAGCCTGCACAAGATTGGACCACAGATTTCTGTTTGGCTTCGCATGCTTCCCGTTATGTAGTACTCTTTGTTTCACCAAATGCAATGAACCTTAGTTTTCACCTTAAAGCTTTTGTACTGATAAATTTGGATGCTCTAACTGGTCTTTAATGCAGTTCTCTATGAACATTAGCATAAAAAAGAAGAAGCTGAGGTTGGTCTTATGTTTACCATGCATGTCTGATTGGAGTCTTACAATCGACTCTCTCTGCACTTCCCCCATCACTTTTCTTGATATGTTAAAAATGTTTAAGTAAAAGTGAAAATCTATTTGTACAATAGTAGACAAGCAAAAGTAAACAGAGGGAGTAGAAAAAGATCTATAAATAGATTAATATCCAGCAATGTTTGAATAATTATCAGTCCAACTCTAATAAATAAACATTTGCCAATCTTTACCAAATGTAAAAATATAGGATGGATCATGGAACCCGTGAAAATAAATATAACCATTTCAAGGAAACAAATAATTCAACAAACAAATTATCATCCACGTAATATAGTTAAGATTTCAGATTTAAAAAAACAAACTGTTATCATTGTTGTAAATTAATTTAGTGGATGAAGATAGCCGGAAAAAGAGGCATGTCTCTTAAGTGAGAGGGGAAGCGGCAAGTAATAAGGATCGACCATTAAGCACTAATTTACCCATTTTACCTCTCAAGAAATGCCTATAAAAGGAGAATTAAGTGAAACATTTTGAAATATTGTTGCTGTTTAGTGGATGGCTGTCTCCTGGAAAAACAAAGACAGCCTCCATCAATACTAATTGCAATTTTCTAATAGTAATAAACAATACTTGCCATCTCCCTAGCGTTTAATTAATTAATTTTGTATTTCTAGCATATAAAACACATCAAAGATGGCTGATACAGATACAATTAGGACCGTTGTAGGGATTATCGGTTAGTTCCTTCTTAATTGTATATGTTTTCAACATACGTATAACATATATATTCAATTCATCTTTACTAATTATGTGTATATTAAACAAAATGCAGGTAATGTCATATCTTTCTTTCTCTTCCTGTCCCCAGGGTAAGTTGATATAATCTCTATTGCTTCATCATTAATTAATTATATAAGAATTTCTCTACCTCCACGGGTAGAGATAAAGGTCCGCGTAAACTCTATCCTCCCCAGACTCCACCTGTGAAATTTCACTGAGAATGTTGTCGTTTTTGTTGTTGTAATTCAAATTCTTATTATGTTGTGTGTAGGCCAACATTTCTGAAAATTGTGAAAGCAAAGTCAGTGATGGAATTCAAGGTAGACCCTTATGTAGCAACAATACTGAATTGTGCAGTGTGGGTGTTTTATGGTATGCCATTTGTTCACCCTGACAGCCTTCTTGTTGTCACCATTAACGGATTTGGTCTCGCGATTGAGTTGTTCTATGTTTCCATCTTCTTCATCTACTCCGATTGGGCTAAGCGCGTATGTACTAGCTACTCTTTCTAAATGATCTACATGTACTGTCAACGTATATAAGTTAAAACTCTTATTAACGCATGACATGTACCTGCAGCGCAAGATCATAATTGCTTTGATTATTGAAGCAATCTTCATGGCAATCTTGATCTTCGTTACACTAACATTCCTCCATGGTACCAAGGATAGATCCATGCTTATAGGAATTGTGGCTATAGTCTTCAATGTCATCATGTACACGTCACCGCTGACGGTCATGGTAAGTTCATCAATTTAGTCAGATCTTGATGTTCTCTATAACAATATTTCGCTATAACAGTCAAAAGACATTCAGACAAACAATGTTTTTATATAACCACACTAATACAACCTCTTTTGTATTGAGCAGAAAAAAGTGATCACCACCAAGAGTGTAAAATATATGCCATTCTACTTGTCACTAGCAAACTTTGCTAATGGCATTGTTTGGGCAGCCTATGCGCTCCTCAAATTTGATCCTTATATCCTGGTACGAAAATTAATTAATCTCTCTGTCTCAATTTATGTGAAAACGTTCAAAGTACGAGGAAATATTAAGTCCCTAACATGTCTTTTTGCCTATGTGATTACAAAACAGATACCCAATGGACTGGGAACATTGTCTGGATTAGTGCAGCTGATCCTCTTTGCAACATTTTACCGCACTACCAATTGGAACGATGATGAAAAAGAAGTTGAACTCAGTGCTTCCAAGCCAGATGTTTAATAATCAAAAAGGCAGAGACAAATTAAAACTCCCACACTATTTTTTTGCAAGTGTGTATATATATATATATATATATATGGTGTGATAAAGAGAAAAAAAGAACACAGTCGACGATTTAAATAGTTTATTATGATCCATTTACCTTACGTTTTCGCTTTATTTCATTGTACAGGAAGAGATTTATAAATACCGGTTGTGCTTATTTACCAAAACTTTATTGTATGAGATATATATACACACTTGGCTATCAGTTTTCCTTCGTTCTCGACTTTCCCATTGTAGTTTAATTTTGAGCAAGTACTTTTATTCAGTCAGTTCAAAAAAGTCTAGAAAATTATGGGAGATCAGGGTTCAAATTTCAAAAAAGACAAAAACATTAGTTATACTCATATGGTAACCTTGGTAGACATTACTATTCGCTTGGTAGAAGGTAGCATGAGTTAGCCTGAATACCACCGTTATCCAACAAAAGAGTAGCTCAATGAAGGACAAACGTCGATGCGACTTCAAGTTGTATGAATCGAGCTCCCTAACCTAGCTAGCACTATATATCTCTAGTTAACTTTGTATGAATCGTCTTGCAAGCGCTACATTTATATGGCAAGTCCACGTTGCCTTCATCTCCTATTGTAGTCGTCTTTTTCATATGGCAAGCGCTGCCCCCTGCCCGTCACTTGCACTACATTGTCCGACAATAACCTTGGCTAACTGCTTCCACTCTCGCTGAGTTGACCATCGCACCTGACTTCTATATCCCATTATTCATAGATCTCCTTCCTTATCATTTCCGGTCCAAGTAGAAGGTTGCTAACACTTTTTCAATGAGTATGGATCTAATAGGTGTACTAGTAAGGAAGCGAGGTACTGAGTTTAGCGTCGACAAGACAAGTACTGAATGTTGTAAATTCCCTCAATTTGTTTTGACTATTACCCTTATGTAAATCTTACATAGAAGAAGGTGGTAGTTCATTTGATATCCGAGCCACCAATGTTAAATATTGGGGAAGATTGTAAATACAAAATAAGTAAAACAAAACAACTACAAGTGAAATGAAGAAAATAAAAAAAGAAAGGTATAAGCTTTACACCATCTAAATTGAAAAATGCAGCCCAATTTGCCAACCAATATCCACAAACACCAGGAGCATCTGGCACTGTATAAGTTCAGTACTCTGAAATATTTGGTAGCTGAGATAGAATTAACCTACTTCTTTATATGTATATCTGCATGGATTCTGAGTGTTCAAGGTCCACGACGCTTCCGGAAACAGAAACAGCCCTGTTGTTGATCAACGGGGATCATTCCCCCGCCTTTGGATGTGTCAATAGCCTCTATCATGGATACTACCTCATCCATCTCAGGCCGCTTATCAGGATTAGCGTCCCAGCATCGTTTCATCACATTAGCAAGGGAACTTGGGCAACATCTTGGTATTTCTGGCCTCAAATTCTGTATGACAGAGCATAAACCATAATAAACAAAGGGAGCTCGAAACAAACGTCTTCATTATCTGACAAGCTTAGTCAATTCAAGAGGAAACTATATATGTTATTCTCTTTCTGTGCTCTATATTCTTCATGTGCTTGGAAACATCACTAGTTGTGTTTCTTTTGGAACTCCATGAAGTGCTAAACTAAGAGACTTTACCTGGCGAACCACGGCTGAAGTCACTTCTGAGAAACTGAGATCAGGATATGGCATGTCACAGCAGTATATCTCCCACAAACATATGCCAAAACTGTACACGTCGCATTTTCTGTTGTATGGGTTACCATTGAGAACCTGTAGTTTAAGCATACATATTAACAGTGCTCGACTTTATATACAGCAATGCGTCCTTAATTTTGGATCTTGTCTTCCAAACCTAATTAAATTTTATATCACACTTTCATCAATTGACTTGATTTTGGGGATTATCCCCCTTAATCTTTACTATTCCTCTTCCCGGAGTGGTAAAGGAAGATTAGGCAAAAAAAGAAAAAAGCTGATGCAAATATTCAACATAGAGGATTAACACTATCAGATTTCATTTTATAGTGGATCAACAGGCTTTAGTGTACTGCAGGTACACTGAGATAGCAGGAAAATAGGTCTGTATGCGCTAAAAGTGATTGGAGTAACATCTAATGGACAGCAACAAACAGGCAGATATAAGTGAAAGTTATCTGTAAAAAAGGTAAATGTACCTCAGGAGCCATATAGCCAAGGGTTCCTGTCTCCCCCGTCATGTCATTAGGATTAGAGGCCTCAACTCGTGCAACCCCAAAGTCTGCTATCTTTACAGTACGTGTCTTGTCTAATAGCATATTCTCTGTCTTAACATCTCTGTGCACAATCTTCTGAGTGTGAAGGTAACTTAACCTACAAAAGTTCAATTGATCGACCTGGTTCAGATAAATGACAGATCCTAGATAAAGACCTGGGCGTTAGAAAGGTAGACAAGAAACAAGGTACAACTTACCCTCTGGCCAAATCAAGTGCCATCTGCACTACAACTTTGAATGCTAGCTTCTTTCTTCTGTTCTTGATAAGGTAAGATTTTAAGGCACCACCAGGAAGATATTCCACAACAACACAACATATATTACTAGGCATGCCAATATGACCATTTTCTGTTTGTATATTTAGACCAGAAGCCCCCATGGTCGCCCCAATGAACTGTGTATTACATGAGAGAGATTATTTTATTATGTAAAAAAATAGTTTATCAATAAGCTATGATTACATCTAAGCAACAATCAGTACAAATGTGGCCTCTTGTAGAAATTCTGCAGTTGAAATGAGATGAGAATCTGGACAAAATAAAGTTCTATATTTCTCATGGTTATAATCATGCTCTATATAAGGCTATAAGCTACTAAAAATTAATGCATCCAATCATCAGAACATAGTGTATAAAGATTAACAGTAGCCCGTAAAATAGAACATCAAATGTAAACTTTTGAGTTAGAATTCTTTCTTTACCAATAAAGGCATGAGAAAGCTTCACATAACTCTTTGTGTCCCTGAAGGAGCACACACTTTTTCCTTTACTTATAAAGGTTCCTGCTACATTGATGAATGAATTATCTCAGGTAAACAAGGATTAGTATAAGAGCCATATACCCTTGGCAATGATGTTTTAAGAATTAAGAACTCTGCACTCCCTGTGCAATGCGGCAACTCAAATGCAGCAAATTACAGAGTTCTCAACTTGAATAAGAACTCATCATTTATTAGGAAAATGACAGAATTGAAACATAGTGACAACATTGTAAGGTGACTGTTAACGCTAAAATATAAACTTCCATTCAAGCGGACCTTAAATAATGTCTAATTCAAGAACTGTAGTATCGTGTTATTGTTTCCTGAATTATTTGGTCGAACAGTGGCATCTGTTCATTCAACAGTTACTTTATCAATGTGAAGATGTTTTCTCCCATCACCACATCACCACACTGATGGTCATGTAAAAGCTAGATGAGGTGATTTATACAATTGAATAGGGTATTAGGACTTCCATAGTTCTGTGGTCAAGTGCTTGGACCAAAAAAAGAAATCAAGATGCACACATGAGGGGCGTTGACGACTCAAGTACATGAATAAAAATGTCTCTTATAAAACAGTTTAAACGTTAAGATGAGATGGTACTCCAAGTTAGCGTTTGGCCGTAGATTTCCAAATATTCTTGGCAAGTCATTTTTGGGTGAAGATTTGGATGAAATTTCACCATGTATTTGGCCATAGTATTTGGGAAACACATTTCACTTTTAAAAGTTCACAAAAAATGGAATTTGGCCCAAATACTAGTATTTTCTACTATTTGGGAATGCCAAATAATGACAAATTGTATGGACAAACACTATTTGCCAAAAATTTTCCCAAAAACTGCTTGGGAAATTTATGGCCAAATGGGTCCCAAGTATATATCTATGAAGTTTCATGAACAAGCCGCAATATCCAACAAGCTCTAAACCCGTCCTACACATTATGAGTTGAAGAGGTTAAGTGTCACCTTGGTTACATTAGGATGGTCAAGTTTATGCCACACTGAAACTTCTTGAGTAAACGCTGCCCGTAGTGATGCTATTTCAGCTTCTGTCCTGTGGCCCTCTTCTCCCCAGTCCAGTAGTTTAACTGAGTATTACAAAATAACTCACATGTTAACTAAAAGTTGCTTTCTTCGTGTTTTTTTTTTTTTTTTTTTAACTGGTTCCAAACTTTGTAAATTAAAACAGGAAAAGAGCAAGTCTGGACAATGTTAATTCCCTGTAGCAGTGACAATGACAATAAAACTAACACCAAAATACTAATAAAAAAAGAATTACTAACTTTAATAAGGAGGGAACAGGAAAATGAGATCCAGAATTGTAGATGTCATGCATTAATTTTGGATTACTTTAATACACTTAAATAACAGATTGTATCACATGAAAGTACAGAAATACAGCAATAAATTCAAGACACAGCCAAGTTAATGCCGTCATCTGCAACTTGCAAGAAATTCAACCCAAACCCGTGCCTATATTCACGGATTGCATAACAAAAAGCTCAAAATAACTACCCAGTTTCCTGCAAAATCCAAACCCCTCCGGCCCCCAAACACCAATCAAAACAAAAGGCAGTCCGTTGCACTAAAGTTCTTGCTATGCGTGTGTTTCGGAGAAGGGCCAAATCACAAGACTGTATTGTACGCGGTCTTACCTTGCATTTTTGCAAGAGACTGTTTTCACGGCCGTGACCTCCAGAACAACCCTTGAAAGAAAAAAGAGGTACTATCATTATGCCAGCAGCCCAGATGAACCCCACAAGATTAAAAATGGACCTTAACACAAATTCCACCACACAAGTAAAAAAAAATCAAATCTTTTTGCCAAAATTTAAAATCTTGGAGTTTTTGCAAGAACCACTTTTTACCATTCTGTTATGCTAAGCTAAAAAGGGCTGCCCAGTACACTAAAGCTCTCGCTATGCATGAGGTTCTGGGAAGTTCGGACCATAAGGGTCTATTGTTCGGACCATAAAGGTCTATTGTACGCAGTCTTACCCCACATTTCTGCAAGAGTCTGTTTACACGGCTTAAACCCGTGGCAACAACTTTATCGGTTACTCTAGAGGCTCCCCTTCAAAGCTAAATACACAAAATTATGTTAGTTTAAAAGATTAACATGTCACTTAACATTTTTTATAAATCAAGAACTGACCAGCAACATCTTGACCATCATAAACCCCACGGTGGACAGTACCAAAAGTGCCACGAGCAAGAACAGTTTTGATAATAAGCTTTGAAGGGTCAATTTCCCACTCATATCTTTGCCTAGGAACAGAAGAACTAAACAAAGAGATGTTGGGGTTGGGGTTGGGGTTGGTAGTAGGGGTGGTGGGGTGGTTGGACACTATAGTAGAACTATTGTAGTTAATGCAAGAATCATCTTGTGGTTTCTTCTTGTTTTTCTCCATAGTTCTTGCTCTAGTAAGATGCCTTTCCAGTTGTTCATCTAAGCTCTTTAAATCAATTTGATCTGCTCTTACAAATCCATCACTGCCTTTCTCCATTTTGTTTCAAAATCTTGATTTTGTGGAGTTGAAAAGATTGTATTTTTAGCAGTTTTATAGTAGAAAAATTGAAAAAAAGAAGAAGAAGAAGGGCTTGTTGTGGCGTAAGGAGAGTTGAGTTTGTTTGTGGTGTAATATGTATATGGGGATGACGAGAGGAGAGTATTATGAGCAGAGCAATGCCATGTGGGCACATGGAATTGCCTCAACACAATGAGTGCTCTTTGACCCACCGGTCTCCGTTTCATTTTTAATTACAAGTCTCGATTTTGAGTTTTGAATATGAAAAAAATTGTCCACAAAAAGCGTCATCTTCAAATGACCCTTATGTTATGTGAATCTGAAAAAAATTCTTGACAAAATGAGTTATCTTCACATGAGACTGAAATACATATACCAAATAACACATTGAAATTCAAAAAAAAAAAATCTCCTCCTCTTTTATATCTTCTATTTATTTCTTTATTTATTTATTCATCAACAACAACAAATTCCGTATATTCCCACAAAGTGGTGTTTGGGATAGGGGTGTTCAAAATCGAACCGTGACCGATAACTTAATCACAAAATTAGTTTATTGGCTTATTGGTAATGGGTTATCGGATTAACGATTGGAGAACGGATTAAAATTTTATAGTTAATGACTTATTGATGCGGGGGTCGGATTACTCAATTTTCTTATTGGGTAAACCGTTAACCCGTTAGGAATTATTATATTTATATTTCTACCCCTATATATATCAAGTATCTTTTGTAAACCCAAAAACTAAAACTCCATTCATTATTTTATTCACTTCTTAGCTTAGAAAATAACAAGTTACTTTTTGTGACATCTAGCCATAAAGCGCAGTCAGTCTCCCTAAAACATAAACGAAACTTGAAATTAATTTCTAAACTAAAACACAAATTATTCTTGATAACATAAATTAAAACAACCCCAATGTGTCCTTCACAAAGTCTGATGTAAAACAGAAAAATTTCAAATTAATCATATTATAGTTTTGATTTTTCTGTCGACGCAATAAGCTAACATATTTTTATATACGTTTTAGGTCTAGAAGAAAATTCTCATTTGATTATATGATTTATTCAATTCGGAAAAGGGCCTAAAATGCCCTTCATCTATTGAAAATGGTGCAAAAATGCCCTTCATCTACCTTTTGGCTTTATAATGCCCTTCACATCCACCTTTGGGTTTCAGAATGCCCTTCACATATACCTTTGACCTCCAAAATGCCCTTTATTTAACATCCACAATATTAAATAAATAAATAAAAAATTCATTAATGAAGTGGTACATTCCCATGGGTTCGCATTTTATTAATTAAAAAAATTAAAAAACCCTAACCCACAATGACTTGCTTTGAAATTCATGTGATATAGTATTTTTTGTGGGTTGAAATTCATGTAATGAATAACTAAAAACTTGTTGTACACTCATCGAACATGTCATGGTTCTTAGAACAGAATAATGCTCACCACATGATTTTTACAAGTTGAGATCCTGGTTATGAGAGCTTCAGTTTTACAAATCTGTTGTAGCATACAAAAGAAATGAAGTTTTGCCTTGTGAACTACAGTGGTATAGTGCATGTAAATTAAAAGGGGATTAGAAATTAATTGTAGTAGATCAGTAGATGATTTTGTCCATCTTTAGTAATTCTAGGCTTTTAGCTAATTTTCTCTAAAGTGATATCAATGACACTGAATTAGGGATGGCTCAAGCACATTAGGGGCCTAAGACTAAAATCAAACGGAGGCCTTAAACTTTTTAGAAAAATCAATACTTTTTTTTTCGTGAAGTCTATTTTTTAAATTTCTTGAGATGCAAAGTTGTTAAATAAATTTTATATAATCTATTTCTTCTACTAATTCTTTTTTCAATTAATAAAATAATTAATGCATTTAATCTTTCTTGTAACAAAGTACTCTAGATATATCAAACTTCTTCTAATAATTATTTCTTTTTATATAAAAAAATTATTTTTTCTACAAATAGTATTTAGTATTTTTTAATAAAATATATATATAATTTATTATTCTCAAATTTGGGAGTCTGAGGCAATTGTCTTTTCTTGAAAGGGAGAAGCCGACACTACGCTGAATACAACATTTTTTATTTATTTAATATTGAGACTGTTAAATAAAGAACATTTTGGAGCTCAAAGGTAGATGTAAAGGGCATTTTGGAGCCCAAAGGTCGATGTGAAGAGCAATATAGAGCCAATAGGTGGATGGAGGGTATTTTTACACCATTTCCAATAGGTGAAGGGCATTTTAGGCCCTTTTCACGTATCCAATTTTAAAAATTATACGAACAAAACTCAACAAGCCTAAAAGATTGATGAATAAATGAATCATAGTATATATAAACAACTTAATCGGAGAAAAAATGGAGGACCTACCAATAACCACTTGATATTTTATTGTCTCTTAGATTTAATCGTTACACAGCCCGATAACCGTCCAATAATTACAAATTCGATATCGAACCAACCATTATCTTATCGGTTGGCTAGTGGATTAGTACATTTAAAAGTCGATAGCTAATAAGCCAAACCGTTAAGCATAATTATCCAACTGATCCGCCCGATAAGCAGCCCTAGTTTGGGAAAGTAAGTGTACGCAGTCCATACCACTACCTCAGAGGTGAGATAGAGAGGCTGTTTCCGATAGATCCCTGACTCAAAACAAAAACAGTCCAGAAAAGATAAAGGGAACAAGAAACAATAAGTATTAACACACACCAAATGATAACATAAACAAGACTATCACTAAGTAATACAACAAACTATACTACACTCTGAAACAAACCTAGCACTACGACCCCTAGAATGGATAACAAAACAAAGTCATCATACCTACTAGCAAGGACACACTCCTTCTTACTACCCTTCTACCCTAATCCACCTCCTCGTTCTTGACTGGTCAATACTCCGCCCCATACAACATAACTGGTCTAACCACTCTGTAGAACTTGCCTTTGAGTTTAAGGGGCACCTTCTTATCACACAAGATTCCGGAAGCGAGCCTCCATTTCATTCACCCTGCCCTAATACGATGAGTGACATCCTCGTCAATCTCTCCATTTTCCTGGATCATAGGACCAAGATACTTGAAACTATCTCTCTTTTGGATGACCTGAGTATCAAGTTGTACAACCACATCAGCCTCATGCGTCACCTTACTGAACTTGCACTCTAAATATTTCGTCTTGGACCTACTCAACCTAAACCCTTTAGACTCTAGTGTTTGCCTCCAAACCTCCAACTTGGCATTAACTCTATCACGGGTCTCATAAATCAGGACTACATCATCCGTAAATAGCTTACACCATAGTACCTCACCTCTAATTTGTCATGTCAACACATCTATCACCAAGGCAAATAAAAATTGGCTAAGGGTCGATCCCTGGTGTAACCCCATCAAGACAAGAAAGTGCTCTGAGTCCCCTCCTACAGTCCTAACACGAGTCTTGGCTCCTTCGTACATATCCTTAATTGCCTTAGTATACGCCACAGGTACACCTCTAGCCTCAAAGCACCTCCAGAGAATCTCTCTTGGGACTCTATCATAGGCTTTTTTTAGATCAATGAACACCATGTGCAAGTCTTTCTTCCGCTCCCTATACTGCTCCACCATTCTCCTCACGAGATGGATGACCTCAGTAGTAGAGCGTCCTGACATGAATCCGAACTGAGTCTCAGAAATAGTCACAATCCTTCTTAACCTCAACTCAACTAACCTCTCTCAAACCTTATAGTGTGGCTCAACTACTTGATACCCCTATAATTGTTGCAATCCTGAATGTCACCCTTGTTCTTACACAATGGACTCATCGTACTCCCTATCCAAGCTTCAGGCATCTTCCCCGCCCTGAAAATGATGTTAAGCAACCCAGTCAGTCACTCCATACCTGCCGCTCCTGCGTACTTCCAAAAATCCACCGGATCCCTCGTACGGCCTAGTCGCTCTACCCCTATGCATCCTATGAATAGCGCCCTTAACCTCCTCGACCTTAATTCGCCTACAAAAATCATAGTCACGAAGCCTCTCAGAGTGCTCCAAATCCCCCAGCACAATGCTAGTATCCCTTTCTCCGTTCAAGAGTTTATGAAAGTAGGACTGTCATCTCCTTCTAATAAAAACTTCATCCACCAAAACTTTACCGTCCGCATCCTTTATGCACTTCACTTGGTCAAGATCCCGAGCCCGCCTCTCCCTAACCTCGGCTAGCCTGTACAATTTCTTATCTCCCCCTTTACCCTCTAGTGATGTGTACAAGCTTTCAAAAGATGCATCCTTAGCCGCCGTAACCGCCATAGCCTCTTATAAATAGGTAAATCATAAGATTTGAAAATCTTATAAATAAGATATGCTATCATCTATGATATATAAAGGATGATCTAATGATATGCAAAAAGATTATATATTGATAGTGTACAAAACTTTAACTCATGTAAAATTTAAGATATATATATTTAATATAATAAAAAATTGCATCACTAGTTCAATTTAACAAGTTATATTAGGTAATTATTATTCTCATTAGAATTTCAAATTTGATATTTCCTCATTTCGTTATTATACTTGGCCCCTATACTAAAAATAATTATTTTAATTTACTTGTTTAATTTATGAAATCAAGAAAGTTTTATTACATTTTTCCCTTTCAATCTTAGTATTAAATAAGTAACTACATAAAGTAATGATAGCCAAATTTAGAGTTTCAAATATCAATTAATTTGGTTAATTTAGTAAAGTTAATAATATTAGTTAATTTATTTTAAATGTTAAAATGAGAATGGGGTTGGCCTTTGTTGTCGTTTTTAAGTTCAAGAGGGGTTGTCTTTACATTTGACTGACCATTATTTAATTTTAAGCTTACTGACAAATGCTAGGTGTTAAGTGGTCAAATTTTATGGGGCAGATTATTATATTATTAATATTTAATAATTTTCTTTAACTACTCCTTAATCATGACTTATGAGTAACAAACAAGTGATTTGTTTTTTGCATGTGAATTTTTTTTTTGAATAAAATGGGTTGTTTTTATGAAAAGGTTGATCGGATGATAGACACTCTTTACCTCTAAGATTGAGTGTTCGAATCATTGATGGAACAAAAAGGGCTAGAAGCTCCTAGAAAGACATAAAATATGTTGTATTTCGGGTACAAAATCTGTATTTACAACAACAACTTCAAACACAATTGTTCAAATAACTTATGAACTATCAAAATGAAGTTCAAATTATTTTCTAGAAAATAGAGAAACCATCAAGAAAGAGATGAAGAAAGAAAGAATCAAGTCCTCTGAATTCATGGTGTGTCCTTAAGGAATTTATTCTCCTCAAGTATCCGAGATTAATAAAATATATCCAACAAGGATAAAATGATTCACTTAAGCAAATAGTGGTACCTCAAATTTACCGAACTACGAACTCACTCAACGATTGTAAATCACACTTAAGATTTTAGGAAGAAGAAAATGTTTTTCACTTCAAAATTTCGTACCTTTACCTGAGGAAAAAAATAGGTATTTATAGCCAAAAGGTGGTGCTTCAGAAAGGAAGAAATGGTTCATGAAAAATCCCATTGTCGTCGGGTCCACCTGCGCCCGCAGATTGTCGTTTGTCCAAAAATAGAAACTTTTGTCCGACATGCGGACACCATCTATGCCCGCAAATGGTGACTTGTGTCCGCAGGTCGCGTTTCAGTTCTCAAATAGTGCCTCGAAGGGTCGCGTTCCTTCGAGGTGTGTTGTGACATGCGTCCGCACATGTTCGGGTGCGTCCGCAAATGGAGAAATTTTTTCTATCGGATTAAAAATCATTAACTCTCAAGTTTCAAATGAAACTTGTCTAAAAAAATAATCTCTCGATCGATCAAATGACAAATGCCGAAGCCAAGCGACGACAATGGCGGCACAAGGCTTGTCTTATTCTTTTCTCACTATCCACATGAAGGAATGTTTCTTAATTTAAGCACAAGAATGTTCCTTTCTCCCACCAATATGGGAAAACAATTCTTTCTTAAAGTGAAAACACAAATCACTTTCCCTCTATTTTACATTCACATTTCATCACTTAAAAGTTAGAACTCAACAAAATATATTTATCGCTTCACACCATTGAATCGATTTATTTGAATTTACACCGAATAAATCTACTTACATACGTTCGGTTCTTGAGACGGATAAGAAATGGATATTTTTCTTTTTTTTCTCAATAATTGATCCATCATGTGATGCAGCCAACAGATATCACATACAACATGGATAAGTATTTCCTTTCAACTGTTCATTTTTAGATTTCTTGTTCTTCAACAACCTTTCTTCTTTGCCATTAATTGAACAGTACTTACTGTTTCCAATCAAGAGAATTTGTAACATTATTTTTGCAATTTTCATTGCCTGTAAACTTTCTCATGTCAGAAGTGTTTTACTTCTTTATTAGGAAAGGAAAATATTCTTTCCATTAATTTTTGCTTGTGCATAGACTGCCGTACTTTTATTTGGAGATGGATTCAGAATTTTTAAATCAATGAATATGAAATACTATTTAGATACTACAACTTAAAACTGATTTAAACGAACTACTTGACCGACCTCTTAATAATTTATTCATTTACTAGTGCCAGAAAAGTTATGGGTGATCATTGGTCCGATGCTTCGGGCGAAACCAATTCCCAGGGTGTGACGGGCAGTGTGTGCAGGGCTCGGGTACATATTCACCGCGGCATGCTGATCCGCGATTACTAGCGATTCCAACTTCATGTTCCCGAGTTGCAAAGAACAATCCGAACTGAGGCAATCTCGTTTATGAATGTTATGATGGCCAGGCATAGACGGAACTCTTTCGTAGGCAGCTCTCGAGGCAGTGGCTTGAAACTAATCTCCCGCAGTCACCCACCATGATCGGAGCTGAGATGATTCATACTAGCTTGGTTAGGTCAATATATGTGCCATCGCTTCTATTTGATGTAATATAGTATAGAGGCTGAAGGTGAGAAATCATCAATTAAAGTAGATGCAGCTTCCCTGGCTTAAAGGACGGAACTCCAACAAGAAATCTATTGAAGAGTTGGTGCTGGGTTAGCCGAAAATCAAAGTTTATCCGGTCCCTGAAAAATTCGCTTTTTATGATTACATCGGCAATGCTGAACCGGAAGAGATTGCTCAGGATGAGTGTTTGGGTAACAAAGCCGAGGAGGGTGTAGTCAAGTCATCTTTCTTTTCAACAAGAGGAATCACAGCTGATTAGAGTGCTACCAAGTTTCGTTTTTGGTTGCAACCCGAATTCCCGGGAAAATGAAATTCAAAAAGTTGTCATTCGTTCATGGTCCCATCTCTCTGTGTTAGAGAATCTTATCTCTCACTAGAAAAACTATATGTGTATATATACTTTAACAAAGCCATCGACCAAGATAGTGGTAGTTGGTTGGCGATGAGTATGAACTAGAGGTACCTTCCTTTTTGTGGAAGATCCTAGCATCTTTGGAGACAAGTTGTCACTCTTTCAATCTTAGTAGAAGTTTTGGGATGAGGGACCAATCAATAGTACAAACTCGCATTCTCTTGTTCTTTGCTTTACTTTTTTTTTATTGGTGCATTGTACTAATGTGATTTAATTTCAAACGCATATTTCAATTATGTTTTCCATAATTAGACCTAGCGGTAGCACCGACATTCAAAATCACTTTAGATCTTCTTTTTTTGGACTATAACGTAACTTCTCTGAACAGACTAACATCCTTTCCACTGTGCATATATCTACTACTAGACAATTGATGTCACAAGTCGCAACTTAGAAACTTTTGTAATAATTAAGATGTATAAAAGGGGTGAAAATTCAGTATGCATGTGAAGCCTACTTATTTTGACTTTTACAAATCACAAGCACAAGATAGGTTCTGGTCCTCGAACGTAACTTACTTTCCTTATGGCGGAGGGTGGGCCGACGAGAGCGTATCAAAGAGAAGGACTAACAGACTTTTAAGCGAACTAATTTTTTAAAAAAAAATGGGTACATGACATATTAGGCGAGTCTTCACATCGAAATGAAAAAGAAAAATGAAAAGTTTAATACGATATGCATAATACAAATTTACATGTTATATCTTCGTAAAATCGATCATTACGAGTGTTACGACTCATTCGATTGGCAGGTACAATCAACTCATAACGTCTTGAGCCAAAACATATCATGCGTGTAAATGTAATGGGCTTGGATTGTGACATGCATTAGCCACAATACCTCTAGTTTGAGGACACCTAAATTTGGACAAAGATTAAGTAATTACTCGAATGTGATTTTGGAGACGTGATAAGAAGTAGTACCCCATGGACTTATGATACAAAAAATTGACCCAAGTCAATCGAAGTTAGTCAAATTTCTATCATACATCTCTAATAACTTCCCAATGTGTGAATTGTTGGTATTTGATGTATATTAATCAGTAGAAAATATTACATATACTATGAAAGATTAGATTTGTGAATTTAAACATGTATTTACTTGCAAAAAAAATTGAGGAATAGGTTTTGGGGCCAAATATATCTGAGAAATTCTTAATAAGTAACAGCCCAGCCCATATATTAGCCCATTTAGTGAAAACAACCAGGCAACAGACTGGCCCAATTCTCAAGTTTGATTCAAAAATAGTATATTCTCAAGTATGATTATTATTTCTTTGTTTTACTTGGATGGAAGAAGTGATTCATCACATTCCCTTTGAAGAAGCTTATGAGAAGCTTATGATTTTAATTTATGGGCTTTAGTCGGATAGAAATATGATAGTTGTGGATTAATTCAGATTGAAATAAAGGCCCACGAAGAGAGAAAGCATGACGCTGCCTATAGGGCGGATCTAGTTCTTTAGGAACGAATTTTTCGAAACTCAAGTAACTTTTGATCGTATTTATATTTGATTGAAAGCTCAATTATTATTGAAAATTAATTTGAGATTACTGTAGGAATCTGTAAACTTTAAATCTTAAATTCACCTCTGCTCGACTGCTTGAATATAATATTTTCCCTAAAAATTATAAAGAGATTACTAACATATTTTCAAATGGTAGCAATCATTATTCCAATTTATTGATAACTGCAAATGGTTAATTCTTGAGACAACCTAAAATTAAAGCACATGTCAACACAATAAAACAGAGAAATTCATGAACAACGAAAACGATCTAAAACTTCTTAAAAGGTTATGTAACCCATTTTTTACGTACTTCTTAAAAAAATAAAAATGATTATTTAGATATTATATCATAGACAAATCAAGTCGTGTACTAAACTTTTTTAATAATAAAAGTAATTTTTTTTGGACCAAAAAAAGCCTCCAAAGAAGGTCTTCATCATTGCACACCATTAAAATGTTAAAGATTAGTCTATTTAACTACTAGTAGAATTTTATCTCTTAGCTGCAACTAATTAACATATTTCTAACCTAACATGAAATATTAATAAGATCTCAACAATAAGTCCATTAAGTGCTTTTCCCTCTACTTCTTACATTTTTATACTCTATATAAATTTTGTAGTATCACGTACAGTATTATTTGCAATAAATAAATAAACTTTATATTAAAATAAATATTTTTAGATAATTTATTTATTTTTTCTTTTAATTGTCATCAACAAGTATATAAATTGGTTGACGGTAGACAGTCTTGTCCAGTCTGCACAATTCCCACTTTACCTTTTCCACGACAACCTCAAATCCGTACAGAAATTCTCCCGTCAATAGCTCCGTACACATCCGTACTCATCAATTCTTGAACTGTAACACAATCAGCAATTAAAAAAATTCGAAATTTTCTGAGTTTGGTCGCCCCAATTGCTTAGTGAAATGAAAGGGGCTGATTTTAAATGGTGGGTTCTTAAAATCTTTTTACATTTTCACTATAAAATTATATTTTTTCCTATGTATATGTAACTTTATTGAACGTGTTTGGTGTTCAATTTTGTTTATTGCAGGTATGATGGGTTCTTCTTGTCGATGTTAGCTACTAGTATGTATCCTTTTAAATAAATGGCAATTACTCGGAAATCTTAGTAGTTCAGTTGGTTGATTAACTAAATTTTCATGTGGTTAGTGAGGTTCGATATTCCACCTTGTAATTACCTCACCAATTTTCCCTTTCCATGTCCCAAATTTTTATTATTATTATTTTTTAAATGAGAGTTACCCTTGATGTTGAATTGGGTTCTTGTATGTAGTTTAATTAGCTAGTATCTTTAGCACCCTAGACACTAGGTGATTTCTTTCCATCTGTTCTAGCCTTAGGTGGACAGAGTTACCTAATACCAGTACTGGTGGGAAGTGGCAAGTATCCGTGGATTTAGTCACGTGTGTGCAAGCTGGCCCGGACACCACAATTATAAAAAATAATTAGCTAATATGTTTGGTGTTTCTTTTCTTGAATTGTTTTATATGTTTTTTTTTTTTGCTTTCCTTAAAATGTTTGTTAATTAGAATCATTGTGGCGATAAATTGGAAGCGGTACCATCTTTGTATATACCCATTGCACATTTGGATCGTGGTGAGTATCAAAGCGCAGTTTTTTTTACTGAAAATTGGTGTAGTATTTTTTTGGGAAGATTCAGTTGTTTTCCCTTTTCTTGATCCAGGTTGACTACACAACAGTGTTTCTTTTTCGGCTCTTGATGTTTGTTGATAATGGACTTGCTGCTGGAATGGGATTGTAAGTCTACCTCTCTAAGACTATAGTATATTTTCAACTTTTCCTAGAAAACGTCAATACTTGTCTTCTTCTTTGTTCCTAGCTAATTTTAGGAGTTTTTCCCTCAGTAAGGGGCCTTTAATTTTTGTATTAGTCTCACCTAGGTGGTTGGTGACTTCTTGTTTTGTGCATGTAGTATGAATATCATCCAGAGTTAGCGGTGGAGCCAAGAATTCAAATTAGGGGGTTGAAAGAAAAAAATTATACCAAGGGATTCAACTACTTATATATATATATGCAAAAAAGAAAACTTTTTTTTTTGCCCTATTTACTTAGTATAATTTTTCATCTGCCCCGTCCAAGTGACATAGTAAAATTTTTCATCTGCCCCTGTCCAGAGTTGTTACTTTGATTGGGAGTACCCTTTAGAATCATGTTTGATGTTCAACCCTCTCATCTTTTCAAAAGCTAGGAGTGACACATGGAGTTAATAGTAAGTGAATTTTCATTGAACAATTTTGGTTAACATGTGAATCTTATGCTCATTGCCTCACCCGATATGAATCATGGTTTCAGATGACAAGGACTGAAGTTTAGGTGTTATTAAATTTTAGGGATTTGGGTTGGCAGCAGAGATATACTCGCTTTCGTGGAAGAATAGTGGTTCTTTCAATCCTTGCCCTGTTTCTGTATCCTTTTCTTTGGGCTTGGACCATTATCGGGACTTTGTGGTTCACTAGTGCGAGAAACTGTGTAAGTTCACGTAAGATCTCATTGATTTTAGATGTTTCGGTCTGAAACCTTACAATTGATATGATGTTGAATTCTTTCAGTTGCCAGAAGAAGGTCAAAAGTGGGGTTTCCTTATTTGGTTGCTGTTCAGCTACTGTGGACTCGTTGGCATAGCTTGCATATCGATGGGGAAGGTTAGTTTCCCAAACAAAAAACTAGTCCAAGAAGTTTAACTAATTACCTAATTCAGTCTCGATAGCAGTGTTGGCCTCCTCTTCCCAAGAAATCATTGAGACGACCTGTAAGAAAGATAGTAACCTTCGATACATCCGACTTCTTATTCTTTCTTGGCGTAATCTTATCGTCCGTACACATAGAAGTCCATAGTCTACAAATGACTTTTATGCATTTGAAGTGATATCAATACTACATTTATTAAGTGTCAAATTTCCCTTTGCAGTGGTTAACTAGAAGACAAGCCCATTCTTTACGTGCTCAACAAGGAATTCCTACTTCAGAATTTGGGGTATGCTTTAGAACCTAAATTGTATTAAAGCTAGTAGTTGAAATCTATACACAAATAGTTGTTTATATCATCAACATTGTAATTATTTGCTAAAATTTTGTTGTAACCCGTGCTATCTCTTGATGCTAAATTGATGTTTGATTTGAAGTTTGAAGGTCCCAAAATTCCATTTTCTTGGCTTAGATATGAAAAATTAATGATTGTAGCCTGTGCTGATTGCCTTGCTTTTGGACTAATGTGAAGGTGCTCCCTTTTGATTCAGAATTTTGTGTGTTGAAGTTTCCTGAACCCCCTTCCACCAAATCCTTGCGTAAAAGTACCAAAAAATTGAAATGAAAAAGGAAATCAAAGTGGCATACATTTTTCTCATGTCTCATGGGGATTAATGCACTTTAATGACATCAAATTTCTTTAGGCTATGAGGCTACGTGTCTGTGAATTGACCTTGGGTGGTGAACATTAGGCATTGTCTAATATACGAGAGACATGTGGATCTTGCTTGGTGCTTCCAGGACCTCAATTGAAGTTTTAGGCTAGCTATTTTCTCAAAGGAGCCGCTTAGCCGGTGGATTCATATAGCCGACTCAACTAATTTTGGATTGAAGCATAGTTGGTGTATTGATATTTGTTGTAATTAAGCTTGTTAACGTGCAAATCTTGATCTTGTAAAAAATGTGTAAAAGCAAATTGATGCCTCTTTCCAAAGAAAATTCTAGTGCACTAAGGATTCGAGAATATTGATGCATAAACTTTATCATGTCATATCTGACTTGGATATGAAATCAGAGTGATTAAAATTAGGTTACAGAAAGCTCCTAGTACTTGTGTCACAAGAAGTGCAACTGTGAATGTATTTCCTTTCCTTATACACATTAATGGCTGTACCCTGCTGGCCTGCTGTAGTTGTCACTTCTATATCTTCTAGTGTTTTGGTTAGATGTCATGGTCTTGTGGATCTTGTTGTATAGATCTTGGTAAGTATGAGACGTATTAGTTTAACTAATGGTCCGATCTTAAGGTTTGGATGATTGTTTCCATTCAAGTCATCATAGGACTATGAATCAACTCTGAGTGACCTAACTGGATATACACTATTTTCGCGAGGAGATTTACAATTAATGGAAGTGTTGTTGTAAGATTTTTGGAATGATATAATCTAATAAATTTATTCACTCATCAGCACTTCAATAATTTTGTTTCCGTGAACTAGTTTTAGGAAGTAAGAGCTTTACATCAATGTCAAGAATGAACTCAAATAATTTAAGCTGTTCAGATTGATTTTGTTTATTCTTTTGAGGCTGAATGCAACTGGACTCTCTATATAACTTATTAGGTTTTAGAGTTTGAACTTTCATAGTGTTAAGAGTCCCACATTAGGTGAGCGTATAGGCTGTAACATCTGTATATGATCTTAGACAATCTTCACCTTATGACCTAGTTTTAGAGTTAAGTTCAAGGCCGATTTTTCTTAATATGGTATCACTTCCCGATCCGTCCTTATTGTTGGATTAGCAATGTTGGGCATCTATGTTATGTAATCCACACTCTAGACGTTCAGTTGTGGGCGTGCAGGGGGTGTTAAGAGCTTTTGGAGTTAGGTACAAGGTCGATTTTTCTTAATACATAGTTTGAGATACAGGTGTTGGTTGACATGATCAGAGTGCCAGATTGGACTTTTGCAGCAGCAGGACAGGAGATGAGAGGAATGGGCCCCGATGCTACTTCTTATCATCCAGGACTTTACTTAACCCAAGCTCAGGTAACAAATAACATTTTGCTATCAATAGCTGGAGTCGGTGGTCATCATAAATCTCCATTCTACATTTGGTCAACTGAAATCCTTTTGTATCATCTGAAATTTGTGGTATCTCTCTATTTGGCACACAGACAGAAGCAGTGGAAGCACTCATTCAGGAGCTACCGAAGTTCCGGCTGAAGGCTGTTCCTACTGACTGTAGTGAGTGTCCTATCTGTTTGGAAGAGTTTCGCATGGGAAATGAGGTAACTGTTTCTTTTGTGTAGATACTATTTTATTGTACTTCCCTATAAAACTTATGATTAACCTTTTCTCTTCCATCATACCTTTAAACATTGTAACTTTATTGTACTTCCCTTAAATGCTTAATTTAGGCCCAAGTACCGCTTTTTCTTACTACATGATCATATGCAGGTTCGTGGTCTGCCTTGTGCTCACAACTTCCATGTGGAATGCATTGATGAGTGGCTTCGGTTAAACGTGAAATGCCCTAGATGCCGCTCTTCTGTTTTTCCAAATCTTGATCTCAGTGCTTTATCCAATATCCGAGTTGATTCAGAGGGGTCAACAGCCAATGTTGTGACAGCAGCGCGGTATGTGAGATCCCAACCCTCCAGCCAGAGCTACCTGCTGAGATTGCAGGGTTTGCTCCGCCCAGTGCGCACACAGGATGCTGGCCTGGGCAGTGATGTAGATGCAGCTTCAGGAACAAATCAAGCATTGACACCTCATAGTCATGGAAACATTGCGAATGTACAAGTTGTGGTTGAACAGTCCCCCAGAGAGCAATGACCATCTATCTGCCAAAGGTTCCTTACTTGAAATGTCTAACTTGGCAACTCCTGACAACGTCTAGCCATTGTTGAGTGTTCTTAGTGGTTAAAGAGCTAGTATGCATTTGATGGAAGGAAACACGGTGGCAATGAGTTATGTTCGTGGCCAGCTTGTTCTGGTGTGAGTTAGTTTAGCTTTGGCATTAATCTCCCGAATTCTTTAACTCTGTCATTTATGTGTGTTTACCACGAGTTTCATCGATCAATTCACATACTGTTTATTCTGGGTCTTTTTGTTTAACGTTGCTAAATGAAACCTTCAAGACTCAGCTTCCATCAGTAAAAGTAACACAAATCTGCCTTTCAGAATCCAGTAAAACTCTAGTAGTAGCCTACTACTTGTTATAAGTACTGTATATGACTATCTGATGTGTTGTAGGAAAAACAGCTGTCTCCACGTTGATAATCAAGTGTAACAGCTCAATGCTATAAGAATATTTGTTGTCTATTTTGAAAATCGAATCAATTGATTTCTATTGATAATAAGGCCATGGAGTCATGGACTGCGTGTAATTTGCCACATGGTCCCCCAGTAAAGCCATAGTTTCATTTAATATAATTCTTAGCCACTCAATAACGATGTGTGGTGAAGTGACTTCAATAGTCTACCTGATTTGCACTTGCAAAGCTAAATATAAATCTCCAGAACCACTTGTAAATAGACGACGCATCAGTCTTTTTTGGAACAAACTGTAGACTTTTAACACTCTTAATAATGTTTGTGTCTTTTTCATTTATGAACTGAAGTGTTAGGCGCAATAGTAAGTATATTCTTTTATTATTAGGAGTCCTTTAGTGTGAGCTATAAGATATAATAATTCTAGGATAAAATACAGGATACTGCATTTGATTAGAGGTATTAGTTAGTCCCGATATTATTTATTTCATTATTTACACTATAGTGATGGAATAAATTATCACATATATATAATAGGATAATTTGTTCCTGGTCATAGAAAGCAATAAAGCCAAACAGTTAAATATTTTTTTTCTCAATTTTTTTTTGCAAAGTACATTTGAAACAGTGTTTTAAAAGGCGTGGGCGTTAGGTGAAGCGTTTTACATAGCACAGGGCGAGGCGTAAGCCACGGGACATGGGACGTAAGTCCCATGGATCTTTAATTTATAATTTAATAAAAATAATATAATAACATAAAATAATACAAAAAATGCATTATTAATTTTAAAAAATTTAAAATATGATTAAAAAAACTCATAGAAAATAAAACTTTTAACATTAGTTACAGGTAGAAATAGTGCAATGATATAAAAATTATTATGTTATACAATTCAACTCTAACATCTTAACTTACAAATAATAAAAGAATTACAATTTCTTAAAATATATACTCCGTAATATCATACTGTGCAATTTACCTCCCTAAAAGATATAATTAATAAACTATTAATATTATAATTAAAACATCAACTCTTTCATGAATAAAAATAAAATACTTTCAAATAACAAAATAAAACATGATAATTTTGAAATATAGGACAAAAACGTAACGACCAATGACAAGCGAAGATGTAAAATTTGGATATGTATTTTTAAACAGAAATGTTAAGTCATATTCGCCCTCACGACATCCTCAATTAGTAAATAAGTTAGTTACTCTTAATTTTCTTATTTCAACAGATGAAAAAAACTACTAAGCATCATTCATTTAGTAGAGAATTATGAGTATCAACGGCTTTGATTAAGGAATTTGACACAATTTGTGTAAGAACTATTAGGTGAGCCTTGGACGTTGGACATTAGGCGTATTCAGGATGTACAGTCGGATGCTTAAGGCATAAGCCTCATAGAACTAAGTCTCACACATGAGCCCCGAGGCGTTTTGTCAGTGCCCATCCCCGAGGCGAGTTCAGACTCTGTCTTTTAAAATACTGATTTGGAATACTGCTAATGTTTGTATGTGCTTAAATAAATTTTAAAAGTAAAGTTGGAAAACAAGTTATTTTTTAAATTTAAAATATAAGTTCAAATTGGATTTAGAATTTTCATGACCAAACACTAAAATTTCGGTTAAAGTGTTTTTGTAGTCAAATCTTCAACAATAATGTGTTCCACGAATATAACAGGTCTCTAATACCTAGGATTGTGGCTATATTGTCAAACCCTTCCTCCACATTTGACAACTATCCCCTCTATCCCGAAATTCTTTCGCCTAGTTGATTGAAAATCTGAACTTTTATCTTGTCGGTTAGGATTTAATTTTTCGTTTTATAATCCTCTTTTCTATTTCCCTTTGTGACCCCTAATTTTTTGATTAAACGTACTTATTTTAACATGATTTAAGTTATAATTAACAATATTTATTTTATGAAATTTCATTAGTTTTTTCCCCGTACAGTGAAATTGAGACATGAATTGAGGTAAGCAATGACTCAAAAATAAAATGTCAAAATTTCTAGAAGGCAAAATACATAAGCATGTCCTTTAACTTAATCTCAGTTCATCAGTTCATAACTATGACCTCCAATTTTAAATGTACAAAAGTAGACACTTAAATTTGTATAAACGTGAACAAGTAGACACGTGCTTCTTATGTGGCATAATACACGTAGGACGCATGTAGGACATGAATTGGCCGTGTAGGATGTCACACAGGACGCATGTGTCTACTTGTGCACACTCAAAGTTGGAGAGCATAGATGAAAGTTGAAGCCAAGTTAAATGACACATTTATGTATTATGCCTAGAGCTGTCAAAATGGGTTGTCCCAACTCAAGCCTCACGAGCTAAAGAATTTGATAGGCTAGGACGGACCGACCCTTCATTTTAAAGGGCCTTACGTATGGCCCAACCCAGTCCTAAAAGAGTCCCAGGTTGGGGAGGGCTAGCCCTTCATTTTTATCTGTTATTTTTTCCTGTTAACTTTTTTCTTTTCAATCTATATTTGAATTTATATGTATAAAAATTTGTTAACATTTCTAACATATGATTATATGAAAGTACATAATTTTACTATAATATAACACATTCAATATCAATACATCGTCACACATATTTGAATTCATCGATAAAGTTGTTTTAATTAACATCACCTTAATCTAAATTCATATGAAGATTTAATTAGATAAATACTATCAAAAAATACATATCAAAAATTAAAAATATTTAAATTCACTTAAAAATATTATCGTTTTGAATATAAGTAAAGTCGTGCAATGACTTTCGAGTAGCAACAAGTGCTTGAACATTTCATAGTGAATGCAATCTTTATAATGGTAGTTAGAAATTTTAGTATTAGGAATTTAACGCTAAATGAGTAAAATATTATATAAGATACTTGCTAGAACTGATTCAGTAATCACTATCTATTATTTTTAATTCTTTTTATTCACAATTTTCTTTTAAATTTTAAGTTTAAATTGAATAACAATCATGAATGAAACATCTATACTTGGTGATTACGGATTTAACGCTAAATAAATAAAGTATCATGTAAGATATTAAAACTTATTCAATAGTTATTGTTTTTAGTTTTTACTTCTTTTTTCACAATCTTTAGTTAAATTCTTAACTTCAATTAAAAATATTTTGGCCCACGGATTAGCTCAGTCTAACCTCAGTCAAGCCTCAAGGGTCAGCAGATTAACTTAGGCTATACTTATAAGCCACAGTTTTAAATAAACTTAAAAATCACAACCCAATTCAATCCTAATAACAGGTTGAGTTGGACTGACCTTAAAGATCAAATTCATTTTGACGGTTCTAAATGCCTTTCTAGAAAAATGAATTTATATAGTAAAAACACAAAAAACTGAAAAAAAGACAAGGGAAAAATAGGCCCCACTGGTCCTTGTCACAATGAACAAGTTTCTGTAGTTCTCCCATCGGCCCACCATTATCTTCTTCTTCTTCTTCTATCCATCCACACAAACACAAACACTCCATAGAAGAAGAAGAAGAAGAAGAATAGCAGACATGGCTGTGGCCAACGCTTGGGCTGCGGCGGGACACGTCACCGTTCGTCCTTCACTATCTTCTTCATCATCATCATCATCTAATTATATCCTCAATTTCCCAAATAAATTGTTTATTAAGAACTCCAAAACTTCAAGGTTTTGTTGCCGATGCACTTCAACTCCTTCTGCTGATGATAATTGCAATAATACCTGCTTCGCTTCGTCTTCGTCTTCTTCTACGTCATTAGATTGGGATTGGAATCAATGGACTCGATATTTTACTGAAATTGAACAAGCTGAAAGCTATGCATCTGTGCTAAAGGTACCTAATTTTTCTCTTATTTTGATGTAATTTAATCAATTACGCAATTTGTTTGTCCTTACTTTCCTTCTTAATTTCATCTTTTTGATAACCATGGTGTCTGACCCAGCTTTCGACCACCTCCACTAAATCCATGGATACCTGCCACCTCCCACCTTATTTCCTTCTTAAATCGTTCCAAAAAGAATGTTTTTTTTCTCTTTTTTTGATAACTCTTTAATTTTAACTTTCCACCGGATATGTTTAAGACCACAAATTAACGTATTTCTATGTACTTTAATTAGGACTACAAGATTCAAAAGATTTTTTATTTTCTTGAACTCCTTGCCAAGTTAAATCACGACAATCAAATTGAAATGGAGGGAGTATATCTGTTCTAGTTTTTCAGAATCCATGTAGTTTTAATGGAGTCACTGTAGATAAGGTTTTAGTTGTTGTTGGTATATTTAACTAAGGTCTTTGTTTGCCTGGAGACTTTTTAGTTTGGTTAGTATTGTGTATTTATTGAGTGTGAGATTTGGTGAATCTGAATAAGAGATTGTCCAATTTGCTGTAATAACCATAAATTCTTGAGTAATTGAGTCGATCGGGTTCAATTAGAGTTGAATAGATATAGGGGATTCGTATAGTTGACTCTAACTGG
This sequence comes from Capsicum rhomboideum, assembly GCA_031232105.1. NCBI lineage: Eukaryota > Viridiplantae > Streptophyta > Magnoliopsida > Solanales > Solanaceae > Capsicum > Capsicum rhomboideum. The sequence goes on along the minus strand of CP124713.1, from coordinate 8,626,723 downwards.
TTTCTAGATTGAGAATATCTGTTACAGTTTTGTCACAGCGTTTTTAACATCATGTGCTCTGTGGACCATCATTGATTTTCTTGATTCCTTGTTGAATTCCTTTTCGTTTGGCTGTTGAATTTGTTGCGTCTTTTTAATGGATAATTACTTGAGAAACTGTATCTAATAGAAGAGTTGATTTCTTATGTGGTCACTCATGTAATAGTTATTATCTCCGAAAGTTACTTGCTTTGTTGAAAAAAATTGGAATCAAGAAGAAGGGTGACTTTTTGAGATAATAACTATTAGTTAAGTGATCATCTGCTAGTTGAGTGACCATATGAGAAATCAACCCTCTAATAGAAGTATAAGAAAGGAAGCTTCGTCATGCTAGTGGAAGCTGAGAATCGTATGATGTAGTTGGTCTGAATGCTGATACACATAGAATTATGTTTTTGATCAGTTATATGGTTCATAGTTTATGGGGATGGCTTCCACACTTGCTTGTTGCTAATTGGACATGTTTATAAAACAAAGAAAGAGGATGACTAATGGCCGTAGAGAAATGAAGTAACTTGGCCGTTTTAAATAATACTAGTTTAACTGTTTTAGTTTCTTTTCTCTAACAAGGCTTTAAATTGGCATTTTCATGCATGTTTCATAGGAAGATAAGGACGAGTTAGAAAAGGTTTATGCTTTCTGTTCATAATGTGAGTGTGTGCCAAAAGGTTCATCCTACCTTTCTAATTCATTTACACTCTAGTGGATATGTCAACGCAGTTGATTGAAGAATAAGGTAAAAGATTACTGGATTGGTAATTGACGAATTTGTACGTATACCGTTTGTAACAATCATATGTGCGCAAGAGTACCCCTATGGTAGTATCTTCTACTGTGAGGCATTCTCCCCTCTACACACGTAGTGTTGCTATCTCAAACACTTCATGCAAGAATTGCAGGAAGTCTTGTGCTGAAAAAGTGCCACAAGGAGTAGAGAGGGGAAGAGCGTATAATTACCCAAGGCTGTCGTATCTTCCAATGTGGGACATGAAACAAGGTCCACCTGTATCAATCTATGTTTCTCGGACTCTTAAAAAATTCCACTTTGTGTGTGTCTGATCCTCCAAAAGAAGTGCATTTTTGGAGGATCCTACACAGGTAAAGAAACATTTTTGGAGAGTCCGAGCAACATAGGTATCAATTGAGTCTCTGTAGATGAAAGACTTAGGAAGAGGCATAACCATCTTGATGTGGATGACAACTGTCGACTAATGGATTCTTCATCATTGAGTCTTGGTGAGGTGTTGTCCGCTCCCCTCTACACTAACTGTGTAAGTTTCGAGGCATTTTACATGAGATGCGGCGGGTTTTGTCCTGAAAAGGCACTCAGTTGGTGAGAGAGAAGACGGAACTTATAAGCTGGCCAAGGTTGTAGACTTGTAGTCTCCCTTCGATGTGGTACATGGGGTTCACAATTCCATATTCAAGATATTTAAATTATAGCCAAAGCAGCCGCTTGATCATCCTATTCAGAAATATTGCTAGAAGTTTGTAAAGGTGTCGCATTTGTCTTGAAAACTGGAAAGCAAAAATAAATAAGAAGACTAATAGGGAGTTGACAGAGTTGTTCCGCGCTCAAATTCATAATGCGATGGATCTCTTTTTATGTCCCTAAAGAATATATAGCTTGCATTACCACTCTCTAAAACCTAGTTTAGTGGTACAAATCAGAGCTGACATGCCGCTTCTTCATTATTTGCTTGTCAAGATGAAATTCCTCAGTTCTTATACAAAAAGAGAATACTTGTTTTTCAGTTGTTTCTAGGACAGGTACACATATGGTCTCGATATTTTAATTTTCATTTACTAGAAATAGGTGGGTAAATGGGAGACTTATGAGTTGGTTGTTACATAATAACATCACACTTCAGTTCCCTAGTGAAGATTTTAGATACATTTCTCTAGTTTATTCCACTGGTATCTCCATCATGCAATGGTCCAAGAAACCCCACTAGGCAACGAAGAAAATGGTAAACACGATCTTATCTGATAGATCATCATATTCAATTGATATTTGATTTTCTATTCTGCTGCTTTTCTGTCATAAAGTGACCGCGCTAAATGCTTCCTCTTATATTAGCATGAACAGCTCCTGGTTTTTGATTATCTGATAGCAATTTTAGTATGTTTCTTTTAAATTTTTGAGAAGGTGCTCTATGGAACATGTGGCTCCAATGTAAATGAAACTCATATGGTTATATTTTTTGTATTAAAAGAATATATCCCAGGAAGCTTTGATTCCTATGAGTTCTAACTGGTTGTATGTTTTAAAGTTTCAACTTGAAGAAGCTATAGAAAAGGAAGACTTTGAAGAAGCTGCAAAATTGAAAGCATCTATTGCAGAAGCTACATCAAAGGACTCTGTTGCTGAAATTATGTCCATGTTAAAGGTACTAATTGTGGTTAAAGTAGCACTAAGCTCCAATTATCCACCGAGTTTCTAACATCTCCACTGGTCCTCGTTTGCTCCTGAATATTGGCAATGATTTCTTTTCTCCTTCTTCCACCAGAATGCAATAGATGAAGAGCGTTATCATGATGCTTCAAGACTGTGCCGAAGTACGGGAAGTGGTCTGGTAATACTTATCATCTAGCACTTAAATCCATAGGTCCCTTAGTGAGCCTTGTTGTACAACCGCATTACTGGCATAAAACCATGCATACAGATTTTAATTATTTATTTATCATGTATCAAATCTGTGTTTGTGTTTTTGTATGTCCATATGATAGATTACCTTTTCACTTCATAACCACCTATATAGTCATGTTAAAGTTCATGATTGACCTTCCTCACCTCTTCTTTTACTTCAAACTGCAGGTGGGTTGGTGGGTTGGCTATTCAAAAGATTCAGATGATCCATTTGGTAGACTAATACGTATTACTCCAGCCGTGGGCAGATTTATTGGCAGAAGTTATAGTCCAAGGTAAGAACACAAAGCTGGAAGTCAAAGCTGCTAGTTGTTTTTTTTCTTTTTTTTTTCTGATGAACTCGGTTGGTTATTTCAGGCAGTTGGTCAAAGCCTCTCCTGGAACTCCACTGTTTGAGATTTTTGTTATCAAAGATGGAAATAATACTTACAACATGCAGGTGACGTGCAACTGCGACTGATCTTGTTTATGAAGTTTCATGTTATTCATTTTTATTTTATCTTTTATCTTTTGACTTTGCTGGCGTCTACTGTTTGTCTGTCACTGAGCTACCACAAAAATGAGGATTTCAGATTTCTTGATATTTGAATCATCATGCGGACATAGATTCTCAAATGTATTTTTGTTATAAAGTGGACGTTGAGCAGATATCCACATATGCACCAAGTGATAGCTTGTTTTGTGTCATGATAGCAATCCACCGTGATAACCAGAACACTGTGCTGGAATGTTTCATTGTATGTTTCCAAGATGAGCTAACTCACTGTTACGTTTTCCTAAACTCAAATCAGAAAAATATTGCCTTCAGTTAGAAGTCATATTTTGGCGTACTCTGATAACTATCAGTGTCTTGCACATTATCTAAATGTTGCTGCTGTTCAGGGTTGATTCATACTGTCCCCTTGACTCTGTTAATGCTGTTTCTGATGTCTGTTACCCCTTCCAGGTGGTATTCTTGCAGAGAGCCAAAGGAAGTGCAGCAAGTTCAAGTCCATCATCCAAGTCGAAGCCAATGAAGGGGCCTTCATCTGCTGAAATTGAGAACAGAGCTGTAATTGATGTTAAGATAGATGAAGCTGAAGCAGAAAAAAGCAATGAAAAGAGCATAGATTTTGAGGGAGCTGCTGAAGAGGGAATAAGAAGTGTGATAAATTTTCTTAAAGATAAAATACCTGATCTGAAAGTGAAAGTAATGAAAGTCAATATTACAGAAGAAATAACAGATGATGGTGATTCAGTGAAGCAATTTCTGGAAGAAGATGAGAACACTATTTCCAGTGAGGAGACTGATGAAACAACTAGTGATTTGGATAACATGAATCCTGATCGAGTTACAGTAGGAGGAGATAGCAGCACAAGCGAAGATGAAAAAACTGTAGATACCAAGCTTTTTGTAGGGGGTGTATTACATAATAAAGAAGACAATCCAGTAAAGGACGAGTATGTTCGTTTACCTGTTGAGATCAAAGATGTGGCAAAGGATTCCTTTGTGCTTCACATTCCTAAGAGACCTGGAGATCATGATGTTGAAGAAAATATTGCGTCTAGCGTTAATGAGGCAGCTATTGCAGCTCAGGGTATCTCTGAACTAATGCCTCCTGATGTGGCCAAGGCATTTTGGAGTTCTGATAAAGTTTCTTCAAAAGTACGCAAACATATTCCTAAATATAATCGTTACATTCTGCTTGTGATTGTGGTCCGAGGATATCATCTGATGTCACAGTGAGCTCTATCATTTGGAATTTTCTTGTTGTTTTTACAATTAGAGGATAATTGTAGTTTGTATTCCATCATCACAAAGTAAAATGATGGAAAGTCAACCAGCTACCTTGTCATATTAAGAGCATATCTGGGTCCAAAGTGAGAAAAGTCGTCAGGAGACTCATCACCCTTTTCAGATTGTTGCCTTTCTACTTTTCTCCGTCTAGTTTAAGATTTAGCTTTCGTGTTGTCAAGATTTTATGGCTTTGATAGTTTTAGGTGTATTCTTCTATTGATTCATTGAATGTACACTTGCTGTAGGTTTCTAGAGATGTGAAAGAGATGCTAAAGCTTGCAGTTAGTCAGGCACAGAAGCGATACAAATTATCTGAATACACAAGCTTTAGTCGAATTACAACCTCTCATGGGGATTTAGATCCTTTTGAAGGTAAGACATTCTCCTGTGCCCGCATCTCTCTCGCTCTTGTAAACACAAATATAAATACAGCCATGCCCCCCATTAAAATATACATCCCTCCATACCTGCTAGACCTCCATGTGAATATGCGTTTGTATGCCTTTCTCAACTCTTAAACCAGGAGAGAGAAATGGGGTGGGGAGAGAGCTAAAGATGTTGGACTTTGTCAGTAATTTAGTTTTTTTTCTTAATTCCAGGTCTATATGTCGGTGCATTTGGACCTTATGGAACTGAGGTAGTGCAATTAACACGGAAATATGGTAACTGGAATGTAAATGATGCTGAGAAATCCTCTGATGTGGAGTTCTTTGAGTATGTCGAGGCAGTAAAGCTAACAGGGGATATCAATGTGCCCGCTGGCCAGGTTCGTATTGTTCACTCTGAAAGTTGTTTTCTTCGTATGAAATTCTAATGAGTTGTAAAGTTTTTGATTTTCAGGTGACATTTCGAGCTAAAATAGGTAAAGGAGGTCGCTTATCCAACAGGGGGATGTATCCAGATGAACTTGGTGTGGTAAGTAATAATTGGTGAATAATTTCTTTTTTGAGTCTGCTTCTTGTGTTGCATGGTTAGCATTGTTTTGGATTTCCCAGGTTGAACAATGTCGTAGTTACCAAAAGTATCTTCAACCATCCCCCTTCTGATACTATTTATTACTTGTTCCATACTCTGATTGACTAAACCGTCAAGAGATATTTCCTGAAATTTGTAGTTGCTCCGATTAGAAAACGTTGATTTTTATTTATTTATTCGGAAAAAGAAAATGTTCAAGTTACTGTGATCGTAATTCTAAAAGATGACTGATAAAATGGACTTCAGCATTGGTTTGAGAAATTGCTTATACCATGTAAATTTTAACATGTCAAAATTATTGCTATAGGCAGACAAAGCTAAGTCTAACCATCCAATATGTGCTACTTGGTGAGGATTCCTGATGGTTATGCTTCTACTCTCCGTACAAAATTGCTCGAGTCTCTTCATTTATTGATGTCATAAGTGATTGATTTCAAATTGGTCAGTAATTGAATATCTTTTCGGTATAAATTTAGATACAATGAAAAATACTACTGATGGTAGGTGCCCTGAAAAGGTTGTGTAGCGGTTAAAGAGCTGGAGTAAGAATAATAACCTTAGTGACCAAGAAAGATGATAGTTGGAGAATTGTTCCCATCAGCCTAAGCCTTGGTGACCTCTACCTCTACTGGGATGATGTCACAGTTTCTTTTTGGATTAATCGAGTGACTTGGAGAGTGAAGACAAATATTACTACCTACCACAACAACAACAACATACCCAGTGTAATCCCACAAGTGGGGTGTGGGGAGGGTAGTGTGTACGTAGACCTTACCCCTACTTTGGAAGTTAGAGAGGCTGTCCCGGTTAGGCCCTCGGCTCAAGGAACAAATATTACTACTAGTCTACTGCTACTATTGTTACATGGAAAAGTTATATACATAACAGCATCTCAACATTTATCATTTACTTCAAAATTGACAAATTTAAAGTTGCTTTGAGCCTGGACAACCGAAAAAGCTAAAATAATTGGGACATCATGCACATGGTGGTTTGTTTATTTTGTGCCCATAAAGCATTTGTTGTTAACAATGATGTCGTTGCACTGATGAATTCAAATCTTCATGGTGAACCCTAGTTTTAGCATGACTTAGCATCAACTAATTTGGCTATATGGGAAGTCAGCTATAAGTTGGGAAATAGAAGAGTCAAATGATGCAGTTTCGATCACTCCAAAAATTACAGGTGTGACTCATCGTGTTTGTTTCTTCCAGCTTGCTGGTTACAAAGGTCAAGGAAGAATAGCTGAATATGGTTTCAAAAACCCAAGGTGGGTTGAAGGGGAACTTCTACATCTCAACGGCAAGGTAATAAAATTGCTGAGGGTTTTTGGTTATGTCTTTTTTACCCTTGGATTTTCTCTCTCACAGCTAGTTGAAAGGTGTAAGTTCGAAGTCCTGGTTTCTATTCATATGTTTGTTAATTTTCCTTAGGGAATGGGGCCGCACGTCAAAGGTGCAGACCTTGGCTTTCTTTATGTCATTCCGGAGCACAGCTTTCTTGTACTCTTCAATCGCTTGAAACTACCAGAGTAAAGACACAAGTTGGTTATATGACTTTGAACCACTTGTGCGGTTAGGCTAGGAGAAGAGCATATTCCTTCTTCCAACAGGTTTTTCCCTTTCGCCAGATAACTTTTCTAGTGTTTTTATCAGAGAGGAATCACCCTGCAATGTGACTGAAAAAACCAACCCTTTCCCTCATCCCTTTTTGCCATAGTGAGTGTTTTACTGTCCAATAATGCTAAATCCCTTCAGTTTTCATCATAAACAATAAAACTCATTATCTTGTAATACATATTTTTGTCAAGAGATGATGTGGATAATAGTATTCTAGCGGAGTTCAAATTCATATATATATTAATGATTTCCACTTCTCTACGATCATAGAAAGAAAGTTTTTTGGATTGTTCTCCTCTCTTTGGTGGTGATGGAATTTCAGAAAGAATGTGATCCTTTACTTAACTGCCATGATTACTTAACTGCCATGATTACCTAGGCCCAAGAATCACGTGTATTAAGAGAACCTTTCAGTTTTTACTTCACCGCGATGCTGTGTGCATGAGTTATGTGACATGGTTTTGAAGGATTCCATTTGGAGTATGAAAGATATTTTGTGCACACACAAATCTGTCTTTGTTGCACAAAGCCTAACTTGAAAGAAACCTTAAAAGCCCTTTTTGAGACGTTATGCTATCCCTAGCCTGAAGTTTGTCTATATCCTCCGACAATACTTTATTTACCTTTGCTTGCTCATGCCACTACTGGACACTGCTGCTGAAGTGATAAAGCAAGAGTGTCACAATCTGGCTACTTTTCCAACTCCAATTTTGTCTTGACAAGTTTTCTGAGCCTTTTGATTGATTAAACTAAGAATAGACATCTGTTCTTTCCACATTATACTCTTAAATTATTTCAATCAAATCTGATTTGAAATCAATTGAAGAAAGGGACTTCTAATGGTAAAAAAATATTCATCGACTATGCTACTTTAATGATAAAACACTTTATGGGCCCTCAAAGAGACACAATTATGGCAGGAAATTACATGGGATTTGCTTTTTTGTTTCACGTAAGAAAAGTCTTTAAAGATTAATTTTTATGTATAAGACAAGTACTTTTTTGCCCCTTTATATCTCAAATATTTTTACACTTTTTATACTCATTTGTCTCTTAACTTCTATCTTTTTTCTTTTTTTTTTTCTTGTTTCAATTTATTTTTCTCAACCTTTATTTTCTTCTTTTTTTTTTCTATTTATTTTTCATTTCTCTTGTTTTTCTTTTTTAAATTCATTTGTCTCAACTTTTATTTTTTCTTTTATTTATTGTTTTTTTCTTTTCTCACTTTTTCTCTTCTTTTTTTTCATTCTTCTCAAACATTATTTTTTTTCTTTCTTCTCATTTTTGTTTTTGTCAACCTTTATTTTTCTGTTTTCTTTTTTTGTTTTTGTTTTTATTCTTCTCTTTTTTTTTTAACCTTTAATTTTTTTCTCTTTTTTCTTTTTCTCAATCTTTATTTTTTTTTTCTTCTCATTTTTTATTATTTTTTGCTAATGAACAGAAAGTTGGATAATTTGCAAACAAGATCTTCTTTCTTTGATATCGAAATAAACTTAAGGGCGTGATTTATTGTTTGAAAGTCCTTAGGGATAAGTTTTACCTCTAAAGCAAAAGTTATAGATCATCTCATAAATCAAGACACAATATGGTCATCTCATAAATCAAGACACAATGTGGTAGTGTCAACTCTTGTCCATGGGGCGTAACTTCTTGTTTGAAAGTCTTTGGGCTAAGTCTTGCCTCTAAAGCAAGGGTTATAGAGCATCTCATAAATCAAGACACAACATGGTAATGTCAACTCTTGTCCATGGGACGTAACTTGTTGTTTGAAAGTCCTTGGGCTAAGTCTTACCTCTAAGGCAAGAGTTATAGAATATTTCATAAATCAAGACACAATGTGGTACCGTCAACTCTTGCCCATGGGGTGTAACTTGTTGTTTGAAAGTCTTTGGGCTAAGTCTTGTCTCTAAGGCAAGAATTATAAAACATCTCATAAATGAAAACAAAATATGGTAGTATCAACTCTTGCCAATGGGGCGTAACTTCTCGTTTGAAAGTCGTGGAGCTAAGTCTTGCCTCTAAGTCAAGAGTTATAAAACATCTCATAAATCAAAACACAGTATGGTAGTATCAACTCTTGCCCATGGGGCTTAACTTGTTGTTTGAAAGTCCTGGAGCTAAGTCTTGCCTCTAAGGCAAGAGTTATAGAGCATCTCATAAATCAAAACACAGTGTGGTAGCATAAGCTCTTGCTCATGGGGCGTAACTTGTTGTTTGAAAGTCCTTGGGGGTTAAGTTTTGCCTCTAAGGCAAGAGTTATAGAACATCTCATAAATCAAGACACTATGTGATAGTGTCAACTCTTGCCCATAGGGCGTAACTTATTGTTTGAAAGTCCTTGGACTAAGTCTTGTCGCTAAGGCAGGAGTTATAGAACATCTCATAAATCAAAACACATTGTGGTAGCATCAACTCTTGCTCATGGGGCGTAACTTGTTATTTGAAAGTCCTTGGGGGTAAGTTTTGCCTCTAAGGCAAAAGTTATAAAATATTTCATAAATCAAGACACTATATGGTAGTGTCAACTCTTGCCCATGATGCATAACTTGTTGTTTGAAATTCCTTGGGCTAAGTCTTGCCGCTAAGGCAAGAGTTATATAACATCTCATAAACCAAAACACAATGTGGTAACGTCAACTCTTGCCCATGGGGCGTAACTTGTTGTTTGAAAATCCTTAGGCTATGTCTTGCCTCTAAGACAAGAGTTATAGAACATCTCATAAATCAAGACACAAGTTGAAAGTGTCAACTCTTGCCAATGAGGCGTAATTTGTTGTTTGAAAGTCTTTGGGTTAAATCTTGCCTCTAAGGCAAGAATTATAGAACATCTCAAAAATCAAGACATAGTGTGGTAGTGTCAACTTTTGTCCATGGGTAGTAACTTATTGTTTGAAAGTCCTTAGGTTACATTTTGCATCTAAGGCAAGAGTTATAGAGCATCTCATAAACCAAGACACAATGTGGTTGTATCAACTTTTGCCCATGGAGTGTTAACTTGTTATTTGGAGGAATCGAAGAAAAGAAAAGAAAATGTAAGTGTTAGAGGAAAAACAAAAAAATAAAAGACAAATTACAAAATTCACACTGACAGTTTGGTGACTAATTAAGATAAAATAAAAGACAAATCAATATATACCCCAACAGTTTGGTGTCTAATTATAGAAAATCTCGATATTTTGTCCGATACATTCTATTGAAATACATAATTACCCACACTGTAGTTCATTCAAAGATACATAGTGTATGTATCTTTTAAACAAAACTCACATTGATACACACATCGATACATAATTCGTTCCCGATACATTCCATTGAGATACATAATTGATAGATGAAATTTTTGTAATTATTTTGTAAGGGTGGGGATTTGTGTAAGTCTAGTAAGTTAAGATGTATATTTATGTTGTTGTTTTTTTATCTCAATTTGTGTGACACAGATGAAATTTAGAAAGTCAAGCAAATTTTTTATATGATTTAAAAATATTTTAAGTTATTAATTATTGATTTATAGTACTTTTACATAATTTTCAAATACTATATGTCACTCTTTTTGTCCTAGTTTATGTGATATTGATAGAATATTTGAGAAAGTCAATCAAATTTGTTATATAGTTTTAAATATTTTAAATTATTAATATTATAATTTATACGATTTTCTACGTAATTTTCAAATAATACATGTTATTCTCTCTATCCCGATTTACATGACATTGATAGAATTTGGAATGTCAAATAAATTTTTTATACATCTTTCAAATATTTTAATTTGTTAATTTTTGTGATTTATATTACTTTTCACGAAATTCTCAAATAATTTATCTCACTTTATGTTGCATTGATAGAATTTTGAATCAATCAAAAAAATTTATGTGGCTCCAAATAATTTAAAATCGTTAAGTGTTGTAATTTATAATATTTTTTACGCAATTTTTAAATATATAATAGATTAAAAATAAAAAAAATTAAAAATTAAAATAGGAAATATGAAATTACAAAAATACCCTCAACCAAAAGCAGTTAGAAGCAGGCATGACAACCGTCAGCTGTCTGTTTCAGCTGCCTGTTCACTCACACTTATTAATGGTAGTAGCAATTTAGTTTTTGGAATTAATTTTAGGATGAGTTTATTTCATATTTAATTGGATAAAATACATAAAATAACTCATTTTGGAATTCTTTATTTCGAGATTGTACTGTTATTTTTATCCCATATTAAAAATGAAATAACTAATCCCGAAATAACTAACTTTAGGATAATTAATTTTGGAATAATTTGTTTCCAACTAAATGACCCCTTAAAGCTTCTCGTTAGGAGTGGTAGGTAGGAGTAGGAGATTACTTTTAGCATGATGACGTAGGTAAAGTTACCAGTGGTATAACCACCTAAATTAAGTCAGTTGACAATCTTAAAATTTATCAAACTATTATATGTATTAAAATTACTTTATAAGTAAATAAAGTCAAATTTCTCTACAATGACAGTATTTGCTCTCTGAGCTTGATTGCTCCGAGCCGGTAACCGGTAGGTCACAATCTGAATTTTTGACTGAAAAGCGAAAAGTAATAAGTTCAACGTATTTATCCAAATATTTCATGAATGTTATAGAAATGTGATGTTATATATGTATACTGATATTTGATGTTTAGATTTTATTTTGCTGTTATAAACAAAAATATGAAAAATTAGAAAGAGCATAATTATAAAAAAAAAAGCAAACATTAGTAGTCTTTTCCTCGTGACGTTATGAAATAACTGATGTGGACCATTTAAATATAATTTTTTCTTATAACTTAGATATTCGCATTTGAAATTTACTGTGAATGACTTAATAATGATTACCATAAATATTTCGATATTTTATTTTATATGTAATATATTTCTTATAAAATATTAGTATTATATATTATTTGAGTATGTTGTTATAGAGAGGTAATTTTACCAAGAGTGTACCGTTATAATAAACGTCATTGCTGTTATAGATAGGATGTCGTTATAAAGAAGTAAAATATAATATGAGAAATCAATTTTAAAAAAAATCCGATCACTATAATGAAATATCGTTATAACAAGGTGATTTCATAGAGATCTGACTTTAATACCCCACTCACACCTGCTACCATTTTTCACTTTGCAAGTCACAAGCTTTCCTCTTTGCTTCACAAGTTTGTCTCTTTAACTTCTATTTTTTTTCTTTTTCTTTCCTTGATTTTTATTTTTTTTCTCTTTTTTTTTTCTTGTTTCAATTTATTTTTCTCAACTTTTATTTTCTTTTGTTTTTGTTTTTTCTTTTTTTTTTCTATTTATTTTTCATTTCTCTTATTTATTTATTTTAAATTTATTTATCTCAACCTTTATTTTTTCTTTTCTGACTTTTTTTTTCTCAAACTTTATTTTTTTTTTGTTTTTTATAACTTTTTATTTTTATTTTTTATTCTTATATTTTTTCTTAATCTTTATTTTTTTTTCTTTTCTCTTTTTTTTTCTTCTCTTTTTTCTTTTTTCTCAACTTTTATTATTTTTGCTAATGGACAGAAAGTTGGATAATCTGCAAACAAGATCCTCTTTCTTTGATATCGAAGTAAACTTAAGGGCGTGACTTATGAAATAATTGATGTGCACCATTTAAATATAATTTTTTTTCTTTAACTTAGATATTCGCAATTAAAATTTACTGTGTGCATGATATTAATGATAATTACTATAAATATTTTGGTATTTTATTTTGTACAGAATATATTTCTTAAAAAATATTGTTACATAATATTTGAGTATATTGTTATAGAGAGGTAATTTTACAAAAAAATATACCGTTATAATAAACGTCATTGTTGTTATAGATAGAATGCCGTTATAGAGAACTAAAATATAACATGAAAAATTAATTTTAAAAAAAATCAAACCGCTATATAATGAAATTATCGTTATAATGAGGTGACTTCCCAGGGGTCTGACTTTAATACCTGCTACCATTTTTCACTTTGCAAGTCACAAGCTTTCTTCTTTGCTTCTTAAGACTAGTAGTTCCTAATTTCATCTAGGCTGAAAATTTCAAAGGGCTATTTTGTAAAAAGACTAGAAACTGATTTTATTAGTAATAGATTTGCTTTCAACGAAATGTTACCCTTAATTTGTAGGTGCAAGTGGAAAATTTTTACAATGGGCCTCACGCAACAAACAATAGTTGTGTGAGGTTCCATTCTTTTTTTGACATGTAGATTGTGGGTCCTCACCTTTTTTTTTATTTCATTTTCTTATTTTTTTTATTCCTAAATAATATCCAACTCCCAAATATATTCAAGCATTGATGTATTTATATGTAAAGAAAAAGTAGTGAACATCTATTTTCTGAAAATAATTGAAATGTTCTTGCTTTATTATTCAACTTTAATAGTATTAAATTAACTAAAAAAAAATTCAATTTTCTCAATTACTAACTTTTTGAATAATATAAAATAAAAAAATATTTGAATTTCAAAATGAAATTTGCAAATACAAAAAAAAAAAAAAGATATTAGAGAATAGCAGGTTTCTTTTTTTTAAAAAAAAAAACAATATTTCCTTGCATCTGTAGTAATTAGTTTGAGAAAAAAAAGGAGTTCATTTTACGTAAGTTTTTGTTGTTATCAAGGGAGATTTACGTTTCTTGTAGGATGTGCACATTTTTTTTAATTAATTTGATACTACTGTTTAAAATATTGAATAATAAACTTATTTTTTGATATTCAATCCTAAGAACGTTTCAGTCATTTTAAGAAAAAAATGTTCATCGATTTTTTTAAAAAATAAATACATCAATGCTTAAATGTATTTGGGAGTTGAATACTCCTTATTTAAGAATAAAAAGAATAACAAAATGAAAGAAGAAAAGGGATGGGTGAAAGAGGAGGTGGTAAATGACATGTAAAGTATGTAAATGACACGTAAATCTCCCTCTATAACAACAAAAACTTACGTAAAATGAACTCCTTTTTTTTTCTCAAACTAATTACTGCAGATGTAAGGAAATAACTTTTTCTTTTTTAAAAAAAGAAACCTTTTATTTTCTAATATCCTATTTTTTTGTATTCGCAAATTTCATTTTGAAATTCAAACATTTTTTAATTTGATATTATTCAAAAAGCTAGTAATTGAGAAAATTGGAAACTTTTTTAGTTAATTTAATACTATTAAGGTTGAATAATAAACTTTTTTTTAATATGCAATCCTAAGAACATTTCAGTTAATTTCAGAAAATAGATGTTCACTACTTTTTCTTTACATATAAATATATCAATGCTTGAATATATTTGGGAGTTGGATATTATTTAGGAATAAAAAGAATAAGAAAATGAAAGAAAAAAAGGGTGAGGACCCACAATCTACATGTCAAAAAAAGAATGGAGCCTCACACAACTATTGTTGGTTGTGTGAGGCCCATTGTAAAAAATTTCGGTGCAAGTGTGCAAAATCCATTTGTCTCTTTTCTTATTTGGGTGGTCAAAAGTACGGGGAAATTAATTTCAATTGTACTAACTTAATAAGGGTGGATTTTGGAGAAGATAAAGTTTACCCATATCATAGACTTTGACCTGAAATTAAAATGCTACTCTACTACTCATCAGTACTACTAGTAGAATTTAATTATTTGAATCGACTGATTGTGAGTCAAACATGTGGGTGTCATATCCTGGAACATAAATAAAGAAAAGAAAAAAGAGCTAAGTGCTGAATTTTGGGAACCGTGTAAGATATTTGCATGGTAAAAAATACTTCTTCTGTTATAATTTATGTGATTCAATTTGACAAGATACGATGTTTAAAAAAATAAAATTTTAAAAATTTATGATCTATAATAAATTTTAGATATTTGTATGACCATAAATTTTACTTTGTGCCCATTTGGATTGACTCATTAATCACTTTTGAAGTGTTTGGATAAATATAAAAAGTGTTTATAAGCACTTAGTTTTAAGCTAAAATGTTAAAAATAAGACTTATGGCTTCTGGCTTATAAGTCAGAAGTCAAAAGCCAATCCAAACGGACACTTTATTAAGGGTAAAATAAAAAGTTAAAAGTTAAATTATTTTTAATTATAAAAAAGTGATAACATTATTTTTAAGGCGAATTAAAAAGAAAAAAATGTCATATAAATTGAAATGGAAGGAGTACTATTTTCATTTCATTTTAGTCTCGAATTTTTAAAATGACAACTATTTTAGGACAATTCTTTTGAAGTAAAGCGACATTTAAAATGGAGAGGAGTGAGTATTCAAAAATCGGGAAAATCAAAAAATGAAGGATCAAATCCAAAGGGGAGGGAGATCATGGCTTTCCTAATAGCTTAAAACCTATTTCCTTTATATCTTGTGGCAATTATTAACATGAAACTTTATAAAAAGACCAAAAGATATGGTGGAAAAAAGAAATGGCATGAAATTTTTTGGCTTTTTCTAAAGTCCTCTCTTATTCAAATTTTGAAATATGCCACTCTGAAATGACTAAAAGATGGTCCGTGAGTCGTGATAAAGAAAGGAAAAATAATATGAATCCCGACTGTTTGAAGCTTAGTTATAGAAAGTTTTAATATTTTATATAATTACTGAAAATTTCTATTTTGGATCTGTCGAGATATATAATTAACTCCCGATACATCTAGTGAAGATATATTTTTTCCTTGTAAAGATACACAATTAGTTCTCGATATATTTTTTCGATTTTAGATCTGTCGAGATACATAATATATCCAATAAAGATACATTTTTTCCTTTGTAAAGATATATAATTAGCTTTCGATACATTTTTTCTAATTTTAGGTCTGTCGAGATACATAATTAGCTCTCGATACATTCAACGAAGATACATAATTAGTTGAGATTTTTGTAATTACTTTGAAATGGTGGAGAGTTATGTAAATATGTTAAGTTAAGATGTATGAGTATGTTATTTAAGAATCACAATTCTCAATTTATACTATAGTTTTAACAGTTCAATATTTGCACTAACTTAATCAACAATATTCAACACGATATGTGTCTTTATATCAATTATTATTATTACTTTACTCTTGATTAATAATGTTCACATTTTACCTCACTTTTATGATTTAGCTATCTTAAATTATTGTAATTTGGTATAAACACCAAAAGAAAAAGTTATTTGAGGGAGCAAGTGTCCGACGTTGAATATAATCAAGATATACACAAGTCACATGCAACTATTAATGTAGAAAAAGAGCATGGTATTTTAGCATGCATTAGCATTAAAGAACATCACGTAAAGAATCATTTTCTTAAAAGATTCACGTACAACCTAAGCGAAGCACAAAAATTCCTTTACCTACTCGGACCATCTTTATATTTATTAGGGAAAAGGGTCTGAAATATATCCAATTTTTGACGAAATTTGTTGTAACACGCCTGAATTTTGTGGGGGTTTTATGACCCCCTAGATTATTTATTAGTGTATTTTAATGATATTTATTTGTATTAAATTTTTTTATTTATTTATTAGTGTATAAATGCCATTAAAATATGCTAATAAATAGTATAGGAGGGTCATAAGACCCCTGCAAAATTCAGGAACGTTATAATAAATTTTCTCAAAATTTGGGTATATTTCAAACTCTTTCCCTATTTATTACTCCCTCCGTCCCAATTTATGTGATGCACTTTGACTTGGCACGAAGTTTAAGAAATAAATGAAGACTTTTGAAACTTGTGGTCTAAAATGAGTTATAGATATTTGTGTGGTTGTAAATCATTTCATTAAGGGTAAAGTGGGTATTTTAAAGTTAAATTGTTACCAAATATAGAAATATATCATTTTTTTTGAGACTGACTAAAAAGGAAAGTATGTCATATAAATTGGGACAGAGGGAGTACTATATATCAACCATTAGTACTCGCCACATCACACTAAGTTCAAAAAATTCCACCTTGCACCCTCCAATTCATCATTAAAAGAGAACTATTTTCTTTTTAATCCGTATGTCAAATTTTCTTATTTAACAGCTATTTAATGACATCATTTATATTCTACTTTTTTGGGTCCGATTTAACATTCGATTATAACGAAAAATCAATTGCACTTAAGTTGATGGTTTTTCGAAAACACAAAAATTGATGGTCTTTTGAAAACAATTTTTCTATTTTTACAAATTAGAGGTAAGGTTTACGTACATCTATTCTTTCTGTACTTCATTTATGGGATTTTATTGAGTATATTATTATTATAAACAAAAAATAATTTTTATAAAAATAATTTGATAAATATAGCAAAAAATTCCTTAATTCTTATATTACGTATCAAGTCAAATTGTATTACATAAATTGACAAGACGGAGTCTTAAGTGATTCAAAGAATCGACAGAGACAGCCCACTCTCTTTTCCAAAGTATTTCCCCCACTGTTGTTTTCTTTTCTTTTCTTTTTTTTTCCTCTTCATACAATCAATACTTCCTGTCCAACAAATTTCCCAATAAAGATCAAACTTTTGAGCAAAAACCCAACATGAAAAAACAAAACCCAGAAGCCAATTCAAATTCCAATCATCGGAATCTCCAAAAACAGAACAGCCATCTATCAATGTCGGACACCGAGTCACAGGTGAGTCAACTCGACTCTTTCCACTCACCTCTCCGATCCGACTCACCATTACGCTCCGATGAACCTTTCAACGAAACCAAATCCCCTTCAAAGGCAGTTGTTTCAGTAGACAAGTACTTCTCCCCAAATTTGAATTTTCCGCCGACGACCCCGCCGCCGCCGCCGGAAAGGAGGTCGTCCCCGGTGGTGTATTTTAGTAGGGCGGTTAGGGAGGATAGTGCAACTGGGGTGGCCAAGGTGGGTCGTGGAGGAGTTCGTCGTGGTGGTGGTGACGTGGAAGGAGGAGAAATTGGTGGTGAACGGCGGTCGAGGGCGGCGGTGGAGTCGATTCTTGAAAGGTCGAAAAGGGATGTTGTGGTGAATAGGGTGGCGTTAGGGTTTAGGGTTTGTGAGATTGTGTTTTGCTTGATTTCGTTTTCGGTTATGGCAGCTGATAAAACTCAAGGTTGGACTGGTGATTCATTTGATCGTTACAGAGAGTACAGGTTATTATTTTCTGTATTATCTCTTTGTTTATGTTAAGTTTGCTTCAATTGTAAAGAAAACATTTTTTTTAACCGCACTGTCCGGGCTAGCTTTGTGCACCTCGATTGATTCCACGGGATACTTGGCACCTTCAAACAACCGTCAACAGGTACCAAAGCTAGGACAAATGGGAAGAAATCACCACGGTGTTTTGGTGGAGAAGCTAGTTTTGCACAGAAACCGCTACTTTTTTTCATTATAGCATTAGTGTGTGAACCAAGTTTGTGTGCATCTCAGCGGATATATTTTGGCTGTAGATGTTTTTTTTTGTGACTTTTAAGTTTTCTTTCATCAGAAGCAAGTAGAGTCAAACCTTATTATAACGGCGTCGTTTGTGCGAATATGTTTTGGTTGTTATAGTGAGATGTTGTTATAATATAGCATACTCCCTTCGTTTCAATTTGTTTGTCTTATTTTCTTTTTAGTTCATTTCAAAAATAATGTCTCTTTCTTGTTTTGGCAACTCTTTAATTCTAACTTTTCATGTGGCATGTTTAAGACCACAAGATTGAAGGACATTTTGGTTTCTACATGTATTTTAGTTTAAGACCACAAGATTTAAAAGTCTTCTTTGATTTCCTAAGCTTCGTGTCAAGTGAAATTAGACAAACAAATTGAAATTGATGGGGGTAATATGAAAGTCGGTTCCCAAGAAAACTTAGTCATGATAGTGAAATATTGTTATAGAGTATGACTGTTACAGAGAGGTGTGACCTGTAATTCTATTTTGATTGATGCGAGGGATTGACAGTTGATTTCTTCCTTTCATGCTTTTCCTTGTTTCTCGTTTACTATTTCCTTATGAACTGCCTTTCTTAGCTTTAAGTAATGTTAGACCTATTTTTTTGCCACAGGTATTTGGTAGCTGTTAATGTTATTGGATTTGTATATTCTGGATTTCAAGCATTTGATCTAGCATACAGTTTGGCAACTGGGAAAAACTTCCTCTCTGACCATATGCGATATCATTTCGAGTTCTCAATGGATCAGGCAAGTAATACCATTTCAACTGGTATACTTACATAAATATGTGTGTCTAGTTTGAGATAAAACTGGTAACCGATATTGGTGTGGCTCTTAGGTATTCGTATAGACTCTTAGAAGTGTTGCTAACAGAGAAAGGGTACAGTGACGTGATGATTCCACCCTCTATAATGGTGAGTCGTGCCCAGTCAAAAAAACGATGTTAGTTCAGAGTCTATCACAATTCTTGGGGTTTGTGTAAAAAAAAAAAACTTCCAAGTGCCGTATTTAGGAGCTATTAGATAACTTCATTCAGCTCTCAAGTGTTGAAAAACTTTTCAGTTCCTCATCTAGGCGTAGAACAACCTTATTCAAAGTTTTTGATGGGCACTAGGTATGATAGAATTATAGGCATAGGTAACTTTACTAATCCATACAACTGTGTGTTTGAGACAAGCTCAACAACAGATGACCAATGGAATCAATTATAACGCATAGTGCTTCATAATTTCCTAAAGATATTTGGACCCTCCCATAAAGAGGGTTCAGCACTTGGAGAACAAGTACTTGGGGCCAAATAACTTACGGCTGAATTCATCATTAGGAAGGTGACTAGGTACTTTTGAAGGAACTAAGAAAACGAGTGATGTTTGAGAATGAAATTGATTGAAATTTACTGGCAATTGCCAAAATTTATCAAGCACACCTTGGCCCAATAACTGGCAGGACACTATTGAGTCCAACTAAAGTTTGCTAACCTAATATGGCACACTCTATGTTATGTGTTTCGACTCAAAAACGACCAGGTACATCTGATTATGGACCATAAGGTTTCGCCATATGTTGCAGTGTTCATGATATGTACTCAAAGCTTCCTAAGTGTATAGTTTCTATTTATCAGTTTAATTTATTGTGATTCTGGCTTTTATCGGTCTTGCTGCTGTTCTTTGTAAATTGTATATCATGCTCTAAAGATAGTCTTTTTTTCTTGCATGTGCCTATGCAGATACTGGCATATCTTCTTATGTCTGCATCCTCTTCTGCTGCAACGAGGGTAGATGACTGGGCATCAAATTGGGGAAAAGACGCGTTCACAGAAATGGCAAGTGCATCAGTCGCGCTGTCTTTCCTGGCTTTCGCTGCTTTTGCCTTCAGCACTATCATATCTGGTTACAACCTCTGCAACCGTAGTTCCTCGTGATGTTGAAATCAGTTACAACTATTCATCCATTGCGTAATTTTGAGATATATTGCTGCATGAAATATTTATGTCTAGTGGATCAGAAGTTGTACAGATGTAGTTAATAGATTTAGCAGTATAATTTTTTTTCTCACTCTTGCAGAGGAATAAAGTATCCAAATCCGGTTAGCAAAATGTATTGTTGAGTGCGTAAAAATAATAATGTCAAATATGCATATATTCTTTTGGATATGGTATATGTTAAATCTATGATGTATAATGTATTGATCAGTGTGAATGAGAGCTCTTTTTCGAAAGAAAAAAAGAAAAGAAAATAAGCTTGAGTTCGGGTAAATAAAGAGGATTATGATAATTTGATGACCTACGTGAAAATAGATAACCTATGATGAATGACCCCTTCAAATGGATATTCTATAATCCATCCCAATCCAAACTTTAATGACACGGGAGTTATAGGATTGCCAATAAAGTTTAAGTGTAAATGACTTTAAAGAGCTACTTTATGTACTTTCCCTTGATTCAAGTATTTTTACACCATGAAATAATAATAAATAGAGCAATAATAATAAAAGAAATCGATAGACTAGGGAAATTGGTCTCAAATTCAATAAAATTTTCATTATATGCACTTGTAAAGGTTTGTTATAAGAAAGGCAAAATGATGAAAATACCATATATATTTTAAATCACAGTGCGAGTATAAACTAAGGACCTTCAACTCCCATTTGGTCACCGATTTTGAAGTTAGGAACCTAAAAAAAAAATTGTGGGTAGTAATGAAGCTTTTTTCAAAAACTTATCTGAGTCATTTTTTGAGAACTTGAAAATATTTGTTCATATTTTCAAATCTTAACAAATTTCATTGTTAAGACAGATATTTGAAGATAAAATTTCAAAATCTATTCTCAAAATCTATGGTCAAAAGCAAGCTAAATTTTGAAAGATGGTGTTTGGTACCGTAACTGGCAATTTGAACCTTTTAACTAGTTTTGGAATTCTATCTCAACTTTTCACTTGGACAACATTTTTATCGCGAAAGTTTTAATAAATCCAGACAAGTTGGTTAGAATCATTCTATGTATTCCTTCACCTATAAAAGGAGATTCTTGACACTGGAAAAAGGTCAGCAACAACAGTTCCTCTTTCCACCCGCCCTCCTCACCTTCCTCTCTCCAAAAATTGATCCGAAACACATATCGACATCCTTCCAACCTCACTCATTTCCTTAATTTCCTGTTCCTCCTGCTGAAACATAGTCTGGTATCATTAAAGTCCCAGTCTATATCATAAGAAAATCTATTGAAAAGCAGTTGTGCAGCGATCTGTGAGGTGTTAAATAATCTTTAGGATTATCTGTTCAACTACTATCTGGAGTCTATCTCCTTTGATCCGAGGCTGAGGGATCCTGCTTTCGTACCTCTCCAAAATTTGATCTGCATTTGACGGCATGAACCAAAAAAATTAGAATACACAAACTCAAGCATCCATTATTATATGAATTTGAGTTATCAGTGGAGTGAGTGGTTGTAGAACAGTTAGGATGCTACACTACATGATAGACTTCTACAATATTGAATTGGAATTAGTAACCCTTTGGTTTTCGTCTGGAATGTTCTCAGGAAACAAGAAAAGAATACTTAAAATGTAGATGACTAGTTATCCATTAGCACTAACCAGGTGAGTGACGTTCATGTATCCTAAGTAACTGAGAGAGTAAACATCACCAGAAGTAGCCCAATTTAAAGAAAGTGCAAGTAGATAACATTGCCTCAGCTTCTAGGTTTAACGTGTTCTTATCCACGGACTATTGATCATAAGTTCCTTATAGCGCAACTATGCATGTACCACATCTTTCTCCCGTCAGTAAGACATTATCAACAATAAAGCAACTACTTGAGCAAATCTTTTGTCAATGCATTGCTTCAGTTCAGCAAAAGCCAAGACAAGAAAGAAAAAAATACAGAAAACAGCAAGAGACATCGCTGGTGAATAAGAACTAATTCTCTGTTCCAGACTACCACAAACAAATCTTTTTCACCTTCCTTACTGATCAAAAAGTAATCAGTAACATGTGACATGATCACAAGGTCATGTGGACTTTTCGGATGGAACACTATTCTAAATGCAGCTTAATTAATGAGAAATGAAAAGCTCGTCAATGAGACACTTTAATAAGATTAAAATGAAACTCACCCGCAAGTTGAACATTTCTTGTGATGCTTGCAGAATATTGATAAACAAACAGAGCATATGAAACCCATGTCAATCGTGTTTTTATGGCAAAAGCACCTGAAAGTTAGCGGCAAACACAATCAGATGAGCAGCTAAACTTAATTGAGTGTAAAGAGGGACGAAGAGTAATTCCAATACAAATTGGGGGCTAAATTCAAGAATTTGTCAGAATGGACTGGAAATTGGAGCAAGGAGTTCCAAAGTCGTAAGTTCCCAACATTCGCAATGACTCAAAACTGCTGGAGTTAGGAAAGATATGGTTAAGGTGGTTTTAACAGATGAACAACAGCTTCAAATAAAAAGATCCGAGGAGAATTTCTCTCTGCCAAAAAGACATATGGATGATGAGAGGATTTGCATAATTGAAGTGAAAAAGAGGAAACTGGAAAGGGCTTTCACAATACCAGAGAAAAGGTAGTACAGTCAGACTATTCTTAATTGACATCGAGCTAGATGGATAAAGCACTTGAGAAATATTAGCGAGGATACTTTCCAATTATAAAATTACCAGCTCATCATATGAGAAATAATTTATATAATAGACACGCTGAATCACTTACGATGCGCGGAAGTCAACTCCGACAGGTCTGGGAAGTTGCAAAAAGCTCCGAGAATGTAAATCAGTCGCAAAAACTGTCTGTATTTTTTACAGTCTAGTCAGTATTTTCAAATAAAAAATTAGAGATCTCAAGACAAGACATTCTATAAATAAAACATGGCATTTAACCATCTTAAAGATCACAGCAGGTGAATGAAAACACATTGTACACCAACCGCATCAGACAGAAACATGCAACTTGATATCACATTGATGAAAAGATTTTTTTTTAAAATGCAATCAATTTCAAAATTACTTCTGGTGCAGATACGCTATTCTAGTCATGAAGTGGTTGTAGCAATGGACCATTCTATTTCCATGAAAAATAACGAAATGTTGAAAACAAATCATACAACAATTACATCTTCATTCATGATATTATCATCTCCTACTCTCATAGACAAAGCATGAACAGTTCAACACAGAGGACAAAAGGAAAAGTCATTGAACTTTGGTAGTCCAGACTCCAGATGACATTTGGAGAAGAGTTTCTAACTCCACAAAGAGTACATTGGTACTTTACAGTCATATCCTTTTAATGGCATGAATTACATAGTATGGTGACTTAATCAACATGCTTCCAAATCAGATAGAAACTAATGTTTGAAGGCAGCACTGGAGACAACCTAGATGTTCATGTTGGATACAAGCTACTGAAGAGTTAAAATCTAGAGATTAACTTAATATTAACAATATCGAATAATACTTACAGAGAGATATTGAAACAGTCCATCTGATACTTGGGGTTTCAAATATACACCACCAGTTATGTAAGAAGCCTGCCTCCAGATATGCACCATTACATCAGTTAACCAAAATATAGCTCATGCTGGGAAATAAACGATTTAAAACCAAAACTTGCAGGTATATATAGAAACGCAACCTGCTGAAGAAAAGCAGAATGCTGAGATCCTATTACACATGAATCAATGGGTACCTGCAATAAAAATGAATTACGATCATAGAGTAGAATCACAATATAAATCTGAGTCCGAATCCCTAACTTTATAAATTCTGCATTTATGAAGACAAGTGACACCTTTCTAATTAATCTGAAGGAAATGAAACAGTTACAAAATTGAAAATAAAGAGTTGCTAAATCCTTCTATATACCATTGAACGTTGAGCTGAGAAAATTGAATTCATGACTGCAACATATCTGCAAAAAATATATATATATATATATTTCAGCAGAGAGCATTAACAATGAAAAGATTGAAGATGCTGCTAAGATCCAACATACTGTCCCGGCCCATCTGGAGATCCATGCAGACACAATATCTGCCATAATTTCAAGCACATATTTCTTAGCAAATATCAATATTCATATCCAACATAACTGAAAAGGAATCAAATTTAAAGTACAAAACCAGAAAAGACACAAACTTTTCCTAACAATTACCTTACTGCTAAAGGACACTAAATGGTCAAACTAAGAAATACAACAAAACGGTGTCAATGTTGTAGAAATATCCAGTAATATTGCATTAAGAAATTGCCCATGTAATGGGACAGGAAACGGCAGTTTAAATATAGGCATTTCATTGGGAATGGTAGTTTCCTTTTTTTTCCTTTCTTGATAAGGATGGGAATGGTAGTTTCACAACTTTCACTATACCATTGGATACAAATTGCAGTACAAATATATCGGGACACTTTAAAATTTAACTAATGGTTTTGTTTAAGGTACATAAAACATAGAATAAATTAAAGTACTACCACACCAGAGCCCCCCCCCCCCCCCCCCAAAACCCACATTCGAACCTTTGAGGTAAATCACTCTTTCAGAAGTAACTTGAAACATATAAAGGCCAAAGAAGTCACTGGGAAAAAATAGAAGTTCTTTTTTCCTTTGGACGAGAGATATTTCTATGGATAACATTTGATCCAGATATTTCCATGGATAGCATATTTGGCATAACAACATTTTATGCTAATAAATGCTAAAAATTTACTATCCCAGATGGATCCACCAGAAAAATATCACGTAAGAACAAAATCTACAAGTGTAACTGGATAAACAAAAATCCACAGAAATACTAGTAGAAATTCTCATAGCAAATTCCACCAATTTAAATTCCCAGAAGAACCCATTTCAGTTTCTTCTGAAATGAGAAACTTACCCGAGGCTGTGGATGAAGAGGACCTGAACGAAATACCCGTTGAATATCTAACAGTTCACACAGGTCAAGAGAAACACTTCCTCTAAACAAACATGAATTCAAAGCTATGCACCATAACAGATAAAAATGTAAGGATTCTTAGAGAAGGATCGAGTCACAGGACGATGAACAGGAAAATCTAAATCAATTGACTTTGACTTTCCCTTGCCTTTGTTCGAATTCCTAGATCGACCTATTTTGTGTATAACTTCAGTTCGTTAAAGGGAGGCTGAAACCTTAGAGTTCAAAGGAAGAGAGAACTCAGTGTCCATTGATTAGCCATAGGTTCAACCAAACTCTGTATTTTTCAATACGGAACATGAATATACAAGTGAAAAATACTAAAATCTTAACAACAAATTATATTCTAAACCTATAATTTCAATAGTACAATAAATTCAGCGCTAAGAAATTTAAAGGATGAACCTAGCAAGTTCAAATCTTGGATCCACCGCTGGATAAAAATCATTAAAATTGTAATTCAATACAACAACAACGTACCCAGCGTAATTCCATGAGCGGGGTCTAGGGAGGGTAGAGTGTAGGCAGACCGTACCTCTACCTCAGATGTGAGGTATAGAGGGTGAAAACAATCTAGAGAAAAAAGTAATGGAAGTACAAAATACAATAGACAGTAACAAAACAACAGATAGCAGCAGAACAATACTACAACAAATAATACTATAATCAAACTACACGAAACAACAAATATTAATAGAAAACAACAACAACAACAACATACCCAGTGAAATCCCACAAGTGAGGTCTGGGGAGGGTAGAGTACAGACCTTACCACTACCTCCTGGAGGTAGAGAGGTTGTTTCCGAAAGACCCTTGGCTCAAGTGCAGCAAATTCAGGTACAAAGAAGATGGAAACATTGAAGAAAATATAGCAACTAACAAAGGAGTCTACAAGAAGGAAACAAAAACAACAACAAAATAGTGCGATAATCAAAAACACAATAAACAACATACTACAACTACTAGTAAAGGCAACAAGACAAAGCACTCCTACCTACCAACATGAACGCACTCCTACCTACTAACCTTCTACCCTAAAATTGCAATTCAATGAGAACCAAAAAAAACCAACCCAACAAACATAAACTGATTGAGGATACAACACAAAGCCATAGAAAGTGAACCAGAAAGCAACGAAAATCCAACTCCATCAACAGAATCTTCTCGACTCAAAGCCTCATCTTTATCCACAAAATCCTCCAGTTTCTCCAACAAACACTCAGCCCTTTGCATTGAAGAAGTAGACGAATCGAATACGTAATCACATGAATTATACCCAGTTGCAATCACAACCACTTGGTTCATCTGATTCAGTAACAGTATCGAATTCAAGAATGCAAGAACCTGCAAAAAAAAAAAAATCATAAATACAAGATTATTAATTTTTAAAATCAAATTTTGGGTTTTGGGGTTTTTACATGAGATAAGAATTTGGAGAAAGTGAAGGAAGTGTTGTTGTTCATTGAACTCCAGAAGTAAGGATTTGTGTCGATCAAAACCATTAATAGGCTGACGTCATCTGCGTAAAGCTTTGATGATACCGGAGTCATTGTCTCCGGCGCCGGAGCTTATGGAGTGCACCGGTCAGGGTACAGAATGTCGCCGGTGCAATGGACTGTCGGGTTTTGAATGTAAAGTCAAAAACAGTGGAGGAAGCAACCATATAATACAGTAATAAATTTAAGGTGAAAATATACAGTAATAAGTCATCGACGGCTCTTAAAGTTTTCTTAAAATTTTACTTGGCACCTCAACTAGCACTAGTACCTATTGAATATTTGACTATTTAAAAAATTATTTTTATTAGATATTTTTTAATAATTAAAGAAAAAAGTAAAGTATGTGTAATACATTCTCGATAACATGGCAAAAATAACTAATTAGAAGATGACATGTGGCATTGAGGGTCTAAAATAATTATCAAAAAAATAATGGAAAAGGGTAAAAATTACACCTGAACTATACATTTGAACTATCCAAAATGGAATAAAAATACCCTCCGTTTATTTTTTGGCTCAAAAATACCCCTCCGTTTGTTTTTTCGCTCAAAAATATCCCTCCATTTATTTTTTCGCTCAAAAATGCCCCTCACTTTAACGGAGTGCCACCAAGCACACCACGTGGAAAAAAAATGTCACATGACCAGTCCATATAAGCATCCCATTTATGGAAAAGGACCAAAACTACCCCTGAACTATCCAAAATGGAATAAAAATACCCCTCTATTTGTTTTTTGACTAAAAAATACTCCTCCATTTGTTTTTTTGACTCAAAAATATCCCTCACATTAACGAAGTGCCACCAAGCACGCCACATGAAAAAAAATTACCACATGGCCAGTCTACGTCAGCATCCCATTTAATAGCCAGCTGACCCACTTAACCATCCAACTTAATAACCCATTTAATACCCGTATCCGACCTATTTTCGTAAGTAAAGCGTAAAGATAGATCTACCCTTCGTTTCACTTAAACTCTTCCCAAAAAAAATCGATGCAGACTATGGGTTCTGAGGGAAAAGAAAGCCCTTAGTACATGTAGAACTCTCTCATATTCTTTTACGTGATAAAGACGGGTCGAGTTTCAACCTATGTACTAAGAGTTTTCTTTTCCCTTAGAATCCCTAGTCTGCATCAAATTATTTTTTTTGAGAGTTTAAGTGAAATGAATGGTGGATCTATCTTTACCTTTACTTATGAGGACGGATTGAGTTTTTTGAAAACGGGTCGGGTACGGGTGTTAAATGGTTGTTAAGTTGGATGGTTAAGTGGGTTGGCTAGGTATTAAATGGGACGCTGATGTGGACTAGCTATGTGATAATTTTTTTTCACGTGGTGTGGTTGGTGTCATTCCGTTAATGTAAGGGGTATTTTTGAGCCAAAAAATAATTGAGGGGTATTTTTGAGCCAAAAAACAAATAGAGGGGTATTTTTGCTCTATTTCGGATAGTTCAGGGGTAGTTTTGACCCTTTTCAATAAATGAGATGCTGACGTGAATTGGTCATGTGGCATTTTTTTTCACGTAGTGTGCTTAGTGGCACTCCATTAACGTGAGGGCCATTTTTAAGCCAAAAAACAAACGGGGGGTATTTTTGCTCCATTTCGGATAGTTCAGGGGTAGTTTTGACCCTTTTTCGAAAAAATAATTATAAGTTAGAAAAATTAAAAAAGAAAAAAAACAACCCACTTACACACTTCCGCCTCTACCCCCAACCCCCTCCCCCTTCTTCATCTCCCCCCCCCCTCCCCCCAATCTTACTTCATCTTCTTCCTCATTCTTATTTTCAAACCTAAATCTCCGTCAAAGTTTCAATGGATATATCCTTTAGCTATTCATTCCCCATAATTGAAGAATTTCCTCAATACTTAGAAAGAGAGACAGTCACAACAAAGATGGCCACACTAATACCCAACTGCCTAAGTCTTGTGAGCTTGAAGTGTCTTTCATAGTTTAATCATATGAATAATTAAAAAAGAGTCGGATAGGGGTGGAATACTACGAAGAAGATGGGGGTTGGGGTTAATTTTTCTTTTTTATTAAAAAATTATTGCTTTTAAAAGTAAATAATTTTTTTTTTAGTTATTTTAATGTCAAGTGTCAATTAAAAATAAAAAGTGTAAGTTTTTTTCAGAAAAAAAAAAGAAAAATATTTTTTGGGAGTCAATCACGCTCTCAAAGAAAGTGAGGTGCCCTTTTTTTTGCCACATCAGCATTTTGTGTTTAATAGGTACACGTTTTGAATAATTTAAGTGTTCAATAGGTACTAGCCCAAGTTGAGGTGTCTAAGTGCATTCTTCGGACAATTTTAAGTGACCGTCGATGACTTAAGCCTAAATTTAAAACAATTTTCAAAACATTAAAGACAATTTTTGGAATGGCCTTCCATAAAAACTTAAGGTGACTCTTTTTCAAATTTTTTTTGTGGGTGTAAAATGGATATATAATAAAGATTTCTCTCACATATCACAAGTATTACTCATCAAATTACTATAACAAATTAATATTTATTCGTCGATAGTTATTTCTGAAATACTTATTTAAACTGCTTCATTAACAGATATTTGAAGAAACTATTAAAAAATTGATTCTACATATTATTTAATTTATTGTCTTGCTTTCTTCGCTAGGGAATTCACAATTTTAGTTTGCTCTCCATAACTTTACTTCCCAATCTTTGCATCAAAGACTTGCATTCATAAATTTAAAATTTAGAATAAGAGTAAAATCTTCTGTTTTAAAAAGTTTCTTTAGCACCTTTAGTTTTTTTGATAAAAAGTCAAAAACATTAATATGAAGCTAATTAGCTTGAAAATTGAGGTAGATAAGAGGAAACAAATAGGAAGTAATTGGCTAATTTTCAGCTGAATCAAAATAGAGTGTTATTAAGTTTTGTATTATGAGTGTGTTTGGTATGAAGGAAAACATTTTTCAGAAAATGTTTTTCAATTTTTTTATGTTTGGTTGGCTTAAATATTTTGGAAAATGTTTTTTTAAATGAACTTGTTTTCCTCAAATTTAAGGAAAATGAATTCCCTTCAAAAAGTAAGGAAAACATTTTTCAAAACTCTCTTTCAACCTCACACCTCAACTTTTCACCCTAACCCGAGTCTTGGGTATTGATTCTCCACACTAACCCGGGATCCGACTCCCGACCCTGATTTTCGATTCTCAACTCAGGAGTTGGGGTCGGGTCTCGGGTCGGAAGTCGAGGTCAGGTATCGTATCGGGTGCCGGGGTCAGGAGACGGGTTCCGGTTCATGAGTCAGGATCGGGTCTCGATTTGAGTGTCGGAGTCGGGTTTCAGATTCGGTGTTGGGGTCGGGTTTTGGGTCTAGAGTCGGGGATGTCGGGGTCGGGTGTCAGGATTGGGTCTCGATTCGATTTTCGGGGTCAGTTAGCAGGGGTCAGGGTCAGGTCTCAGGTTAGGTGTCAGAATAGGGTCTCAATTGGGTGTCGGGTTCGATTACCGGGTTTGGAGTCTGGGTCGGGTATCGGAATCGGTTCTCGATTTAGGCCTCGGGGTCGGGTCTTGGATCGGTAGTCGGGGTTGATTCTCGGATCAGAAACTATTTTTCTAAAAAATATTTTTCTACTCTCTAGCCAAACACTAAAAGATATTTTCTGAAAAATATTTTTCATTCACTAGCCAAACACTAGAGAATATTTTCTGAAAAATGTTTTTCAGTCACTAACCAAACATGAAAAAATAAGTAAGCAACTAACTTTTTTTCTATGAAAACATTTTCCTTCATACCAACCACACCCTATATGTAACATATTTCAAGTTTCGACAACATTGGGACAGTTTGGCCGAGTGGTCTAAGGCGCCAGATTTAGGCTCTGGTCCGAAAGGGCGTGGGTTCAAATCCCACAGCTGTCAGTTAATGTTTTTGAAAATAAATCTAATTTCTTTTTTTCTTTTTTGGCTAAAAAAGGGAAATCACATTTTGATATTTAAAACTTTTTTTTTTGATACACTGTATGACTCCTCCTCTTTACTGTCTTGCGGCCGTTTAGTGAACAACATTGAAGCTTTCAAGACAACAATGGCTTCAAAACCCTCATCCTTCATTGATAAACCACTAGTAAGTTCCCTTTTTTCCCACACTTTTTTCTTCATCCGACAACGACCCAATTTTTATTTTAAAAAAATATAGTCTTGTATTTATGATTACTGAAATTCACGCATGTTTTTGAAAAAGATTGTGTTTTTGGTTTTAATTAGGTCCCTGGTGATGTGATTTTGGATGTTTCCAAGATGACAGACCAAACCATAAAGCTGGGTGGAGGCCTCCAACAGGTTTTTTCATTGGTTTTTTTTAATTGTGATACTAATGTTTCTCTCTGGGGTTTTGTGAAGTTTTTTTGTTTTTGTTTTTTTTGTTTCAAGAATTGATTTTGCTAGTGCATGGTTACTTTTTTTTATACAAGTTAAATAATTTCATTGATTAAGCACCAAGATTTTTTGAAGAATATGCTCAAATTGTGTATATGATAGACTCAACTCGTGTCAACCACAGTCATATATCAACTGAGTATTCAAAAATTCATATTTTTCTAATTTTCCTTTCAGAACTCTAATTTCTGGGTTTATAAATTTTTGCTCTTGTATGTACAAATATTAGTGAAAAAGAAGGGTCTTTTAATGTTTTATACCATGTTCTTGCTTTTTTATTTTTGGTAAGTGAGTTGGAATTTCATTGTTCAGAGCACCAAGCAAGTTGATAAAAACTATGTACATGTAGAATGCTTTAATTCCTTTTCACATTCATGGAATCAATTCTGTAACTGATCATGAAGGGAAGCTTTGGAGTAACTGGTTAAGTTGTTGCCATGTGACCAGGAGGTCACGAGTTCAACCCGTGGTAACAGCCTCTTGTAGAAATGCAGGGTAAGGCTGTGTGCAATAGGCCCTTGTGGTCCGGCCGTTCCCGAACCCTGGGCATAGCGGGAGCTTTAGTGCACCGGGGTGTCCTCTTGCTTGATACACCAAAAATGAAGACGCACAGTTCTTGCTATTTTGAAAAAAAAAAATGGAATCTTTTTCTTTCATTCCATATGTACCAAAATGAGACCTAAATGTGATCTCTGAAATATCTAGTTTGTGGTTGCTTCCTCCACTGTTCTTGCACTTTGCCTGTATATGGTTGTTTTCCTCTGTGAATGGTAGTACTCCATTCAGCATTATTTGAGTTATGGTTTGAATATTGGTACTTGAGAAACTTCTATCCTACTTTACTGTTCTCAAAGTATGATGAGGCAATGCAGCAAATTTTACATTTTCTCCACAGCCTTCAAGATAAATATCTCTGATATTCTATACATATTTTTGCCATTTTGGCAGGACCAGGACACTATAACTGTAGTCAAAGCAGGTATTTTGAGATTTTCAAAGCCAAACAAGTACTGGATTGAAAGCTCACACAAGAGAGTGAGTGCAGTGCTATCTTTCTAGATTCATCCAAGTTTACACTTCTGCTGTTATTTTTTATTAGATTTTATTGGAAATATTCCAGGTTCGTTGCTTTCCAGAGGTGGTTGGCCAATATCTTAATGCATTTAAAGTAACCTGAAACTATTTCTTTTCACTACATTCTTCTCATGATCGAAACAGCGATAGTAAACTGCACTTTGGATTTTCTTACGGTGAAACACTAAGGGGATGTGTATGAAGTTAAATAAAGCAGCACATATTCACTGTTTAGGTTGAAATTTGGAAATTGATGTAATTCGTCAACTGTGAAGTCATGTAAAATCTAAATAGCTAAGTTGCTAGAATGAAAATAAGCCAGTGTCCGTTATGGTGGATCTGCAAAATTTAGATGTCTCTTGAGTCAACTATTGCACAAGTAAGTTAATTAATGTTATAAAGGAAGATTATCCAATTCAAAATTGCAGGGGTCCTTTATGTTTTTTTCTTTTGCTCAGTAACTAGGGGAAAAAGTATGAAATTACAAAGTTAATTGTACTGTGTTGAAATATGGACTGACAAAGGAGCTATATTACTACCTTATCAAACGGGAGCCATAGTACTAATGATTCCATCAGTGAAGTATTTCTAGATTTAACCGTATGATACAACTATTTTAGACATAACCATGTTTGGGGAAAAAAGTTAGGGATGATCTCTTCTAGTCGAGTTGAACCACCCCCCCCCCCCCTCCCTTTCTTCTTCTTCTTTTTTTTTTTGAAAGAACAGTCCAGGAGAATTTTCTTTGATTTGCTGATCCCCTGTTATTTCTTTACAGTATATACCTACCGTGGGGGATACTGTCCTTGGAATTGTGGTGGACAAAAGAGCAGATGTAAGCATTTTTAAGTATTTCAAAACTGTTTCTTATTATAAGCAACACCACTGTTTATTGTGATAACTTCCTTATTTCGGTTTCTGGTGAATAGTTATGTTTACGTTGCTCCTAGCCGTGTCCTTAATTCTACTTGATGCAGCATGAACTCTACAACAGCTACACTTCTAAGTAGTTGAGTATGATATGCCTTTAGCAACTAAACTTTTTCAGTATCCCACTATCCTTTTCTTTTTAATGAGTTCAAATATCAAATTCAAGATACTGATATTCCTTTTTTGATACATAATTAACTTAACTTATTAAAGTCATCATCTTTGTTAAACTATTTATGTCTCTTCTATTTGCTTATACAATAATAGTACAATTGGTGTTTTTACTAGGAGTTTCCTGCTGCTCTGGATTTTTTCCTTTAGTGTGTCTTTCTGCTTCCTGTTTTTTATCAATCAGATCCGTGGTGCACTTATCTAAGGCATAATGACCATCCAATGCATAAATTTTGCTCCTAATATTTGAGGGGGTTTATGCTTCTTGTTGAATACTTAGTTTCATTTGTTACAGTTTTGTTGAAGTCAAGTGTAGTGTTTTAGGTTCTAACTGCCTCTGGTAAGGACATATCAGTCTCACGTGGAGTATGTGTTGGTTATTGACCATATAGAATGACATTCATATTACTGTGCTGGTGACTATAAGTTGATCATCAACCATACAAAATTACCAAAGTTTCTTTCTGTTTCTAGTACTTATGACGTGAGATTTCCTGTCGTTTGTCTATTTTCCTGTCATTTTCATGAACTCATCAAGATTTGTCATAAATATAATGATGGTCCTTGTAGCACGCATAAAATCTGAAGGTTCATTGATTCTTATCTGAAACTGCAGCTTATGTCATTAAGATCTATTATTTGTCCTTATAAACTTCAAATTCACTTTTGAGTTTTCTGGCAGAGCTTTTTTGTGGACATAAAAGGGCCAATGGTGGCATTCTTGCCAGTGCTAGCATTTGAAGGAGGGACTAGGAGAAACATACCCAAATTTGAGGTGTAATCCTAAGTTCCATGATATCTGAGGATTCTTTCTTCTTTTCTCATCTTATGTTTCTTTATGATAGAAAATATGTGTGCAAGTGAAGATACTGTTTTGCAATCTGATTGCATCGCAAAATTTTTACTTTATGAATCTTGATCATTTAAAATTGAGTGAGAGCTTTATTGTTCAACTGAAATCTCAAATTGAGATAGATGAATTGGAACGCTCCTTGCAAATGCAGCAAGCTTGACTCTCCTATAGTTGAAAAGTTGAATTCTATTAATTGCTGGTTGCTTGTTCAAGAATTGCTTGATGTGGCCTCTTCAATTAGAAGATATCACATTAGTTCGTTGATAGCAGTTTAATTTACCCCTCCCCCGAGTTGCAGTCATGTTGATATTATGGCTTTAAAGGTGTATTTATTGAAATGAGAGGTAATTTTGCCTTGTGTGATTTTGCGCTTCCGGGATTTCCATAGTCAAATGAGTTGGAATTTGTTTATGCCTGAAGAATTTGTTTTTCAAATGGAGGATACTATCCCTTAAAGCTTTTTTTATTTAAAAAGGATACTATCTCTTAAATTTTGTCTTATGCATTCCATTGTTTAAAATGGTAAACAATGGAATGCATAAGAAATATTACAAACATGACGACTCAAGAAATATTAGTATTCCTACTCAATGTAAAAGGAGATATTGTGCCAAATACCTCTGAGAACAGTACTTTCCTTCATGGTGGCAAGCAAATTCCTCAACTACTTGATTCATAAATAAATGCTTGTGCCTCTCAGTAACTGGCCTCAAATTACATGCTCACTAGGATATATAGCTTTATGAGGTATTCCCACCCAATATAGAGCTTTTCATGTTTCATAGTTCAGGCAGAGTATTTGCTTGTAAATATGCCAGCAACATCTTAGCGCTATTGTGCAATAAGATGATATTCAACTAATTAAACAAAAGGACTATAGCCTACTGGAGCACCAATTAATGTCGTAGCCTTGTATGAAATTCGAATGAGCCATAGGATTCATCTTAATCATTTTTTCTAACGCATCATGTGTGTATCAAGGCCTATTTTCTGACGACTTATCTTGCTATTTCAGGTAGGTACTCTAATTTATGCTCGTATTGTCAATGCCAACACTGGAATGAACCCAGAGTTATCGTGCATGGATGGTTGGTGCCTTCTCTAAGTTGCAACAGAAGTTCTTGTATTTCCTAATCTATCTGCTTTTACTCTTAATTTTGAAATAATTATCTTGTTCGATACAGCTTCTGGAAAAGCTGCCGAGTTTGGCCTCCTCAAAGATGGCTATATGTTTGAATCGTCAACTGGTTTATCACGGATGTAAGATTCTGTTTTGGCTTTAACTTGCAACAGTGAGATCTTTGGTTTAAATTTTACTGTAACCTTAACTTGCTCATCAGAAAAGAGACAAGAAAAAGGGGGAAGGTCTTGTTGCCTGCTATTCAGTCTTCTTAGCTACAATATTCATCGTTTTGTATTTTCTTCCTAGGCTGCTGAGCTCACCAACATGTCCAGTACTTGAAGGTCTTGGAAAGAAGCTAGCTTTTGAGATAGCTGTTGGCTTAAACGGCCGTGTGTGGGTATATAAATCTGTTCATTCTTTATTATTGTGGTTGGTCTGTCCTCCTCTTTCAAAGTCGCAAATACTTTTGCCTCTCTTCTCAATTTAGATACTTGTTATGTTATAATAGGTAAATGCTGAGCACCAATCGTCGATCATCCTTGTTGCAAATGCAATAATGAACTCTGAGTCTTTGACTCCAGTGCAACAAAAGATTATGGTGGAGAGGCTGCTTGATAGAGTAAATTGAACTGGATTTAGCATTTCGACCATATAGCTTCTAGCAGCCAAATGAAGTCATGGATAATGTGATTGTAACCAGATAGCGGAACATATATGTGACCCAAAATTTAATTTAGCTTCTTCCTCGTGGACTCTTGGCCCGCGTTCATCCAATTCTTCACTCATGAAACTCTCCTGCTTGGTTAGTGGAAGGATGTAACATTATGAGCAGAATCGATTTATCCAGAGGATTGTCTATGCAAGCATTTTGTCCTTGGTTGTATTTATTCTTCATATATTAATCTTCTGTCCATCATCTACTAACATATTTGAATTTTCAGAGAATCAGTCTTTTTTTTTTTTTTTGGGTGGTTTCTATGTCAGTTTGTGCACACCTTGACTCACTCGCTTACTCGGCACCTGTTACCCTTCACCAGCTCAGAGAAAGGGGAGCAGGAAAATATTTGATGAATCAATATGAACTTTTAAATCCTTTTTTATATTATATTTGATGAATTTTTTCGTTATTGCAATGCTTTAGGTTACTATATAACATGCAAATTTGTATAATTCTTCGCTAGTAGCTGACCCTGTTCATGCGGGATGTTTTGTGCATTGGATTGCCTTTTTTCCCCGCCAGTATCTGAAATGAACATGCCCGAGGGGCCGAGTCTATGATTTTTAGTTTTTTTTCAGAGTACATCTTGTTTTTATGTACTCCACTGACCTTTCTAATGTTTAGAGTTAATTGAAGAAAATTAAGATCTTTTAAATATTCAAATTCTAATAAAATTTAAATATTCATTTTTTGAAAATTACATTTTTCCTCGTATCAAAGTAATGAAAAAATATAATAAATTGAAGTCGAAGTAGAAATTTACTTTATCTGAATCTCGAAAACAAAATAATATCAAATATTTTGTTATGACTATCCACCAATGCCTTGTTATGAGTCGCTGATTATTGTTAAACAAAATCCAAACTATCAGACTATTATCCCTCTCGATTCTTTTTTTTTTCTTAGCACTGGCACTTTATTAGCAATTGATTTTGTTAACTTTCTTTACTCTAAATAATTTTTTTCAAATGATTAGTAAATTGTGTTACATCTTCTACTAAATTTGTAGGTAAGAACCAGACAACTTTAGTCTAGCTGCTGCGAACGAGTTTCAGCACTAAAAAGAGCCCGGTGCACTAATCTTTCACCATGCACATGATTTAGGAAAAGATTGGACCATAAAGATTCGTTTTACATAGTTTTATCGTATATTTCTACCAGAGTTCAAACCCGTAATCTTCCGATCACATGACATTAAGTTAGTAACTTTACTAATTACGTCTCGGAATTAAAAACAACCAAAAAAAGATAAAAAATTATTATTAGAAAGAAAGAAAAAAAAGAGGAGTTTGACTGTTGAGGGGTCATGTTATCTGCTAAGGTTTTTGTCTTGTTATATCAATCAGCAATTTCGCAGACAGAAAAGCTCTGGTAACAGTAATAGTATATGGTTCTTGAGATGAGCAAAATCCACTTGTGGCTTCTGACATCCTATCATCAATAATCAGTAATCAATTCAATTCCTCTAAGGTAAAATAAAAACTTACCAAATTTTCTTTATTTTTTCTAAAGATTTGCTATGTTCTGTTTCTTCAATTTCCCTTGAAATTCAGTTCAATAGGAGTTGGATAACATGGCATCTCAATCAGATTCTCCACCCAACTCAGTAAATGAGAATACCCAGAAACCAGGTACCATCCTTAATTGTATTATTGCTCAGCTACTTTCTTGGTTGGTTCTTGAATATCAGGGAGAAATAGAGTGTGGAATTTAGTTATTGATGCTATTTTGTTATCTGAAAAAAGGAATCTTTCATAAAGATCTAATCTTTTTGTACTTTATGATGTTTGGGTCTTTTTTGTCTTTGACTAGATAGGCTCATGTAGTTGTAATTCTTGTTCTTATATGGGTGTTAGCTACTTTTGGTTTGTTAAGCAATAAAGTAGTAACTTTTTCTGTGTTCTTGAACAATTGCCTTAGCAACTAATGACAGATGTTAGCCTAATTTTCTTAAATAAATGGATTGATTTGATATCCAGTAAATGGATATAATGTGCATATTGATAACTAGGTAATTTCGTTTTCAGTATGAGGCTTCTGACGAAGTAGGTTCATTAACTAGATAATTTTCTCTATGAGGCTTCGCACAATCATAGAGTAGACTGCACCAGCAAGCCCTCTCAACAAGAGAGATGGAGTGGTATGAAATACCCAAATAAATCTGTGTTCCAAGAATGAGTGTGTAGTAGGAGTACTAAGTTTTAAAACGTATGGAAAAGAAACCTCATATTAAAATCCCTGCTGAGTCATTTGCTGGATTATTTTCTTGTTAAAAAATTACATTTTATTACTAAGGAGAGAAATATATGAGCTGAGGACAATAGACTATGTTAAGTGAAAGCTTTCTCATCCTATAGGAGTTATAACACACTGCTTGAGAATATTTTCTTCTCACCTGGGAAATTGTGAACTACAACTAGCTGAATTTACATATCTGCAAACACATGCATTAATACTTGGAGTTGCTATAAAAGACTAAGTAGTTTTGTTTTGCTTTTCATATCAAAATCGAGAATACTATCTTGTTTTGGTCAAACAATGAGCTTCAAGATAGAAGAAAAGCATGCAGTTTCCATGACCACTTTCAAATGATGTTTTGTTAACCTCACGACTCTATGGCATTTTGAGCAACATGTTGCTGATCATCTCATTATCCAGCGCATAAACTAATCTCAAGTAACAACCACTTCCATTATGCATATTATAATCCTTACCTTATCAAAATTAGAAGAAGATTTAGATAATGTCTGTGCACGTGGTCAAGCAAACAAACAGAGCTAGTGGAACTCAGAGGTTACTTTCAATAATTTGGTTCCCTAGTGATCTTCTGTTTTTTCTTGCCCATCTTGCATTTAAAGCTAAACCGACTCTTGATTGGGGAGAAGGTATCTGTATACTGAAAGACCCAATTACTTGAGCTGCTAGCATGTGGTAGGTAATTGAGTGACAGAGCATGTCCATTTGAATTTTGAAATTAACATTCTGTTGTCAAATTCTCTTTTTCATTACTTCAACATGTTGGGAGTTTCATGGAGTTATATCTGCTTCAACCACTGAATGTAATGATGCACTTCTTAACAGCAATTATCAATATGCATCATGAGAGTGTATATATGTTATCAATCAAAAGAAAGTACATATATGTTACGTACGAAGAAAAACTAAAGAATTAGAAAATATGGAACTCCAAATGTTTTCTAAATTTCTTGTATTCTGAGAACTGCTTCCAGTGAATTTCTGTTATGGTTGAGATCTAGTAGTTGTCTTCCACTTTAGCCAATTGTTTATAAGTTTATCTATGCAACAATCTCCTACTTTGTCCTATAAAGTCCATCGCTGAATTTATATTTTATAATGATGTACTAATAATTTCGAGTTAAATAGAATTCATGCTATATCGTAATCCAAACTTTAATTTCTAATTTTAAGCAACAGCTTCACAACCAGCAGCTGAAAATCATCAAGATTCCAAGCCCGAGGCTGCAAAAGAGAGCTCTCCGGCTTCTGTGTTTGTAAACTCAGAACCAATTCGGGAGGACCAAGTCCAGAATGCTGTGAAATTTCTCTCACATCCAAAAGTTAGGGGATCTCCAGTCATGTACAGACGTTCTTTTCTCGAGAGGAAGGGGCTCACGAAGGAGGAAATAGATGAGGCCTTTCGTCGAGTTCCCGTAGGCCACTTTTAGATTTTTAACATTTGATCTCGACTTAAATGTAACTGAAACATATACATGAAAGTTAAGATGTATATTGATTTTGTTCCTAAATTACAGGATCCTACCCCAACTGTTACTAGCACACAGCCGGTTGCTGCTAATGAAGGTAATTCATATTGTTCTCGAAATAAAATTAGTGTTTGGCCTTTTATTCATTTTTTGAGATTGATAATGTTTGGAGCCTATACTTGTCATGTTGTTCATCTGATGTTTTGATCACAGATGGGACACAGAAGCCTTCATCGACTAGTCCACCACAGGCTGCTTTACAAAATCTGCAGCCTGCATCAGCTCCGAGCAATAGCATGACAAAAACAGGGTATCTCTCTCATTTCCATTGGACTCATGCAGTTTTTGCTATAGGTGTACTCGCTGCTTCAGGAGCTGGAACAGCTGTTCTTTTCAAGGTATTGCGTAGTAAAGAGCCTCCAATTTATCATGCCAGTTGGTACCACGTTTGTACTGTCCCATATCATCCATTTGTAATGTATCTCAGTACTGTGAAACTACACTTTGTCAAAAGTAGAAAAATTGTACTATCTGGAGAGGTTTTGCTTATGGTCTATTAGTAGAATCACACATTCGAAAGCCAGTCGATCAATTTTAATATGTATGTGGATTTTCTGAATGATAATTGAGCCTCAATTCTCTCATTAGCTGTTTAATCTTATGATTTGATGTGACCCACATTCAAACTTTTTTAGACTTTCTGTGAGAAGGACCTTATTGAAGATGACTACCTTTTTTCGCTCAATTTTCAACTCATTTAGATGGCCTTAGAGAAGGAATTCGAGATCCTTCAATTGAAGTACAAGATTCTTATCAAATGTTGAACGCTCTAATGCCAACTCAAGTTTTTGTCTTTGAACAATGTTGCGGCTTCTATATTTTCTTTGTAATTAACATAGTGTCAAACACAACTTTTTAGTTTCCAAGAGTTTTTTTGGCTTGTCAATGCTGCAAGTCAAAGCAACTTATTCCACAAATCGCTTTTATAATATCTTCAGTGAGATTGGAAAGAAGCTTTTGTATCCCTTCCTTTCCAATGTAATTTGCAGACAGTTTGACCTCTTGTTCTTTAATTCCCCCAGAAAAGGAGACTTCCAGAACATAGCTTTGTTAAGCAAAGTGGAAAAAGATACTGACTGGTTAATTATTTCTTGATGTATGTTTCCCTTAGCTCATAATCCTTTTGGTACACTTGGTTACGTTTGATTGCATATATTGGTTTAGATTTTAAAACCCAAAATTGTATTCCCCATTTCTTCAGTGTGGATTTCTTTTTCATACGCGAGACATCTCAAACTTTTACTTGTGTTAGTCCAATTTCTTAGTAGTTTGGCAAATTTGGTTGTTTCTTATTGACCGAAAGTAAAAAAAGCCTACTGATTTCATACAAAAGGTGGTATTTGATTAATGATGGGTATCTCATAGATGTTACTTTGGCATCTCATATGTGAGAAGCTTGCACGGCGATGGAAAATTTGACCAAGCCTATCTACTCTATATGTTTTTTTTGAACACTGGTAATTGGTAGCCTATCTACTCCATATTCAGGTCATTTCAGAACAGTGTGTACCTTAAACTGAAGAATTATTTGAAGAGCATTAGTTAACCCTGTTCTGTTTTTTGTTTTCCTTCTTTCTTTTGATAAATAACCCTATTATGAAGATTTGCTCCAGATTTATTCGGGCTCCTCCGATGGCTTATCTTATTAGATTCGTTTCTAAAGTAGGATTCTGGTGCTTATGACAATCTAATTGGAAATTTTTTCTCATGGACTAATCACTATATTCATCACTCACTGTTAAGTGACACGTCCTTCGCAGAAATCTTTTATTCCACGGTTGAAGTCGTGGATACGCAAGGTTGTAATGGATGAAGAAGAAGAAAAAGATATTGTCAAGGGAAAACCAAGTTTAGCAGAAGAAGCTGCTTTTGCTGCAAAAGCAGCTGCAGCTGCTGCTGCTGACGTTGCCCGAGCAAGCCAGGAGATGTTGGCATCAAAGTCCGAAGGTTGGTTAATATAAAATCTTATAATAGTAACAAGTAAAGAACTGGATATGAAATAAAATAAACTGAACCATTGTCCCGCATTGGTGACTAAAATCTTTCATTCTCTTTCTTCTCCTGTGCTTAACTTTTTACCATCAATAATCATCTTGGTGATTTAACTTGTGTTCCTCCACAGAGAAAAGGTATTTTGAGGAGCTGACAAGCCTGCTAAACTATCAAGTACGTGAGATGAAATCAATGACAAGTGCTATAGAGAAACTGGAAGGTGTGCATCTCCATTCTCTCTTAAAGTAGAAAGTCTCTACTTATGGTGTAGTTTTTTTTGTTTTGGTCATTTTTTGCTTTTATGGGGTCTTGTAAATTAAAAGGGAAGTTTTATGAAACAATAGGGGGCTAGAAAAGAGGTAAACTATAGCAACACTACTGAGAAGTAAATAGTAACTTGAGTGTTCATAATTGAAAGAGCAATGGAGAAAGATAGAGATAATAAGTTGTGCATAACCTGTATAGTTTTAGGCTCTGGATCTTTTTGGCTCAATAACTTCTAGCTGAGGCTAGATTACTTTTCGGCTCTGGATTTTTTTGGCTCAATAACTTCGGTGTTTGAATGTCATTGAATATTGTTTATATGAGGTTTTCGGGGTGCCTATACTGGCGGAAATTTTTGTAGTATATGCTATAATACTTATTATTTAGGTTGTTTCTGTAAAAGATTTTTAACTAAAGCCACTAAACCAAGACTTGTGAACTTGTTCAAAGCATCATTTGAAGCTTCCTTATGGAGGATCTGCCTGGTGTGTACAATCTGCATCCCAGGATGGCTATTGGTCTCTAGATCTCCATAAAATACATTATAGCTTGAATTTTTTGAGTTCTTTCCTAGAAAAGTTTCAGTTCCTGGTCCCTGAAATTCAGGCTGAGTTCTCTCTCCACTCCATTGGCACTTCCTTTTTTATGTACTAAGCTCTGTCCTCAGTATAATGTTGTCATTGCCTTGGAATTCGAGCAATCTTAAGGCAAATGTCAGGTTCCTTAGATTTCATCATGAATACTTTAAAGTTCATGTATGCACTCCCTGCCCCTTAGGTGGGGGGGGGGCGGGGGGGAGAACCTTTGAAGGGGAAGGGGAAAAAGGGATCCAAGTCATCTCCATACAGAACGTGGTACCTAATTGGAGTTGGTCTTTTCGTGCAGGGCATAGTAATACTTCTGGAAGAATACCTGTTACGGAACTAGATGATCGCAGAATTTCAGTTACTCAATCTAGGGTAAGCTATGTAGCAACAACAAAAAGTACGGATCTTGTAGTTGATATCTCTGTCGACTTGTATGATTCAGATTCTGACTTGCTTTTATTCTCCAGCAATCGTATTCTAATGGAAAAGTAAATGGCGATGCACATCCAGGTTCTAATTTCTGTTTCTAGCTGGAAACTTTTTTTCTTGAATCATTTTTTATTAATTCTTTAAATACTAATGCTACGTGATTGGAATATTTTGTACAGTGAGATCTTTGTCGCCACCTGCATCTGTTGAACCATCTGTTGCACCCCATCCAAAGTCTTATATGGAGGTGACTCTTACACTTTCTGTTTTGTTAGTGTTTTCCCTAACTGTCAGCTCATTCTTTTAGTAATTTCGTCCTATGTTCTATCAATCTAAGGAGGAAAATCATGCAACTTTCTGGCTGGTGTGTGAGCAGTTAAACATTTTTTTGATTTCCTTTT
This sequence comes from Capsicum rhomboideum, assembly GCA_031232105.1. NCBI lineage: Eukaryota > Viridiplantae > Streptophyta > Magnoliopsida > Solanales > Solanaceae > Capsicum > Capsicum rhomboideum. Next base: position 8,583,153 of record CP124713.1, on the reverse strand, counting down.
GGTTCCCCATAGAGTTTTTCAAATCAGCTTTTGAAAAAAATAGTTCTGCTTGGATAAATCTTGATCACTAGGTAATGGATGAAGGGAGTGTATGTTCTGGAGGGCGCCCAGACAGTATTTTAGCTAACCAGATTATCAAAGATCTCTTTCTCCCTGATCAACAACTCTTTATTTTTATTTGTGTTTCATATGCTAAGCTTCTTTAGTCATGCGAAAACGTCGGCTTGTTTTCTTCCAAGCTGGAAAGAGAAACTTTATTTTAAAAGAGGTGCTATATGTGTATGGCAGTAAGCAGTCACAACTCATGAGATCTGACAGGATTATGACAGCGCTTGGTAGTGGTGATAATTCCACCTTGTAATGTAGTGCATGTATCTGTCTTTGAACAAATCAATGAATAGCACCAGTTGAACTTTCTTTCTCTTCAATGAAGATGCTAGTAAAATGAGTCAGATGGTTGCTGGAAGACTTAGGGAAAACGGCTCTTCTAACTTCATTATCATTTTACAGATTATGGCCATGGTTCAAAGAGGGGAGAAGCCTTCTAACATCCGAGTAAGTCCATGTTCTCTCCAGTGGCATACTTGTATCTTGAAAAATAAAGTTTTCTTGAATGTTTATACATCCATCTTTTGATGCAGGATATAAATGATCAGCCCCCAAATCCTAACCAGCCTGTACCTGATCGTGTTGCTGCAAAGCCTAAGGTTTTGTCTTTCCTTTTGTTTCTTCTACCAACAATGTCGCAATTGGGTCAATTTAGCAGTGTCTCTGCATGTTTGACGTTTAAAAAGAACCATGCGTGGACATTCTGACAGCTGGGCATGAAAAATACGATTAACTGATTGAATCTATGATCCTACTACATTGCTTCTTTTTGATGAATTAATCACTACAACTAGGATATTTCAGGAACATGTCCCTGCCATTGCATCGATTTAGTTCTATGAAAACCATTCGCTTTGGTTTGGATACAAGAGTTATGGTTTTCTATTATCTTTCCTAGATAAAACTTTCTATTCAGTACATTCTCCTTTTTTTCTTGCATTATCTGGATTAAAGGTGGGGGTGGAGACGGGGCAATCTGCAGTTCAATCTTAAGATTTGCTCGAAATGTCAATGATCGCCATTTACTAACTTGTGTTTGTGAACAGCCTTGGGAAGTTGGCCAGAGTCGAAACAATATGCTTCAATCTCAAGGGATTGGCGATGGCTTGAATTACGGTTACCAAGACAATCTGACAAATGGAGACAGTTCAGCACCTTGGTGGCAACGCAAAAATGTCAGGATAACTGAAATAGAAAATGAAGGTGAACAAAACTTTGGATCTCCAGCTGCACCAGTCCAGGAACAACCAATTCAGAGATCATGGGTTCCTCCCCAGCCTCCTCCAGTTGCAATGGCAGAAGCAGCTGCAGCCATCCGCCAACCTAAAAAGTCTGCATTTCAGAACGAACAATTGACTGATGATCAGTTGTTGGCTCGTTCATCAGAGATAACGGATGAGTTGCAGAGGGTTACAAGAATCTCCGAATCTGGTGGTGCCCCTGAAGCTAATGGCTCGAGTTCTGGCCTACAGATGAGTGAGACGACACCAATTGGAGAAGGGGATCAAACTTTCAGCAGCTGAAAGATCATTTAATTTACTTGATATTTGGGCATTCAATATCGAGGTACATGTTCTTGATGAATCGAGCCTCGTTTCGTGTTTACCCCTACATGAAATCTACACTAACATTTGTCAGCTTTGTGGTATATGGGGAAAAGATCATCTAAATGTAGCAAAGCTATTATGTTTCTTCTTGGTGGTCTATTCTTCACACTCTAAACTGGCTGCAGAACTTAATGATTGTGTTTATATAATTCTACAGTTTGAATAAAGATTAGATAATGAGAATAACATCATTATGTTTACTAATTTGGTGAATAGACAAAGTGCTCCAATTTCCCTGCTTGTTGCTGCTGTCGTTTTTTTCATCTGTTTTCCAAGGGTCTACGGGGAACAACCTTTTTAAGGTAGGGGTAAAGCCTGTGTACATTCTATCATCCACAGACCTTGCTTGTGGGATTACGCTTGGTATGTTGTTTGTTGTTAGAAAAGTGGTGCAATAACATCAGTCATGGGGCCCTTTCTTTTGGTGAAAGACACATATCAATTGCTCAAAAGTAGATCAAAGTTATCTGCTAGGCAGCTCATAAGAATCTACACTTTTTACATGGGAAGTTCACATGTTATATCAGTATTCTTTATATTCAGTAAAGAGGGCCTTTTGTTACTTTCTCTTTATTGATTCTAACTTATAACTAAGAATAATATATAATGATCTGTTTTCTCTCGAGTATTATTACTAATTCAGATTTTCAGACAAAGGCACAAAAGCAAAGAACAAGATAAAGATAAGATATGCTTACACAAAAACTTGATTTTCCATTTTCAACTAGAATATAGACATGGGGTGGTTGTTAAAGCTATTCTATATATGTTGCTTTGCACTTTGAAACTTCATGATGCTGGCTAATTTCTAGAGATAAGGTCGAAAGTGGACGGTGGAAGCTATTTCTAGAGTAAATTTTCACTGAACTTATTTTGTATCATTAAAATCACTCTACTTATATCATATTTCCTATAAAAATAACAATTCTAACCGAATAAGCCACGTTTACTGCCTGAAAACTAACTAGATTGGACCCCGAAAACTGAAAAAAGTTCTGATCCAATCACCCACCCGTTAGTTAAATGACTTTACTAGATAATTTCACTAAGTTGAAGAGAAATTTACACCTATGTCTGCTAGTACATATATATAGGATTTGGTTAGGCTTCCAAGAAGTTGCTATTAGTATTTTAGCTTTTGCGTGATGAGTGGTGACTGCTACTAGAAAAGAAGCTAAAAGGAAAGATGTGATAGTGGCCCGTAACTAAGTTTTCACATGTCAGATTCCTTGTATTTTTCTTTTAAAGAGATATAATATGCCAAAGATGGAAATTAATGTATTACCTAATCATGTTTCTTTTCATTAATTCTTTTTTTTTTTTTTTTATCGTGGTGTCCGGGCCAGCTTTCGCACACCTTGTCTAATTTCTCGGGATACCTGCCACTTTTCATCGACAACGGGTATCAGATAACTTTGTCCACCAAGACTAGGACAGATGGGAAAAATCACCTTGTATTTTTTGTCTCCATTGAGATTTGAACCTGAGGATTCTATTGTTTTTGCTTGAAAAAAAAATCTATGTTGAAGTTGTATAGAGTATTTATGTTGTACCTATTTCATCAATAAAAGAGAACGAAATTCTGTTTTCTCCATGATTATATATTCATTGATTTGGTGTAAATATAAAGTGTGCAAGGTCTTTTTCGTCAATTCGGATAGTGTATCAGGTACTGTGTCGTAGTCATGTTGGATTATATATTTTAACTATCAAAAGTAGATGTACGTTTATTATAACGATTCCAAGCAAACTCTCTTTTCCTTTGTAATAATTACAAAAAGAAAAAAGAAAGGAACCAACCATGTAAACAGTGACAGATAAATTAGTCTATGAAAATATAATTTATTCTACTCATCTAATTTTGAGCAAGTTATTGACATGTTTCCATAAATATTTAACAACCTATTATATTACAAAGAAACAGTAATATAGAAAAATATTACAAAGAAACAGTAATATAGAAAAATATTACAAAGAAACAGTAATATAGAAAAAATATGTGACATTCTATTAGGCACATATTTGGATCTATTATTTCAAAATTATGATGAAGAGTAGACATGGACTTTGCACTTTTTTTTCCAAAATATAGTGGAAGCTTTTGGGCATATGATTAGGACACTGATGAATGAATATATTTGGGTTTTTCTTTAAAAAGAGTTTTCTTATCTTTTTTAACTGTCCCTATTATTGTCCTGTTGGCTCCGACTAGTGTAAGGTTCTAAAGTTTTAGGCACTATATATGCTTATCATTTGCCCCTCAAAAAAATCAATATTTGTTACTCCCTCCATTAATTTTTACATGTCGAATATTAATTTGACATACTTCTTAAAAAATAATAAATAAAATAACAATTTTACTGTATCACTTTTTGAATATAATAAATTGAGCGATTTGACATTGAAAAATAACTATAGTTAATAATAAAGGTAAATTAGGAATTAAGTGATACGTATTATCTCTTAATTTTCTATCTTGGTCATGAAGCCATGTAATAGTGAACATCTATGTATTGTGAACAAGTAAAAATTGATGGAAGGAGAAATAGAAAAGTTACTACTATAGATTTTCCTGAAATTCAAGCCTATACAATTTACCCAAAGACAAGTCGTAATCAGTAATCTAATTAATTAATTCGATAGATTTCCCTTTGGAAAATGAATATATACTATACCCTACTTCCATAGAATTTCACTTTTCTTTTTTCTAGATGTTCTCCTAAAGTCTTTATTATTATAATTATATCTAACACTGAGTAGAAATTAAATCTTGATAGATTTTTCCAGTACCTCTAGAAGCCTAATGGTAAACTTTTGATGCTAAGAGAACTTTAATTCATCAAGAAAAAGCTTCCTCTAGTTACCGTAATACTCATTAAGTGTTGATTAGATCTTGAAATTAGTAACTAGGGATGACAAAAGTAGTCCATAAAGATACGAGCTATCCAATCCGTTTAAGTATAGGCATACTATTAACCAACTCATTTATGGATTCAGTAACTCGCCCAATTTAGATTATGCATCTAGAACTAGACTGATATTTTAAAGATTATTTTAGCCCAATTTATTTGAGCATAAGTAAATTTTATTAATTCAACTCATGTTGACATGTCCAAATTTAACTCATTCGTCTATTTATTAATTCAATCCACTTTTATTCGTTCAAATCCAATCCAACCTGTTTGATTTGCTCCCATAGAAAACTATAGTCAATACAGTTTTATGGAATATGTGTGTGTTTCTTGTATGACTAAGGAATAAGAAAATTATGATCATTATCTTACACTTTGACAAAATAAGCAATTGTATCTCTTTAATAAGTAATCATTTCCTATTTTTGGACACAAAAATAACCAATGTACTAATAAAACTTGTATAGGAAGAAATCGTCTGATTCATTTGATAATGCAACGAAGTCTTACCACGTGCCTACAAAGATTAATATTAATATAGGGGTGGGTGTTCGTTTATTCGACTTAATTTTTTCAAATTTTAATTTGATGCTTTAATTTTCTATTATGAAAAAAATGTGCATTAAACATCGAATCAAAATATCTAATTATGTATGGATACACCCCTTTTTGTTGCATCACCATTCACCAGACGTCTAGTTCCTCATATTTTGAAAAAGATTAAATTATTATATACAGGCAAAGAAATTGATAGTATAAAAAATATTTATAGTATCAATATACTTTAACCTATTATGAATCTATAACATTTATATTAACTAGCCTTATTTCATATTTACTACTAATCTCATTTTTTATGATAACTATTTGTAGTTTTCTTTCAGGTGATTAAATCGAGTGACAGATCGACTCGACAAATGAGAGAAATATCAAATTGCAACCCCATCATCTTGTCCAGATTTTGATTACGTAGGTAATAGATGAAATTGTTCAGTACGCTAGTTTTCATTTTCGATTGAAAAAAGTGGAGGGCCTAATGAGCTCTCCGATAGTTTCGGTGAGAAATTTGTTCATATGAGGACATGATAAGATTAGACAAATCAATACCCTCTAGAACGGCAAGAAAAAAATATATCATAAAGTTTATGAATATGAACAAGTCTTCAAGGAATAAATAATTGAGAATTTAGGTGGAGTTCATCCACTTGAAATATGTGTTATAAAAATGGATTATGTCTCTTTCAGATAATTAGCTTGTGGTTGATGATGATTATATCTATATATGTCTTGTTTTCTCTGTTTACTTAAGTGATTCTCTGACTATAATTACATGTAATTAATCGCTTGTTAAGTTTACTAGTAAAAGTGATTCGTGACTAAGTTTTGTTGGATAACGTGTGCAATTACGTGTGAATTACATGATGACAAGTAACAAATTGATTATTATCATACTCTGGGATAGAAAGTCTAAGGTTCGAGCACAAAAATTTAAGAATGATCTTAATGAGGATTTTACTTCTTGATGGTCTAATCGAGCTGAATTTGGATTAGACAATGATCAATAATTTAAGAATGATCGTAATGAGGATTTTACTTCTTGATGGTCTAATCGAGCTGAATTTGGATTAGACAATGATCAATAAGTATCTGATAGAAGCTAAATAAGAATTTAAATTAGTGGATTGATCTAGATCACAACCTTTATGGATATAGATCATTATCTATAAAAATAAAGTGATTATTTCAAAATATAAATACAAAGTTTAAATCAAATCTACTCACTTGAACTCACATAAATTTTAACTTTCTATCTGACATATTTAACACTATAAGATTATAGGGCATTTTAATACATTTATCTTTAATTTAAGAGAAAGAAAATTAAAAGTTTTTTTTTTTTCTTAATCTCTTTATCAAGTCAAAATAGATCAAATAAATTGAAATACACGAAGTAATACTTTATAGTGCATAATTGGTACATGCCAAAATTAACACCTCCAATAAAACAACACAAGTTTGATGATGTTGCGCGGTGGCACTGCTTTAAGTTCAGATATTTGTGTTCAAGTCTCACCAAAAATTCTTTACTTTTTTGAGTATAGAATACGAGGAAGATAATTTTTCTTGTAACTGAAATTTAAGAATCTTTTAATAGACTGATTATGAATAAAATGATGATAGGATGATGAAAAAGAAAAAAAAAAAGTGAATACATAAACAGTCTTTTAAATTAATCCACCTCTATACAAAATTACTTGCTAACTGCTGATTAATCCACCTCTATACAAAATTACTTGAAGAGTAACAAGATTATAGGACGATAATCTTACAATAATTCCATCATTCATTCATAATCCATATATATACAGAGATTTTTGAAGAAAAAAAAAAAAGGACAAACTTTATACAGATAAATACACATGCTTAATCACCGATTTACTACAAAAGCTTAACCAATTTTGATGGAGATTCCATTCACAGTATATTGTAATTACGTAATTAGCCTCCGAAATGCTGTAAATTCCGATTTAACCCATTCACATTACCAAAAAAGCTCACCAGATCTTGCCTGTACGGCAAGTAAGACTTCCGTTTATCTTTTCCATTTTCCTAGAGCCGCACCGCCGGAAAACCTTTAACTCCGGTAACTTTTCCGGTGATGTTACTCTCTGCTTTCTCTTTTCTCTTTGTCAAAAACACGAAAGTCTCTTTACCTTCACTGTTACTCCGGTGAAGGAAGTCACGTAACTTCCACGGCTTAGATGAGGTCGAGCCAGTGGAGTTGCTCTTCTTACGGAGCTCAGATGGAGACTCCGCTGCTTTCGGCCTCCACACGCAGTATGTTCCCGGAGCAATTCCTTCTAGATCGTCGACTTCCGATGAGGAAAACGACGACGACGATGCAATTTCACGATCTTCGATGAAAAGCTTCCCTAACGAAACTCGAATTGACTTCGACTTCGTCGGATTGGAAACGTTGTCGGATTTACAACCGCATTTGAATTCGAAAATTGGACGAATCTGACCGTTGTAGAAGATTTCATCAGCAGAAATAGGTGAAAATTGATGAGATCCTTCAGTCACAAAAGCAAACTCAAAATCATCATCGTTATCTTCTTCGTTTGCTTGATTTTCATAGTTCTCATACTTATCGTTTTCATTGAAGGAAAATTCGGAGTCTGTTTCATTATCAGCTATGAATTCTTCGACAACTCTAGCAGCAATTTCTGAGAGATTAGTACGAGTTAAACTCGGAGATCGGGACACTGCTGGACTCGCAGCTTGCATATTTCTGGTATTCAAAAACTTTTCCTTTTGAACTTTTTCTATAATTTGATGCTTTGGTTCTCTTGAAAATAGATAGAGAGAATAAAGAGTTTGTTATCTTAGATTATATATAGGGTAGACTACATGGGTGGCAAGTGATCATTGTGGGAATATATGGACGTACGTACGGATTCTTTTTGGATAATGCATGCACCAAATGAGGTTAAAATGACAATGTTAAGTAATAAATTAATCTTAGTCAGAGCTAGTCCCATCGGGCTAGCCTAGTGAAGTTTACATCTATATGTTAATTTGCAAATTATTGCATAAGAGTGGGTTTACACAATGCACACAGAGAATAAGAACTGCGAGTTTTGTTAAGTGATCTTTTTTCACGATATGTCATTTAAGCATGCAATATTTATCATTTAATCATTCTTAGTTAGTAATATATATTTAGTAGCTAAAGATTTCATCGAATTAGGACGCGACTATAACATACGGTACAACATGCGAAACGTAAGATTTTTAATTTTTTTATCCATGCACATTGTATGCAAGTAAGCATTACTACTCTTGAAGGATGAAGGTTTAACCAAGTAATAATAAAATATACTAGGCCTAATAAGGTTTGATTACTACCTAAAGTAATTAGTGTTATAGTAATGTTTTTGATGGATTATATATATAGAAGCTTCTATTTTTCTTGTAGTCTGACCATATATCAGACTATTATATTCTAAATCATATGACCCAAAAGATTAGATGTTGAATTTCATGACGAGTAAGGAAAAAGTTGGTGGAAATTAGAACATTGACTTTTGAGTCAACGCGTATATATGATGTAGAAAGTGTAGTAGATATGTATTGTACGTGAAGTGGTAATGAACATAGAGTGTATAGTTATTTGCTTGGTTCATACGTACCTAACAATAGCACGTGTAAGTCCACACGTAAAAGTTCTAGAGAAAATTCTCTCTAATTTCTTTTGGTTTTCCATCTGTATTTGATATCTGCATTAGGGAACGATTAAATTTGGATCTGTACTAAAAAGTACCATAATGAATGTAAATTTACCTTAACAAAGGTGACTCCATTTGATGAAAAGTATTTGTAATTATCATTAGTTAATTTATGTAGTATATGTTTTTTTATTGTTATATTTACTATTGCATATCAGCGAAATCATGAGAATTATCAAAGGATGTGGATGGGCTTGCTCCTCGATCCTTTAATTAGAGATCTCGATTTCGAGTCCTGAGTATAGACAAATCCTTTGTATGGAGCGCTGCCTTCGAATGGACTCTATCCGACGTGAATTCGAATTAATCTAACTCCAATGCAGGTATCAAACACCGAATGAAAAACCAAAGCCAAGAAAAAAAAAAGTCATGAGAAAAACAAATACATATTTTCAGGTAATTTTGTGCGTGATAAAGAATAGTTTCATAGTTTAGTTATTTATAAGTTCCCAAGCTATTATTAGCTGGCGTTTGGCCACAGATTTTTAAATATTTTTGGCAAGTAATATTTGAGTGAAGATTTATGTAAAATTTCACCATGTGTTTGGTCATAGTATTTGGAAAACATATTTTACTTTTTTAAGAAATATGATTTATACCCATAAGTTTTAGAAATTATTAAAACTAACCATAAGTTTGTATTATCAAAAATAAGAAATATGCCTAACATTTTCTCAGAAGTTGAGAAACAGAAGAAAACCAAGTGTACTAAAATTTCATTTGTATAAGTTGTATTGTTATGTACATGCACACGTCTGCCGAGAAAATATATTTCTAGATTATATCTGTGTAAAGTAATCACGATACTAATACAATATCCACCTAAATATACATAGCAAGATATAAGTTGTATTGTTATGTACATGCACACGTTAGTTGGGGTCAATAAATAGTGGGTGTTTTTATAAAAGATAAAAATTTGGTGTAAAATTTAAACTTTTAAAAGTTCCCAAAAAATGAAATTTGGCCCAAATACTTTAAATTATTTGTCAAATAATGACAAATTGTATGTCCAAATATCATTTACCAAATTTTTTTCCCAAATTGTACTTGGAAAATCTATGGCCAAATGGGTCCTTATTACCTCCATTCAAATTTATGTGATATCACTTGATTAGACACAATGTTTAATAGAGAAAAGAAGACTTTTGAAATTTGTGGTCTCAAGCCTTAATTAGACATTCGTATAGCTAGCTATAAATCATCCCATTGACGGTATAATGTAAATTTCAAAGTTATATTATTTTTAAATTTTGAAACAACATTCTTTTTTAAACAAACTAAAAAAGAAAGTGTGCCACGTAAATTATGACATAAAGAGTTATTATTTTGATTAAGAAGAACAAAAAGGATGATACTTCAAATTCATTAAAATGTTTAACTAAAGGCCTGTCGTTTGGGCTTCTAAAATGGGGAATTCTTACTCGGGCCAAGTGTGGCCCAAGCCGTGTAGTCCCTTTTACCTTTCTTACATGGTTAAGTTCAGAAATAGCCTTAAAATGGGCTGATTTTGATATTTTGTCTCCCATAAAAAAAGTCTTACAAAAATGGCCTACATAAGAGGTGTGTTTGATTTTTTGGCCCCTCTTAATAACCTTTGCCTAAAAGGCACACATTCTAACTCTAACCCATATGGCAAGCGTTTATGACATTTCAAGACAACGAATCTGCACAAATTCATCAGAAGTTTTGTCTTATAGGCAAACGTTAGAACTTAGATATGTTGTCCATAAGACACACGTTCTAACTCTTGCCCATAAGGCACACGTTCAGGACATTTTAAAAGAGTGAACCTGCTCAATTGACCACAAGTTTTGTCTTATAGGCAAACATTAGAACTTATTTAGGGGGTGGGGTGGGGGAACAAAAATTCAAGACCACACACTTTGGAGGACAAAATTCAAAATTAGATATTTGGGGGACAAAAATTTAAGAACGGACGCTTTGGGAGACACTATATGTAATTTATCGTTTTTTACATTTAGACCGTCTATTTAAAAAAGAAGATTTCTTCGATATTGCCTATCCTCTAAGACAATTTATATATAAAAATACGTATAAAACTACAAATAAGTTTAAGAGAGGTGGACATATATATGTCAACGAATAGAGTTTAAGAGTTACACTTCAAGCTCTATTTTGTGGTGTTCAAATGAAATTCTGGAATCAGCAATACATGGCGAAAATGGTAATGTGCTATGATAATGATATTCAACACTTTTATGAAATATCGGAATACTAACAATAGCATAAAATTTTAGGAAAAATAAATGTGATCTACCTTCATTTTCTGTGTTCACTGCTAATGGAGTTGGAGAATTTTCTTGGTTTTGAATGGACACATAATTGCACTCTGTAAGTTACACTCTAAGTTATATTTACCAAAGTTTGAATAAATCAATTTTGAGTTTTATAGACGTCCCAGTTGGTTAGTCTTTGAGATGTCAGGCCCGAACATTATATCCTGGAGGCCCAATATCAATTCAAATGGGGTCATTCGCACCAATGCCCCTATTTCAAAGGTTGATATTTAATTTTTGTCCTTCAAATTGGTGGTTTTTAGTTTTTGTCCTTCAACACTTTTAGTATCAAAAAAAGTGGTTGACCAAATACCCTTGACATTGAAAAAATACCACAAGACAAAGTTCGCAAGATACAAAGCATAACCTAGTTCCTACATAACTTATGTTAATAGAGGTTTACGTGCAGTATCGTAACCCATAGAGTTATGCCTTAAGAGGCATTACTTGTTCTTATAGAACTTTTATCAACTTATGTCTTGCGAATTAGATACTATTCAGCTAGTGGCCAGGAACCCATTGTGGCCATTTGGTGCTGATCAAGTAGCTTGACACCACTCTTGAATTCAAAAGCTCAATAATAGGTGCAAATTTCACAGGCCTTGGTGTCTTGTATTGCAACACGAAGTCTATCACCCATCCGATACATGTATAGTCCATTAGGAAACATGACTGAATAACTAGCCAGGATAACTTAATTTTTCATTTTAAATTGACATTTGAAAATTAGCAACATATGTGGTGACAATAAGCTATAATAATCAAGAGTGTGTATATACAGTGTGACTTATAACCCGTTTGACCAAACTTCTAAAATCAGTTTATTTTGAAAAGTGCTTATTTCAATAATGCTTTTAAAAAAAGTACTTTTGGTGAGAAACAATTTGTGTTTGACCAATATATTTAAAAAACACTTTTGAACAACAATTAATGTTTGACCAAGCTTTTAAAAGTATTTTAAGTGTATTTTTTTTAAAAGTACTTTTCAGATAAGTGCTTTTGGGAAGAAGCTATTTTTTTAGCTTATGAAAAGCAGTTTCTGCTACTCCTTAAAAACACTTATTTTCTTTCAAAAGTTTGACCAAACACCTCACTTTTTTAAAAATAAGCACTTTTTAGAAGAAAAAAATAAGCTTGGCCAAATAGGCTATTAGTTCCGGTCACAGTGATAACTATGTATTTTGTATTAAGCCACAACCTAGTAATGATCCCTTGACATGAATCTTTTCCGCATTCAGCCACAACAAAATAAGCTAAAAATAGATGTCCAATTTAGTTGTTCAGTTTAAAAAATTAAGAGATAATTTATCACTTAATTCTTAATTTACCCTTATTTAATATAGTCATTATTTGATAAACGAGAACTAACCATGCACTTGCTTATGGGTTCCCAGTGAAATATAGTTATAAGATTAATATATTTTTTAATATAATTAATTACTGGATCAATCGTAGCGAGTGTGGATTCCCGAAATGCACATGTGGAGCATGAGATGCAGATACAGTGCACGTAATGCACATAAGATACACGTACAATGCACGTAATGCATATGCATCACATGAGATGCAGTGACTAGGGGTGGATCTACAGTAATGCCTGAGGGTTTCCGGGAACCCACACCCGCTACAGTTGATCCAGTAATTATATTAAAAATATATTAATCTTAGAACTATATTTCGCTGGGAACCATAAGCAAGTGCATGGTTGGTTCCACTGCAAGTAAGGGGACCGCGAAGCTCATTTGTTCAGTAGCTCATGGGATCGATCCTTGCTAGATGCAGATTTTTTTTAAAATTCAAACTTGTTTTAAAATTCTAATACTGTAGAAGTAACATGTTTTTTCACTCTCTTTTTTTCTTTTTAACAAAATACCATAAGTAAGAAAGTTAACTAAAAAGGAAATCGATCAATAAGTTATTATTACCCAAATACCATTGTTTCAGATCAAATTTGAAACTAAAAAAATAAGGAAAAAAATCTAGGGTTAACAAATAGCCTTGGTTCTTCTTCCTCTTGCAGTCACACCACGCCCATTCAGGTTCTTCTTCTACATTTTTTTTCTTTTTATTTGTTTCTCTTATTCCACATTCTAATTTTCTTTTACATTAGTCGCGGAGTTATAGATAACAATCTTTTTCACTTGTTTTTTTTATTAATTAATCAATTAAATTGTTAAAATACAGAGTTAATTTTCTAACTATTAAAATTAAAATAAGCATCAATCTTGTGGTCATGAGCCTCCGTATTTATTGTAGGATCTCTTGATTTGTATTAAATATTGTCAAAGTTCTTTGTCTTGGAGCTATTTCATGACTTGTTTTTAAACTATCACTATAAGTTTATTTTGTGGAGATATGCTAGTTCATAATTTTTTTTTAATGATTTTCTATACATATTTTATTTGTGATTTATAGTAACGTATATGTACTTTTATCTTTCAATTTAACATATATTTGATAAAAGCCGACCGTGAAGCGGTTGACCAACTATTGTCGATCATCGACCATCGATAATTAAAAATTGATAATCGATAAGTCAAGCTATAAAATACAAATATTAAATCAAACCATCGATAAGCATCCTTATTGGGAACCCACATGCTTTAAATTCTAGATTCGCCTCTAAGATGCACGTACATCGCATGTAATGCACATACAGTGCATGCGCATGAGATGCACATACATACATCCCACATAATACACATGATACAACTGATACACGTGTGTCACGCACAAAAGGTAGTTTTATTAAATATAGTTAAGACTTCTTATTAAGATCTAACTTTGAATCATCACTTTCATTGAGCAGCTCCTTGACAAAGTCCACAAAGCATTTGGGAATACATACTTTGGTAAGAATGTGAGCAGAGAATGATTTCATTTGGGCTTGTATAGTTTGTGTAAGAATCAGAACGCTTGTCGGATGAATGGTAATGGATCCTTGTCAGAAAATTCACTAAAGGAAGATCCAGAATCAATATTATCAGATTAAAATTTCTGGAAAAAATTCCTCTTAAAAGCAAGATAAAAAAATTAAGGCATTTGATTATAAACATATTTTTATAGATTTCACAGATGAAACTAATCTCAATGAAGTTTATTTTAAATATTTTTTTTGGGATTTCTGGTTCTATTATGCGTATGTTCAGGTGGTCTCTTGATTTTGATCCCTAATGTTGACCAATGATGACCGACCATCAACCATCGATAATTAAAAATTAATAATCGATAAATCGAGTTATTAAGTACAAATATTCAATCAAATCACCTGATAAGCACCCTTACTAGGAACCCAAATTCTTTAAATTCTAGATTCGCCTCTAAGATGCATGTACATCGCACGTAATGTACATGCAGCACATGAGATGCTCGTACATATATCACACATAATACACATGATACAACTGATACACGTGTGTCGTACTTAAAAGGTAGTTTTATTAGATATAGTTGAGACTTCTTATTAAGATTTAACTTTAAATCATCACTATAGCAACTCTTGGGCAAAGTCCACAAAACATTTGAGAATACATGCTTTGGTAAGAATGTGAGCAGAGAATGATTTCATTTGGACTTGTATAGTTTGTGTAAGAATCAGCACACTATCTTGAAATGGGGGCTTTTACAATAACTTGTTAACACAGGACGAGATGGTAATCCACATGGGGATTTAGTTAATTATGAACCAAAAGTACACCCCTTTATACTAATATTGAGATAACGGTGCACATGTTACACACTAAAAAATATAAACTTTTATTAATAGTTTCTTCGGACCACCTTACTAGTCGTCTTTAGTAAAAATATATAATCCAAAGTAGTTGTCATTTTAGAAAATTAAGATATAATTAAATATATTTTTTTTATTTTATCTTTATAATAATTATTCTTGAATTGACACTCCCATTTAAAAAATACTATTTATTTTACTAAATTTACTTTATTAATTATGCTTTTTTAATTTTAATTTGATACTTTCTCCGTCCATTATATACAAAATAGATGGTCATTTTTACTTGTTCAATTTAAAAAATCAAGAGAAATTTGTCATGCGGCACATGAGATGCACATGTGGTGCAAGAAATGTACGTACGGCCCACAAATACAGTGTATCTTTAATTTTTGCTCATCAAGTTTAATTTATGGTCTTTAATTTTTGTCCTTCAGCATTTTAAGTAGGGATGAACAAAAACAAACCGACAAATCAAGGCAAACTAAAAAAGAACACGACTAGTACTTTAGTTTGACTTAATTTGGTATTGAAAACCCCCCGACTATAATTGATTTGATTTAAACTGAAAAAAGGTGAAACCGTACCAAACCAATCAGATATACAATTTTAAAAAATATGTTATGCATAAAAATATTTAGTGTGATGTAATTTATAAATATTTCTTAAACTTTTTCATAGTTTTTATCTTTCAAAAGTTCATGTTTAAACATAGAATTTTGTTTGGTCCAATAAATTTTATAACCCACAGATTAAGTTGCTCAGACACGGATGCAATTTTTTGGTAGCGGATCTAGAGGTCATATGTTTCATGATTTAAATTTTAACATTCGGATTATGAATCCAAGTATGGATATGAGTGCGGGGATTCAACTAAAAATAATTCAAATATCTAAAAATAGAGTTATATGTCTAAATTATGAGACATTACATGAAAAACTATCAAAAAACTCTGAGGAAAAAATATTGATCAAGAAGAGAATATAAGAAAAAAGACTAACATAAGAATTTATATATACAAACCATTCCATTTTCTTCAATCTCACCTTAGGTTTTATTTTGATTATAAAATGATTGTTGGTGAATTAACCGGTTCATGATATTTGTTTGTGAAGGTGTTTGTTCGACATAAATTGTTTGATCGTGAATTTTTAAATTCGAAAATGATTGTTTGTCCAAAAATTATGTATCTATCAATTTGATCACTTGTCCAAATCCAAATCTGAAGTAGAGCGACGACACCAGCATGAGAGAAAACTCTCTTCTCAATTCTTTGAAAGCCAGAAGAAATACTTCTATTCAATTTATATAAACACAATAATCACACCATAACTTCAAAGTTAACATACCACACCACACCACACCTAAACTTAAATCCCAACACGTGCCTCCCTAGTGTAAAAAGTTCCATGGTTAGGAAAATTGAGAATATGAACACAGCTCTAATTAAGTGCAAAGCAGGAGTCAACGCAATCTTATCTTTGTGGGTAAGTAAGGTCATCAAGCTTAGAAATTCAAACAAAGTTAACACCCCCTCCCCCTCACCTCACCTCACCCCGCCCCCCTGTCCACACACCCACACCCAAAAAAAAAAAAAAAAAAAAAAAAAGAAAAAAAAAGAAGAAGAAAGGATAGATGTTGATCTATAATGACCAAAATAATAGAGCCAATATGTACTACTTATAAGAAATTCAAAAGAAGATAGCAATTAAAAGACAAGGAAGAAGGACCCAAAGGCGACAAGGTGATGGACGCACGGTCGGTTTGTACCTGCACGTTTTATCAATGGACCCATCTTGGTTTCTATTTTTCTTAGCTATCACAACCAAAAACATTATTTATACTTTTAGTGTTTGCACCTAAAAAAAATTTGCAAAACACCTATTTTAGATATAAACCTTAAGAGTGTCTTTGGTAAGAAGAAAAATATTTTCATGTAAATAGCGTGTTAGTTGCTTATAAAATATTGTCCCAAAAGGTATATAATCTACTTAAATACTATAGGCCGGGACAGGGTGTGTGTGGAGGTCGTGGTGAGGATGGGAGAAGGGGTGTGTTAAAGTGGGGAAAAAACGATCAATATGAAATGTCATTTATGAAATATGTTCTCCAACTTACACTAAAAAAATTATTATTTTTTTTATTTATAAAAAATATATTTTTAAAAGTTTTAATTAATTAAACATGAAAAAATTAAAAATATTTTCTAAAAATATTTTTCCTCCTATATTAAACACACCATATATCGACATATTTTCTCGCTTTAATAGGTAGTTGTTATAATAAAATCATTTAATTTGACGTAGTATTAAATGAAAGTGAACATTTTTCTAACTATTGCGAATAAAATCACAATTCACAACCTTGTGTGCAATGAAAGATCCTGCCACCGACTAGTTGAAGATTTTGTCTACTGATAATAATATTTGAGCAATATATAATACTCCCTTCATCTATTAATAGTTGTCCACTATTGACTTGATTGACATGATCATAAATGATAGGGGTCATTTAACTTTATTATTCTTTAAATATAATAAATTTAATATTTTAAAAAATATATTAGATAATGAATCATATTTCATATTAAGGATAAAATAAGTAGAAATAGATAAATTATATATTAATTTTTTAAACTAAATAAATATTATTTGATATTTATTTTTAATATAATGAACAGATAAAATTAAACGGAGAGAATATATAATATATAATATATAGAATATAGAATATGTCAAATCTCTTTTGGTTGAAAGATAGATAAGAATCAATATTATGCCCACCCGCAGTCATCGCTGATCAGTTTCGTTGCGCATGCGCATCTACTTTGGCTGTTAGTGTCTGCATGTAGACCGTAAAGTTTCTGATCTGATTAATTTAAATTTAAAGTATTTTTAATAAAAAAAAAAATTAATTAATATTAGAAGATAATACTTGTGAAGTTATGTAATAAATCAAATTTTATTATTGATCTGTTCAATCTTAAATGTATCTCTCGTATAATGATATAGAAGTTAAAAAAACATCAATAATTTATCAAAGTATGAAATATTTTGATATTAGAAAATAATACTCATATAATAATATATAAAATAAAGTCTATTATTGATCCATCCAACCTTAAATATATATCTCGTGTAGTAATATAATCGTTAAAGAAACACCAATAATTTATGTAAGTATAAAATATAGCCGAACAAAGAACAATAATATAAAGATAAAGGAATGTAGTTTTTTTCAAATATTTTATTTGTATAAATTATTCAGAGCTCGATAATTTATTTCTTTATATAATTTAAAATTTATAAACTCAAAATTTTGATTTTGCATTTCTGATCACACTATACTCCGTGGCCCGTTATGTTGATGGTACCTCCCACTCCGTCATGTGTAAAATAACAATGCCAATAAAGGATTGACATAATGGACATATATAGGTGGCTATAATTATTTGGAAGTACTATAAAATTTAGTGCTATGATAGTGGATGATTAATTTGATTTCATGTTCAGATTTCTTAATTTGTTACTTTGTTTAATATTATTGTCCAATTCATACTAGTCCCGTAGTTCATCAATCAAACTCACTTTGTCGCCACAAAAGAAAAAAAAAAATTTAGTATGTTGGTGAAGAATTTTAGGGTGTTGGTGTTTAATTTTTCTTTTAATAATTTGACAAATAATGCAAGTTGATTTTTATAACATATTAAACTATATTGATGATATTATGGAAAAATTACATAATACCACAACTTTTACTAAACTACATAAAATTCCTACCCTTTTTATTAATTACCTAAGTCCCTTTTTTCCCTAAATCCATCAAAACCATCCGATACATCCCAACTCCCACCACTTTTTCACCAATTTCGCCGCGTATCAAGCTTGGGAGTAACTTTAAGTTACTCCGTATAATCTGAACAATTTGAATTGGAGTATTTCCCCCCTAACTTCATCTTTAATTTCAAACTTTCAAGGCTCAGACACATCTCTCAAATCTCCATTTAAGTTTCTTTTTAATTTTTTCGGAGTTATTTTTTCTGAACATTGTTTTTAAAAATTTGATTTTTTTGAAATTGTGAGCCAATATTTGTTCGATTTTCTTAACTCAATTTTAAGTTTTTTAAGGGATCGGAATTCACAACCATCCTTTAGTATTGGAATTACTCAATGAGACAATGTTAACCAAACGACAAATATTGTTAATTTTGTTTCCGGTGTTTATGATATGGAGTTTGATGATTTTCGTGAAACTAGATCAAAACACCGCAACGATCCGGTAATAATGAAGAAGTTGCGTGAAAAGGAGGCTGTTAAATCAAAGAAAAAATGGAGTTTTGCTTCTTCGAAAGGGAAAATTGGTCCTTCAAAACGCAAAGCTGTTGAAAAAATCAAAAGAGACACACTCCAAAAGGTATTATACATATGTATCGGATTAAAAAATTCGTCAGATACATAATTTTTGCTGTTGAGATAGATAAATGGCATCATTTTCATGCATGAGACATAATTTTAATTATGTATCTCTCTTTAGTCTAATTACTGTATTATGTATGTCGACCAAAATAGATTAAAAAATGAACGTTTCTCAGTAATAAATTTTGATGTCGAGATACATAATTAATATCAGTTCCATGCATGAGACATAATTTTAATTATGTATCTCTTTTTAATATTGAAAAAAATTATGTATCTCCACCTAATAACTTCAAAAAAAGGATGTATCTCAGTCAATATGACTACTAACCAAGTTGATTACCGACTGCTCTATTTTTTATGTATCTCAATGCAGGGTATGCATTACGTTGTCAAAGAAGTTCCACCACACCCGTTAAGGTATGGTACTTCTTGCAACGCTAAAATTCTAGAAAATTTTAAAGAAATTTTGAAAGACGAGGGGGTGGAGTTGTTCGGTCAGACAAGGGGGTGATTTTTTTTTGAATTTCAAATTTTAAACCGATTATGTAATTACAGGGATCCTCTGAAGAGATTTTAACAAAAGTTGCGTGATTTGCTCCAGTAATTGATCATATTTCCGTTACTTTCCCATTTTAAACGTGTGATTGCCTCACCTTGTGTATCGGCGAAGGATGTATCGGGAGGCTAATTATGTATCCGAAAATGGTAAAATAAGGGATTATTTGTAATTTTTAAAAAAGTAGGGATAGAGAGTAATTAGCTCCAAAAGAGTTGGGATTTATGTAAGTTACCCAAATATTATTAGTAATAACTTTTAATTTCACAATCTGGGAATACAAATTAAATTGTTTAAATCTATGTATGTAATAATACTAGTATCTTATTCAATACCAAATCACGTCTGCACTTGTTATGAGGTGCTCTCATTTTACTTTCCTTTCATCTGCCTTTCCAATTTCATATAAAATAAAAAATAAAAAAAATAATCGCATAAATAGCATGAAATGTTACCAATTTGAAAGATACACATAGTAGTGTTTCAAATACAGTCGTCGTAATTACTTTTGTTACATATTTCTAAGGAAGATGGGATTTCCAAAGTTTTGATTATCATAGAACACTTAAGGTACAATTATATGCATGCATTTGATATTTATACTAAACGAATGAATGTAAAATAATCAAGCGTCTTTAGTACTCTCGATATATAATCACTTAATAATATGATTAAATGATATGTATTCACACTTTATTTTATAATATGGTTAAATTGGTTACTTTGATACTCACTCTTCTTTGTCTCAATTTATGTGGTGTACTTTCCTTACCCTCTTTGTCCTAATTTATATGATATATCTTTCTATATTAATTTAGAAATAATTTTACTTTAAACTTCTCATTTTACATATAATTAAATAATTCATCGTCACAGATTTGTTTTAGATCACAAGTACGTAAGTACTCAAAGTCTTTCTAATTTTTGTTCTTAAACAAAGTATTGATATGTCAAAGTGCATCACATAAACTAACACAGAGGAGCTAGCGAGCGAACATAAACACGAATTTGAGTGATCATGTACTTACCTCCTATTAAGGGTAGCTTGGTGCATTAAAGCTCCCGCTATGTAATTACCTACCTCCTATTATGTGTAACAATAATGAGTATAAAAAAGGTAGGGTGAAATAATGAAGCCACCTGATCTCTCTATCAAAAGATTCGTGGAATAAGAATAAAATAATTAAACAATTGTGTTGGCAAAGAAAAAATGGTCCCAAACTAAACTAGGTCCATTCTTTTTAAGATTCGATGAGCCAACACAAGTTCAAATTTTAAAGATATATCAGACAGTCATGCACGTAGTTGTATTAATGATGAATATTTCACATGCATGCATATATATATATATGTGTATATATGGTCCAATTTCCATACACTTCCCAAGTCATGACAAGCTATTCTCTTACTTTTTTTTCATTCTCTTTTTATATATCTTGCTTACCATGCAACGACAATCTTGCATGAGAAGAAAGGCAAATCAAATCATTTCATTTTAAAGTTGCACTGCATGCAGTAGATATGGTTAAAAATGAAAGTAAGCTACTATGATACTATATATGAAAAGTTTAGTTGTATACCAGCCTCGCGCGGAGCAAGGGCACCTAGGAGGTCCATTCAAACCTCATTCATCGAAAAATTATACCTCCTTAGTTCCTTTGTCTCAATTTGTTTGACTGATTTTGATTTGATACGAAGTTTAAGAAAGTATAATTTTTGAATCTTGTGGTCTTAAATTAAAGATACGTAAAATGTATCAAAACGTGTCTTCATCTTGTGATCTTAAACATGTTGTCAAAAAAGGAAAGATACATACATACTTTTGTAAGCGGACTAAAAATGAAAATAAGACAAACTAACAAATCGAAATAGAGGGGGTACTACTATATATAGTTTTGGATTTGGTATGACTTATGAGTATTGGTTTTGGATTCTATTAAATTGCAATTGTAATTTACCGGCTTCTTGATAATTATTTAATTCATTCATATTCTATAGATTTCTAAATACAAAATACGTAAGAGTTTAGCCACCGCTGTTGAGTCCTACCGAATTTTTAGCAAGACTTTGAAGATACGTACTTTAGTACTAGATATGGTTTTAAAATTCAAAAATCGAAAGTAATGAAGCTATGATATTACGTATGAAAAGAGCACGTACACCTCTTGGGATCTATAGCTTCAATATCAAGATTTTCGAGCACTGTATATATAGTACGGAAAAAGGCTAAAACTATCCCTGAATTATTTGAAATGGAGCAAAAATACCTTCCGTTTATTTTTTGGCTCAAAAATGCCTCTCAGTTTATTTTTTGGCTCACAAATACCCCTCACTTTAATGGAGTGCCACCAATCACACTACGTGAAAAAAAAAATTGATACATGGTCAGTCCACGTCAACATCCTATTTACGTAAAAGGGCCAAAATTATCTCTAAACTATTCGAAATGGAGCAAAAATACCCTCATTTAATTTTTTGGCTAAAAAATATCCCTCTATTTGTTTTTTGGCTCACAAATACCCCTCGCTTTAACGGAGTGCCACCAAGCACACCACGTGAATATCTTTTTGAGCCAAAAAACAAACGGAGGGTATCTTTACTTCATTTCGAATAGTTCGGGGATAGTTTTGACCATTTTCCGTATATAGTATAATATATTGGTAAACTCTCCTTATAGTTTAAACCTTAGTTACTGTTGTCAGCGGGCATCAAGATTCATGTAATATGCTTGCTTTAGGGAAATTCTGGTATGGCACTTTTAACAATTAATTCAAGAAAATGTTTGGCTATTTTTCAATCCAATTCCTTTGCTGTAAAGGAAGGAATTCATGACGAACGTGCAAATACTCTCTGAATATTAAGGGCACCAAAAAGTATACTCCCTAATTTAAACAGAAAAGAATAATTACAATCTTGAAAGCCTTATCCAATGCCAACTACAACATTTTGATTAAATTGAATTCGATCTAAGGACCTTATTTATATGCTTTAATACTATGTTGAAGTGTACATGTGATCATCTAATTTAAGAGCTTAAGTTATAAGAGAGAAACTATTTTTAGTCCGTCAAATTATATCTGTTCCTTTTCTATGTCATAATTGTCATTCTTAACGAAATTTTCGTTCTTAACATTTAGGTTATGTAAATTTTGAATATTCTTAATGAAATTTTGATTTCGTCAAGACCTAATTAAGCGGTAGCAATCAACATTTTAGTTATTTTTTTCTTTCGAATTCGTTTCTTATTGTCTGTTGAGCATCTTCAGGGTGATCATTTCATATGTACTTGCAACTTTGTTAAATATTCTAGGAGTATCTCACACGTTATCTAAGGATAGCAAAAACTTTTTTGTATTTTGTTTCTTTTACCATGGTCCTCTTCTTATTAGAACTTTAGCGGATTTTACGATCGATGCTGGATTTTCTTTTGCTTTTCCCCCTCCTCGATTTTCAAACAGAAATTTGATCGCAAAAGTTATGAAGAACCCTACTTTGAGAATTTTCACTTTTTATTTACAAAGAAAAGAAAAAGGACAAAGTAATGCTGAAATTGGTCCTACTGATACTCCCTCCGTCCATCTTTACTTCTCCATTATTGACTTGATACACCTCTTGGAAAACAATAAATAATAGGGGTAATTTTAATATATCACCCTTTGAATATAGGATTTGGCTCGGCTCTATTACATCTTCTCTCCATTTCCTCATGTGCACATTTAAATAAGTGACACCTGTCATATTTAAAATTTAAAAATTTAGATTAAATTACTTTAACAAGCTTCTAATTAACCACAGTTAAAAAATAAGTAAGGAAAAAATTCACTAACTTTAGTAGAAAAATCTCATCTTCCACTAATTTTGGCTCCTCATTAATATCATAATTTTCATGATGTATAGTTTACATCCTATTAATTTTAAAATCTCTCCATTTTTTTTTTGACAAAATAAAATCAAATATAAAAGTGTAATGAGAAAGAAAAAAAATGCATGGTTAAACCAGCAAAAAAAAAAAAAAAATTAAAAAAAGAAGAGATCAATTTTATTTTTAAACAGAAACTATTTAAAAATATTTTATTTATACTACTATCTGTCTACTACTATACAACATCTTTTTTTCCTCTCCACTTTTCATTTCTGACATAATTTTATTTATCAAAAACTGATTTTTTTTACTTAACAAAAGTTAAATTTTTAAAAAAAAATTCTGTCAAAGGTAAACTTTCAAGATTTCAACAAAAAAAATTAAAAAAAAAATGTAATGTTATATGTTAAAGTAATTCAAAAAGTATGATCTGAAAAAAATTTTAATACTAAATTTCTTCAGATAATTCTCTTGAGTCATTTTTGTATATTTTAAAGTTTCTTCTATGTATTTTTTTACTAAGGATATTCATAATTTGATTCAGTTTTTTTTTTAAAAAAAAATAATCAAATCAATCATATCAAAAACATAATAAAGAAAAGTATAATTAAAGTAATAATATTTATGAGGAGTCAAATTAGTGAAAGATGAAATTTTTCTTACCAAAATTGTTGAATCCCTTTCCTAAACCTTTGAATTTCAAATATGACAAGTGTCACTCATCTAAATGTGCAATTGAGAAAATGGAGGGAAGGTGTATGGAGGGGAGCCAAATTCTTGAATATAAAATTCAGTATTTTAGAAAATGTATTGAGTAATGACTATAGTTAATAACTAAGGATAAAATGGACACAAATGGATAAATTATCCATTGATTTTTCAAACTGGACAAGTGTTATTGAACATCTATTTTTAGTATATTGGACAATTAAAGATGGACGGAGGGAATAAAATACTAACATGTGAGGAAGAGATCTTTTTTTCAAGTTGAGAGAGGAAAAAGATGATTGTTCTTTCTTTTTGTCATTTGGCTGAAGAAAGAAAGAAAGTAACATGGAAAATTTCTTTTTTATGCTTCGAAAATATAATAAGATTAATTGGAAAAGATGAAGTAATTATTGCCATGGCTTTTCAAGTCACTTTCCTCCCAATTTTGGGTTCTAAAATCCCAGGCTAAAGGGTTAAAGGCTTAGGAACCATTTATTTATCTTTATGGAAAGCACAAAGGATATGATATCCTTATCATCGTGCTATTTTCCATTTGTTTTTTTGAAAACACTAGTAATTACTTTCTATTTTAGCCGCGCGCTAAATTTCATATGTGGATCATTTGGACTATTAGGTGGGTGTGCGTCCTTGTTGGTAAGTAGGAGTGTTTTATTTGTAGTCGTGCCAAATGTAAGAATCTAAAACGCAAATTCAATGACATCACACATGAAGCGGCGATGGAAGTGAAAAATTGATACACAAGCTAAGTCATACTAAAGAGAGAAAACAAGCTAAGTCATACTAAAGAGAGAAAGTTTCAAGTATCTTGGGTTAATAGTCTAAGAAAACAAGGAGATTAACGGTGATGTCGCTTATCGTATAGAGCGCGTGGTAAAATGGAGGGTTATGTCCAAGATACTATGTGATAAGAATGTGTTACCAGTGCTAGCTTAAAGGTAAGTTTTATAGAGTGGTGGTTAGACCTATTCAATTGTATGACAGGGTATTGGCCTGTTAAGAATGCACACGTTCAGAAGAATAAACTAGAGGAAAGGAGGATGCTCAGATGGATATGGCAGCATAATAGGAGAGACATGATTAGGATTGAAGTCATACGGGACAAGGTGCATGGGCTTCGGTGGAAGAGAATATGAGTGAAGCAATTCTGAGATAGTTCGAGCATGTGAAGAGGAGGTATGCGGTAGACACTGGTAAAGAGGTGTGGGAGTTTGACTAATATATAGGAGGTTCTAGAAGAGGTAGAGGTAGGTCAAAAAAAAAAATGGAAAGAGATAATCAAACGACATGACATGACACATTTTCAACATACTGATAACATGATCGTAGATAAAAAAATTTGAAAGTCGAAAATTAAGATAGAAGGATGGTAGATTGTCGTGTGTTGTACACAGTATTCTTATGAGGGAGAAGTAGGAAGCTAGTCTTATCTTCTCTGTGTTACATAGTTTTATCTAGTATTCGCTTAGCATCTTCTCATCTTATGACGGATCGTAGTAGTTGTCAAGTCCCACTTCAGTGGTAAATAGTAAAGCGATGCCAACAACTTTGACATGTAATTCATGATAAATTGATGTAATTTTATGCTATATCTAGTAATCCTATCAGATTATTGAAAATTTGTATCGAATAGTCTTAATTTCATTAGTACAAATAAAAAAGACGCAAGAAATAGATTTCAAAACTGTGACATGCAATCATGACAGACAATATAACTTCGTACTATATATTCAGTGTAGTTATCTTATAATATCATTTACAATTTATATCGAATCGTCATGATTTCAACATTATAAGCAATGTAATATGTGAATTTTACATGCTATATCACATTGATTGAGTAAAAGAATTGTGATTTCTTTATATGATCTTAAACAATTCTCTCCGTTACTAACTCTAACGAGACTATATAAAGCCCGTGGTCGGCAGAAGCGACACGTCATACAAGAATATATGCCTTGCTTGTAAGAGTAGAAGATGAGTGGGGTCCATGCTATCTATTGGGCCCCCATTTCTAATTCGGGTCCACAATTTAGAGTGTCATATAGGTTTACAAGCCCAATTTGTTTTCACCCCTGGGCCCTCCACCCTTTTCTCTTTATCGAGGACCCAAATATTCTCAATTTACCTGTCACCGTCAGATTTACATCTGTCCAAATCCAAATCCAAAGTTGACAAAATCACAGCCGTCTAATTCTCCTACAGTCAAGTTTAAATATTGTGGGCCCTATTCAATTAGGAGACAGTGGGCCGACAGTAGACAGGCCCACATAAGTTGTCACCGACAGTAATAGTTTCAAGTCCATGTCCCCACCACATAAGGCCTTTTTCTTCCTTCATATTCACGTTCTTAGCCCCCATTTTTTTCATTCCAAATTTACTCTTCATTCTCACTATCCCTTTGGATATCCAAATATACATATATATAATCATATATACAAGAAGTAGTGAAGTAGTGTTGCTGAGGAAATGCTTTGTATTTGAAAGAATTTGGTTACATATTATTGTTGAAAGTTTGTGACTTTTTTTTATCAATTTTAAAAGAGTGTAGTAATGGGGATTACTTCTTTGCAAGTTTGCATGGATTCATCCAACTGGCTACAGGTTTGTATATTACTTAATTGAATGTTGTTACATTCACGTTTCTCTTTTTTTCTTTACTACATGAAATTCACGTTTTGACACTTGAAGTTCGTTACGAAAAGATATTTTGCAGAACTTTAATCTATTTTTTGATTAAGTACATTGTGAGATGTACTTTTCGCATTCAATTCCAGCTATGTCTGCCTGCACTTTCTGTTCGACCTGAACAACATTTTTTAGTCTCACGTCGATGAATGCATGTCAATTCTTCAAAAGTAGTAGATGTTTAAAGGATCTGATAAAATTCTATAGCATTTTTTGAGATTCCTAGAAAAACAGTT
Organism: Capsicum rhomboideum; assembly: GCA_031232105.1. NCBI lineage: Eukaryota > Viridiplantae > Streptophyta > Magnoliopsida > Solanales > Solanaceae > Capsicum > Capsicum rhomboideum. The sequence goes on along the minus strand of CP124713.1, from coordinate 8,555,721 downwards.
TCATTTTCGTCTTACGTTACTTGAACTCTTCAAAAAATGTGGATAGATGCGTATGAAATCCTAATGTACCGAAAGAGGGGAACAGAAAGCAAGGTTATTTTGAACCGTCAAGCATATAGGTCATCTATGTTCATGAAGTTTGCATAAGCGAGAATAGGCTAAATGAACATATACTAATATTTTTCGAGAGTCCGAGCAATATTGACTTCTTCTGACTTCTTCATAGCATTGCATGATTTACGCAAAAGTAGTAAAAGACAAAAGAATGTCTCACTTGAATTATTCTGATATGAAGAATCCTCAGACAAGTTAATTTCCTCCGACTTGCTTTTACTTAATATTGTGGTAAATAATCATTTGTTGATTTTCTAAACTGGACAACTAAAGTTAGACAACTATTTTTAGTATACTGGACAAATAAAAATGACGAGGGAGTAACGTTTAATTATTGTTTCCATTGGCAGGACACAATTCACGAGGAAACTGAATTCGATGATTCTTCTTCCCCATCAGGTGGTGACATATTCTCATGTTCAAGGCCATTAATAGAAAGAAAACTAAGACCCCAACATGACCAACCTCTCAAATGTCCTCGTTGTGACTCAACACATACCAAATTTTGTTACTACAACAATTACAGCCTTTCTCAACCCAGGTATTTCTGTAAATCTTGCAGAAGGTACTGGACAAAAGGGGGGACTTTAAGGAATATCCCTGTAGGTGGTGGATGTAGAAAGAACAAAAAAGTCTCTTCCAAGAAATCGTCTAATGACAACATTACCCCTCATAATGTTGTATCATCTAATTCATCTTCTATTTCTAATTACCCTGAAATGGCATTTTCCCACTTTGGAAATTTTATGGGAATTAATAATAATATTAGTCATAATTTCATGCTTGAAAATCATCATCATGCACCTATTGATTTTATGGAGAACAAGTATGAAGCTTTAGTGGGGACTACTAGTTCAAGGAATCAAGATTTTCTTGGGCATGTTGATGTTACTACTGGCATGATCAACGGTTATGGTGAGATGGATAATTCGGGAATAGGACCAAATTTTCCTGGTGGATTTTGCTCAACATTTGGGTTGCCCATGGATGGGAACATAAATTATGAGGTACAAAATATAACAATGGATGTGAAGCCAAATCCCAAGATTTTGTCACTTGAATGGCATGACCAAGGCTGCTCTAGTGCTGGGAATATTAAAGAATCTTTTGGCTACTTGAATGGAGGATTAGGTTCTTGGACTGGATTGATGAATAATGGTTATGGATCATCCGCAACGAACCCATTAGTTTGAATTAAATCAGCTCGACTTACAGTCTAGTGATATCGATGGATAGGTGTTGGTTCAATATTGTCGTTAGCACTAAGCTTTAAGCTAAGTTACTCACTTTGGTAATCACTTAATTTCAATTTGTGTTGTAATCTCATGTTGTTGTAATCATGAGTGGTTGAGATTATGATCTCATCAGGTATAATTAAGGAATTATTAGGCCTGAATTATCCCCTACTTTTACCTACCTAAATTCCTCGGATGGAAAGGTGTACTAGTGGTTTTGTACTCGACATTTCTTTTTGTGAAAGATTTTGCCTAGTTTAATTATAGTAATTAGCTTGTTGAGTGTGAATGGACATTGTAGAAGCTGTTCAAATTCGACCATGATTTGCTCTTATATATATTCATTCACATGTTTTTGGTTTTTCTCAGTTGTAATTTTGCAAATCTTGGTCAGCTAGCAGTGTATATAACTTATGCTAGTGTTGAGGAATTCAAAAGTTGTAGGCTAGTTAGATTTGATCAGATATCGAAGAAGATATTATATTAGATTATATTATATGGTTGTCCACTATATTATAGGAGTAGTCTATAATTGTCTCCAGTCAACAAAAAATATGCTTAGTACGCGGATACGGGAGAATGTACTAGCAATTATTTAGCATCATCACCTTTATGTGTCTTTGTTTGGTGAATCAATTATTGATTTGGATATCGAACTTTGGAGTAGTACTTCTGTGACAGTTTAAAGAGATAAAAGTCACAAATAATCACTTTTTAGATCTGTAATTAAAAATAGTCAATAACGTCATAGAATTTTGAACTTCATAGAGGTAAGATTTTAGGACATTTTTATTCCTTCTCTGTTTTCTACTAAAATTATAATATATAGATTCATGTTATCTCTTCTTCGAGAGTACAAAACTAGCACTATAATTCCGAGTCCCCTATCCCGTATGTGAGTGAACCCACTCTACGTCCCCTTTATTCAAAGGGGAAGCGCTCGTACTAACTGTCCTCAACGTAGTTTTATCTTATATTTATTGCGAGTTTCTTTAATCCTACTCTTTGGATCAGAGTCTTCTATGAATCATGATTCAGGAACTCTACGTAAAAGGCGCTAAAGAATTAATCCCCTTTTCCTCCAATATTTAGATTAGGAAAATAGTTTTTAAAAAAAAATTCAGAAGAACAAATTAGTAGTCAAATTTTTAAAATTATATGCCAAATTGATTCGTTACTCATACCCAATGTTTGTGCCTCTTTGGAAAAATTCGTGTTCGATCCATTACTCTTTCCATATTTTTTTTACAAAAAATGATCTAAGCAAAATTAGAATCTTTAAGGTTTGTCTCTCCCCTAAATTCAAAAAAAAAAAAAAAAAAAAAAAAAGAGAGAGAGAATTATTCTCTACCCTCAATTTTCTTTGAAACTTGATAAAAATTGAATGAAATGATCAATGATCCCTTCTTAGCCCAATAGCTCACCTATTAAGCCCAACGATCCATTTGACACCGCTTACAGAGGAATAAAAAGGAAGGACCCGGGCCAAAGCAAGTTCGGTTTGCGTATAGATCGGTAAGCACAGTAAGGGTGACACATGACGTATTTGTACGGTTCATAAAAAGATATGAAAAGGTACTTATTTATTGAGAACTCACTCCTCTCTTCGAACTATGCCTCTCTAGGACCATTAGGATATGCAACTCAAATGGTCCCTTACCACTCATGATGGCTACATCGTTGAACAATTATCCATATGCGGATGTCTTGGTCACAAGACCTCGCCCATTAATCATCAACAATCGTTAAGTAAAAGCTCTATTTATTTGCACTCTATGCTAAGGTTTGTTGGTTTTATTTAATTCCGTTCATAACCAAAAGAACGTTTGTTTTTTCCTATCCAGAATGACTTGACTAACACAAATGGAGGCATAAATATAAGGGAAAAGGGTCAAAAATATCTTTAAACTATTGAAAATGGATCAAATATACCCTCCATTTAAATTTTGGTGCAAAATTACCTTCACCGTTATAGAATAGGATAAAAATACCCTTTGGCTAATGGAAAAGTGAAAAAAAAGGATTCATCAAATTTTTTAAATTAGAAAAAGGTCTGATTTTTTTTCTTTTTCCCCTCTCAACTCTCTCTTCATTTCTTCTTTCTCATTTTGTTCGGTGCACACCCCTTTCCTACCTCTTCTCTTCTTTGTTCCTTCATTACCTCTTAAATCAAATCAATTCAAATCCAGAAAAAATTCTATTAGAAATCCATCTTTTGTAAGACAAAAATTGAACCCATTTTGCTTAACCTATACTCAAATTTCACCAACGACCACGGTTGTATCAAAAGAAAAAAAGAAAAACCCAGCCATTAACTAATGTGCATACAAGTGTGCAGTATGTTGATAAATACAAGTCACTACTTCCTATCAATATTGCAAAACAAACTAGTGTGAGCAAATTTTGGTTTTGGTTGTCTTCAGCTAGTGGCAATATATGTAGCCATTAAGATAAATTTCAACCTTTTAAAGTTTTCCTTGTATTGCATGTAAGTTGCTTAAAAGTCAACATGAATTTGCATGTAAGATATTGAGCGGACAAAACTAGCACGTAGAAGTGATACCAAGAGCCAAAAAAAATTCTGCTAGAACAGTTAGTGCAGTGTATATGTCGAACAGAGTTTGCATTTACTAAAGTTCTAACTCAATTTTGTGCAGTAGCGGCCCAATTAATGAGTAATTGATTGATTCATGGGGGCCGCCACATTAAGTGAATGGTGGCCCGGTGCACACCCTTCATCGAAAAATTATGCGGTGTACAAAGGTTAAATGTTAGTTGTTATAGGTGTATATTTAATTTGGTGCACCTTAGATACAATTGAGAAAAAAAATCGCACGCCCTTTATCAAATATTTAATTTGGTGCACCTTAGATACAATTGAGAAAAAAAATCGCACGCCCTTTATCAAATTCTTAACTCCGCCACTAATTAATTTGAACTTTTTGACAAAAATACTCTTAAGATTTGTACATGTCCTTTGCTTGATATATGTTTGCCCGTGACAATGAGATAGCTTTTTTGAATTTAGCATTTTATCCCGCACGTCCATGGCAAAATCATGAAAGTTCTTAATATATTTGCTTTTTAGAAAAAAAAAAAAAAAAAATCATGAAAGTTCTTAATATATTTGCTTTTTAGAAAAAAAACAAAAAACAGACTTTTATACACCAGGTGGTGTTGGTGGATGAGACTAATGTGCATAAAGCAATATGGGTTTAGATTTTTGTGTGAAGAAAGATGGAATTCTGCAGGTATTTTCTTGAATTAGTTTGAATTTAAGAGGCAATAAAGGGAGAAAGAAAGACAAGAAAAAGGGACAGCAAGCATAATGAGAGAGGAAGCATGAAGAGAGAATTGGAAGGGGAAGAAGAAAAGAAAAAATCAACCTTTTTTTTATTTTAAAAATTTGCTCAATCTTTTTTTTTCACTTTTCTGTTAGCCAAAGGATATTTTTGATCCTATTGTATAACAGTAAAGGTAATTTTGCACCCAAACTCAAACAGAGGGTATATTTAATCCATTTTCATTAATGTAAGAGTATTTTTGACCCTTTTCCGTAAATAAAATAACCTTTTATACCTGTTTGTATTTGTATGTAAGATGTTATGTTATAAGTTAATCAAACGCTATATTTCATCGACTTGAATTTGCTTTCCTGTATCACACGGAGTGGTCATTTCTTACAGGCAAACAAAATCTAGCAGAATAATTGTAGATGTACATACTATTAGAAGAATAATGCAACAACAATGCTTCAATTTGAAACAAAAGCATTAGCTGAAACACACATTACACGGAGGAACCCCCAAGAAAAGCAATCGAGCAAGAAAGAAAAGATCACCGGTCGCATCTCACAATCAAAAGAAGAGACATATAGCCAATAATTGTATGACCATATGTTCATTGTTACACGGACCACCATGTTTTAGACAACGCCTAAACAGATTAGTGATCAGCAATAGACGATTAATTAGCTTACTATCATATTATTTACGATAAATAGCAGGGAATTTGCAGTACTATAGATCTTGCCTTGCTAGTTTCGCAGGTGTGACATCACATAGTTAGTTTTAAACCGAAACGAAGGATAAGTTGACAACCAACATAAGAAAAATATAATATGGTAAATCCTCTAAGCATTGAATTTGATGGGACAAAACCTGCATAGAGCAGATTTGATATTACTATTCATATAATCAACCTCCATCTTTTGATTTGAGATGCAGCTGATTAGTTGATTAGTTGATTAGTTGATATACATATTCGCTCTTGCTAGTGTATACTTATAAACCTTTTTAATCCATGCAGATCAACAGAAAATTGGACATTAAGGTTGTCGAACACCCATTCAGTAAAGAAGGCAACAACGAGGCAACACATAGAACAGTAGCCCAATAGAGGCTAGCTGAAGGGCCACTGAATGGTGCCTTGCTCTATCTAGATACTAAAAAGTACAAGGTCGAAAGTTAGAAGCACGCACAACTCCATATTCCAACAGAGTAAAGGAAACAGGTCCAGCAGTTCTACTGAAAATAATAAAAACATGGCGGTCTCAACAACAGCCACTAGCCTCACATAAATATCCTAATTAATTGGATACACAGTTAAAATGTCAACTACGAAACTACTACATTTATTATCAACTACGATGAAGAAGAACCAACCATTGTGCTTACCTTTTTCAAGAAGCCTTTCACCTCGCTTTCCAACTTGGCTCTCATCTCAGGAGAAATATTATCACCAGCCTTCTCAAGCATTGTTGTCATTGCCTCCAGATTCTGTTTTATGACGACAAGATCAGGTCCCTCACCATTTGAAGGTACTGCTCCAGGAAGCACAGCTGGGGGTTGGAGTGCATCCGCGGGCAGAAAAGAATGTGACATCAGCATGTTATTAGAAGTTGAAACCTGACGGAGACGATAACTGACAAGGGAAGGTCCAAACGGGTTTCTGCTTTGCAGAGTCTGCAAGGCTTCCATAGCATCACCAGCCTTTACAAAGACAACCTGGGCAGTGGAATCATTTAGGTACTGAGTTTTGGATTCCTCTAATGGACCAAACTTGGAAAAGCAAGCAGCGATATACTGTTTGGAAGGCACTGGACCCAATGCAAAGTTTAGCAGAAGTGTGTTATGATCTCCATTAGCACTAGGTATCCCAATGGCAGCAGATTTAGCAGCTCTCCTCCTTTTACGCTTGGGTTTATCTTGACCTGTGACTGAACTCAATTCTGCAAACTCCTTTCCCTTCAAGTTCGGATCCGTGACCTGTCCATTCAAATCTGGTAGGGCTGAAGAATTATTCTGAATATTTGATGCTTTCTCCTTCCTTTTCCTTTTCTTGCCTTCAGCTTTCGCAGACGAAACCAGACCCTTGATCTGTGAATTATTTGGTAATGAACTACCTGCAGCATGAATTTCATTGGCATTTGGTTGTCCAGCTAAAAGTTCAGCATTCGGGAGGGAAGAGGCTCCCTGTACCCAGAACATGTTATCTGGATGAGGACTACCTTCCAGGGGAAACGAGCCGGTGACTTCCACACTTTTCAGCAGCGGAATAAACTGGGTGTTGTTTTTGCTCACATCCGGCAGATTCTCAGAAACCAACTCTTCCTTTTTTCTCCCCCTCCTTTTAGGTTCAAGTTTACCTTGAGTAGGGGCAGGACCTATAACCTGCATATTTTCAACTGACAAGCCCGCATTATTTCCATTCAAGTCTGGTAGTCCACCCAATACCCCAATCTCATTATGAATCACAGGTGCAGTTGCCGCCTTCTTTCTCTTTCTGTGAACTGTTCCTTTTTTTAGTGTATCGGGACCTGTCTCTACAGAACCAATAAGGTCAGAGCCATTCATACCGGTACCATCTGCAGTTGCTTTTATATCTTCACTTTTCTTTCTACCTCTCTTCTTGGGGAGAACACTCGGAGGAGGCTGTCCTTCTACTTGCAGATCATACCCTCCAGAGGCCAAAATATTATCAGACTTGAAAGTTTCCTGCCACCCTAAAGTAGCTTCCTTATCTTCATCCATCTGAACTTCGGGATCTCTGAATGATCTAAAACTCAAGTAAAAATCCTGCATTGGAATGGAACACGTGCTTTGAATAGGAAAGAAACAATCAATAGCTGTCAGATGGAGTTCTTGGAGCATTTCTGCCAAAGAGACTGCAGCGAAATCTGCATTATTGCAAATTCCATTATTGACAATAACTGATTTCCTCAATTTCCTTAGAGGGTTCTTGTTAATGGAGTTACCAATTGGAGTGGAGACCATAGATGGACTGGAGGAGCTCTTTACTCCTCCAAGAGAATCTTCCTCAAGATCTTCAGTTTCATCTTCTCCCTGGCCAAGTGAATTCTTACGGCCCCAACTGTTTACATAAGGATATGATAGGTACTTGCTCTTCTTCCGTTCTCTCGACTCAAAACCTTTTTCAGTTTTTCCTCCGGCATCTTCATTTGCAATCTGTGAACAGGATACCATGCTCCCCATTCCTGTAGGAGATTCCAACGAGCCAGACAGCTCCATCTCAGTCATGTTACAATCATCAGAACCACTTCTGCAGCTCTTAAGGACACTACCTCCGCTAGAAAGCTTGTCCAGATCTTCATCCTTGCTTCCTGATATCAGATTATTGACAGCACTGTCTTTAACATTATTTGTTGGCCTAAGTTTATACAAAGGCAATTGCTTATGGCCTATTGAACTGTAAAAGGCCAATAGGCAACTCTCAGTCACTGTAAACTCAATACGACCTGGGCTACGAAAACCCAAAGCACCTAATCTAATGAATTTAAGAAAATCTGAAGGCTCAAATTGAGATGCCAAAAAAACACTACCCCCACTCCCATCTTCCTTCGATGGAAAATTTTGAGCAGCAACTTGATTTTCTTTTGAAAAACAAGAACACGTCATTTTCTGTTTTACACGCCTACCAAACTCGCCCAAAGCCTTCTCTATTGCACCATAAAAGCTTCGAGATTTGTTCTGGCAAGACATCAGTTCAAAATACTCTATAAAGGGCTTTAATTGGAACGACTGGCACCAAACAGAATTAGTGTTACCAAAATGCTTAACAAAGAAACAGTGCCTTTGATCACACTTCCCAGCATCTTTCAATGCATGCGGATCACAAATCATTCCCGGCCACCACAAGTCAGCCTTGATTTTTACCCATACTAAGTCACCCACAGTAAAATTGTGTTCTTGATTATCACTGACATCTCCTTCTGCTTTAATCCCATTGGCACCCATAGGGCTGTCATTTTTCATGGAAAGCATCCAATCTGGATCACTATCACCCAACATTCCATCCAATGGACCAAATACATCCACTGTCAGAGAAATACCATCCCCAGAAACTTCTATCTTTCTCGGAGGATCAACTGTCATGTCAATCGCTTCCACAACCTCAGCCATACCAGTTGTCTCAACCCCATTATTCTGAGACTCATTAAATTCACCACCCAATTCCGCAGCCAGGACATCACCATCATTTATTTTGTTAGTTTCTTCAAATAAGTCCACTGTCAGAGTAATACCATCTCCAGAAACTTCTATCTTTCTCGGAGGATCAACTGTCATGTCAATCGCTTCCACAACCTCAGCCATACCAGTTCTCTCAACCCCATTATTCTGAGACTCATTAATTTCACCACCCAATTCCGCAGCCAGGACATCACCATCATTTATTTTGTTAGTTTCTGGAATTATTGACCCCAATGCCTGAGTTTCATGTTTCAATGTCCCTCCTTCCATCAGATTTTCAAGACTAACACCCTCGTCCTCCAGGCCAAGTGCCTCTAAATCAATACCATCGTCCACATCTCCAAACTTGTTCTCAATCTTAACTCCCTCTAGATCATTATAATCGTCATCCATATTTGCAAGCTTACTCTCACTCTCAACTATCCCCTGCCCATCCACTAGCTTCTGTTTAGTATCAATACCCTCTAAATCATTATTATCATCCACATTTGCTCTCTCCTCCTCACTCTTAACCCCCTCCAAATCAATGTTATCACATTCATCCACTAACTTCGGCTCGAACCCCACTCCCACTAACTCAGTACCATCATCCCCATTTGCTCCATTTGCTTTATTCTTGTACACATTAGCACTTACACCACCATCACCAAAACATTCACTTGATGGAACCTCTGTCACCACATCAGAACCAACAAAACTCTCACTCAAGCCAAACACAGCAGAACCCTCTTCTAGGGTTTTACCATCTGGTGTTTGACTTACAACTGGCTTGTAATCCACAGAACCCTCCACTAGGGTTTCAGATATATTCTCTGTTTCCATTTCAAGAACCTTAAAGCTCTCAACTTTTCTTCAAATCAAAAGTTACCCTTCAGTTCATATCTGATTTAAAACAGAAAAACAACAAAAATCAACCACAGAACAAAAAAAAAAAAAAAACCACCATCCACACAGATTTCCACCAAAAAATAACAAACAAAAACACAGACAATCAAAAAAAAATCCAAAAAAATACAGAAAACTCTTAAACAAACCTAAAGATATGAACTTTACCATAAAACAACAAGAATTAATCACACACACACAAAAAAAAAAAAAATTAATTCATAGATTTCCACCAAAAAAATAATAAACAAAAACACAGAGAATCAAAAAAAAAAAAAAAAATCACAAAAACTTTAAAACAAACCTAAAGATATGAACTTTACCATAAAACAAAACAACAAACAACAACATAAACAACTAATCACATTCAAAAAAAATTAAAGAACAAGAACAAAGAGTTAAAGAGATCTACTCAAAACAAAGCAAGTAAAAACTGAAAAAGGGGTATGAGATTTTTCACCTTGTTTCTCTATTCTGCTTCAGTCAAAGTACAGTAGTAGCAACTAACAAGTGTCTCTTAACAAAGAAACTCAGCAGTTAAAGGGGAACTACTTTTTTATGAAATGGGGGTTTTGGTGTTTGTGTTCTATGTTCTACCTAAGTAGTGAGTCGGTGATAGAGCTCTACTGTAGCCTAACACAAGTGAGGTACTTACACTAAAAGTGTCACTTCTTGAATTTTTCTAGTAATTATCAAAACTAAGGAGTAATAAAAAAACTATTTTGTGTATTTTCGAATTGGATTCCTACAAGATATTTTTTTTTCCCTAGTACTTGCTAGGGTTCGTTTGGTTTGTGCACTATACATGTATAAATATTCCTTAAGGATCTATGAAATATTTTCATTTAATTTTTTTTTATTTTACTCTTATAATTACTATTGTTTTATGATTATAGGAGTATCACGACGTGTTTGAAACCATGAGGTTAAACTCTCTGATCAGTCAAATATTTTACGTAAATGAAATAGGAGGAGTGTATGATACTCCCACGTATTTATATTATTTGTGTTTTAACATTCTTTTGACATGTTAGGTATTTTGAAATAAATTCGACTTATTAAAAGGATTAATATTTGGATTTGGAGGTAAAATGGATTTTATATCTCCATGTATTTACTCTTATCTTGTCGTTTCGTACAACAAATTTGGAAATTCTTACCCTTTCGGTACAACGAATTAGTAAATTCGTCATTTTTTATTTTCTAATTATTTAAAATATTACTTTTGACGTTTAATCAAGACTTAACATGTGAGCAGTGGTTTTGCCGAGGTGAGAATGTTGAACACCGTTAGAGGAGATTTTATTGGCGAGCAAGTAACGTTTTTAAATAAAGTATCTAGCTCGTTATTTGCAGAGATTATGGGTGGTTGGGAAGTTCTCAGTTGGTTGCAGAGCAATTTTCCTAATAGTTGTGTGGTAATCGAGGCAGATAATCAAGTACTTAAAGGAAACATTTTAAATAATTCTTAAAGGAAACATTTTAAATAATTCTTATTTTGTTTATGATTGTAAGACGTTAATGAAGGATTTTCAATTAGTGTCCGTTTTTATAGTTAAAATCAACGAATCAAGTTACTTATGTATTAACTAGGTCTGCTATTTCTATGACTTGTTAATGAGGGTCTATTCCACCATCTTTTTATTTTTGGCGTACTCATTTTTGACAATTCGGAACCCAAATAATAACTTTTTTCAAGCAAAAAAATCAAAAGGGCCAACAAAATTTGGAGAATACCAAAAGGGACAAATTGTGCATCCGTCGACGACAAACCATTTTCATTAATGCCCCACAACAAAGGGTTGTTTGGTCGGTAGCTCTGATTTTTTTAAAACATTTTAAAAATAATTTAAATCGTATTTCCAACAACGACTTATTATTTTTAAAAATAAAAATAAAAGTCGTTGTTGGAAACATGACTTACATTCTTTTTAAAAAAGATTAAAAACTCTAGGTCCATTGACCAAACGATCATTTGTTGTAGGCCGTTAACGAAATGGTTTGTAGTCACGATTTGTCCCTTTTGGTATTCTCTAAATTTCGTTGTCCTTTTTGATTTTTTTGGCTTGGAAAAAGTTGCTTAAAGGCTTCGAACTCTCGCTTTTGTTTCGAGTAATAATTGAAAATTCATTTTTTTATAAAATAAATAAAATGTGAGCGTTACATTTATTATTAGTAGTGGTAAAATCAAAGCGCCAAGTTACTAGCAGTTTATTGATGCTGTTGTTAGGTAGAGGATAATTGCATTAATGTGGATATCCTTTATTTTACAAAAGAAATCCTCTTTGGATCATTTTGAATTTATTATTGGAACTCCTAAATTAATCGGCTAACTACAAGTCTTATACATATGGTTTACATTTTGACAAGAAAGATATCTAGTTCAGAAGTGGGAAAATGTAATTAATGGAGGATTAGCTACACCATTAATTTTTATTTTTTTTAAAAAAGAGATACTATCGCTCTCAATATATACTTCAATTACATTTTTATTATGGTTCAATAATAAATTTTGGTAAAAATATATAGTAATAACTATAACCAAATAACAGTAGTGTACGTAAAATTGATTTGATTTGAAACATTGAAAGTAGGGTGAATACTCAATATAGAATAAGTGTATATATTGATTATACATTGTACTAACTAGGATTTATAATTTAAAAATTAAAATTATTTTCTTATTATAAACTTTATTGGATTGTTGTATAGTATAAAACAAATGAGGAAATGACCTTTTTATGGACACTTACTAATTGAATAGAAGAAAATGTCATTTCCAATCTCTTATGTATAAAAATGAAGATCTCCTATATGTAAAAAAAAAAAAAAAAAAAAAGATTATCTTCTAAAGATTGAAGATATCGTTCTTTTGAAAAATTAGACAAAATATCCATTGGATCAAAATTCCGTACTCAAAGTAACTCGACTATCATTTACTACAAAAAATGATCATTCAACCCAATTTTTTTTTCCAGGTGAAGTGCACCTCTTTCTTCTTCCCATCTTTGTTCAGTCCACTTTGTTCCCATGTAGCAAAGTCCTTGTCAACTATACTGACAAGTCCTTGTATTCAGTCCCTCACAATACTGACATATGAATTTAGCTCAGTTAGGCCACCCCAACATTTCAACATATGGCCAAGTTCCAAATTACCTAAGGAACATCCCACAAACATCTTTACCTAATCCCACCTCCTCACTTTTTAATGATAATTCTGTCGTAAATTTCATAAATAGTTTTCAATCTGTATGACCACCATCTATTGATTTTACTGACAAGAGAAGATACATAAAAAATGAATGTATAAATATTTTATAAAATAGTGTATATGGATATTGTAATGGATGTATAATCGTGTACCTGTGATGTATAACTGCGTTATGAAAAAAAAATGAGAAAAATGAATCCACGTTTGCTAAATTCAACTCAAATAAGGAAAACATAGAACTAAAAAAATGGAAGGAAGTTTACAAATAAATGAAGGGATGATAGTAAAATGAAAAGGCATAAAGACCAAAAAGGAAACATGAAACTATGAACGGAAAAGGGTTAAAATGCCCTTAACGTATTAGAAATGGTTCAAAAATGTTCTCCTTCCATCTATTGGATCAAAATGCCCCTTCATTCACCTTTTAGGGTCAATAATGCCCTCAAGATTAAGTTTAAGCTTAAAATTGACCCTACTAATAACAGTATCTGATGTGACATAAATAAATTTTTTAATTAAATGTGTGGCATTATTTTATTGATCCACATGTAATTTAAACCCAAATTCATTCACAATACTACCCATTAACCAATACCCATTTAAAAGACCCAACATTTCTTTATCTTCCTCTTCCCTGTGTTTGCTACAGCCCTCGTGATAGCTCGTTTAATACTTCAAAATACTCTGATAATCTTAAAGGGTCTATTCAAAAGCTTAATCAATGTGTTTTCTGCAGCCCATGGTCATATCATAGTGGAATTGAAAGGAGTAATAGAAACAAGAGGTCAACATAAGTTGGAGTAAGATGAAGAAGTGTTGGGTCTTTTAAATGGGTATGAATTAATGGATAGTATTGTGAATGAACTTAAGACTAAAATACATATGGACCAATAAAAATAATGCCACACATTTAACTACAAAAATTATTTATGCCACATCAGATTTTGTTGAAAGGAGGGACCATTTTAGGCTTAAATTTAACCTTGAGGGCATTTAAGATTCTAATAGGTGGATGGAGGGGCACTTTTGATCCGATAGATGGAATGAGGACATTTTTGAACCATTTTTAATACATTAAGGGCAATTTTGATCATTTTCAGAACTATGAAAGTAGTCGGGGAACCCCACAGTCACAATCCGATTAAACATAAATGTTTAATACAGTTGAAATAAAAAAGGTAAATCAGAGGATAGGGGATTCGAACTGTCGACTTATGTACCAATTTTCTAGACTTTTGTCACAGCACACATAATACATTTGCTTTGATGGATGTTCACGGTCCATAATATTTCAGTTTACTAATTTTTTCTAAAGCAATATCAAAGTTTATGCCAAAAATTAGAATGGATGGTCAAGCACCCATAATTATGCACGTGTCTACCCCTATCTTTCCAGTATAATTAACCAAATAATTAATTCTGGGCGGCGACCTCCCACGTGTAATTTCATATGTATACTTTGATTAACTTTCTTTGAGTTATTGTAATAATGTTTTACGATGCTTATTTGCATATGATTCTTCAAAGCATCAAAGGTTGGAACCTTGTAAAAAATAATTTTTCAAACTTCTGAAAGTTGGGACAAGTTTCTTCTTCTTAGCGGGATGTCATCTTATATTTCAAATAAATTCTTGATTCCTTTCTTGTTTACTAGCATAAAAGACCTAATCGTTGATAGTGAGAGACTGAGAGCTTAGAAACTTCATTAAGTTGTAAGTGGTTCAAATACCAATTGCTGGAATGCCATAGGAAAGATGCAAAACAAAAAAATTTCAGGAAAAGACTGTACGATCAAATTCTATACCTTTTGGCGAATGATGAAGTAGTTAATACAGTTCTTTGTTTAAGAGATGTGAAGTTTAGATAGTCAAAAAGCTCTCTTGGATACATTTCATTAGCATGTAAAATTCACCACTTTAATTTAGAATCAACATTTAAAGAGGTAAGATAGACTTTGTAAGTTATCTAACATTCATAATTGTATTTTGCAGGATTAATGGAAAACTCACACTTAGATGAGCAAAATATAAGAGTTGACGTTTCATTAGAAGAAAGTGAAAATCCTATAACACATCAGTAGATGGATTGAAGGAGAATAAGAGGGTTATCGTGGTAGAAGAAATGATGAGAGAGAAAATGGAATGATTACTTTAGATGGAAACGGAGGATTTTAAGGGAAGAGAGAGAAGGGAAAGGTAAAAATAGTTCTTTAATTTTATATTAAAAAGAAAAAAGAATTTGGGAAAAATAGGTGACCTGCCATAGCAGGTTAAAGTTACCTGATGGTATAAAAAATCGATACACTGACGGTGCATAAAATTTAAACTCCATATATAATATCGATACATTATATTACATCTATATGTGGTCATTTAATTGTTTTTTTTTTTTAATTGGTCACCTGTACAATTATGTAAGAAGCCCTTTTTATTTCGAAATAAAGCTTTTTAAGCCCATCATTAGGTAAAGTAGATGGTGGGCTTGGGTCCTAGTAGAGGAGTTATACTTTTTTGGCCCAGTCCTTTTCTTCTTCTACGACCGGTACTATCTCTAAGTATGCCGAAATTCCCTATTTTAAGTGTTTTCCATGTATTAACTAAAGAGACATCTTTACCACCAATGGAGTAAATAAATTAAAAAAATTATCTAGCGAAAACGCTTTTCAAAAACTATTTGCTTGCAACATTTTGAGCGGATAGATAATTACAACCATTAAATCCTCTACTCACGTTGATCAGTTAAGAGGATTGTCGTCACTTGCACATAAAAGATAGACTCTATAAAGTGGAAGAAAGGGCTATGTAAACGAAAATCTATTTCTCAATTATAGAGTTCTATAGTGTAGTTAGTAGTGATTGACTAGTGATATCTATTGAAAAACATCAACGTTAAAGTTATATGTTTTGTCATTTGAAGAAGTTATGTCACAATTTCTTTAGCTCTTCTGTTCATTTCCTTTTAAATTTTGTGATGCATCGAAAATATTCTCATCATGCAATAAAAGTGAACAATCTACTTGTCATATTCCTATTTCCTTGAACAGATGAAAAGTTCGACCCCAAACGGGGGCATTCCGAGAATCGAACTCGGGACCTCTCGCACCCAAAGCGAGAATCATACCACTAGACCAAATGCCCTGTTATGTTTGAGCATTGTTATTGTTATTAGAAGAACATTTGATTTCACTGTTGAATAGAGATAATTGGGTTCATTTGAAGTAAAAAAAGATACTTGAAAGTTGAAGTTGAGTCTGAACATGAATACAAAGTTGATGTTTAGTGAGTGAAAACTTGAAAAATTGCCAACATCTATTTTTGGACTTGACACCGAAGGTCTATCAGAAACAGTAGGGGTAAGATCTGCGTAAGATTCCACCTAGGAGATTATACTGAGTTTGTTGTTGTTGTTGTTACTTGTAAAAGATAACAATCTACGTAAAAACCATGGTGCATTAAGCTAAAAATTAACTAGGTGTTCAAATACGGCCCTCAAAGAGCACAAACTATGTACTCCACTGATTCAACATGAAAAGGTAGAGTATTTCTTAACTTCATTTAGTTTGACTCTTTTTTGGACTTGACAAGTAAAGCTTTTGTAATGGAGCTATAGAGGCCCAATACTATAAGCAAATTTCAGCTGGGCAAATTTGTATTTTCTTTGCCCTTAAAAGTGACTATGTGGTACTCCGTCTGTTCACTTTTTCCTATCGACTTTGCACTCAGATAAATGAAGTGTATATTTTATTATAACACTCATAATAATTAATGTATATCATTTTATCTAATTTCAATGTTCCTTTCCGTGTTAAGTTTTGAAAAATAATTTGGGGAATAAATAATTGATGTTAAGGACAAGACATTTCTCTTTTGCTATGCTAGAATGAACAAGTAAATATGAAAAAAAATTATTTTTAGTATAATAGACAAGTAAAAGTGAACGGAGGATGTATTTCTTTTATTATCATTTTCAGTTTGCATTGTCCAATCAATCACCTTGAAATAAGAGCATTTTACATAACTATACAATCTTAAACAGCATATTGCAGAACTTTAGCATTATTCTCAAAATTATAGTAATAGTCAGACAATAATTATAGATTCATCCAAATCTAATCTTAAATAAATTCTCATTTATTCTAAATCAATTCATTAAAAAAAAAGAAAATTATTTTCATTAATGAGGAAAATTAATGTAGTTGGGCAATTATTATTTTTTTACTTCTTTCCCTTTTTATTACCTTTTTTTTAAAAAAAAAAAATTTCGCTTCTATATTGACAAAATAATTGTGTGTTTTTTTTTGCAATTCAAGTTTGAATAATTATTTTATTTTAATATATGTGATAATTGTATATTACCAGTATATCCTTAATATTGTGTGAATGTAAATTTATGCTTAAAATAGTACTGCAAATATAAATAATTAAAATTGTAAATATAAAATTAATATATATATAATATAATTAATATAATATATAAAATTAATATATATTTTTCATTTATTTGTATATTATATTTATACAATTTATATTTTGATAAAGTGTATATTTACCTTGTATGATAAGAGAGAAAAAATTGATTGAATAAGATGAAAAATGTAAATATAGTATTAAAAATTAAATTTAAGATACTAAAAGTATATTTTTATATTATATCAAATGTATTGTCACAACCCAAAATCTCAGGTCATGATGGCACCTACTATAACCCACCAGTAGGTAAGTCAACCCGTAGTCCGAAACAGCTAGTAACGAACTATCAATAGAAATAAAGGAAATAGCGGAATAAATATAATAACGAGGCTAATATAATCTCAAAACCTGGTGGAGCCAGTACAAGAGCTTCTAATATAACAAGAGTACAAGTGAAATACAGGAAAAATGTATGTATACAAGTCGTCTCTGACACAACATAGAGAATAGTCTAACAATAAGAGGGAGAGTAGGGATACTCAAAACGTTGGGAGCTCACCCCAAATCTCCGATCTATAGCTGCTCCGCACGATACACACATCAGCGACGATAATTCGTACTATAACCTGCAGGCTGCAGAAGTGTAGTATAAGTACTAAACACGTGGTACTCAGTAGGCAACGGCCGACTGAGCTCCATAAATAATGTAAGCATAGGTAACATGAAGGCATAAAAGTGACTACAGGCAACTATCCAAGAAACTAGGCATAACAATGCTAATGAGGCAATAGGGATAACTATCCTATCCTGAGAACATTCAGGAACTAAAGTGCAATACCGATATCCCTGACTAATACATAAATAAATAGGGAAAGAAATATATATAGTAATATACTAGGCCAAAGGGTTTATATACAATATGAATAGATCGAGGAAGAGAGGGATATACGGTAATAACATACCTATATGTATACATATAGGACTAACTCAAAGGTAACTACCTGAAGGTGTCAACCTAACATCTCATGGTCTCTAGCCAAGTAAAGGAGCTATACTAGCACCATCAAGCGTCTACCCCAAAGGGGTGACTAATCCTGGGATAAATAATATAACTTTCTGAGAGGATAAAGGAATCAGAAACGTACCTCCAATCTCAGGTACCAGTCCACAATCAACTTGTCACGAACTAATCATAATAAACAATAATAACGTAACCGACTAGTCTGGGCAAACAAGTACCTACCGGACCCCTATAAGCCCGGAAGGTTAACGAAAACACTCTGCAAATATCAACCATAACCTGTACCTATATAGCCCCCCATAAGACCGATAGATACAGGCGCCAAACAACTATACCGTGATAGGCAATGCATATGAATGGATGAATGCAACATAAGCCGAAATGCCATAACCATATCGGGGACACTTGACTCAAACCGGTTCCACAATCCCAAACCAAATCGTACCAAGTGTATGCACCTCCTCCAGCTCACCTAGCTTGCAAAGGTAGGACCTATGGCGACCAAGCTTCTCCGACACGACGACTCTCAGACGAAGAGGCCCCCTAGGGGATTCGAAAAATCCATATACACTGCCTGGTCCGGATCCAGGACTTCCAATAACCATCATATCCATCTACTCCATCCAGTATCGGAGAGAGGTATATATATAATCAATGCACAGACTCGAACCACGACTAAAAGGATATGAATCCGTAAATTCATTGCCCGAGATCATGCTCGGGACTAAATCATCATAATTATGTACAAAGGGTCGGAATATCCCTCGACAGAAGTAGATAGTAGTGGTAAAATGAATGGATAAATAATGGACCAGAATCATCCTCGGTCGAAGTTCTGAAACGTCATTTTTAGTTTAAAAGCTCATAATCCAGTAAATAAGGTGGTACGATTTCCGTTATAAAACAATTCATATTTAAAGTAAAAAGTGGAAATGAATCCCTTTTTGGAAATAGAAGTAAAATCAAGGTTTTGGTTGGAATCGTACCACTAAATGAGCATGAATGCGCCAGATAGTATGCATGCCATCACCAGTATCCAAACAACATAACCATAAGCGTCTAAGCGTCTATAAATGATAATCATACCCTTGCCAAGGGTAGAATACTCACCTAGAGTCCAACTAGTCTTATAATCACGATCTCGGGTCCAATAACATATACCCAATATAGCAAGGTCTCATAACCTGGGCAACCATAATAATCAAGGGCATAAAGCCACCACAAGGATCTAATCAGGAAAAAAACTCTCGAATCACTAAGTCAAATAGTCAGACTCGTACCAAAGGATCCTTAATCATCAACTGTGGTTAACATACTTATATTCAAGGTAATAGGACTCTATGGACATAACAAGTATTTACACTAGGGTTCGGGTCACATCTCTACCCAAAATTCCATAAAATAGGCTAAATCAAGCTACACTAGTCATACTCACATCCTATAATCCCTTCCTAGCATGCAATTTATACTATACACAATCTCATAGATAAAAGTAGACCGAAGCCTACCTCGATGCCGAACCGCAATTCTTGAAGTGTCCACAAATTGCTAGACCTTGCTCCATGATCCGAAATTGATGACACACTATCAAAATAGTAACCTACACGTCATTACGAGTAAAACGATACCCATATTGTAATATAAAACTCCGGGCCCAAAATTGGGTCTATAATGGGCCCGTGGGGCCCGCTAATGAAATCTCAAAATTGAATCCTTCACAGCGTCCCAAATCACCGCGTGACCAATAGCCACAACTAGCACCGCTCAATTTGAGCTCAAAATATAGCTCAAACATCAACACCAATTCCAACAATACCACCGTAACTAAAACTACCGTAAAAATAAGATAACGTACGGTAGAAACGATGAGAATGCAACCACGGATCCAAATCTACCAACCCCTAACCTTGAATCTCACTAGAAATGCTCAAAGTTGAGCTTAAATTGATTAAAGATGGTGGAATATAGAAAGAGAAATGTTGAGAATGTTTTAGAAGAAAAAGGTGGGGTTATGTATACATATATATAAATCATTTTTTTTTCTAAAACATACATATACCCTACACATATTACTTAGATGGTAATATACCGTAATTAATAAAAAAAAATTTATCTCGAATACAACCTCTATAAAATAAAAAAAATTAATTATTTTAACATATTTAAATTTACTATCTCCGCTTAAAATATTAATAAATTATAAAACTATCATAAAGTAGTATAGATATATTATAACCAAAGAATTTTATAAATTTTAAAACATTTTTGAAAGACAATTAATTATATTATTTTACCCAATTTTAATTTAATTTAAATATTTTGTAACACGCTCGGTATAAATAATATTCTCAAACGAGCTGCCCGAAAACAGAACTGTCAGTCCCAGCAAGTCATAAATAACTTGGGGAAGTTATAGAAAAACTCTAACCGCTGAGAACACACGAAAACTAAGAAAATGACCGGAAGGGTCATTACATGTATTGTATAAAAAATTATATCTGGTATGCTTATATAAGATATTTCTATTATATAAAATATTTAATATTAAAAAAAATATATTTGACATATGATAAAAATATATTTTTATCATGTCAAATATATAGAATAAAAAATAAAAAAATAAGAATGAATAAAAAAATAAAAAGTAAATATATGAGAATAAAGAAATTGATATCATTTATAGAAGAGAGAAATTAGAATAGAAAGAAAGACATAAATATAGATTCTTAATTTGTGGGACCTCATTTAATATATTTACTTGAATAATAAATGTGCAGTTTTTTGGTGATGTGCTAAAAATGATATAAATTATGCTAATTATAAAAAGATGTAAAAGTTATGTCACTTATGCAATTAACTATCAATAAATATGTAGTACAATGTAAAAATCTCTTGAAATAATCGAATGGTAAACATGAATGAAGTAGTCCTACAAAATTGACATACACACCTTAATAATTTAACCAAAAGGAACTATTTGATTGTTAGTACCTTTACAAAAAATCAAAACTAATCAGTTGCTATGTGATTGGACATTGGCAATTTTAGAGGGAACAAAATGATGATTGAACTTGAATTAATTACTCTCTTCGTTCATTTTTATTGGTCTACTATATTAAAAATAAATTTTTATTTTTAAAATAGAAAAAAATATCTTTTTTATTTTACCCTTAGCATTAACTACAGATTATAAATTATTAATTTCTCACGTACACTAAAGATTATACATTAATTAATATAGGCATCATAGTAAAATATGCACTTCGATTATTTGTTATTTTTTAAGGGTGTGCAAAGTCTACCACCAACAAGTAAAAATAAATGAAGGGAGTACTTCAAAAGAAAAACAATCAAATCGATTCAAAGATCAGAAAAATGAAAAGAAGTTAGTGGGAACAGTAATGTATAGAGTCTTCCCCTATATAAATGACAATTTAGCAGCTAGCATACTGTTTGTCTTCTTCTTCAATTTGCTGTAAAAGAAGAAACAGATAGAAAAAGTTTTCTCAATGTGATGAACATTTTTTCTTATTTGGAAAATGCACTTCATTCTGCATTGCATTATTGAGAAAAAAAGACACTTGGGGTTATTGGATTTGAGTATTTGACCACCTTTATATTTTTTTTTACAAGTATTTTTTCTTTATTCCCTAGTTGTGTCTTGTTGATAAAAAGAGGCATGCATATGCGTTGCATGTATTCAAAAAAAGCTGTGTAAATTAATAATGATGCAATTGGAAATTATCTTTGCCAATGAATGGAAAGAAGGAATTTCTGTTGTCTTCAATGCAACGTTCTTTTTTCTCAGTCTAATCAACTCTTCTTTTTAGCTCCCAGCATTTTCTTTCATCTTCTTGTTTGTGTGGGCGCGTTTGATAGTCTGATAAAAATGATAACTAACGCATAGGTCAAACTAAAAGAAAAATGAATTGAAATGATACAACGTAATGAGCATGAGTGATGTTTTTCATCAAAGTCATGATAATGAATGTGCCCTACATTATAAAAAATTATCTTGTGAAGCGTTTTCTTTTTGTCTCACAAGTTGATAGACTAAAGTTTATACTTTGAAGTTCACAAAACTTTGGTTCCACTAACTTGTACGATCATAAAAAATCGCATACAATTAATATCAATTATACGAGGCACATATTAAAATAAAACTTTTCAATTTAGTCTATGATTGAGAAAGCAAAACTAATCCCTAGAATTTTTTTTCTTAAAAAGATAAGGAAGTATGATTTGCAAGTTGCAAGCAAAATGCAAGTAGAGGGTGATATGACACACGTAGTCATTTCTCCTTACGTATTGCCGGTTTGTCTGAATATGTTAACATTCATATAACTATTACTGCCATGAATGTTCATGGTTTGGTTAAAAACCAAATTAAACCGCAAATAAAATTAAATCGATTAAAAAAATTGATATTTAGTTTGGTTTGGTTTTGAATTTTAAAAAAACGATAATATTTGGTTTGGTTATGGTTCTACTAAACAAAATCGAAAAAACAACCAAACCGAACCGATATATTATATACATAAATTTTATAATTATCTGAATATATAATTTTAGTTTTTCATAAATAATTATAAATATTTTATATCTTTTAATCATTAATTTGGTTTTTATCTACTTATTTTACATGCACTACAATACTTTTAAATCTCATTTCTTAAAAAATATGTCCAAACTCAACACTCTAAGTTTAATTATCTAATTATATATATGTGGTGTGGTGTATTGCCAGTTTTTAATTTTCTTTACTAAGACATCCATCTACTCTTCAACGGGTTGCCCCTTTGATTATTTAAAGGTTGACCATTCTATTTAAATATGTATATTTCTTCTATGAATATTAGACATGTGAAGTGAAAGAACCTCTACAGTTATGCAACGTAAACATGCTAAAACTTGGGAATAGTGCTGAAAAATAATAGAAGATTCATATACATTAATCTTGTGATAGTAGAGAGAAATTTATTGATTCTAACGTTTATTTGAAATAGTTATCTCATGTCCCATTATTTTACTATTATCGATTTATCATAGTTATCTCATGGTGGTGAAAGCAATGTTGTTGGACTTGGGAATGGAACCCAGGAAAACATTCACGTATTTATCATTCGAGTTGAAAGGGCTAAGGAGCAAGTTTGATGACCAGGTTGGGACAAATAAAGTTATTTCATGAACTGGGATATTCTATGGAATTAGTTATTTTATTATTTATATGAGATAAATTATTCTGGAACTAATTAATTAATACGTCTACCCATCACGGCATAAATAATTCTGCATTTTATTTCGAAATTATTATATATCCCTTACCCCTTATACCAAACGAACCTTAAAAATCTAATTTTCTAACACTCCAAATCTAGTCGTAGATATGTGGTAGTGTAGTGTCTTGCCAGTTTTTAATTTTCTCCATCTACTTTGAAAGGCTCGCCACGTTGATTTTTAAATGGTCAAACATTCTATTTAAATTTGTATATTGGTTTTTTAGATGTTAAACATGTGAAGTGGAGAAAAGGAACCTCCATAGTTATGCAACTTAATCTTAATTTAAAAACCAATTGAATTGATTTAATCTTAATTCTAATAAAAAATCGATCCCCTAGCCAAATGTCATATATACCATCAAGCACTGCCTTTTTTCTTTTTGACATATAAAAACGGAAAGATTTTTTTTGCAATAAATTCTACTTTTCATGATTTTACTATATGAAGATATGTGTAAATTAAAAATCAGCTTTGAAAGAAAAAGGCACACTTGTTAGAAATTATTTTTATGTAAGTAAACAAAACAAAGCCTAATATTTGTCGTTTAATTCAGAGTGACTACCAACTTACGCAAAAGCTAGCTAGCTATACTGTTTAGTTACAGCAAAGCATATATATATATATATATATTGCCCGTGTAACTTTTACTCCTTCCATCTCATAATAAGTTTCATTTTAGTTTTTTTTCACGCTCATTACAAAATATAATAAATATAAAATATTATTTATTTAGTTATTTTCATTTCTTAGATATTATTTTAGAATTGAGTAATATTGAGAATAAATATTTGATTTTTAACATAAAAGTATGTTGAAACAATTATTTTAAAATAATATTTTTTCTTTGAAAACGACACTTATTTAGAAACAGAGGGAATATCGTTATATCCGTACAACCATGGGGTTTGTGAAAGGAGAAAGTAAACTTGTCCTTTGGTGCTGCAAATAGCTTCTTTTTTTTTCATTTGGTGTCCCAATTAGTCAGCCAATTACTGCTGAGATTATTATTAATTCTTTTTTGCTTAAATAATAATTTAACCTTTTTATAAAGGAAGATGTCCTTAAAGAGAAAAACATGTGGGACTAAGTGCTTAATTTTTTTAAAGTATCTAAGAACCTTCTAATTCATTTATTTAAATAACAAGAGAGGCATCTTTGTATAAAGTAATAATTATTTATAAATTTAACTTACATACACTATTAATTAATAGTATATAAAATCAATAAAATTTAACTTGTCATACCAGATAATTTACTTTATTTTTATATTCACCAAAAGATTAGACTTAATATAAAGTGTTCCGTGTTGCTATATTTCATCTTAATTTATTTGATGATCCGAAATATTTATACCATTACGATTAAGCTAAACTCATTGTTTATTCATCAATTCATAAACCTAATTTAGTTACAGTTCAAAGCATTTGCAGAAAAAATAAAAAAACAGCAAGGGGTCACATCTCCTCCAATTGATTGGTGACTCAAAAAAGTTCTCAAAGATATATTAAAAATTTCTTCAATTTGTTATATTTTCAAAATTCATTTACTAGCATTCTACCACTATTTCGTTTTGTGTTCTATTTATGTAAATGATTGGTACACGTCGTTTTTAATTAGTCAACTTATGTTGGAGTTTCATTAAAGGCTACGATAGATGGAGGCAGGTCATGTTGTCGTTTACTTCATCTGGTTCATTTAGTTCTCGTGTTTATTAAAAATAATTAATTCAAAATAATTATCATTTTATAATATCAAGATATAATTATTTTTTTTATATCTTTACCCTTGCTTAATAGATGTGGAAATAGATTAATGTGATAAAAAAGAAAGTAGTATTAACTATTAAATTAAGATTAAAGAGTAACTAAAGATAATTTAATCAAACTACTCTTTAATTAGTTAATGCTTTCTTAAAAGACATGTAAAGAAAAACACGACAAGTAAAATAAATCGGAGAGTACTAACTCATCAGTTGTTTAGTAGTCTGTGTCACATTAATTAACACCCGAATCCAAATTAGTTGCTTGATTTTCTAAGAAACTTAATTATCACAATCATTTTCTAACATCTTCAATTATATTAATTTTAATTAATTAAGAAGTCAAATGATCATCTAGAATTATTTCGTTATAATTGTCCTAAGTTATATAATCAATAATTCTCTGGTACGACCCATTTTTATAAGTATCCTAAGTTTATTTACATCAGATGAAATTTCATGTCCATAACTTTTAGCTATCCAAGCCAATAATTCGTGTACAACTTACTCTAACTAAATAAAAATACAAAATCTGACATAAGCATATTCCTTATGAGTGAAACACAATTATCATATACATCGAATTAGAGTGTATTAATTTTGTTCTTTTTCTTATCTTATCATACTCAGTTTTTATCCTATAAGGCACAAAACAACCAAAAAAAACCAAAAATATCTAATCAAGAAAGTTACGTTCCATGCATCATAATTCAAAACTTTAGTACTGTCCAATTAATTATATTGAGGATTAGGTATGGAAAAAAGAACAAGAATTGTAAATTTGTAATGCTTATCCTTTTTTTTTGTTCCTTTTCTTGACTTTATATAATACCACACCTTAACTTACTATTATTACGTAAAATCTCAACCCTTTAAAATAATTACATAAATCCCTAATTTTACCTTCTCCCTCTAAACTACACGATACATCACAAAAAGGGATCTTCTTTCCACCAATTTAATACTCCCTTCACGTATAAACCCACATCAACTCCATCTCCTCCACTCAACCACATCACTGCCACCCCCTAAATTCTCCATTAATAGACCACATACACACATAATTTATTCCCTTCATTACAACCGTTCTCACCCACAAACACCAAATACACACACGACACGGCAACAACACCGCATAAACCTTTCTCCGCTAACTACCAAGTCCAGCCACCGCAACTCCGCCCAAAATCAATGATCCACTAACGCCGCTTCAATCTATCATCGTATAAATCCATTTGAAACCACCCCAAAAATCTGTTCAAGTTTGAACTCATCTGATTCTAGATTCGGATTATTCTCTTTCATCCGATTCGTTTTAACTCCAAAGGTTCGATTTACTGATAGTCCCTTATTTTACATCCTATTTCTTACTTTTCCCAAATGAAATCGAATTCGACGACAGTCCCCCACACGAAATGTATCTGGTACGTCCCCACGAAATTGTTAATTGAAAAAAATCAATGGAGGTGAAGAAGAGTAGTGTATCACGGGTTTCATGAAATATCCGCCATTAATGGCGACATGAAGATACATCATGGGACAGTCTAAAAAGGGTACAAATGCTATCTATCGTACTGATTTTTGTATACAGATACATCATTCTTATGTATCTGGTTGAAAATATGACAAAAATTATGTATCGGGATGCTTTTTTGTGTTACTGATACATAAGACCTATGTATCATAATGAGATTTGTTTTACTGATACATAAGAATTATGTTCCTTTTTAAATTCAACTGATTGATTAGTTATGTATATTGTCTCCTTCACCCGTAAAAATCAGAAAATTGAACAAAATGATAGTTCTAAGCCCACAGTTAAACTGTGTTTCCTTAAAGAATATAATCCCCTCACAATTGCCCAAGATTTGAATTAATTCCTTCCAGGATAGAATAGAACACTATTTAGCAAAATCGGCAATGGAATTTGCTGAACTTCGTCGAACTCAACTAATGGAGTAAATCACACTTACTTAGATTTATTTTGTAGAGAAGAAAGCAGGTTTTGGAGTTGTGAAAATAATTATTTTATTTTATTTTTCATCTGAGGAAAACATACATATTTATAGCCTAAGAGGTGGTGCTTCAGAAGAGAAGCAATGGTTGAAGAAAAGACACACTGTTTCGAACCGACACCTGACCTGAGATATGACCTGCCCCCGCAGGTCAGTGTCTGGCATAAAAATAGTAGCAACTGGTTTGGCCTGCGCTGGTCACCTGTGTCCGCAGGTGCCACATGTGCGCGCAGGTCGCCAATTCAGTTTCAACCAGTGCTTCGAAGGGTCGCGTCCCTTCGAGGTGCGTTGTGACATGCGTTCGCATCCGTTCATGTGCGTCCGCATATGGAGAAATGATTTCCTATCGGATTTTTGGATTAAACTATCAATAATTCTAAAGTTTCAAATAAACTTTGTCCAAAAAGATAGTCTCTCGATTGATCATTTTCCAAATCCAAATTCAAAGTCGAAGCCCAGCTGAGCGAGCGACGATGACGACAGCGCGAGGCTTGTCTTGTTTTTGCCTCACTATCCACATGAAGGAGTGTATTCCAATATATACACAAGGAAGTTTCTTTCTCCCACCAATGTGGGAGAAGTTCACTTCTCTAAAGTGAAGACTTACTCATCACCTTTTCCTCCATGTTTTTACAAACCATTTTCCATTCACTTCTTATCAACCGAACCCAACAATCCCCTACATGAATTGGGAATGAGTATTTTATATAAAAAATTGTGTGATCTACAAATAAGGATCAATCTTATCTGGGTAAGTAGGTTTCCCTTTGAATTTTTCATAGTGAACATACGTCGGGTATCCTTAGTCAATCAGTAGATTTGATATTTTTGAACCGTCAAGTTTTTACGTATACCTAGACAGCATATGTCACACAATCAACCCTTAACCATTCTTGGTTCTTATTGTTTTATTCGTTTCATCCATGAACACGTCCTGGTTTCATGAGTGCGTAGAGAACTGGCCTTACTCTTATTCTCCTTGAAGCCGCTTTCACTTCACACTCACATAGGTGATTCCTAAAAATTTTATCCTATAGACAAACTATTTGGTCATACCTGCCAAACTTAGAAACCATTAAAAAGCTTCAAACCTTAAGCTTTATCCTTGTTTCATGAACATTGTCATATCATGAAAATGGATATACTTTTTAGTGATAATATTGAACCATCATTCGTAATTTTGTTTGATCTCCTTGAACCTAGACCTTGGGATCTCCATTTAACTAGGTAGAGTTACCATTACAATGACTTGTTCTAGGCCATAAACCCATTCCCTTCGATAATTTATCAACCGCATCTCTAGTTAGGCCTTTGTAAGTGGATCCGACACATTATCCTTTGACTTCACATAGTCAACTATGATAATTCCACTAGAGAGTAATCGTCTAACGGTATTATGCCTTCGTCGTATGTGATGAGACTTTCCGTTATACATAACATTTCCACATCTTCCTATTGTCGCTTGACTATCACAATGTATGCATATAGGAGCCACTGGCTTTGGCCACAAAGGAATATCTTCTAAAAAGTTTCATAGCCATTCTGTTTCTTCACCGGTCTTGTCTAAGACAATAAACTCAGATTTCATTGTAGAGCGAGCAATACACGTCTGTTTGGATGATTTTCAAGAGACTGCTCCTCCACCAAGAGTAAACACATATCCACTTGTGGATTTCACTTTATTTGATCCGGTGATCCAATTTGCATCACTATATCCTTCAATTACCGCTGGATATTTGTTGTAATGCAAAGAATATTCTTGAGTATCTTTTAGATACCCCAAAACTCTCTTCATTGTCATCCAATGAGTTTGATCGGGATTACTTATGTACCGACTTAATTTGCTAATAACACATGCTATATCTGGTCGCATACAATTCATGATATACATCAAACTTTCCAACACTCTTGCATAGTCCAATTATGACTTGCTTTGACCTTAGTTCTTTGTGAGAGCAAGATTCACATCAATTGGAGTTTTGGCAACTTTGAAGTTCAAATACTTATATTTTTCAAGTACCATGTTGATGTAATGAGTTTGAGACAAAGCTAGACCTTGAGTAGAACTTAGAATTTTAATTCCTAAGATCAAATCTGCAACTCCTAAGTCTTTCATATCAAACTTGCTAGCAAGCATACGCTTATTAACATTTTATGTCGGAAATGTCCTTACTCATTATCAACATATCATCCACATACAAACAAACAATAACAATGTGATTCGGAGTGTTCTTGATGTAAACACATTTATCACATTCATTGATCTTAAATCCATTTGACAACATGGTTTGATCAAATTTTACATGCCATTGCTTGAACGCTTGTTTTAGTCCATAAAGCGACTTAACAAGTCGACACACCTTTTTTTCTTTTCCTGGACTTACAAACTCTTCAAGTTGTTCCATGAACATTTCTTCCTCCAATTCTCCATTTAAGAAGGCTGTCTTCACATCCATTTGATGAATTTGAAGATCATACACGGCGGCTAACACTATCAACATTCGAATAGAAGTGATTCTTGTTACCGGCGAGTATGTGTCGAAATAATCAAGACCTTCTCGTTGTCTGAAACCATTGACAACTAGTCTTGCCTTATATTTATCAATAGTACCATCATCTTTCATTTTCTTTTTGAAGATTCATTTAGAACCCAATGGTTTATTTCCTGGAGGAAGATAAACCAATTCCCATGTATGATTGTTCAATATGGATTCTATTTCACTATTGATTGCCTCTTTCCAATATTGTGCTTCTGAAGAAGACATTGCTTCTTTGAACGTTTGAGGCTTATTCTCGACTAAAAATATCAATAAATCAGGACCAACAGAAGTTGAAATCTATTGACGTTTGCTACGTCTTGGACTTTCCTCATTAGGTGAACTTTCCTTTGACACTTCCCGAGGTCGTTTAGATTTTTCACTGGATGACTCACATTTAATTTTATACGGATAAATGTTTTCAAAAAATTCAGCATTATCTGATTCAATTACCCTATTCACATGAATGTCGGGATTTTCTGATTTATGAACCAGAAACCGATATGCTTTGCTATTGGTTGCATAACCAATGAAAACACAATCAATTGTTTTGGTCCTATCTTAGCCCTTTTGGGTTTAGGAACTTGCACTTTAGTCAAACACCCCCACACTTTGAAATATTTCAAGCTGGATTTCCTTCCTTTCCATTGTTCATATGGAA
Source organism: Capsicum rhomboideum (assembly GCA_031232105.1). Lineage (NCBI taxonomy): Eukaryota > Viridiplantae > Streptophyta > Magnoliopsida > Solanales > Solanaceae > Capsicum > Capsicum rhomboideum. The sequence goes on along the minus strand of CP124713.1, from coordinate 8,525,104 downwards.
TGGACTTTGTTTTACTATGGGGTATACGATTGAGTATCCAACTTGCTGTTAGAACAGCTTCCCCCCACAAGTTCTGTGGTAAATCAGAACTTATCAACAAAGCATTCATCATCTCCTTTAATGTTCTATTCTTTCTTTCCGCACCCCCATTGGATTGTGGAGTGTATGGGGCAGTTGTATGATGAATAATTCCATATTCCAAACATATTTATTCAAAAGGAGATTTATATTCACCACCCCTATTACTGCTAATCATTTTGATTTTCTTGTTAAGTTGTGTTTCAACTTCATTCTTGTATTGCTTGAAAGCATCAATTGCCTCATCTTTGCTATTAAGCATATAAACATAGCAATATCGAGTGCTATCATCAATGAAAGTTATAAAGTATCTTTTCCTACCACGAGATGGTATAGACTTCATATCACAAATGTCTGTACGGATTAAGTCTAAGAGATTTGAATTCCTTTTAATAGACTTATAAGGATGCTTTGCATACTTTGATTCCACACATACTTAACATTTTACATTATTACTTTCAAACTTAGGCAATAATTCTAAGTCAATAATTTTTCGCATGATTTTATAATTTACATGTCCTAAATGTGCATGCCATAAATGATTTGACTCAAGCAAGTAAGAAGAAGCTGAAATCTTATTCATATCAATAGAGATTACGTTTAGTTTAAAGAGGCTCTCCGTGAGGTAACCTTTTCCTACATACATGTCATTCTTACTTATTACAACCTTATCGGATACAAACACATACTTAAACCCATTCTTGACTAGAAGTGATGTTGAGACCAAATTCTTCCGTATTTCTGTAACATGAAGGACATTATTGAGGGTCACTATCTTGCCCGAAGTCATCTTCAAGCCAACCTTGCCCATTCCTTCTATCTTTGCGGTTGTTGAATTCGCCATACAAATGGTTTCGCCTTTTTCAGAAGAAGTATAAGATGAAAACAGTTCCTTGTTGGAACACACGTGATGGGTAACACCTGAATCAAACCACTATTCATTTGAATTTTCCACCAAGTTGCATTCAGAGAGCATTGCACAAAGGTTGTTTACTTCTTCATTTAAGTTTGCTTGATCTTTATTTTTATCTTTCTTTATAGCATGACAAACAGAAGCTATATGACCAACTTTGCCACAGTTGCAACAATTTTCTTTGAACTTTTTCTTCTTAGGTGCTTCCTTCTCATCATCCAACTTATTCCTCTTTTTCTTGTTTTGAGGAGTTTCAACATTGCTCTCTTTGCTGCATTTTTGTTGTCTTCTTCAATTCGCAGACGAACAATCAAATCCTCTAAAGTCATTTCCTTTTGCTTATGTTTCAAATAGTTTTTAAAGTCCCTCTACAAAGGAGGCAACTTTTCAATGAAAGCTGCTACTTGAAAAGCTTCGTTGATGACTATTCCTTCCGCAAGTAAATCATGTATAATCACTTGCAATTCTTTGACTTGATTCATGACAGATTTTTTTTCAACCATCTTGAATTCAAGAAATTTGGCTGCTACAAACTTTTTCAGTCCGGCATTTTCTATCTTATACTTTTTGTCTAAAACGTTCAAAGTTCCTTTGAAGTTTTGCAAACGCAATAAACAGTGTATAGACTGTCTTCCAATCCATTTAGGATATAGTTCTTGCACAGAAAATCAGAGTGATTCCATGCCTCGGTCACCATAAACTGTTCTTTCTCCGGAGTCTCATCCGGTAGAGTTAGAATGTTCTCCGCAATAAACTTCTGCAAGCTTAGAGTGGTCAGATAGAACAACATCTTCTGTTGCCACCTTTTGAAATCACTTCCAGAAAATTTTTTGGGTTTTTTCGCTGAAGACATAGCGGGAGTAACACAGCTAGACGAACTAGCATTCGTTGCCACTGATGCGCCATCATACCATTAGTTGATTCTTTCATTTCTGTTTGATCACACACAAATAAAATTCAATAACTGTTTAACTATGAATGTGGTTTGATTCTGTCGATGAAGTTTTTATATTCTTCAAATCGATAGAAATAACTTTATTAACTCGATGAAGTTCTTATATATGTTCTTCGAACCGAGTTAAAAAATGGAGTAGAAAGTCTTTAACTTTAATCTCCAACCACAAACAGAAATAGAGATGAAGCAGAAAAATGTAAACGAAATTCAATTATATTCTTTAAGCTTGTTGTCTCATTCACCCGTAAAAAGCAGAAAATTGAACAAAATGATAGTTCTAAGCCCACAGTTAAACTGTGTTCCTTAAAGAATATAATCCCCTCACAATTGCCCAAGGTTTGGATTTATTCCTCCCAGGATAGAATAGAATACTATTCAGCAAAACCGGCAATAGAATTTGCTGAACTTCGTCGAACTCAACTAATGGAGTAAATCACACGTACTTTTATTTCTTTTTTGAGAAGAAAGTAGGTTTTGGAGTTGTGAAAATAATAATTTCGTTTTTTTTTTCCATCTGGAGGAAAACATACATATTTATAGCCTAAGAGGTGGTGCTTCAGAAGAGAAGCAATGGTTGAAGAAAAGACACACTGTTTCGAACCGACACCTGACCTGCGCTGCGACCTGCGCCCGCAGGTGGCCACATGCGGCCGCAGGTCAATGTCTGGCATAAAACCAGTAGCAACTGGTTTGGCCTGCGCTGGTCACCTGCGTCCGCATGTCGCCAATTCAGTTTCAACCAGTGCCTCGAAGGGTCGCGTCCCTTCGAGGTGCGTTGTGACATGCGTCTGCATATGGAAAAATGATTTCCTATCAGATTTTTGGATTAAACAATCAATAATTCTAAAGTTTCAAATAAACTTTGTCCAAAAAGATAGTCTCTCGATGGATCATTTGCCAAATCCCAATCCGAAGCCGAGCGAGCGATGACGACAACGACGCGAGTCTTGTCTTGTTTTTGCCTCACTATCCACATGAAGGAGTGTATTCCAATATATACACAAGAAAGTTTCTTTCTCCCACCAATGTGGGAGAAGTTCACTTCTTTAAAGTGAAGACTTGCTCTTCACAATTTTCCTCCATGTTTTTACAAACCATTTTCCATTCACTTCTTATCAACCAAACCCAACAATGTATCGAAAAGTGATGTATCCGACGCAATGGGATGTATCCGATTGCTTCAAAATCAGGGATTTTTATATAATTTAGAAAAGAGTGGGGATAGGAAGCAATTAGCTACTAAAAGGTTGGAATTTTGGTAAGTTATCCAAAATTATGTCATCCAAAGAAGGATAAAAAACCACCCATAGCAGACACTTCAAGCTCATTACTGCATTGCTTTTTTAAGGTAAAGAAACACTTATCCATGATGAAATAGCACGAAAATGGTACGTGAATAATAGTATTGTTGAGTCCCACATCGGGGATGAGGAAAAAATGGGTCTTTTTTATATGATTTGGGCAATTCTCAACCTCAAGAGCTAGCATTTTGAGAGTGAGTTAGGTCCAAATAAAGGTCATTTCCTTATTATGAAAGAGTCACACCTATTTCAATATAACGTCCAACAGGTTCATTTCTTTATCAAGTCTTTATAGTTTGAGACTCTAATTTTGAAGCAAATTGATGTTCATTGTTAGTTGTAACACTACATGACCTTGAAGCTGATTAAGTTAGTCCGGTGCATGAAGCTTTAACTATTCACATGGTTTTCACAACTCTAACAGACATCAACTTTAACGGTTGAAATTATTATAGAGACAATATTATATTATAATATATAATCGAATAAGAACTAACAGTTAGCATTCATGCATGTGAACAAATATTTCTTCTTCTATACATAAATATGTGATTATGGGAAGAATAGTGCGACAAAGTCAAAGGATGAATTAAATTGGCATTAAAAATCAAAATTGCTGAGGCATTGACAATAGAATATATCATCATCAGCCTGCATTCTCTATTCTCATTATCACTTATATAAATTATTGGACTCAGAACCGTCCGCTGACTCTAAGTGGTTATATCAATCATATATTAATATATATGATCGTACTATTAGAAATCACATACACTTTATATATATATATTGTAATTTATAGTTAGTACGTTACTTCTTTGCACATGTTGGTTGAGAATTGCGATCATCATTGAATTCAACGAATCACATTTGATCGGAATCCACTCTTTGCGTTAAATCAAAGTTTGACAATTAGATCAGCTCATTAATAATTTTCTTCAAATTAGAGTAACAAAAGATCTGAATCCATTACTTAACTATCCGAAATTATCTAGTAAAATCATTTTTTTTTTATTTGTAAAAGAAAAATCACATAACTATACTTGTAGTACTCAGAAAGTCATTTTACCGGCCAAATACCTATTTTATCATCTAAATTATCAACCTTTGTTAAATGTTAAAAAAGTAGAGAAAAAGCGATGAAGGTTGTTAATTTAGAGGATTAAATAGGTATTTGGTTGGTTGAGTGACCTTGTAAGTGTTATATGCATAGTTACGTGACCTTTCTGTTACAAACAAAAGAAACATTGACTTTAAATACTAGATAATTAATTTCGGATAGTTATAAAATAATCATTTAGGTAATTAACTCCAAAAGATCGATCTTTATACACAACGATATATGGAAATTGTGTTGATATAGGGTGGAAAGGATCCCCACCATTATATCACAAAAAAACTCAAGTTGTTATATATGCGTGATTATTTAAATTATATATATAGGTGCATGACGCCCGTTATGGGCTAAACTCATAGTAAGGTAACTTTTTAAACAAGTAGTTTAAATACGTCTAAAGATGTTAAAAAGCAGAAGGAAGTGGTAATGCAATTGACACAACCACCTGTTTAGATTTTGAGCAATATTATTATAAGGCAATGAAGATGGACCTTGGATTTTTGTCAAATAGCTCTTTTAGGAACTCTAAGATTAAGGACGGTGGAAAATACAGAAGAGTAGATGATAAAGACTAATTATCGAAAGCAAAATATAATAGAAAATATTGATTTAGTTAACCAACAAAGGAGGCTAATAAAGACATACGTTAAATTACTTTCATACATAAGAGATAAACCGTAGCTAGGGTTATGATCTCCTATATATATTTTCATCATGGAAATGTAGTAATTTTATGCAATTGACTCAAACACTTGCCTAGGTGTTGAACAATATTATTATAGGCAAGTAGATGGACCTTGGACTTTTGTCTAATAGCTCTTTTACGAACAAGATTGAGTAGGATGGAAAATGTATAGACTTGTTCATCAAAAGCAAAATATAATAGAGAATATTGATTTAGTTAACCAAAAAAGGAGGCTAATAAAGACATGTTAAATTGCTTTAATATATAAAAAAATAAACCCTAGCTAGGGTTATCGATCTCCTCTATATATTTCCATGCATGGAGATGTAGTAATGCAATTGACAACAAACACTTGCCTAGGTTTTGAACAATATTATTATAAGCCAATGAAGATGGACCAGGAATTTTGATCAAATAGCTCTTTTAGGAACAAGATTTAAGATGATGGAAAATGTATAGATATATGATAAAGAGTTCTTCTCCCAAAGCAAAATATAATAGGGATATATTGATTTAATTAGCCTACAAAGAAGACTAATAAAGACACATTAAATTAATTCATAAGTGATAAACCCTAGCGAGGTTTATCTCCTCTCCATCCTTTTAAATAAGTGTGAGTCCCAGGGTCGACCAAAAAGATCTCGATCGTTCACATCGCACTTTGATCCGACGGATCTTATTCGTCCCTTCACCTCTTAGTCCTAATTAATTATTTTAACTCATTTAGGTATTAGAAAATTAATAATATTTAATTAAAAAAAGTAAATGAATACAAAATGATAAATTAAGGGACGAACCCACCTGCTTCAACCCCGTGATTTTACTATATCACTACTAATTAATTATTATAAGTCGTTTAAGTATTAAATAATTAATAATATTTAATTTTAAAAAAGTAAAATAGACACAAAATGATAAATTATATTACGTTAAAAATTAATATAATTAACAGCATAAAAAAATTGATCGACTCTCGAAATTATATCAGTGTCGCATAAATTGGGACAACGAAATATATATTATTTGAAATACATAAAATTAGTACTATAAATCATAATAATCAACAACTTAAAATATTTTAAAATCGTACAAAAGTTTGATCGACTATCTAAATTTCATCTATGTCACGTAAAATGAATAAATCAAAAAATTATGTAAAAAGTATTACAAATAACAATAATTAACAACTTAAAATATTTTAAAATCATATAAAAAATTAATTGATTTACTAAGGGCCCGTTTGGATTGGCTTATTTTAGGTGCTTTTAAGCTAAAAATGGCTTTTAAACACTTTTGAAGTGTTTGGATAAATTTAAAAATAAGCACTTGATTTTTGACTAAAATGCTTAAAATAAGCCAAAAGTCATAAGTTAGGAATCCTAACTTATGACTTTTGGCTTAAAATTAAGCCAAAAGCCCATCCAAACGGGCACTAAATTTCATTTGTATCACATAAATTGAGACAGAGAAAATAATATTGTAACACCCCAGGTGCTACGAACACATAAAAATATACAATAGTTGGAGTATAAGGCTAAATGAAGAAAAGGTGAAGAATCATGTACTGGGAACGAGCATGCGAAAAAAAAAAAAAAACACGACCGGACTCACGTGACGTGAGTCACAGTCACGTGACGTGAATAGTGCCGTGAACCAACTTCAGAGAGTTGGAAAAAAGGCTCTGATTTTCACGACAGGACCCACGTGGCGTGACTGGGTTCCACGACACCGTGGAACTTTGCCGGTTTTGTTGACCCATTTTGACTTGATGAAATTTTGGAGTGTGAGACCCATTATAAGTGTTGGGCTGGGTCAATATTCTGTAATTGAGGCCCAAATACCATGTATTAAGGCATGGGCCTCAACTAATGAAGGGAAGACCCAATTTAAATGGATCAAATATGTGGTTAAGGATGGCTTTGACTTGAGGGTCTATATAAGGGCAAAAATTCAGATTTTTATTCATTCAACACTCTCATGCCTCTTGGATATTTTCTCTAAGTCATCCTTATCTCACAAAACCCTAAGGCAACAATACTTGAAGGGACAAGATCATCTCTTTGCAATATTGGTAAGTGTTTACCCCTATGATCCTTATGGATTAATATATATTATGTACATGGAAGGTGGTGTAGTCTTGATGGTTATGTTCAAAGTGTTGAGGAGTCCACTTTGTTTTGGGAGGGTGGTATTAAGATAAATGATAATAAGAAGGAAGGTGGTAAGATGTACCATGTGCTGGGGGTGATGACTAATTCCATTTTTCCTTGTGAAGTTGTTATGTTATTAGTTTTAAATGTGAATTCCTTTGTGTGTGCATATTGTAGAGTAGCACTTTAAGGAAGAGCCAAATTGTTATAGTTGCATATTGAGAGGCTAAGGTATGTAAGGTTTCTCCTTTCCATATTCTTTGGCCATGCCTATTGTCCATATTGCTACCGAGCTTGTTTCTACTCCGAGGTGTTTTAAAGCAAATCATCTCAAGTTTGCTAGCTATAGATATTCACATTACTCTTATCTAATGATCATGGTTTCAAGCTCCAATAATGTTACGACCACCTAAGTACCAATCTCGCAAAACTAAAGAAGTGAAGTAATGCATAAGTGTTCTAAGATATGGGTGGCATCCCAGGGGTGGAAAAACACCTAGCATGGGTCGATCCCACTATCACGGGTGGCATCCCAGGGGTTACAATACCTAGCATGGGTCGATCCCGAATTGTGTATTTATAAGGACCGCATCCCAGGGGTTATATTACCTAGCATGGGTCATCCTTTTCTTATCCCACTGATCAGTTGGGCCCGGGCATAATGTGAGTGATATTGAACGTAAAAGCAGAAGAAAGAAATGAAAGTAATGAATTTATTTCCTCGCTTGAGTATTGTCATGCCTTATTTTTCACCAAGGATAAAACAAGCACGACTTATGGACTCTACAAGAATTGATTTTGTATAGAGGCGCCACCTAATTTTTAAGAAAAATAAGGAAACCTATTTTTTTTTATTGATATGTATGACTTATGTTTTAATCTGCGAAAACCAGTTTAGATTCTAGATAAGAGTTCAAATTATTCCGAAGGGAAGGGATTAGGCACCCTTCAGAATATAAATTATTCCGAAGGGAAGGGATTAGGCACCCTTCAGAATCCACAAAATGTGGTACCCGACTAGACTAAATTTATCAAAGAGGGAGGAGGTAAAAACTAATCTTTTTAAAGTATGAATATACAAAATATATATTAAAAATAATGTAAAGAAGTTTATGTGTGAAGTGTGTATTAATCATATAAATAAGACATATTATCATAAATGTGCGTATAGAAATATATAAGCAATATAAAAGGATGTATAAGAATATGTTTGAAAAGAAAGTACTCTTTTGAAAAGGAAAACACTTTGTAATGTGTGGAAAATAGAGTATTGTTTGTATTAAAAAGTCTTCTCTAATGATTTTAACTTAACCAAATTAGTGAAAAAACTATTAGTTGTGGATAAGAAAAATAGAGTTATTTTTAAAGAAAAGACTATAATATTATCTAACGTAAAGAATATGAATTAACTAATTAAATACCAAAATCGATTTAATTCATTGAATAAATATTAACGGCCTAAGTTTTGCCTAAGCGCATAATAATGAATAGATAAGTAAAAGACTCCCCGCCCGATGCCCCAAAAGTAAAGTTTCACTATAATTAACATTTGTACAATTTTGTAAAAATATAAAAATAAATACAAACAATGAATTCGAAGAGATCGTCTTTTAAACATCGTCTTTTGAAAGTGTCTCCGGGAACCTGTGTACACACTTGATATAAATATTAGTAATGAATAAACAATTATCAAAACCAAATATGTGTGTGCATGTATAAATATAAATAGATTTTTGTTATAAAGTGGGCTCGGATTAAGTTTTGGATGCGCCATGGCTACGAAGTGGTTGCTCGAATTGATCGGTCATCCTAAATCGCCTTGCCAAGATACGAATCATAAAACTTTTGTGTTGCCGTGATAATATGATGATTTCGTCATCGCCCATATTTATTTATTTATTGTCACGTATTTGTATACGTAATGTCCGTCTTTTTATTTGTGGAGGCCTCAAAAATTGATGGAAATTTTTTCATTGGCCACTGAAAACATGCAAAAACTAGGATAAGGATTGCAATATCAGTAGCAAAACAATAAGAAGTAAGATTTAACAAAAATATGTATACATAAAAATGTAGTCACGGTCGTGAAGTGAGGTTTGTTAGAGGCAGCTAGTAGTCCACTGAAGAAGAAAGACAAGAAATATGAAAGGAGAGATAATTGTGAGCCTAAGTTTAAAAGAAAGAACTCTAAAAAATGAGCAATAGTATTTTTCTTCTTTAAGGAAAAACTAATGGAGAAAGAGGGGAGCATTAAGAGAATAAAATGGGAGGGAAAAATGAGAGGGGGTTGCTGTTGTTGTTGTGGTGGTGGTGTTGGTTGGTGTGATGGAGAGAAGAGAAAAAAAAAGAGGAAGAAGGGAAAGAGGATGAGAAATGTGTGTGTGTGTGTGTGTGTGTCTTTCTTCTCCCTCTATTTATAATACAAATTATTTCCTCCTATTACCCAAAAAATAAAAAATTAACCTCTCTTGTCCCTTGAATTATGGTTTAGTCCACGAGTTATTATTCAAAGGGTAAAAATATGTGTAGTCATGTCACACATCACCTTTAATAAAGGTGACGTAACAAGTCACCTTTAATAAAGGTGACAAGACCTCGACTTGATCGAATTATTGCTCCGTGTATCAAAGTAATTGATCTGGCTTATCGTTTGCGGATTGTAACTAACGTATAAAAATATGGGCATCAAAATATAATTACAAAAAATGTAAACAATAACAAAATATAATTATCTTGAAAAAATGTATTATTATGTAAATAGTTAAAAATGTAGTGTACTACAAAGAATTGTTGTGTTATATTGTGTACGTGTGCAGATGACTGTGAAAAAATTAAAATGACAATAAATTGATAAAAATCCTAAAAGAAGGAGAGTTATCAATAAATTGTGTAAAAATGTGTAAAAAATGTATTTTGTGCTCTTTAACGATCAGGAAGCCTGAAGACGTTAATTTTAAGCACGGAGAGCCAAAATTGGGTGTCAACAAGTATTATGGTGGTCATGCCTATATTGTACACTTACTTGTATTTGATTTCATTGAAGAACTTATATCACATGCAGTTGTTTATGGCCTTACATACTCAGTACATTCTTTCGTACTGACGCCCCTTGTGGGACTCACCTTACTTATTGCAGGCCCAGGAGCTAGCAGACCTCCATTGTAGGTTACGTATTTTCTGCGGACTATTGGTGAGCTCCAGGTTGATTCGGAGCTTTCCGTGTCATTGTACATGTTTTGATACTTGTAGTAGAGCTATAAGACGGGGACTTGTCCCGACCTTAGTATTGGTTTTGTATATCTTTAGAGGCTTGTAGGCAGTGAGTCGTCAAGTGTAAAGGTGTTTTACTCTATTTGATGTTGTGGGCCCCAACGGCCAAGTTTCATGTCTTTATGAAAGTTATTTCCATGACTTCCGCCTTTAGTATCATGTATTATTTGTGACAGAGTGTTGTTCATCCGGTGACAGGCATATGAGTGTACGTGAACGAAGATTGGTTCTCTCGGGCCTTAATGGCTTCGGGTGCCAGTCCGCCCCAGCGGGGTTTGGGACGTGACAAAAGTGACATCAGAGCGGGTCGTCCTAAGGTTTCTACAAAGACGTGTCTAAGTAGAGTCTTGCTTATGGATGTGTTGTGCACGACGTTTATAAGTAGGAGGCTACGGGACATTTAGGAGTTGTTTCTTTTCTTCATTTTCTAGACCGTGCAATAGAGCCAAAATGGTAGGTGGAATCACATCTACTCATTGAAGTTGTTTTCTTTGTGTTATAGAAAATGCCTATTTCAAGGAAAGGTAAAGGTAAAAGTAAGAGGCTAGACAGGATCGCTGGAGAGGGAACTAGTAGACCACCACCGGATCAAGCAAATCAGAGTGGTGCTGAACAGGAGTTTGCATCGCGGGCTTCTTCGACTTTACCCGCGAAACCGCCTATGAATGCTACTGACCAGGATTTGAGGAATGTAGTGCATATGTTGACTCAAATTGTTACTACGCAAACTCAGGGTCGGGCTAGTCCGACAACAGGTGATGATAGTGCCGCCAGGACAGCTAGTCGCTGGACACAGGACTTTCTGAAATTGGATCCTCCCACATTCACTGGGTCAGATCCTAATGAGACCCGCAAAACTTTATAGATCAAATTCAGCAGGCTTTGGAGGTTATGCATGTATTCGGTGTGGAAACAGTCGAACTTGCGGCTTATAGATTGAAAGGCGAGGCTATATTATGGTATGAAGACTGGAGACGGTTGAGGGGCATTGGTGTGCTTCCGGCTAGTTGGGAAGACTTTAAAACGACCTTTCTTGACCATTACCTGCCTTATGAGATTAGAGAGGCTCGATCAGATCAGTTCTTAAATCTCCGACCAGGTGGCATGAGCGTCAGAGAGTACAGTCTTCAGTTTAACTCTTTGGCCAGATATGCTCCAAATGTGGTAGCTACCATGACTGAGAGAGTCCATCGATATGTGGACAGACTGGAACCATATTTGGTGAGGGACTGTACCATTGCAGCTCTGAACAGGAAGATGGATATTGCCAGGATACAGGTCTTTGCACAGAAAATAAAGGACCAGAGGCATCGGAGGAGAACATAGGAATTGGAGAGAGGGCCGTCAAAGAGGGCTAGGCCTATGGGGCAGTTCACAGCGTCCCAAGGAGGATTTAGGCCTTGGGTTTTTGACAGACCACCTAGGCCATCATTTTCTCATCCCACAGTAGGTACTTCCTCTCAGTTTCGAGGGTCTAGAGGTGGTTATATTGGGCAAAGCAGTGGGATCCAGGGTTCACAGACGGCAGGGTTTCCTCGACAGTCATGCCAATATTGCGGAAGGTTTCATTTGGGTACATGCCGGATGGGGTCGACTGGGTGTTTTTGGTGTGGTATGACCGGGCACATGATGAGAGAGTGTCCACAAAGGGGCCCGGAAGGTGTAGCACGACCGACGGGATCGACCGTTGCATCATCATCATCGGTTCCTTCCCTAGGTAGAGGGGTGCAGCCTATGAGACGTGGTAGGGGTACTAGAGAAGCAGCTAGTTCCAGCGGAACCCAAAATCGCACTTATGCTCTATTTGACCGGCAGAATTCAGAGGCTTCTCCAGATGTAGTTACAAGTACATTATCTGTATTATCATATAATGTATATGCACTGATTGATCCGGGCTCTACTTTATCATATGTTACTCCGTTGATTGCTGTAAAATTTGAAAGAGCACTAGAATTATTAGTCAGGCCATTTGAAGTATCTACACCGGTTGGTGAGTCTATTGTTGCGAAAAGAGTATATCGTGACTGTGTAGTAACTGTATGTGGTTGTGATACCATGGTGGATCTTATAGAGCTAGACATGGTGGACTTTGATGTGATAATGGGTATGGATTGGTTGGCTTCTTGTTATTCCACGGTAGATTGCCGGGCTAAGAAGGTACATTTTCATTTTCCACAAAACGTTGTCCTTGAGTGGAGGGGTAATGTTGGGGCACCAAGAGGCACGTTCATTTCTTATCTTAAGGCAAGAAAAATGATATCCAAGGGGTACATGTATCATCTTGTGAGAGTGCATGATATTGATGTGAAACCACCAACTCCTCAAACAGTTCCGGTGGTAAATGAATTCCTCGATGTATTTTCTGAAGATCTTCCAGGTTTGCCTTCGGAACAGGAGATAGAGTTTAGTATTGATGTGATGCCAGGCACTCAGCCTATCTCTATTCCTCTGTATAGAATGGCTCCAGCAGAATTGCGGGAATTGAAGGAGCAATTAAAAGACTTGCTGGACAAGGGATTCATAAGGCCTAGCATGTCCCCTTGGGGTGCACCGGTGTTATTTGTACGGAAGAAAGATGGAACATTGAGGATGTGTATCGACTATCGGCAACTGAATAAGATAACGATCAAGGACAAATATCCCCTCCCCAGAATTGACGATTTGTTTGATCAGTTACAGGGTGCCAAATATTTTTCGAAGATTGACTTGAGGTCGGGTTACCATCAAGTCAGGGTAAGAGAAAAGGATATACCCAAAACAGCTTTTCGAACACCGTATGTCCACTATGAATTTTTAGTTATGTCCTTTGGACTAACAAATGCACCGGTTATTTTTATGGATTTGATGAATAGGGTGTTCAAGCCGTTCTTGGATGTGTTCGTGACCGTGTTCATTGATGACATTCTGGTATATTCGAGGTCCCAAGAGGAGCATGCCGATCACTCACGACAGGTATTACAGATTCTTCGTGATCGTAGATTATATGCCAAATTCTCTAAATGTGAATTTTGGTTAAAATCTGTAGCATTCCTGGGTCATATTGTGTCGGATGAAGGGATAAGGGTCGATACTCAAAATATTGAAGCCATGAAGAATTGGCCAAGGCCTACGACGCCTACCGAAATTCGTAGTTTTCTCGGGTTGGCGGGTTATTATAGAAGGTTCGTCGAAGGATTTTCTTTCATTGCTGCACCTTTGACGAAGCTAACACACAAGGCAACTAAGTACCAGTGAAATGATACATGTGAAAGGAGTTTCCATAATCTGAAGATTAAATTGACTTCTACGCCCGTATTGGTACTTCCTAAAGTTACCGAAGGGTATGCAGTGTATTGTGATGCTTCAGGTATTGGTTTGGGTTGTGTGTTGATGCAGCATGGCAGGCTGATAGTTTATGGTTCGAGGCAATTGCGGCCATATGAGAAAAATTATCCGACACATGATCTTGAGCTGGCAGATGTGGTCTTTGCTTTAAAGATATGGCGTCACTACTTATACGGGCGGGGTTCATGTTGATATATATACCGACAATAAGAGTTTGCAGTATATCTTTAAGCAAAAGGATCTTAATCTGAGGCAACGGAGGTGGCTTGAATTATTGAAGGACTATGATATTGACATCTTGTATCATCCGGGAAAGGCAAATGTAGTAGCCGATGCTTTAATCCGCAAGGCGATTGGAAGCATTGATGGCCAGCTCACGGACAAACAAGGTATAGTAAAGGATCTACATCAACTAGCCAGCTTGGGGGTTCGACTTCTTGAATCCTCCGACGAAGGGGTTTTTGTGCAGAATGCGGCAGAATCCTCGCTAATAGCTGAGGTGAAAGAGAAACAGTATGCGGATCCTATTTTATTGCAGTTAAAGGAGAATGTAAAACAAAGCTTGACAAAGGCATTTGATCTTACTCAGGAAGGAGCGCTACAGTGCCAAGGTAGATTGTGTGTGCCTGATATAGATGAGCTAAGGAGTCGGATTATGACAGAAGTGCATCATTCGCGGTATTCTATTCATCCGGGTTCCACCAAAATGTATCAGGATTTGAAGGAATTGTATTGGTGGGGTAGCATGAAGAAGAATATTGCAGAATTTGTAGCACAGTGTCCAAATTGTCAACAAGTGAAAGTGGAGCACCAGAAGCCTGGAGGCTATATGCAATGCATCAATCTCCCAGTCTGGAAGTGGGACATGATTAATATGGATTTCATCACAGGGTTGCCTCGTACACTTCGGAAGGTTGATTCCATATGGGTAATAGTTGACAGGCTTACCAAATCAGCGCACTTCATACCGGTCAAGACCAGCTACACAGCTGAGGACTATGCGAGGTTGTATATCAAAGAGATAGTTCGGCTACATGGGGTTCCACTCTCTATTATATCGGATCGAGAAGCTCAATTTACTACACACTTTTGGAAATCCTTCCAGAAGAGTTTGGGTACACAGGTGAATTTGAGTACGGCTTTTCATCCTCAGACTGATGGACAAGCGGAACGTACTATCCAGACACTTGAGGATATGTTACGAGCTTGTATGTTGGACTTTAAAGGCAGTTGGGATGATCATTTACCTCTTATTGAGTTCGCCTACAATAGCAGCTATCACTCAAGTATCAAAATGGCGCCTTACGAAGCTTTGTATGGGAGAAAGTGTAGATCTCCAATTGGATGGTTTGAAGTGGGTGAAACTGCCTTATTTGGGCCAGATCTTGTTCTTCAAGCTATGGAGAAAGTTACAGTGATACAGCAGCGGCTACAGACAGCCCAAAGTCGACACAAGTCATATGCTAATATTAGAAGGAGGGGGCTAGAATTTGCCATTGGCGATTGGGTATTCTTAAAGGTATCACCTATGAAAGGGGTAATGAGGTTTGGGAAGAAGGGAAAGTTGAGTCCACGCTATATAGGGCCATATAAGATTGTCCGGAGATTTGGTCAAGTTGCGTATGAATTAGCGTTGCCCCAAGAACTTTCCATGCTTCCTAAGTGCATAGGAGATCCATCTCGTATTGCTCCCATTGAAGAGGTACAAGTTACGGAGGATCTCACCTATGAAGAGATACCTGTTACGATTCTGGAAAGGCAAGTGAAGAGGTTGAGGAATAAAGACGTGGTTTCTGTGAAAGTGCTTTGGCAAAATCAGCAAGTGGAAGAAATCTCGTGGGAAGCCGAAGAAATGATGAAAGCCAAGTACCCACACTTGTTTCAAAATGAGGAAAAAGATAAAGATGTGGAATCTGAGAAATAACAAGTAAGTACTCTTTAGTTTTATATAAGTGCTTATGATAAGTGAATTCAGACTTAAACTTGTCTAAATTTGATAACGTTACTAACATTCGAAGACGAACGGGGTGTTACCGAGCTTGGCCATGCCTATTGTATATAAGGTTTCTCCTTTTCATATTCTTTGGCCATGCCTATTGTCCATATTGCTACCGAGCTTGTTTCTACTCCGAGGTGTTTTAAAGCAAATCATCTCAAGTTTGCTAGCTATAGATATTCACATGTCTCTTATCTAATGATCATGGTTTCAAGCTCCAATAATGTTACGACCACCTAAGTACCAATCTCGCAAAAGTAAAGAAGTGAAGTAATGCATAAGTGTTCTAAGATATGGGTGGCATCCCAGGGGTGGAAAAACACCTAGCATGGGTCGATCCCACTATCACGGGTGGCATCCCAGGGGTTACAATACCTAGCATGGGTCGATCCCGAATTGTGTATTTATAAGGACCGCATTCCAGGGGTTATATTACCTAGCATGAGTCATCCTTTTCTTATCCCACTAATCAGTTGGGCCCGGGCATAATGTGAGTGATATTGAACGTAAAAGCAGAAGAAAGAAATGAAAGTAATTAATTTATTTCCTCGCTTGAGTATTATGGTGGTCATGCCTATATTGTACACTTACTTGTATTTGATTTCATTGAAGAACTTATATCACATGCAGTTGTTTATGGCCTTACATACTCAGTACATTCTTTCGTACTGACGCCCCTTATGGGACTCACCTTACTTATTGCAGGCCCAGGAGCTAGCAGACCTCCACTGTAGGTTACTTATTTTCTGCGGACTATTGGTGAGCTCCAGGTTGATTCGGAGCTTTCCGTGTCATTGTACATGTTTTGATACTTGTAGTAGAGCTATAAGGCGGGGACTTGTCCCGGCCTTAGTATTGGTTTTGTATATCTTTAGAGGCTTGTAGACAATGAGTCGTCAAGTGTAAAGGTGTTTTACTCTATATGATGTTGTGGGCCCCAACGGCCAAGTTTCATGTTTTATGAAAGTTATTTCCATGACTTCCGCCTTTAGTATCATGTGTTATTTGTGACAGAGTGTTGTTCATCCGGTGACAGGCATATGAGTGTACGTGAACGAAGATTGGTTCTCTCGGGCCTTAACGACTTCGGGTGTCAGTCCGCCCCAGCGGGGTTTGGGATGTGACAAATATTTATTGGGCCCGTGCCTGTGATCTGACGGTCCACATTCATTCCTTCACTTTGAATTTGCTAACTTTACTAAGGGTACAATCGTAAATAACTAATTGTCTTTTCAATATCCTTGCAATGCTCTCCACCAGTCACAGTTTTTGGTTTCCACATATTTCAAAACGTCAGCAAAGTAATACTCTCTCCGTTTAAAAAAGAATGACCTACTTTCTTTTTTAGTCCGTTTCAAAAAGAATGACCCTTTCCTTTTTTGGCAACACTTTAATTCCAACTTTTCACATGACATGTTTAAAACCACAAGATTAAAGGGCATTTTGATAAATTTGACATAACTTTAATTTTAGACAACAAGATTCAAAAGTCTTCTTTATTTTCTTATTCTTAAACTCCGTGCCAAGTCAAAATATGTAATTCTTTTTTAAACAGAGGGAGAATAGAAAATGAAACAAACTATTTGAAGATTATACTTGATGGATTTCATGTGCTTTTACTATTGACTTTACGTATGCACGTGTTTTTTAATCATATTTTTATTAGATTAGATATTGTAAGAGCTAATTTTCCTTTTACCTTTGTCATACGTCATACTGTTTTACCTTCTTCATATATTAATGTGATATAATTAGAAGTTATTTAGGTAGTATTGGATCCGTACAGAGCACAAGCATCGATATCTAGTATTTCTATATATCATGGAGATGTAGTATACCTCAATTAAATAAATTTGTAGGACCAAAAACAGAACCGACTGTTTGGTGACTATCGTGTACTTGACCAATGGAAAATAGACAAGTGAAATTTTTAAATGGTGCAAACATTAAAAGGTTGATCTTAAATATTCCTTCTCTTTGAGAATGGACATTTTACACTTCTAATAATTAAGGCTTCATACTTAGTTAGCCTCTTAAATTTGTTTGAGTATTTTATTTCGACACTCAAATTGAGCGTTGTTTCAATTGAACGTACACCTCAACTTACTAACAATTAAATATTACAATTTGACACTTTCTATTGAAATTTTAAAAAAAAATTTGTGTTTGCTCTCTTTCATCATTAGGTAGTTAAATTTATCATATAAAATATGTTATTGTCTTTTATTATATGCATTCGCCTCAATAAATCATAAAACCCCAGAGATTTTTTAGTTGAGGTTGATGCATACAATTAAAAAGGATTACATTTTATGTGGTTGACTTAACGTATACCTAATAGATGAATGAAAGCACGTCCAAAAGTTTTTTCAAAATTTGAACTGAAAAGGTCTAATTGGTACATTTTATTAAAAGTTGAGGTGTTCAATTGAAATGTGACTTAGTTTGAATGGCTAAATGAAATATTTTGACAAATATAAAAGACTGAATAATTAATAATAATTCTTATGCTTTAATTTAAAGGTAAACTAGTTGTGTTTTTGTATGATGGGAAAATAATCTTCCTCAAAGCAGAGAATTTAGCTTCCTTCACTTGCGAGCGAAAGTTATTCTCAGTTACAAATGTACGTCTTAATTCCTACCGCAGATTATATTATTTGTCCCAATCAACACTTAGACATTAGTACAATTAATTTTTAATTAACTACTCAAACAATTATTATCAACTTCTAATAAATATTTTGTCAAAAAAATCCATTCATAACCAAACATTTTTGAAAAGATTAGTCAGACACCCTAGCCGCTGAGTCTGGCTATGCTTTAAGCAACCCTAACCATACATTCATAACCCATTCCACCTTATGGAGTTTTACATACTCGTAGAGGCGTATTCAAGTTTTCAAAAGGAAGGATGCACTATTATGAAAATACTTTGAGCATGGATTTACATATCTATATTTAAATATTTTTAGAAAAATATAACACTACTATATATGATATAGGGAGGGGAGCATGGGCTCACGTGAACCCAGTGACCCCCACCTAGATACGCCCCTGCATACCCGTGGTCATGAACAAAACTCTACTAGGTTTACCATTAAGGATTTGTTCGGTTCAGGAAAATGTTTTGTTGAAAAATATTTTTTAGGAAAATAAGTGGATGTTTTTTTACTTATTTTCTTGTGTTTATTGCGTAACCAAAAAAGATTATCTTAAAATCATTTGTATATAATCTAAACAAATATCATGAGAGGTGAGATGAGGGCTATAGGATCGGGGATGAAGGTAAGGTGTGTTGGAGGGTGGAGAAGACATAATCAATGTGAAATGTCATTTATGAAACTTATTTTTCTTACTTTCATTAGAGAAGTCATTTTTCTTATTTTTAAGAAATTTATTTTCCTAAAAGAAATAATTATTCAAAAAATTTGACCAACCAAATATGAAAAAGTTTAAAAAATTATTCATGTTAATGAGCTCAACATCGGTAATTTTTGTCATAAGTCACAATTATTCATCAGCGTGGACATTAAACTTACTCTGTTTCATTTACTTTGACTCTTATATTAAAATAGATTTTTCTTACTTGTCAATTTAAGCAAATCATTATTTTTTTATTTTTTTTCAATACTATCTTTATCATTAAATAAAGGAAAAAAAGCTCAATTATGTCATCGAATTATTAGAAATGGCTCATCTATGCTATCTGTTATAAGCATGGCTCATTTATGCCACCACCTTTAAAAGTTGGGCTCATTTATGCCACTGTCGTTACATAAAGATTTATTCGTACCATTATTTTATAATGGTAGTTTTGCAAAATCATTTTTGCCACGTCGCTTCATATTAAGGTCCACATAACCAAATCTAAATCAACCAATATTATTTAAAATCAAAATTAAAAATCGAATCCATTAAAATAAAATTCGATCCACACCGTTAAAATAAAAATTGAACTCATTAAAAATAAAAATCGGACTCATTAAATATAAAAATCAGACCCATTAATTGTGTCGGATTTTTTTTAATAGGTCTGATTTTTTATTTTTATTTTAAATAATATTGGTTGATTTAGATTTGGTCACGACGTGGACTTCTAATAAGAGGTCATGTGACAAAAATAATTTTACAAAACCACCGTTGCAAAATAATGACACGAATGAATCTTTCTGTAACGACAGTGGCATAGATGAGCCAAACTTTTAAAGGCGATGGCATAGATGAGCTAAACTTATAACGGATGGCATAGATGAGCCATTTCTAATAGTTTGATGACATATTTGAGTCTTTTTCCTTAAATAAATCTATAAAGTATTAATAGTCAAATTTTAGATTTTTGAAGTATAAATAATAAAGTTAATTTTGGAAAATAAACCTTTAATAAATGCTTTTTTAAAGGGAGTGTCGAATCAATATGAGTCAAATCAGAGGCGGATCCAGGATTTGAAGTCTCCGAGTACCAAGTAGATTCATCGATTAAATCAACCGGAGACTCCAAATCCTGGATGCGAGCCAACTTATGGTCAATGGTCCTCCTTCTGCAAAAAACTACTCCATCTACTATTTATATATGATTAAAATTATTTATTTATATATATATATATATATTAGATGTTGAACCCCTTCGACTAGCTCGTGTGTTTACTTCTTTTGATTTTGAACCCTCTTAGTAAATATTTTGACTGCTTCAGCTTTTTACTTATTTATTTTTCTTTAAAAAACAAAAAAATTGTGACTTTTCGTAATATTTAGCCTCAATTTTGTGTACAATTATTTTTATAACTATCAATATTTGGACAATTTTTTTTTTTTTTATAATTTGATGAGAGAGAAAACAAAACTTATTCATCTTTTAATTTTATATTTAACAAATACTAATTAATAAGAAATAAAAGAAAAGTTAAAGACTAATAAATTAAATTATTCAAAAATAAATGAATAAGTCAATGACTAAATAACTAAAAACAAATGAAAAGAACATAATTGAATTTGTGTTGCAGGGTTAAGTTGCAGTAAAAACAAATGAAAAAAACATAATTAAATTTATATAGCAAAAAATAAGTTGTGAGAGGGATTTGAACCCATACCCTTGGATGGAATAAATGATCATTTGTCACTGATACCAAGGATCACTTAGAATTTATGGGTGGCATGCATTTTATTTATATAATTTTGTATAATTATATTTATATATAAAGAATTTCTGTCTAAATTTACGGATGATTCACGAGTCTTAATAGATTCGTCCTGAGTCAAATAAAATGAAAGACATTGAATAGTTTGGGAAATAATGGGAAAGAAAGTAGATTAATCTGTTATTGAATCATGAATGGCTTGAATATTAAAGTGATATCTAGTGCATCATCCTTCAACAATTAATGCTAACAATCATATTATCTTGAAATGACTTATCTGACAAAACCCCCCCAAAAAAAACGGCTGGACTCTTTTTTCTCGCAAACTGAATTGACACAACTTAACTTCTCTGGCGGTATTATAAGTTACCAATTCATTTAGTAGGCGTTTGAACATGTAATTTTATATTTGTGATGTAAAATTACTATTTGATCATACAATTTCATATCATCATGATATAAAATTTTAAATTCTTCAAAAAACATAATTTGGAAACATCAAAGCATGATTTGATATTTTTTAAATATAAAAGTTAATTCATAAATTTATTATTATTTCAAATCAACTTCTACTTTGCCATTAAAAAATATAATTTTCTATAGTGAATTAAAGGAATTAAACGGACTTTTGGAGCTTGAAAAAGTAGATTTCGAATATTGAAACAAGACATGAATCATTATGATATTAACACACAAGTGACAATTGTCATAACTTGTGCAATGTCACATAATTATTTGCCAGAATACCAAAGGAGTGATGAAATATTCACTGTACATGAACGTGAAGATATAGTTACTAATGATATTGACCAACAAACGACTCAAAGTAACAATGATGGTTCGTCTTTTCAGTAATCTGATAGAGAAATGCAAGCTCAACATAAGGAGATTGTTCGTACTATGTGGGAGGACTATATAGTAGTACACTACAACTTATGTTCAATTTTACTTTTTTTATTGAATTAAAGTTTAATTAATAAATATTATATTTTTTTTATATAACCTTATGATAGTGCATTATACTTGTTATAAGGTTTTACTTATTTGGTAAGATTGTATAAATAATTGGGGGCAATTTTGATAATTTTCACAACTTATGAGGTTTTTATGTTCATGAGAAAACATATAATATAAAAAAGTTCAAATTGCGCATCTAAACAAAACTTCAACTTCATCTCATAATTTCAAATTATAATTTCAAATCATAATTTCATCTCGCATGGTCAAACAGGGTCAGTTACAGTCTTTGAATTGTGTTCCCTGGAGAAAGAGCTTTAATGGAACTAGGAGTGGACATTCATGTACGGTCTATGGACTTCATGTGATTCGAAGCCAATCACTATGTATTGCAATTTGCAAGAAAGTTCAATGTGTACGTAACTACGTATGTATATATACAATACAGTATAAATTAAGATAGAGTAGCAAATTAATGGTCAACGCGTACAATGAGGGAAAAGAACTGTAGCTAATGGAAGTGGCGTGCTAGTGGCTTTATTAGGAAGATTACATGATAGGCAGATCATGATATCTCTTTATAACACCTTAATTCTTTATACTCCCTTGTTCGCTTTTAATTGTCACTTTTTAACATAACATATTCATTAAAAAAACAATGACTGATATAGTGAGTTTATAGTATTGTCCCTATTAATTGATGTTTAGCAATATGTATTGAAAAATAATTTGTAGAATAAGTAATTAATGTTAAGGATAAAACATGAAATTCTTTTTGTCTTTTCTTGACTTATCGACAAGTAAAAATGAAAATCAAATTAAAAAAATAGTGACAAGTAAAAGCTATATAAATCGATGATCTTCCACTAAAAAATGAAAGAGATATTAAATGGAATAAATTAAGCTTTAAGTACATGCTGTCATTAACGAAATGAGTTAGGTGCCTTCAAAATGTAGCAAAAAAAGGGGAATCTCTAATTAATTAAGTAATCCCACTTTACAATTAATAAAAAGGTGTATATGAGGGCCTTTTTCTTTTATATGCATCTGAAAGGTCTTCAAAAAAAAAAAAACATCATGCAATCCTAAGTTTATTCTCTCACTAACTTGCATGATTTAAGATCTAATCATGATTATTTTATTTTTATAGAAAAGGGACAAATGACATGATAATTAGAAATGATATTTTGGTTCATCATGAGTAAATGATCCTTTTTTCTTTGTGACTGAGGGAGAAATAAAGAACGAGATGTGAAAAGGATTAGTTGACCTAATATATTAAAATATGTTCTATTGGCTCAAAATGCGGGCTTTGCTGTAGATACATCCTCCTTGTAAATTATGATAAGGTTTGAGTAGTAAATTAGGCCTTAAGAGTTCATTTTTTGTGTATCCATATATATGAGAACTACTATGCACTAATTATAGTACTTTTGTATAGTTTTAATTTTAAAATATTAAAATAATTTAATCTAATTTAATTATGAAGACTAATCAAATTAATTCTCAAAAATAAAATGTGATAAATATTTTGGGACGGAGGACTATTTCTTAGGAAAGATATACATTTAAAGCTCAGTTGCAATAATATTGACTCCTAAATGTGGTTGACAACCTGGGTGATGTTTTTCTGTAATAAATAAATGCCCCGTCGGTGCTTTTATTTTTTGTTTTCTCCAAAAAAAAGAATGTAAAGAAGGTGGGCAAATTGATGAATTTCAGAAATACTACTCCGCCTCTCCAACATTACTTGTCCATTATAATAAAAAAAAATGTTCAATAATATTTATTCAATTTAAAAAATTAATAGATAATTTATTCTTTTTTCTATCTATTTTATCTTTGCTATGAAATACTATTTATATACTCAATGCATTTCTCATTTCTCAATGTATTAAATTTATTATATTTAAAGACTAATATAGTAAAATTACCCCTATTATTTATTGTTTCTTAACCTGTGTGTCAAATCAATAGTGGACAAGTATTATTAGACGGAGGGAGTAACTTGCACTTGTAGTTAACTAAAGTGTACGTCATTTAGCTGGCTATAAAGCGTCATTAATTGTCCGCGGGGGTAACAATTAGTACTCTGTATTTGTTAGAATACAATTATTACTCTTTGTACTTGGCAAAAATGATAGTATCTTCCAATTTTCATTTGTGTTATTGAGTATGATGTAAACTCTACATAGTTAAGGTAATATTAACAAACAAATCTCTCTTCCATTTAATTCAACTTTCTTGAACTACATTAATAAGGTAACAATTAACAGCCAAAATATTCCTTTCATATTCTTACTTTCCAATTTTTTGCATTAAATTAAACAAGATTAACTAAAGTAAGATGAACTTTAAAAGAGGTTTGATCAGTTGGGGTGTTGTTAATTAAAGGTCACTTTGTGGTTGTCTTTTATCCTCAGAAAAATTGCTTACTTTTCTGTGTCTGTTTTATAATGTCCCTTTCCTAGTCATGAAAGAAGCTTTCAGCTGAACACTGTTTTTGTCTCCCCTACTCAGAATCTCCAAACCACACTATTATTTCCTTTCGTACAGTAACAATAACAAAAACATATCCAAGATAGTCTAATAAGTGGAGTTTGAAAAAAGCAAAATCTACGCAGACTTTACCTCTATCTTTGTAAGATAAAGAGATTATTTCTAGTAGATTATCGGCTTTTCAGAACATGATTTGAAAGAAATGCAAGAGTAAAAAGTTGTGATGAAAATATCGAAGAAAAAAAAAAGTACAAACAATGAAAATATTAGAGATAACCAAAGTAAAAAAGACAGTACTGACAAAATCGAAGAATAAGATAATGCTAGCATACAAATAATAATACTAATAAAGGAACATGTAGGTGCTCCATTAGAACTCTGTTCTACCATTCAGAAGAGAAAATGCCCAACTAAGTAATCGTCTACCTTAATCCTTGACCTCTATGCTCTCTTATCTAGGGGCATTGTTTCAGGTGAACTGAAGATATTGTATCACGTCTCGTTTAATCACCTCTCCTCAATTTTTTTTTCTATCTATCTCTACCTCTTTTCAAAACTATCACCGTCAATCTCTCGTACCTCCTCACTAGGGCATTTGTGCTCCTTTTCACATGTCCAAACTATTCCAGTCTCGCTTCCGACATCTTGTCCACCACGGAGGATACTTCCACCTTGCACCATATATCTTCGGCTCTAATCTTGTTTCTTCGAGTATGCCCATATATTCATGTAAGCATCCTTATTTCTACCCTTTATTTTTTGAATATGCGAGTTCTTATCTAGTCAACTCTCCATTCCGTGCAATATAGTCGGTCTAACAATCACTTAATAGAACTCACCTTTAAATCTCGATGACACATTATTATCACGTAGTTCATTGTATGTGAGCTTCCATTTCGTCCATCTACTTCAATATGACACGTGACATACTCATCAATCTCCCAAGTTCTTAACTATAGATTCGAGATACTTAAAACTTTTTTTCTTGAAGATGACTTGTGTATCAATCCTCACTTTTCTACCTGTCTAGTATGATGTGACACTAAATTAACTCATATTCCTCTGTACCATTTTAGATTTCGAAATTCAAACAAGTCCATTTTCGATCATAAATTTTTCATATAACTTGTAAATATTTTTAACCGTCAATCATTGTGATTTACAATACTTTTTACGTAATTTCAGATATATAAATATATTTTTTTAAAACTTAAAGATTCTATGCCCAAATTCACGATCAAACGTAAATTATTTAATTCTCAAAATCTAAATTATACCACATAAATTAAAATAATAAACATACCTCGTATACTCTATTTTAGTTTTTGCTCAACTTGAATCCTTTAAACGCCATGTATAGATAACTTAAATTCGAGTTAGGTACTAGTAAAAGCACACCAATAGTTTCACTCACCAAATAACAACTAGCCTCCTTTTTTTTTTTTTTTTTTTCAATTATTTGTCTGTTGGTTTTTTAAAAAAATTCTAGTTATTTATAGTGACTCATATCTCACTTCCCTCAACCAATAATCCCTCGACCGAAGAGCGCTTACCTTCTTACAAACTTCCATCAGCAACCCCACCCCCCCTCTCTTGCATTCCTCCTTCATACCTGCATTGAGTTTTCTTGGTACATTTTGTAAACTTCCATTCAATTTCTTCAAGTCCTTTGCTTTAATTCACTCATGTAAACAAGTTGCTTTGCTCAAAAAGTTCCTTTCTTGACTAATTGTACTGCCTGTTCTTGAAGGATTTTTGATTTTTAAGTAATGTAAGAGTGAAAAAGATACTATCTTTGATAGCCCCTTTTGCTTAATTCATGCCCATTTTATCTCTATTGTCATAACCATTCAAGTTCTTGATAATGGGTTGTCGTTAAGTTTCTTGATTCTTGGATTTTTATTGCTTAATTTGGTTAAAGTTGCTTTAAACCACTGAAATATCACTTTTCTTGAAATGGGGTCTCGCTAAATTCGTGATTCTTGTTAGTTTTGTCCCCATAAGGTTTGTCAGATAGTGGTAATAAAGTTCTGACATGTAACTGAAAGTTAGATCCCTGTCAGTTAGCCCTTTGTTCTTGTTGAGTGCATTTTGGTGGCAACTTAGTGTTCTGTTTATGTGAGGGAAGGAGTTATTTGTGTAATGGATCTAGAGTTTTTTGGAGTCAACCGTTAATTGAGATCTTAGTAGATGGAGTATTGCTGTCGTTAAAGTTTTGATTTTTATATCAGTTATGGCTTTACTCCGTTAAATTATATGATTTGTGGTGGTCCTATGGAGTTCAAATAGGGAGAAAACTTTGTTTGGAGGTCTTAGATACATTCTAGATATATATTATTATTCATTGCTAACTGATTCTTTTGTTCTTCACTAACTTGTATTCTTTGTAAATCTGTTAATATGTAGAGTTAGATTAATAGTAACATCTTAGTTTATGGACCTTAATCAAGGTCAGTATACAGTTAACAGAAATGAATCAGCGAGTAATCGTTTTTATCCTATATTCTTTACTCACGATCAAGTAGGTGTTGTCTTCCTGCCCAAAGTTTTTTTCCTTTGCCTATGCAAGTGTAGTTGAATTTGATATTGGCCTCTCGAGTCCCTTTGATTCTGTGCTAGTTTGTTGTCTTTCGAGTTTTCTTATCTGTCAAACAAAACAAAAAAGAACAAAATTTCCACCCTTCGGTTTGGACAAATTTTGAGTGATTATGGAAGAAACATTTGTTCCACTCCGTGGAATCAAGAATGATCTCAAGGGAAGACTGTTATGCTACAAGCAAGATTGGACTGGGGGTCTCCGTGCTGGTATCAGGTTAGCTGAAGTGCAACTTAATTATCAATGAATTGGTACTCGGTAGAACTTTCTTTTTCAGTGGGATTCGAATATTCTTATTATTCTCCTAGATGACTGTCTGTTCCAAAGTGACAGTGTATAGCATATGTAGTAAATTATATTCTCTTATACCTTTTCATGGATGCCTGAAGATTGTCTTTCATGTGCTATTGCAGGATCCTGGCTCCAACTACCTACATTTTCTTTGCATCAGCAATTCCTGTTATTTCTTTTGGGGAGCAACTGGAAAGAAGCACTGGTAAGATTTGATTTCTTTCCTGGATTACTTTCCTCTTATTGATGATTGGTTGCTGATATGCTGTTTCTGTCAAATTGTTGTCTTAGATGGAAGTTTAACTGCGGTGCAAACTCTTGCTTCAACAGCACTTTGTGGTGTGATCCATTCCATTCTTGGTGGACAGCCACTCCTTATACTAGGAGTAGCTGAGCCAACTGTCTTGATGTACACGTTTATGTTCAACTTTGCAAAAGATCGAAAGGATTTGGGTCCAAATCTCTTTCTAGCCTGGACAGGATGGTAACTTCTGATCACTCTCGAACTCTTCCTAGCATATCATCATCCTTTCTAACACAGTTATGTTCAGGGTTTGTGTTTGGACCGCCTTCCTGCTTTTCTTGCTAGCTGTTCTGGGCGCGTGCTCCATAATAAACAGATTTACACGTCTGGCTGGTGAATTATTTGGCATGCTCATTGCAATGCTCTTTATGCAGGAGGCCATTAAGGTAATCAAGCTTAAATTTGTTGTATGATCCTAATTTTCCGTCGATCTCCTGATAGTAAAAACCATATTGAAAGCAGTACACAGTGCATCCGACCAACATAATCATAAAGAACATAAAAACAGAATCTAGTTCTGCTATTTTTTTTTCTCAGAAAATAGCAGCCGGCTTCATTGAACTAGTATGTAAGCTTTATCTTTGTGATGTTCTTAGCTAAATAACTAGTATGTAAGCTTTATCTTTGGAAGTCCTTCCTTTTTCCAATCAACAAAGCCTCCTATGACCCATTTCTTGAGCTCTTTTGCGCAATTGGCTGGTTTGCACCAAAAGACAGGGTTTTCACCAATTTGAAAAATTGTCATAACATATTGTAACAAGTTTCTTAGAGCAAGCATAATGCTTTTCTAAATTGCAATGCTCATTGCAAAAAACGCAGGGTTTGGTGGAGGAGTTTGGAATACCCCAGAGAGAAAATACTCGTCAAGCTGCATTCACACCTTCTTGGCGCTTTGGAAATGGAATGTTTGCACTGGTTTTATCGTTCGGCCTTCTTCTTACCTCATTGAGGAGCCGTAAAGCTAGATCCTGGCGCTATGGAACAGGTTATAATTTCAATATAACTACATGAATATTACTGATAACAGAATGGAATTTTCTTGTTTTTTTGAAAAAAGCTTATTGTTAAAATCTAATATAGTGTGTAAGTCAACCATTTGCGAATAGTCATCAATTTAGAATGATCAATTCCCGCTGAAACTAAAAAGGTAATTTATTAATTTGCTGACTCTTGAATGTTGTTCGAAGGCTGGCTTCGAGGATTTATTGCTGACTATGGTGTCCCACTAATGGTGCTTGTTTGGACGGCTGTATCATATATACCAGCCCATGATGTTCCACCAGGGATACCAAGGAGACTTTTCAGCCCCAATCCATGGTCACCTGGAGCTTACTCAAACTGGACAGTTATCAAGGTGCTTTCCTATTTTATTTTTCCATAGTATTTGATCAATCTCAAGATCACGGATTCTGATATTTGAGATTTGATGTCCATTTGGTCTTTTCATATTTTGAAACTCAAGTGATGGGTTTTACAGGAAATGATACATGTTCCTCTTCTATATATTATCGGAGCATTTATCCCAGCTACAATGATTGCGGTCCTTTACTATTTCGATCACAGTGTTGCATCTCAACTTTCCCAACAAAAAGAGTTCAATCTAAAGAAACCTTCCTCTTATCATTATGACCTCCTCCTTTTGGGCTTCTTGGTATGCTGTTTGCTCTGGCTTTCTTGTTTTTAACATCAATTTTACATTGTAAGAGTACATTAATTATCACATGTTAGTTCATGCAACTTTTCCCCCCCTCACTCACTTTAGTACTTCTATATTCACTAGGTCATAATATGTGGTCTTCTTGGCATTCCTCCTTCAAATGGAGTCATTCCACAATCTCCAATGCATACGAAAAGCTTGGCCACTCTGAAACATCAGGTACTGAAATTATCTCATAATATAGAAGTCTACACAGTTCTCCTCAATTTCTAACCTTGAATATGGAAATATACTGCCAGCCTGTATTATCTTCATATACACACTGTTTGCTTTCTTGTTGAATAATGCAAGTACAAACACCAGCTTCCTGGGCACATCCGAAATCTTAATTATTCTGATATTTTATTGAATGGTAGGGAAATAAGGATCATATAATCAAAACCACACGATGGCCCCAGAATGGAAAAAAGAGCTTTCATTTATAAGTATTTGTTTTCTCTTGTTTTCTTGGTTTTCCAAATGCTTCAGTTCATTTTAACAGATACCGGAAACCATTTCTTGATTAGGGGTAAATTTAGGATGAGATTATCCTAATTTTCTTATTTATATTTTAAACAGCTTTTACGGAATAAACTTGCATCAACAGCGAGAAAAAGCATTGATAAAAATGCAAATCTTGGCCAACTATATAGGAACATGCAGGAAGCTTACAATGAGATGCAGACTCCCCTTGTCTATCAAACTCCTTCTGGCCTGGTAAATAGTGGAAGTCATTCCAAATGGCTACGATTAAGGTACATTAAAATGCTTATCGTTACAGTGTTCCTTCAAACAGGGGTTGAAAGAGCTAAAAGAGACCACAGTTCAACGGGCATCGAGTAGTGGGTACATAGATGCACCGGTTGATGAGACAGTCTTTGATGTGGATAAGGATATTGATGAGCTCTTACCAGTAGAAGTCAAAGAACAGCGTCTGAGTAATCTCCTTCAGGCGTTAATGGTTGGTGCTTGTGTGGCTGCTATGCCTATTTTGAAAAGGATTCCTTCTTCTGTTCTCTGGGGATACTTTGCTTTCATGGCAATAGAGAGCTTGCCGGGAAATCAGTTTTGGGAGAGGATATTATTGCTTTTCACTGCACCAAGTAGAAGATACAAGTGAGTCACTGCCCAATGCTCCGATCATATCTCAGTCCCTACTCTACCTCAACAATTTTTTCTGTTGTTTCATAAATTGTAGGTCTTTTAAATGAGAATAATATCGAAGGATCAATGATATCTATTCTTTTTTTCCTTTTCTGAAAGACCTTAAAGAATTAGAATCTATCCTCATTTTCACCACGACCTCTTGCATTTCCTAGCTGGGTTCTTACATTGTACATAAAGAAAGAATTTGGCTTTGTCTCTGAAATCTCTTCTGGTATACCTTTCCTAATCTGCACATTTATCAGGGTTTTGGAAGATAATCATGCAACATTTGTGGAGACGGTACCTTTCAAGACAATTGCCTGGTTCACCTTGTTTCAGACAGTTTATTTGCTCCTATGTTTCGGCATAACATGGATACCAATAGCTGGCGTCCTTTTCCCGTTGTTGATCATGCTTCTTGTCCCAGTGCGCCAGTATTTGCTTCCCAAGTTTTTCAAAGGAGCACATTTACAAGATCTAGATGCTGCAGAATACGAAGAGGCCCCTGCAATAGCATACAACATGTCCTATGGAGTAAGTTGTCAAAAGCTTTCCACATCTTTCAGCTTTTAAAAAGAAATTCTCATTTTATCCAAATCAGTCTTAAAATAATGCTTACCACTAACCATAACCCTATGAGTTATGCACTTGCAGGATCAAGATACTCAGGCAAGACCTGCCTGCATTGATAGTAGTGAAATTCTTGATGAGATAATCACAAGAAGCCGTGGGGAGATCCGTCGTTCATGTAGCCCAAGAGTAACTAGTTCAACTCCCACCTCACTTGAGGAAATCAAGTCAGTGCACAGCCCACAGCTAACTCAAAGGGCTTACAGCCCAAGAGTCAATATACTAAGAGGAGAAAGGAGCCCCAGATTAAACGGCAAGGGACTTGAAATAAAACAAACTCCCAGCCCTCAGCCATCTAAACTTGGTCATAATGGTCGTGGTCCG
The DNA here is from genome assembly GCA_031232105.1 of Capsicum rhomboideum. Classification (NCBI taxonomy): domain Eukaryota; kingdom Viridiplantae; phylum Streptophyta; class Magnoliopsida; order Solanales; family Solanaceae; genus Capsicum; species Capsicum rhomboideum. Next base: position 8,493,737 of record CP124713.1, on the reverse strand, counting down.
TCTTCTACCTAGTATTAACAAATATTGTGGTGAAATTAGAGTCTCTAGTTCGTTCTCGAGAGGTCTTTTCTATTATTGTTAACAGTGCTTGAGAGGTAGTCTAAGTATGTGATTAATCTTCCCCTAGGCATTTGTTTCCTTGTTTGTGTCTTACTAGTCTTCAACAATGTATACTGCTTTATTGTGTTGTATTCTTGTATGCAAATCCAATTACTCTGGGTAGAGGACAAACCATTATAACAAGAAATAAAAGAGTGAATCTTCTTAAGTACAGCTGCTTTTGTCAAAACTTACTGCATTGTGTTTCATCTGCATTTATCGTTTTTTGCTATTTGCACAAACAAAATGAACTCTCTCAACTTTTGCTAATGCTTGTCCTTCAAATAACAGTGAAGTTTGTCAGATAAGTATAATAATTGACAAGCTAGGCTCACTTTATGTAACTTGGCCAATTGACACAACCTAGTGGAATGCATACAAGTCCTTCCACTTTATCTGCAGCTTGTAATTATTATTCTAATATGTTAAAAGCTACCAAGTATCTTGTCAAATCTCAATGGAGACAAAAATATGAAATAATGGCTGATGTTTTTCCATCTGTCTAAACTAATTAAAGGTAACAAGTACTCGATGGATTAGTTTAAAGGCATGTAAGTTGGTCCGGACACCCTTTATTAAAAAGAAAAGAGCAAAAGAGCATCATAGTATCTTGCCTACCTGGCTCCATATAAACTTTGAGTGAGATAAAGATTTTATGACCACTTTTGGACCCCTTGGATCTTAGTAAAGATCTCTTGAAACTAATTTTGTAATTAGTCTTTTTCATTACCAGATCTTTGAGTCTTTAAGTGTCAAAAATGCAGTCTTGATAGTGGTCTGCATTGATACTTTATAATATTCTCTTTATCAATTAAAGCAATTACAAGATTTTTAAACTCAAAACAGTATAAAGAATAATACATGCTTAAAAAATTCATGATGTCAAGATACTGAGCATTCCAATTTGATGTCAAAATCAGCATGGGCATGATTTAGATACCACTTGGAGATTAGATTGGTTTAAAAAAAATAACTAAATTCTGCCTACAATATTAAACTTCTCCCCTTTTCTTTCCTCCAAACTCTGAACCAAAAATCTTACTAAGGAGCGCTTTCCCCTTTTAATGGGTGAATCCAAATAAATCAAAACCCAAAAGTGATACCGAACATGACAAGATATATACTTAGGTGTTGGATCAACGTTTATGCCGAGATGCATGACATGTAATTACAATAACAACAAACTCCATGTGATTTCACAAGTGAGATATTAGGAGGATAGGATGTACGCAGATTTTATCCCTACTTGTCAAGATGCATGACACGTGTTTGTATATAAATTTAATCACTTAACCAAGATTACTTAATATATATACATTCTCCCGGCGTAATTTAATCATTAATTATGATAAGTTTATATGATTTGACGTGAATACGGGTATATGTGAGGAAGTTTTTTCCTAACATATAAAAATAAAAAGTCAATTTGACAACAATGACTTTGAGATCACACGTTTCGAACTAATAACACAATATATACTTCAATTTGTGGCCTGTAACAAGTTGCCCCAAGTGGCAGAAAACAAAATAGGCACATAGTTAAGTTCATTAATTAAATTAGCAACAAAGAGAGCAACTTGGTACAAGTCATAATCCTGATAAATTAGGACGTGATATGACACGTTCATAGAAATTAAAATCATAAATTAGGACGTGATATGACACGTTCATAGAAATTAAAAATTAAGGAAGTATTAAAATATGTTACGTATTATAGACCTCTACTTTAAAGCAAAAGTATGAAATAATTAATACTCCTAAATTAGTACTATCCGAAATGAAAGGAACCTTTGTACACTGGTGGCACCAAATGGATCACAACTTCTAATAAAGTTATAGCCTGTTTGGCCAAGCTTATTTTTTCCCAAAAGTACTTATTTTTTCTCAAAAGTGCTTATTTTAAAAAATTGAGGTGTTTGGCCAAGCTTATGGAAGAAAATAAGTGCTTCTGGGGAGTAAAAAAAGCAGTTTTTCATAAGCTAAAAAAAGTAGTTTCTCTCCAAAAGCACTTTTGAAAAAAGCACTTATGAGAAAAATATACTTAAAAGCACTTTTAAAAGCTTAGCCAAACACTAATTGCTGCTAAAAAATGATTTTTTAATTGTATTGGCCAAACACAAACTGCTTCTCACTAAAAGTATTTTTCAGTACTTTTTTGAAAAGCACTTTTAAAAAAAGCACTTATGAAAATAAGCTGATTTTAGAAGCTTGGACAAACAGGCTATTAATCTCTAAGAAAAATAAATCACCCATTCTGCGATTACGTAAGATTCAGGGAAAGATCACATCCCAAAGGATATGATATAGACGCTAATACAAGTATTAGTGGCTAATTCACGACTCTAAAACTGAAAGCAAAATTAGAAGAATTAAACTATGACTATACTTAGGGCCCGTTTGGCCATGTGAGATGAAATCGTGATTTGAAATCATGATATAAAATTATATAAGATGAAGTTGACGTTTTAGTTGGACATGCAATTTGGGATTCTTACGTTGTATTTTTTTCTTATAAACATGAAAACCCCATAAGGTTTGAAAACTATCAAAATTATCCCAATTCTTCATACAATCTTACCAAATAAGCAAAAGTTCATAACAAAGGTATAATACACTATTACAAAGATATTCTAAAAAAAAAAAATGCAACATTTATTGATCAAACTTTAGCTTAAAAATTAAGTAAAATTGAACATGTGATGGAAATGAGATAGCTTTGTGTAAAGCTATGAAGTTCGTAATTTGATATACATAAAAAAAAATTTTATGTTGGTGAGAGTAATGGTTATATGAGATATAAATGGTTTAAAGATTGATAAGAGTAATAATGGTGGATTTTTTTAATAAAATATAAACGTGTGGGTCAATTTTTGTATTTTAAAAAATTCCAAATCCTAATATGAAATTCCAAATCACACTTTTTGGAGAATTTGAGATTTCATATCATGATATAAAATCACGAGATGAAATCACATGTGCAAACGCTGATTTCATCTCATGATTTCAAATTACGAACTTCATATCGCATGTCCAAACGCCTACTTAATGAGTTAATTACTTCTACATGAATAGTTTACTGAATTGAAAATTAGTACTACTAGTTTCAACACGGAGGCCCAATGGGCCCATTGACCCGTCCATGCAACTTGAATGTATATTTACAGGCCCAAAAGATTAGTATTTCGTCTCGATTTTGGGATGAAGTTTGGGAAAATTACACATTTGGCCGTGTATATTTTTATTTGAGAAAATACTAACTATTTTAATCTTTTTATTATTGCTTAACTTCACTTTTGATCCGCGTATTGTTTCACTTAGTACTTTTCGCCTTTGATTAAGTCAAATGTGCGATTTTGGTCCCTAAAACTAATAAAATTATAGTTTTAACGGAACCAATATGATGAATTATAAAATTAGTAAAGGATTTGAAATATACAACGAAAGATGAAACATTTCAATTCAACCAATGTGCCTTCATCTAGAAGCTTGACAATGCTTGTTTGGTCATTAACTCGAAATATATAATAAGCGACATCTTTTTGAACAAAATGATTCACTCTTAGCATATTAAGTACCTCCTCATTTTTCATTTTATGTAACACTCTTTCGTTTTAATTTGTTTTTGAATATTAAAACTTTTATGTATCTAACTACTATTTAACCTTATCTTGTCTTTTTACTCCATCACAATTTGTTGGACGCACTTGATGTTAAGGCTGATCTTTTATCATAGGAAAGAAAAAGTTGAGGAGGTTGTGTACACAATCCAAAACATTACAATTTTTATGTTCATCAAGGCAAAGAGAATTTTATGTATTCAAGTCAAATTCTAAAAGGCTTTCTTTTGTTGATGAAACAAGTAGTATGTATATATGTGAATTCAACAATAATTTATCTTAGAATAAATTTCTAAGACAAATGATATAATAAGAAAATGACATAGGGTTAGACAGTAGGAGATTGTTGCTGAAAGGCCTTCACGGTGAATTAGAAATCCAATATTTTTGAAACACCATCAGTAGGCAGGTTGTCGATAGAGACACTTGTTTGGTTGAATGCTATAGCCAATTCTTGGTAAAGAAAAGCACTGCCTTGTGGTGTGAAATGTAAGCCGTCACTGTAGCAAGATAAAACAAAGTAAATAAGAATTTTTCATCGCTAACAATATCAGTATCAGTACTAGTTCAGAGTAACTGCCAAGACACAACGTATATGGATGAAGTTGTGACAAGAATGTCAATCATTGCTGCTAATTGAAGCCATGGATCAGCATATTGACATACCAACCCTCCCAATCATTCTTATATAACATATATAGGCATGACCATTCCTTTAATAACATCGTATAGCACTACGAACTTCAATTATTAATGAAACTATATATGCAAAGTTTTACTTAAAAGGATCGATGTACAGATTTTGTCACTTACAAGAGGAATTTCTTTTGCCAACCCTCTGTTTGCTGCATTTTAGACCACAAATCGATGTAAGGGAGATAAAACTCTTTCGCCAATTCAACAACCTTTTTTGCATACTTTCCAGACTCTTCGAGTGTCCTTTCTGGCAAATCGATCTTTTTGCCCTCGGCTCTGTTTTTAAATTGAACAGTAACAGATCCAGCACGATGAATATTTGATTCAGTTGACAGTGACAAACTTATGTTTAAACATCTCAAATGTCGCGATAGAGAGGAAAGTGCAGCATCGTACCTTAAAACTTCAAGCCGTCTTGCTTCATCAATTGGTGGTGGCGTTATCATCAATATTTGCACAGACGGAGAATATTGCTGTGTTATAAATAACATGGATGAGACATACAAATTAAAGAGAGCAAACCTCAGCATGAAGTTATACTAACAAAGAACATCATGATTGAATTGGGAAAATTAAATTCCAAACCTTCAAATGTTTAATCATTTTCCTTAGGTTTTCCTTATATTCATCAATTGGGACATGTTTTGCTTCACTAATTCTTCCCACAAGAGCAGCATCATTTGCTCCAAAAAATAGTGTGATACCAGCAAGAGGTCTTGGATGATCCTGTAACAATGCACCTTATAAGTCATGACCACGATAAGCTTTTGTATACATATATCCAAACTTTCAAAATGTGTATCACTGTATCGATCATATACTAACAAACCTGAAATTACGTACATGTCAACCAATTTTTAACTTTTGTATATATAACACAGATCATGTCGAACTCTTTGGTGAAAATTCTATCTCGAGGATCATATGTTACGTAATACATACCAATTGAAATAGGTGTTGGAGCATGATTAATCCCCATGTGGTGTTGTATCCAGCATATCCACGAACTAAGAAATCAGCCTTTACAATAACACATCAATTTCAATTACTTTATATTACTAATAAAATGTGTTTAATACATCAACTTGATGGGGAAAAAAAAAACCATACCCTGCGAGAATAATTATTAGCAAGCATACCACCCCAACCACCTACATCGAAGGCTACTTGAGTAATAGAGTCCCCAAACAATACAATTTGTGGCCTAATCATTTTGAGTAAAATAAAAATTCCTGAAATTCAAACCAAATTATATTTGGATTTTTTTTTCCTTTGCAGAAGGTGACAAGGAAGAAGAAGAGAAAAAAGGAATTAAATAATGAAAGAAACCCAAAATTTCGGAAATGAAATATACTATTTCTACTTCTTCTTTTTTTCCGGAGTTCAAGTTTGGCCATAAAATTCCATAAAATAAGGACACCACAAATTTGTTTGCAAATATCATTATTTGAAAATACAGCTCCAATTTTCGAATACCATTATTTACTTTGAAAACCAAAAATTACTTTTTCAAATATTTACAATTTTTATAATCAAACGTTCCCTAAATATAACAAAAAATTATATTGTACTGCTTCCGTCCAAGAGATAGTTTATCATTTTGTGTCTATTTTACCCTTGTTATTAAATACTATTCATTCCCCAACATCTAAATGACTTATAATTAATAGGGGTGGTATAGTAAAATTAATCTTTTATTTATTGTTTCTTAAGAAGTGTGTCAAGTCAAATATGAATAAGTACAGATGGACGGAGATAGCTAGCTAGTAAAAAATCAACGTGTTTAAAAACTAATCTATAAACGTAATTTTCCTTGAAGTTCATTTTTTGATAGGGGCGGAGTTAGCAAGAGCCTAGAGGTTCAGTTTATGAACTAATTTTTTCCCCTAAATCTTGAATACAAAAGAAATTTTAAATCATACAATTACATGCATACTAGCTCATGAACACATTTTCTGTACAAAAGTTTGAGTCATCAATTGTTGAGTCCATCACAAGACTAAAGATCTGAAGTTCATAATTATGTAAGCACTAAGCATAATTCTTTATAGGAATTCTAACATTTTTCAAAAGTAAGGAAAAAAAAAGTACTTTTAGTTTATAGTACTTTTCGTATAGTTTTTTAATATCTAAATTTAAATTTTAAAATATCAAATTAATTTAATTTAATTTAGCTTTAAAAATTAATCAAATTGACTTTCAAAAAGTAAAACATGACAACTAAAAAGGAGCGAAAAGAAGAGAGTATCATAATCAATAATCAATAATCAATATATATACTTGATTATGTTGCATGCCGCTGAAAGACATAGGATTGTTGTATATGAAAGCTGCCTCTTATTCATAGCTTTTAAATCTAAAAGAAAATGGATCTTGAAAAATCAAAGTGTAGAATATACATATTAAATTCGTCAAAAAAAGACTTAGTTAATCCTTAAGAGAAATTATATATCTTGACATGTAGTTGTTGTTGATGATGAAGATTTTAGCTAATTAGAGGCATAAAAAAAATGTATTCTCATCCTATTTTTAACTCTGGCGGAAAATTTAGTTATGTTTATATAAATTAATTACTTCCTCCGTTTAAAAAAGAATGACTTACTTTTCTTTTTAGTCCGTTTCAAAAAGAATGACCTCTTTCCTTTTTTGAAAATACTTTAATTTCCACTTTCCACGTGGCATGTTTAACACCACAAGATTCAAGGGCATTTTGGTACATTTGCCATAACTTTAATTTAGGACCACAAGATTCAAAAGTCTTCTTTATTTTCGTAAACTCCGTACCAAGTCAAACTAGGTCATTCTTTTTGAAACGGAGGGAGTAGTTTTTAAATATGTTGATTTTACAATACATTCAAATCTCTCTATAATGACCACTCATTATAATAGTATTTTTTTTTATAACGGCTTGATTTTCTCTAAAATCAAATTTTCATGTTATATTTTACTTATCTATAACAACAATTTACCTATTACAACAATGACATTCACACCTCTATAAATGTCACACTCGAATATTGTGTAATAATATTTTGTAAGAAATATATTATCTATAAAATAAAATATTAGACTATTAGTGATAATTATCATTAATGTGATCGTCGTGAACATAGTAAATTTCAACAAATAACTAAAAGGATAAATTATATATTTAAATGGTGCCCATAAGTTATGGTCATAACTTTACGCGGAAAGGCTATTGATTTTTGCCTTTTCAATTTATAACAAATGAAATACGAAAATCAATTGAGATTTTAAATTTAACTAATATTTTTGCATTTGATTAAAACATAAAAAGTACAAAAAAATATTTTTTTGCCTACTTTTGTTTTAGCTAAATGAGATCTAAACATCTAATGACAATGTACATATATAACAACACCTCGCTATAGAGAGGTTTGATTGTATATTCTTTTTACATTTAGGGAACATTTAATTATGAAAATTATAAATATTCGAAAAAGGTAATTTTCAATTTTCAAAGTGAATAATGATGGTTGAAAATAGGGGTTGTGTTTGGTCAACAACAACAACAAACCCAGTATATTTCCACAAAGTGGGGTCTGGGGAGGGTAAGTGTACGCAGTCCATACCACTACCTCAGAGATGAGATAGAGAGGTTGTTTCTGAAAGACCCCCGACTCAAAACAAAAACAGTCCAGAAAAGGATACAGGGAACAAGAAGCAATAGGTATTATCAGACCAAATCGTACTCAAAAACAAGACTATCGCTAAGTAATATAACAAACAATACCACACTATGTCCCCTAACACAGATAACAAGACAAAGTCCTCATACCTACTAGCAAGAACACAATCCTTCCTCTTACCCTTCTATCCTAATCCAACTCATCCACACCTTCCTATCTAGGGTCATGTCCTCGGTAAGCTGAGGCTTCTCCATGTCATGCCTAATCACCTCTCTTCAATATTTCTTTGGTCTCCCTCTGCCTCGCTTGAAACCATCCCTAGCCAACCTTTCACATCTCTGCACTGAGGCCTCCGTGCACCTCCTCATCACATGCCTGAACCATCTTAACCTCGCTTCCCGCATCTTGATGTCCACCGAAGCCAGTCCTACCTTATCTCGAATAACCTCATTTCTAATCTTATCTTTCCTAGTAAACCCACACATCCATCGTAACATTCTCATCTCTGCTACCTTCATCTTTTGGATATGAGAGTTCTTGACTGGCCAACATTCCGCCCCATACAACATAGCTGGTCTAACCACCACTTTGTAGAACTTGCCTTTGAGTCTAGCGGACACCTTCTTATCACATAAGATTCCGGAAGCGAGCCTCCATCTAATCCACCTTGCCTTAATACGATGAGTAACATCCTCGTCAATCTCTCCATTTCCCTGGATCATAGAACCAAGATACTTGAAACTATCTCTCCTTCGGATAGCCTGAGTATCAAGCTGCACAACCACATCAGCCTCATACGTCACCTCACTGAATGCTAATTGAAGTTGTTTTTGAATTTTTTTGAGTACTATTTGGAGTTTAAAAAAAAAGTAAAAATAAATTTTTGATGTTTTTCAAATTTCTAAAAATTCTAGGATTTAACTTCAAGTTGATTACAAGTTGGATTGACGAATTTTATGGACAAACGTGAACTCTTGAAAAAAATAAAAATAGTGCCACATAAACGGTGCCACGTAAAAATAGTACTTCCTCCGTCCCTTTTTTTTTTCTTAAACACCGTGCACACAAACGGTGTCACGTAAAAATAGTACTATTTCATTTCCTAAATTTTTGGTTTCTTTCATTATTTAATTCCCTTTTCTCTTCTTATTCCTTGTCTCGTTCAAAGGCAAAAAAAAATCCAAGAATTTGGTGACTCCATTACAGAATTATTAATTCTGTAATTTATTTTGGGTTTCCTTGTCTTCTTGGAATTTTATTTATTTTACTCAAAATGTTGAGGCCTCAAATAGTATTGTTTGGGGATTCCATTACTCAAGTAGCCTTCGATGTAGGTGGTTGGGGTGGTGCTCTTGCTAATACTTATAATCGAAGGGTTTGTATTATTTTTTCCCTCATCAAATTGATGTAGTATTAATTAAAAGCATTTTATTAGTAATATAAAGTGATTAAATTTGATGTATTATTGTAAAGGCTGATGTATTAGTTCGTGGGTATGCTGGATACAACACCACATGGGGATTGATCATGCTCCAACACCTATTTCAATTGGTATGTATTACGTAACATATGATCCCCGAGATAGAATTTTCACCATGGAGTTCGACATCTGTTGTATATACATAAAAGTTAAAAATTGGTTGATATGTACCAGGCCAAACGAAATGATCTAGAATAGATACTGACGATTTATATAGCTTACCCCAACTTATTTTGAATCTTATTGCCTCAAGTTTCAGGTTATTAGTACAATACAATGATACACATTTTGAAGGTTTTGATGTATACCAAGGCCTGTTGTGGTCATGACTGATGATTAGTATATCTTTGGTTAATATTACAGGATGCTCCAAGTCCAACACCTCTTGCTGGCATCACTATATTTTTTGGAGCAAATGATGCTGCTGTTTTGGGAAGAAAGAGTGAAGTAAAACATGTCCCAATTGATGAATATAAGGAAAACCTAAGGAAAATGACACAACATGTGAAGGTTTGGAATTTTTCCAATTCAATCATGTTGTTCGTTGTTGGATACTGACTTTCATATATTTGTGTGTTTATAACTCTATGTTGAGCTTTGCTCTCTTTTGTATATCTCATTATCCATTTTATTTATAACACAGAAATATTCCCCGTCAGTGCAAATATTTATGATAACACCACCACCAGTTGATGACGAAGGACGGGTTGCAAGTGAAAGGTACGATCCATTTTCTCTCTATGACATTTGAGATGTTTGAGAACCTTCGCCCTGGAGCTCCTTTCTAATTATTGATGAACCAAGTGGTTGATATTATCCCTCCCGAACCAGAACTTTTTGTTTCCGAGGGCGAATCTATCAAATTTGATCAACCACTAACGACAGCAGTATGACATGTCCATGGACATCATGTCATATTCTTTGCATTATTTTTTGGTCATTTACCCTTTAAACTTGTGTTTAAACCTAAGTTGTCACTGTCAACTGAATCAAATATTATTGTGTTGGATCTGTTACTTTTCAATTCAAAAACAGGGCCCAGGGAAAAATGGTAGACGTACCAGAAAGGACACTCGAAGAGTCTGGAAAGTATGCAAAAACGTGTGTTGAATTGGCAATAGAGCTAGGCCTCCCTTACATCAATCTGTGGTCTAAAATGCAGCAAACAGAGGGTTGGCAAAAGAAATTCCTCCTGTAAGTGACAAAATCTGCACATCGATCCTTTTAAGTAAAACTTTGCATATATAGTTTCATTAATATTGGAAGTTCGGAGCGCTATATGGTGTCAAAGGAATGGTCATGCCTATATATGTTATATAAGAATGATTGGGAGGGAGGGTTGGGGGCAATTGGCATGTCGATATGCTGATCGATGGCCTCAATTAGCAGCAATCATTGACATTCTAGTCACAGCATTATCCATATACGTGTGGTTTGACGGTTAATCTGAACTTAGTACTTATGCAGATATTCTTAGTGGTGAAATGTGAAATTCTTATTTAATATACTTTGTTTTATCTTGCTACAGGGACGGCTTACATTTCACACCACAAGGCAGTGCTTTTCTTTATCAAGAATTGGCTATAGCATTCAACCAAACAAGTCTCTCTATCGACAACCTGCCTACTGATGGTGTTTCAAAAATATTGGGTTTCTAATTCACCGTGAAGGCCTTTCAACAACAATCTCCTACTATCTAACCCTATATCATATTCTTATTATATCATTTGTCTATGGAAATTGATTCTAATGCAAATGATAGTTGAATTTACATATATACATACCAGTTTCATCAGCAAAAGAATGCCATTTAGAATTGATTTAAATACAAAAAACTCTCTTGCTTTGATGAACATACAAATTGTAATGTTTTGGATTGTGTACACAATCTTCTCAACATGGTGGTATGAAATGTTATTCCTTCAACATTAAGTTTACTAAGTCTTACTATGTTATAATCTATGCTAATTTACTTACTATCAATACCACTTTAATAGTTTAATGTGACAAGGAGTAATTTCAGACTTAACTAATTCCGAAGAGAATTTATATATCTTAACATATAATTGTTGTTGAAGATGAAGAATTTAGCTAATAGTTTGAGGTGTACAAAAAAGAGTATTCTATCTTTCGGCAACACCTACGACAAACCAACTTCATTTAGCTAGCGTTTGATCATAAATTTTTAAATATTTTTGGGAATCAGTTTTGGGTGAAGTTTTAATATGTGTTTGGTCATAGTTTTTGAGAACATATTTCACTCTTTAAAAAAAAACATAAAACATGATTTTACCCATAAGTTTGACACAAAACTATCAATTTTATAATGAACTACATAACTACTACTAATGCAATTAATACCAACTATTACAATTAATTACAAAGATCCATCGATACAAGACAATAAATAAATAATAACAACTAGTTATTTTTTAATATAATTTTCTCATATTCTACTATCAATCTCTTTAATAAGAATGTATTTAACTAGCGGTTGAGTAGATAGATTTTTAGTTGGAGTCACAATTGACGAACTTTTTTTGTTTTAATAAAATATAAAACTTTAGTAAGTTTTAAAATTTTAAAAGAACCAAAAAAACTACTTTCTCCGTTCCTAATTTACTTGTCATCTTTTTAAGTTGCACATTCCTTAAGAAAAATATTAAGTAGAAGATAATTTAACTAAATTATCCTTATTTATTACCCACCTTTATTTAATGTTTCTTTTTTTTTTAACACTACATTAATATCTCTATATATTTGATACTAAGAGTAAAAGTGGAAACAAACAACTAATTATGCATATGTATTGTGAAATGACAAGCATTAAAGAACATCTATTTTTAGTAAGGATGACAAATAATTAGAAATGGAGGGAATAGTCTTTGATCAATAACCACTTTTTCTATAGATTTTGGAACTTTATGTCAAAACTTAATAAATTTTAGGCCAAATAATTCTTGCCCAAAAATTTACAATTTTTTTTGTAATATCTATGGCCAAACGGATCCTTAGTTACGAGGTTCAAGATCTGCTATTACCCGCGAGATGAAGATTGCTTTCATTTTTCATTTTTTTTTTTAAGTATCAATTCCGTTAATTTATTTTTTTATGGATTGAAATCGCACATTTTACTTACACAGAGATCCTGAAAAGTGCCGAATGAAATAACATAAGTAACAATAATAAGATATCAGTATAATCTCACAAAGTGAAGTTTAGACAGAGAATAGAATGTACGCAGTTCGTACAACTAGCAATATGTTTGGATGGTTGTTACACATGATATTGTATTGTATTGTTAGCTTAAATATCAAGTTTGTTTTGATTGTTACTTAAATTTTATTGGATTGTATAGTTAGGTAACGACGAAAAGTCCTATTTTATTTAACATCGACTTAGTGTGATCACGTCGTTACCTTATATTGTTTTCTAATTTTATCTTTACTTATTATTAATCCAAACATGGTGTTCATTAAAATAATACAATACCATCAATATAATGCAATATGATATATTATGAAATAATACTTTAAAAACATCCGAACAAAATTAGTGTAGAGAGGCTGTTTCCGAAATAACGCAAGTACCAAACTTGAACTAATCAGCAATACAAGGACCAAATTGGTTTCTTTCATTTTTACTTCCTTTTCACTTCTTCTTCACTTGTCTCCTTGTACAAACGAAAAAAAAGACAAAAAAACAACAAAAAATCAAGAATTTGGTTAACTCAATGAGACCACAAATAGTATTATTTGGGGACTCCATTACTGAACTATCTTTCAGATCAAGTGGTTGGGGTGCTGCTCTTGCTGATAATTATACTCGCAAGGTTTGTATTTTTATTTATTTTTTGTTCTTTCATTAAGTTGATTTATTGATATTATGTTTTTATATTATAAGCATTTTGATAATATAAAGTTATTGGATTTGATCTGTATTAATGTAAAAGGCTGATATATTGAATCGTGGCTATGGTGGATACAACACTAGATGGGCATTGTTCTTGCTGCATCAACTATTTCCATTGGTATGTAACATGATCCACTTGGCATTTTATATTTTTTGGCATATTTTTTTTAAAAAAAGTTTTCTTTTTTGGATCTTGTTATATTTGGGGTTAGAATATTCAATGGGTTGTAGACTTGTAGTGATTTGGGATGTTTTATTGGAGTACATTGCTAAATTATATAGTTTTGATTAAGAGAAGTAAAATCAAGAATGGGGAATTTTAGTAGCTTAGTTGGCTAGCTAACTGAACTTTCATCTTGTTGCTGAGAGTTGGATTCTCCACCTTGTAATCCGCTCCCAGTTTTGCCTTCCCCTACCCCCAATTTGAAAAAAGAAAAAAGTAAGATCAGGAATTTTAGTGGATTTGCAAAAATCAAGGGGCACTAAGAGAAAGAAAGATTTTGTTTTTATGATCTGTAGTTAGAAATCTACTGAATTGGTTGATATGTGCCTAATGAAATGGGCTTGAATAGAGCAGGATCGGTACTGACTATTTACATAGCTAACCCCAACTTATTTTGGATCCTACCACGGCATGATTATAGTTGGTGATAAGGCATTTTTGGTTTCGTAATGATTTAGAAGTGTGCTGATGCTAGTAAAGAGTAGTATTTTCAGCATCGATGCAGATCATTGCATAGAGGAACTAGCTGACATCCTTGGATATGGTAGGAAGAAGAGTGTAGTAGGCTGCTTTTAGTATTATGCTGTTTTTGTTTCCTTTCCTTTACCATCTTGGACCTTGGTACCATTTAATAAATCTTTGACTTATCAAAAAAAAAAAAAGTGTGTGCGCTTGGGGATGCTATTTTAATTTCCTATTTTGGAGCTTTGTGGGAGTCATTGCTAAATTTCATAGTTAGGTAAAGGGTAAGAGTTTTATGAATTTGCAAAATCAATAGAGATGAAGGAAAGGAGAGAAACTGGAATGGGATTTATAAATAACAATTTAAGGAGGGAATTGTTTCAGGTTTATAGTCATGACTTTTGATCATCGTGAAGTGGGTTTTTGTGTAACTTTCCTGTATTTCACTCAATAATGCCTTATTTTTGTATTTTTGAAACTTGAATTCTTTATGAAGTCAATGGCTTTATACATAATTTGAGTGCTCATGGAACAATGGGATCAAGAAAGACTTTTGGGAAAATGAACAAAAGAATGTGATCAAAAAGGGTTGGGAGTAAGGGATAAGAGGTGAGACACTCTTCAATTTTTTGTTCTTCAGTGCCACTGGACAATGGTATAGCGCTGAACGTCCAATTCTCCTCGCACCTTTGTTTCAGACGGTAGAAAATACATATCTGATGTTCTATGTAAGAGAGGGTACAAGGATGAAGATATGTAAATTATCCTAGGGCCAATGACATCACAGACCAAAAAATGATTTAGTCTATCGGAAACAGCCTCTCTACTTTGTTCGAGGTAGTGTTATGGACTGCGTACATCTTACCCTCCCCAGACCTCACTTGGTGGGATTACACTGGGTTTGTTGTTGTTGTTGTTCTGGAATTTTCAAGTAATTCAGAATTTTATAGAGAACAGAAGATGACATTGTCCATGGAAGAACAGACTTCTGTGACCAGCCACATCAGGAAGCTGAGTTTTTGTTGCTGATTTGGCGGTTTACTAGTATAAGAACTGTACTGTCATAGTCTGACTGTTTATGCCACAACAAAGTTGCTCCTCCTTTTCAACCTTGCTTTTTTCCAATTTCCAAGTGAGTGATTTTTTTTCAGGATCCTATTCAATCAAGTTAAATTATGAGGCTATTTGTTACATTCAGCTGCCTCAGATTTGAGGTTATTAGTACAATGCACATATTTTGGAAATTTTGATATATACAAAGGTCTGTCGTGGTCATGAGCTGCACTGTTACTTGTTGCCAAATTTTTTGATTACGTATCTTTGTTAATATTACAGGACGCTCCAACACCTCCTGTTGCTGTCACTATATTTTTTGGAGCCAATGATGCTGCTCTTTTGGGAAGAACCAGTGAGAGACAACATGTCCCACTTGAGGAATATAAGGAAAACCTAATAAAAATGATACAACATTTCAAGGTTTGGAATTTTCCCAATTCAACCATGCTTGTTCATTGCTACATGCCGATTTCATATGTGCTAAAAATTTCCTCCTAATTATGTTTGTCTGTAGAAGATTTTTCGAATAATGAAAATGGGACGATCTGGAAGATGACAAGGATAAAGTTAATAGTGACTATGAAAAAAAAAGTAGTATTAACTATTAAGCCTATGCTGCAAAAGCAAAAAGTGAGGTATATGCTATGAGGGAATAAGTAAACACAGAGTTACTCCATCCCACTGCACTGTAAAGAAGAATATCTTTAAATTTATAGCTAGGTTTTCCACATAATTAGATATAGAAGCATTGCAACAATTATCTGTCATATGACGAGGGTACTGAAGAATCAAATTGAGCATCTGATACTGTGCTATTATTTAAAGCTTGACATCTTGTGAACAATATTTTTGAGGTCAGGTTAGTAATCATTTCTATCTCGTGGACTTTCGCATCCGGAAATTTTGTAATTTGTGGAATAACTGAACTGAATTAACACTATAAAGATTTTAGTAACAGACTTATGAAGCTTCACTACCGACTGTGGTTGTGGATATCCTGTGTTCATCAAATATTTATTGTAGGCTAATATATTCTTGAAGTTGCCTCTCTACTTCATCTGAGGTAGTGGTATGGACTGCCTACACTTTACCCTCCCTAGATCCCACTTTGTGGGAATACACTGCATATGTTGTTGTTGTTGTGATATATTCTTGAAGGTTGATAGGGTTATCTGCCTCTTAGTCATACCTTTTCTTCTTCTCCTTGTTCACTGTAGAAACCTATATTCATGGACTTAGTACGAGTATAAGATTCAGTCATTCAGATAGCATATGTGCAATTTTTGCATGTTTGAATTTTCAAGGTTAATGCGAAGTGAAGATATACATGTCAAACCTGTTTGAGATGATTACATCTTGGCAAAGATAAGAGCCAGTGTAGCATAGAGTAACATCAGAAAGAGTTAGGAGCCAGTGTAACACAGAGGAACACATATTCGCTAGTAACATCAGAAAGAATGAAATATCTATTAAACCAAGTTTGGAAGGTGCGTTGCAAGTTGTGTAATGTAGTCCATGCTAGTATGCAACCTCTCAAGAAAATCTTGTTGCTATGCTGACATGCAGATTCTGCCCAAATTTTTATTTATACTCTTGCTAAAATGGTAGATTTCTACCATAAGTGAATGACTTCACCTAAAACCTAAATGATCTGCAAAAGTAAAAAAAGATCAGTCAGATTTTTAGGAATATCTAACTTTACCAACTATTCATTACCACAAATAATGAGCAAAAGTACAATGCAAGAAAATGGGAGTGTTGAATTGGCTTAAGCAGGCTGAGTATTTTTCTACTTTTCTTTTCAGGGCTTCTATTCCAGTTTTACACGTGCTTGTTAAGAAGATATAAAAGATGTAAATTCCTAGAATGTATTCATCTCCCAAGTATATAGTGATCTTGAATCTGCCTGCTGACGGATTGAATTTAGTTTGATTTTCACTCTTCTAGTAATATCTATCATCTTAAAACCAATGAAGTCCATCCCATCCAATTGCTCAATTCCTGAGTTGTTTAGAGTAGAATAGGATACACTAGGCCCTTGTCTTCTATAATGCTATATATATGTTTATAAATCTGGGTTGAGCTTTGCTCGCTTTTGTATGTCTCAGTGATATTATTTATAACACAGAAATGCTCCCCGTCAGTGCTAGTATTTCTGATAACTCCTCCACCAATTGATGAAGCAGGACGGTTTGAGTTTGCAAGGTACAACCCACTTTCTCTCTATTGATAAAATAAAAATAATGAAGCAACCACTTTTTATTTATTTTATTTTTCATAAACTCTATGGTATCTAAGATGTTGAAGAACTTCTTGACACACCCCGGAGCTCCTTTTAACAATGGGATATGACTTAAACTGTTCAAAAGCATAGTAGATAACAATATCCAATAACTTATCAGCATATAAATGTAGAGATAATCCAACCTCTCAATCATGAATTGGAGAGAATAATCTAACTTCTCATAGAAAAACCCAAAAAAAAAAAGAAAGCAAAAAGAAAGTGGAATGAGCAAATTGGTTTTTGTGTGCAGTGCCTATTTGAATATCAATTACAGCTATTGCTGCAAAGATAGCTTCAGCATCCTTAGGAACTGTCCATTGTCATGGCTATCGAACAGTACACAATATAGCAGCCCATTATGCAGTTTCACACAAGAGACCAACCCGACACTTGTATTTCCTCATCGGAGAGGACATTCCTTTCTATAACTTTTACAGCGACAGTTAAGGAAATGATCTTTCTAATTATTGATGAACTTCTAAAGACCCCATTGCCTTTTAGCAGTATGGCATATGCCTTTATCATGTAGTCCATGGACATCATGTCATATTCTTTGCATTGTTCTTTGGTCATTTTCCTTTTAGCCAATTCTTTCTCTTTTTTTTCCCTCTAAAAGCAAAACAGTTCAGTTTTAAACAGTTGCAAGTGGATCAACTCTATCAGTGACACCAATTTTTTTTCCCTACTTGGAACAGCTTTGGTATTGCATGTGTTTAAACATAAGTGTGTCAGTGTCAACTGAATCAAATATTATTGTGTTGGGATATCTTACTTTTTAATTTTAAAAACAGGTCCCAATATGGAGACAAAGCAACGGAATTGCCAGAAAGAACAAATGAAGTGGCTGGGGAGTATGCAAAACAATGTGTTGAATTGGCGGAGGAGCTAGGTCTCCCTTCCATCAATCTGTGGTCTAAAATGCAGGAAACAGAAGGTTGGCAAAGAAAATTCCTCCGGTAAGTGACAAATTCTGCACATCCTGTTAAGTGAAACTTTGCATAGTTCCATTAATATGTGAAGTTCGTAGTGCTATATGGTGTTGGAGGAATGGTCAGGCCTATATATGTTTCACAAGAATGATTGAGGGTTCAGGGGAAGGGGTCGGGAGATTTAAATGGAGATATGCTGATGGCCTCAATTAGCAGCAAACACTGCCATTCTTGTCACAACATCATCAATATACGTATATCTTGACAGTTACTTTGAACTTAGTACTATACGATATTCTTAGTGGTGAAATGTGAATTTTTATTTGTTCTGTTTTATTTTGCTACAGGGATGGCTTACATCTCACACCAGAAGGCAATGCCATTGTTTACCAAGAAGTCATCAAAGTGTTCAATGAAACAAGTCTCTCTCCAACAAAGATGCCTGCTGATGCCCCTCACCATTCAAAAATCGATGGACAAAACCCCGAGAAGGCCTTCCAGCTACAATGCCCTGCTATCTAACTCTATGTTCTATCCTTTATATATCGATGAGAACCCAGAAAAAAGGATGGTAATTGCTTTCGAGTTCCCCAGGTTTCGGATCTGTACTAGTTTCATCAACAAAAGAATGCCTTCTAGGATTTTGATTTAAATACAAAAGTTCTCTTTGCCTTGATGAACATAAAATTTGTGATGTTTTGAATTGTGTACACAACCTCCTCAACATTGTGGTATGAAATGTTAGTCCTTCAATAGTCAACAGATATTAAGTGCAACAAATAGAAAGCTCATCTAATGTTTTGTAGTACCAAAATTGCTTTTACTACCAAAAATGAGGTGAAAGATGCTAAGATTTGCACATGTCCTGCATCTTTTTCTTTCCTGTGATAAACAATCAGCCTTAATATCAAGGGAGTGCAACAAATTGTGACAGGTAAAGTGGGAGGATAATCATAAGACCAATTAACTTTTAGATACATACAACAGCAACATATCCACTGTAATTACATAAGTGGGGTCTGAGGAGGCTGGTGTGCGCAACTTTACTCATACCTTGTGAAGGTAGAGAGATTATTTCCGATAGACCTCGGCTCAAGCTTTTAGATACATACAAGTTTTAATATATTAATACAAACTAAAACGAAAGAGCGACAAGCCGCTACATTAGCTTTATTTACTTGTTTTATCTACAATAGGCTTTTAGATTATTTATTTTATTTTATTTTTAAAAAAAGGGGACAGAATATTACAGGTAGCTGCTAAATTAGTCCATTATAATGGATTAAACATTACGTTTACTAAGTTTTACTATGTCATCTATGATAATTTACTTACTATTAATACCACTTTAATGTGACAAATAGTAATTTCAGAATTTAATGTTACAATGGAGAGAGAAAGCGCACTTCCGTTAACAAATCGAATTATTCTTTTTTTTTTTTGGTTAATAAATCGAATTATTCATTACTACAATCAAACCTTTGTAGAATGTCGTATGTTTTGATATTTTTTTAGCTAATATAGTCAAATGTTATTTTAGAGAACAAATAACATAACATAATATGAAAGATCAGTTCCACATAAAACATAAGTATTGT
Organism: Capsicum rhomboideum; assembly: GCA_031232105.1. Taxonomy (NCBI): domain Eukaryota; kingdom Viridiplantae; phylum Streptophyta; class Magnoliopsida; order Solanales; family Solanaceae; genus Capsicum; species Capsicum rhomboideum. Next base: position 8,473,731 of record CP124713.1, on the reverse strand, counting down.
AGTGATATATTGTTATAGAGGATGACGGTATATACTTAGGTTTAGTTATTTTTTGGGACACTTGTTTCATGTAGAATACTTTTGTACAAAAGACCTTTTCAAAGGTACTAAGACAAATATTACAATTGTCCAATTAAATGGTCAAGGAATTTATTGGTGAACTATAATGGTAAAAAATATTTATGAAATTTAAAGAATAAAATAGAATACTGAACTAAAACATGAAAATTGTTTTTATTTACCAATGGTAAGTTATCCTCTCAAAAATAAAAGTTGGTTTTCAACATAAATTCTCACATATCACTACATGAATATTTTGACCAAAAATTCCATTTTAGAAACATTTATCATATTACTGTATTTAAGATAAAAACATTTAAGGCTCAAAACTAAAATTGAAGAATGATAAAATTGTGATTTTGAAAATATAGCTAGGAGAATTGCTGTTTAATGAAGACTAACCTCAAAAGAAACTTTAATTATGCATAGTCAAAAATTTTAATAAATGGCAGTAAATTTTTATTACATTAATTTACACTATTGACTACTGCTTTAATTGAAGAAATGCCATTGACTTATTCTTCTGAGATCTTTGTGCAAAGCAAATTAAATTAAGTCAAATAAGGGTAATCTAAGTAGATAAATTTTTTATTCTCTCCGTTCCAAAATAGTTGTCACACTTTATTTCTCGAGAGTCAATTTGACTAGTTTTCAAAGTTAAACTAGATTAGATTAATATAATGTTTCAAAATTAGAATTTAGATATTCAAAAACTATACGGTAAGTACTATAAGTTGCAATTTTTTCATACCAATATGATAAAAAAGTACATCTTAAAATATTCATCAAAGTTAACATAATTTGACTCTAAAAAGAAAAAAAAGAAATTAGTATTTTGGAACGGAGGAAGTATTATGTGAATTTACCAATTTTGAAACAATTTATTAAATGGTACATTTACTATGTCAATTATATTAATATGTCATTTAATAGAAATAACGATAATTTTGTTATTTTGCTACAGAACTTGTCTATTGCTGATTCCTATTTTTAAAATAGTGATTTATACATGAATGGAAAAGAAAATATGAACAAATATTATATACCCATCTGGAATGTCATTCCACCAACTAATTCTTTGTGACAATATTAGATACATACAAAATTTTATTTTCTTCCATGTATATCCATCCATGGAAAAGGTAAATACTACTTAATAATACATGCCCAAGAAAAGAAGAGGAAAATTTGGCAAAACAAGAAATCACATAGAAATCAGATTTTGTAATCAGATAAGTCAAATTCAAGAAAAGAGTCTTCTACTACTTGTGAAACCAATCATTATACCTCAATTTGGTAAATACTGTACTTTGTTTTAAGTCCCAACCAAAACAAGGTTTAGTGCTTTTGGAATATTTACCATTAGATCCCATGTATAAAAATATCGAATTTAACTTATATACGTCGTCAATAAAATTTTAGCTATCAATATTTATACTTGTAATTATCTTATAAATGACGTAATAGTTAAAGGAGTTTCCACGCACTAATCGAATAAAAAATATTTATAGAATTCGGTCGCTAGTTACATAAATCTCTTGCTAATAATACTGTAATTGATAAGTCGATTAAAAATAATAACCGACATGCTATCACAAGTCAGAATTCACTGATAGAGTAAAATTATTTTTACGTAAATAACTTAAATCTTAATTAAAATTCTTTTTTATATAATAGTATAAAAATTAAAGTCCAAAAGGTCTAGATACATTCACATTTCACATTGCAATTAATCTCACTCCTTTACTACTACCATTAAGATAACAAAGAAAGGGAAATTAAATTAAAGATGAGAGAATTAGAGATAGAAAACTCCATTTTATTTCCCTTCTTAACTAATTCCTCCTCCATTTTCCCTTAATCCAATTTCCTTCCAATGGAACTTGATCAAATTAACAACCAAAACCTTTCAATTCAGCCATGTTTTATGCCCAACAACACGTTGAAACCAGAAATAGATGATGATTTTTGCATAGACTCTAAAGATTATCTTAAAGATTTTGAACACCTTGATCTTAATTTTTCTAATACCTTCCACAATTTTTCTGAAAATTTTATGATTGATGATACCAATGGTACTTATCATGACCCCTTTGATCCATTTTCAAATATTGAGGATAATTTTTCTTCATTAGGGGATTTTAACTTTAGTAGTTATGAGCTTACTCCATTTGATCAAGAAAATGGAGAGTGTGGTGGTAGCAAAGTAATGAAGAATAATTTTCATGGTGATGAATTTGTGAAGCCTTTGAACTTTGTTAATGTACCTGATGATCAAAGTTCATGTGTCACTGGTGATCATCATAACAGCTTATCTTCATCTATGAATAAAAAGCTAGGTAGTAGAGGGAGGCCGAAGAAGTCATCTAAATCGTCCAAAGGACAATGGACGATTGAGGAAGACAAGTAAGTAACCATATCGTTATTTGAATTATATGACCATAAATCTCATCAGAGTGCATACTTTTAATCACTTATCTATATGATGTTTCTTGAAGTTGATTAAAAAAATTTCAATCCAAACATTTTCAATCGAGTGAATAGCCAGATTGACCTTGAAACACAACAAGAATATACTTTTGCTATAAAACAAGCTTGTATTTTTAATCGGTTGACTGTGTTATGACATCATTCTCTATATATGATTTCATGGAATGGATCAAATTTTTTCAATCGAAAGTGTTTTCACCGACTGAATAGCTAGATTGATCTTGAAATACAATAATTGTATATACTCTTGGTATATAAGCTAATTAACATTGTTCTCTAGACATGATGTCTTGAAATTGATCAATTTTTTTTTTTTCAATTCAAAGTGTTTTCACCGACTGAATAGCTAGATTGAACTTGAAACCATAACGATTATATACTCTTCCAATAAAACAAGCTCATACTTTATCTTTGTTGCTTTTTCTCAATAATGAGAAATAATTTAAAAGAATCAAATTGATCACATGTCTATTTCACCAAGTCTCTAGTGCCTAGATTGTTACGCCTTTTTTTTGTGCCCTTTGAAGACTGGCTTAGGTCAATTTCCTATTAATGGAGAAATTACTTGATATTCTTATCAAATAGTATTAATAGCTCATATGTTTGTGAAGGCTTTTGATCCATTTGGTGGAGAAGTTTGGAATTAGAAAATGGTCTCAAATTGCTCAAATGCTCAAAGGGAGGATAGGCAAGCAATGTAGGGAAAGGTGGCACAATCATCTCAGACCTGATATAAAAGTAAGAATATTATCTTATCTTTGCAAATAATATTAATCTTGTTTTCTGTTTATAATTAAGGATTTTCTCTTAATACTGTATCATCTTTTTAAAAAAAAATAATTAAATTCAAGTTTATCACATCCCTTATAAAGTTATTTTTTCTTTCTTTGTGATTGTTCTTTTTATATTTGTGCCTGTGGTAGATTGTGACAATTTCTCTATTGATTCAAGTTATATATACACAGAACTTTTTGTTGGTTGTTTAGTAAATGACTTTCTTTTTATTTCTTTTATAATTTATGGACTTTTTAGATCACGATTTGAAGATACATACCTTTTGAATAAATTGAAATTTTTTATTGGAAAATGTTGGACGGGGATTTTAAAATTTTGTAAATTAATTATTGCAGACGTTAGACGATAGTGTTAAATGAACCTTGGGCCTTACTCACACTCCAATAGCTAGATCAAAGTGAAGTGGATTACCCAAGCCATATAAGGAATCCCGGGATCTTGTCCCGGTCCGATGTGGGACATTTCTTTCAACACATAGTCTAATATTTTGTCTGTAAAGTACGTTTGAGCAATATATGAGAAAAAAATTAAACATGAGCCTAAAATTCCCCGAAAGGATAATTTTTCAAGAACTATATATATATATATGCACAACTTTTTAAAATATGGACAAAAACATAAATGCTGGTCTAAAGAGGGCACATTTGCATAAATCAACCCACGGACAAGTATAAAGATTTCTCATAATATCAATTATCATTATAATTTAACCTAAATAGCAGGTTAATACCATTTTTATCGGTTTAGCAATCACTAATGTTTATTACTATAAAAGTAAAAATTATATGTAATTACCTTATTATATAAATATTTTTACACATAATTACCTTATAGATTATTTGAATCTGTGTAGACTGTCAGTGCATATAACTTAAATTTTGCCCGTACGTATTTGTATTATCCAGAAGGATTTTTGGACGGAGGAGGAAGACAGGATTTTAATCGAAGCTCATGGTGAAGTGGGAAATAAATGGGCAGAAATTGCAAAGAGACTTCCCGGAAGAACTGAGAATTCAATTAAGAACCATTGGAATGCAACAAAAAGAAGGCAATTTTCAAGAAGAAAATGTCGTACCAAATGGCCAAGACCTAGTTCTCTCCTCCAAAATTACATCAAAAGTTTGAATTTAGAAAAAGGAAGCACTAAAAAAGAAGCAAATCCTAATGGTCGCGTGGAGTTGTCTTATCCAGGAGGTTCTGGCTGCACAGGTCCAATCGCTGAAAACAGAAATGGAAATTTGGCTAACAGGCGTAAGCGCCACGCTAATATTGCCAAAGTGAAGGTGTCACCTAAGCCAGAAACCATTGAAATTTGCCATGGCAATAATGTTGGTGATTTTGATTTGAGTGAAGTGCCAGAATTTGCATTGGATGATAATTTTTTTGATGGAAATAGATCAATGGATGCTTTTATGGAAGAGATTAGTCCTCATGTTGGTTCTTCCATTATGCCTTATTATGAAATACCAACATTGATGCAAGGTGAAGCCAACAAGGAGATTGATTTGATGGAGATGATTTCTAGAGTTAATTAATCCATAGATATTTAAATGTTTTTGAACACTTGATGTTGTGAGAATTGATTTATACATGTCAATTTAAATATTAAGTATAACAAAAATAAGTGTTGAACTTAAATATTAATGTTTCCTTGAGTTGTTTTATGCTAATTCTACCAACTTTATGTAGTGAAAGATTTTAGGTTATGTATCAGTGTGTATTATATGTGTCTTACGTCGAACATTGTCAAAATGAGTTTTAAGTCTAATTTTATACATTGATGGTGTATTATTTTGTTACACTAATAGGTTAAGTTATCTATAGACTATAATTAGAGGTGGAGCTAGAGTTCTAGTTACGAGTTCGACAGAACTTAATAGCTTTGTTGACTGTCGTTGTCCAAAACATTATACTTGTACTAAGAATTTTTTTGGAATATGTATAAATAAGTTATGCAAGATCCGATAAGATGCTTTTTAAATATACCCAAAAAAAAAAACATAAAATTCTAAATCTACCTCTATAAAATTGATACTACATTTTTATATCATTAACACATATGTGCAATTTTTCCTCAGTGATATAAAATACTCTTTTTCCATGTCTTGAAATTAGTTTTTCTTTATTATTAAGATGGGTGGGGGTGAAGACCAAAGATGAGGTGTGTTGGAGAGTGAAAAAGAGATTGTATGTGTGGAATGTCACTTATTAAATTTGTTTTTCTTATTTTCACTAGTGGAATCGTTTTCCTCATTTTTACGAAATTTGTTTTCCTAGAATCCAAAATTTTTGACCACCCGAACATGAGCAAATTAAAGAACATTTTCTAAAAAATATTTTACTCCATACTGAACACACCTTAAGACGATTCTGTTTTTCACATTTTTTCCAATCTAGGTGTCGTATTATTGAACCTTCATGTAATTTTACGTATCAATTGAGGATATCTATAAATTTAAAGGATCATTTAGCTCTTTTCTCTAACTTGAAAAATAAAAAAAAAGTTCACCAAAGTCATACCTCCATATATAGAAGAAAAAAAAATCAGAAAAAAATATAAGGTTCCACCGAGATTTGAACTCGGGTTACTGGATTCAGAGTCCAATGTCCTAACCGCTAGACCATGGAACCCAATTTGCTGTTTCTTCGGTACTCAACATTCACATTGATAAATTTTCTCGAAGTTCGATATGACTTGCCAAGATCAACTCCAACATGTTTAACCGAAGATGTAAACCTGATAAGGCCAAACTTTGGACATTTTCTACTGAAGTTTTCCTTGAATTGTCAAAACTAACGTCAAGACATTTTTCTATTGAAGTGAATGTAAAATTAGCTAAAACTTTAGTCACGTGTGTCTAAAGTGTTTATACCCAAAAAATAATTTTTCGAATTTCAACACATGGTTCAACAATTAAATCTATGCCAGACAAGCTCAAATTTTTAAAATAAGTTTTATATATCATACAGAACGAACCTCAATCATGAATTTGTCAAAGCAGCAACAAATCTAACAAATTCATTTAACACTATTTTGATTTCCTATGACTGAAGTACATGTAAAAATTGACTAAAATTTCAGTTGTGTGTATCTGAAGTGCAAATGAATTCTTAGAAATTTTAAAATTTCAACAACCAAATTTACTCCAAATAAGCTCAAATTTAAAACACAAGTTTCGTACTATCATACAAAATCTAAATATTTTTGAGAAAATGGATCCATACTCATTACTCTGACCCGTATAGATACGTGAGGCCCAAGAACACATATTTTGTCTAGCCCAATTCCATCAATAGCCCACTCATTTTACTAACCCTAAGCTTCACTACAAAAACCAATCTCTTCATTCATCAAAAAGGTTATCCAACGGCGTCAGTTTTCTCTACCATTTCTGCTCCTTTCTCCGCCACCAACAATGGTAATACTCGGGTTTTCCATATCATAGACTTTTTCATACATAATTTTTTTTCATTATTCTCCTACAATGAATTAGTCTAGGTGTGCGCAAGCTGGCCCTGACACTGCGGTTAAAAAAAAAAAAGAAGAGAAAAATGAGCAAATATATGCTAATCATTTTATAGAGAAGCATGCTAGTAGTTTAATTTTTTATATTTTTAATCGTATCTAGTAATTTTTTGATGTGTTATTGTTCAATTAATTCAAAAGGAGAGTTGGAGTAACTGATAAAGTTGTTGTCGTACTACAATAGACATACTTGTGGTCCAGTCCTTCCACGGATCATGACATCAGGAGGTCACGTGTTACAATAGACATACTTGTGTTCCAGTCCTTCCACGGACCCCAAACATAGCGGGAGCTTTAGTGTTTTTTTTTTTTTTAAAAAAAATTGTTTGATTAACTGAGTTTTGAATGTTTTAACGTTTGAAGGTGAATGTTCCTAAGACAAAGAAGACTTACTGCAAGTCGAAGGAGTGCAAGAAGCACACTTTGCATAAGGTTACACAATACAAGAAGGGCAAAGATAGCTTAGCTGCTCAGGGAAAGCGTCGATATGATCGTAAGCAGTCGGGTTATGGTGGACAAACAAAGCCTGTCTTCCACAAGAAGGTGAGAACCATACCCTAGTCTAGTGTATATTGGCTGGCTATATAATCTAGGAGATATATTTCCAATAGTCTCAATTTAATAATCCAATTTTTAAGTGCGGTAGCTAATTCTATGAATATAAGCATTTGCCTGTTTGGATAAAGCATATTATTGCTAAACTTTAGTTTTAAATTAATTTAGATACAAATTAATTTATGTCTTAATTCACTATTATTCCTAAATTGATTAGATAAGATTACTACCTCACCTATGAGGTAAAGGTACGGATTGCATACACTCTATCTTCCCCAGACTTCACTTTGTGGGAATACATAAGGTATTATTTTAGTCAAACTTATTTGTCTGGTCGAATTGGGCATGTAAAAAGGGCAGTCGAACTCTAGAGAAATGCTTCGATTTTAGATTTTCCATAGACTTGCATTTTGGTGTTTCTCTATTTTTGCAATATGCTTTGGTATAATGTTCATGTATATATTCAATAATTGTTCCGTTAGGACTTTTCTCTTGATGTTTTGAGTTTTTTACGTGAAAGGCTACCAAACGATATGGAATTTAAGGCTTCCATCTCTTCATATCTAGTTGATTTATGATTTAAAGTGCATTGAGGCAAATGAGTTTGTGCTGGTATTAATTTAAGATTAAAGGATCTTGAAATAATCGGCTCGTTTATAGTGTTAACAGCTCTAATGACATTTATGTTAGCTTAACAAAGAATTGCTTATCAGCACTTTCTTGCCAAATACCAATTGTTTATCTTCAGTTTTAGCGCTTATATTCTAACATGCAACTGCCTATTCATTAATAAATTAGATTCAACACAGGTGTTTAAATGCTACTTCTAGCCAGCTATGCCAAGTGGGCTCTGGATCCGTCTCAATCCAATAACTAATGAACATTTGATAGTTGATGACTTAAATCTATTTAAATAGAAATATGGAATATTAGTCATTTGAAAAATAACAAGAAAGAGGGAGAGAAGGAGCTTTTCAATGATTATCACTGATTTGCGTTTATCTTTCTTTCGCCATTCTAAACCAGGCAAAAACCACGAAGAAGATTGTCTTGAGATTGCAATGCCAAGGTTGCAAACATGTGTCACAGCACCCAATCAAGGTCGGTTAGCTCATAGACTCTACTATGCAGTTGCATTTTCATTATTATAGAAAAATATTCATCGTCTTTGGTGTTGTGCAGAGGTGCAAGCATTTTGAGATTGGTGGGGACAAGAAAGGAAAAGGAACCTCTCTTTTCTAGATTGCTTGTGAAGCAGAATTTGATCTTTTTCTTCTGTTCCATTACACTGTTCAGATATTTGTGTTACATTGAGTGTAATTCAGGCGTTTTTGTTATCGACTCATAATTAATTATGTTTTCTGTTATCAGGAGATGAAATGAATATTTAAGTTTTCAATTTAGCTGTTTCGTTATTGTCTTGTTGATGCTTAAGCTATGGCTGGTAAGTTGTACTGCCCTACCATCCTTGGCTTTGTCAATTCATATGTTAGTGCCATATTATAGTATTATGGGCGGAACCAATTGACAGCCCTTTAAAGTTGGCACCATCTTTGAATCTAAGTTGAATCATTAGAATTGAGTGTATTACACTCACTATGTCAGCAAAAAGTGTCAAAATGACACAATGGAACCCTACTTCGGGTGTTTAAAATGGACAAGGCCTACTTGAGGTGTGAAATTTGGTGCTGTCTTTCATGGACACTGCCGATTGGTTCCGCTTAGTATTATGCTTCTCCCATGTTGGTTTTGTATTGAAACATTTCCTTTTGCAAAGGGATGGTCTGGTTTACAGACTGAATGTATAAAACTGCAATAAATCCTATGAAGATCTTACCAAACGTCGTAAAGGGCTAGGGGTTTTCTTGTGAATGTAGTCTTCAGCTTAACTGCTATCAGAACTTCAAAACTTTGTTGTCAAAAAAATTGAAACTTTGGCTGAAGAAAGTGTTACTAAAATAAGATTATATGCCGACACTTTGCAGTCTTCACTTTAATAATCTCACCTTTAAACATGTGCTGCAAGAAACAAGTAACTGCTCATAAACATGGATAGTGTTTATAGCAAAAGCTTTGGAATATAAAATGTACATTTAACCAATCAACTTAACAGGAAAACTAGTGCATAGATCATATATTTTCAGTGGGAGCCTCTTTGATGTTCATATATTTAAACTGAATTAATATGGAGTTCCCAAAAGTAACTCTGAACTTCCTGACCGTGTAATAATCAAGAACCTCAATCTTTGCCTATGCTATCTCCTGATAAAACATTTCTCAGTATATTCTGAGTTCAAAATCATCATGTGAAGAGGAAAGGGACTCATGGGAGGTTTTTATCGTAATTTCACTTTTTCTCCCACTTATCATTTCTCTTCAACACTTTTAATTCCCTCTTCAACTATTTAGAGATATGAGTCGCCACGAAAAAGTCTCAGCTATATTACTATTCTCTACCATCTTTAGCTTCATAGTGTTTGTATCAACGATCCTTTTGACTGCATGAAGATCATAAAGAAGTTTGATCCCAATAGTAGTTCTAACTTTACCTCGGAAACTAAAGTGGTGAGAGGGACATTGTGTTGCTTGTGAATCAAGCTTGACCATCTTTTCAACCCATACGATAGCTGTATTGTATAATTATCCATCAAAATAATAATCGATAAATATATTTTTTTAGTATGTAAAATTTATATAGCTAGCAAGTCTAGTCAACTATGTAACTGTTCCGATTTAATATCCGGATGTGGACCCTTCACCGACAAGAGTCCAGAACTTAACAAGAAAGAAAAGACTAATAATATGCGTGTTTTTCCTTTCATATATTCCCTAAGGTCAATGGAGTTGCGTATGGCGTAAATGGTTAACCATCTGCCATACGCAACAACAATTTAACCATCTGCCTTCTCATGCTCTATGTATTGCCTTACAGAGATGGTGGCCCCTTCACATGACATGTCCTTATCACCCAATACTTGCCTTGACTTGGTGTTTGATCTATTTTTCTTTGGATCAAAGTAGTAATTGTTAGCTTATGCTCTCGACCATAAATTTTAAAGTTGAAACTTAAAAAAATTGTGAGTGACAATCCCAAAAATTCAAAAATCTTATTAAGGCCAAACAGATTCTTAAAGATAAATTTTCAAATATGATCCAAAATCTATGATCAAACGATAGTGAAGTCATGTTTGCTTTGGATTTTGTTTCTTGGACCAAGTAACTGTCAAAGCTTAACTTGTGCACATGATGTAAATTTATGTTATGTCTAATAAAAAATTTCATTTTTCACTCTCATTTCGATCTGAAATTCGTCTAAACTGTTCTGTGCAGTTGTGCATCTTTCCGAAAAATTTACCGGCCTAGAAATAATTTCTTTCTTTCACCATCATGCCATCCTCTATCATGAACATGAGTGTAACAGTAATATTGCACCACCCACTAATTTATATTCCACTAATTAGCATTCGACCTTATATTAACTTCGTACACCTATGTATGTCAATTTAATAATGGTCATCTCACATAACAAGAAACTACTAATAAAATACTTAGAACACATTTCTTTCTTTCTTGAGTCAATACAATCTTTGTTGAGCAAATGATATATCTTGAAGGCTTGCAATTAGTATCATTTCAATTCCTAAATCTTTGCAAAGTGCATTGTTTCTTTTTTTGGGAACGTAACCCACAAGCTTTACATACTACAACTGTACTTTTTTTTTTGTTGAACAAGAAAACTCGACAATCAATCCAACACAAAATCCACAAACATATAGAAGGTGGGTCCTTCACTTGCCACCTCTGTATGGCATTTGAAAATTCAAAAGACTAAAAAAGACTACAACAAACTATGCAACGAAAAAGGTGATATATGCTGTGTCTTTCTTGATAAGATAAAGCTTTTGATACTTCCTCTTGTGTTTGCTAATAAAATAAATGGGCTAAGACATTGCTAATAAAAACGATTTTTCTTTAGTCTTTTTGGAGGTGTCTAGATGATCATTTTGTTAGTTGAAGTGTTCAACTGACACAATAAAGACGAGTTGAGGTGCTTAGATGTTCATACTTAAAGTTGACGTGTTTACTTGTCAGCTGAGGCCAATTTTGAGTATCTATTTATGTACTGTATCGTTTATTTTAGACCATAAATTTAAAAAATATTCATGTTTTTTTTAACTTCTTTATCCAATTAATCATGATTTCACATAAATTGAGACGAAAGAAGCATTAATTTATTGAGTTAACCAAAAAAATGCATGTTGTGTCTTAGTACAATTTTATATTTGCATGGGCATATAGAGATTGTGACTTTACATTGTAGGACTATACCCTATTTGCAGATCTTATTGGGATAATAAATAAAGAAACTTGCCCTCAAAGAACATAATCCTTTTTTATTCTCTTCATCACTTGTCTTTTTCTTTTTCTTTTCTTTAAAAAATTATTTTTAAATTCTTAAAAGCAAAGAAGCAAAGCATCTCTTACACCCCACCGCCTCGTCTTTCTTTGCTTACAATTAATAACTTACCGTCTTTTTATTCCAACATTTTGCATTAAACTTTCATATATTATGTCAGCAGTTACGGATTCACGTCGTGGAAGTAGCCTCTTGCAGAAATATAAGTTAAGGCTGCGTATAATGGATTCTTATAGTCCGACCTTTTCCCGAACTTCACGAATAGTCTCGAGAGCTTTACTGCACCGAACTGTTCTTTTTTAATATTATTTTATATATATATATATATGTATATTACTGTACAAATATATATTCTGAAAAGTTAGGAATCTCTGGTTACTTTCAAACATCAATGTTGGTCAATTTCTTACCACCTGTTTTGCATTTTCTGACCACAACAATAACTGTACAAATATTCCTCTTATATACATTGTCCACAATTCCCCCATGACTAACTTGCTTTATACTACACATTTCAGCTTTGGCCTTGTAGCTTCCTTTATCTTTTTCACTGCTAGCTGCTTTTAAAGTACATAACATATTCCCTAGCACATTTACACATCATATAACAAGCTCCACCCATTGTTTTTAATATTCTTTTTCACCTTGTTGTTAGTTTCAAATCAATGTTATGATGAGTATTTTAGCAAGAGCTCCAAAGAATTCTTGGCAGCCAGTAATGACTGCTAATACAACAATTTCTAGTTATTGGCTTAATTGGAGGTTTTTGCTTTGTTGCATTTGGGTTTTGGCTTCAATGGTGTTTGCAACAATACTTATAATTAAGTATGAAGGTCCTCGAATTCGAAAAAATGGAAGTAGTGAAAATAAAAAAGAGCCCCCTGGCTTATTGTATCAAGATGAAGTTTGGAAGCCATGTCTCAAAACTATACATCCTGCTTGGCTTCTTGCATTCAGAGTATTTGCCTTCTTGATTCTTCTGTTGTTGCTAATATTAAATGTTACGGTTGATAGAGGCGAAATCTTTTACTATTACACTCAGTAAGTACAGTCAAACCTCTCTATAAACATTGTTATAGGGATGACTGTTATAGATAAGTCTGATGGTAGTTCAATTTCTAACATTTGGTATTTGTTGTGTAATAGGTGGACATTTACGCTGATTACTATTTATTTTGCGGTAAGTAAGAGCGAAATATTCATGGTTCAATAGGTACATTTTCATATGTTATGTTATGTTGCTTACATTATTGTGTTTATTTGTGTAGATTGGATCTGTTCTATCAATGTATGGATGTTACAAATGTCACAATAAAGTTGGTATCGATGGACCTGATATTGAGAGGTTAGATACTGAGTATGGTTCACAAAGTTCAATTACTGCAAAACATATGGAAGAAAATGCAGAACAACCTTCTCGTCAAATTGCTGAGTTTTGGGAATATGTTTTTCAGATAATCTTCCAGGTATATCGCGATTCGCTACTTCAATGAAATTTGAGATGTAAAGTAAACAACTTTTGACTTTAGAGATTGTTCCTTTCTTGTTGTTAAAGATGAATGCAGGGGCTGTAACGCTTACGGATTGTGTCTTCTGGTTCATACTTGTTCCATATTTGACCATTAAAGGCTACAAGTTAAATTTTGTAAGTATGCTACACTAGCTTAGTGAAGTTCTGCACATTACTGTTCGTCGTTGTTTCTAATTGGTATGTTCTCTATCTTGCAGTGGATTATAAATATGCATTCGGTCAATGTTGTATTTCTACTTGCTGATACTGCTCTGAATTGCTTGGTAAGTTGCATACTTTTTTCGATACCAAATGTGGTGTTCGTAGACTTATTAACTGATCATCAGTTTCCTATTGTTGTGTTATTTCAGCGGTTCCCTTGGTTTCGAATTGGATACTTCTTTCTGTGGACAGGATTTTATGTTATTTTCCAGTGGATTGTTCATGCCTGCATATCAATCTGGTAATGATAATGCTACGTTACTATGTTGTTACATTTTAAATCTTGTTTAATCGATTAATTAGTATCGATGTTATTTTGTGAAACAGGTGGCCCTATCCATTCCTTGATCTATCATCTGCATTTTCACCTTTGTGGTATGTACGTCCTATCATGTCCAAAACTATATAATAAAGTCTAGCAGATTTACTGTTGATTGATATCTTTAATCAGGAAAATGAACTCCCCTGTTGCTATTTTTTCAGGTACTTGTTGGTGGCATTTATGCACATACCGTGCTATTGTATTTTCGTTTCGGTTATAAAGCTAAAACACCATTTGTTCTCGAAGTGGTTTCCTCATTCTTATCAGTGTGCAAGATGACACCTCAATTCCAACCAAGTTAGGATCGGCTAAGGGAAACATATTTCTACGTGTGGCATAAGCTCGTGTTTTGAAAACCAAACTTGGATCTCTAGTCCTTTTTCTGGAAGGACCAATGAAACAGAAAAAACAAAAATTTTATGTAGCAAAGTAGCTGTGAATCTTTAGAAGTTTTGACAAGAAAATATAGGGATTTGAACTTCTTGTTTGCTAGATGTACATCTTGGGTAACTACGGAAACAGAGATTTGTTATTCATATAACTTATTGTTGAGTTCTTACTTGCAATGTGTACATATGATTGAAAATTATAGTATTCTCTATGAATTATATATAAAGAAGTATAAGCATTTCTTTTCCCTCCTTTGTTCACTTATCTACTTGATAATGTTGATCCATCTTTGAAATTGGAATTTGGTTAAAGCTCCATGTGTGTTATGAATTAAATGGGCCAGTGGAAGAAGTGTAACCTCGGACGGGTGATTTACAAGAATGGCCTTGAAGATGGTTGATCTTGAACTTTTGACCCCGTTTACCCTGTGGCCAAAACTTCAAGTTCAACAAGTTTTTGCTTTTGACCTCGAGGGTTCGTTCAATCTTCACTGTTGAGTATTTGGAGTGGTATTCACTACAATGTGCTTTGTGAACTTAAATTACACAGGTCCAGAAACTACTGTTGAGATCTCAAATAATTTTTGGTGGGGGCAATGACTAGATATACTGGAAAAGAAACTTAATCCCAGTCAAAAAAGCTGGTTAAAGGGTGTGAGTCATTATTATTATATGATTTATATCATAAAGATTGTCCCTAAGCTTTCTTGTTTCAACAGGTTCAAATGGGCTTCCACAAAAGGTATAGCACTCTAGTTCTGTTTAAAAGGACTGGATTTGGTCATAGCTCCCAGTCCAGAATTGTTGATCATCAGACGCTCGCTAATGAGTACCATGTCTTTCTAGTGTAGTAGAGCCGTTATAATAAGCCTAGCTCTCAACAATCTCGGTGATGATGTTACAAGCGTGATAACCCGAGTCAAATTAAGAAGCTTGATGTACTCGTACCTGATGTTTGTACCAAATCAAAGCAAGTTAATCTAAACAATTAAAAATTAAAGTGAGAATACATATTATTTAGTCACAGTTACTTTTATATATTATTTTCATTAAATTGGTCCTTTTAATCCACAAAAGGTAGCACTCCACACTGTTTAAAAGACTGAACTTGACCATAGGTCCCACTCCAGAGTTGCTGACCACAAGCTAACGAGTACTGTGTCTTCCTAATTAAATAGAGTTGTCCTCATGGGCCTAGCTCAATAATCGTAGCGGTGATGTTTAAAGCGTGACAAATCGGGTCAAATTTGAAAACTCAATGCACTTGAACATGATTTGTATATCAAATCGAATAATTTAATCGAAGTAGTTAAAAATCAAACAAGAATATGGACTATCCCCTAACCATATTTAAGTGATAAATGTATGTATGAATGACACATGCTTTGCATTATCAATTTGATCTAAACACGGAATGCGAGTTAACTTTTTACCATATCTCATCTGGCTCACCTTGTGAATTTTGATAAAATCCATAGGTTTTATGATCAGTTTCGATAGTAGGAGCCCGTCTTGATATTCAGATCAATTTAAATACAAGGCTTTAATACATTAGTCGTCATTTCTTCTATTCTCCAAATTCGATCAACAATAATTACACACCCATTGTGATCTTACAAGTAGGACTTATGGAGGATGGGTGTATGCAGATCTTATCCATATCTTTGTGGGATAGAAAGACTGTCTCTGACAATCCTCAGTTCAAGAAACATCGTTTTGCAAAGCAAGTTTGAAAAGGAATAAATAAACTATGGTGAAATTATTGAATAGAAAGAAAAGTACAACAAAAATAGAAAAGATAACTAAAATAACAATAATAATTAATCTCGCTCGCACCTCTTTACTGGGACATTTAATTTTTACTCCCTCCTCTTCACATGTTTGAATATCTCAATCTCGATTCTCACATATTGTCCTCCACAAAAGTCATTCCTATCTTGCTTTATATATTATTATTCTTAATTTTGTCCCTCCTAGTGTGCTCACACATTCATCGGTAATTCGACGGCCTCATTTCTGCTGACTTTTAATGGATGCACCATCAAAATGTACCATTCAAAGTTGCGTATTAATACCTATATATATTGTTGAAAAGCATTTGACATAGATGTCTAGCGTTTGTACTAACTGCCAACAGCCTAACCTTTTTTTCGGCAATTTGCCACCATAAGTCCACATATCTTGATTACAATAATTAAGTAGGCGTTTGATCATAAAAATTAAATTTTTTGGAGTTGAAGTTGGAGTGAAAGTTGGAATTATGTTTGGCTATGAAAATAATTAGAGTTCTTTTTGACTTTTTATGAGAGAAGTAGAAGTGAAAAAAGTGAAAACAAGTAAAACTTATTTTCACTTTTTCGAAAATTTATTTCACTCATGGTCAAACACCACTTGTTTTCATTTTTTTCATTAAAGTGAAATAAATTTTTGAAAAAAAGTGAAAAAAAAAATCCATGACCAAACGGGGCAAAAACTTAGAAAAGAGATCCTAAGCTTTTCCGCATAACTTATTTTAGACCTTTAGCTTTACGTGCATTAAAATACTCCTTAAATAACTTTCAAATAAATTAATTATCATCCTAAAATTATAATACCACTTTCATAATATGAGTGCATTATAACTGTGTCACGTCATAACCATGTAAGCACCACATCATAACCACATCATTCATTTTTTATTTTTTTTTAATTATTCACCATTTTTATTTTTTCTTTAATTGTTTTTTTTTTTAACTTATATACACTAATTAATTAATATCTAAAATCATGTAGGCCCATCATCTTCATCAAAGAGTTTCATCATCACTTACCCCAAATTGAAGCTAAATCCTTTCAATAATGGGCTTAAATAGAAACGAGGGCTTTTTAATTAAGAATGACAAAATAAATTGAAAATTTTAAAAAAGTGACATAAGTTTTAATTATTAAGTAGAGGTGATAATTTTATCATTAGTGTTAATAACATGCAGCAACTTCCTAATCACTAACTAACAAAAAATTTGACTTGAGTTGATCAAAATTATCATCAATTTTAATTTCAAAACTCATTTGTCATCCTACACTCAATTCTCTCTAGAAAACAACTAGTTTCTTTCAATAATGACAACTAAAATCGTCTCAACCTTCTCACCTTTCATCAACAAGATTTGTCTCTACACCAAAAGTAAAAAACTTGATATTTACCATCTTAAAGAAAATGCAAATTTTCTTGAATTTTAAGTGACCCATTTTTTAATTGTCCATTATTTGTGGTGCAAAAAAATGCGAGTCTATCAACTTTTCTATCATAGTCTTCATTTCATTTAAGTTGCCATGGAAAAAATGTCTTTCAAAAAAATTCATTGATGAGATTGAAGCTGATTTAATTGAAAATCTAGGGCTATGAAATATTTGTCTTCACAGTGAATATTGTGGAGTTAATGGTGAGATACTAATGATGGGTGTTGTGGAGCTGGTGGCTGCAGCGGTGGTATTGATTGTGGATCTTGTAAAATCAACGAATGGAGATGATAAGAAATAGGGTGGTAAATTACCTAAGAATTGGTAGAATGAAAGTGGTGGGATAGGGTGGGGATGAAGTTGGAGTAAGATGAATGGAAGAGTTTGCAGGGAGAAGAAAGGTACAGTGGGAGTGTGCTCCAATGGAGAAAAAATTATGCTGGAGAAGACAACCAAAAATTTTTTTAAAAAAGAATTAATTAAAAATTAAGAAAAAAGTGAGACCACAAATTTCATTTATCTCAAAACTAAAATTTAAATAAGTAAAAAAAAAAAAAAGTTAATACTCAAGAAAAGAATATTAAAAATATTTAGTTATATGTTAGCGAATAAAATAATGCCACGTGCATGGTCTTATCAATTCAGTCTTTTTTTCTCCTCCTCTCACACATTTTTTGGAAAGTGAGTACACTCTATTTGCTTAGGGGATACTTATTTCACTTTAAAGTTGTTTAGAGGATAATTTAAATATTCGTAAAGCTAAAGTGCTAAAATAAGTTTGACGGACAAATTTAAGGGGGGATTTTATGTTTTTTCCCAAAACTCTATAATACATATTTATAACCCTATAACCAATTATCAACGAAGGAAGATGAAAACCAGTAAATTTTTTATGTAACAATCAACTTTTACGTATTGAAATTGTCTATCAAACACTAGATTGTTCTCCATTTCCCTTTTTTTACTCCAACAATAACAAGTTTTTGAAGAACGATGAAGTCTAGATATATAATATTACTATTTCGCATGACGTACTTCCATGAAGGATAATCTTTTCAATAAAAAACTGGATAAGAACAATGTTATGACTCAGTCCCAGTATACGCTAATAGTTATTGGGCCGAGAAAAAGCCATAGGGTCAAAAGGCTTCCACAAAGATTTATTTGGGATCCAGACCCATTTAGCAATTTATTAAAAAGGACAAGGAATTAGAAAGAGCGATTATATCATCCGTTATGCTCAGGCAAAGACTTGATTTCTCATCCCCAATTCTCTTTGTGTCTCTCATTCCCTTCTTCTACTATCATAATTACTTATTATGTCAGTATTATCCATTGTAATTCTATAGTTTAAGAATTGCCGTTGTAATTTGATTTATTAGTCATTATATAATACTTAGTATTTGTATTGAGGATTCGGGTTCGTTGCAAACAATGGTTTTGAATTTGACAATAAGGAATATGTGATGTTTGGCTTGACTCAAACTTTGGAGAACGACAGTGAAACTAACTAATGTTTGGTATGAATTCATACATAGAATTTTTATTTTTATTTTTGTTTTAAATAAGATCTACATATTTAGAAACAACATAAAAAGTACTATAAGCCATAGTAATTAACAATTAAAAATATTTAAAAAGTATTTGAAAAATTATGATCAAAGAAAATATATTTTGACTATTCAAATAATAACTAAGACAAATAAATTGAAATGGAGAAGATATAATTTAATAAAAATAATATAGTTATCTCATGAATTGAGATATTGCACGTGTTTAGTTATTTCACTAAGTGCATGAGATAATGAGATAAACAATATTAGTACTAACTAATACCTCTAACTACACACAGACAAAATAATCTTACATTTATCCCAGAATTATCACGCTCTTCGTCTCAATTTATATGATGTAGTTTAACTGGACACGAAATTTAAGAAATATGATAATGCTTTTGAAATTCATCTCATTAAGGGTGAAATTGACATTTTAAAAGACTTAACCGAGTCTACCGTCTACCGAGTTTTGCTCTTCTTTTAGTCGGCATGTAATGCCTCCCTTCATTTGCTTGCCTCTTTTCGCTTAAAATGTTTAATAATATAAAAATATATTATTTTTTTTAGAATAAATTAAAACACAAAATATATCATATAATGTTATAAAATAATATACAATATGTCAAGAACATAATAATTAACAAAGCCAGAAAAGTAGAGAAGAGATGCTTGTGAGAGATCTTATTTCTTCACTTCTTGGTATATTTACAAATACACTAAGATGCCTATTTATAAGCATGTAACTTGGATATCAATTTGGTCAAGTAACTTTGATATTCAAATCCAATTTGAACAAGTAACTTTGGTATTCAAATCAAATTTGACTAAGTAACCCTTGGTGTTCAAGTTCAATTTGCCTGCTAACTCTTATCTCTTATTAATGACATTCACATATATATATATATGTCTTATGACATTCATATTACATAACACTCCCCCTTGGATGTCCATTAATAGATAATGTGTCTCGTTAAAACCTTACTAGGAAAACCCAGTGAAAAAGTCCAGTGACGGAAAAAGAGTACACACATCTTGTAATATGCTCTTAGTGTTGCCTCATTAAAAATCTTACAAGGAAAACTCAGTGGGACAAAACCTTGTGAGGGAATAAGAGTACAACGCGTATTAACTCCCCCTGATGAGAACATCAATATAGAACTTGAATCTTCACATTTCAATTTTGTGCATCATCTTCTCGAAAGTTGCATTAGGTAGATACTTTGTGAATGAATCAATCATATTATCACTCGAACGAATCTGTAACACGTTGATATCACCATTCTTTTGGAGTTCATGAGTGTAGAAAAGCTTTTGGTGAAATATGCTTCGTTCTATCTCCTTTTATGAATCCTCTCTTTAGTTGAGTCAGGTATGATTCTCGGCTTGCTTCATGAATAGTTATTATCTCAACATGATTAAACTATCATGTAAAATAGTATGGTATGACAGTAACCCTTCATGGCAATAGATAATATGTCTATATCGAATCCTTATATCGATCATATGAATATCCTGTATATTCAAAAGCTTAACAATATTCATTAGGATAAACACATCCATACAAGGGTTTTCATTTGCAATATGCAAGTGATCTTATTTCACTATCCCCATGTAGGAGTAAAACTATATCATGCTCATAGTTATAGCAAGATGTATAAATCCATCAATTGCACAAGATATGGTACTTCATGACCAATCCATTTTTGCATGTTTCTCGTTTCAACTTCTTTCACCAGATAATTTATCGCTTTTGAAAACTCTCAAAGAGTTCGAATAATATCCAAATCATCAATTTACCCCTTATAAGGATTATAAACAAGTTTTTCAGAAACTTTTATATGCTTCAGGGATTTTCATATAGAGTTTGTCAAGTGACAATATTCAATCATTTTATGTGTGACATCTTCTAGTGTCCGGACTGCAAATCAAATAAGTTTTATGCTTACCAAGATGCATCCATGTCACTTGATAAATATTTCTACGTCAGCATGCTTAAATAAACATAGAATTCAGATCCTCACAATCCCTTTACAATATTGCATCATATTGTATCAAAAATATCGTCGACGATATATCATTTTGTATTAGTTCGCAATGTGACATAACATTTTGAGATCTCATCACTTCATTATTTTTAGGTACCTGAACCTCTCATAAGGTTTCATGAAGTGTTATGTCGTAAGCTCTTCAAGAGCACATCTTTTCCTTATTATGATCATTTGTTCCTTATCCTTTTCAAGGATTATCTCATTTGGAACCGATTATGATCTACTATGCTTCATGCATGTAGTAGACTTTGTCCTTCAGGGACATTCAATTGGAGCATTTACAGCTAAATATGAGATCAATTTTGGGTCAGCAAATGCTCCTAGCATTTGAACTTGAATTATCTTTTGAATATGGATCTGATGATAATTCCTAACATATTTCATAGTTGCTTGTTATCTCCCCCTTATGTTAGGAAAACTAACATACCTCCTCTATCTTCTTTGAGGAATCCATCTTTGTGCATCATAGTATATTCATTACTCATATACCGCACAACAAAAATTACTAGATGAAATATTTGATTCCTGACCTTGAACCAATTGAGAGGGGAAAATTAACCATAATTTATTGGTCTGATGCATATAAGTGCTGTAATATGTGATTATCATATTTCAGACCAATCACACGAAGCTTTGTTCTCATAAGTAATGATTCAACGCCAAACCAACAGTATCAAGATGAATTGTCTTGATTACACAATCTGAAAATTATGCTCTTAACTCAATTTATATTGAGCAAGCAATTTTATGAATGTCAAACTGCAGGTTGACAACAAACGTACATGTGATCATTGTATAGATGCATCTATTTAAGATATCACATGACAGGTGAACGGGCTCATATTCACCTTTTATACTTTCCAAATTTTAAGGGATCCAATCCCAACATTAGTTTGTCCAACCAACTTATCACGAGAACAAGCAACATACAACAATTGTTGAAGAGTCTTTCAATTCTTCATTACATGTCAATACTCAGTGCACATCTTCGGAATGTCATAATCGTTCATGCCAACTTATGAACTTATTTGTACTAGTAAACTCCAAGTTTACCGTGACATATGATTTTTGCTTTAGTAAATTTCAAATTTACTATAACATGAATAAATTTTCAGATTTACTATTTCGGAGTATATTTCATAGTATTTTTTCTCAATTATTCTACCTCTTTTGGAGGTGTTACTCCTATCACATTCACCCCAGGGAATGGATCTATAGTTTTAACAATCAAAATCCTCATTCCCCAGGAATGAAATATAAATGTGTCTTAAGCCTATCAAATTATGATAGCTTAGAATCTCTTTCAAGATATTGCTCCTTCATGAGCAAATCGAGGCGTACATATAATGTAACGAAAGTTTTTTCCTTTGCTACGCCCACATTCATATTCATAAATTCAATCACATGTCTTCTTTCAGACATATTATGCATTGCTACCACATTCACTTCAGGGAATGGAGCATATTTCAGGACTTTTCACCAAAATTTTGCCTTAGTTATCATTATATCATTAATATGGTGCATCGAGATTCAAACTCAACGTCTTATCAAAATAAAAGGTCATTTAGACCATAGCTCGATGGGACTTGAACCCAATATCTTATCATCATGGTGCACCGAAACTCTACCCGACGTCTTACCCTTTTGAGGCGATGGAGCTTGAATCCACCGTCTTACCTATAAACGCATATTAAACTAAAGTATAACATGACTCACCCTTGAGCCTTAAAAAGAATCTTACCAAAAGAAAATTAAACATGAAAATCAACTATTTGGGATTCACTTGCGTACATCTTAGCCAAATCTTGTGATGGTAGAGTCTCGTGCTGATAACGTGTTATAAAATAATATACAATATTCCAAGAACATAATAATTAACAAAGCTAGAAAAGTAGAGAAGAGATGCTTGTGAGAGATTTTATTTCTTCACTTCTTGGTATATTTACAAATATACTAAGATGCCTATTTATAAGCATGTAACTTGAATATCACTTTGGCCAAGTAACTTTGATATTCAAAATCTTATTTAAATAAGTAATCTTTGGTGTTTAAGTTCAATTTGACTACTAACTCTTATTTCTCACTAATGACATTCACACACACATAAATATATATATCTCATGACATCCATATTACATAACATATAAATTGAAACCGGAGGAAT
Organism: Capsicum rhomboideum; assembly: GCA_031232105.1. NCBI lineage: Eukaryota > Viridiplantae > Streptophyta > Magnoliopsida > Solanales > Solanaceae > Capsicum > Capsicum rhomboideum. The sequence goes on along the minus strand of CP124713.1, from coordinate 8,450,458 downwards.
TATCTCTTGTCACTTTACCAAATGGACCCATAGTCCTGTCATTTGGTTGGTCCTTTCTTCATCGTATTTTGACCTATAATAAGGCTTGAATTTCTTGTCGGAAATTCCCCTAATTTATGAACCTGGGCCCTTATCAATTTTGACTTGTAAAATTAAGGAAGAAAAAAGGAAATCCCAAAATTATAGTCCTACTCCTGCTCCATATCCACCATTTTTTATTCCATATATATGATTGATATTCCTTGTGTACGCACTCAATTTTCCTTCTTCCCTATTTATTACAACAACAAACCCAGTTCATTAAATTGGGTAACTGAAATCACCTGTTTTATTATTTTTTTCATAAAAAAAAGATGGCCCTGTTTCAGTGCAGCATTCCTTTTTCAGCATCTGCGTCTGTTTCTACAAGAATGGAATTTGCAAAATTGTTTATTGGCAATAACCCACTTGCTAAAAATACCCAACAAAGGAAGGTTTCATCTCTTCATTATGCTGCTTTGAATAGTTCCAATAAACATTCATCCATATTCACCTTTAGTGAGGTAATAAAAAGGTTGACTTTTTTTATTAAATAAAAATAAATTGAAAAGGCTTGTTGAATTTAATTGTGAATTGGGTTTTTGTTAATTATTTTGTTTTGATTGATTCAGTTGATCGAGAGTTTAATTAGTGGGAAAGACTTGACGGAATCTGAATCAGAAGATTCTCTTGATTTTTTGTTGGATGGTGCTGATGAAGCTTTGATTAGTGCTTTTCTTGTTCTTTTGAGAGCTAAAGGTGAAACCTTTGAAGAAGTAAGTTACTTCCTTGACGCTAGGTGATTTCTTTCCGTCTGTCCTAGTTTTGGTACTTGTTGGTGTTGGGAGGTAACAAGTATCTCACAGAAGTAGTCGAGTTGTGAGTAAGCTGGCCCGAACACTACGGTTATAAAAAAATAAAGATTGACTTATTTTAGAAGTTTTTAAGCCAAAATAGCGTTTAAACACTTTTACTGTGTTTACGTAAGATAAAAAAGTGCAGGAATAGCATTCAAATTACATAAGTCATAAGTTATAAGCCGTAAAGGTTTATGTATACTCTTGAAGCATAGTGTAGGTGAATTGAATATTTTACCTTGTGCATTAGTATTTGTAGTCTCTCATGGCAGTGAGAGATGAGTGGCTCTCTTGTGCATTTCCTTTCTGAGGATAAATTTTCAGAAAAATCTATGCTTTTTGAAGCCAGAGCTTAATTCAATATATAATTTAAAGGTTTCATTTCGATGTACAATCCTACGCATCAGGGGTATAATCCTCTGTCTAGGAATCTGATTTCACAGAACCAGAATGTGTTCATTCTCACCTTCATTATTGAGAGCTGGAAATCAACCATTAATTTGTCACTACTGCCTGATCCATTAACCCCATCTAGCTGATGATGATCGTTAGGTAGTGGGATTGGCAAGGGCGATGATAAAGCATTGCAGACAAGTTGAAGGCTTAGGCGACGCAGTTGATATTGTTGGGACAGGAGGGGATGGAGCAAACACAGTGAATATCTCAACAGGTGCTTCAATACTTGCTGCAGCTTGTGGTGCAAAAGTAGCCAAGGTTGTCAAAGCTCTACCATCTCCCTGGATATTTCATTATATTGTAAAATTTTGTACAGTTGGGGCTGAATGTTTGTGGAATTGAATTGTAGCAAGGGAATAGATCCAGTTCATCCGCTTGTGGGAGCGCAGATGTATTGGAAGAACTAGGTGTTGCCATTGAGCTGGATCCTGAGGTTTGTGAAATTGCTGTTATTGGCTGAAAAGTACTGTAGACTTGAGGACATTTACCATCATATGGTAGTTTTAAAAATCAAAAGTTTACAAATGAAAATTTTGTTGTTGTTTATGTAGTTAGCTGCTTTATAAGGAGAAAGACTGATTGTGACATTCAGCAAATCAGTTATCAAACTGATTTAATGAGTCATCAAGCAACCAAGCATGTAATGAAAAGTAATTTATTTATTAAAAGCACCCTTTAGAATAGGCAGTGAGCTATATCCAGCTCATTGCCCAGTCCATTTGTACTCGATGGTGACCACTAAAGCTACTGCTATCCTTTTCTTGACACTAACTTGTTCACTGTAAGAACTCCCCAGTAGTATGATGGCAATAGCAGTACGTGCTATCTTTCATCTGGGCTTATTCTAGATCTCAGTTGCCTGCATCATGTGCTTATTTTATTTGCTCTTGGTAACTGCCATCAAGAGACAACAAAGATATGATATATGTTGTTCTCTTACTTTTGGCACAATGGTAAATGGTGTTAAGAGCAAGTTTCCATAAAAATCGTGTTAAGAATATTACTTAAAAATGCATGATACTTTAGGGATAACTGACATTATATATGACTTCAACTTGGTTGATGTTGGTGTATCTCATTTTTACTGGCAGGGGGTGAAAGAGTGTGTAAATCAAGCTGGAATTGGTTTCATGATGTCTCCAATCTACCATCCGGCGATGAAGATTGTCAGACCTATCAGGAAAAAGCTGAAAGTAAAGACAGTATTCAACATCTTGGGACCTATGTTGAACCCAGCAAGAGTGCCGTTTGCTGTAATAGGAGTTTACAAAGAAGACCTAGTATGTTTTCGACTTTGGTTACACTAATACCACATGTTCTATGAATGTGACCTTAAGAATCTTGTAGACAAAACTTATGTGAACTAAGGTGCTCATTTTCTGGTGTTATAGGTCCACAAAATGGCTAAAGCAGTGCAGAGGTTTGGCATGAAACGAGCATTGGTTGTTCACTCAGAAGGCCTTGATGAGATGAGTCCCCTTGGTATGGTTCCCTTACATGGCACTAATAGATCTGTTGTGTTTAGTAATTTCATGGTCTTTTTTGTTTTTTACTTTGCTTGTCTATTTTTGAGTAATAAGATCTGGGCATTTTCATCCTATTATGTATGACAATTCATTTCACAGGCCCTGGATTAGTCCTTGACGTCACACCAGACAATATTGAGAAGTTCTCCTTTGATCCATGTAAGTAACCAGTTAACATCAGGATCAGTTAGAACTTCTCTTTTTCTTTTTTAATTGTTTTTTGTGTGCAAGATTTCTTAATCTTATTGCTTTGCACAGATAACCAATGAATGCCGCTCTAAATATGCAGAACTCTGCATTATGATTGATATCTTTTTCACTAGTCATTTAACATTGTCTCTTTGAAAAATTAGTCTGACACGATTATCCTTCAATAGTGTACTTTGGTATCCCTCGTTGCACTCTTGAAAGCCTGCGAGGTGGAGGTCCAGAGTACAATGCCGAGATGCTCAGACGTGTGCTGTCAGGAGAAAAAGGATCTATTGCTGATGCATTTGTAAGTTTCTTCAATAGCTTGTTGCCGAATGTGGGAATCCTCATTAAAGAACTAGACTCCGCTTGCTTCCGTTTTCCATAACTTTTTTTCACCTTGGAAGTTCTTACATTATTTATCAAATAAATTCACAGGCACTAAATGCATCAGCTGCTCTCCTGGTAAGTGGACGTGTTAATAATCTGGCTGAGGGAGTAGCATTAGCTCGTGAGACACTACTCTCTGGCAAAGCGGTGAAGACACTTGATCATTGGATAGAAGTTTCCAATGTAAGGAGAATCTCTCAGCACTTTTTCTGATAGAAATTTGATCACGTTAAACTCATGCTATGTCATTGCTTACTTACAGAAGGTGAAGGAAGCTGTACCTCGGGTCACTCCACTTGCTACGTGAACTGATGGAAGATATCAAGCTGATGATGTTATATTCTCGGGGCTCAACAGCTTTCCCTGCTGAGTAATCATTAGAAGATTCAAAAGCAAAGAAAGAATGGATAACACTACTCAACTTGCAATTTTGGCTTGGAGAAGGATTAGAAGAAGGGGTTGAAAAGAGAACAAACAGTAAATGTAACTTTGGCTTGTGAAATTTGTAAGGCAACTGTAGATTTCTGTGGAAAGCATTGTTTGTAATACTTACTAGTGACAATAACCAAGCATAGGAAGTGGCTCCTTCTTGACCATTAATTTTTTCTGAGGTGAATAAACAAGAAAAGATACACATGCATTAAATAATTTACTGATTTTTAAATTGTGTGTGTGTAATTCAGGTACTACTATAATTTTTGCATAACTTTTGTCTAAAAACCAAACCTAGTGGACTGGCCTGACAATGTAAAACCACACTCTTCAGTTGGACTGGCCTGACAGTCTGAAATGCCAAGCCCAACTATCCTTCCCTTCTTTTTATAACAGTTATTTAGTTGTTGTTTTCTTGTAATTTATCAGACTTTTTAGACGATATCCAAAGATTCGTTTTGAACAAACTGAAAGAAATGTTAGACAAAGGGTGTGTTTGGTATGAAAAATTTCCAATTTTTGAATGTTTTGAAAAATATATTTCGGATGAACTTATTTTCGTCAAATTCAAGGAAAATGACTTTTCTACATAATCAAGAAAAACATTTTCAAAACTCTCTTTCAACCTCACCATTCGACCCCGACTCAAAAACCGACACACGACTCCTGATCCCGACCCAAGACCCGATCTCGATCCTAACTCAGGACTCGTCTCCCGACCCCGATCCAATATCCAACTCCCGAGACCCGACCCTCGAGCTCAAAACCCAACTCTCAACCCTGATCCCGACGGGAGACCCGACTCTCGACCTTGACTTGAACATGACTCCCGATTATAGTATTTTTTGGTCTGGTGTCATAGTATTTTTTTCAGATTATACCTAAGTATTCTTGAGACAACAGTTTCTTCTTACTTACCAAACACCAAAAAAAAAAATAATTAAAAAATCACTTATTTTCAAAAAAATGTATTTTCTAGAAAAATATTTTTTTCCTACCAAACATATTTGTCTAAAATTTTATAAGTTACTAAAAAATGTTAGATTGACAGTCTAATATTTCTGCAAAGTTGAAAACTGTATGGATAAATATTAGATCTTAGTTTCCTTAAATAAGCAACTATGCAAAGTCAAACAAAGTTTAAAGTTAAAGACTTACCTAAAATAGAATTAAATCATATTCACTCTGTTAACTTTTACTTGTTTTCAAAAATAGAATTTTCAATTTTACTTGTCAGATGTCACTTTTAACATATCAAGAAATATAATTAATTTTTTTTTTCGTGTTTTATCCTAATATAAATTATTTATTTTTTTAATTATTTTTCAAGATTTAATACTAAACATTAATTAATTAGAGATAATGTGGTTAAATAGTTATATCAATGGAGATAGTGTGGTTAAATAGTTATGTTAATTTTATTTTTTTTAACGGACGTATTAAATATAAATATGACAATTGACAAGTAAAAATGACCTGTGAAAGTATAGTTGGAGTTAAGTCCAAGAAGGGTTTTGCTCCAAAATTGGAGTTCAAAGAACTAAAGAGAGTTCCGTCCTCAAGTTGAAAGTAAAATATTTGATAGTGACTGACTACCAATGCTTATATAAAAAGTTGAAATAAATTTCAATGTGCTATTTCCTTCGTTTTATATAGTTTGATTCTTATATTAAAAATAATTATTTTAATTTATTTGTTTAATTTAAAAAAATAGGTAAAAGTCCGTCAATCTATTAATCATTTATTGATTACACACTTACTATTTCATATGGGGATCGTATTAACCTCAGACTATTTAATTGTATTTGAATTTATGACATCTCTGTTTCATTTCATTTTTATTAATGTTGATTTGAGCATAGCGATGGACCGAAAAAGAAATAATCACTTTGTCCATTTTTACTTGTCGCGATTTGTTTTTTGAAAGTCAAACTTCACGAATTTTAATCAATATGTTAAGATATACTTCCTTCGTTCATCAATAGTTGTCCACTATTGACTTGACATATGGGTTAAAAAATAGTACTCCATCTGTACATCTTTACTTTTCCACTATACTAAGAATAAATGTCCAATAATACTTGTCCAGTTTGAAAAATCAATGGATAATTTATCTACTTCTATCCATTTTATCCTTAATATTAAATATTATTCATTACTCAATGCATTTCTCAAGATATTATATTTATTATATTCAAAGGGTGATATAGTAAAATTACCCCTATTATTTATTATTTCTTAATTTGTGTGTCAAGTCAATAGTGGACACATATTATTTGACGGAGGGAGTAAATAATAGGGGTGATTTTATCATATCACTCTTTGAATATAATTAATTCAATGATTTGAGAAATGTATTGGGTAATGACTTTAATTAATAACTAAGGATAAAATGGGTAGAAATAAGTAAATTATCTATTGATTTTTCAACTGGATAGATATTGTTGAACATCTATTTTTAATATAATGAACAAGTAAAGATGAACGAAGAGAGTATATTAATATGAAAATAATTATAACTTATAACAATTTTTTTGTATAGTTTTTGAATCATCTAAATTTTAAATTTTAAAATATTAATCTACTTTAATTTAATTTTAAATTTAAAATTAAACTTTAATAAACTGAAACTTAATAAGTAAAAATGAAGGGAAGAATTAATATTTGGGTAAATGAGGGAACAAGGTGGTTGTTACTTGTTAGCCATCACATGGCCTATATATAAGCTGCTACTGTGAGACCTTTCTTTGGTTATTACTCATGGAAAAAGACAAAAACCAGTTATTGCACAAACTCTTTTTTCCCGGGAAACATCGAGTGGATAACGAAGAAAAAATAGTTCCCCCATATACACTTAGAACTTCACTAACCAAAGAAAAATTATATATATACATAAAAAAATATTCAAGATTCTCCCTTCTTCTTGTTGTCTCCAAGATTCAACCTTAAAACTGTTAGAAATCTTACTTAGTTTCTTGAGTGAGGGAGGGAGCAATGACTTTGGGGTCTGAATGGAAGTTCTCTCAGGTCTTTGGTGAACAAACTCCTCGTGAACATATTCAAGATTGTATATTTCTTCAACTTTTTCTTCACTACTTTATCTTTTTGTTAATGAATTCCACTAGTATACTATTTGATTTGTATTTTTTCTTCTTTGGGTTTGTGGGGGGTGGGGGTGTATATCAATATATCATACTGCTACTTATGAATGGTTTCCTTGCTTTGGTTTTCCATTTCTTGAATTTGCTTTGATATGGAATGTGTTAATATGTTTCTGAAATGTAAGAAATATGTGCCGTGTGAAAAAAAAAGTAGTAAAAGAATATGAGTGGTGAATGGCAGTGATATTCTTATTTGAACTGTCCTTTCTTTAAGATAATTGGGGGGCAAGTATGGGGGGCAAAAGGAATTTTGCTGCTGTTGAGTTATTGCAGTAGTTTTACACCTGAAATCTTGAAGCCTATTAGGGTAAGATTGTCTGATTTGGTTCCACACAGAAAGTGGCACGTGTTGATTAACGAAAGATAATATAGGGATAATTTTGAAATTTGGGATGCAGGTTCAATTCTGGCAGGTGACATTTTAGCTGATCCCAACTAACTTGAGATTGAGGCTCAGTAGTAGTAGTAGTTGTTGTTGTTGCTGTTAATTGTGGAATGAAGGATATTGCTTGAATCTGGAACTTCCAATATTCAATTGAGACAAGAGACTGGTTGATGCTAGCAGAGAGAATCCTTTAGGCCACATGCTTCTTTAGTATTACACAATTCCCTATGATTAAGAAAGAGGAGAAGCAAGTTTTTTGAATATGTAGTTGAGAAAAAGGCACCTATTAGCTGAGGGACGTCAGGGAACTAATTTGTATTCCTTTATTATGTATAGATCAATCTTGGAGTTGAGTAAGGTGTTCCTTTGGAAATTCAATTGGGGGCTTAAGTTGATGAGACTCTCACAATTGGAGGGATATTATGGTTTACTCTTTTCTGTTAGCCATGTTTACTATGTTGTAAGAAGCTGGTGGAGAATGTGAGGAGAATCAATAACATAGAGTCAACAAAATAAAAGGAACATTGTTCACAAACCAATCATTAAATTAACTCATCATATATGCGGCAAGGGGAAGAACTGGCACGAACTTTTGCATCCTTTGAATGAGAAGGGGGTAGTGCTTGAGTATGAGGATTGTTAAACAACAGAAAGTTGGGATGGGTTGTTGAAGCCTATACTGTTTATATAGTGGAAAATAGTTCTTTCAGTTCTTTGAGCATGTTGGACCACACATTTTATTCTTCATCTAATAATTGGTCTATCTGGAAATTTTCATATACCCGGAGAAAGAAAATTGGTTGCCTGTGAGCTTTGATACCTTTGCAGACTGCTGGTCCACAACTTTATACTTCTATAACATTTTTTGTTTTTCAGTTATATGAAAATGAAAACAGCAAAGAGATGTCTAGTTCTTCTTTCCTTATTTTACCCTCTCACCCTGAAAAAAAGAGAGGAATTATGAACCAAACAAATACAAGGAACAAGAAGGAAATTGGTGTCACTTTTATTTCTGCCTTTATATTTTTCGATGGTACACATTAAAAGCATTTTATGTTAGGCGATATTTTATCTGCAATGGAGTTTGACAAGAATGGTGATCATCTGGCTGTTGGAGATCAAGGTGGACGTGTCATGATTTTCGAGCGGCAGGCTGGTAAAGAAGTGCGGACAAAATTTTCAGAAATATCATTTGTGTCATATTCAAACTTCACATCACATGTAACCTGTTCACCTTTATGGTCTTTTAGAATCCCTTTGAGTACAGTTCTCGAAGTGACTCTGGTCAGTTCAACCTTCCACAAAGGCAGCATCCTGAATTTAAATATAAGACGGAATTCCAGAGTCATGAACCTGAGGTATGATTAGATATTCATTTTATCGTATACATCCATAAGGCTGCTTAAAACGCTGCATGTATAGGTGATCTTTATGAACTACAGATGCTGATCATGTTACATCTTATTCAGTTTGATTATTTGAAGAGTATGGAAATTGAAGAGAAGATTAATAAAATCAGATGGTGTACGAAACTCAACAGATCATTATTTCTTCTTACAGCAAATGACAGGACGATAAAACTTTGGAAGGTATGAAGTTCCTGTGACATCCGTGAATCTTCGGACAATGTCAAATTGAAGAAAGAAATGGTTCTGGCTTATAAGTTTCTGGAAGTTTGGATAAGGCCTTTAGGGGATTAAGTTATCTAGTTGTTATGTTATGTGATTTAATACTACAATGCACCCTGAAAAATTCAAGTATTAACTATATTGCCTGTTCAGAGTCTGTACAAGATGGAATTTTTTTCTATGCAATTAAGAAAAAAAGCTAGATGGGTGTTCTTTCTCGATGGAATTAGATCAACTTGTTATTTCCCATCTACTGTGTGTTTACTAAGCTGTACATATCAATTTACTATTTTCTTCTTTTATTTCTTTTACAGATCAAGGAACAGAAAGTAAAGAGAGTTAAACAAATGGACATTAATCCATCTGTGACGTCAGAGAATTCTCTTTTAGCTGATAGAAGTTACACGAGTGGACAAAGTGAATCGTCTCATGCTAATGGTAGCAGTCTAGAATGGAGTAACAAAATGAACGGCACATCGCCATCACATGTATGACATGGAAGAGTGTAAATCATTCTACTTGTTACCTGAAATATTCTTGCATTCTTATTACATTTACTTCTCCCCAAATTAGATGCATTTGATATGCTGCCATAGCTTGTAATTCCAGCTTCCATTGTATCTAGCTTGCAGATATCACAAATGCGGCTTCTATAAGATCCCGAAGAGTGTATGCAAATGCTCATGATTTCAACATCAATTCCATCTCAAACAATAGGTATTCTTATGATCTTGCATATATTATGAATATTAAACTTGCTCACTTGAAATGAAATTTGACCAGTACCTGTTGTTCATATTTCTGATTGAGCTTGATTGATCAGATCAGATTATCCTTCTTTAAATATCATTACCAGAAAAAAACAGTATAAAAATTGTTTATTAGTTGAAGTAGTGTCAGGCCTTAGATAATACTCTGGTTTTAATACTTTTACAGCGATGGTGAGACATTCCTTTCTGGGGATGACCTTAGGATAAACGTATGGAACCTTGAGGTCAGAGATCAGTGTTTCAATATCATTGACATGAAGCCAAAAGATATGGAAGATCTTACAGGTAATCTCGAAGCATTTTCTATGCTATATCCTATTGGATCTCATCTCATGCATCTCTGCTACTCTCTGTTAACCCATTATTTGAAGTTTTCGAGTTTATATTCTCTAAAAGTATGGAGGTATAATTTATAAATACTACCTGCTAATGATATGATGATGCAGAGCACTTCAAGAACTAATAGAAGGCAAAATATGGTTTCAGGTAGTAACTTTAGTCCTCATAGGTAAAATTAGCAACATAAGGATATGTGTAGTAGATTGTATATTTATGTATCTGAAATCTAATTAAGCCTCGCTTATTGAATATGCACCGTCTTAAGTTATCTACAGTTAAAACACGCTAGGGATGACATTAGTTGGGTGACGGTGGGGGAAGCTTCTTGGGTCTGTCTTTCTGATATAGAAGAGAACAGTTTTAGCCCCATTCTTTGTTGGGAGACGGGGGTGGGGGGAGTGTCCTAGTTTGGAACAACTGTTCTGTCACTGTACATTCTTCTTCTCAAAACGATTTCTGGAGGCAAGCAATCGGAGGTTGCTTTCGGTTTATCATTAAATTCCAAAGATGCGTACAGAAAATCAAAGAAAGAATGACGTGACATCTAAGGGATCATTAGCAGTGATTTAGAAAGCCGTTAAAAGGAAAGAGAATTTGTCCCCCCCCCACCCCCACCCTCCAAGAAAGGCTTTCCCATCTTTAAGTGCATTCATTCATCATTCTGGCATCTTGTTCTCCTCTGATATAAGGAGAATGGATGCTATCATCTCCAAGCAAGAAAAATAGAATAGAAGAAATGAAAGAAACTTTATGAACGTTTGAAAGGAATCAGAAGCCGCCCTTACTCCTCCCCTGAAAAGGACTTGACCTGTAAATTTTGAAATGATGATCTACTTTATGACATGGATCGAATAATGCCATTAGTTTCGTCACATATGCTTCTATTCTGCATCAAAAGTTTGACCAAACTTCCACCTGATAAAGGATGAAAATGACCGTCGCACCATTTTCTATGTAGAGGTGATTACATCAGCAGAATTCCATCCATTTCACTGCAATTTGTTGGCTTATAGTAGTTCACGGGGATTCATCCGGCTTGTTGACATGAGGACGTCCGCACTATGTGATCACAATGTGAAAATGTGAGTTTTATACCCTTCTCCATTTTATTTCTCTCATCTGTATGACGTAGTGCAGCTTCTAATCTGCTTCTCTGACGTGGCTTATAGTACTTCTTCTAACGAGCTGCAACTTATGGTACTACTTTTTACAGACTGCAAGATGGGAGGAGCCATGGCTCTAAGACATTTTTCAGTGAGATAATTGCTTCTATATCTGACATGAAGTATGCAATGGGTGGAAGGCATATTTTAAGTCGTGATTACATGACTCTGAAGGTCTTCTCAATTTCTATAATCTGTTTACTGTATATGTCACTGAACTTTAGTTCGTTAACTATATTTCCTTTGCATGTATTGGTCTCTAATTACATTCATCAAAGAAATGAATTCCGAATCTAAAGTTTCAATTTAATACTCAAGAACTAAACCGAGTGATCTACAAGATAGAGTTAGTATTAATATGTGTCTGACACATCTGTCACTCCTCGATTAGGTGCATCCTGCACTATTTATTCTGGGGAATTCTGTGTGTGAACATTTTCCTTAATTCATCTTTTGGGTCCTAAAAACTGTGTTCAGCTTGTTGACTTGTACTTTTCCTTTTCTGTTTTCCTTTTTTGCTTTTATAACTGCCACCACGTTTTGATTCTTTCATATCTCATTAGTGGAATCTTCTTTGTTCTCTTAATTTTGGTGACATGGCAAGTAAGCTGTGACTTTGTGTGGTTCATATTTCCAGTTCTCAATGTCTTCCTTTAACGTTTTACATTCGCTGTCATATGATGGATCTGTAATTATGTCTTATTTGTTTACTATTTGATAGCTATGGGACACTCACATGGAGACTTCCCCAGTTGCAACCTATAAGATTCATGAACACCTCCGCCCTAAGGTATGAGGGTCTTCTCCTCAATTTTTCTCAGAGATTTACCAAGATATATATACACAGTTAGTGATTTGGTGTAATGTGTGAAAATGTTAGATAATCAAATAGATTGATAGCATTTTCTTATTTTGTGACCTAATACATGTTGTGTGGCAGCTTCCTAAGTTGTATACAAATGATGCCATCTTCGATAAGTTTGATTGCTGCCTGAATGGAGGCGGACTTCAATTTGCAACTGGATCTTACAGGTTTATCCTTCAACGACAGTTCTAACCTATGTCAACATATGAATAGTTCTATTGGCTGTAGTCTAGCTGTGTACTTTCATTTTGTTGATATTCTGTACATACGATGAATTATGGTAATCTTTTGTTGATTTAGCAATCATCTTCGTGTATTTTCGTGTGGAACTGGGAACGAAGATGGCATCACAGTGGAAGTCAAAAAAGATCCAAATAGGTAACTCTTGTAGACTTGTACTAAGATGAACTTCTATCGTCTTTCTTTTGTTCTTGAATTGACCCTTTATTACATCTTGATTTGTAGAAAACCAGCTTCTCAAACTACTTCAAGGCCACGAAGGTCATCATTGAGCAACTTAGCACGAGGATTTTATCGCCAAGGTAGTTAGTTAGTAACAAGTATGCATGTGCCTGTGCAGGGCCCATAATTCATCAAATGGTGGCAGATCCAACCCCCCCTGACTTAGTTTTCATCTTAATTTACATTGCTTTTTGTTGGTGATTTCAGGACAAGATAGCTCAGAAAATGAGATTTCCTGTAACCTGAAGTCCAAGCTGCTGCATCTGGCTTGGCATCCAACGCACAATTTGATCGCTTGCTCTGCTGGAAGCAGCTTGTTCATGTACCATGCATAAAGTGCTATGAGCAGGACTCAGTGTCGTAACCTTTCTGTAAAGAACTATATTTTGTCCCTGTCAATATACCGTGTTTGTGAGGATGGCTAGTCAGCTTGATCTAATCTCACCATTAGCAGTTTGCCATTGGAAGTTCTTGCAGAAAACTAACAATTCCTTAAAAAAGAAAAGGAATTGCTTTTACAAGATAGCATATACAGAAGTGTGATAGTACTTGCATAAACATATTTTGTGCATATCTGAAGGAGAAAAAGTGGCAAAAGATTTTGCTTGACACTGTTACTTTATTATTCTTTTCCTAATTTTCCCTGAATGTGATGGGTGCCAGAAACTTGGCCTACAACTAAGTGCCACCATTATGGTGGGAACAATTCCCAACAAATCTATCCAACTCCTGTAATCTAATCTGAATGGCAGAGAAAGAAAGTGTAGAAGTGTAGTGCCATATAATACAATTAGGTAAATGAACATTAAAAAGGTAGGCCTAATTCTGAAAGTGATCAATTGTTGTACATGTACCTAATTAATATTAAGCTTAGCTTTTGTAGTTCATAGATGAAAATCATCTTATAAAAGGTGCTCTACCTTTTGTATTTTGACACACTTAAAAGACATTTGAATAAGATGATCTCCACATTCTACTCTCTATATCTCATTGCTAATAAATTAGTATACAATTATGATAATCTTTTTGTATTTCTTTTTAAATCCACTTTAGTTTGATTCAGTGGCGGAGTTAGAAATTTGGTGAAGGGTGTGCAAATTTTATTCTCAGTTATATTAAGAGTATGCAAAATTAAATATGCATTCATAATGACTAATATTTAACCTCTATTCAGGGGCGGCTCAATATGTCCGGTGGCCTAAAGCGAAACTTCAAAATGAGGCCTTAAGCAAAATTTTAAAGTAGGTCATTATTTTTAAAACGGAAGAAGTATATCTTATTTGAAGTCTATTTTTATAACTTCTTGAGATGCAAAATTATGAATAAAATTGTTTTATAATGGACTTCTCGAAATAATTAATTTTCAATTCATAATATACCTAATTCATTCACTTTCTCTTGAGACGTTGTTGATCACGTTGTTGATATTAAGTAAAATTTTATCAATTTTAATTTTAAAAAGTTATTTTGACTTAGGCAATTGTTATAGGAACTCTATAAGCAATATATACCTTTGAAAAATAATAAAAAAGAATTTATCTTATTGAGATATTACTTACCTTTTTATTCCCTCCGTCTCACTTTAACTCTTATTTTAATTCTTTTCATGTTCATTAAGCAAACTAATAAATACAAAGTATAGTTTACTAAGTTAAAGATATTTATTAATATATTTTTTTAGTATTAAAAAGAAATTTTCTGTAATGTTAAAGGTAAAGTTGAAAACGATTGTCAATTTAGTCTTGAATTCTTAAAGAGATAATTTTTTTAAAGCTAAAACGATATTAAAATGAAATAAAAAAAATATTAAAAAATACTCAGTATTTTCTAGTGAATTTTTTTTATAGAACTATAAATCTATAATTACTAAAAATGGGGCCCCTAAAAATTAGGGGCCTAAAGCGTGGGCTTGGGTCGCTTCATGCTAAAGCCGGCCCTGCCTCTATTCACTATATAATTTTTCGGTGAAGGGTGTGCATTTGACCATCCTTCGCCAAAGGTGGCTCCGCCACTAGTTTGATTACCGGACTATATGAAATCATGGTAATATCATTCAATGCATTTGGATCATTTAATTTACAAAATATGTAAAGAGTGTATAGGCAGTGTATACTTTACACTTAATATACATATAGGCAGTGATTATAGCTACACACAACATATATTGCCGAAGTGTATATATAGTATATGATTACATCATGTTCGTAAACTAGATGGACGAATGATACATTTACACAAGTTTCCCTATAATCATTCTAGTTCACACTAATATTGGCCTGTTTCTCAGCAATGGACTTCTCCAATTTCCATAGATGGATTGTTGTGAGCAACAACTCATTTTCCAACAGCATTGACTTTCCTATTTAATGGATGCCAACGTATGATTGATTTAACCCCACTTTAACATATACAAAAAAGATAAATTGATTTAACCCCACTTTAACATTATTCAAAAAAAATAGAAAATCCTTGTTATTAGTTTCTTGAATAAGGAGTATTTTACTTTAGGAAGCAAACATGTCTGTAAATTTTTAGTTAGTCTGAGGTTGAATGAATTTAAGTTTTTGACATATCCTTGAATTTTAGATACAATATAATATATGATTCCACTAAGGTGGTTTCCCTTTCTCCACATGTCCCAACAGTACAGAAAACGTTTCACAAATTTCTTTCCACATATAGTGCATAGAGAAAGAAGTCAACTTATTCTATAATTGAGTAGAGAATAAGATTCAATTAATAAATGTACATCTCCCTCTTATATAAACTTCTCATTCTTGCATTGTTCCTTAGTAATATTTACTGAAAAAAATAACAAAAGAACGACAACATTACTAGCAGTCATGGAGGAAACTAACAAAGAATCAACTAAAGATGAAATCAAATATAGAGGAATCAGAGCAATGCCCTTTGTCATAGGTATTACAGTATAATTTTTGTGTGTACTAAAGTATTACAAAAAATATGCTTATTATTGAGTAGTCTTATAATTGTTCCTTTACTTGACACTATTTTATACTTTTTAATGTATGCTAAATTGTTTAGCATGACGATGATATGAAATAAGCTTAAATGAAAGTGAGGATTCATATAGCCGATTCTGACTTGTTGAATGCTAAACTGCAGGGAATGAGACATTTGAGAAGCTAGGAACAATTGGAAGCTCATCAAATCTCTTGGTTTATCTGACAAGTATATTTCATTTGAAGACCATAACAGCTACTAATATTGTCAACATCTTCAATGGCACTTGCAACTTTGGCACCTTGCTTGGAGCTTTTCTTTCTGATACTTACTTTGGCCGTTACAACATCCTTGCATTTGCTTCAGTGTCTTCCTTCTTGGTATACGAAATACTCATGTTCAATAAAAGTTGAGATTAAGAATTGTTTGGTACGAAGGAAATCATTTTTTATGAAAAAAAATTGAGATTAATTAATTATTTGCTGAAATTTTTGAGTAGTAATTAAAGATTAATAATGATGTTTAAGTGATGGTTGAAGCAAGTCATATGAAGTGAAAAGTGATATCAGTGTCTTCTTTCTTGGTACAAATACAATCTCCTTATCATACAACATGAAAAAAAGACAAAATTTGTCTAGAAAGTGACTTCTGTCGTACCAAACACATACTAACTTATAAGCTATTGTTTAGAAGTCGTTGTAATTACCAAATCTTGTCGTCGTTTTCGAATTTGATAATTTACAGGGAATGCTAGTTCTGACTTTAACAGCAGCAGTCTCAAAGCTTCATCCACCTGAATGTGAAAACCAAGAAACAGCACCAATATGTATTGGTCCAACAACAGGACAAATGACATTTTTACTAGGAGGTTTTGGATTGCTAGTAATTGGTGCTTCTGGCATAAGGCCTTGTAGTTTAGCATTTGGGGCTGATCAATTTAATCCCAACACTGAATCAGGAAGAAGAGGAATCAGTAGCTTCTTCAACTGGTACTATTTCACGCGCACGTTTGCTGTGATGGTCTCATTGACTGTCATTGTGTATGTTCAAACAAATATCAGCTGGTCCCTGGGATTAGCCATCCCAACAATTATTATGTTCCTTTCTTGTGCACTTTTCTTTGTGGGCACTAAGATTTATGTCAGGTTTGTGCCAAAAGGCAGCCCATTGTCAAGTGTGGCACAGGTCTTAGTGGCTGCATTCAAGAAAAGGCACTTGCAGCTGCCACAACAACCATGCTTCTCCCTATTCAACTATGTGCCTTCCAATTCCTTGAATTCTATGCTTCCTTACACTGATCAGTTTAGGTAATTGCTCTTGTCAGCATCATATTTACGAGTTAATTTGACGTGTATTTACTGAACTCAACCCTATGTAACAGTAAACTCACAAAATATTTTTTTCTAACAGAATTGTTTGACTAACTAAAACAGCTCATGATTTCAGATTCTTGAGTAAAGCAGCAATAAAAACTCCGGAAGACCAGATAAACTCATCAGATGGATCAGCAGTCAATCCATGGAGGTTTTGCAGCATTCAACAAGTGGAAGAAGTGAAATGTTTACTGAGAGTAATCCCGATATGGGTTGCTGGAACTATCTATTATGTCTCAGTTGTTCAATCACAAAATTATGTAATCTTTCAAGCCTTACAAAGCGACAATCAACTAGGCCACATCAATTTCCACATCCCACCAGCATCTTTCATAGTCATTTCCATGCTCAGCATAACTATTTGGCTTCCTATATATGATCGCGTTTTACTTCCCTGGCTTCGGAAATTCACAGGAAAAGAAGATGGAATCACCCTTCTCCAGAAAATGGGAATTGGGATATTTTTATCGATCGTAACAATGGTCATATCAGGGATTGTTGAAGACAAGAGAAGGACCCTGGCAATGACTAGGCGAATGCTACAAATGACTCAGGGGAAAGGTGCAATTTCGTCCATGTCAGGACTATGGCTAATACCTCAGATGGCATTATCAGGTAAGCCTTTGCAAATCAACATTCGTTTTATAATTTTGCTTATCATTTCAACTTCAACTTGAAATAGAGAATTTGAAGTTCAAAACTAGTTTGAGGAGTACTGTTAAACGGTAGTAACAATTTTCAATTCATAATTTTTTGCTATGCGTCTGTCCAATGGTGCATGTGTCCATGCATTCATCATGCACCAGTGGACAGCCGGGGCATTCATATTTCATAGTAAGAGGTGAAATTATCAGATTTATAAAAGACGAAATCATTTGACAAGGATGTTTTTTCTAATCAAGAACGACCATTAACTTCTTTTACAAGTGAAATTCATATTGAGACACAATTCCAACGTTCAAATACTATTTTTAACTTTAACGTACTTCAAATACTCATAATTGAATACAGGTCTTTCCGAGGCATTTACATTGATCAGCGAGAATGAGTTCTTCTACAAACAATGTCCTGAAAACATGAGGAGCATCGCGGCATCTCTCTTCTTTGTTGGAATGGCAGGGTCAAGTTATTTGAGCAGTTTCTTGGCATCAGTTGTTCATAAGACATCAAATTGGTTGGATGAGGATCTTAACAAAGGGAAGTTAGACTATTTTTATTACCTCATTGCAGCACTAGAGTTTTTGAATTTGGGTT
This sequence comes from Capsicum rhomboideum, assembly GCA_031232105.1. NCBI lineage: Eukaryota > Viridiplantae > Streptophyta > Magnoliopsida > Solanales > Solanaceae > Capsicum > Capsicum rhomboideum. The sequence continues at coordinate 8,432,226 of CP124713.1, read as the reverse complement.
ATTTTCTTGTGTGCGCAAAATGGTACAAGTACAAAGGAAGGGCAGGTGACAACAAAGTGAGTGAAAGAACAGACCAAAATGAAATTGTAATGTAATTTTCAGGCAACAGTAATAGTATGGTAGTTGTTCCTGAATTAATAATGCTTTGTTAGAACCCAAAAGAGAAAGTAAAACAAGAAAAAGGAAAATTATCGAGGCATTTGCGGAAGATTATTAAATTTTTATTTTATTGCGCCAAAGTTACTAATAGCTTGTTTGGCCAAATTTATTTTTCCTCAAAAGTGCTTATTTTTTTAAAAATGAGTTATTTGGCCAAGCTTTTGAAAAAAAATAAGTGTTTTTGGAAATAAAAAAAATAGTTTTTCGTAAACTAAAAAAAAATAGTTTTTTTCTAAAAGCACTTATTTGAAAAACACTTTTAAAAAAATATACTTAAAAGCACTTTAAAAAATTTGGCCAAACAATTATTGTTGCTCAAAAGTGTTTTTTAAATTTATTAGCCAAACACAAACTGATTCTCACCAAAAACACTTTTTTGAAAAGCACTTCTGAAAAAAGCACTTTTCAAAATAAGCTAATTTTAGAAGTTTGGTCAAACATGCTATAAGTTATTTCGAAACAAAAAAGTCGCTCATTTCTCGCCCGAGAGTCATAGAAAATTGTTGAACAATTTTTTATAGCGAAAAAATGATTCGAATTTTCCTTAAAAGTGTTACATTAAGTTATTAAACAATTTTGTAATCAAAAGTTCATTCAACTTTCCCAAAGTATCATCTAAAATGTCTTTCTAGTTTTCTCCTAATAAATTTCTTTGATGCATCAACAAAGTTTGAGCGATTATTTTGTTACAAAAAATAGTTTAGAGTGACTCGAAAAAGATCTCAGATTTCGGTGACTCAATATGTGATCGGAGAAAATGGTGCGGACTAATTTACCAGGATAAATTACAAAGATAAAGATACCGATTCTTATTTTATTTCACTCTTTTTTTGATAAAATGAAAGAAAGACACATGTGAAACTAAAGATGCAACAAAGTATCATAGTTCTAGGAGAAGTTAGTAAGGATATTTTAGTTAATTTATCATATATATTTATTAATTGGAGTTTGTTAAGACATATAATTTTTTTTTGGCTTGCTAAAACATCTTGTTTTGTGTATAAATACTATACAAATACAAAGATCAATACAATAAAAATTTTCATATTCCCCCTTTTGTTTTTTTATCATGGTATCAGAGCATTAGTTGAATAATCTTTCATACATTTTTTAATTTACTTTCTATTTTCTGTCTAATCAAATACATAATAAGAAATGGGTGACCAAACCACGAAGGATGATCCTGAGAAGATCGGTATCTCACTCTTTTATTATTTTTATCTTCTTCTGATTCTCCTAGAGTGACTTTAATATAAATCTCCACGTGGTATAGATAATCTATTTACGTCAAATATGTATTCTCTGATCACATAAATAACACTGTTACTTTGAGCTTATTGTCAGTCAATGTCATTAGCAATGTATTGTCATATTCATATTTCATAAATAATTCATCACTTCTTTAATATTCCTCACAAGTAATTATGTAACATTGCATAAGTTGTAACAACAATCACATGTATGTTAATGTCATAATAAATTATGTATTTAGTAGGCTTTTGGCCATGTAACCAAATTTTTTTTGAAGTTGTAGTTGTGTTTGGTCATACCTTTTTTGAAAGACTTTTGAAAAGATAAAAAGTGAAATATTGAGATGCAAAAAAGTGAAAACAACTTGAGGGTCATTTTCACTTTTCTGAAGTTGTATTTTGAATTTTTATGACCAAACATTTTTTTTTTTTTGAATAAAATAAAAATAATTTTACAAAAAAATGAATATTTTTATGGCCAAACAGGGCCTTAGAATACAAGCTTCAAAAGTTTATTAAATAAAGTAAAAGTAAATAGGTTAAATAATTACTTTTGCAATAAATGATGGAGTTTTATAGAAACTTAAAAGTCGAATTTTATTTTTTTAAAAATTGATAACTTATTTTTTTTTGGAATTTGAAAGGGTTATTTGTTGTTTGTCTTTATTTTGTGATGGTCTTTAATTTTTATAGTCAGGACAAATTAATTCTTTTGGCATGATATAAATTTACATTTTCACATTATAAAATCTCAGAAGTTAAGTAGGCGTTTGGCCATGGGAATTTTTTTACTTTTTTTCGGAAAATTATTTCATTTTAGTGAAAAAAGTTAAAATAATAATGTTTGACCATAAAAATTACTCCCTCCGTTTCGAAAAGAATGACCTACTTTCTCTTTTTAGTCCGTTTAAAAAAGAATGACCTCTTTCCTTTTTTGGAAACACTTTTATTTCAACTTTTCACGTGGCATGTTTAACACCACAATATTCAAGGACATTTTGGTACATTTGTCATAACTTTAATTTAGGACCACAAGATTCAAAAGTCTTCTTCATTTTCTTAAACTCCGTACCAAGTCAAATTAGGTCATTCTTTTTGAAACGGAAGGCGTATTTTATTTTAATGAAAATTATTTTTAAAATAGTGAAAACAAGTTTTCAAGTACAACTTGTTTTCACTCCTATTTCTCTCACAAAATTTCAAAAACAATTCAATTTATATTAATGACCAAACACAACACCAACTCCAACTTCAACTACAAAAGGTTATTATTTTCATGCCAAACGGGGCCTAAGTGTCTTCAAATACTATTCCCCTTTAGGTTTGATGTCCAATAGCAAAAATTAAACATTAATAAAAGGCGAAAATTAAAAACTCTAATTTCAAATCAAAACTTCAATTTTGAGCCTCAAATTGTATGATGAAACATCTACTAAGAGAAGTGAGGAATCCACTGCTACGCGCCACACTCACCGTCAACTGGACTGTGTAGACGCTCATCACCGGTCCATCACGATTCTGTTTGGCCGGCGCCCGGCTGTCACGTGCACTTTGAGGTTGTTACCTGAAAAGACAATTTTGGTGCTGATATCAGCTACAATCTCTTATTAGAAGTGAGGGTATAAATGTACAGTCACTTTAGAGTAGCTTCTCTCTTAAGCTACATTCTCTTATAAAAGCCATTTTGCTTTGGAATTCTCACCCATATTTCATTTTCCCCTTTTTACCCATTGTTCTTGGCTTAAATTTCTCAAATTACCTTCCCCCAATTCCAATAAAATGTTGGATTAGGGCTAAAACTTAGCCCAATCTTCTCAATTTTTGGTGTGATGGGCACATATTAGGTAACTAGGAAGGTATTTACTGGACATTGATAACTTTCCAAGAGGTAAATGTGATTTTTCCTCTTTTTTTCCCTTCATGTTTGGTTCTATTTTAGATTTTGTACTGTTGAACTTGCCCTAAGTTCACATTTAATGAGAAGTATGCATACTAGATAGGTAGAGTAACTCGATACTTATGTTGGTGAAAGGTAACTGTTATTCAATGCAATAGTCAATGTGCATGTAAGTTGGCTAATATTCTAAGGGGTTGTTTGATATACGAGATAAGGAAAATTATCCCTAGATAAATTTTGGGTTTTACTTTATATCATGTTTGGTATAAGTATTAACTAATTTTGGGACTATTTTACCCATCGTTTATATTAAAATGGTGGGATTCCTTTCTCATATGGAGAGTGGGATAAAATAATCCCATAAGATATCCCTACTTATCCCATTTGGTGTACCAATCGACCGCCAACCATTTATCAAGCAAAAAATAGAGCTTAGTGGAGAAGCCTCATGAGTATGTGAAGGGAAGTGATGGAGAAGAAGTGCAATGGGTTTGAAGGTCTATAGTTGCTAACATTTAGGTTTTTCTTTGTATGTGTGTGTGCATGTATTTACTTATATGTTGGTATTGATGAATTAAAAAAAAAGGGAAAAAAAGAAAGGGAGAAGAACCGAGATAAAATGAAGAATGAGAGAGAAGAATTAGGGAGGTTGCTTTGTTTGCTTGCTCTACTCCCAGCTAAAAGAAGGTTCCTTTGAGAGCTTTGTGTCCATCTAAGAGGTCGAAAGTTCAAGTCACTAAGGGGTCGTTTGGTAGTGTGTATAAGAATAGGGGTTGTTTTGGCAGAGTATATAAGAATAGTACTGAATATGGTGTGTTAGTAATGTTGGTATTAGTAATGATGTGATTAGTAATGCTTAGTAATGCTGGAACTATTTCCTATCCATTGTCTCGTTTGGTGTATTAAGGGCAATTCTGTCTTTACCAATAGTTATACCATGATTTGCTATGTATTAATTATACACTCTATAACATTGAATAGAATGTATAGCTAATATATGTATTAGTTATACATAGGTTAAAAATTCTACCAAACAAAGGATTAAACGAAACCATGACTAATACATGCATGAGATTCTCCAATGCATCCTACCAAATGACCCCCAAGGGAGTGAAAAAATTGGTTGGCCCTAAGGGGGATTTGGATTTTGAAGCGCTTTCTCTACCACAATGGGAATAAAAAAGGGGATAAATCAAATTAGATAACAACAACAACAACAACATACCCAGTGTATTCCCACAATGTGGGGTCTGGGGGGGGGGGGGGTTAAAGTGTACGCAGTCCATACCACTACCTCAGAAGAAGTAACAAAGCTGTTTCCGTCAGACCCCCTGCTCAGAATAGATAGCAGTATAACAAGCAGGAAACATAAAAACAAACAACAAAAGCAAGGTAACACACCACGAGGTAAAAGAAACAAAACGCCCATGAAGTAATGCTAAGAACTGCTATTCCGAAATCGAGCACATCGCACAAAAACACCACAAACAAGAAACTACAAGGCATAGGCATAGATTGTTGTTGCATAAATTGTTATTCAAGTACTTTGCAAACAAAGTATACACGTGTCTTATTTATAATAGGATGAGTTTTGAACAAGTTAGAACACTTGGAACTACTAGAACTCTATCTTGAACCCCCCTAAGAAATAACTCCTTCCCTTTGATATTAAAGGCCAAACACGTCGCCAGCCCCCTAAACTTGGCACAAACTTTCACTTTGACACCTAAACTAGTGTCTAACTGTGTCATTTTGGCACCTTTTGCATAATCAACAAAAATATATAATGTGTGTGTTTTTACACTCGCTAATGACGCGTGAAGCGACAAATAAAATAAGCACATTTGTCATTCCTCTCCAAAATAATTTTTAAATAATTAATTTGAGTAAAATGAAAAACTTCCAATGAATCGATTACAATGACATTTGCCCCCCCCCCCCCTTAAAATCGTCTGCTGCCCCCTTCCCTCCCCCTCACCAAATCGTCTTCTCCAACACCTCCACCCCCAAATTCGTCTTCTGCAACACCCACCCACCCCTTCCCCGTTCCAATTGTCAAATGGAATTATGGTTTTTTTTAAAATCTAAAACTGAAAGAGAAAAGCTTGAAACTCCATTTCACTACATAAAAATGGAGCACCAAGTTACGTTGGTACAAAATTTAGGGATGTGATTTCCTCATTTTAAACACCTAAACTAGTGTCCCACTGTGTCATTTTGAAACTTTTTGCACAGTTGGCATGTCGCGTGTATTTCACTCATCGAAGGCGTGTAAAAGGCCTTTTCCGGCTGATGTGGCATCCAAGTTGGCCCCTAACAGTAATATTAACCCACCCCTATTAATTTATACCTTCTTCCTTATTTTCAACCACTTTTTTTCCCAATCTTAAGCTTCTTCAATGGTGAAAAGTGTTGAGAAAGACTTTAGAATTGGATAGGCATCTCTACGTAGATTATATATAATTTGATGGTTAACTTGGTGCTAAATTTTGTACCAACGGTAAGGCCCAAAATTCACTTGAACAACGGCTAGTTGAGGTGCGAAAATGAAAGTTTGTGTCAAGTTTAAGGGGTTGGCGATGTGTTTGATTGATATTAAATGTTACTCTCTCCTTGTTAGTCTATGCCATAAAAATGTCCCCTTTTTATATTTGATAAGTCATTAACTTTAAACTCTTGTTGTTCTCTTAGGTTGTGTTTGGTATGTTTTTTAATTTTTTCATGTTTGGTTGGTCAAAATATTTTCTCTAGGAAAACAAGTTCCTTAAAAAAGAGGAACATGACTTCCTTAATGGAAATAGGAAAAACAAGCTCTATGTTATGGTCCCTAGTTCTGGATCGAGTCACTGGACGATTAACTTGAAAGTCAGGCCCAATGTTCTGGTCTAAGCCCTTGTTCTTTTTTTTTTTTTTTTGATAATCGTGGTGTCTGGGCCAGCTTGTGCTCACCTCGACTAATTTCATGGGATATATGCCACTTCCCACCAGCAACAGGTACCAGGTAACTCTGTCCACCAAAATTAGAACAGATAAGAAGAAATCACCTAGTGTTTGTCTTCTAATCCCTTGTTCTTGTTCCTTGACCTGCCTATAATTGATGATTTTACAATTCATTCAGAGAACTGCGACCTAAGAACTTGTTTGAGAAAGTTCTGAATCTTTTGACTTGATAAATTTCAACTTGTTTTATTAATATCGTCAACTCTCTTAAATAAAGGTTTACAATAGCAAGAGCCCTAACAAACTAGAAATAGGAACGTGCTATAGAATTGAATTAATAAGTGTCCTAACAAACTAGAAATAGAAAAGTCATATAGAACTAAATTAACAACAGTCCTAATCCATTCAACGAAGTTTTATTATACTAACAAAAATAATTCAATAAATAATAATCATAATCTGTCCTACTAATTCTTGCATCTGGATATTGGTTCCAGACAAACGCATCAATAACAATACTCCCTTCCTGAAGAAAAAGCTTGTCCTCAAGCTTGAAGTCGGGAAAGACATCTTTGAAATGATGCTCTGCCTCCCAAGTGGAGTCCTTAACAGATAGACCGGACCACTGAACTAGAATTTTCCAATTACCACGATTTAGATTCCCCATCCTCTATTTCTAGCCAAAATAATTTTTTGCACTGATGGCCTTGAACATAAGGATCATCACAGTTGTAGCACAACCCCTTTGCACGTCGGGCAACCATCTCAACGCTAGTTAACTTTTTCACAAAAGGATTAGAAGCAACTACTTTAGCACTCTGAGTTATTGCTGTAGCCAGTGTAATCAAAGGCGCGCTTAAGCCCTGAAGCGAGGCTCAACACGTATTGAGTGCTTCGCCTCGCTTTATGTGCGCATCACTGCCGTCATCAAGTTTCTAAGGCATACTTTTCCTTGCCAATGAGTCTCTTTTGAAGAGGCGACACTAAACAATTGATATGTCACTTTATCGTAATTGTTTTTCAATTTCTTTGTTCATATATTTGTCATTCATGCTTATAATTATTAGTCTTGGATTAAACATAAATATTTGTATTTTTTCTCCCTTTGCACCTTTTTTCATTGAAGCCTACACTTTTATTTGCGCTTTAAGCCCCAACATGCCTTAGAGTTCTTTTGCGCTTTTCGCTTTTGATAACACTAGCTATAGCGATTGCACTAATATTTGAGGTAGAACTATAGCTCCTTTGTGTGCTAGAAGAAATCTGTATCTTCTTCTTACATGCTCTCGCCAGACTCATTGCTTGTACTAGGTTAGATGGGTTGTGCAATTCAACATCGAGACGAATCAGATCAACTAAACCTGCTTTAAACATATCTACTTGTTGGTCTATTAGTACAGATGATGCACGAGCCAACATCTTTTGGAAGTTCCCCTAATAATCTTCAACCGAACTAGGTTGTTTCAAGTTGATCAGTTCCCCTAATGGATTTCTTTTCATTGGTGGGCCAAAATGAAGAGTACAATATTCTTTGAAGGCACCCCACGTAAAATTGGGTCCCTCCTATTCTAGTTGATAAACTCAGTTCCTCCTGTTCTAGTTGATAAACTCACAATTGTGCCTCCCCTACCATGTTTAAAGCATCTAAATCTACTTTTCCTTGGTTGGTTGTACGCTGGTTAGAGAAGAATTTCTCACAATGATGAAGCCAAATAAGAGGATCTTCACTTCCAGATAAGTAGGATAGTCTAATTTAGTGTATTTGGGAACTATACGTCTTCCTCCATTGTTGTCACTAGTACCAAAGTTATTGTTGTTGTTTCTTCCTCCTAGATGCACATCTAGTTGTTCACATGCATTACTGGTTCGTTGGACATAATCAACGCTATTGTCTCCAACTTCGACTCCTTGGACATAATCAACGCTATTGTCTCCAACTTCGACTCCCTTTGCACGTGTCGTGGTGCGGATTAGGGTTTCAATTTGTTGCAATAGTTGCTGGAATTTGACGTCCATCCTTGCTTTTGAAGCTGCTACTTTTGCTTCGGTTTGAGTTTGGGCTTCCTGTAGAAAATTTTGCAACATTGCTTCTATTGTATTTTCATCCATGGTGACAAACTTTGATACCAAATTGTTATGGTCCCTAGTTTTGGATCGAGTCATTGGACGATTAACTTGAAAGACAGGACCAACGTTCTGGTCTAAGTCCTTGTTCTTGTTCCTTGACTTGCCTAGATTGTTGATTTTGCAATTCATTCAGGGTACTGCGAAAGTTCTGAATCTCTTGACTTGTTAAATTCTACTTGTTTTATTAATAACGTCGACTCTCTTAAATAGAGATTTACAGTAGCAAGAGCCCTAACAAACTAGAAATATACAAGTCCTGTAGAACTGAATTAACAAGAGTCCTAACAAACTAGAACTAGAAAAGTCCTATAAAACTGAATTAACAAGAGTTCTAATCTACTCAGGAAAGTTTTATTATCCTAGCAAAAATAATTTCAAAAAATAATAATCATGATCTGTCCTACTAATTCTTGCATTTGGGTATTGGTTCCAGGCAAACGCATCAATAACATTCCATAAGTGACATTTCATGTTCATTGTCTCCTCCCTATCCACCCAATGCCCCCAACCTCCACTCCTTAACCATTCCAACCCACCGTCACCCCAAATCCCCACTCCGACCCATCTTATCCCATAGTGTTTTGCTGGATTACATATAAATGTTCTTGGGGTATTATTTTTTTTGCTTACTTACCAAACAATAGAAATAAAGAAGAAACCCACTTGTTTTCCCAGAAAATATTTTCTGGTAAAACATTTTCCTTCATACCAAACACACCCTTAATAACATGCTCTTTTAGCTATAGAAATGTCAATTAAGACCACGAGTTCTAATGGTAATTTTGATATGTGTCGAAATTTCTTTTTTTATTAATCTCCATGCTAGTCAAACACAGTCATATAAAATAAAATGGAGGGGTAATATTAAGGGTATCTTTTTTGTTTTTTGGGATAGCCGTGGTGTCCGGCCCAGTTTGCTTGCACCTCGACTAATTCCATGGGATACCTGCCACTTCCAACCAGCAACAGTTATCAGGTAACTCTGTCCACCAAGGCTATCTCTTATGAAAAGATAAGATTATCTCTAAACTAACAGATTGTTTCTTCAGTAAGATAAAGAAAAACGACATAAAAAATAAAAGATAATGATAAAGATTTCGTCATGATGTTGTTGGCTTAATTTGCTGTTTGAATTTTTGAATGACTAGTCAACCCGGAAAAGATATACTTCCTCGCTGGCCTCCAGTTGGCTCGACTAATGTTGACCTCTCTACCTTCAAAAGGTAGAGGTAAGGCTGTGTACACACCACCCTCCCCAGACCCCACTTGTGTGACTACATTGCGTATGTTGTTGTTGTAAAGTAAATGAAGTAAGTTTTAATGCTTGTTGAATTGAAATGCTGGCTGCAGTGGTGGAGCTAAAGGTTAGGAAGGAAGCTGGTTCAATTGAATCCCCTTCATCCTGAAATTACAGTGTGCTAGTAGTGTAAAAATATGTGTTCTTTTGTATATTTAACTGCTGAATCCCTTAACATAAAAAGAACTTTCTAGGTATAGTATTTTCTCATTTCTTGAATCCCTTTGTTAGGATTCCTGGCTCCAGCAATCAGTTAGCTGAACTGGTTATTGTATTTTTCCCGTGTTGTTGGCCCTATATAATGCTCATTGCTAGGTAACAAAAAAGTCTTTAGTTCATCTTGTCCCTCTGAATGAAATTCTAGATGTGCAAATTGTGACTTCCATCTTGTCTCTTTGCACCCTGCTAAAAATTAAACAAGTTTAGGTGTGTTAGAGACATTGAGGTGGAAATACAGATATAATTCCCTGGTCTAGTATACTTGGGCTTTAATCTACAGGACTGCCTGAGTAAGAATATGCATGTGTGAAGAGTTTAGTGTAACATGCTCTTTTGAAACCCCATGCTCCTTTTGTCTCCGGCCATCTCTGGAATTTTTGTTCTCCTGGTCTTTAAAAGTCCTATACCAGGTCACCTTCTAGCTTTAAAATCCTTATTCCTGACTTTTATTTGTGGAATATATTCTTTTCATATATTTAATTCCTTTTCAATCCTTAAGGTGAGTTCGACAAACATTATTGACTTGTTCACCGATGATCCTGCAGGGGTGGATCTAAAGGCTATTAAATTTTGGCAGTTGGTTTCAAAGGTCATGCAACTGAAGGAGTACCAAGAAACTGAATTACCATGCAACCAGAATACCAAGCCAGTAGTCGAAGGCAAGACGTTGAAAGTACCGGACATTATGGAACCACTCCGTTGGATAAAGAACACTCTCCAATTGATGCCTCAAGCCTGTACTCTATGTCACCAATATGTCCAGCACCTCTTTGCCGCCAGTTCTGGAAAGCTGGAAACTATGATTCCGGGCTTATTTCTAAGTCGTCCTCTAAAAGTATTCTTCTTTCAAGATGCGTTGATGACTTTAAAGATATTCTTAATGATGAATCAGGCAGTGATTGCCTATTGCTTTTAAATTATTTGAAGCGATACTTTCACCTATTTTCCTCCTTTTTCCTGCCAGTTAAAATATGTATGCGAGGCTTCATGTCTTTTAACTCACCAGCTGATTAATATATATGCGAGGCTTCATGTCTTTTAACTCACCAGCTGATTCCTGGTCAAGTATGCATTTTATATCTCCATTATCTGTTATCTGACTTGTGGTCTCTTTTGGAAGATGGGACTAGTTTCCTGCGTGTTCACCCAAAGTTCCTTCACTCAAATGCCACTTCACATAAATGGGCATTTGGGGGTATGTATTCTTGTCAATGTCTTAGCCTACATTGCCTGAAGAGCTTAGACATATCACAAGTAGCTACCCATCAGAATTTCCAACTTTCACTTGCTTTTCTTGTGTTCTATTTTGTAGCCATAGCTGAACTGCTTGACAACGCTGTTGATGAGGTAAATTACTGCTCAAGTTTCTTAGTTTTTCTGTCTTGTTTACTTTTTGGTCAGGAAATCATTAAGTCTCTTCCTATTTTCTGTTGCTATGGGAAAAGTTGCCAATGTACTTCGTTTATGTATGCTATTCTTGTTGTGAATTTTCACTGCTCTTATCTACTGAACCATATTTTTGTTTAGAAGTTCTACTTCTGTTGTCTTTGACCTACTTTTTATTTCGAAAACCCCAAAAGTAAGTGAAACTGTGAAACATCGATGTTTAAATATAATGTCACTTCATTTGTCCGGAATTTAAAGTTTATAGATGTAGAGAAAAAGGATATAGGGCCTAATTAGGGGTGTGCATCGGTCGATCGGTTCGGTTTTATGTATTTTCGGTTCGGTTTATCGGTTTTCGATTTTTAAATATGCTAAACCAATAACCAACCAATAAGATATTTTTTATCGGTTTATCGGTTTTTGGTCCTTAATGGTTTGATTTTCGGTTTAACCAATAAGAAAATGCTCATAAAATAAATATCAATTTGACGCAATATAATGATTTTCAATATTGTGTAACGGTAGTAACTAACATGACATCAATAAGAATGCTCACAAAATAAAAACAGTAGCAGCTAACATGACATATGTCTTGCAGTGCCAAATTCTACAAAATAAGTAGTCCATCATCCTATCCACAAATTATGCAGCTGTCGTCGTTGCAAACTCTCGCCGTCGGTTTACCAGAGAGGAAATTAAAAAGGTTTAACTTTATCGGGTTATAGATTTTCAGAAAATTGAATAAGTTTGTAGAAATTAAAGAGAAATTAAGAGAAATATATAATAAGTAATATATATATATATATATATATATATATACACACACACACACACACAAACTATGCAACCCTCGTCGTAGTAAACTCTCGCCGTCGGTTTACCAAAGAGGAAATTAAAAGGTTTAACTTTATCGGGTTATAGGTTTTCAGGAAATTGAATAGGTTTGTAGAAATTAAAGATAAATTAATAGAAATATATATCTTATTGGGTTATCGGTTTACCCAATAACACAACAAGAAAAAACCAAATCCGAACCAATAACCCAATAAAAAAAATTATAAAACCAATAAAAACCGTTAACCCAATAACCCAATAACAATAAACTAATAACATTTTAATAGGTTCGGTTTATTGGTCGGTTCAGTTTTTGCACAACCATAGGCCTAATTGTCGGTTCAGTTTTTGCACAGCCCTAGGCCTAATTGAACCCCCAAAGCTAGCTCATGGGGTGGGAGTTGCCCAATACCACATAAGGAGACAAGAGTGTATTCTCTCAACCAATATGGGACATTCTAACATTCCCATTGCACGCCAAGGTCGGGATGTTTGGAGCGTAGACGGTATAATATATGACCCAAACATTGGGTAAACTAACAATAGGGATAAGTTCAGCTTTGATATCATATAAAAGAAAATGGATCTAGGGTCTAACTTAACCCCCAAAAACTAGCTAATGAAGTGAGGCTTGCCCAGGACCATATGAGGAGACAATAATCCATTCAGCTCGACCATGTGGGAATTCTAACTGTTGCCATGAATAGCAAAGTAAAATTTCAACATGTGGATTCTTTAGTGTTAAGAGAGGGGAAATGAAGGCCATTACTTAGGATTGATATTTGAGAATTCAACCAGAGAAGAAGTACGTTAAAGTATAAAATCTGCTTAAAATACGTTAAAGTATAAAAACTGCTTAAACTTTTGTGGAATATAGTATGTGGTTAAACTGGCCTTTTAGGTGAAGTGGGTTGCTATTTGAAATAAAGAAAAAACAAAGGTTGTCATTTTAGTCCCTCAATTTGTGACAAAGATATACTCAACGGTAAGTTCTACAGAGTGATGGTTAGGCCGACTATGTTGTATAAGAATGTTGGCCAGTTACGAACCCTCATGTTCAAAGGATGAGAGTTGTGGAAATAAAGATGTTGGGATGTGTGAGCATACTTAGAGAGATAAGAATAGAAATGAAGTATTCAGGACAAGGTGGTGGTGGCCTCCGTGGTGGACAAGATGAGAGAAGCGAGACTGAGATGCTTCATACATATGAAGAGGAGCAGATGCCTCAGTGAGGAAGTGCGTGAGGCTGACTATGGTGGGTATATAGAGAGGTAGAGGTAGATCGAAGAAATATTTGAGAGTGGTAATTAGACAGGACATGACACATCTTTGACATAACCTTAGATAAGAGGATGGAGGACACATCTTATATCTGAACATATAAATGCTCTTTTATATGTTCACCTCTCAATTCAATAAGAGATCTCTTTTTTATCTTTTCACATATAGATGACAATGTCGAGGCTTATAACCAGTCAAATATGGGATAGAATTGTAATTTATCCATCTCATGCAGTTGGTAATGTGGTTACGTTTTTTTTTTTTTGGAATCCCATGTTTCATTAATGTAATGTATACAAAATGGGGTCACCTTTGCCGTTATAGATAAAATGTTAAATTCTAAGTACGGAACTTCAGCTTTATTAATTCAAGTTATTCTACTTTTTTTTTATTTTTTGAATTCCATGTTTTGTTAATGTAACAGATACAAAATGGGGCCACCTTCGTCATTATAGATAAAATGTTAAATCCTAAGGATGGAACTTCAGCTTTATTTATTCAAGGTATTCCACATCTTTCTGTTTTTTCTTTGTGATTGTTAGAAGTTTGTTGTTCTTCTTGTTGAACAACTGTTAAGACGAGATTGTGACTGTTTCTGATATTGTACTAGATAATGGAGGTGGAATGGACCAAGAAGCCATGCGTTGCTGTCTGAGTTTTGGATTTTCAGATAAGAAGTCTGAATCAGCCATTGGACAGTGTATGGATATTAAGTAATTATTGTTCCTTTCTTGTTCTCCCATTTCTTTTAATGTAAGTATTACACCTCCTTTTCAGATGGAAATGGTTTTAAGACGAGTTCGATGAGACTTGGGGCTGACGTTGTTGTTTTTAGCCGCTGTATGAAGAACAGGTTTGATACCAGTGAATTTCAATTGCACGTGCTGTTTACTTTTTCCCTTCTTTTGACCTGAGAGAACTTTACACTACTGAGCAGTCAAAATGGGTTGTCTCTCTTTCTTTAGGATATGCAGTTAGTTGGAGAGAAATGCTGATGATCTCTACACAGCATTTCAACTTTGTATAATAGGGGTTTATGGTTTTGTGTTCGACATAATAATCTTGATTTCTGACTTGTTGAAGTGAAGGAAGAAACTTCCTACCTATCTATATACCTTGAAGCAGTTGAAATTAGGGGGTAATATTTTGCTTGCAACTGATTGTTAGTTTGGTTTGATCTGTTACTGATTTAACCATTGTTATTAAAACCATCATTTCATCTCTTAAAGTGATGAAGTAATGTGAAGCGAGGAGTTACGACGTAATGATGCACAAATGATCCCAACTAGAAGTCAATCTATTCCTTAAATTATAGTTATCTTAATTGCAGTTTGATTATTATAGTACAAAAAACAACTATTTTTGATGTTCCTTTGGCAAAATACACAGATTGACACTCAAAGTTGACACCAAAATTTAGTTAGATGCCTTAGTTTTGTCAATGATCAGATAGACATCTCTTCTGGGAAGAAGTGTATGTCTTAAAGCACTAGAACCGATAGACCATATGTGTAAAGTGCGAACGCCGCAGATGTGTCAAACAAACAAATCAGTGAACGACACGTGTAACAAAAAAAGGCCGCTACCCACTTCTACTAAGGCTGAGCTTAATAGGAGCAAGAGACTTGGAGGCAACAACCAGAATGAAATATTTTTGCAACTTTTATTGTTACTTTTTAAAAAAACAAACTGGTAAAGTTGTTGCCATGTGACCACGGGTTCAAGCCGTGGAAACAGCTTCTTGCAGAAATGCAGGGTAAGGTTGTGTACAATAGACCCTTGTGGTCCGACCCTTACCCGGACCTTGCACATAGCTGGTGCTTAAGTACACTGGGCTGTTTTTTTTTTTTTTTTTTTTTTTAAATAGCAATTAAAAGAAATAGAAAAAGACTACCCCCTATCTCCGTTCCCCCTCTTCTTGTTCCAAGATTAGCCCCCTCTCCCCACCACTGCTCGTCCCTCACTCCACTGCCTTGTCCCCCTCTTCTTTTTCTTCCAAGATAGCCCTCTTCCCTGCTCCTCCCTCCCCTCCCCACCCCTCTCTTCTTCTTCCTGGATCAACTTCCTGTTCTTCTTCTCCGTTCTCTCTTCATCCCTTCGTGTGTATGTTTATTGTGGTGCATATGTGGTGGTGGTATTGCTTTTGTTAGGATAATGAGTGAAGAAGTGGGGTTCACATGAAAGAAAACGTAATTCTAAGGGTCTTCATTTGCCCAAAGTTGACTGGAAAAAACAATATTTGCTATTTCAGCATGAGGGGTTCATGGCCGCACTTCTGCCAAGAGGTGTCTATCTGGTCATGGGTAAAGTTAAGGTGTCTAAATGGATTTTGGTGTCAAAATAGAGTGTCTATCCATGTATTTCACCTATACTTATTTTGTAAATTATGTGCTTCACTTCAACGAAGCATACACTTCACTTCTCGCTTTTCACTTCAAGCACTATGAGCGTTGTCGCTTTCTTTGTGCAAAAAAGAAAATTAGATTTAAGAGTTCCAGGACAAACTCTTTCACTAAATTAACTTGAGACCAAATTGTAGTTGGTCATAAGTTTTAGGAATTAAAGGTATTGTTTTCTCACTTTAGGTTTACATGTTGCTGACTTTTGGGAATATGATATAAGGATTCATTCTGCTATAAAGTTCTTCGTCCTCCATCAATTAGAATTTGTCATATTGAATAGTGATGATGATTACTGTTTCTTTAATTTTTCATTCCTATGCTTGATCTTTTTATTTCCTCTTCCCTATTGTTCCATTCTCTTAGTTTTTTTGTTTTTTTTTCCTTTTTGGCACTTATGGAGTAGAAGAGGAAAAGAGCGTCTCTGTCAAAGTGAGGTTTCTTTTACTTTAGGTTAACTCACCACAGGAGCGAAACCTTTTTTATTAAACAAGGTGAATGTTCACTTTGGATGCACTAGTCCCAGAAGAGATATTACTCCAAAAAGAAAACTTTGAGATGGAGGGAGTAAGTATCTCTTCTTGGGACTAGTAGTATGTAAAAAGCAGAAAGGATCGCTCTTTCTTCTTTTTCGTTTGAAGATCTAGGGAATGCCTCTCTCCCTTAGGCTATTCCTCCTTTGGAACATGGACTCAATGTTTTCTTTTCTATTTCATGAATGGTCAGTTTAAAGATATACTACATATATTTATTCTAATGGTGAATGAAAGCAGCATCATTTTTGGTTTGATTATTTTCTGTCTGTAGTTGCTCTTTTGAACATTAATCCTTTAATCTCTTTACATTGCTACTGTGAGCAGGAAATTGACGCAAACCGTTGGTCTTCTCTCTTTTACATTTTTGACACGAGCAGGCCTTGACAGAATAGTGGTTCCTATGGTGAGCCTTTTCATTTGCCTTTCTTAGCATTTTGTGTAATCTACAAGTAGTTGGATTGGTTATTTGATCTACGAACATTCATTTATTTGTTATGACAATCCCATTCAGTCCCTTTTTTTCTCAAGACAATCCCTTTCTTTTTTAAGTTCTCAGTACCCCTCTGATAACATGAGCATTGGTACTTGTGTATCTGTGGTTCGTTGAATGCGTTAAGCTTACCATTCTTGTCAATGTCCTATTAAATTGCTTGGGATGTTATCTCTCATAGACTACCCTTGCCACCAGGAGTGGCTCAAGGGCAAGGCAAATGAAGTTACTGCCTTATGCCCCCAAAATACGAAGTTACTGCCTTATGCCCCCAAAATACTATGTACTCCTATTAATATATGAAATGTAATTCATATGACCAATGTTAATAAAAAGGCTCAATTGTTTATATTTTTTTTAAAATTTAGTTGAGGTTGGGCCAGTAAGTCCATAAATTAAGGTAAATTTCGTTCTCTCATTAATTAATACTTTTACTTATTTTCAATTCTGATTCATCCTTTGTATTAGTACACCCACTTCTTTTTCTTGTTTTCAGCGATTTTACTTTCGAGTTATTTTTTCTGAATTAGCTATTTCTTTGTCTCATTTGATTGATTCATGAATCAAAAATAAGTTCTTTTTTTTTTTTGAGAAGGTAACAGTTGTATTATAAACCAGTACTTAGGTAGTACTGAAAACCCCTTTACAAGGGAGTGTTAAAAACTGAAAAAAAACTGGAAAAAAATCATCCAGCAGACCTAGCAAGATTCTAATACTTCTAGGATTGCTTCTGCATCTACTGGAGATCTCTTTGTACACCAAAAACATAATAACAAAATGCAGTCTGTCTTGATCATTTGTAAGGATCTGCTTTTAGCCTCAAAACTTTTAGCATTCCTTTCTCTCCAGATGGTCCACCAAATGCATGCTGGGATGGTCCTCCAATAGCTTCTGTTCTTTGCTCCAAATCCTGCTTCCTCCCAACTTGAAAGAGTGTCAACAATATTGCTAGGCATTGTCCATTGAATGCCTCTGAGATTGATGAAAATCTTCCAGAGTTGGTCAGTGATTTTGCAATGTAAGAATAGATGTCCAACTGTCTCAGCTGCTTCCCCGCACAAGCTGCAGTGCGTCACCAAAATGATATCTCTCTTCCTTAGATTCTCATGTGTAAGAACTGCTTCCTTTGCTAGCAACCAAGTGAAACATGCCACTTTAAGTGGCATTTTGACTTTCCAGAGTTGTCTCCAAGGCCAGTTAAGGGTTTGTGGAGTCCTATTTAGAACCTTGTACCCTGAACTTACTTTGTAGATTCCTTTGTTGTGCTCTGTCCACCATAGGCAGTCCTCCCCTTCCTTCAACTCTTGAAAAACCAAGTTCTTTTGTGCTTCATTAGTATATGAACTTTACGAAATAATAAGGGCCTCTTAGATAATGACTTAGCTCTCCCGGACACCACGGTTATCAAAAATAAAAAGATAATGATTTAACTCTAGGCCAGAAATTCCATTGAGCCAACCCCTACTTGCCAAGGGCAATCTATGTTAGTAAGCATGTGGTTCAAAACCTTAAGCATTATCTGACGCTTATGTTCGAGAGTAGAGAGAGTTGGGAAAATAGAAGTTTAGAAGGAACTTATCCAAAAAAAGTTAGAAAAGACTAGTTGACACTTGACCGCATGCTATTACTTTACTTTGACATTTATAAATGGAAATTTGTACTCATAATTTTGGTACTGCATACATGATGAACTTTTGTGTAGTACAAACATGACAATCTTTAGAGAATTTTTTTTTAAACTAAGGATTAACTGGAATAACTAGGCTTAACCATGCAATTTATTTGCTTCCATACTTTTGTTTCTATTCAAGTATTACTTAGTTTACATGCAATTTGCATCATGAAAGTGAAAAAATTTGTTTACATGCCAACTAATATCAAATAATGTTGCAGGGTTTTTTGAGTTTTGCACTGTTCTTATATTAATTTCCATATATAAGTGATGATACGTTCTCGAGGAAGATGGAATTGATGTTGTTGGGAGTCGATAGGAAGTTTGTTATGAGGTAGAGTTGATAGACAAAAATAGTTCAAACAATTAGATCAGCATTTAGAATCAACTTGGATGAAACAAAATTTGTTGCGAGTAATTTGAGATTTGATGAAAATTGAGGTGGAAAATGATTGTAGAATGTTGGAAGTTGAAGAACTATTTAGTGGCTAGTCAATTGCCAGCCAATATTGCACAGGGAGAGATTTTCAAAATTCAGGGGGCAAACGATTCTAACTATCCAACTCTTTGCCTCTCTCTTGTTCTTAATTATTTTCGTATTTTAACTTCTTTGTTCATATGATACAGATTGAATATGAGTTCATGTCAACAACTAGCAAATGGACTTCAATCTGCAGTGAACAGCATTTTGTGAACAATCTCTCATTGTTGTTGCAGTGGTCTCCATTTTCAACAGAGGAAGAGCTTCTTAAGCGAGTGAGTCTAAACCTGCATCTAATTTGCCTCTTCTCCCACCAAAAGGAAAAAGAAAAATTATGTTTCGCATGATACTCAATGTTGCAGACATGCAAAATTATTTTCTATTGTAATGATCCACAATTCCATGCTAAGCTCAATCTTGCGTTGAATTTTGTATTTCGTGGCAGATCAACTTCATTTACTGTTGTCTTTTTGGTTGTATAGCAATCTGAAAAATTATTCCTTTTTTTTCCTTTTATGAATTAGTATAGTAATATAGTGGAAAAATTCTCGGGGTACAATTGGTATACAAAATAAAAGAACCTACACAAAATGTGGTTCTGTACAAATAATACGTGTTCATCTATATTTAAATTAGCAGGAATCTCATGAATGCTTCAACAATTAACTATAAACAAAAGACAAATGAGGTTACATTCCATTATTTGTGGAAAATCATTTTCTAAACATTCAAACACTAAATAAAAAATATTGAAAGAGAACAATCAAAAACTTAAATTAAAATACAAAAAATAGAACCTTCAAAAACTTTCCTGATGATTTCCGTCCATATTACCCATAAAATAACAAAAAGTGCTACATCTCATGCTCTGCGTCTTCTTTTAATCTGGAAAACCCAACTGAACATATGTACTTGGCTTTGCCAGCTGTATCTCAAGCATATTGACCATCCGGAGGAGCTAACAATCTGTTGCGGACTTATGCTATGCTAACACTCTGGATCAGATTAGGACTGTATAGTTTATTCATCACTTCTTGAGCCTCTGTATGTCTGCGTTTTCTTTTTTTAATTAGTGCTGACACCCTTTTGTGTGCACTACGTATAATATCTATGTCATCCTACCTATCACAAAACAGAGAGAGCTAAAATGATGAATGAAACAATTAATAATTTTGTGAATTCTATTTTACACGAAATAGTTATCATTAGCTAGATGGTATTTTTCTTTTATTATCCTTTTAATTTATACTCAGTTTGATTTTAGTGTTTGTTGGAATTCTTTTTTAAAAAAAATTATTATCTATAATAATTGTGGTGTCCGGGCCAGCTTGCACGAACCTCCTCTAATTTCACGGGGCATCTGCTACTTCCCACCACCATAACTACCGGGTAACTCTGTCCCGAGGCTTAGACAGATGGGAAGAAATCACCAAGTGCTTTAGTCTCCGCTGGAAATTGAACTTGAGACCTCATGGTTCTTAACCCACTTCATTGACCACTAAGCCACACCCTTGGGTGGTGTTGGCTGGAATTTAGCCAAACTAATTGGACCTTTTTGTAATAACTAGTATTTTTCAAAAATTAGAGGAAGTTCTGTTTACTATTTAGTCACGGCAATTTCTTGTGAGTTCCATTGCTATCTCACTTATTCTTCATCTGTAATGTGATGTCATCCCATCTCTTTTCGTTTCTTACTCTGCTCATGGCAGTACTCTGTAGCAATTTACATTTCGATCATTGCTTATCTGACTGTAAAACATGTTTGTATAATTGTTTAGTTCTAAAAGAAAAGCAAGTTGGCTCTCATCCATCTTGTATTATACGTACTTCCATAAACAGATCATGTAATCAATTATAGTTATGCTGATGGTGTTTTGGCTATGTTGAAGAGTGATTTGATATGTAACAGAGAGCTAAAGTGTGTGGGAATGCCAGGGCATGTGATCAGGGGAACATCTGGTGCATGAGTTAGAACATTTAAACACATGCTTTCTTGTCATTGATGAAAATGTGTTCTGGCCCTTCTACATGTGATTGGGGTGTCATGGTGGTTTGATACTCCGAATTCTAAGTCTATTTTAAGCTGTTCACACTGAGTTTCCTAGGGCTAGTTACTTCACTATTCTATTCATGGACTTTCTTCATCTCTAAGCACCTCATCAGAATGATTGTTTAAAAACTTACCTCATCCATCGACCAGCTGTCTTAGATTTATAAGCCACTTACCCCTTTTTCTCAAGGTGTTGGATGGTTTGATTTTGTTACCATGCCAAAGTTTCCTGGACGTGTGGATCTATCTTTGATTGGATGATGGAACATTGTATTTTATATATTTCTGACAATGTTGCTAGATACTGTTATCGTTCTAGAGATTTTTCTATCTGAATGCATAACCTTGGAATTTGACATGTCATAAAGCGAGGGTGTGGGGTGTGGGGTGCTGGAAGGCATGTGAGCAGCGAATCTCTCATGCATAACTTAGAGATCCTTCAAATTTTGTGGCAAAATTTATTATGGATCCTTAATATCCTGAATTATGTCTATTTGATTCTTTTTCTTTGTGTTACTAATGTTGATATAACCTTTTTTCAACCGACCATTCTTTTCCCCGTAACAGTTTGATGACATTGGTGATCATGGCACGAAGATCATAATCTACAATTTGTGGCTAAATGATGAAGGCAAAATGGAGCTAGACTTTCAGTCAGATTCTGAGGTTTGATTTCTTTTTCTAATTTAATTTTCCCATCTGGAATTTCTTGCACTGTTACTCACCATAATAGGACTACTTCTATTACAATAAGCAGGATATTCGTATCTCTTGTGATGCAGAAAGTGGTAAAAGTTGCTCCCGGATGTCAGTAAGTGACCTGCATCATGCCAAAACTCTTCGATATTCACTCCGAGTAAGTACTTTAATGAACAAGATGCACTTGAAGTTTCTTCATTCAAGGAGATCCCTAATTTCCAACTTTTTTTGTATTCTCTTCCAACAGGCATATTTATCAATCTTGTACTTGCGAATCCCAGAAAACTTTTGCATATGGCTGTGCGGGCAGATTGTCGAGTATCATAACATTGCTAATGATCTCAAGTATCGAGAATTTATCTTGTACAAACCTCAGATTGGTGGACGCGAAGAGGTTTCCACTAGATTTTCTTTGATAATCTTGTACTTGTGAATCCCAGAAAACTTTTGCATATGGCTGTGCGGGCAGATTGTTGAGTATCATAACATTGCTAATGATCATCTCAAGTATCGAGAATTTATCTTGTACAAGAGTCAGATTGGTGGACGCGAAGAGGTTTCCACTAGTTTGTCTTTGATATGAGAGAACTTAGCTGTAAAGCAAATCATTGACAACATTGATCAGAGCCTGCTCTTTTCCTCTATTTATTTGTCAGAACAGTATATGCTCTTTTCCTCTATTTTATTTGTCACAGTTGGCTATCGAGGATTTCTCGGTTATAAAAAAAAATAGGAACAGTATATGTTCATTTCTTCTTTTAATCTGCTTATCATTGAAAAGAGGCACATACAACATATATATAGAATTTTTGAAACAAAATGTATAAACGTGTAAACAGGTAGTTTGAGTTAAAACATTAATGGAAACTTTCCGTTCATATGATGGATAAAAAGGGTAATAAGGGTAATTTGAGTCAGACTCACTGAATGGAGAATATAATAATATGGTAGAAAAGGTATTTTTGGAGAGCTGCATAGTGCAGTTTTTTCTATAAAGCTCCAGTAACTCTCAGCTGCATCCCCTTTCTCCTTTCTAAGATTCTTAACTGTTATTTTTTTGTTCTTTGCAGGTTTCCGTCATTACTTCCATTGGTTTCCTAAAGGAAGCTCCACTGGTGAATATTCATGGTTTCAATGTCTACCACAAGAATCGTTTGATACTGGTGTGTTGCCTCTTTCCAATGTTTTGATTTTGTAAATGATGCTCTGCCTTGTCTATCACCTTCAGAAATTACCACACTTCTTCTCAAGCTGGTTCACACTTTCTTAAAACAATTCTTTCGAGGTTGACTCTAGGACTTGATAGTAACTGAAATTAATGAGTAGCTGTAAATGGTCCTTATCAAAAAAAATAAAATAAAAAAAATTAGTAGCTGTAAATGGTAAAAATTCCACCTTTGTTCCTACAAATTATTTTGCATAGTTATAAAGTTTGATGTTCAGACCTTCACCGCCTATTAGGAACCCAATAGTTTGATGAATAAGAAAATGAAAAAAGGAAAAGAAGCAAAAAAGATGAGGACCTGATAAATATGCAGGATAAAAGGAAAAGGATTTCTAAAGATAAACAGTTTGCTGTGGGTCTGAGAAAATGTTTCAGTATTAGTTCTATTACGCTCTTAGTTATGTATTCCTCTGAACACGAGCGTTCCTTAACATGCCTTTTGTAACCCTCCTCAAATTTTCCTTCCATCTTATTTTTTTTTGAAGTCTTATACTTATCAACTGATATTAAATGTATATTCTGTGCTTAACCTGGTTTTGGGACAAGTTCTCAGTTTATGCACTCTGCTTATATCCCTTTGATTAATTATCCTCAGCCAGAACAGATGTTACAGATAAATGACCTTCAGAGCTTATATCTTTTCTCTTAAAATTTTCCATTCATCTCTTTGCAGCCATTTTGGAACGTGGCAGGCTCTTCCATCAATAGAAGCAGAGGAGTTGTAGGTGAGCCTTTTCTTTGGACATTTCTTTTCTACTTGTATGGTGTTTTATCTTTTTGGTCAATTACTGGCTGGAAGGTGCTAACTAATTTACTTGCCTTTTTTTTTTTAGGTGTTCTAGAAGCAAATTTTATTAAGCCAACTCATGATAAACAGGACTTTGAGAAAACTCCCCTCTTTCAAAAGCTTGAGCACCGATTAAAGGAGATGACATGGGAGTACTGGTAGGCTATTGTTTGAGAGAGTTCGCCTACAAAGATCTGTTTAGCACTCTGCTGAGGGGCTCCTATTATTGAACAGCCAGTTTATCTAACTTCTGCACATGGATTATACATCAATAAACTGCTGCTTAGGCACTGAATTGAATTCCTACTGTTCTTAGACAGCCATTTCATACTCTCTGAGTGGATTTCTGTTTTCAGCTAGCAAATCTCAAATTGATCACTATCGCTTGTCATTCCTGATGCCGTTTATGCTTGTTTTTTGGTGTGATGCTTGGTAATTTAGTTTTTATCTGATGCTTGAATGCTTTGTATGTATTTATATTTTATTTTGACAGGGACCATCACTGTGGACTAATTGGTTATCATGCAACTAAAAAGCCTCGTGCACCTTCTCAGGCTTCATCAGAATCTGGAAAGAAACATGGTACGCATTACCCCCATTCCATTGAGAAAAATATCGCTGTTACTGGTCTGGGAACCTTGACACCATCCTTCCCAAATAACAAACAAGATGTTAACGGACCAAAAATGTTGTGATACAGCACATGAATAGAATCTGTTGTGATTATCTGCTTATTTGGTTGGGGTTTGGATGATACCTCATTTCAGGGAAGATTTTGTAGCAATTTGCGGAAACGAATAGAAGTAGGTGAACTGTCGAAGAATCTGATACGATTGTGCCTGGATGAGTCTTTTGGTTTAGTAACTTGGTCCACGAGTGGACTCTCTTAATTTACTAACACCGTACCAAACCAATGCTCAGCTCATGAAATGATATAGTTTGAAAAGATGATTTATTGTGTCCTAGTCTTCTCTAATGATATAGTTTTTCGTTCCTCACATAGTGTTGTTAAATGTTTTTACTAGCTCTAAACACTTTTTGTCCCAAGTATCCTCTCATGTACTATCTCTTGTGACTTACAGCAACCGCAAAACGGAAAAACTATGATCATCAAATGGAACCTGAATTTCTGAAACAAAAGGCGGGATTAGGTGTAAATCTACCTGATCCCGAGCCTATTCAAAATCTGGTTTGTCTCTTGAACTTTCCTCCACCTACTTTGACTTCATTAATTGGCTGTGAAATGTAACATTATGTTTTTCCACTATCTTTATTGTCCAATCATGCATTTGATGTCACATTTTCTGCTACTGTTGGTAATCTCTCTTTTGTGTTTAAATGAACATAGCCTGCAACCACTATCACAAGTCACGTGGAAGATCAGGAGAGAGTCCTCCTCCTTAAAGAGAATAAAAGGCTCCATGCAAGGTAATTTCAAAATGTGTCAATTGACTTCTTCTTTATCCTAATTACTACCACCATGACAGTGTTAGATTGCATGTGAAGTTTAACGAGAAACTTTTGACACAAAAGAAATAACATACAAGCAGTTTGTGGTTTTTTATGTCATGTCATTAAGTGAAAAATGAGAATGTTTAAATAAACGACTTGTCAAATATAAAAAGGTGTCATGTCATGAAAATGAATAATGTTACTCCCTCCATTTCATTTTATGTGCATAGTTTGACTTTGGCATGAAATTTAAGAAAGGTATCTTTTGGATTAATTTGGTCTTAAACTAAGATGCATATAATATACCAAAGTGTTCATTAAATCTTGTGGTCTTAAACATGCCAATTGAGATGTTTGAATTAAAGAGAGATTAGATATAAAAAGTGTCATTCTCGTTTAAACAGACCAAAAGGGAAGTAAGTTACATAAATCAAAACAAAGGGAATATTATATAAAATGGAATGGAAGGAGTAGCATGATAGAATTCCTTTACAGCCGGACTTAGGAAAGTTCATGTTTGGAAAGGTAAATGTACCTAAGTTCATAATTGCCAGCAGTTGCATTCTCCCATATGAAGAACCTCGTGGATTTGTAACTTGTTACATACTAGCCTTTTCAAATTCTCTTTTCTGAAGTTCCCTCTCACGTGCTTTTTCTGTGCATCAGTTGCTTGGAAAATGAGAAGAAGGAAGAGGAATATAATGCCAAGGTAGTTTTAATAGAATTTATTTTACCTGTTATGTTTTGATGTTTGAAAAGACATATTCTATATCATTAGTAGCAGTGGAACAGCAACATCTAGTTTCATGCTTTTGCTCTTATATTATGAAGGATCAGTTAGAGAACATGTATTTTTATTTTATGTAGGTAACTTCGCTAAGGAAGGAACTAAAAGAAGCCCAGCGAGAATACCGCCGCTTGCTAGTTCAATCAGCAGCAGCATTGCTGGAGAACTCCAAGAAGGAACAAACCGTTATAATTATATAGATAAGCTTGCTACAGTGCTTCTAATATTCTTTTGTAAATATGTGTTTTTCTGTTAAATGTGCTTGTTCGAATAGGGAGCTAATGCCCTTCCTATGTTGCCCCTGTTCAACTTCATGTTGGGAAAATATTTCCACTTTGATGATCAGAATGGGATTAGGTCGATGTTGTCTTTTAGCGTATCCCTGGTGCAACAGTAAAGTTGTAGTCATGTGATCAGAAGGTCATATGGTTCAAACTCCTAACTATAGAAACCACCTCTTTTGTATAGTTGTGAGGTGAAGTCGTGCATACTAGAACACTCAATATGATATGTTTCTTCCCTAGTCTCTGTGCATAGCGAGAGCCTTTAACTAACAATTCTCATCTCAACGTTTGTTCTATGTTTGTTATAACCACTTCAGAGGTGATATTTAAAATATAGTTACAATCTATAATGTATTTATAATTTAGTCAGTGTGCTATTCAGCTTCTTCTTCTTCTTCTTTATGCGTTAACTTTAATGTTCAAGAAATTTGTTATCTTAAAAGTCGATATGATAAGTTGGCTAAGTGAAATAATTTCTTTCTACTATTATTCATTCCGTACATATGATTGGATTTGAATTTCGTTAGGAAGTACTATAACGAATAACACATCAAAGTGAAAGGACGAGCAGATGCAACTTCAATATCTCGATAAAGGGAAAACTTTGACTATACAGTCTTAAAAAATGAGCAAATTACTGTTCATAAATAAGGTATTAGAAATATCTTAAGGCGTTGTATTAATAAGTTATATATCTCCATTTTCTTTTTAGAAATGAATATTACAAAGTTAAAAAATACATAATTTTAGAAAGGTTCATTAGAAACAATGGAACATTTTTTCTTTACATGCCCATAGACAATGAATATTTGGGCCAGGATTCTACACTGGCAAGGTATTAACAACCACATACATGAAGGGCAATTCAGCCTCAGCTGAAATTTAAGAATTTCTTTAGCATGTTCTGTATACCATATATGGTTGGCTAGAAACTCTGGATTCAACAATGTTAGTCAGATTGATCGTTCCGGAGGTAACCTAGAGGGGATATCTAAAGCCAAAATTAAGGAATAGGTTGCTAGAGTTGAATGTTAGTCAGCTGAGGAATGACACTTGCGCTTGGGCATTACATAATGTTTATTTGGTAATAAAATCTTTTACTTACCCAAAAAAAAAGAAAAAGAAGAAGCTATTATTTAATAGAATTCTTCCACATGTTGCAAACTACCTCTTCATGTTGAGTGTGCATCTTTTCTTATCATAAGCCTTTGTTTGAAAACTATAAATTTATGGGTCAAATTTATTATTTTTTTTTAAAAAAATTGGAATCATAACTTAGAATTTGAAATTCTACATTTTGGAGAAATAATTTGAAATTGGAATTTGAAATTCTACATTTTGAAGAAATAATCTGAAATTGAATTATTTGTTCACATTTTATAAACAAATATAAATCTCAAATTCTATGGTCAAACACCGGTTGTCCGTTGAACCAAAATGCATGAATCCGTAGAGATATAGAATTTGTTTAATGATGGGCAGATCCACTTGCCTACCAAGTTGCCCTTTGATACCAACAGCATATTCTAACAACTTGGACCACTCTATAAAATGCAAATAACAAACCCTAATGAGAGATATCCTTTCATTGTTTGCCTCATTTCACTTGTTTTTTCTTTATTTTCCATTCTTTTTCTTTCGTAGAATAGTTTAGGTTTCACTTCAATGTTTTCTTTACACTCCAAATCTCTCACAAGTGTAAGTCATTTTCATACACTTTTTAAAGTAATATCACATCTTTTTCTTTTTCCCCATGATTGTGTATTCAATTTTTTTTCTAGTCTAGTGGTTAACGGAAACATGGAATTTTGAAGTAACCGTCATGTGAGTAGGATGTTACGAGTTTAAACTGTGAAAACAACCTCTTGCAAAAAATGCAGGGTAAGGTTGGTACATGTCCTTGTGGTTCCGCCCTTTCTCAAACATCATATATATATATATAACGGAAGCTTTATTGAATAAAACTGCTTTCTTTCGGTGGTTAACGGTTCTGGATAAAAACTAGACATTAAGATTTCAATAACATAAATATTGGTTAATTTCTTTGAATACTATGTATATATATATATATCAAAAGTAGAAAATATTATTGACTTTGTGTAAGTGCAAAATCTTCCATCCGCTTGCAAAATAATAATGGGCAACAGCGGCCATCTTTTGCGCAAAGTGACAAAAATTGCTCTTATTAAAGTGAGGCACTTCATAGTGCTTTGCTTCTGGATCTATAAGGTGCAACTTTATTAATAAGTTTAACCTTCCTAGATTCGTCGAGCACATATTTTTCTTCCTTTTGTTTTACATTTATGTCAATTTGATTCAAAGGCGAATTTAGTATTTAAATTTTATGAGTTTTATATTTAGAGATTTTTAGAATTGAGTTCATTTTACTTTTAAAATTACGAGTTCAGATTTACTAATTTTTGTGCAGCTTCAAAATTTAATATTTCATGTTGAAAGTATTGAGCTTTAAGATGAACTTGTCAACTAGATGCACAAATGATGCATCTGTCCCTGATCTGGTTCAGCACAAAATTTAATTCAAAAAGAAAAGATTTTCTAAATATTTGTTCTTAAATACTCAAATGCAGAAGACTATATGGGGATGTGTATTCCGTGTAGTTAGTTGAGGCGCGTGCATGTTGGTTTGAACATCTCGGTTATAAAAAAAAATAAAAAATATGGGGATGTGGGAGATACATGCATATACTGGATGCGATATTCTCTATTAAGTTTATAGAAGTTTTTAGTTAAGAGGAAGAGCTTAATAAGCAAATGAGTTAGGAGTTTATTCTTTTGGATCACAAATGAGATTATTTATAGAACAAGTAGGGTTGAATTGCATAACTTAACAATACCATTAAATTGTTTAAATGAGAAAGGTGCAAGAATTATTAAATTCTCAAAACAATAGTTTCAAGAAGATATTTTGACGCACAAAGCATCTCTAAGACGGACAACTTTAATGTTGCTCCAAGACTCTCTTCACAAGCTAAAATTGCAGATCTCTTGCTTCATAAATAGTGTGGTCTTGCATTGCCAAAGTTCACATCCAATGCTTTGCGGGATGAATGAAACTCTTTTACACTTGAAAGAAATTTTGAATTTGAACTTTGAAATGGTGAAATCCCTAATACGGAGTGTTTTCACTCTTAATGGACCTTCCAAGTAGAAATCTCATAATTAGTCAAACCAATGAATTTTAAATACTACTACTAGGTAGGCATTTGGCCATACACTTTGAAGTTTTGATTTGAAATTGAGTGTTTGTTTATGGTATTTGAACAAAACTTCGACTTCAATTTGAAATATGATTTTAAAAATCAAATTCACCTAATAGGTAGATTTCAAATTTAGGCTTTGGATTTTGATTTTTTAAAAAAATTTAAATCTTGACCGGTAAGTTTATATTTTGTAAAATAAATTCCTATAATTTTAAATTTTGTAAAAAAAAAAAAAATTCTTAATGTTCGATGTGAAGAGATTGTTCATGCTATATGGGAGAATTGTGTTAAAGAATAATTAATTAATTTATAATTTTACTATTACTACTAAAATTTACAATTATTTTGCTATATCTTAAATAGGGTCCCAAAGTCAGCTACTTGTACACTTGACCCTCTCTTGGGTGGATGAAGTCCAAGCCCAAGTATAAAGTTCTGGACCTATAGCCCTTGGGCTTTACTAATTTGAGCTTGTAATAATTTGAGTAAATGACCAGCAGCAAGTGATAGAACTAATAGTCTAATATACAGTGGTCAAGAGTAGGCCATATGTACAAGGAAATTTGTCCCAGTTTCTTCTGATTCCAATGATAGATGGATGGTCAGGTTGGCTTCTCGGCTCACTTCGGTTGCAAAAACTTTCTCCTTAGGCGCATGTCTCAGCATCGATTTTGTCCGGATCCCACCTTTCTTCCGAAAAAAGAGAAGGAGAAGGATCTTCTTCAGTGGATCCTTCTTGGAGTTGCTCTTACAAAAGGAGTACAATGCGATAACAAGCAATCTGTGATCAGTAAAAAGTACCACCGGATTCTGTACCCATCAGTCTCACCACCAGAGATGGCATTATTAGCTTCTATTGCATCAACGGTGGAAATGTCGGCTCTGCTTTGTTTGAGTTGCTCCTAGGCACGTAGACCACATACATATGAAAAGTAAGCCAGTCGTATTAGCTTATCAACTCGCCTTAATGCATCCTCACTATTTGCACCTTCTTGCTGCGGATTCGTGAAAAGAGTTAAGATTCGCTGCGAAGCGCTAGCTCTACAGTACAGGGTCGGATCTTCTTCGTCGATAACAAGCCTTTCCTTTCTTCATAAAGGAAGAGAATCGAAAAGCTGCGATTGGTCTAAACCTTCAACTAGCGACTTATTGCGGAAGAAAATAGAGAAAACTGCTAATCCCACCCACGTCGTAAACAGATGCCCTACCTGATCCATTTTAAATTCAGCCGGAGGGCACCTAAGAGCAGACTCAAAAGGGAAGAGCGCGGTCTTGGGTTTAGTCTCCTTAAAGGGGAGGGGTGGAACTATTGAGGAGTTTATGTGAGACAACATCAAAATTCTCATTACTATAAAAGTTATTGGACATCAATGGTATCGGAGTGTGCCTCTTCACGAGGGTGATTAAAGTGAGAGAAAGCGAGCAATGGATTGATTAATTTTATATATTTTTATGTCAAACTAGCTTTTAGCACCATTTTAGTGTTTCTATAAAATAAAATGTTCTTTTATTTTTTTGATAACTGTGGTGTCAGGGTCAGCTTTCGCGCACCTCGACTAAATTCACGGGGTACCTGTCACCTTCCACCAGCAACAGATATCAGGTAACTCTATCCACCAAAGCTAGGACAAATGGGAAGAATCACATAGTATTTTTCGCTCTGTTAAAAAGTGCTTTTAAATATCTATTCTTAAGTCAAATAATAAAAATAAACCATAAAATTAAGATTGTTAACTCATGTCTTAATGCTTATAGGTCGTAAATTATAAGCCTATCCCAATAGACTCTTACTTGGGAGCTTTTGAGTGGGACTAGTGGTGATGAAAATTGTGCAACATTACATACCAAAAAGATAAATGAATATCACATGGTCTCCACATTCTGATTCTCCACTCAAATCTAGACAGCCTAGTGCTTCAACAGCTGGGACCAAGTTTATTTTTTTTTATTTTTTTTTTATTTTTTTTGCATTGAATTAATTTTTTGGTACGTTGAAAAATACTATAAGGTCACTGAAGAACTCCATTTCCTTAACGTGCATTTTTCCATATTAGTAAATTCATTACATGTTTGTAAACTTTATTTGCGAACAAATTTGCATACTGATTTGCCTTCTGCAAATATGAATAATATTTGCCTTGTTAACTTTTAGTAAATATCTCAATCTTCAATAATTAGCAAACTGAACTAATTGACCAAATTACTTCTACCATACTCGTCTTTAAGTTGACAGGAAATTATATTTTTCAGCTATATATTTGTAACGATCCTCATATTGAAATTTAGAAAATTCTATGTTTTGAGCATTTTTTCCTTTTTCATAGTTGTTTTATATCATTTATGAGTTGCGGAAATGGTTTGCACGATTCCCAATGCGTTCGGGAGTGATTTATATGAGTTTGTGGTTGTGAATAGGCTTAAAGTGATTAGTTTAACTTTGGTCAATATTTTGTGATCCAAGCTCCGGATGGTGATTCTGACAGTTCCATTAGATCCGGAAAGTCGATTTTTGGTTAGGAACATGGTTAGTTCGGCCCCCGAGCCTTTATTTTTATTGACCTCTTAAATGAAAAACTAGTTAAAATAGCCTAAAAGGGATCCCGGGGGCCAATTTATTGTAAACGATCTCTTTTTGAAAATTCGATGGTTCCATTGAGTCTGAAACATCTAAAACAGTCTAGTAGCATTATTAATTTATTTCTGTGGGATCTCGAACAAATTTCGAGGGTCCGTTCGGAGGATTTTAGAACTTAGAGTAGCTGTTTTCTGGTGCATGATCCCTTCTTCGAGTTCGTAACCCCACCTGTTGCGTTCGTGAAGAGAAGTTGGCTAAGGCGTCACCATCGGTTGGTGGGTTCATTGCGATTGCGATAGGTAATGGGTCCGGGTTAGTTTCTTTCCTTTATCGCGTTCGCGAGGGTTTCGGTTCGAGTCACGTAACTATCGAGACGGAGTGCCCGCGATCGCGATGTTTTTTTTTTATTTTGGTGAAAGGTTGACCCTCGCGATCACGAAAGGTTGACTGCAATCGCGAGGCACCGCGTCCAGAACATGTTAAAACCTTTGCTTTCTCGATTTTTCTCCATTTTTGAAGTTGAGGACCTCGGGTTAAGGCGATTTCAAAGGGTTTTCAAAATTATTTCGTCTGGTTAATTTCTAAACTTGTACTCATCATTTTCCATTGATTTCCTTACAAATTTATCTTTAAATTCTTGATTTTAAATGTGATTTTGTGGGGTTTTACCAGGTAGAGTATAAATTGATTTTTCTTCGATTTAAGGTTCGATTTCAACTCATTTCGTGTGGATTTTCAAATATGGACTCCTATGATTATGGAGAACTTGTTTATAAAATAAAATCTCAGTTTTACCCTTGTGTTTTTGAAAATGATTGTTGAAGCGAATTTTGGACCCGGAACAAATATAGTCGATATGGATATCATTGGACTCTTTTTGACTTGTAGATGTCATATTTTATTAGATTGGACACGTTTGGTGTTGATTCGGGGGAGTAGAGCTTCCGGTTAATGCTTTGGACTATGTTTTTACTTGCGGATCTTCTTTAAAGGCAAGTTGAGATGTATCTTGACTTTTTTCAAAGTGTTTACGTGTTGTATGCTTGTGTGCTTGTGTATTGTGAATTGCTTAGATTCCGCTTAGGTGAAATGGCGAGCATCTCAACGGATACCGGAGTCTTTTGATGGACTGTAGATAGATAATTACTTATCTTAGTTAGTCTTGCTACTTGTAAATATCCTTAGAGTAGATTGTGGATAGATGTCTTGGTGATCTTGAATAATTGATAGTGATTACTTAATTATGAGCTTGTATCGGACTTAGTGATCTTCTAGAGGATAATTATGCTATTCTTACCTTTATATGGAATGATTAAGGCTTAGTAAATACTTAGAGTATAATGGACTCGTAATAGACGATGTAATTATCGGGGTTTAGTATCTTTTATTAGAGCATGTTGTTATCTAGCGTAGTTTTCCTTTTGGTAAATTAGGTTAATGATGTAATCTTTGAAAAAGATGGACCTATTGTAAGGAACAAGCTAGGTTTGGATAAGTTTCGCGATATATTGTTGTTTGGACTGATTACCTTTTTTTGTGTTGCCAAGTGTGGGCTTATGTGAATATTATTATTGACTTGAGATATTAATTGTTACCGTATGCCCGAGTGGGGGCTTATATGCAAATTATTATTGACTGGAGAGAATATATGATGGTGATGCCCGAGTGAGGGCTTGAATTAATATTGTTGGCCTTGATTGTGCATTAAATTGTCATATTTATTATTGTGTTGTCAAGTAGGGCTTGACTTGTTATCATAGGCCTTATTTGTGCATTAAATTGCCTTATCATATTGATGATACCTGAGTGAGGGGTTTGAAATGATATTACTGATGTCTTACATGGCTATTCTTTCTAGTGGTGCCGAGCAGGGGTTGATATAATGAATTATTGACACATTGAGCTGATTCTGAGCTCACATTTACATGTATTGAATGGATTATCATCTTCGTACTAATTGATTGTGAGCATTACGTCCTCATTTCATACATACATATTTATGAGATATTGATACCACTGAGAAACACTTTATAAAACCCTTGATCCATTAACAATAGCCGGAGAAGTGAATGAGACACTTTATAAACCTTGATCCATGAACATTAGCCGGAGAAGTGGATTGAGATTATGAGAAAGTATACAGGTTGCGAACCCCCCATGGGTCCTATCTTGGGAGCGCTGAGGCTCGGTAGGTGTATACAGAAATTTACCTTATAACTTTCAAATCATTCATCATCATCCCATCATCATCACTACATTGCATTACATCACTTGCATTGTATGACATTTCCTTGGTATGTTTTGATATTGTGTTTGAATATTTACGTTTGTATTGAATTAACACGATTGAACCTTGTTTGTGAAATTGTGTATTCTGTATTCATTTCACTACATTACATCATATTATACTACCTCTTGGTTGATTTGAGAGTGGAGATATTCTTGAGGCGCAGGGTATGGCTATGACTTGATTAGTAAGATATGTAGTGTCGCACTTATTGATAGCATGATATACACATAATTACACACTCTCCCTACTTTGTCCCAGATTATTTGTTGAACATGATAATTGAGCCTGATATACTATGTTAGTGAGTTTTTCTTTAATGACTTTCTTCTACTTGTTGATCATAAGACTGACTAGTGTTGACTTACTTGGATTATTTAGGTTACCCTATATATTGAAACTCCTATGCCTATTGTGTTGGGTTACCCTGATAGGATGAAGTGGAGTATTTATCGGTCATAGATATATTTGGGGAAACCTCGGGTAGTTGGGGTAGTGGTTCTCGCAATCACTTTGGATTAGGGTCGGTTATCGACGATGTTTGCTGAGTACACATGTACTCACCCTTGCTTCATTTTCCTTTTTCTTGTTTTCTGCACTCCGTACATGTATTGGTTCGGATAGTGGATCGTAGATTGCGTTCTTCCAGCGTTGGAGTTGCAGAGATCGAGGTAGTGACTGACAGACTTCAACGCTTACTGAATTTCTCCTTATTTATCTTATGCTTTATTCGCATTTAAGATACTCTAGATTACTTATATCACTTTGTATTTAGAGACTTGTACTAGTGACTAGAGCTGGGATGTATCTTGAGTTATTAATTTATCTTTAAATATTTTTTGAGATTTGTTCTATTCTTTTTCTGCTTCTGATTTATTTAAGTATTAAGGGGTCGTTTGGTAGAAGGTATAAGGTGGGATAGGTTTAAGTTATCCCATGGATAAAATTTATACCATGTTTGGTTGATGACATAAATTTATCCCGAGACTAATTTATACCATCAACCAAACATGGTATAAAGTTAATACCATATTTAGTCTTGGCATAATCCATGAATTATGAGACTATTTTATACCACCTTCTATATGGTATAAAATAGTTTCGAATTATAATCCCGGAATTATGTAGTCTACGTACCAAATAATCTCTAAGTTTTAAATTGGAATAGATTTACCTATTTGGAGGGTGTGACAGATACCATCATGTACTCTATTTTGGATCGTGACAATATTATGACCAGTTGGTTATCAAGGTGATAACATTATGACGTTTGAATGATAAAATGCAAGTATAAGTAAAGGTTGCTGCACAAGTTTTTAGAATCAAGATATAAAGTTATAAACCATTGCCCATAAAATATGATGAGAATATTCAAAAGAAAAATATAAATTTATAATTTCAAGGCAGTGAGTGGGGAATCTGCTTTAGAAAAAGGCAGGCTTAGTGCTCATGATAATGGTATATCAAAAAGATTCGAAAATAAACAAAGAGAAGTACAATTATTTATAATTCCTCAGATTTGTACTAGAATTTGGGTGTGAAACTTATAGACAAACTAGGACATAAGATACCGTCTCAGTACGGACCCAATATATATTATTATTTTTATTTCAATTTGTATAACATAGATAAAATTTGAAGTCAATTAAATATTTTTTTATATTTTTAAATATTATAAATTAATTATTATGATTTATAGTATTTTTTATGTAATTTTCACATGATTTATGTTATTTCTTTTATCCAAATTTATGTGGTAAAAATAAGTAATTTTCACATAACATATGTTACTCTCTTTGTCTCAAATTTATGTGGCATAAATAAAATTTGAGAGTCAACCAATTTTTTGTTGAAACTTTTTAGATATTTGAGTTATTAACTATTGTAATTTATAATATTTTTTACATAATTTTCAGATAATGTATACTACTCTCTTTGTCCCAATTAATGTGATAAAAAATAAAAAAAATTTAGCAACAAATTTTTTATATAATGTTTTTTATATTTTAAATTGTAAGATAAATAAAATTGAATTGAAAATGAAAATGTGGGGTCCACGATACTAAAGAAAATTTAAACAAATGAGGGGAAAACATGAAGCAAAAGACAATAGAAAAAAGTGGGACCTACACGCTTAAAGTGCAGCTTTTCAGTGGATACAGTGTGTAAAAAATTGAAGTGGGAAGCAGCTGCTACAAAACCTTATAAAGGTAATTAAAAGGAGAACCTAATTGCCTATGGCCTCTGTGAAATGTGCTAAGTAAATATAGTACCATACCATGTGCTAAGGGAATTTCTAGTCACTATATTTGCTACCTTCTCAGTCGAGCTTGCCTAATACAGTTTACATCTCTTGTGTACTTACGAGGTATTGCATAGAAGCGGATTTATTCTGTGCATATTCAAAGCATAGTGGCTGCGAATTTCCATGAGATTTCAAAAAACATTTGATCTTATCCCACATGACCGTACCTTATTAGTTACTATCATCTACATCCATCGTTATTATCATGGACGATTACAAATAATTACTTTTAGAAGACCTGATTATTGTAAAAAACAAATTACACTATTACCATATAAAAGTTAAATTAATTAAAAGAATAGGTCCAATTAATTTTGACTACAATTATGTTGTATGTATAACCCCCTACTTATCACGACTCTCCTTTAATATTAAACTTCACTGAGGTTTCTGTGTGTCAGAACCCAAAACCACCACACAAACACACACGAAGAGTCGTTTTTATCTGTCAAATTAATTCTTTAAATGACCAAAAGGTTTTGAAAATAGTGAGTGAGGGAGTGACCTTGTTTTAACTGTTACTCTTTGGACTTTTTCCCTTTTAAGTCTTTTTTTTATGGATTTGTAGATATCTAGCTAGAGGAAGTGTTTCCATGGACAAAATTTTGGAATAAATCCTCTTGGCCTCTTCTTGTCTTGCTGCTCATTACAGTACTAGACAACAACCACAAAGAGTCAAAGGCCAAGTTAACAGAAGAAACAGCCATACAAAGACAATAACATTCCAAAATTAATCATCATGATGATTAGTAGTAATTATAAACCATTTTCAATCATTTTCTCTTTTGTTGGTTTCTTAATTCTTGCTTCTATATTTGGTAGTGTCATCTCAGATGCAACTGTGCAAGACTCAAAGCATCACTTGCTGACAAACCAAACTTTCAGACCAAAGCAAGAGTTGCTTAAACTTAAGAGACTAAGGTCTTATCTCAGGAAGATCAACAAACCAGCAGTCAAGACAGTTCAGGCAATTTAAATTCCTCTTTTTTCTTCTTATCGAGATTAAAGTTTGAAAGTTTCTTCATGAATCAAGAGTTAATTTCTCGTATGGTCATTTAGCTAATAGTTATTATCTCAGAAAGTCACTTTCTTTGTTAAAGAAAATTGAAATAAAAAAGAAAGGTGACTTTCTAAGATAACGGTAACTAAATTAGTTGAGTGACCATATGAGAAATCAATCACATGAATCAAGATTTTGAAAATAATGGTGCCCTTTGCTTTTTTGTTATTTTGCATTTTGTGATTGCAGAGTCCAGATGGAGATCTAATAGATTGTGTATTATCTCATCTCCAACCAGCTTTTGACCATCCTCACCTCAAAGGAATGAAACCATTGGTATTTTTTTTCTAAGAAATCCTCACCTCAGAGATCTAATTTAATTATGTTGCATTGATTTATGGTTTTATTCTATGTAATGCAGGCAACATGAGATTTGCCAAAAAAAAAATGTATTCAAAATCTCTTTATAACAACGTCGTTTGTCTGGATACTGTTTGGCTGCTATAATAAAATATTTGTACAGAAAACATAACATAACAGTTCCATATAAAACTTGACCGTTATAGTATAAGTGTTGTTACATAATATGTCTGTCAGAGGTGTGAATGAAAGTGTTGTTACATAATACGTCTGTCAGAGGTATGAATGCATGTGTAAAGAAAATGGACATAAATATAAAGAGCAGAACACATCGACTCTAATTTCCGATTGAATGCAGGAACCTCCAAAGAGGCCTAAAGCAAATGAATCAACAGATGCAATGACAGAAATTAGCAGCTTTCAGCTGTGGACAGTTTCAGGAGAATCATGCCCTGAAGGGACAATTCCAATTAGAAGAACTACAGAGAAAGATGTTATGAGAGCTAGCACTTTACAAAGATTTGGAAGAAAACTTTTAAGAGGCGTAAGGCGCGACACAATGAGCGATGATCATGAGGTTTGTATATGTAAATTTAGTCTAAATTTGAAGAAAGTACATGATCTCTTCAATTTAAAACTATCACACAAATTAGTGAAAATATTTGTAATTTGCAGCATGCAGTAGCATTTGTGAACGGTGAAGAATATTATGGAGCAAAGGCTAGTATAAGTGTATGGACACCAAAGGTAACAGATCAATATGAATTCAGTTTGTCACAGCTATGGATCATCTCTGGCAATTTTGGTGATGATCTTAATACCATTGAAGCTGGCTGGCAGGTAATATTATTTGCAAATTCACGACATTAATTTGTTTATTTTACTTGCTGCACTCACAAGTGTGGAATTAGAAAAATACTACTAGTCAAGTTCTTTTTGATTCCCTAAAGTGACAAAGCATCTTGGATCAACTTTTTTGGCTAAAGTGATGGACAAGACATCCATGAAGTAGATTCCTTCTGAACTTTAATATCTGTGTTCTGAACAGTTCTTTAACAAAAACAGAATAATAAAAAAAAAAAAAAAGAATAAATATTGCAACCAAAATGTAGAAGAAGCAGAAAAAAATATTTCGAACGCACTAATTGCTTGTTTGTCCTTAAGGAATTATAAGTTGTGTAACATCATAAGTTGATGGCTTCTTTCGAAAATAAAATTGCAGGATTAACTCTGAACTTTAGTTGTCATAACAAACAAATCATATGACATAATGACAGCTAATAATTAGTTTTTTCTTTTGTCCCAATTTATGTGACAAAATTTGATTTGACAAGGATTTAGTACATTAATTAAATTGCCTAACTGCATATGCCATGTTCATATTGTCAGGTCAGTCCAGAACTATATGGAGACATCTATCCTAGGTTCTTCACATATTGGACGGTAAGAATTAGTCACTCATGCAAAGAAATCCCAATTTCCTTTAATTAATATTTTTCTTCATGTTTTGGACATTCACAGACTGAAAATATATAGTACTACATTTAAAATGCAGAGTGATGCATATCAAACCACTGGATGCTACAATTTACTGTGCTCAGGTTTTGTGCAAACAAACAACAGGATTGCTATGGGGGCTGCAATATCTCCAACATCATCACCCCATGGTAATCAATTGGATATTGGCATAATGATATGGAAGGTATACTTAAGCCCCCCACAAACATCTTTCAGCGTCTTTTGTTCTTGTCAACATGGTATCAGAGTCAGATTCATCTCAATTTATTGTTTACC
Source organism: Capsicum rhomboideum (assembly GCA_031232105.1). Classification (NCBI taxonomy): domain Eukaryota; kingdom Viridiplantae; phylum Streptophyta; class Magnoliopsida; order Solanales; family Solanaceae; genus Capsicum; species Capsicum rhomboideum. The sequence goes on along the minus strand of CP124713.1, from coordinate 8,392,432 downwards.
GGTGTTCCCAAACATCCCCTCCCCTCCCGAGTCCCGTCTTATATTGTCCACACTCCAAATGTCCTATCTGGCTGCGCGTGTGTGGGGCGAGGTCTCACATTGGTGGGATAAGATGTACTTGGACTCTTTATATAGTCTTGAATAATCCTCTCCGTATAAGCTAACTTCTGAGTGGAATAGGCCCAAAGTCCTTTCTTTAAGGGTTAGTATATATTCCGTGAGATAATATAGTCACACTTACAAAAACACAATTTGGTTTTGTGTAGGACCCAAAGCATGGACATTGGTGGCTAGAATTGGGGTCAGGGCAATTAGTAGGGTACTGGCCATCATTCTTATTCAGCCATTTGCAAGAACATGCAAGCATGATACAATTTGGAGGAGAAATAGTGAACTCAGGATCATCAATGCAAGGATTTCACACTTCAACACAAATGGGAAGTGGTCATTTTGCTGATGAAGGCTATGGCAAGGCATCTTATTTTAGAAACTTGCAAGTCGTTGATTGGGACAATAATTTGGTCCCTTTATCAAATCTTCATCTTTTAGCTGACCACCCCAATTGCTATGACATTAAAGCTGGGAAAAATAATGTTTGGGGTGATTATTTTTACTATGGAGGTCCTGGGAGGAATTCAAATTGTCCATAAAGAAAATGCCATCACATATTCTTGTCCTTGTAGAGTACATATCCTATATTATTTCTACTGAATATATAGTGTTTGAGTCATATTTTATTTATATTTAGAAGCATCAATTGGCTTGGCTCATAACTAGTTCACTCACTACTATCTATAGCCATGGAATTTTTTTTTCTTTTTGTTTTATAACAAGTTGATAATATACAAAATTGAAAGATTTTTTTTAATGAAGCATACAAGCTAACCCAAGCTTACCTAAGTTTTATCTCTCGAACCAACGAGGGCTAATTCTAAATAAGATTGCATGTTTCCCTTTAAATGACCAGTCTTTAATTTTTGCCCACCAAATTAAACTTATCCCTAGAGAGGACAAAAATTGCTCAACTTTAATAAAGTTAAAGGACCAAAACAGCTCAAAAATATATTTAAGGAATCACTTTGAACCTAAATACAGAACACAAGGGCCCTTTGATGTTATTTTCTCGTCAAAATCAATTTGTGAAACCATTGAACTAAGGAGTCGTTTGGTAGGGTGTATAAGAATAGTGCAGAATATGGTGTATCTGTAATGTTGATATTAGCTATATTTGTATTAGTTATGATGAGATTTTTCTTATGTAGTATTTGATTTGATGTATTAGAAATAACATGCATTGCACAATTTTTAAAAAAAATAATATTTGTTTGTAAAAATATTCTCCAATAAATATGGTGGAAAAGATATTGAAAAGGTTTTGAGGGACAATTATGTCTTTAATCATCATGCATTAGAACCTATTGCATTACTAATAATTCCTCCCTTCGCTTTTATTTTTTTATTTTATCCTTAACATTAATTGTTTTTTCTCCGAATTAATTTCAAGAAACAATAATAAACATCATTTAATAGGGGTACTATGATAAAATAGCTACGTTATTAATTATTTTTCTTAATGGATGTGCAAGTCAAATTGTGACAAGTAAAAGTAAACGGAGGGAGTACCATGGATTTTCATGTATTAGTAATACACTTCTTAATACCAAATAAAGTATTATACATATGTTGAAAAAGTGTACCAAATAAGATATTAGTAAATAGTAATACACAAGTTAAAATATGCATTATTTTTTCTAATGCATTCTATTCTATCAAACGACCCATAAGGCCTTTAGTGCTCATTTGATACGAGGGATAATGACAACTAATTCTGAAATTAATTTTAGATAGAGTTTATCTTATATTTTATTGAGATAAAATAGCGAAATAACTCCAGGATTAGTAATCCAAGATTATATTGTTATTTTATCCGCATTGAAAATAAATAATAATTTCGAAATAACTAGTCCCGACTCCCAACATAATTAATCCGGATTTTATCGTTCCTAACCAAAATGGGGCTCAATAATTTTCAAGAAAGGAAAAATCGCGGGCTTTGCCTTTTTATCTCCCACCACTATTCAAATCTCATAAAAAAACACACACATACATAAAAGGGTGTACGATTTCTCAGACCCAAAAAAAAAGAGGAGGGGTTTGAGAAAAGATGGAGAATGGAAGAGCGGCAAGTATACGTACAAAAATGGAGCAACTTAGGTTAACATGTGAAAGGGATTTACTCATTCAACAACAGAGTATAGATGCTGGCGTTATCTCCTTTCGCCAATCTTTGGATTCAACCAACACCCTAGCTCAACAAACACTGCTATTCCAGGGTAAGCTTTTTATACTCTTTCCAAAATGATACGACCAAACACATCCATATATGTACTGTTAACAGATACCTTCGTTTACTCTGCCAATTCGATTTAAAAAGGTATTTGTTACCAACCTCAAATGAAATATCTGCACCTTTACACTTTCTCACTGTTGGAATCTTACCAATTATGTATCTTTTGTTTTTTTTTGGTCACGGCAGCGAAACGTGGGAAATTGAAAACTGAGCTTAGAGAGGCGGAAGATAATTTAATAAAAGCACTTGCAGGTATATCGATTTGTCAGAATTTATCTTTTTCATTCTGTAGCATAGTGTTTAATATTTATGTGTTTTTCTTTAAGTTTTGTATTACATACCCTACTGACATTGCTGTCCTAGTTACTTGTTCGAATTTGATTTATATATGCAAATGCTTTCCATATCCGAAGATGGAAATCAGTCGAGTTAGTCTTTTGTTTCGCCTCTTCATATGTCATCACAATGGAAAACAGGTGACCATAGTGATTAAGAGTATAGTTGACAAAAGGCGAAAAACAGAACTAACTTATGGGGCTTTAACTGCAAATTATGCTCATTGTTTAGTACTTCCCTTGACAAGATCACACTTGTGTGTGATAAGACGCACAACTAAGCTATCAAGAATAGAGTGTGTCTCATGTGAGCCTTTAACAACATTGCTTGAGAGTGCTTTAGGCATAGTCTTTGAAAATTCTAAAGTTTTATATTCTATGATTAATATGCTAAATTTTAGAAAAGACTAGTGTTTCTGATTCATGAGAAGGAAAATTGAGGAAATTGTTTTAGGATTGAACAAAATCTGATGGTTTATTTAGATTATTGATATCAGAAAAGGAATACCTTTCCTACAAGAAGCTTATAGGTTGAATGATCTAGTTCTCTTCTACGCAGCTATGCAACTTACTTTCACATTACAAATTATTAGGGTAGGTAAACTGTATCTGAATTTGGACTAATTTTTAAGCCTGTGGATGCTAATGATGGAATTCTCATTGGTAGTTTAGGTTAGATTGGTGAACCAGCATTTGTGACAAATATGGTAATACATTGTCTCTTTAACACTTTCATTGTAGTAAGGATGAGAAGCATTGAATGTTGAAACCTCAAAGCAACAATACCTTCAAAGGTTAAAGGGTATATGAAGCACGGAATCTAATTTTTAAGAGATTTATTGACTTCCGTTTGTATTTGATGTTAACAAGGAGAATGCATGAAGATTCACATTAAAATAGTTGTGACACGGCAATTTCTTGGGATTCTTTTCTTTTTCTATTGCTTCTTATTCACAATGTTGCCAAATGCTATAATTTTTAAGTGGTTATCGAATTAATCAACACATATATGTATCTTTAGCAGGAAAATTGTAAACCTACCGTTCATTCTCTAAGTTTATTAATATTTTATATGCTCACATCATCTTCTTTTCATTCCTTTTTTCTATTAATAACTTTATCAATTTATCTCATTTTCAGTCAAGACCCGAAAAGAGGCAAAGAGGACAGAAATAGAAGAACTAATATCTACTACCAATGCTAGAGTGGAAGAGCTTAGAGGGGTCATGGAAGATAAAAGGGCCAGGAAACATGAATATTCCACCCTATTATCTCAACAAGATGATGGTAAATTTCAGCCTTGTAAAAGAAGTTCTTCTCTCATCTGTTACCTTCTTCAAAAGAATTTTCCTTATCTCATTCCATTTAGAAACAAGAGTCATGTTTCAAGTCTTTTAATTATAAAAATAGGAAGTGTCAATGTTTCAAGAAGTACAACAACAACAACCTAGTGCAATCCCACAAGTGCTTTTGCGCACATAATTCTTATCAATTTTTGCTGTTTTCATTAAGTGCTTGATATCGTATGGTAATTGAGCTGTGCATTTCTTTTCTTTTGGGTTGAAAGCCCTGGAAGCACTTGAAGAAAAGCTTAACCAGAACACTGAACATAGAGAGGCAATAGATGAGGCTACTGTGTGGTACAACAAGGTGCTTGGTTTACGTATTGAATGTGGCCAAGGTATGTCTAATTTTCTCTGCTAGACAGACTTTAGCATACTAGAAGAGCAAATCTTTTCTTGATGAACATGTTTTATAATGAAGAGAGATTTCTATTCAGATTCTGAACTCTAATACAGATACAGTTATCTGAACATTCATGGCCTACATTCTCTGCAGGAGTAAAATTCATCTTTACCAATATAGATTCCAAGAATCCAGATGATGAGTACTCTTTTACTGTTCATCGTGAAAATGATTTACATACTTGTAAGTCTGGTCTTAATCAGCTTTAATAAATTGAAGGTAGTTCTGAATGATAATTCTTTCCTTTCTTTGCTGTTAGTGATTGATTGTGATCCACAGCTGAATGACGCAAAAGAACTGCTCATTGAGTTAAATAAGAGCAATGGACTGTTCAAGTTTGTCAGGACTATGAGAGAGAAGTTTCTAGAAGTTGTAGCACGTGGTATGTCCTGTTTCTTTGTTCTCCCATTGCGAATTTTTCCTTCTTTTGGAAAAAAGAACAATATATCGCGAGTTGTGCAAGACATTCAAGAGAAATTGATGTAGTTTGCAGACTCACAAGTATAATAGGAGTGTTTTCACCTCTCATTGAAATGTGGTTATTGTTTCTGAATTTGGATACAGTTGATAAGCTACTCTTAAGGGAATGTTTTATGTGGTTCCTTCCAGGATTAACATCACAAGATCAAGATACTTCTACGGTCTCTATTCCTCCTCTGATGTCGTCCATCTCAATTAGTAGTAGAGATGAATCTTCACCCCGGAAAGGGGAGCCTCAATCTGATGAAAATAAGAGAATTTCCAGGAAGCTTGCCCGTGGTAAAAGGGGTAGGTCAGCCATTCTCTCTCCTGTATCTGCGTCTGCTCATCGTCGTTCTCCTCGGTTTAAGGTATCTTTCTGTTTACTCGGAACATATTTTGACAATTCACTCAAACCAATTTCAGTGTTTATTTATCCTGTAACTTCTTTTTTCCCTTGGAGAATGTCGAATAGAAACAAAATTTGTAATCCATTTATTATTGATTCTATTTATAAACACGATATGAAACCACCTATGGCTAGAAAACTGATCTGGAAAAAGAGAGCACCTATGTCTGGAATATCGATATGAAAAAAGAGACCGTGTATGACTATATGAATCGTCACTGAACATGTCCCCATTAAATCTCTCTTTGGACAATATTATAGTACAAAATAAAAAAGATCCAGTAATTTGATAACATTATCTGAACGATTACAGTGATAACAAACATTTTCACTAATTTTACAGCAATAGATGAATGATTACATAAGAATTAAACCCAAACAATTTATTCATCATGCCTTCTCATGAATACTTTTTGACTGGAGATATCTACTTTGCAAAATTGTTGCTTAAAGAATCATCTCTTAACATCAATAAAGTCAACTAGATTGAATGTGAATAAGCACTTCATACAACATGAGACACTAATGAACAAATTTTTCTTCTTTGGCAGGTCAAGAAATGATAATTATCAGCCTTCTTCTTACCATCTGAATTTGTTCAAGCACCTTCTTGTAGTTGATCGTCCATCATATATTTACTCTCAATTGGCAAGCACTGACTAGCAAATACTCCCTCTTCAATTATGTGTATAATTTTCTTTAGTCTATTTAAAAAAGAATGTCACCTTTATTTATTTAGTGAATTTTTAATTCCAACATTCCCATATTACCCTTAGTGACAATCCCTTATAGGAATGACATGGCATGTTTAAGACTAAGATTCAAAAGATATTTTTAGTATGTTATATACACCTTTAGTTTAAAACTTAGTTGATTTTGCTAAAGTATATTGATAGTTTGTTACAACTTTCGAATTGTCCACTCCATTTCTCTTGTATCTATTACAGAACAAAGATAGCTGACTGCTGCAGTTACTTTTTCTGTTCTGCTCTAATCTTCGTCTTATTTCTGGTTGGGTAATGCGTGCTTGACTTGATTTGTTAGTATTAGTCGAACACTTTAATAGCAAGATAGAAAAAAGGGTCTTGAGGCTTGATTGATTGATTGATTGCTTACAAATTACAATACAGCAGTACTTATTAGGGACACAACCAAACATTTCTTTCTGTATTGTGCTTTTCATGTAATGATACATGGTAAAACTCTATTATAATATTGATTCTTTTGGGGTTACAGTTATTTTATAATGTTGATTCGAAGGCAATCTCAAAAGAAGTTACAAAATCGCAGTCATGTAATGCCTGAAAAAGTTGATGAACTTGATGGCATCCATTTTACTGGTATTTGTATAATCCAAAAGGTATGTACGTGGAAGCAGAGGTGGTAAAGGGGCATTAATGGTGTTTTTGGAACGTAGAGAATTACTTGATTGAATATTCAAAGTGCAAAGAGAAAAGGGAACGCATGGTATGGTCCATAATTGTCTGGACCACCAAAAAAGATGAAGGAAAAAAATCTTCATTATTCCAATGAAAATCCATGCTCTACTAGTAAGTTCTGCAACTATTTCAGTTTGTGTGACACTATTTCTTTATTAATCTGTTAAAAAGAAGAATAACACATTTTTATATCTGAAACTTCATACTGATTCAAACTATGTTGGAACGGAGTAAGTAGTATTCTACAAACAAGACTAGTGTGATATTTTTCTCCATCTTCATGGATGTACAAGTTGTATATCGATTTATTTACAGATCTCTCCCTCTCCTGAAAAAATATTTTACGAAAAGATTGTCATCCCCGGAAACAATCTTCGATGAATTAAGGCACGAGTGTGTTTCCAAAGTTTATGAGCTTCAAGTTCATCATTAGCTAAAGCTGAACAGTGACATTCATTGCAATCTGCAAAGTATTTCCCACTTACTCCCCTTGTTTGTGGATTCAGTGCTACATAACATGTACTTGCTGAACCCTGCCATCCCAAAAATTAACCTCAAATGTTTGTCACATGAGTTCTTTACCCCCATATTCTTTTTAGAAAAAAGAAAGTAAAACAAGTGTTAAACAAAGAGGCATATATAGACAAACCTGTGATGTTGACTTTAGAAGCTTTGATACCATAAAATAGAGAGAATCTGTGTAAATTTATGAGGAAAAGTTAGTTTCTTTAGTTGTCTTTTCTTCTTTATGCCGCAAAATTTTAGTGAAAAGTTCGAAACGACAGAAGGGAAATGCATGCCTGCGATAAAGCCCTTATGATCCCTTGTTATTCCTGTCTTCACAATGCCTGGATGAACAGCATTGATAGCTACATTTGCATTTCTTGCCTGTTTGACATTCCAACAAATAAATTCTCAGCATCTAAACAGAGCTATTTGGTAAAACAACTAGACAATTGACCATTATAATTTGCCAATATATTTGTGTATTTTTTTATTCTACAAGAAATGAGACTTTTCATGGCGATAAAAAAGTCACCACAAAAGACTTTTCGTGGTAACTTGACGATTGCTGACAAAGTTTGTAGGGACCCCAAGTGGAAAAGGAAACAAGTAGGCATATATTTGTTCACCTTTAGCTGTCTTGACAATTCCTTGGCATGTAAAATGTTGGCCAATTTTGACTGAGCATATGCTCGAGTACCATTATAACTGTAACCAAGTAGCAAATCCAAATAAATTAGATTATTACTTGTTTTCAATCTTTGATATGCTGGTCTTAGAGTATTACTAATGAGTTAGGATTGTAATAAACTTACTTTTTAGGATTGAGCATTTGGTTAAAGCAAAAATGATCTCTTTTGACCCAATTGTGAACTACAGAGCTAACATTTACAATCCTTCCTTCAATCCTCGTCTGTTCTGCTGTCTCTACCATCTTATCTAGTAGCATCTCTGTCAATAGAAAATGACCTGTCCAATTACAGGTCAGTAAAAAGTGATATTAGTAACTTGAAAAATAGGACAATGTTTACCTGTTACAACATGTCAAAATACACCGTTAAATTCCTTATTTTTTCCTAGTATAGATAAGCAATCCGATTTTTATTAGTATTATAGTAAGATTGTTAGTGTTATTGTTGCACCCAAGGTCTGGTCTATTGGTGAATGAATTGGGTTGAGAATCATAAGGTCTTATATTTAAATTCTAGCGGAGGCAAAACCACTAGGGGATTTCTTCTTGTCTATCCAAGTTTTGGTTGACACACAGAACTACCAAGTACCTGTGCTGGTGGGAGGTAGTAGGTATAAAATACGTGCTCCCTGGAATTAGTTCAAGTGCAAGTTAATCCAGATCACACTATCAAAACAAAGATTGTTATTGTTGTTGTTGTTTTCGTATTCATTATAGAACAGGAATTACCTAAGTAGTTTGTGGCAAATGAGAGCTCAAATTTGTCTTCAGAAAACTCCAACTTCTGTGAAAATTTCCCTGCATTATTTCTGCATGACAAAAGTTGAACAGAGTAGCGGAGTCAGTATTTTCACGGAGATGGATTCAAAATATAAGGAAAAAGGAGAAGTACAAACTAGAGACATACATGAGAATGTGAAGAGGCAATCCTAAAGACAAAAATTGGACACAAAATCTTTGAATGGAAGCAAATGAACTCAAATCTATCTCAAATAAAATAATGTCAGCCCAGGGAGTCTGCTTTTTTATTGCTTTCTTTAGTATGTCTGCCTTCTTCAAGTCCCTTGCAGGAATAACTAATCTTACACCCCTCTTTGCCAGCACTCTTGCTGTTTCTGCTCCAATACCAGATGTTGCACCTGTAAATTTTGAGTAATCAAAACCCAAAAAGGAAATTGAAAAGAGTTTAAGTTCTATGTACAACCAGTGAAAAAATATTTACATAATCTAGTCACTTATAAGGTGATTAATTACAAGTATATATTTTTTTAAATAACCATGCTGTTCGGACTAGTCTGCGTGCACCTTGACTAATTCTACGGGGTATAGTGCATCTCCCATCAACACATATCTGAGTAACTTGGTAAAATTGATAGCTAAATTACTCATCACATGTTAAAATTCGTTGATTGCATAATAGTTTATTATATTGTCTTTGTATATAACTTAAATCGAATAAAAAGGCAGAAAATCTTTATCATGCTTTGTCTAAACTTTACATGACAAAATGAATCTATGGATAGAGCACTAATGCATGGTGATTAAAACTGTAATCTATGAAATGTAGACTGTGATTTAAATATATAGATATTCAACTTTTTGTTGTTAAAGATAGTATGATTAGTTCTCAATACCGTCCAAACGGAAACTATATAGTACTATATATTTCTAAACAGTTATCTATGAGAGAATAATACTCAGTAGAGACAAAACTAAATCTTCCATTAAAAAAATAAATTAAAAGAGCCACTTAGACCCTGTTTTCCTCTTTTCTTTGAGGCAGAATGAACCAACTGGTGTCATTCAACACTGCTTCACTGAATATTTTTTAATTATAATGTTTTCTTAAAAAATAATATGTATATATAATAGGTTGGCATACACAATTTGTGCAAAATTTTAAGTATGCAACTAGTTGGAAGATGGATAGAAACAACAACAACATACTAGTTTAATCCCAGAAGTGGGGTCTGAGAGGATAGTGTATGCGCAGATTTTATCTCTTAAAAAGGAAGAGAGATTGTTTCTGATAGACCCTCAGTTCAAAACAGATGAAAAGAACGAGGAAGAAGGACAGAAAAAGAGCTATATTATTTGAATGATTTTCTTGTAATGTGTCACAGAGTATAACTGTTATTAAGATTCAGGAGACAAAATGATGAGTGAAGACATGAATCTTTCAGAGTACCCTACAGCTGAAAAAACTCAGGAATACACCGTTGAAAACATTAATATTTTCACTAAGGGGGATTCGAAATATAAATAACTAAACACATGAAGAAGTCGAGTGAATTCAACGTGTGTCTACTATATACACGTAAAATATAATTTTAGACAAAGTCGGATATGAATGACCCTTTCCCATGGTGTAAAATACTTAGTAATAAAAGGGATTAAATAAAGAAGACTTCCTCTTCCATTTTGTGGAACTGAAATTCTTCTGCAAAGATAGAAATAGAAGAAATGAAGTATGATGCTCGACTTTATATAGTACCAACTACAATTTATTTCCATAACTTTTCACAATACAACGACATATAGGAATTATGAAGACTAACCAGTGATAATAGCAGTAAGCTGAGAAGTAAATGAAACACGGCAAATTTGAGTGACTTGCTCTGCAGTTGTTTTAGAACCATAACCACTTGGACCAGTGATGCCTACCAAATACTTAATAGTAGCCTTCATGAGGTCACAACTTGGAATTTTGAACTGCAATATTGCACCTATGGTAGAAAACCATGTATATATAAATGCCTTGTAAACCTTATGAAAATCCATGCAAGAAAATTCAATAAATTGGAACAGATCCCTATGATATTGTAGTAGTGTATAATGTCAGAATATTTCAACTAAGGCATAAAAAGTTTGTGGTGTTTTTATTTGACTATTTGATGATATGCTATGTGATATAGTAGCACACGCACGCAATTATGTGAAAATTTTACTTTCTTGCCTTGAATAATTGCTGTCTGCCCTTATTAGTCTTACCTTGCTTTTTTCTTTTTCAATTATGTTTGGAGAAGGTTAAAAATTTTGTTGTTTCAGGGCACATACTTCAACTGTTGTGTTTCCACCAGTGAATTCTTTTTTCTTTTGTTTAAGATAACATATATTATTACTTCAGTTCACCGAGGATATGACCTTTGATAAGAGGGTGTGACGGTCGAGAATTAGGGTAAAAGGTTAGTTAGTAGTCAGACGTATTTCGTTCCCTTTCTCAGAGTTGAGTATGATTTCTTTCTTTCTCTTACTTTTAGATTTCTATCACTACTTTCTGTTTAGTTTCAATATCTTATTATCATGTTGTTGTTTCTGTTTGTTGCTATTGCCTCTTTTTCGCTATTTGTTTAGTCGAAAGTCTTTCGAAAACAACCTCTATACCTTCTCAAAGGTAGGAGGTCTGCATAAACTCTATCCTCACCCCACGTATTTGTGGTTATATTATTAGTGTAAATAAGCTTTTACACCATCAAGATTACTCAAATGATATATACAAGAAAATCTCCTCAAATTATAAGATTGTATTGTAACTAAAATAAACTACCCGCTACATAGATAAAAATGATATGATCCGATAAACAACTTTTGACCATCAGGTAACCTTCAGGAAATTACACTCAATGACTGTAAAAATGAGTAGTCTTGAACTTTTTGTTCCCGTTTGCCTCTGAACAAACCTTCAACGTCAAAAGTCAAACTTGCTTAAATTATAAGATTGTATTGTAACTAAAATAAACTACCCGCTACAATAGATAAAAATGATATGATCCGATAAACAACTTTTGACCATCAGGTAACCTTCTGGAAATTACACTCAATGATTGTAAAAATAAGTAGTCTTGAACTTTTTGTTCCCGTTTGCCTCTGAACAAACCTTCAACGTCAAAAGTCAAACTTGCTTAAAGTTGAAATTTTGCACATGAGACTAGCTGGTTCAAAAGTTAAGACAAACCACTTCTAGGATCATTCTTGTAAATTACGTAGTAACTTCATGAGCTAAACTTTTGGAGTTGAGTTAATCGTAAAATCCATTAGCATTGTAGAATGAAGACCAGTATTACATTGAGATTAAACATATACACTAGTATTATTCTTTTTAAAAATACATGACAAGTAAAATTGATCAGAGAAAAAGGAAAAAAATGTGTTTTGACATTTCTTCATTTGACGAACCTTTGGTGGTCACATCATTGAGAAAAAAATTGACATCTTTGTCATGGAAACAAACTTCAAGAAAAATGTCAGTTGTATTTCAACTTGATGTCTATTGTCTACTATTCATTGCTTAGTCCAAATCCAATTAATTAGGCATATGGTAGTGAGTGTCTGTTTATGGGGGTCTTTTTCACTAGTTCTTGGGATTATCGTATACTTCTCCTTTTTAAATATCTTGCGATTACTAAGAATATTAAGAATGAAGTAAGTATGATTAATTTCCTAATTACATTCTAATTAAACATCACATATGTACTCCAATAAGCTTGTCTCTAACATGACAAAAGTCTCAAGAAATGGGATTTGTCATCAAGTAGATTCACGATGCATCTCACACGTGAGCATCTAGATAAACTGATTACACAATGAACCAAAAAAATATTATGAACAATAATTACATTTTGTGTGTGTGGAAGTAGGAAAAAAACACAAAATTCTGATCATGAGAAATAGTAGTAGAAGACAAAAACAACATGGATTTTTTGTTTAACTTCTGGGACAAAAGTGCAAAGCGTGCCATTCAAATACTTATCTCTTTTGTCTTTAAGAGGTCCCATTTTTTTGTTTTGGTTGGAAAATTGATTTTACTTATTTTCATCTTTCACAATGGGAAATGATGGCAAATGCTGGAGAATTGCAAGACTAGAAAAGAACATTGAAGTTGACTCCTCTAAAATGGAGTTGTGAACTGGCTATGTACTTTGGTCCCATGAGGACCCTAATTGGTTAACAATTCTCATTCACTTGCTTCTAGTTTTGGAAACATTCGTCTTTGTAATTTTCACATGTGATCTTTCCCCATCCTCTTTGTCCTTTCCTTTTTTTTTAAAAAACCATCTAGTTCATCTAGTATTCGATACTCACTGATTCGATTAATTTAAATTTGTGCATATAAAACCCATTTAAGGGGACCAAACACCTTAGCAGAAAATTTTAATTCTCCAGACTCGAACTCGAGATATCTGATTAAAAGCACTATAGATATCTCATCCATCCCACCACATTCCTCACCAAATCACTAAATTATTTTTTTTGACAAAAAAAGTTATTCAACTTTGTTCAATATATCACATAAATACATTAACCTAAGTATCACATAAATACATTAACCTAAGTACCGCATAAAGCCACCAACCACATCATTGAACCATATCGTCTATATATATTTCGTAACCAAAAGGCACTCAGATTTATAATACTTCCTTTAAAATTGAGTGACTATGATGTAATAAAAAGAAAGTTGAATGACCACGTATATAATTAACTCTATTCCTTAGTGGTCTTCTTCTCTTTCACTTATTGGTACGTCCATAAAGATGGAAAACAAAGAGTTTTGAAATGCATGGAGGTAATAATATGAATCGTGTGGAGATAACGAACGAAGAAAATAATGAGTAAAAATAAGGTTATTATGCAAGTCCCATCCCAAAAATTCTTAAGTACTCTGTAAGCTGTAGACTTAATAATTCCTTCAATTGGTGGAGGAAAACGTAAGTCATGCATGATCAAATATAAAGATAGTGGAAATCATCCACACTATAAAATTTCAAAGCCCAATGATTTCTTTTTCCATTCTTCTTCAGACACTCTTAATACTAATCGTCATATATGCTCTAAACTTTTACCATTCATTTTTCTTTTGGTGATTTGACAATGGAACACACTCGACGATACTTTGAAAGATAATTTAGCTAGTAGACTAATCACCACTAATCTTCAAGTAAAGAACAGGAGTCTTTCCTGAAGCTCTATATAATTATATAAAAAAAAGTCCCTATGATAAATAAATAAGCAAGACTTTCAGATAATTTAGCAGGTTTTCTGATTTCAAGTTGGCTAATTAAGCTCCTCCATGTTTAATAAAATTATTGAAAGACAATTTCAATCACTTTTAATATTTTTGCTGCTCCACTATCTTTTAATAACCAACGATTGGTAAGTTATCCTTTGTATAACGTATAGGGATATTGTAGAAGTCCCTATCGCAGTGTGCATACATACAAGCATAAGATATTAAGATTACAATACATCTATTCCAACATGCAGTACCCTCAATCGACACAGAGATTCATAGATGCATGTGAAGATTGTCGCAAAGACGTTTGAACCTATGGAAGACAAGACCTTCAGTTAGCGTTTGACTATAGATTTTCAAAATTTATCTTCAAATATTTGTTTTGCCATAAAATTTGATTAGATTTTGAAACAGTTTTGGGTTTTTTGGATTCACTCACAAAGCTTTAAATTTTTTCCAAGTAAAATACACGTTCAAACACAACTTCAAAAACTCAAATTTTCAAGTTTCAACTTAAAAATCTATGGTCAAACGGGAGCTTAGAAAGCATATTGGCAAGTTGCTGATCGGATGGTGACCGTTCACAAACAAAAAATGGTTTACCCGTGAATGGTAGAAAGGATTCAGAGTCATGTACAGTGCACTAATATTGTCAAAATAAACAAGTGAAGGGTCTGAAAGATATATGTGAAGATCATGCAATAACTGATGAACCCAAATAATATCAGCAACAGTGTGTGCATGGCTCCCTTAGGGTAGAATGTTAGTAGATAGGGGTGTGTACTGGCTAGTAGGTTATAGGTAGGAGTCTTATCCTTACTAATAGACAATAGTCATATCATAGTGCTACACTTGTAGTTTCTTGTTCTTGGATTTTTGGTTGATATTTGTTGTTTCGGGTAAGATCGGTTGCAGTCTATTGTTCTGTTACTATCTAATGTTGTGTTACTCCCTGTTGTCGCTGGTACCTCTATTACATCTTATTCTAGATTTTTTTTTGTCTTGAGCCGAGGGTCTATCGGAAATATCCTCTCTACCTCACGTCTGAGGTAGTGGTATGCGTACACTCTACCCTCCCAGGCCCTACTTTGTGGGAATACATTGGATATGTTGTACGTTGTTGTTGTTGATGTGTGCATGGCTCAGTATTCCGCCCCTCTGCTACAACGAGAGTCAATGTGCAAGAGGTAGAGTGCTTAAGTATCGGGACAACCAGCCCAATCAGCATTAAAATAAGTAGTTAATAAGAGGGCATTTGAAGGGCGTATCAAAAGACGATACAATGTACCAGCAACATACCATAAAATGCATTTGACTGCTGAAAAATGATGAGGATGGAGGAGACCGCAAATGCTTGCTAGCAGTAGTGTTAACAACATAAGAAATATCTGGATGTGTTACTAAAGGGAGCTGTCAAATAAAGAGTCCAAACACGAAGTAGAAGAAGACGCCAGCGTGGCAACTGGCCTGCAACCAATGAGGCTGGCCCAATGAAGAATATCCAGAGTATACTTGGCTTGAGAAATATGAAGACACACAGAAGTGTGAGAAACACAAATTCTAAGGAAAAGGTGAAGATTTCCAAGATCATTAATAGAAAACTCAGCATATAGCAGGTTATAAAACCATGATAGCAAGGAAAATCAGAATCTGTAAGGATAGCATCAGAAGAAGATATTGATATCGATTACCATATGCACAAACAAATAAGGAGTTATCAACTTGGCTATTATGAAATTCATGAGAGATGAGAAAGTGGCCAAAGCAGGCATACCAAGCCCCAGGTGGCTGATTACGACCATACAGAGCCTTATGAAACTTACAGACATGATGGGGATAGTGACTAGTGAGAGTCCCGAAAGCCTTGTGGTTCCTTCAAACAAACAGTCTCAGTCAATAAACCATTAAGAAATGCATTTTTAATGTCGGACCAATGAATATGTCATCCACGAGATAAGGTAATAATGGAAAACACCAGTCTAACAGTAGTAGGACGAACTTGACGGAATGTCTCCCCATAGTCCACACCATAAGACTTATGTATAACCCTTGCCTACCAAACGAGCCGTACATCGATCCAAGACAGCCATCAACTTTCTGCTTTACCTGATACAATGTTATCAAAAGTGAAAAGCGCAAAAAAGCTCTAAGATCCGTTGGGACTTTAAGCACAAAGCGCACATGGACTTCAACAAGAAAAGGTGTGAATGGAGAAAAAAATATAAACATATACTTGGTCCAAGACTAATAATAAAAAGCACGAATAACAAATATATGGACAAAGAAATTGAAAGAAAAATTACGATAAAGTGAAATATCAATTGTTTAGTGTCACCTCTTTAGGAGAGGCTAATTGGCGAGGATAAGTATGTCTTAGAACTTTGCTGATAACACTGAAGCACACATTAAACGAGGTGAAGCGCTCAACATGTTTTGCACCTTGCTTCAGGGCTTAAGCACACCTTTGACTACACTGACCTGACATGCCCATTTACAACCAACCACAATAACATTCGGAGGGAGAGAAACAAGAGACCATGTACGATTAGCAAGAAGAACACTAAACTCATCAGCCACAACAGCATGGTGATCCTTAACATCAGAACTATAACAAGATGGCTCAACACGTAAGACAGAGAGTGACTGACTGAGCAAGTAAGGAGCAAATAGTCCAAAGCTACTTCAGAGATGATATTGCGGAGTATGGGAAATGCAAGCTTAGCTTGGATTTCATTTGTTACATTGGAGCAGTTTTTCCCATTTTTCCCTCCTAAGTTGTTTCAAATGTTACATCTAGTAAGTCTCATTATTAATGGATCATCTACATTCTCGTTCTTTCAGTTATTCAGACCGTTTGGCTTTTGCTGCTCTATATTTTATTCTCTGAAAAAAGGAGTCTCAAGTGATTTAAGGGTCTCTACTGAATACAATCACAGGAAAACAGATGGACTGCTGACACAACTGGAAGATGTTCTGCAAGAGGTATCTTTTGTACATATCTATGTTACTATGTTCATTCTAACGTGACCAAGTAGCTAAATATTATCAAGATTTTATTCTAGAACTTCCCCTTTGGAACTTATCAAAAAGGAAATATTGTAGCTTTGTTATGTGAGCTAGCAGGTTAGAAGCTCCTATAAGTTGAGGAAGGGAAGTAGAAAACTAAAGGAAGAAATAGATCTGCTAGCATTATAGACTCCACGAGGTAGTTTTTTTTTCCAACTAAAAACATGATTGGCAGTTTAAACTGTCTTTTATTTGGATTGACAATAGACTTAATGCTCTAAAACGAGGATCTATGAGCTCATTTCTTAGAGGTCTATGTGAATTTTCACGAAAGTAGAGAAGAAATGTGTGATTTTATTTGTGCAGGTTCAGGGCAGTGTGCAGCATGAAAAAGACAGACAGTAATAACAGAAACAGACCTCAGGTCTGCAAACCTTGAAAAAATGGATGGTGGCTATCAGATGCAACATTCCTCTTTGGTCTGAGGCAATAGACAAAACCACCGTCTCTCAGTAAGGCAATGAAAACGCATTAGCTCTCTCCTTTCTGGTTACCAAGTAGTCAAAACTCAAAAGGAAAATACCCAACTTCCTCATGTATTGCCAACTTCATCTCCTCCTGACTGGTGAACCAAGTGATGCAGGAATTGGTATTAGGTTGCCTGAATTGTGCAAAATGTCACAGTAGAAACAGGTGCTTGATAAACTAATGAACAGTTGAAATATGCATGAAAAGATTGGTGCAAGTAATAACTGATTCAATTTGTGAAAAATTCTTGGCATTAAGGTGTTGTAAAATATCATTATATCAAGTGCATGTCTTGATCATAATAAGTTCACCTCAATATTTGGTACAAAATAGTTCTACTGATATATGCACAAGCTGTTATTCATATACTTTCAATAATCAAATTCAGGGCATATTGTTCAAATCTCCTATTTTATATAGCAGGAATTGACGATTTAGCTGTGGAAAGATCATCTATACTGTTAACTGTTTGAAGGCTATCTATGTTGATTGCCTACCTCTACAAATTATGTAAAAGGAGAAGAAGAAAAAACAAAGATGATACCTATACCGGATGTGAATCCATACAGCTGCCTTTAGGCAAACCTTAAACAGGCGAATCCTCGTGATTAGCTTCTATTCATCGAAACAAATATAATGCCTTCAAATGGGAAGAAGAAAAGGCAGAAAAATATAGGATATGAGACAAGTAACCAAGCAGCATTTCAGATCACATTCTTAAAGCTAAAAATAAACTGCATAATCTCGTGAAAAATTAGTTAGTGAATAATTTAAAATGGGATAAAACAGCACTTAGTCTCAATAGATTGTCTATAGGTAGCACATCAACCAGCTGGGCAAATTACCAAAAAGTAAAAGCTAAGTCACTCTCTCCAACTGTCGTCTTCAGCACTTACCTCTTTTACATCAAGTGCAAAAATATGTTCCTCATCACAACCTAGATAAGAATCACACATGAAATACAGTTTGTACTTCCTCGTTCCAGCTTCAGCAGGAGCGGTGAAATCAAGCTTGATCCTTGACTTCCTCTGAAGATTAACCCTCTTAATAGCTACTAATTGATTGCTTTCAATATCGCCAACAACCAGCCACCATCCTTCTTCCTTGTCTTTAGGATATTTAGGCGCAAGCACAGGTCCAACCTCAGTTCTACCCTTAAGATCTCGCTCAAGAGTTACCTGTAAATTCACATTGTCTCCTGCTCTCACATTACCACCGTCAAGCACATCGTATGTCAAGTCAATGCATGGATACCTCTCGCAGAAATGGTCAATATCCATAAGCTGAGACTCAGACATTTGCAAGAGCTCATGTCTCTCATCATCTTTCATCTCCACTAAATCAAACACTCTCTCTATACTCTTTCCTTGATTCTCTTGCCACTTCTTAGCCAACTCCTTTGTGAAATGTGGAAGTTGAAGAAGCTCAGAATCGCGCCCCCACATTCCTTGAGTGATCATCTGGCTCGCTTCCATTGCTAGAAGTGCTAGATTCAGCCATCCATTACTGGATATTACATCAACCATTGCTTGAAGCAGCCTACTAGCAGAAAGAAGTACCTCTTGCTGGTCAGAAGCAAGATTTCCACCTACCGTTTGCCTAGAGAAGTGGGCTTGTAACAGAACATTAGTCTTGACATGAGGGTCTGTGTATTTGGGATTGCCGAAAGAGAAGCGCTGATGATTAATTAACCTTCTTATCAACTCCTCTTCACCGGGTCTGATTGGAAGCTGTTCATACTCCGTTGCTGAAGCCAAAATTTCAAGCAACCCCTTCAACTTCGTTGTGGAGGTCAAAGAAGAGCTAAAACGTTCTATGGTCACGTAACTGATGTAATAATATGATGCAATCCTGCCATGATTGAGGGGCGAAAGCAAAATGTCATCTACCGCAGTAACACAATTGCTCGACTCCAAGTCACTGATAGTATTCTCCACCAGCTCTGAGAGGTGATCCGAAATATGCCTGTGACTAACACCCTGCAGATTATAGTAGTTTGGATTCTGAGTGAGCCTTCTGTACATAAAAGTCCATGTAAGGTAATCTACAGCATCCTGCTTGTTCTGAATAACTCCAACAACCATATCCGCGTTGAAATTGTCATGGAGATAGTGCTGCAAATGGCTCTCAACTGGGAATGCTTCACACAATAACTTCTTGTAGTAGTCCTTGCGTGGTGCATGACAGAGGATGACACACTTCCCTGAGCTATCTACAAGAGGTCGACCGGCATGACCCATCATCTGCAATAAATTACTCACTGGATAATCACTGTGCACATTTTCCCTACCATCATGGTACTGCGTTCCCATAAGCACCACCAGGTGGGCAGAGAGGCCCACTCCCCAACACATTTTACTGCTCATTACACATACTTGAATCCATCCAGTTTCAAATAATGTCTTCACTATATCCTGATCTGTGCCAGTCAAGCTTTCATGCAAGTAGCCTACACCATACTTTAGTGTCTCTTTTAGCACAGGCTCATTGATCCTCTCCACAAAAGGCTCCAGCTCTGTTCCATATTTCAGCAAAAACACAGGTGTATCTTTGCTGTCTATGCTTGAGTAAGCCATCAGATCGACCGCAACGAGGCATGCATGCTTTCTCGTGGGAACATACACTATTGCTGGTTTTCCTTTCCTTGCATGCTGTACTATTGCAGTGTACGTGGGTTTTGTCATGGCTTGCATCCTAGCTTCAAAGTTAGCAATATCAACACCCTGAAAATGTATTTCCAGTGGCACAGGCCTGACACAAGGAG
Source organism: Capsicum rhomboideum (assembly GCA_031232105.1). NCBI lineage: Eukaryota > Viridiplantae > Streptophyta > Magnoliopsida > Solanales > Solanaceae > Capsicum > Capsicum rhomboideum. The sequence goes on along the minus strand of CP124713.1, from coordinate 8,372,188 downwards.
GAAAGTTAAAAAGTCCATGAGATGTCGCCCCAATCCATCCCCCCAAATCCTTGGCATTAGCCAGGGAAGTTGACAAAGCAACAATACGAATCTTGTTCTCAACCTGGCTTGAGATATATCGCATTCGAGAGACAATCACCTCTAGCACTGCACCGCCTTGGCCTCCAATCAGATGAAGTTCGTCAACAATGAAAAGACTTACTTGCCGAACATGCTTGCGCTGTTTCCAGCGGCGAGATAAAGCATCCCATTTCTCAGGCGTGCTAATAATTAATTGACCCTTCTCCAACAGTTTCAAATCAGTTGTCGTTTCCCCAGTTAGTTCAACCACTCTCATTCCAAGAGAGTCTCCAAATTTCTTCTTCCAATCACTGTACCGCTCCTCAGCAAGAGCCTCAAGGGGAGCGATATAAACTGCACGTAAGATACTATCAGGTCCTTTCTGATGATTTCTCAATATGGAAAATTCAGAACAAATGATCTTCCCACTACCAGTTGGAGCTGCAACCAAGACGTTATCATCTGAGTTATACAAGACTGTAAAAACCTGAGTTTGAACTGGATTGAAATGCTTAAAATCTGGATAAAGCGCTTCATAAGCTGGATTCCTCAATGCAATAACTGGTAGTGGTTGCAAGTCTAGTAACTCGGTGGGAGGAGGATACTTTTCTGGTAAAATCAGGTGCCAGAAAGAAACTGGTAAAACAGTCTCGGACCCTAGCCATCTGTCAGATACAACACGAATGAAGTATTGAGGAGGCAATGGTTCATAAATTGGGACAGTGAAGTTCAAAGTATGGTCTTCATCAATATACTGCTTCTTCAGCATGAAATATTCATGATGAAGAATACATTCCCTATCGTTATCTTCTACAATAACCCAGAAAGGTTCTACATAACCATGGATCTTGTCCTCCCACTGGAAATCTGGTGTGATAGTCAATTCTACCCTCAGGACCGAGCGGGTAATTGGTTGAACTTGTGCTGCAAGGTTGAGCTTTGGGAACTGATGAATGAACTTGTGAAGTGTTCTTCCCTCCTTCGGGAAACGAATAAGCTCCCCTAACTCTTGTGATGAAAGATCATAATACCGCTCCCAAGCCAAATCTTTCTTCTCCAATCTCATCAAGATTTCATTTGGAATGCCATGGAGTTGGCGAAGTGGTGTCTGCACACTCCACATCCTCTTACTGATCATCTTGCACCATTTCAAAGCTTTCTCAGCTAACAGAGCCCATCCTCTTTTCAGAACTATCTCAAAAAGGGCTCGCATTAGACGTGCAGCACTCTGAGTTATATAGACCATGTCCGATGACAAAGACAACCCTTCAAGCTTCAGCTGTGAAATATATGCCTGCAGTAGAACATTGATCTTGGCACTGGGCTCCTCAAGACTCTCTTTTATCGGAATGGGAATACGATCCAGAAGCTTTGCCAATTCCATTTTCTCATCCTGCCTTACTGTTACACATTTGAACTCCTCACTGACAGAGAAGAGTCTACAAAGCTCAATATCACCCATGGTTGGTTTCAAGTGCTCATTGTACGTGGAAATTGTCCTATGAGTTATGTAGTAGCAGCTAGCAATGCGACCCAAGTCAGTCACCTGGAAATATCCACTCTTCCTATCATACTTAATCAGGTTGTTGTTTTCCAGTAATGCAGCTGCAGAATGAACCAAGTCGGCACATCTTTCCTCCAAAGCATCTTCAATTTTGAGACCATCAGCAGCAAGACCATAAAGACTAGGATTTCGTACCATTCGAACATAGAGGTAAGTATACAGGATCCACTTGCATGCCTCTTTGGCATTCTGCACCGTCCCAAGGACAATCTCTGCGTTCAATTGATCAGGCAACTTAGATACGAACTGACTTTCAATAGGAAGTTGCTGATTCATTAAAGAAAGATAATATTTCAGTTCACTGTGTCCAGTTATGACGATTCCTTCACCGTAATTGTCATATTGAGGCCTTCCAGCACGGCCAAGCATCTGCATAACATCAAGGGGACTGAGTTCAGTCCAGGCTCCTTTCTCAGGGTTGTATATCTGGGTGCCTTTTATAATGACAGTATGTGCAGGTAAATTGACACCCCAAGCTAAGGTTGCTGTTGACACGAGAACTTGCACATGACCATCAGCAAAGAGTTCCTCCACAAGTTGACGATCAGTCCTAGCCAACCCCGCATGATGAATTGCGAAACCATATGATAAAAGATCCTTGAGATCATTGCTCTTGACCAGATCTGTCTGAGACTGAAGAAATTCTTGACTTAAACTTTCGTCCTTTAAAAACTTACCTAGTGTGTCCTTAGCAAGTGCAGTGTCTCGTATTGCACGAGCTGTTCTAGTGGTTTCCTTTCTTGAGTGGACAAAAATAAGCACTTGCTGCTTTCCTGCCACATTGATTACCTTCTCATAGCAAACATCATTCATCCGCTGGAATCTCTGCAACGGCTTCTTAACAGTAATTCCAATATACTGTTGAGCTAACGGGACAGGTCTGTAACTATTGTCAAAGTGGAAGAGGCCTTTGCTCATATCAACTCTCAAAAACTCTGCCACATCCTCAAAATTTGGAAGAGTCGCTGACAACCCAACCAGCCTGATTTGCTCTTTCGTGGTCTCAATTTGTCTGATAGTTCTTGCAATTATACTTTCCAAAACAGGACCTCTGTTGTCATGCAGGAGATGAATCTCATCGATGATGAGTAGTTTAACAAGTTGTGTATATGTGCGATCACCCGACTTTCTGGTTATGATATCCCATTTCTCCGGAGTTGTCACAATAATTTGAGTTTCTTCAATCTGTTGACGAGTCAGTGATTGATCTCCACTCAATTCTTTCACAGTGACACCATAGTGTTTCAAACGTTTGGAGAGATTGCCAACTACTTCTGCAACAAGGGCTTTCATGGGCGCCACATAGACAATCTTATAATTGTTATGATTGAAAGATCCATCTTCCTTACGGTTCAATCCAATTTGATGAAGTATAGTGAGCATAGCTACATTAGTCTTGCCAGCACCCGTGGGAGCACACAGTAAGATATTCTCAGGGGAAAATAGGGCAGTTTCATATACTTTACTCTGCACCCTGTTCAATTGGGTCATCCCAGTGAAAGCTGGTTGTGCCCACTGTGGAAGGGAAGAAATGGGCAAAAGCTTTTCGCCAGGAGCTAATGGCTTTGGCTTCAATGCTGGCACATGAATTTCCTCATAACCCTTCATACGATTCCTGTATGTTCCCGCTGGAACCTCACAGTTTTCATTTGCCATCAACAGACCACCCTGATGGAAGGCAAGGCTGTCTAGATTGAGCAACGAACGCTGGCCAATCAACCAACCATTATCAAGATCTTCACCATCTGCACCAGTCGCATCTTTAAGCCGCCCAGCTTCTTCCCTGAAGCTTTTCTCCAAATTCTTCTGTCTTTCTTTTGAAGTTTCCCTAGTAGTAGCATGCAACTGCTCCAATATTGCAGCATGTTCTGGCCCCAACTCCAACATCTCTTGTTCAATTTTCTTCCTCTTTTCTTGGTCTTCAGCCCTTGCAAGACGAGTACACCACACAACCTTTAGCCGGTTTCGCAGGAGATACTTGATGAGATTAAACTTTTCATATTCCAGATGCACCAGCAGCTTTGTTTCCACTTCACGATCATCACCACCTTCAACAAGAATTCTAAAAACTTCTTCAGCAAGCTTTTGACTCTGTCTCGGATCAATCTGCTGCTGCTCATAAGCTTGAGAAATCTTTCTTTGAAGCCAATAAGCATCTATATACCGAGCATTCAATGTCATTCCCTCATCAGCATCAATGCCTCTACCCATGCCAGCAACGTCATTAGCTTCCAGCTGCACATAATCATCCTCTTCTTCGTCATCCGGCACCAAATCAAGATCGCTTTCCTCTTCATCTTCATTTTCCTCAAAATCAACTGCTATTCCAACGTCATCATTAAAAACCTCATCATCATCATCACGATCACATTGATAATCAGTAATAAATCTTCCAATGGACACAAACTTATCAAATACCTGATTCGATATAGCCTCATTCAACACCTTCTCGATTTCCATCTTTTTCTTATCAGAATTACTGAAACTGTCACCTTTTAGCACAGCTAAAATCTCATCAGCCGCCGCACTAACAATGATGAGAGGCTGTCCACATAACTGATACTGAATCAAACTGAGCATTGCCTCATAAGCCGCCTTAGTTTCCTTAGTTCTCGGCTTGTAAACTCCTCCTTCCTCTGCTTCCATCCAATTAAGAACAGAACTTTCCTCCTGAATCCTCCGTCTCTTCTTGTTCTGCATAGTGCAATCAGAAACAAATCGTTCCCTTTTCTTCTTCTGTAGTTTCTCCGGTGGCGTACTCCGGGAAACACGATCTCCAAACGTTTTGGGATCAATTTTCCCATGCAGAGACTCAACTTCACCAGAATAACTTGTTGGAACACGATTCGACTTGGCCTCTGAATCAGCCATATTCAATAGGAAATCAAAGTTTTATCGGCTTAGTTTTTGTTACAGAGAAAATAAAGTGAATGAGTTTTTTCAGTTATAGATGAATTTATACGTTAGAATCCATATTTATAATGCCACGTACAAAACCCAAATTCACTAAAACAACTTATTGTTAGGTAGTTTTGACAATAATTAGTTAAATATGAATAAGATCAATTAAAAAATACTAAATCCTAAACAATTTGGGATTACTATACTTGGAGAGCAAGTTAATTGCTTGGAGGCCAATTCAACTATGAACCGACCTGATTACGTTGGGACTAATTTAGTTTAGATATCAAAATATTTACGTGGAGACCAAGTTGTTTTCTTCCTATTTTATAGGAGGATTTTCTTATGACATCAAAATTGTGATAAAATCTTTCTTGAGTTCCTTGTCGAATTATGTCGTTATAGTAACAACAAAGGATTTTTCTACAAAAGAAATAGGAATCTTATATCATTCTCTAATTTCTTTTTGAATTAATATTATATATATATATCTATATATTTCCATGGTTAATCTAAATCCCTTAATTAAGGAATAGCCTAAGTATATATGCAACCGCTTAATTAGTTACTAGTAGCTGGTGTTATAAATGATTGAGTTCGTTAAATTTTCGCATTATGAATTTGAATCACCTACAGAGTTGTATTTCACAAAATCGCTTAACAATGAATTTATAATTACGGATGTTATCGAGAAACTTATTTGAGAAATAATTTGAAAATTACATATTTAAACATCATTTTGTACAAAGTTATAACTGTTAAACAATGAATATTCCAACGCTAGAGACTCCTTAGCAACAGTAAATTTAAGAACCTGCAATTGAAAATAAAGTTTAAATGCAATAGAATTAATTTTTCAGAATAAATAGGCAGTTGAGCGATTAACTGAAGTAACTTCAAGATTGCTTTTACTTAAGCATATTAGTACTCCAAATCACTTGAGTTTAGTAGGACCAAATCTCCTAACTATATCTGAAATTGTCTAAACCTTTACTAATAATTGGTGTCGTAAATAATGAAGTTCTTTTGATTTCTAATTTCTATATTATGAAATTGAATCGCTTAAGAATGAATATAACAGCCTTCTTATACAAAATGCAAATTTATGATCGATAACATTTGTGATGAGTTCGTAGTCAACTATAATAGCAAGATTATCTATTTATTTTGACTCCATAGCTCCATGGGATTTTTTTTGATTTTTTTTTTTTGTCTTCCCACCCGGTGTCCAGTACCCACATTGGAACCTGACTAATCCGGATTCGCACCGGAAAGTCGGACTATGGGGGTAAAACGTTTCCTATCAAAGGCGACTCGATACCCAGGACTCTAACCCGAGACTTCTGGTTAAAGATGGAGGAGCACTTACCATTCCAGCACAACCTTTGGTGGTAGCTCCACAAAATTATGAAAGGGGCAAGAGATATTCAATCCATTTTCTCAAATAAATATTCATCATTGATTTTTTATTTAAAAGAAAAAACATAGTCTGCATTGAAAACATTGATGAAAACCAGTCAAAAATTAATAAGTTTGTGAATTTCATTTTATCAAGCCACTTTAAATTTTTTATTAGCCCTTAAAATTCTATAAGAGCAGTTATAGTAGGCTTTTCCATTACTAAATTTAGACATGTATGTTCTTATACCATAGCTCATAGGAATTGTCAGTACACCTGCTAATATCCATTATGCCTGAAAATGTTATACGCACTTCAGATAGTAAAACAACCTTCTCATTCAAACTTGCATCTTGCTGAATCCATCCACTAGCTTTAGGCATAAGTGCACAGGCGAATTTCGCAAAGTAGTTTAGCGTCTACTCTGGCCTTCTCCACAACATCACCAACTATATAAGAAGCCGAGACTTGAGAAAACAAGTTCATCTAAGGAGGTGCAGTTTTCATCCTTGTTTAATTAATGGCCCCATCTATCGCTAGCAAAGAAAGAATAAACCAAGAAATGTAACTTTCTTAAACTCAAGTTCTCACTGTTGAGGCAGGTACTAATAGTGTTTGTGGAGAGTACATATAAGGGCAGCCCGGTGCACTAGAGCTCCCGCTATGCCCGGGGTCCAATGAAGGGCCAGACCACAAGGGTCTATTGTATGCAGCCTTACCCTACATTTCTGCAAGAGGCTGTTTCCACGGCTTAAAACTGTGACCTCCTGGTCACATGACAATTTTACCAGTTACTCCAAGGCAGTTACTCCAAAGAGTATATATATAAGAGTTTTATATTAAAGTTGGGGTTGGCAGAACCATATCTTGTCCCCGAGTTATCTACAACCCAAAATTTGTGATCACCTCTCACACGGATGAGATAACCAAATCTCATCACAACTTTAATATAAAACTCTTGCATATGAAAGATGAATTGTTCAAGATGTTTATCCCTATGAAAGTGATTTGACAACTGCAGAACGCAGAACTATTGATAAAACAAACTACTCTGGTAATAGAGAATACCGGATATAAACATAATAATGAGAGGAATCTGCATTACATAAGACCAAGAAAACTTAAAGCAACATGATGGGAAATATTTAACTTCAGGTATTAAGTATTACCCAGAGAAACCTCCAATCACCTTGATTTTGAACTTCTCCTTCAAACTTTCATCTACTTGAGTGCAACCTTAGCCCATTGGAGCAAAACCTCACAAGCAATTCTTCAGGAGGCGAAAGAGATGTTTCTCCAATCACCTTGATTTCAAATTTCTCCTTGAAACTTTCATCCACTTGAGTGGGACTTTACCGCCTATCGGATCAAAAGATCACAAGCAATTCTTTGGGAGGCGAAAGAGATGCATCAATATATCTTCCCTGGATATGCCTGTGATGACACACAATTAATTTCCGTTTACCCTGTTAGGATGTTGGGATCCCATGCTTGATGAGAGCAAATGGGTAGGTGGTGGTGACATGTCATGGATAATACTGGATGATCCTAATCATTTGGAATGGGTACCTTGCATGACCGATACCAATTTTCCAAACATTTCTCTAAGGACTGGTGCTATCATGTCACACCGAGTCAAAACATCAAGTGAACTGACAATTCCTCTTTTAACTAGTGCAGAAAGAGCTGTTGACGCCCCTTTGGAGATTATCTCCTTCCTCTCAATATCATAGTTATGAACCATAATTAGTAGGAAATCGAGAAGAGTACAGGTCACTTCGATATGATTGGGTATAGAGTTCACCATCAAGAGAATTGCAGGTTCAATGCTCATCAAATTATTGGTGGTTTCATCAAAGAAAAGCCAATCATAAAACAATGCAAGCTTCAAGTTTGCTTCGACGTAACTCTTCCTGCAACACTTTAATAGCCAACCAATCACAGCCCATCTGGGTAAAATGTCCGGTTGCATTATTTCACTGGATGGATGAACTGAACAGCATATAAACCTAACAATGTCGATTAAAAGGATTTCACTCTCAGGCTCTCCAAGGAACTTCTTAGCGAACCAATCCTGATGCCTTTTTTGACTACCAAACTTGACATGTGTAAGCAAAAACCTCAATTTGGTTTCCATATCAGGAGTTATTCGAAGCAAAAAGTACGAACTTGGAGTTTTTGTGCGATAAATTTGTGAAATATCTTCAAATCCATCCACTCCAAACTGTCTTGGATTCAATAACAAGTCTTTCCATATGGCTCTAAACTCAGGTACATGAACCAAGTCTTGCAAAAGCCTAATTAAGTCCCTCCCCATCTTCAAACACAACGGAAATTGTTCCCTCAAAAGTCGAACACATAATTCAACCTCCATTCTCCTCAACGCATCCATCATTCGATTACTTGGTACTCTATAATGATCGGTCAATAACCGAAGAAACACATACAACCCCTTACTCAAAACCAATGGTTCTTCCTCTAATAAACAATCCCAATTCGCTAAAAACAACGTAACCATCTCCAAACTCAACCACAAATTCCCCTCACTAAAATCCCCACCTACAATTTGCCTTAAAAGAGCCACAATCAATTCATCAAATCCAACAGCCAATACATTCAACATCTCTTTAGTAACCCATATAACCTGAATTTTCACTGAGTCAAGCAATTTTTCATACAATTCATCGACAATCTTGACTAGCATACGTGTAAACACACCATACCCATCAACAATAATTGCATGTAGATGCTTAATATGAACTTTAGCCAAATGGGGTTGTGCTAAAATCCCAAAGATTATAGCTTTATTCAAGTTTGAATATTCCTCCTCTTTTAAAACTTTCAATGAAAATGGTGGGTTTAATTGGGGTTCAAGAAACTCAAAAGCTTCTCTAAGAGACATTTCAATTGGGTTTTCAGCTTCATGGGTTCCTCTCTCAGTAAGCTTTAAGGCCATTTATGGTGTAAAAAGCGTGTCCAGTACACTAAACCTCCCGCTATGCACAGCGCCCCTGTATTAATCACAATAGATGCGAAGATGAAAATACCAAAAACAGTTATATATAAGTGTACCTTATAAAATCACCACCGGCGGGGGAGGTAAGTGGAGGTTGTATAGGACCTGTAAATTGCCGTCGGTTCCAATTAATCCCTTTTAACTCATATTAAACTATTCTCCCTCCGTTCCAATTTATGTGATGTAATTTGACTTGATACGGAGTTTAAAAAATAAAGGAAGACTTTTAAAACTTGTGATCTAAAATAAGTTATAGATATTTGTATGATTGTAAATCATTTCATTAAGGGTAAAGTAGGTATTTTAAAATTAAATTGTTATTAAATATAGAAATGTGTTATTCTTTTTTGGATTGATTAAAAAGGAAAGTGTGTCATATAAATTGGAATAAAGGTAGTATATTATTTAAGCCCCTTTTAATTAAACTAGTAAATAAAATAGAGAATGTGGACGTCAAGAAGATCCACAAAATCCTCTTTTACGGAGATCAAATCTAATCTTCCTATGAGAAATACGTTACTAATGCTCTCGAATAATGGAGAAAAATTCAAAGAAAAAAATCAAGGGAACAAATAAAATTGTACTCATAAATATTCATTAATAAAATCTATGTTTCTTTAATAAAAATGTGGACGTCACTTGCATTAATTTGGCCAAAATATCCTTTGACTAATTAATTTAAAACAAACAAAATACTCCATATATCTATTTTTACTCGTACAATATTGAAAAAATTATGGTTCAATTAAGATTCTCTCATTCATAAATCAAAAATTGAATTAATCAAAACGAACAAATAAAAATTGAAATGATTGATGCACACCCCTAAATGGTTAAAATGGTCCTACGGGGATTGAATTATTTTATTCCTTTATATATATCGCGTGGTCGAATGGTACTTAATATATGAAAAAATACTCATTTCAATCTGTTATATATATCACGCAATTAAAATAGTTCTTAATAATAGAAAGTAATTTTTTTTATTCTTCAAATATATCACGCAACCGAATTTATCCTTAATATATGAAAAATGATCACTTCAATTTTAAATCTTAAAAGTAACAATACAAGTCAAACAATCTGTTAAGTTTATGTTATCTTCGGTTAAATAAAATCTGTATTCAATATTGTGAACTTCAAAAATAAGTTCAAACTGAATTATGAACAACCAAACGAAGCTCTAATTCTGTATTCATCACTATGAACTTCAACAATAAGTTCAACCAAACTTATGAATAACAAAAAATGAAGTTCAAACTATTTCTCAAAATAGTAAACAAATTTAGAAAGAGATGAAGATAGAAGAATCAAGTCCACTGAATTCACAGTGTGTCCTTAAGGAAATTATTCCCCTCAAGTACCCGAAGTTATGGAATATATCCTCCCAGGATAAAATGATTCACTTTAATAGAATAGCGGATAAAATGATTCACTTTAGTAGAATAGCGGTATCTCAAATTGTACCGAACAACGAACTCACTCAACGATAGCAAATCACACTAGAGTTTTTGCAAGAAAGAAGAGTTTTTCACTTGAAAATTTCGTGTCAATATCTGAGGAGGAAGCAGATACCCATATGCTCCAGCATATCAGTCCACAAATTAAAGCAGAAGCAGAAAGTTGAGATGCTAGCAGATGCCCATATGCGACAGCAGATCACTCAGTGAAACAGTGAACTGAAGGATCGAGTTCCTTCAATGTGCAGAAAATATTTTAGATCAGATTTTTGGATTAAATAATCATTAACAAGTCAAGCAAGCAACGACGATAACGGCTCGAGGCTTGTCTTCTTCTTGCCTCACTAACAACATGGAGTAATGCTTCTATATTTAAGCATAAAAAGTTTCTTTCTCCCATCAATGTGGGAGAACCCTTCTTCTATAAAGTAAAAACACAATTCAATTTTTTCCTCCATTTTCCATTCACATTTAAACTAGAACCCAACAGTTTAACCAACCACTCAAATAAGGAAAGCAAGAACTATTCTTTCCCTCCCACCGTCACTTCGTGTGCCTGAAAGGGAGTCTTGAAATGACTGATAAAGTTGTTGTGATGTGATCAAGAGGTCACGAGCTCAAGCCGTGAAAATAGTCTCTTACAGAAATGTAGGGCAAGGTTGCGTACTAACACCTTTGTAGTCTGACCCTTCCTCGATTCCTACATATAGCGGAAGCCTTAACGCATCGAGCTGCCGTTCATCACCTTGTGCGCCTGCAACAATGGCAAACTGAGAAGGACCATACATTTCATTAATAGACTAGCCTCTAATCATCCATAATTGAAGCATCAAGAGTCGAAGCCTAGAGCATTAGAATTATAGTTCCTTTATAGGACCACTTAATTCCAATCTGACATGAGAAAAAGTGACCAGCCTTCCAATCATTAAACAAAAGAAATTGGTGGTCAGCCAGCTTTAATTGCAGAAATTTAGGTCCTTATTTGGATGTCATTATTAGGACTAGTGAACATTCTTGGTAAAAAATGGACTAGCATGAGTGCATGACTGATCTCTCACATATCAACTGATCCAGTGGTCCTTGTAGACAATGTTGGTTTCTTCTTACTTTGTGAACCATTATAATAAATTTAGTTTTATGTTTTAAAAAATTAAGAGATTTTTTATTTGTATACGTAATATATTTGAAAGTAATAACAATACATATTTCTATTCAAATTAGAGTGGAAGAGCCCGTGTCAGCACGAACCCAACATTATGAAAAGTGAAATTATTAATATATTATTATTATTATAATAATAATAATAATAATTTGGAGTAGTATACTTAATAAAATACTGGACAATTTCTTTTGCATATAAAAGAATAGTGGATTATTGCACTTATTTAATAATAAATAATGTTTACTCCTCAGGAGGTAAGATTTTATTTAGGTGTTTACATCGACTCAATAAATATTCTTCTCAATTTTATTTTACTTGATCCATGTTGACTTGACATAGGTCCTACAAAAATATTTATTAGGAATTTATTTTATTAAATTAACTTTTTTGATATACTTTGAAAATCTAAATTTAATTATTAATATTTTATGAAATTACTCAATGATAAGAATGCTATTAGAAGAAAATAATAAATCTTTATTAATTTGCTAAAATAAATAAGTGAAAAAGAGCCAAATAAAAAAATCTCTAACAGTTATTAATTTTAATATTTAATTATAATTAATTAATATGAATTATCATTTTTTAAAGTACTTAATTATATAAAACTAAAATAATGAGTAAAGATTTTATACTCCCTCCGTTTCGTTTTAGTTGACTTCTTGCTAAAAATATTTGTTTCAATTTAGTTGTCCCATTTATGAAATCAAATTTTTTTTATTATGTTCTTTCAATACTATCCCTATCATTAAATGACTATATAAAGTATATATACTCAAATTTATATTTTCAAAACATAATTAATAAGACTAATTTGATAAAATCAATTTCTAATAAATATTTTCTTAAGAAGAGTGTTAAATCAATAAGGTCCAACTATTTTGAAATGAAGAAAATATTATATTTCTCAAATTGGAAAAGTTCAATGGCCCCACCACAGTTGACTTTTCAATATATGGTAAGATTTGCAATTTTGTGGGGGAAGAATCGACATTTGTTGAACTTGTTGCTAATGTCCAAATATGAAAGCAACAAGTACAATCTTTCTCAGCAGGCTTATTTTGCAGAAGAATTCAAAGACTATATTAACCTCAAACTTTTTATTTAATGTCCAATAACTAACATGTCAAAACCACTCTTTCTAATATATATTTCTATTCAAATTGTAAAAAAAAAGATGTCGGTCCAATAGATTAATCTCGACTACTTAAAGGTCACATTTGAACTCAAAAATCAAATTTTCATCATTGTTCAACATTAAATAATACGTAAAACGTGTTTATTAATCGGTGTTTTAAGATTAATTAGTCTTAGTTGAAAATCAAGTCAGTCCCCATGTGGCAAATTTGAAAAAAAATTTAAAATAAGCTAAGATAATGATAGTGATGAATCCACCTACATAAATTAAGAGTTGACTCAGGAAGTGGGTAGTTTAGTTTGAGTTATGTTTTCTCACTTTGCTCTCCTTTATTAGTGGAATCAAAGTCAAAACAATTATTTACTCTCATCTTTGAAATTGTCTTTTGCCCTTAAAGAAAATAATTCACTTATGGGAATATTCATATTATAATTTCTTTTAGGTAATATATGTTTGTTCTTTGCGAGGATTCATCATGAATTATCTAATTTTATGTTGATTATTATCTGTCATAGCCTTCTTCCTTTGTGCAACATTCCAAAATGCAATAAAAATCACTCTCCAGGGTTATGGGCTTCTTGATCGCCTACTTATTAGAGATTCTGAGGCTAATTTAAATGAAAAATATTGTTAGTGAAGATTTAATATAGCCAATCAACTTATTTGGAATTAAGAGACGTAGTAATAATTTATCGTCACAATATATTTTTTCGTTGAAAACGGATCATATCTAGTGTTTAGTGGAAATAAAAGCAGGTGGTATAAATTGTAGTGGATATAAACCATGATGACAATATTTTGTAGATAACTTTAACAAATGAAGGTTAATAACTCTACGTAAAGTTTAGTTGAAATCAAGTAGTAATACGAAATAAGAATTAAGATACTTGTAAATTAAATTACTTTAGTTAACATTAATGAACTCACTGTTTCCCTTATTTCCTTAGGACTTAAAACATTTTTAACAATTTAAGATGTATGTTTTCGTCATATTAGTATGAGAAAAGATTGCAACTTAGTAGGCGTTTGGACATGCGATTTCATCTCGTGATCTGAAATCATGAGATGAAATCAGTATTTGGACATGCAATTTAATGTTGATTTCATATCATGTGATGAAATCCCAAATTTCCAAAAAGCTTGATTTGGGATTTCATATCACGATTTGAGATTTTTCAAATACAAAATTAACCCACAAGTTTATATTTTGTAAAAAAAAAAACCACTATTTATATCTACCGACTACCAACCATTTATTTCATATGTAAATAAAATTTATAGTTCACATTATTACTCTTTAAACCATTTATATCTCATATAAGTTATAACCATTACTCTTATCAACATAAAATTTATTATTACTTCAAACCAACTCCTACTTTATCATTTAATATTCACCAAATTTTTTACTTTTGACGAAATTCATTCACCAACCAAATTTATTACTACTTCATTCAAACCAACGCTTAATAATAAAAAATAATGATTTGGAGGTGAAGTAACAATGATGGTTTGTCCTTTCGGTCATTTGATCGAGAAATGCAAGCTCAACGTGAGGAGATTGTCCTAACTATGTGGGAGGATTATATTAAAGATTAGTACACTACAACTCATGTTCAATTTAACTTTTTTATTGAACTAAAATTTGATCAATAAATGTTGTATTTTTTTTAGAATAACTTTGTGATAGTGTATTATACTTTTGTTATAAAAAATTTCTTATTTGATAAAATTGTATAAAGAATTAGGGCAATTTTGATAGTTTTCACAACGTATCAGGTTTTTATGTTTATGAGAAAACATACAATATAAAAAGTTCAAATTGCATGTCCAAACAAAATTTCAACTTTCATATCATGATTTCAAATCATGATTTTATCTCACATGGCCAAATGGACCCTTATACTCCACCTTTCCTATAGTTCTCGAGCATCTAAATTAAAGTAGTGAATTAATCTAATTCAATTTAGCTTTAAAAATTTGTTAAATTAACTCTCATCGAACAAATGTGACAAGTAAAATTGAACGGAGGGACCATTCATCAAGAAAAATAATTGGGACAGCTTGTCCTTTCCATGTCGCAGAAAACCAGCAAAGCCCATTCCCTTCCCCACTGCATTTTTTTTAATATACATGCACTCTGTTTGATCATAGCAAACTGCATTGCAACTTCAAGCTATCTAACTGCTTACTAACTCTAGTTAAGCTAATCGACTAAGCTCTAATCAGTTGTAATTAGCATTGAAGTCAATTAACTAACTGATGCTGTTGTTAACTAACTGCTAATACTCCTGCTGCTAACTACTCCCTCCGTCTTGTGGTACAGTTGAAATTTCAAGAGTTACCAAGTTTTTATATGATCCGAATTTCTTTAAATATTTTAAGTTATATTTCAAAATTTTAGAGGATCTAAATTTGAATTCACGATCAAAGTTTAAAAGTTTGAATTTCGACATAACTTGGGACAAAAGGAGTAGCTGCTAGCTGTCACTAAGCTGGCAATAATATGCTGATTCCTCTTTTATCTGTCCTATCTTTAGGTCAAAGGTGTTATTGGATATCTACGGTGAAGACATGTACTTTGTGTAATTAGTCGAGGTGTGGCCAAACTGACTCGGACATTTTCCACCTTTAACTACTATAAATACCAATCTTTCAACCATCCTCATATCACTCAGAACAAAGCATAAAGAGAGAGAAAGTGACTCTCTCTCACTTTACTTCACTATATTATACTCCTTGTACAAGAACATGCTGAGGAACCAGAAGTTCATGCCAGCTATAAAACACTTGCTTATCATCTCAGTAGCTATCAATGCAGGGCTAGTGTTGAAACTACTGCATGATGGACATGAATGGGCTGGAGGGACCGGGCTCGGTCCGGCCCCTAATGGGATGAATGAGGTGAGGGTAGTCAAGGATGTGTTTCATGGAGTGCAAAATTTGAGCCGTGCAACTGATCAGTACATCAATCTGGACCAGTAAGTTACAACCCTCCCTCATGTAAAAAATAACTTATTGCAGTTCATGTTTACATTAAGCCAATAAATGCACATTAAATGCATATTTTCATATTAAATGCTAATGATCAAACAATTTTACAGCATGCTACTTTTTTTTTCTTTTTACAAAATGACAATTGTTGTCAAGCAAAGTTGACTTCTCATATGGTCACTTAACTTATAGTTATCATCTTAGAAAGTCACTTTCTTTGTTAAAGAAAATTGAAATCAAGAAGAACGGTGATTTCCTAAGAAAATAAATACTAGTCGAGTGATAATTTGAGAAATCAACCCGACAATATAATTGTTGGTGATGGAGGTCGTCAGTGGTGAGGCAGGGATGGGAAGACATGTTTTGTTGATGTAACAGAAGGGTGTCAGTGTTTGTTCTTATTTTTTGTTAATTTTCCTAGTGGCGGTGGATTAGTCTATCTGTAAGGAGTGTTAGGGGCTTGGAAATGGCAAGGGCACAAAAAGATTCAATTTTTGAATATGAGAATAATTTGGGCTTCTGCATCTGGGAGGTTGGTGGTGATGGTGGGGAGGGTGGTGGTTGTGATCCTATACTCGAGTCCCACATCCGTTAAATGTGGAGCTTATATAACCTTGGGCTCTTCCATCTTAATAGCTTGCTTTTGAGGTGTGATTTTCCCTGATGGTATCATAGAACCCACCACCCGTTGTTCCAACCGTGCCATGGAACAATTACAAGTCATTGTTTATATCCTCTTGGATTGTTACTCTTTTATATTTTAAATCTCGTGAAAATTCTAGACCCTGCCACTATTAAGTAGAGCTTGCTGATGGGGGATGGTTGTAGGGGAGAGTGTTTTACACTTGACAATGACAAGTCATTGTTGGCTGTGAATTCTGATGGTGTATCTTCACTTATTACTTTGCTTCATCATTTTGCTACTATGCACCTCTTGCTTTCTGTTTCCAGGGCCAGGTTCTGCTGCTATGCACGAACCTTGCACACTACTATGGATGGTGCTCCTTGATTCTCTCATTAATCGGACATCATCATTCTTGTGTTTTGTACTGCTGGATGACCCTCAAAACAACTCAAAAGAACACTTCCCTGTACATTCATTAGTATTGCTGGTATACTGTATCACTTTTTATTTGGTAGAAATTACTTTTAGACTAATTAATACTATAATTTAGATCCTTGTGGGTATACAGAACCCTATTGTCCTTAGAGAATATCTAAAAGGCTAAAGTTTGGGACCCTTAAGATTTGGAAGTTCACTTTAAGACCCATACTTTATACCACTTGAGAAAGGTGAATGCACTACTTTATCCTGAATATTTTGTGGGTCATATGTCTGCATTTACCAACTTCTTGGAGCCATATTTATGTTACTAAATTGAACTAGTTATCCTTAATGAACTACTTATTTTTTAGGCACTACTGTCGCAAGCTAGTGGGGCAGAAAACTCAGTATTTTGGCCTGTTGATTCGTCGTAAATCTCCCATCCTTCCTTTAATGGAGAAGACTCATAACTCTGCCTCACCTAACCACCTAATCTATATTCAATGACGTTGCAGCAAGGACTATTGTCTAGATTGTACCACCTTTTAATGGTACATTATGTTGTGTTGTTGAAATACTTTATGTAAATGTGATTGCTGAAATCTACTGCTGTAATGACAAATCTAAGAAAGCAAATGGGACCATTTAAGAAAGCAAGTAGTGCTTTAATTAATATTACAGTACAAAGCTTTGATGTCTTGTTACGCTCTTTACAGTGGTGATCCGACCATGTACGAGATCTATTGGAAGCAAATGGGAGACAAAACAACACTTGTTTTATCAGGTTGGCAATCCATTAGTTATTTTTCGGATACCAAGAACCATTGCTGGTTTCTGGAGCCAGGCTTTGCAAATGCAGTAACTAGACTGCACAATCTAGTTGGTAATGCTCAGACTAGAAACTATCACATTGTAGTTGGAACCGGATCTACACAACTGTTTCAGGCTGCGTTATATGCCCTCTGTCCATCCAATGCACCAGAGCCAATGAGTATTGTATCTGCTGCCCCATTTTATTCAGTGAGTAATCTGGATTATGACTATTTGGTTTCTTGGTGGATTTCATGACATGTAATTCATTGCATACTGACTTTGCATACAGCTGACAGGGACGGATCTAGAGATCTGGTTACATGTTCATATAATTTTTTTACTATGAACTCAATTGTTATTATAGATTAACTTGAGGTCGTTGTGAACCCATAAAATTCAAATCTTGGATCCACCTTTGATAGCTGATTAGGCAAATAATAAAAATTTAGTCAGATTGTGCTTTAATAATTGCACAAGATTGCCAGCATTTGACAGAATTCTGGATATATTTGTAAATACTAGAATCCACACCAAGTCACCCCTAGTTTTCACCAGTAGAAATATATTTTATTTCAGATTTGCAGAGGTTCATGTTTCTGCTCTACATTTTTCCACTTTAACTATAGTTTCCTGCAGAAGCAACATTGTACAGACCATATTTTTTAAATCTTCAGATTATTATATTACCTTGCTATAACTTTGCTCCTAGAATCAGTCAAACAAATCTTTTAAATTTTGAAGTTTCTTGTACGTAATATTTCTCTTATAAGTTGTCATAATCCCTGCTGTCACTATTTCCTTTGCATCCAGTATCTTTAATTACAACCATACACGTCAGCGTGATTTTCCTATTTCTAGTAAAATAGGCATCTGCCGCCTCATTTCTATTTTCTGATTCTTATTTCATGCATGTCTATGATCGCCTGTTTGCATTGCAAGCTTAGGAAGAAACCAGACCGGCAATCAACTTTCCATGAAACCATTTATTACCTGGATACACAACTGTGTCATTCAATTTACTTAACTAAGCAGTATCTATTCATGCCTTTCCATATAAAGCGCATCTCATGTTAATTAAGATGTTATATTTACGATACTTATGTGTATTAGTTGCACAAAGATGTATACAACCAGATTGTGGCTTACCATTTGAACTTTTCAACTTCTTGCAGTCATATCCACTGATCATTGACTATTTGAAATCTGGTCTTTACAAGTGGAAAGGTGATGCCTCTAAATTTAACAAAGATGAGCCTTATATTGAGCTTGTGACTTCTCCAAATAATCCTGACGGATCAATCAGGCAAGCGGTAGTCAATGGCAGTAGAGGAATTCTGGTGCATGACCTCGCGTACTATTGGCCCCAGTATACTCCGATCTCATTTCAGGCTGACCATGACATTATGTTGTTCACAGTTTCCAAGTCCACTGGACATGCTGGGATACGTATAGGGTATGTAACATATTCCTGATTTATTTACTCCCTCTGTATCCCAAAAAGAATAACATCTTGGTATATTAGGAAACACTCTTAACTTTATACTTTGTCACTTTACCCTTGTTGACATGCTCTTATAAGGTATAGCCATAGAAATGTCATGGCATGTTTAAAACCACAAGTTCTAAGAGTACTTTTGGTATGTGTTAAAAGTCTTTCTTTCTTTCTTGAACTTCGTACGTAGTCACGCATTGTCATGTTCAAATGAAGCGGAGGGAGTTATATTTAGGAACTTTAGTTAGTCCATTTTCCGCAAGTAAGAATTTCAGCAGAAATCAAATTAAAAGGCAAATTTCACATACTTTGAAAGAGTTGTTGTATATCATGTTTTTACTCCTCTTTGGATTATATGTCAGTGCCCCACAAATAAATACATTCTCATGTTCTGTTGCATTAATTAACTATGACTACACTGTTACTTGGTTAACGACATGGTTGCATATTTTGATGGAATATCCTCATCAAAACTGTAGATGGGCACTAGTGAAAGATAACGAAGTTGCCAAGAAGATGACTAAATTTATAGAGATCAGCAGCATTGGTGTCTCTAAAGATTCACAGCTCCGAGCTGCTAAAATCCTTGATGTTATTGCTGATACCTACGAGCACACAGAGAAATTTGACAAGGCTACACCTTTCTTCCATTATGGCAACAATGAAATGGCAAAGCGATGGAGACAATTGAGATCAGTAGTCAACAAAGGCCAAACTTTTAGTTTACCTGACTTCCCTGTTGAAAAATGTAACTTTGGTGGTCAGAGATATGGAACACAACCTGGTAATTTTAGTGTACTGATTGAGCTATATCTTGTTTTTGACAATTCTTTTGGTTTTACTATGAAGACGATCAACTATTCTTCCCCCTCTTTTCAGCTTTTGCATGGCTAAAATGTGAAAAGGCTGTAGACGACTGTGAAAGCTTCCTGAGGAAGCACAAGATTTTGACCAGAAGCGGGACACATTTTGGTTCAAGCAAAAGGTATGTAAGGATCAGTTTGATAAGCCATAAGGAAGAGTATGATGAATTTATTCAACGGTTGTCTTTGCTCAGTTCTATGGACACTGCATGAATAGAGTTTAAATTTTTTGTAGGCATAGATATTCTCTAAGACTAAGTGGTGCAGAGGGCTGTACACAAAAATATATATACTTGTATTAGGGACATTGCACTAGTTCAGTAATGCAAATAAATCCTCAATTTGTTTGAACCTTTGTCATTCAATTAAGGACAAAAGTCCCTAGATGTCTTATTTTGATCACCAAGGAAAGGAGATATCACAAACTCAAATGCAACGTCGGTTTCACATTACCATGTGATCCAAATATCTAGCAATCAAAGATTTTGAAAAATCCCTTAAAAATGGTCTCTTTCTTTTTCTCTTTGTTTTCGAGATAAGATTCATGTGTTGTTCTTGCTAAATCTTAGACCATTTTGGGGAAAAGGAATAGTGAAAGAGACCTTAAGAGCAAACATCACTAAAACTATGTCGCTACATTGCACAAAACCAAGTAGGAAGAAGAGAGGATCCACACACTGGGAAGGGTGCACCCCTGAAAATATGGGTTGTTGTCAAACCAAGAAAACGGATCCTTTGTACTGGTGCCACCCAAATACAGATTGTTCAAAAACATGTATACTGATTTGGAGAAAAAAAGAAAAAGGAGTGGATTTCTTGGAAGTTCATATTTTCTTTTTCCTAGATGAAATATATGAAGCAACACGGGAATGGAATATTACCAAAATATCTTAGATTTTCAGCAGTGCACGGTGCAGACTGCAGCGCCACAAAGATAATCCTGCTCATATAAGCCTTAGTTCATATTCACCAGCCATTGTTATGTACCTCACCCATGGAAGAGCTTGATATCCGCTTTTTTCAATGATTTTGAGATAACGAACCTGCTCAATCCCAAAACATTAGCATGTACTTTATATAGTAGAACAAAAGTTCTAATATGGTCATATGCTGAATCATGAAATTCTAATTCAGGACACAACATCAAGGAGGAAAATGGAACTATTGCTCCACAAGGTTAAGATAAAATTACCTGAATACCCGAGACCGTAAAATATGGTATCTCAAACTTGACACGGATTGGAGCTTTTCTATCAGTGGGTGTATCTTCAGATACTACACTTGGAAGTCTAAACTCGGCCCTCAGCATATAATCCTGTGCATTAATCAAAATGTGACTGATAAAACCAGTAGACAATCAAATGGATACATTACAGACAAATATTTTGCTCAATCCTACCTTATTACCCGGGAATGACTTGATTTTCCATACCACTGCATCTCTCTCTGGAGCATATGTAGCATATCCCATCGATGTTCGTATGTTGGGACTCATTGCATCAGATGGCACAGGCACCTCGATTTCAACATTCGTAGCAGTGCTGCCATATATATTAGCCTGTTCAGTTGAAATATTTACATAACCAAATGCTTTTGTTGCGACCTTGAGAAAACTTACAAGTTACAACTGATCTAATATCTAACATAAACTGGGATAGCTGGACAATAAGAATGCTACCTACGCTCCTTAAACTGGCTTCTGGCCTTGACAGACATCTCAACCCGACTTCTTGAATGCCTTTCAACTTGAGCTTCCACCCAAATCAGTGGCTTCACCTGAATCCATTACTAGTAAAGTTATGAACTTTTTAGTCCGTCTCAACTAATGAAGAAGAAGAATATGATAGGCACACTTTACATTACAATGAGAATAAAGCAACAGAGATATTGAATTGACCTGAGTGGTCAGTCTATATGTCATCAGATCAAATGATCCGTCAGGAGGTATAAAAGATATCGTGCGATCATTTTCAAACCGAGCTAGACGTACACACCTGAATATGCGCATTAAATGGCTTAGACAGAACAAGTTTATTATCTGGAAGTGATTTATTTACAGAATCTTACAATATATTGAGGAAGCACTCACTAATTAGCAGACTAGCAATTGACATATTTACGAGAAATGCTTACTGGTGAAATTTGATATCATCCAAATCAATGGATTTCCCTTTGGTAGGTCGACCTTGAGCCTCCAATAGTACTCTGTCGTTAAGCCCAAGCTTGCACTCAGGCATGCCACTGCAAGAGACAAAAACATGTTCCGTCATAGCAAAACAGATTCTTGCGATGAGAAGAGCCCATCAAAGTGAACAACGAGGAAAGTAGAACTGAAATAAGATCAAATATAGGAAAACTCTCATCTATTGTTCACCGAAACAGAACAGATCTACTCTCCTACTATCCTCATCAAAGACCTAAAAAAAAATTGTAAGGATCTATTAAAATTGCATCATTTGATAACCAAGTACCTCAAATAAGCTCTCATCTTTAATGCCCCATTAACTTCAGAACGTATTAATTGGCCGTTGCTGTTGACAAGGAGATTAACATGTTCAACCACATCCAAATAAACCTGATTGAAGACAAAGAAAGTGTGTTATTTAAATCAGAAGCTAAACTAACAGCAGAAGTAGAAAGAGTAAAGCAGAAAGATTAAGACCATACTTCATTGTTCTTATAAAACACACCCTCACTACGCCAGGAAACTGCATTTGTCACAGCCATTGGAGGGTGCTGGTTGACTTCCATTCTGTATGCATCCGTCTTGATAAACTCACTAAGAATCTTAGCTTCCGTATATTGAGGGTAACCAAAGTCCATCATTTCATCAAGCAATTCATACTGACATATTGTTATTGGAAAATACATAAGTTACCAACCATAATCTAAAACCGTAAATCTTTAAAACGTGTTCCTTATACTCACCACAACAACAAAGTTATCTCGTAGAGACTCCTCTTCTAGTTCTTCAAAATAATGCTTAAAAACCTTTCCAAAGAAAATAAAAACAGTTAGAAAACCTCACTTCAATCACCCATTAATATAATCATGAGTTGAACCAACTTACATCGACTACACGATGTAGAAAGAAAAGGAGGCTTGCAGCATTAGAATTCTGCCTCGATGCTGCCAATAGGTAAATGTTCTTGTGCTGTATAAACATGTAGTTCACCCCATTTTCGTAGCATACTGGTCCATGAGATTCTAAGTCCTCCTATTGTAAGTAGATTGACACAATTAATATCTTGAGAAATCTCACATTCCATTTACTTTGCTTTCTTGAAAAATAATAAGTTAGGAATTGGAATTCATTTACAATGACATAATGAAAAATCAAATATGGAGCGAATTACATTCTCAAAGATCTCAAGTTTCACTGCTCAACCTGATGTCTATTATTTAAATTGTGCATCATAACTACTTTATTCTCAACATTTCTTGCTATGAACCACAAAATCCCGCCCTCGTACGAATCACATGAGCTAATTATTTTTCATTTTTTCACCAAATCCATGTTCGAGCAACAGTCTAAAGGAAAAACTGATGATTAAGCCAAACAATTTAAATTTAAAGTCTTCCCATTCTTCATCAACTTATTGCACCTAAGAAACCAAGGCATGTTATGCATAACGGAAGAGTAGGCAGGGGCGGAGCTAGGTAGGATCCCCCATCGCAGAAAATTACCCCCTTCGGCTTTTTTGTGTGTTTACTTCTTCATATTTTGAATCTTCTTAGTGAAAGTTCTGATTCCGCCACTAAGAGTATGCTAATTTAATAAGAAGACAAAAAGGGGGAAAACTGTATGTAGTAAGTGCTTCCTAAAAGCAGCGTGTGTACCAATTTCACCATAGCAGCATATTTTGAACTCCAAGTAGCCTATGAATAAGCAATTGTCGAGATTGATGAAACTATTTAGTAGGCGTTTGGTCAGGAAAATTAAATTTTTTGGAGTTGAGTGGAAGTTAGAATTGGAGTTGGAGTTAGAGTTATGTTTGGCCATAAAAATAAATTAGAGTTTTTTTCGACTTTTTGTGAGAGAAAACTTGTTTTCACTTTTTCGAAAAAAAAATTTCACTTAATGAAATAAATTTCATGGCCAAACACCTCTTGTTTTCTCTTTTTTCATTAAAATGAAATAAATTTCTGAAAAAAAGTGAATTTTTTTTATGACCAAACAAGTCCTTAGTTCAGTAACTATTCAAATGCATCAATAACAATAAAAAGTTATTCAAATAGGAATTTGAAGTTGAAGGATCATTCATTGAAGTCAGACACAATGTGGAACAACATTAAAAATTCCAGACACAACGGATTTCCAAAATAAACCAAGTTAATCATAATTGAGACAGTTTATTAAATTTAAAACTAGTCATCCTAGAAGCTACTCCCTTCGTTCATTTTTACTTGTCACTTCTTTTAATTGAATTTCTATTTTTACTTGTTTTCCTATTTTACCCTTAACATTAATTGTTTTCTCCAAATTAATTCAAGACACAATAGTAAACATCATTTAATAGGGATACTATAGCAAAATAACCATGTCAATAATTGTTTTTCTTAATGGGTGTGCCAAGTCAAAATGTGACAAGTAAAAGCGATCGGAGGGAGTAATTAATTAGTACAATAATTAATATCTCAATCATATCTTCAAAATACTAACATCAAATGTAGGACGTGCCAAATGCATGACAGTAGATCAGCTAGCTAGTAGTAACAATTAACAGCTAGAAAATAAACAATAAAACTGAAACGATAGAAAGAAGATTAACATGATCAATGTACATACCTCTTTTTCGAGGAGCTTAGTAAAGAATTTCTCGACTTGTTGAGCAGAAACATCGCCTCTATAGTCACGACTTATAAGGCATCGACCTTTCATATCAAGAAGAAACAGTGCGGAGGTGGCACCAGCCATATTGATCTCCACCTGATGATTATGACAAACAAAATAAATACAGGGATGCTACGTAATATCGTACACAAAAGAATCATGCAAATTGTGTAGAATTGTAGTGAAGGAAAAAAAAAAATAGTAAATTAAATTTACCTATGGGTTGATTTTTTGTTGCTTAATTCCCTTAGATGTCAAGAATGAGAAAAGTGAGAGATCTGGTAATTCAGTTTCATTTGTGTAACGACTAACGAGGTTTCGAGATGGAACCGGGCGGTAAAGCACGTGTTTTATTTAGACTGTCATCTTAGGGACCGTTTGGTAGCTTGTTCAGAGTTGAGTTATGCAGGTATTAAATTATGTATAAGTACTTTGCGTTTGATAGTTGATTAGGAGGTAAGTTATTTATGTATAAAATTTAATATGGTGTTTGATTTTCAATTTAGAAGTCATATCTTTTAACATTATAAGAAATTTAGTAGTTAAATTGTATTTAAATTTTTTTTAAAAAGGTGCAATTCTTTTTTGAACAAGTCAAAAAGGAAATTGTGCCACATAAAATAAAATAGATATCTAATTATCTTATAAGTACATATATATTTTTACATCCTTAGGGCCCATTTGGCCATGCGAGATGAAATGATGATATGAAATCATGATTTGAAATTATGAGATGGAGTTGAAGTTTTGTTTGGACATGCAATTTGAACTTTTTTATGTTGTATATTTTCTCATGAACATAAAAACCTCATAAGTTGTGAAAACTATCAAAATTGCCCCAATTCTTCGTACAATCTTACCAAATAAGCAAAAGTTTATAACAAAGTATATGAACTATCACAAAGCTATTATAAAAAAAAAATACAATATTTATTGATTAAACTTTAGTTCAATAAAAAAATAAAATTGAACATTAGATGTAGTGTACTATTCTTTAATATAATCCTCCCACACAGGTAAAGTGGGAGTTGATTTGAAGTAATAATAAATTTTATGTTGGTGAGAGTCATAGTTATTTGAGATATAAATAGTTTAAAGAGTAATAGTATGAATTATAAATTTTATTTACATATGAAATAAATGATTGTTAGATATAAATGGTGGATATTTTTTTTACAAAATATAAACTTGTGGACCAACTTTTGTATTTAAAAAAATTCCAAATCATGATATGAAATCTCAAATCACACTTTTTTGGAGAATTTGGGATTTCATATCATGATATGAAATCATGAGATGAAATCACATGTCCAAATGCTGATTTCATCTCATGATTTTAAATTACACACTTCATATCGCATGTCCAAACGCTTACTTAGTATATATAGAACTTAAACTCCAATTTGGATTTACATTGTAACATGTGTTTAAGAGTTGATGAAACCTACCTAAACTATTATTTTTTCGCGAGTTTTATACTTTAACTATCAATTGTTCAATTTACCTATCTGAACTATCACTTCCTTAGTATTAAAACACAATTCTTTGAGGTATGAAACTCGCGAAGAAGTGATAGTTTATGTGTGTTTTTGACCATTAACTCTATGTCTAAGATAATTCAATTAGTTATTTCATGCAAATTTTAAAGATATTCAAATTAATCCAATATTAATGATCCAAAATTTTAATTTTTGCATTATTTTTTTCTGCTTTGTCAAGCTAACTAAAGTGCTGTTAAAATATAACCGTTAACAAAATTAGTAAAAGGTGTCGTTTGTTAGTGATCCAAGAACATGTCATAAATTCGATTACGGCTACTATCACACGGTAGTAAGTGACATCATTGACTAGTACTCCACTGTTTCATACGTAAAAAGGTAAAAAGGTCATTTGTCAACAAATAATTGTTCACAAGGGTTGTGGAATAGATCCTGCAGTACGCAATTCAGATTAGTCGAGGCTCTAATGCAGGTATCAAATACCAGGTGGGAAACCAAAAAAACAAAAACAAATAATTGTTCAACACTATACGATAATGATTTATTTTTTAACAGAATACTAATTACTAAGGATCGATAAAGTAAAAATATATGGCAGTCGGTGGTGATAATGTCTAACAATAGTCATGGTGTATGTTGTCCGCGCTGAAGGGATGTGACGGTGAAATCTGAATGATTATTTATGATTCAATTTTTTTATACAGTGCAAATAAATAAGTTATGGCCTTAAAATCTCTGACTTTAGTCCCCAAGATCAACATTTAAAAATTGACTAATCCACCACTAATTTTAATGATGTAAAATCCATCACAAAACATCACGCCCCTTACAGTATATAAAGCACTCACTAATTAATTAGCCAAACGTTATATCATAGTATATGCACCACTATTATTTTCACTATCCTTTTGTCTCTCTCTTCCCCTTTATTTATTTGATCCCCTTCACTTTTGGTGAATATTACTCCTTGTAGATTCATGAGATATTAACTATGTGGAACTGTAATAACTAGCTATATGTCAATACAAGTAACCTAAATACTTCATTCTGGTGGTCCTTATAGCCAAGTTAGATATGGTTGACCTCTCATATGAGTGGTATTTTTTTGCCTCAAAAGTGTCAAGAGTGTTACGGGTGTTCTGTTACACTAAGAGCATGTCTACCCTTTTCATTGTTCTATCGGTGTGCGATGCACAAGGAAATGATCTCTTGTGATCAGTAATGAATAAAAAAATGATCATGTATATAAATTTTTTAAATCTTATTTACCGATCTCTTCATAATCTCATGTTAATTAAAATGACAATAGATATGACTCGATAATGGTCACCATTAAGGACCAAGAAAAGAATAATATAATACTGGAAATTAAAAGAGTCCATTGAAGAATGAGTTGACCATGCGCATTGATTATGACCTACTAATAGAGGTGGTAGAGTATAAAAACATATCGTAATCCTAAGAAATATTGCTTTTAGACTAGTGATAGATATTGTATTAATTAATTCCTCTAGGCTTTTGCAGATGAATGATAATAATACTCCAAAAAAGAAACAAATAAAAAAAGTGAACACATTAGTTCTTAAATCAAATGGATCCTTTGGTGGCTATATGTTTTGGGTGCAAAGGGGAGAGGAAAATCGAAAACGGAAAACAAGCAAGATAATTATTTGAAGTCCAAACATTAATTCCTAGGCGAAATACGTGTTCACATTTTCAATATTAGTGTGTCACACCTAAAATTTGAACTTGTAATCTAAAATAATTTTTGAACTTCTTTAATTTTAACACTATGCTATAGTTTTCCTTATTATATCTAAGAAAATCAACAATTTATATATAATCAAGAACTTTATGTTTACCTTATTTAATTTGTGTCGTACAATTTCCAGCCTAGGAATTCAAATTGAACTCGAGTCATTCAGTGCTACATGAAGAATATAAGTCAGATGACAGTGAAGGATCAATCGGCCAAAATAACCATGATAGAGGTGCCACTCTTTCATCCCATTATTAACAAAGATCTCGAGTTGGGCATGAAGAGCCTTCTCAAATAACTTAATTAGTTCAATTGTTTTCTAACCAAATTTGTCAACCTATTACCTGGCTAGACATTTGCCAAGAGCAGTAATATTGTAAGCATGAGCAGGAGGAAATGAAAGGGTAGAAGGTAAATGGGAAAAGAGGGTCATAGTCATCTTTTGATAGTATTATTATCAATATTCGAAAAAGGGTCATAGTCATCTTTTTTATCATAATGTTTTATGTACCTTGCTCCCATTTTTTATTATTATTGCCTTTTTGTCTTTTGCCCTTCCTTCTCCATCACTAAATTTGTACTCTTTGCCTTACTTCTCTCTATCATCAGTTTTGCTATATTGGATTTTGCTAAGGATTTGCAATTAGGGTTTTCCCTTTTGACTGGCTGCATCAATACATACTAGTGGTAAACAACTTTCTTTTTTTGTTGTCTACTTTGTAAACTGTTTTCTCAGGAAAAAAGGTACTCCCCTTTTTTCATTTTTCTTATCATCAGAGAAACCTAGATCAGGTAAAGTCACAAATGTTTTAATTTTTTTTGTGTTTCCTTAAATTAAATTTTATTCCTTTTGCGAAAGTGGTTTTCTTTTTTCGGAAAGGTTTAAGTAAATTAAAGTCAGATTCACTAAATATATACTTGATATACAACTCAATATGTGACATAATTCTTGATCTAGGGTTTACTTGTTTCTTTTTTCTTATAATTCAGAAAATGTATTCTCAGAATTGCATTTTTAGATCTTATACTCTATGTTTAACAATATTCAGAAACTCAAGTACTATAGTTTGATTATTCTAGTGGCTGTGCACTAGCTGGATGATATAGATAAGACAAATTCTTGAAACTTATAGTAAATTTGAAGAAAGCATGCAGGGTTCCTTCGTAATTACTATTATCCATTAAAAAAATATTGGAGAAGAAGATTAGGAATTGTCGGAGGAGACCTGGCAGAAATCTAAAATTTAGAATTTAAGCATCATGAAGTCCTTGTTCCGTTGTCGAGGAATCTTAGTAGTTTAGTTGATTGACTATCTAAACTTTTACCTTGTTGGTGAGATTCGATTCTCCACCTTGTAATCCCCTCCTCCATTTTTTTTTAAAAAAATGGTTCTATCGTCCTATCCTAGTGATTTCTTACCTTTACTACTCCCCAAACAGAACACGAAAAATAAATTTTCTCAAGGTATTTTCTCCTCCAATTTGTGATTTGATCTCGATTGAAACTAGAATTAGAAGGCATATAATTGAAGATTTCTTTTTGTTATAAAAAAAAGAAGAAGAAGAAGATACTTTCTCCCTCTTCCTTCTCTTAAGCTTAGATGTATTATATAAGATTTCTTTTATGGTTATTAATTCAAGAAACAAAGAATTTCATGAAAATCCATAGTTGGAGAAACTTTTGAAATTAGGTTAGAAATAATTAAGAAGAAGTCATGACATAATTTAAATTTATAGTAACAAGTAGAATAAGTAGTTTAATTACTTGATGTTAACTTGGTGCAGCATAGCTAGAGAGGAAATATGGCTTCATCCAGCTGCTACAATTCCCCTTGTGCTGCTTGCAAGTTCCTTAGGAGAAAATGTCTGCCTGGTTGCATCTTTGCACCTTATTTCCCACCTGAGGAGCCACACAAATTTGCCAATGTCCACAAAATCTTCGGGGCCAGCAATGTGACCAAGCTTCTGAACGAGCTCCTCCCTCACCAGAGGGAGGATGCCGTCAACACTCTGGCCTACGAGGCCGAGGCCAGAGTGAAAGACCCCGTTTATGGTTGCGTTAGCGCTATCACCTTCCTCCAACGCCAAGTCGAGCGCCTTCAGAAGGAGCTCGACGCGGCTAATGCGGATTTAATGCGCTATGCTTCTTGCAATGACATGTCAAGTACACCACCAATTGGCCCTAATCACCAACAAGAAGTTGGATCAACACTTCATAACATGGCACTTAGTAGGAGAATGGGGTATGATCATCATGGAGGAGGTTATTTCCCTTATCCTCCCTCATCATGGAATGATCAAAACCCTTCTGGAGGTGGAGGAGGAAATATTTGAGCCTAATTTTTAGAGGGTTCAAGTTACTTGGATCATTTAATTTCCCTTCAAGGGTTTTCTTGAACCTCTTGGGGAAAAAATATTATTGTGTGCTATTTAAGTACTACTACCAGTGTGCTATGGTTTTCTAGCTAGTCCTCGTCATATGCAACTTCCTAGCTAGACCATTGAGTAAGTATGGGGAAAATTTGGGTTTTTTAGACTTTTAGTAGTTATGTGCTGCTAAAAAAGTCTGTGCAAGTATTTTATGGCTCTATTGTGTCATATTCAGAGAGTCTAGTAAAAATGTCCATGTGAAGTGTCCTATTTTGTGGGATTTGTTTGTGGTTATTGATGGTAATAAATAAATAAATTATTTCATGTCACATTGTAAAAGGAGATTCTCCATGCTTGACATTTGTAGGTAATCCCTAGCTCTCTATTAGATATTCATGCATGTTTCTTGTTTATGTTTTGGTTTCAGCTTTAGTTTCATATGGACCGCATTTATTTACTGCAAAGCTGCTTAGCTAGCTCCTTATTGTGAATATTTTATAGCTGAAGGACACCTATCCAAAGGGCACTAATTAAAAGAAGCAATGTATATCTGCCTGCTGATTCTCATCAAATTTATAACTACGATATACAATATATGTAACTTGATGATCAGTATGGGATGCAGTAAAGAAAACAACTTTATCTCAAAGTCATGTAACCAAAATGTCTTCAACCTCAGGAAAGTCGGATTTTGCTCAAACTTATAATTAAGTTTATTTAATTTATCAACATTATATTTATAGAGCTTTTAAATTGTGTTATCATCTAATCACAAAGTTTAAACTGTTAGAGAATATTAGCATATTTTTATTTACTTTTATCACGTCTTCAATGGAGAGTAGATAATAATTAGTAAATTTGCAGAATATATGTTCTTTTGATAAATCAAAATAGGATAAATTAAATCAGTGTTGCTGCATGCTACGATGTACTTGTAACAGTATAAAGATATAGTATTATAGTACATATATATATATTTGGTTCATTTTTTCTTCCCCTCCCAGTTGTTGTTGTCGGAGTCTGATCAGAAGCTGCTCTCTTTCTTTCTTTATATTATCAGAATTAATCAGAGGAGTACTTGCACCAACTCTGTCATATCGAGATCATCAAAGAATCACCTTTGGGTTTGAGTACTCAAATAATACACTGTCTATCTGCACTTGTGCGTGCACTCGTGTGTCCATATCATTCATTCACCAATAATTATAACCCCCTCCTTTTGCTTCTTTTCTCATCTCATTTAAGTGACTAAAAAGTCTATATAAGTGATGCTCATCAGTCATCAGCCTCATGAGGAGGGTTTAATTGATTTTGTAAACAACTTTTGCCACTGACTTATATATATACATAAAACAAGACAAGTATGCTGCTTTGAACTGTTCAAGGGTCTATCGGAAGTGTCCTCTCTATTTTAATTTTAGAATAGTCCATAAAGTGTTCGTACACTCTACCCTCATCAGACCCAACTTTACGAAATTACACTGAGTATGTTATTGTTATTATCAATACCATATGAATATTAACAACTTTTAAGTAGAATCGTCAAAATGAGCTTGGTTTGTTAGGTTGATCCCAATCCATTTCATTAGGGTTGTGAAGTGTACAGAGTAAAAATTTCATGGGGTATTCTGTTTGGTCGCCCCCATTGAACTTGTACTCAGTTTTTTAAAAAAGTTTAATTACTCTCAATTTAGGAAAAGTTCATATAAAGTCCTTTTTCCTCGCTATTCTTCATCTTCTTCTTTCGTTTCAAAAGTTTTGCTCGGTATCGATTAGCAGACTGGCTTATTATATTTTAAATCCCTGTTAATTTGTTCTTACTTTTGGGTTATGTTTAGACTAAAAAGAAATAAATTAGATTGGGGTTCAATGAGTGAAATAAAATGAAGGTACATATATAAGTGACACACCAAGTTAAAGTCAAACTTCAAACACTTTTGTCTAAGTTATATGATAGGGAGGAATTGGCAAGGCAAAACTCCAAACATTTTGTCTAAGTTAGTCTTGACAAGGCCATTATATATCTAAAACTTTGTCAAGATCATAACTTTAATAAAAAAAATTGTCTAAAATTTGGCCTAGACAAGTTCACAACTTTCGTAAAAAAAGTGTCTGAAGTAGGCATTGGTAAATCATACTCCACCAAACTTCAGGTAAAATTAAAAATTCTCATATATATGTGACCTTCACAAGACCACACTTCAGGCAAAAGTGTTAAGACATCAGATGCGAATTATCAAATTCAGTTGTGACCATCTGAAGTTTTTCTGAAAGCAGGTAAACTTGAATTTTTTTTTAACTCGGATAAATAAAATGATGGCCCCAAAAGGGGTATTTGTGCACATCACCCGTGCATAGAAAGTCAAGTTTAGGACCCCATGTTTAAGTCATACCCTAAGTTCTAACTTTTTCTTCTATTTTTTTTTTTGAAAATCTAACCGCTTTCAATCAACTTCAGATGCACAACTCTTAAGTTTAGATAGACTTTCGATTGTGAAGTTTAGCTTGTCAAACCCTAACTTTAAACAATTTGAAAGCAAACATACTTTAGATATTTTGCCAGAACTAAAGTCACGTTTGCCTAAAATTCAGCCAGTTGTTTTGCTTTAGCTTAGTTAAGGTACATATATATACATGCTTGGGGGTTAGCCAGTTTTTGCCTGAAATTTAGTCATTTTTGTCGGTACAAATCTTTGCCAAGAAATACCTTCTTTTTTAAAAAAAAAAAATTCACAATTCAACACACGATTCAACACCCAACTGTTAATGAGCTCAAATTTAAAAATAACTTACAAATATCATAAAGAATATCAATTTGTCAAAACGCAACAACAAACAAAGTCATCTTGCAAAGAGTTTGCCAATATTTCATGTTTTTCAATATAATACGCTCATTTGATTTAAATGCACTTTTCATATTTGATACTTAAGACTCACTTCGAAGCATTATACTTAAATTGTTATAGATTTAAAAAAGACTTTGAATTTTATTTTTAAAATTTATGGATTTTAGATTGGATATCAAATTCAATATTATGTATTTTTGGATATTTGAAAATTCAATTTTTTTATTCGTTATATCCATCCTACTCATATCATATGTGTCAACTTAATAAGTTCAATTTCTAAAGGTCCAATAGATTAGTACCATATGGCTCTACTCATTATAGTATTAAGTCCAATATAGAGTTACAGGGTATGGCGGCAAGATAGCTTCAATCCTTGTTAATTTTAAAAAGTCATATATTCTAAGGAGCAAACTATTGGTGAATTGAAATTGCTAATTGTAGTGGCATGTCTTTAAAGGCTTAAAAGCGAAAAACAAAAATTCAAAATATTCAAACTGATAATCTAAAATCCAATCCGAACTTATTTGAATTGTAATTTCTTCAATCCAAAACTAAAAATCCACAATGAAATTTTCATATCCAACTCGAACGGCCTGAATGCACACCCAATATATATAGTCATGGGGGTGCACAAATAAACTAATATGAAAATGATACTAAGTGGCATGTTGAAATAGTTTAAGGTTTTGATCTTTGTTTCAATTCTTATTGAGACAAAATTGATGTGTGGAATACAGGATGGATGGAACATCAAAAACATCCAACAAAAAAGAAACGAAGAATCAGTCACTTCAATTCTACTGATCGACTAATAATCCATAAAGAAACAAAGGAACACCTATCAGAATTTTTGGTGGTGGTGGGACCTGCATGAATAGAACCACCCCCCTGCATATTTTCTTAGATGGAAAATTTTCACTGTAAATTTGCAAACATTGATCTCTGTCATATTAATGATAATATTCACCTGCCCATTTGCTTCTTTTCCACGTCTAACTTTATGTTGACAACAGGAAACAAAGAATGATTGATCGATGTGATTCATATTTTAATACAGTTTATGCATATGGTGTACAATGTTCACATTATTTGTTTCCAAACGTTATTTACTTGCATTTTGTCTTTCATACACTGGATTATGGGGCCAAGTGTATAAATAACTTATTTTGGAAGAATTGGTTTTAGAGACTATTTACAATTTTTAATTTTAATTTTATTACTCCCTCCTTTTAAAAAAAAATGACTTATTTTTGTAATATTTAATTTACTTTTAGGTGCATTGATTTTGTAGGTATCTTGAAGATGGATGATGATGATAATATAGACAATTGATGATCAAAATCTTGGAGACTGATTAATTTTAGAGATCTT
This sequence comes from Capsicum rhomboideum, assembly GCA_031232105.1. Classification (NCBI taxonomy): domain Eukaryota; kingdom Viridiplantae; phylum Streptophyta; class Magnoliopsida; order Solanales; family Solanaceae; genus Capsicum; species Capsicum rhomboideum. The sequence continues at coordinate 8,337,599 of CP124713.1, read as the reverse complement.
CTTTCAAAGCATTGAATTTGAAGAATCTTGTAAGCATACAAAAAACTTTTTTTTATTTCCTTGGCAAAGACAAAACATAAAATTTTATTGGGCACTTCAATAAACTTAACTAATTAAAATTTCGCTTGTATTTATCTGATAATTTTCTCAACTATTTATTGTATTTTCGATGCAGATTTGTTGCCTATCTTTTGCCTATCTTTTTCTGTAAAAGAATTGCTTTCTTTTTAGGAAGAACAAAAATAGATGAAGAAAAGGTAATAGTACACTTTAGTTGACTTGGTTTCTTTTTAGTAAATCCTATGAACTTATGATTTTACTTGATAGCTTGCTCAGAAGCTTTTAATTTAATTTTCTTGATATTGGATGAATAGATACAATACCAATTTAATAAACTCTAGACTAATTTTAATTATCTCTTCATTCATATAGAAATTTACTTAGATTGTTTGATTAGCGTGAAATTATTTTCTCAATAAATTGTGTATTTTTTAATATTAATTTTTTTACTATATAGATCACTTAATCAAACTATATTAAATATTATGATTATTTTTCTTTCTAACACACTATTTTTATTATTTCTCTTGATCCATGTTACAAACTAAATTTTGAAATTATGGGTGAAGTGAAGAGAAAGAGCATGGCTATATTTGGAATGGTAGAAAAAATATACCGATTATTTGATCAAGAAGAGGGATTGAAGTGGCATGAAATCTGCAGGTCAAATTTCGCACTGTTGGGATGACACCAAGTCAAATTTTGCAACTTTATGGATTATCAATCATTAATCGATTAGCTTACTGGAGACACCGAGGCACAAGAACATAATCACATCGTACTTCATAAAGGGGTGAGAATATAATTGAATCACATGAGTTCACAATAGCGCAGATTATACAAACATTTTAAACAATAAAGAGCACGGTTTTCGATTATATTTTGGTGCAAAATCTGAACACTACTTGCATTGCATGCTAAAATATCTTAAATCTTCAACTATTACGCACATACTTGCTGAAACTAAAATGAAACATGATAAAATTGAGAGGGATTAAAGTGGCATGAAATCTACAAGTCAAATTTCACACTTTTAGGATGAAACCAAGTCAAATTGCGTAACTTTATGGATTATCAATCATTAATAGGTCAGCTTACTGAAGATACCGAGGCACAAGAACATAATCGCATCGTACTTCATAAAGAGGTGAGAATTGAATCACTTGAGTTCACAATAAAGCAGATTATACAAACATTTACAAATTTTTAAACAATAAAGAGCATGGTTTCAACTAAATTTTGGTGGAAAATCTGAACACTACTTGCGTTGCATGCTAAAATATCTTAAATCTTCAACTATTACGCACGTACTTGATGAAACTAAAACGAAACATGATAAATTTTTGAATTTTTAAATTTTTCAATGAAACTATGAATCCAAAGTATACGGTTAACTTAAAAACTTAATATACACATGAGAGTAAATAGAAAAATTATTTTAAAAATAAAATGGGGTTGTCAATGTATTTCACCTATTTTATTTGTATCTTAGATATTTACAAATACTATATAACTAATTAAATAAATTCTCCATCTTTACATGTTCAAAAGATGTTGTATTCAATTTTATTATTTAAACAAATATCATGTTTAGTATAACGCTTGAACTCATTAAAGTGAGGTACATGCGCGAGGCGCGTACACCTAAACTAGTTACTTGAAAATTACGTATCACATATAATAAATCATAACCATTAACAACTTAAAATATCTAAAAACTATACAACAAATTTGGTTGACTCTCCAAATTTCATCCGTGCTTCATAAATTGGGGCAGAGTATAACATATAATATCTGGAAATTGTGTAAAAAGTACTACTATAAATTAAAATAATTAACAACTTAAAATATTTAAAAACCATATAAAAATTTGATTGACTTGCTAAATTCCATATGTATCACATAAATTGGGACAAAGAAAATAGTATATATTGGATCCGTGCTAGTACGGACTCCTTTATCTAAGTATAGTTCTACACAATAACCAAGAGAGAAATATTTTTATTAGATAATCAAATAAATTATTTTAAAAGAAAAAATATGAAAGGAAAAAGTCAGTTAGTTATAGTGTACCCAACTCCAATATGAGTTTTTCTAGGTGAATTTGTTCTCTTGCCATCGTTCAATGAAAATGAATAAGAGGCTTGAGGAATTGAAGTGAGGGGTAGGGATATATAATTATAGTAAGAAGAACTCAGTTACTTATTTTGAATCTGATTGAATTAATAGCTTTGTGTTGATATACAAATGAGCCTTCTATTTGATTTTATACTTCTTCATGTCTGAAGCACCTTCCACAACAAAATAAGGTGACTAGCCGGAAGTTTTTGAAATTTTAATGATATTTATTTATATAAAAAAGAATTCACTAAATAAAGAAATTAAAATTTAGTAAGAGTTTGATGGATCTTGCTATGATCCGACCTATCTCATAGTAATAACACAAGCTAGACACTTTTAATCTTGTAATAAAAAAATAGCCATTATCATGAAGTTAAAATTTTAACAAGTGAAATTTTCATAATAGTGTCGTAGACTTGCATTTATGAAATTCGAAATTTCATGATAATGTTTTCAGTTACAAGAACTGAAAAGTGGTTATTTATGAATTTACCCATCAATATCGTCCGAGTAACATCAAACAACTATTTACTAATCTATTCCACTTTAACCTGTCCAATTTCATTTGGACTCACTTATTTGATACCCCTAAACCAAATTATGATACTGGAAATCCCGTATTGTGTCTCCCATTTGTTTTATTTTCATCATATATATGATCAATTATGTTTACTACTGAGACATTAAACTAATTTTAATTAAGTTGTGAGAAAAGAGAACAATTGGTAAATGTATATTTCAGGTCCACAACCTTAGGTTCACTTATGTGATAGTGATGCACATGTGAGAGCTATAGAAACTCTACCACACTAGCTTCTAGACCTACTGGTAAAAATTAAAACAAATCAAACAAAAGCCAACACGAAAAGATAATTGTACCCCTTGTACAAATGTACTGTTAAAAATTAAAACTGAATGAATCAATTAGTTCTGTATAGTTTATTTTATTTTATGTATCACGCAACTGACATTACTTGTGCTAGGCTAGAGCGGCTCGCTTGACGCTTCGCTCTTTATCTCATAAATTAGTGAAATTCAAAATTATGTGGATCCAAAAATATAAGTTGTCAACAACTAATTGAGAGATCATGGAGCTACGTAAATTCCCTCCTTTTTTTAATTTGGTGTCAGACATCTGCTTTAGAACCCTCTTTGCATTATGTAAAGCTTGTTAAAAGGATGAAGCGTTCTCTATCATATAAGTATAATTTTAAGAGCCTCAAATTCAAGACTTATGATTAGCTACTGTACAAGATGGCAACTTGGCACTTCTTACCCTCCCCAACCTCTTTACAGCTCAAAACACTACTAGAAAAAGAAAAAAGGGGCCATCAAAAAAGTCTACATTCAAAGTAGTAGATATGTTAGCATGACACAATTCACAATTCAAGAATTGCCTAGTGATCTATAGATGACTATAATGTATACATTATCATTTTCTCCATCTAAGTTAAAAGTTTGAAGTCACAAACTGAAGAGGTCTACTCCTGAACTGATCATTTCCTTTTCTAGGACCTTCACTTGCTAAGCCTATTTGGTTACCTATACTACTCCTAAACTCCCTCATAATATCATGGCTGCATGTTCTCTCTAGCCTTACAAACTCTAGCACCAGTGAGGCTCTGATTCCTATTGACAAAAGAATCACCCTATACCCCCAAACAATCATGCTAGCTGCTAGCCTTTAAAAATTATTTTTACTCATTCATAATTATATAATGCACACGTTAAACTTCGAATATATACAAGAAATAACAAACTAATGTACTAACATTTAAAAGTAAATGGAGAAAATAATAATCAAATATAGACTAGAGAACATCAATATATGATGTTAGAACAAGTTAATATCGACATCTTTTGATCATCAAATAACCCCATAACTGGGAGATAATTAAGCCACTCATACAAGAACGGGAACTATCAAGTATTTTCTCAACGTTAAAGCGACTTGTTCTTAACAAAATATGTATAAAATGTATAGGTTTTGTATATTTGAATAGAAACATACATATAATATATATTATAGATACATATCTATACATATAATATACATAATCAATGTATAGGTTTACAATGAGTTTAACTAATATGCACTGACGGTTAAATATTTTTTTACACAGTCAGCTACTTTGACCGGCTGTAGCAGGTAATCAGCCTGTTAGATCCTACTTTTTCGTCCCTTTTTTTGGCTTTTTTATTTTTTAAACACTCTCCTCTTTGCATTCTAACTCTTCTATTCTCTTTGTATCTTGTACTTATACTCTACCCCTTCTAATATTCTCATTTATTGCTAGAATCATCTTCTAACTCCATATTCAGAGATCTATTATTCATTGGAACTCTAAATATATTTCAAATAGGAGATTATTTACATTGCTTTTGAAAGATTTATTTTAAATCTACGACTTCAATACTTTAGGTCCAAGTTATTTCTTTTTTGACTGTTTTCATGGAACTTATCTGCGATTTCCAATCCAAACAAGCTTAGTCGTTTGAATCCTAGAAATTCGAATGCAGTTTTAATGGCTACTTAAATAACACAAATTTCACATGATCAACTTACACCAGTGTAATATTTTCTTAATTGTAAAATACTCTTATCAATTCATGGCCAAACACAACTTCAATTTCAAACATCATTTTTTATCTTGAAAACAAAACATAGTTTTTTCAAATTTCACAATTAAACATGGCTAAACGCTACTAAAATTATTCATGACCACTTCTCTACGCTAATTTCATCTTATACAGCGGAAAGCAATTAGTTGTTGGTCTTTAAAGCACTGCAGCTTGTAGTTACACAATTTTTGGTGATGATGAAAACGAAGACGGGTAGAATAAATGTGTTCTTGGTAAAGAAGATCAGTTTGTGTAGAATAAATGTAGAGTTCAAGTTTCCTTTTATTACTATTTTCCTTTTTTATAATTTTAACTAATAAAAAATAGAAATACTTAACAACTTACCTGTAATAGACTTCAAATCTACCTGATTGTGTAAAAAAATCTTTACACCATCAGTGCATATTAGTTAATCTCATATTTCGGCCAAATTGGTAAATAAGTTTGGGTGAACTGTATATATTGGTAACTTTTCCTAGTTTTTACCTTTAAGCAGGCCTAATACTGGTTAATAAATCTGGTTATGGGCTATATTACGAATGAGAACTGGCCCAGGCTTCCCTTGGACCCCCAGCCCATTAAAGATGGGCCAAATACTCTTTTGGGCCGAACCAACACAAGCCACTACAATGAGGCTTCTCAATGCTTATGGAAATTAGAAGTTACTACAATTTAGTTATGAATTCTTAAGCTTTACAAAAGTTCATAGTGAATAGTGATCAACAAGTGCTATATCTGATCCCTTCTCGGTGATGATCAAGGTATCCATAGCCTTGCTTCTTTTTTTTTTTTTTTTTCCTTACCAATGTTGATTTCATTTTGCTTCTCCTGACCGTTAAGATTCGCCTCACATCGCCTCTTCTTTTTTATCATCGCTTGAATGATGACATCCGGTCGCCCTTTGGCACTTCCCTTCCTTAAGTGGAAGTAGGAGAAAGGAAAGCACATCCATTAATTACCATGTTTTATTGCAAGATAAAAACAATTACTCCAAGAGCTTAAAATCAATATCTTGGGAAAATATAGCCTCTATCCAAAGTGCAATAGTGCATGAGCAAGTCTTAACCTGACGTAGTAAATTAAAGAAGAAAAATGCACTCAAGTAGTTCTTGAAGAAAAAAAGGAGAACTCCTCTTTTTAATGGCCAAATAAGAAACATACAAATCATAATATATAAAGACTTTAAAGTTGGGCACAAAAAGGGAAATGGGCATGAGATTATAAGATAAAAAACCTAACAAAAGTTTAGACAGACAATCAACTATGACTTGATAAAAGAAGCACGAACTTGTGAAGAAAAAAAATGGATTGATCAATGTAAGAATTACTTTGATTCTACACAACAAATCAAACAAAAACAATATGCCTTATCTTAAAAATTACACTTTTATCATCATCATCCACCATACTTCTTCCACATATCAACATAAAACCTCAAAGCCTTCGGCAAAGAACTCCTCCATTTCTCCAAATCAGGCAATCCACCAACAATAGCAACAGTACTATCTTCCACCTTTCTATTACCAAGATTCAACACATAAACTTCACCTTCAAAAACCTTATTCATTGCCTTTAATGTCTCTTCCATTATAACTTCCCCATCTTTCCTAATATCCTCAGGCTCCACACAACTCCCTCCAACATTCACCATTATCTTTCCACCTTTCTTCAATTTCCCTTTCAAATTTTCCCATGTCCGCGGGTTCTGTAGCTCGGGGATCAAACACCCTTTACTAAACAAATCAACTATTAGTCCCGAATACCCATTTTTCACACTCGCATTGAGTGCATTGCTTATATATATGAAAAGACGATCTTGGTATGTTTTCTCAACTTTGGAGAGTCCGAAATACTCTCGTCCAACGGATACCACAGCTGAGTCTAGCTCGTACCCATGGATAACCCCATGTGGGTACATTTCAAGAATCAATTTTGCAACTGACCCAGCTCCAAACCCGAGAATTCCTAATGGCCCAGGTGGTAAAATTGGAGGAAGAGTAGCAAGAACATCGTAATAAGCGTTGGTGATTGACTTGAAGAGGAAGGAGATGCTGTGGATGTTACCAGGTGCATCCAGAAGAAGGAGACGGGAACCAGATAATGGGTGGTCGGCTCTTCTAGAAACTTCTAGAACACGGATGTAGTTGTATCTGGACTTGAATTTGACTAGGGTTTTGACATGTTCGATAGGGATACCATTGTCATTTTCTTCTTGTTGTTGTTGTTGGTGTCGTTGGGTTGTGGGAGTGATGTTGTTTTTGTGATTTGAAGCTTGTGTTGGGTGGGATTTGAGAGTTATGGGGTTTTGAGGTGTGTGGTGGATTTTGAAGATTGTGGGTGGGGAAGATGGAAGGAGGTGACATTGAAATGAGGGTTGGATTTGGATTTGTGTGGAGGTTTTGAAGTTTTGTGTTGACAGTGAATTCATGGTACCTCTCAAAATGTTGAAGTTGTTTGTAGGGAGGGAAGGTTGCAGTATAAGTAGATTTTACATTTTTGAAGCAAAAAATGAGAAGGAAAAAAAAAATGCCTCTTTGCAGTTGTGCTGGATGGGGAGTCCCGTGTCCCAGATATAACTCAACTACTAGAGATACAGAGAATTGAAATTGGAAACGAATTATTTACTAGTTACGGCAACCAAATAATAAGAGAAACAAAGCAAATGAAACAATATGTAGTAGTAAAAATGAAGAATAAGATATTATGTGCATACTAAATGTCAATGATATACTGTTTAAGAAGTTGAAGATGAGACTAGCCTCAGCCTCTCCCATTAACAACACTTAGCCAATTAGCCTTGTACCATAATCCTTGACCTTCATATGTTATTATGTGAGGTCGTGTACTCACTCAGTTGAAGTATCACGTCCAGTCTAATCACCTCCCCTCAGTTCTTCTTTGGTCAAACACTGCCCCTCCTAATCCCTACTACAACCAACCTCTCATACTTCCTTATTGGCTAATTCATATGTCCGAACCATGTGAGTCTTGCTTCCCTCATCTTGTGTAGCAGCACAAAGGCCAGTACTATCTTACCCCGTATAACTTCGTTCCTAATCATATCTTTCTTAATATGCCCACACATCCACCTGAGCACCCTGGTCTCTGCTACATTCATCTTTTGTGGGTAGGCGTTCTTGATTACCAACACTCTTGCCACCTACAACAAAATAGGCCTAACCACCCCTCTATAGAACTAATCTTTAAGCTTTGACAACACACTTCTCACAAAACACCCCTCAGGTGAGCCTCCATTTCACCCACCCCGTTCAAACACGATGGCACAACATCATCATCAATCTCCAAAAAAAAAAAAAAAAAAAAAAAAAAAGTCTTACAAGAATTGCAAAGAACCTCGTTGCCTAAAGAAATAAGATATTAATAGCGGCTAATGATACTTAGAAGACTGATCAACGACCACTGCCCTCCATTTAAGGAACCAAAAGATTAACAATAATCTCGTTTAAATAAGAAATGAGACTATCACTGTCTCAAAAGTACATGGATAAATCCACAGAACTACACGGATAACTCTCACAGAACAAAGATGATTGCATCTTATCAGCAGTATCCATAAGAACAAAGTGTGCCCTGTCTGCATTGTGGTGGACCGGTCCATTTATGAGGACTGCATTACGCTCTCACTTCCTGCATTTAACTCATTAAACTAATCTAAAACCAACCAACTACAATCTACAACGTTAATCTTTTCCCATGTATGACAACTCAGTTTTTGAGTTCCATTTTCAGCGTAAGAGACATTAGAACAATTGCTCATGAGAGAGAAGGTTAAAAGACCATTGCTTGTACTTCCAACCCAGAAAAATTATCAGTCATTGCATTTGGGATGGTGTAGAAGAGCTTTGAACTAGGGATGATCATCAACCATGTCATCTCCATTGGCTTGGTCGTCAACATCCCTGCATCACAAGCCACAGCACTTTAATCTAAATCTTCTACGAGACTGGTCCCACAACATTCATTTGCACATTACAAGTTAGGTGCAAACCAGTAAACATTCAGCCAAATACCAGTGTCTTAGAAAGTAAGGACTTCTCAAAATTGTAATGACACAAGCAGTTACACAGGCGTGCCTCGTTTTTTTTTTTTAAAAAAAAACACATATATTTGAACTTCACAAAGGACTAAATGCCAATTTGAGGTCATACCTCATGTCAGATGATTCTACTGGAGTAAGATTACTATCTGAACTTCGTTGCCTAGGCTTCTCATCTTCATCAGCATCAGACTCATAACCCTCACCATTCCATATCCGTGGTTTTGGCCTTCGATCCATATTTTCCTCTTTCTGCAATCAGAAGTTCTAGCATAAGATGGGGCTATACCTGTAGAAATTTAATGATCAAGGCGCCACTAACCTCCTCTGGAACTTCTGTTGTAGAAGGAGTGGTTTGAAATGGCACACTAGGCGCATGAGGTAACTGCGAGAGTTGCTCAAGCAATATGTTCCTGCAGCCACCAAGTATTTATGTCAAGTAACGTCTAAAGAATTGTCTATTTACTCTATAGAAGAAAAAAGGAAAGAGGGAAACAATTGTCCGAGTTCAGCAGTTGCTTGACGAAGAATGTGAGGAACTTATGGATAGAGAGAATGTATTTCTCAGCATAATATTCCGGAAAAAAATGTATAAAGAGTAAATAGTTGCCCATCGTTAACCAAAAAAATCAACATCATTTTATTCAGAGCCAAAAGAATGCATAAAATGCATTACAAAAAGGACGTTTGACTAACACATCTTAGAAAACACATTAGGTTAGCATTTGTAACAGCTGCTGATGGAAAGCCCTCAAACTACAGAAAGTAGTACAATAGTAAAAGTACCTGATCTTCTCCAGATCCCTAGGTGAATTTTGATTCTCCATGGGATTTGGTTCAACATGAAGAGTATAATCTGGGCCAAAATACTCATAATATTCATTGTAAGGCAATTTATTTTCAGGTTCTACACCAACTGCAACTGCTGTCTGCAACAAAGGAAAGCAGTTGAAACTCAGCACATATTCTTAAATAGTAATAGTAGGCAGGCGCACAAGAACAAGATGGGAAGACGAGAGAGAAACCTCATAGCACCAGCACCTAGCGACATTTCTTATAGTATAACCTCCACCACCCAATACCATCAGAGGGACATTGAAGGATCTGAGGTATCTAAGGCAATCGGCATGGCCCTTGACAGACAAGTTGAAGCAACCCAACCTGTCTCCAGCCAGTGAATCAGCCCCACATTGAAGAACAACAGCATCAGGTTGGTAGACCTCCATGACTTTTTGTATTGTGGGACGAAATAGTCTACCGAAACTTTCGTCGTCCATCCCATCATTCAATGGGACATTTAGGGCATAGTACTTCCCTTGATTTGCACCAATGTCTTTGATGTGCCCCGTACCAGGAAAGAAGTCCCCAAACTTATGAAAAGACACTGTCATGACTCTATCTGTGGTGAAAAAAGCCTCCTCAACACCATCACCATGGTGAATATCAATGTCGATATACAATACACGCTGCAGAGCAACACACAGCATTTCAGAGGAACAGTAACTCAGAACAAGCTCTAATTAAAAAAAAAAAGTGAATCAGAGGAAAAGATGATGCAAAGCTATAATTGTATGCAACAGAGTTCACACTACAATTATTCAGATTCAATAATAATTAATATATGTGACAAGTAGAAGCATAACAAATGATCAAGATTTATTAAGTTCAACTTCCTAGAAAGCTTACAGATCAGTACTTTAACCAAGTAATTAGTAAATAGTAGTAAAACGAGAGGAGTTCTTAAGAAATAATGCGTACATACAGTTGGAACAAAATTGCAACTTGAGGTTGAACATGTCAATATTTTTTTGATATGCTAACTAAAGGCTTCCATAGAGATGGAACAGATCCGTCCCAGCTCATACAAGGATAACAAGCAGGCATTTACATAATTCTCCAGCATAGATTTGGCAAAATCAAATTGAAGTTTAGTTACAGGCTTTCCTACCTTCAATTACTCTACAGACAGTCCGTACCATTTATTCCCTTAACATCACACTTTTCTGAAGATACACCAAATGTTACAATCTGAACCAGTCAATCGACAAGGATATGAATCATGGGCATCATGCTTAGCTTTAGTAGGCTTCACCCTCCTAAAAATGGTTTGCCAGGAACTTATACACAATGGCAGTCACATACCATATTGACACCAAAATTTCTATTACCGAACGCAGACAAGCAACAACATACCCAAGTAATTTCACAAGTAGGGCCTGAAGAGGATAGGGTGTACGCAGACCTTAACCTTACTTCGTGGAGGTAGAGAGGTTGTTTCTGACCCTCGGCAAATGAAGACAAAACCTTAACGAAAAAAGGCTTAAAGGGAGAAAAAGTACAAATATATGTCTAGTCCAAGACTAATAATTCTAAGCATCAATGACAAATATGTGAACAAAGAAATTGAAAAAAATTTACGATAAAGTGAAATATCAATTGTTTCTCATTGGCAAGTGGAAGTATGCCTTTGAAACTTGACGACGACACTAAAGCGCACATTAAACAAGGCAACGCGCTCAACACACACATTTTGAGCCTCACTTGATGGCCTTAAGTGCGCTTTTAACAACACTGTTTTTGTGTAATGAACATAAAGCTGGATGACCACCCACGAAATTTACTCATTATTTTAAATAATTGATTAAACAGTAAAGGGTACCAGAAACATCTATTATAGCACTGTAATCAAATGCAATTTCAAAAACTTTAGCTCAAAGTTCGCCATACACATTGTTATTCATCTATTCACGATATAAATAAAACAAAAAGGGCAGGCCGTTGCACTAAAGCTCCCGCTATGTGCGGGGTCCGAAAAGGGTCAAACCACAAGAGTACCTTGTTTATTGTACGCAGTCTTACCAACAAATATGAAAATGAAATATTAGTTAGCAAGTAAAAGTTTATACCTTATGAACTTTTAGCAGCTCAAGAATACCCAAAACAATATCATTCACATAACAAAATCCAGAAGCTTCACTTTTCTTTGCATGGTGCAATCCACCAGCCCAATTAATCGCTATATCAGCATCCTGCCGATTCAGCTTAACAGCCGCACCAATAGATCCACCAGCCGACGCTTGACAAAATCCAAAAAGCCCATCAAAAACAGGGCAATCTTCACCAACATTAAACCTCTTCAGATGCCGCGCGTGCGTATGGTCATGTAGCGTCTCCGGCGAAACGGAAGAGAGAAAATCAACATAGTCCGACGAGTGGAACCGCCGGATATCATCATCTCCGGCCGGAAAAGGACGGCTGATTTCCATGCGCCGATGGAGATAATAGTGGACAATGAGATTGTGGGCCATACGAATACGGTGAGGCTTCATCGGATGACCTTGGCCGTAGTAATAGTCGCCGATTGTTGGCTCGTAGAAGTAAGAGACACGGCGTTTCTTACCGTCAGTGCCGGTGGAGGGAAGCGATGCGCCGCCGTCTACGGTGGAGGAGTCCATGGGCCGGAACTTTTTTGGGCTTGGACTGATACTGATATGAAATTGGCAAGTCAAATGAGTCTTAGGAGAACTATGACACGAGAAAAATTAGTCTCTTCCTTTAATAAAAGGGTAGTTTACAAGAATAGACCACATGATCTTGAACTTCTAACCTAACTTAAAAAGAATTTAAAACATAGCCTAAACAACAATAACAACATACCCAGTAAAATCCCACAACTGAGGTCTAGGAAGGGTAAAATGTACAAAGACCTTACCACTACCTCGGGGAGGTAGAACAATTT